>OW284520.1:5187712-7643898 GCA_935413205.1 Polydrusus cervinus
ATAGGCCGTTTTTAAAAGTGGTTATTGCTACAACAATTTTTTGGTGAATGATGTCCGTTTCTTTTTATTCTATAATTTTTTATCTTATCAAAAAATCTGTATTTTATATACACGAGGAATAAACGCACTCACGACAAAGAATATTTTAAAGGCTTTGCACATTTTGTGTGGGGAAATTCAATTTTCCTTATCCAATAATGTTTTAATTAATTTTCACTTTCTAAATATTTGACACTTATAATTTATAATATCTATTAATACATTGTAAGTAATAATGACTATAACACTACACTCTCGGTACTAATTAAAAAAAATACAGAAATCGCACAGAATGGTACATAATTTAAATCTAAGCAAAGATACGGCTTAGGTATTTCTTAATTTGTTATATATAATGGTGTCATATAATTTTAACTCTAGCAGTGATTATTTTTTCAGATAAAAATAATATTTTCGCGCAATTAAATTATAAATAAATTGCAATACGATAAAATAACATACTTTGTCTAAAGAATAATAACTTGTACACTCAATAACTTAGTCTGAAAATGAGTGATTCATCTCCTATTATAATAACGGTTGTGCATGATATTGCAATTTTAACCGCGTATAAGTTGATTTAAAATTCAATAACGTAGTGCTAAATGCCGCACTTAAGTTTTAAGAGTAAGCTTTTAGCTCATCAGTTATGTGGCGGTTAAGTTAATAATTACTATTTTGATTTATGACAACTTAAAGATCTTCTAGCTTAATTATAAAATAACACTAAAACGCTGTTTTTCCGCGTGTTTACCTACTTACCTTTATTTTTTAGTAATACATTTAAAAAAATTGATTAAATCCAGCTTTAGATATACAGTTAAACTGTAATATCAAAGGTTACTTCCAGTATCCACTTGAATATGACTGGATATACTTACCAGTTGAAACGTTGTGATGTAAAACAATGCAAGTCCAAAACTCTTCTATCATTAAAGGCTATTTTGTTACAGTATTACAATAATTTCTAAATACTACTAGTATTACAAACTGTACGTACAGTCATAAAATAAAAATGAATATATTATTATAATGAGCTTTTGACGTATTCTAAATGTGAAGTGACAAAGTGAATGCAATATATAAAGCATTAGTATTATCTATACATTTATAATTATTAAAAGTTAATAATCATCTTTATTACATTGTCACAATACTTACGTTGTTACTTATATTAGATTGGTTGAAAGATAGTCAATGCTAAAGGCGCCCCATAGCACTTAAGACAACCATAAAACATTTTCTATTTTTAAACGTATTTTTCGTTAGCTATAACTCTGTTGTTAAAGCACTGTTGTAATAGTTATGAAAATTATTATCTCTATATATCATCTTTTAAAATTGTGTTAGTTAATTTAAATCCAATAGACAAGGGAAAGTTATGTATACTTTATGAAGTAAAGTGGCGTATATTAGAAATAAATATTTGAAATTTATGTTCGACATTAGGTACTTAACAAAACGTTTTCACTATAAATAGCACATAATTATTTAGCTTATTTTAAATGTATTATTGCATTTTTAGGGAAATTTTTGTTTACGCTATATCACGACGACGGGCGCGGCTACATAATAGCCAGTTTTTGCTAACCAACAAAACGCCGCTAATCAAATTTTTAAACGCTAATATTTTGGCATTTACTAACTCCTGAAACTTGAATTTCGGTTCGCTAGAAAGAACAATATTGGCCGCTGAATATGAAACAGATTTTTACCAAATTGTTTGTGTGGTTACAGAGAAATTCACGTTCTGTATTCGAATAGAATCGGTTGGCAATAAAATTAAGAACATCCTACCAATATTTCTATATTCTTCTCCAAGGTTATCATACAAAAATAAAAAGAAACACTAAGACCAAAAACATTGCGTTCGTTCGCTTAGTCGGAATCCTGGTTATGTTTATTAATGGATTTTTTTTTTAATTTGGACTCAGACGGACAGATGTGAGAGGGTCACAAAGTTATTTTTATTAAAAAAATAATTTTAAATATTTTTACATAATGATCTCTAATCATTATTTTTAGGATTTTCATTGGCTTATAAAAGGTGCTACAAATTTGTGTGCGTACAAGGGGATCTCGAAAACAGTAAGAGATAGGATGATGGTTAAATTAAGGCAAAGTTGCGTATTTTGCGTAAAAGAGAAATGTAAATATTCCGAATGACTTCGGAGATATCCGAAAAAAAACAAATTTTTTAGTTTTGGTTTTTAACTTTTTGTGCCTTAATTTATGACTTAGGAAAAAAACAGAAAACACTTTCTCGTAGCCTTTCTTTATGTTCTACAAGATGGCATTTTTAGTTTTTAAATTAAACGTTTCCTTCTTTAGATACCAACCTCAATTCATTTTTTTTTAAACTGACCTGGAATTTTAAGCTTTGAAAATTGAATACATTTACAAGGTTTTTAAAATTTTAACGTGTTGTTACCAAATAACACATCACTAGCATTTCAAATTATCCTTTTTTTACTATTACGGCCCTGGCAATTATTTTTATGATTACTTAATTATTAAAATTACATGACAGGAAGTTATGGTGTTTAGGCTGTTTATTTTTTCAATAAGATTAACTGTCACAGTATATATATACATATAGTCATGGCAGGACAAGCAATTCCCCTGGCACCGTCTATTAATTTGCTGGGGGTCAATCTGGGAGGTAATATGTCTTGGCATGATCACGTTGCCGCAATTGCCAAGGCAGCTGCACAGAAACTTGGTGTACTTTTCCGCACCAAAAGGTTGTACACACCTCATCAACTTTTGACACTCTACAAAGCCCAGATTCGACCATCATTAGAATATTGCTCTCATGTCTGGAGCTCTGCACCCAAGCACACCCTTCGGCTACTGGATTCCATTCAAAGGAGAGCCATTCGTCTGATCGGCGACCCCGAGCTGACCAAGACCCTCGATAGCCTGGAGCATCGAAGACAGGTTGGTGATTTGGCTCTCTTTTACAGATATTTCCATGGCAGGTGTTCGACTGACATTGCCCACTTGATTCCACCTAGAGCAATGCAAAACAGAAATACACGGCGAACCACTGCCGCTCATCCATATGTTGTTCAGCTTAGTACTCCTCGAACTTCATTGTTCAAGAATTCTTTCATCTGGAGAACGTCATCTTTGTGGAATGATCTTCCTGAGGTCGTGTTTCCCAATGAATACAATCTTCAACGTTTCAAGACCAACGTTAATCGCTTTTTTCGCACTCGCACCGCTCCCAGAGCGCCTTAAAGGATTTTTCCTACAGTGCAGGTGTTTTATCATAAAAAAAAAAAATACTGTAAGCTAGGAAGTAAGCAAGTTTTTAAGGCATGAGAAGTAAGTCTATTTTTTATTAGTATTTAATTTATTTTATTAATATAACGTCTTTAGTCTTATGGTTTTTCCTTAGACCGAGAACGAAATACCGTAAAACAGAAAAAAAATAATGTTCTAGAGTGAGGAAAAGGTATCTGGAGTGTTAGTGTAGGTAGGTTACTGTGACGCGCTTATGTTTGTTTTTTGTTTCAAAAACAATTTAAATTTTTTTTTAATGTTTAGATGATCTGATGATATTAATTTCAGGCAAAACATGTAACAAAAATAAACAGATCTAGATATTTGAGGTCGTGACTTTGGGTCCTTTCTCTTAAAAAATTCAAATATTAGACCTCATTGAGTAAAAATGGACGGATTTTTTAAATCAGAAATATTTTGTTTTTAGTTGGCTCTAAATGTTGAGGACCGTAATGAAATGATAAGATAATTTGAAAATTGTGTTATTAGATGACAAAACGTTAAAATTTCAAAAATTTGTTAACTTTCTATAAAATTTCTCAGGCTTAAAAATCCCTAAAACTGTATTTAAAATTCCAGGTCCGTATTTAAAAAAATTGACTTGAGGTTGGTAACTAAAAACTAAAGAACGAAACGTCGAATTTGAAAACTAATAACGCCATTTTGGAGAACATAAAAAACGGTTATGAAAAAGTGTTTTTATTTTTTTCCCAAGTTAAAAAGGAAAGCGCGAAAAATTAAAAACCAAAAATGAAAATTTAGGTTTTTTCGCATATCTCCGAAAGCATTTGGAATAATTACAATTTTTTTCACCAAATTATTAACCCCCAAAATATGCAACTTTGCCTCAATTTAACCATCTTCGTATCTCTTACCGTTTTCCAGATCCCCTTGTACGCACACGAATTTGTAGCACCCTGTATATTATTCTTCGTTTTTTTTTCTACATGAAAATAACTTTCACAAAACCATATAGATATCACCTTTCCATCGGTAAAAAAACTCTATTATTTGCCTCGTTTTTTAGAAGAACTGCAACTTAACACTGCAAATTTTAGCAAAGTAGGATCCACTAAAGCAGTGATGACGTACTTTTTATTAAAAATACACATATCTGCAAGTGAATTTAGAAGATTCCTCTATGTATTCCCCCTCTGTTGGCCTTCTATATCCAATTTCTAACGTAAACTATAATTAGCGAGACAGAAACACGACAGATAAACTTTATTTTTTTAAATTATGTTATATTTTTTACAATTATTTATATATGAGTTTTTTTTGTGTAAATATAAAGTTCAAACAGATATAATATCGTTTTTGTAATTCATGTAAGAGTATCTCAAAGTTTTAGATTCACTTATAATATATACGATCGTAACCAGTAAACTGGTATTTGACACTTGTGGAACGAGAATTTGATATTAAGCTGTTATACGACACCACTCTGAACCGTATATCAGTTCAAAAGCATTGTTTTTTTTTTAAACAAAAGAAGTACCTACTTAAAAGTCTTCTGTATCTTATTTTTTTTATTACATCACCTGAAAAGTGAAAAATAATCGCTTTTTCAAGGAGAATTCATTGTTTGAACGATATCTACCTATTCTTGATTAAAAAAATATGAAATCAATATTATACCGGACTCAATGACCTATAGTTTTCAGGAAATAAAAAATAATAATATTCATGTTTTCAAGAAATCAGTTTTATCCTTCTGAAGGTATAATTCTGCTTCTTACCGTTAACCTAAAATGTTTAACCTTAAAGCAAAACATTTTCCTTAAGCTCAAAAAACACCAGTGAAAACAAAACGACCCCTTTCATAGCCAACATAAATTTCAAACCAGTAGATTTAGTTTACACATCCTCATTATTTTGTCTTTGCTAATTTAAATGATAAACATACAACACATCGAATCTTATACCTGAATCCCTAACAATACATCCCACTGGACACAGGTACTCGGGAATTCGAGTCCAAGTTCGTATATCCTTCTATACAAAAGGCAAATGACCGGTGGTCTAAAAAGGTCCACTTTAGAAAAGGGGTCAGACAATTTTTGGGCGCCCTATATTTCCAGGACGTCCTATTATGCAAAAGTTTTTTAGAAAATGACACAGTGATAATAAAAAAAATAGAGACGCATGCGTGAATTGACCATAGTGCCCCGTTTGTCGTATCAACCTGCTTACAAGTTGGCCCGGCCGGGCTTCAAGTTACCTGGTTACTCGTTCAGTCTGACCATAGTCACCAACATATACACATACAGGTTTCCTATAGAAGGTCAATTGAAAATAATTTCGGAAAGTCAACATGCCGCTAATATCTCGTGATAACATGAGTGATTATTATGGTGATAGTGCCTGATTGTGATACGTTTCGTGATTTTAAGGATATCTTGTGGTCAGTTTAAGTCATCGTTGCTAAAGGTAAATAGTGTTTTGTTGACGGGTATTTTTATAAAGCCGGCTCAAAAAAACAAGTTTTATTTTAAAACGATGGATTTTGGTAACGGTTGATTTGAATTAAGTGCATTCAGTAATTTATTAAACTACCATCAATTTTTTTTAATATAATATAATGTTAATTGCAGACCTTTCGGGTCCATGAGTTGAATCATTTTAAAAACATAATGATTTGGACAAAAGAGACTATTTTTTTTCGTAACAAAAACTATTGTCTTTTTTTATTATCAATGATTACGGTAAGAAAGTTAAGAGAAAAATAACTTTGGGGTTTATTACTGTTGGTATTTTTAATAGATATATTTTATTATATCATTACATCGGTATTGTGGCGCCTCTTTATAATAGGTACAGGTATGTGTTTAGAAAGCACTGAAGTAGGTATAATTTATTCTGTCTAGTCAAATAAATGAAGCACAGGTGGTAAAAATGGAATTAGATTATGTTAAAGCTGGAAATAATAAATAGAGTCTCGGTGTCCTATTTGATTTCAATTAAACTATAAAAATAAAAAGTGCTGCTCGTTTCATTGTTAGTTATTATAACAGTTATACAGGCAGCAAAAATTTCAGAATATGACCAGTATTTTCAAAAATATATTTTAATTTTCTAATGATACTTGTAGTTTTACATATCAAGACCAATTGTTGATTTGTTTTAACTCAAAATTTTAAAAATGATAAAATATCACTCACAGCTTTTTAATCAATTGCTTGAGGACTAACACAACATAAATTTTTGTCGGTAATTTTTAAATCTGACCGAGTCAAATCGCCTGTTGACCATTGAAAATTGAAATTCAATATTCACCAAATTTAACGCACTGTACCGAAAATTTTAACGATTCTAAAAATGTTAAATGGCACCATTAGTTTTATTATGGAAATTTGAAATTTTGATGGTATAGGAAATATGAAGCAGGGACCTTGAGTATCGTTAATTAAAAAATTTATTTAAAGTGTATGTAAATAAGTTATGTTAATCGTAAAATAAATTGTTATATTTTTAACAACGAAAACAGATAATTGTATAAATAAATTATTCCTAGTGTGGTGATAAAATTTTAAGTTTTTTTTTGACCGTTTTAATATTTAAATTTAATTAGTCTATGACGCATAAGAAATTGGTCCATTAAGGATGTTTTTTGTGACAAAAAAATTTCGTTAAAATTTTCTGTAATGATAATATTTATCTAATTGTTATTTTTTCCCACCTTAATAAACAGAGTTATTTAATGAGTTTTAAAGAAGGGGTCAGATATTATCCCATGTAATGCAATGGCTTATCAATCATTTAAATCCCAAGTAACACCCATAAAATCTTAGACTGAATTTTTAAAACTTGTCCTTGGGTCATACTTAAGTATAACCATCCCAAATTTCAGCTCTCTTTGACAAACGGTTTTTGAGATAAAAAGGGTCTATTATTGGGTGAAAATATATCCTAAAAATGGCCTATTTATACCAAAACATTTTCTTTTTAAAAAAGTAATTATGTTTTGTATCCATTGTCTAGTAAATATTAATGCAATATCTTAATTTTGAGTATAAGGACAACAGGGTCGTGGTTTTGGTTTCCTCTTCAAAATAAGCTAGTAAAACATTTTAACTAATCAAGAAGAAAAAATTAGCGACTAGCTAACAATGTTGTGTCTTTTGTGTACAGAGATCATGGGTTCCTTGGGCCATGTAGACAATGACGGTCATTTTGTCCTTATTAGGACTCATTGGAAAGTCATAACCTGATGAAATTCCACAGACTGCGAAATTGTATTTTCAATATTTATTTAAATATAAATAAGCAGTAAACACAATACATGGCATCGCTATCTAATAGAAGTCAGGTGACTGCAAAAGACAAATCCACTAGAAACATGATTTAAAGCAAAAGAAAAAACAAGACAATAGATCCAGTATAGGGTACGACATTTTGTACTTCAACACAACAGTCTGCAATTCGCAGATTCATAAATAAATCGCACCGAAGTATCCACTAGGGTGCGCGCTATCCGTTAACAAAGGCCGTGTAAAAAAATTCAGTAATTTTACAGACACCCTTGGCATTACACCAGGTTGTAAACGTCTCATAGTCTTTTTCATATACTTATACTTTCTAGTTAACTCAGGGAAAGGTTAATTTAAATCATCTTGCTATGTAATTATTGGTAAGACTACTATGAAAACTAATAATTCAATAGTATTACCAACATAAAATGTAGATTAGAATAATTTACCAAATTTAAAAGGCCTATTTTCTGTTCAAATATGTTATTGAAGAAAATGCAAAATAGAAAAATAGTATAAAGTACATATTTTATAAAGCCATTTGAGCACTTGTCCCTTTAGAAAACTAGCCGCAAGCGGGTCATTTTCTAACAAAGACGAGTGCTACAAGATGTTTTTGCTTTTTAAAACGTATTTTTACATAATAAATTTTACTTGCGGTTACGACTTATATATTTTTTTTAGAAAAGGGCTTTTTGTTTAAACTCTCGAGTTAATAAGAGGAAAGACGGTAAAGTATAATATCGCCTATACCTGAAATTAAACGTTCTGCTACCAAGAAAAACAGCAAAAAGTAATAAGATAATTAGCTATCAAGCAATTTCCCATATCATAACCCATACGTGTGTAAACGTATAATTTTCTGTACGTATGAGGCTGACATTTATATGCAACCCAACTTAGTAACGCCTGGCTGTATAGTTTAAATTGCCATCCTTCCTTTAAAAAAAATAATAAAAAGTCACTAGTTTTTAACGCTACCGCAAAATTAATCATTATTTATTATTTTGCAAATCATATGCTATAAGGATTGTTTACAGAAAAGTTTCTTGAAACTTTTTCGCTTTTCTTATTATAATAATTGCTTACCCTTTTCTTTACATATTCATATTATACCGTATCCATGTTCTTTTTAATTTTATTTTACGTTGATTAGTTATTACATTACAATTTAATCCAGTCTTAAAGTCGCAGGTTGTATGCACTAATCAGGCAACATTTTTCTTTTGAAAAATCCATTCACATTGGGACTAACAACCGGGGGCAATAGGGAGAAGTCAAAATCGTCCACAATGAGCATGAAATATTTACTTAAAAGGGAAAAATGTGTAAAAAGATACCAAAGTACCCACATAGGTACCATTTCGTAAAAAGCGTTATGTTGGTTTTGGTTCCTCAAACAGATTTTTTGTTATTAAGCCATTTACACTGTTTGCCGAGGCCGTGTTTGGTTTTCGGTAAAAATAACTCACTAAACAGTCAAAAAATATGGATGTAAAGCAAATGTTTGATTAAGAAATGGTCAAGCTTTACCATACATTAGACTGTTAAATGGACTAGAGAAATAATTTTTAAATTCAATAAAACAAGTTTTAACTTATTGGTATGACTGTCACTAGAAATAAACCCTATTATTAATTATGGGATAAATATTAATCGGGATAGTAGTGGCATAGATATCTTGTATTTAAATTTAATAAATCATATAATACTTATAATAATTTAGGAATAATTCTTTCAAACTCAAATATAAGGTTCTAATTTATTTGCTAGTATAAAAAAGCTACATAATAATACCGGATACATTTTTAGTGGAATTGTAAGCTACTAGATATACTAACTCATTATAAGTTTTTAACTGATTATTTGGGTTTGTTGCTTGTCCATTTGTTTCATAGTCACAAGCTCAGAGTATGGCCTAAAACATCGTATACCAAATCACATCGCTTCTTATACAACCGGACCCAAAGAGTATGCAGGGGTTATTTTAATCAAGTATCAAAATGACCTGAGGCTTTAAAATACCTTCACAAAGTCGTCCAGGGTTGTCCAAAGTAATTTAAATCCTTCCTTGCCTCAATCTGATGGTCTTTTAAAGGTTTTTACCAAATTCTTTATTTAAAGTTTTTTATTTTTAATTAAGAATTAACTAATGAGATGCTCTTCGGTCCTCAAACAAGTTTTTGCTGGCAAGTAAATTTCAATTTGGCTAAATCCTTTTTGTCTTTAAACATTTCAACATATGGGTCTTTACCATTTCTTATTCCTTTTTTAATTATATTACAAATTAAATAATTAATAATTTATTTATTCTTGGCGCGCCATATGGAGCTTATTAAAGTTCTTAAATTAATCCTTGACATTATCAATGATAGTAAATTCCCGTAAGTATGTACGCTCGCTAAACCACTACCCACCTTAAAATTGTTTTTTTATTAAAAATAAAACTCAAAATGTTAATCTACTTAAGTTAAAAACAAAATCTGTTAATGCTTCTTGAAACATAATATTTTATTAAGTTGTTCTACCACGCCCAAAAGAATAGCTTTAAAAATGCATGTACGGTTCCGTGTTTCTCTGATATAAATTAAACATAGACCTAAAAAAGAATTAATATATATCTCCTGTTACAGTACTCCTAGAGAGTTCTAGTTTATATTAATAGAAACCAATATTTTAAAATATTCTTTTAGATACACATAAATTATTACGAAAAAAATAGGAAGCATTTTGTAAACATCTTAAAAGAAAAAGTTTGTCTTAATTGTGCATTGTGGAATTTTTATGGAATGCTTAACATCACCTAGTATAATAAACATTCAAAATATTTGCAATAGGTATTTATACAGTTTGTTTTAAGAATATATCTACGAAAAACTTTTTCCTTTGGTGTTTTTTCCGGTTATATCATTTTTTTTTTAAATCAATGTACCAAGTCAGATGTAGAAAAATGTTACTAAAGTTGTGGTTAATATTTTAAGAAAGTTAATTTATGATTTTTTAAAAAGTAGTAGTATGTTAGTTTGTGATCGTCACATCTTATTAAATTCATTTTAAATGAGTTCGGTGGTAAAATGTTCCAACAACCATATCCAGTTTTCATTATTCAGAATTTTCTCTGCAACAGTTATTTTTCGTATTAACTTAATATTTTTTTTTTAAATTTGTAAAAGTACGATTCACATATTTCCATCAAAATAATTTTTAATAAAAAAATTTCTTTATTACCGATAAAAAAGTGGTGGAAAATATATAATCCAACGAAAACTAAAAATAATTACCAAAGTTCATTCAAATTAAATTTATACCCACCATGTGTGAAATAATAAATTTTGGACAACCCTGGCCCTTTAAAAAAGGGTCCAATAACATTAGATTCCCCTGTCCATATACTCTTTTACTAGCCGGTCCACTACCTGGCTAGACCTAGCTATCCAGCCGTGTTCACGTTGTTTTCAAGAAAAGGCTTCAACCCTTTTTTAATTTTAATTACCAATGTATGTCGCAATCGTCATTAGGCGATTTTGGGGCTCTATTGTGTCATTTTTGCACTATTAAAGACTTTTGTGTAGTTATATTAAAGGCTTCTATGATTTAAAGCTAATTAGAAAGTTTAGAATGAAGATTATTTGAGTTAAAACAAAATTGTTTTCGCATCTTTAAATTAATAACAAGAAAATTTCAATTTAATAAAAACAAAGTTTAATCATTTTTAAAAGCATCGTTTCCTTTTATTCTGGTAAATTTCTAATCTCTTAAATAAGAAAATGTAAATTATATACCTGCGAATTGTGGATACCAAAAGGTGTAACAAAAAACACACTGTGTAATTTGAAAATATTTTTTTTGGGACTATTAGTTTACTGGTTTTAAATGTGACAACCCTGTATATTGAGACTTAGACAATGAATTATGATTATATTGTATATGTAGGATTAAAAATAATGAACACATACATTTTTGGTTATCTAACCTCACTTTTTTTAAATTCACAATTTTTTAAAATTTGTCTATACAGGGTGATTTCTAAGTTTAGACTTCTTTTTTAGCTGCATATAGAAGGTATTAAAATAAACAACATTTTCAAATAACTTTTTTTAAACTCAAAAATAAAGTACTTTCATTCATTTATTACACTACGAATCAAATACGGTTCTGCCTAACTTGCCCGTTGAATAACATTAAAAAACTTCTGGGTGTAGGATGAGCCCACAAGGGAAAGCGTTCTGCGTATAATCTCGGAAGAAACATCGGCACTTTTCGACACTCACAGTAAATTAACACCATATTATTTATTAGTTTATTGTTTTTAAATTTTACCATTTTCACGTATTACACAATTTAAAATTAACTTGCTTCAGAAAAATACACCGCAGCGTATTGCTCCAGCCTACCCGTATGACTAATACTAATAAGAGATAAAGAAAAACAACAGAAACTATAGCGGTCTATGTTTTTATGACCAGGCCCGCACTTAGATTTATTACTTTTCTATCTTGTCTATTTTTGAGTTTTTTGAAAAAAGGTATTTGAAAAAGTTGTTTATTTTAATACACAGCTAAAAAAGAAGTTTCAACTTAGGAATCACCCTGTATAGTCATGGAACGTTAAAACCGATCCCCAGGAAAAGTTTTCCGGTACTCTGCTAATAAAATGTTGCGAACTTTTTGCTAATCACTAGTGACATTTTGCCAACCAACAAAATCTCTCTAAACGCTATTTCAAACGTGATTTTCTCGGAATCCACACAAACAACTTTTTAAAAACTTGTTTCATATTCAGTGGTAAATATAATTATCTCCAGCGAATCGAGAATCCAGTTTCAGGTATCAACCAGTGTTTGAGATATGGTTGGCAAAATGTCACCAGTATCTAAGTACGTAAACTTTATATAGTATTAAAAATACATCATCTTCAGCTTAAGGTTCAAATAAACATTTTAATCAGCTTTAACACTGTCACTGTCAATTAATTATTGTATAATATGCACAATATTAAAAGTGAAAATTTTAAACGTGTAAAAACACACTAGGTATATATTTTGCATTAAAATTAAGTATTTTATGCAAATTACTCCTGACAAGCGTAAATGTACAAGTAAATTTGTATAAATTTTCATACAAATTGTAATTTCTCGCCAATATAAAATGGTCGTCTTGAAGTTAAACGGCTTAAATTCACAGATTTCCTATATCAATAAAATAAATATAAAATAAAATGTAAATGTTCGCGATTTAGCAGCAATTTTTTGCCAGCGCAGACTTCGCTAACTAAGGAAGAAGCAACTACATATTAACAATAAATTAGAATTTTCAATATTCTGAAAGGTAAAAAGAAGCAAATAGAGCTAAAAAACACCTATTACAACCATCCGGTTGAGAAAAATAATGGGTAGACTTGATATATATTCTCAATTAAAAGACTAAATAGTTTTAAAGCTAATTGCATAGTACCCAAGTATTATTTTAATATTATAGAGTAATGAAGTAGCTTCATTTTAATCAAAATTACACCACACATAGATTTTTATCCTGGTACCAATAGATTGGTTTCTTGTACAGTTTAATATTTTTAGTTAGCAGTCAGCTTATCACTAGTAATCTTTTATAATTATACAGGGTACTTATTATATACTACATTCTACAGCCCGTTAAGGATATATTTATCGAAGATTTTTACTTATAGGAAAAATCAACCAAATATAATTTTGCGAAAATAATTATATTCCGAACCAGAACCAACAATAACCATTCAGCCAAAATATAATATACCGCGCAGAATTCTCGCTCAATCTGGAAATTTTTTGTTATTATTGATTTCATAGAAACTGTTATTCCTGATAAAAATGTCTGCGTCCCTTTAAACTAAAAAAACGCTCATTAAAATTGATAAAACCTGTAGGTAGTACATACAAGGGAGATTTAATTTTTTAAGTTTCTTAAGAGTAAAGCACTCATATTTTTCGTTTTAGATAAAATCCTCACTTGTGAAAGTTGTGAACGAATATGAAACCACGGCCTTTTCTTTAAGGAACGACAAAAATACTTATTTGATGTCTTACCCTGTATAGACACTAGATAAAAGAAAAAGTGCTTTTTAATGTTTACTTCTAGAATATTGATCAAACTTTAAATTTTTCGTTATTTTAAATTTTTCTTAAATCATCCAAAAAAAATTGCCAAATTTCGGTTATTTTTGGAGCAATAGGTTTAAACCAAAATTAATTTTAGACAATATGTTCAGGATCTTCTTATATTAATTACTTAAGATAAAAACTCTTTTCAATTATAAAAATTAATATAAGTAAGTAAAAAATCTAGTTTCTATACAGGGAAAGACAAAAAAATTAATATTTTTTTATTTTATTTATTTATTGAAAACTACACAATACAGGTTGATACAGAACATATTATTAACCCAATTATACAGGTACTATATTAATAAAGGGCCGAATTCGGACACACCTTTTAATTCTAAACAACTTTTACAAATAAATATTGTATCTAAAATGAAAAATAAGAGTACTTTATCCTTGAACAGCTTTTAAAAAATTGAATCTCCCCGTATGCACTAGTTTTTTTCAATTTCAATGAGCACTTTATTAGTCTTAGAGAACGCAGAAACTTTTATCAAGAATAAAAGTTACTGTTAAACCAACAACAAAATTACTGATTTTTCATAGTAAATATATTATATTTATTTTTAGCTGTTAATAAAAAAACAGTGAGCGGTAGAAATTGATTAAAAATTTTGTAAAAAAAACATTTTTTGCTATATCTTAGGGACGCGAATCGCTATCAGAATGAACGAGTCAAGAAAACAAAACTGTCCTATAAAGTACCAAATTTCATTTAAATTAGTCTCTCGTTCAGTATCCAATTTAAATAAGGGCCTATTTTTTTCTTCAATTATATTCGAAGCCTAAGCATTAATCGACCATAAAAGGAAATTTATATGCATTTATATACATGTCACCTTTGACACTAAATTATGTAAGCGTATGGTTTACTAATTCCCTACGCTAGCAATGGTAATTATTTGATTTAAAGTTTTTACATAAATCGCATTTATTTCTCTAACAAAAGAGACTTTATTCTCTTTATTTTCCTGAATACGTAGGAGTGCCAGAACTTAATCCTCATAAATGTCTATTAGTTAGCTATCTCTTATCGTCTCTTACATGCGTGACTATTATAAAATAATTTATAATATACAACGTAAACGTATTTTTCCCATGACTTCTTTTTATAGGCTTTAACAGTTAAATGCTGCGAACAAGAATATAAAAATAAAGAATACGCAGCTCTTATAAACGATAAAAGAAAGATAGCTAATTTTGTTGTATTTATTGACACAGTCACCAAATCGATCATTTATTTTAATACTATATTCACTAGACTTAATACTATAATTTAAAAATATACACGATGTCCGGTAAAAATGAAAAAAACTCACGGGGGCGTGTACGGAACATTAAAATAAGTCTAATATTTTATATACATTTTTTTTCTAAAATACCCTTCTCGAGAACATTCATAATATCTTAAAAACCGGTCATTTTTAAGAAACAATTGAAGGGTACCTATTTTGTTTGAAGTAAAAGATATCCAAAAATATTATTTTTAATTCGATCCCATGACAATGGTGTATATTGGGACGAGTCCGTCTCTGGCGTTCCTAAAACATTACACTTACTTTGTAGTACCCTTTTTTTGGGTACCTAAAAAATGTCAAAATTGCATTAAAGTTTACGAAGTGGTTTAAAAATTATTACCATGAAGGTTAATCGCTTGGTCCTCTCTTGGGGTTCAATATATCTGCCAGAAGGCACTATAGAACAAATATTAAACATTAGACTTATTTTAACCATAGTTACCGGGCATCCTGTATATACCTCTGGCTGGAATCGAACTAGGTTCCTTGGGTATAGCGATTGTAGTGTACCTATTTTGTAGCCAATTAGACGTACAAACATTTATCAGTTTTATACTTTTAAAACAAATTGATAAAAATAAATCAAGATAAAATAAAACTTTATTTTAAACAATATGTTCAAAGTATCACTTTATAGATATATGTTCTCAAACGTTTCCTCATTTTTTCCCTGCGTAGTTTTCACGTTTTCATCGAAAAAATACCATAAACTTTGCCAAGAAATAGTAAAGAATGGCCGACAAGATAGCTTTCACATTTTTTGCAGCACAATTCTCTGAGGATCTAACATTTTAGCGGCTGTGTCTGTTTATGTAATTTCCAATACATGGAACTATTTTTATAGTCTATTGTGCAATGGAAAAACTTATATACATTGGCCCATTCACATAATGTTTTTTTTTGCTGGATATTGTTGATTGGACCGCAATTTTTTTTACCAATTTTAAATTGTTAGCAACTATAATTTTGTTTTATATTCCTTTAGTTTAATTTGTTTTAAAAATATTTTTAAACATAGTGTCAAATAACAGGATAATGTTATGATTATTTTATTTTCTATTAAACCAAATATTTTAGAATTTAAATAAATTTTTTAAAACCAAACACAATTTAAGAGGGTATGATTTCCATACATTAAATTATAATTTTAAAATAATTGTTTTTAAGGAACGGGAAACACAGTCGCATATTAGTAGTTTTATTTGTTTCAAAAACATGTTTCGGTAACGTGAAATGAACAGAAGGAAAATAAAACACCAAATTGAATTTTTATCTATAAGGCCTGACAATATAAAATTTATTATTCCAATGGGCTTAACGTGAGTAAATTTTAAGTGGTGTAAAATTGTATCATAAATTATAATAACAATGCCAATTACAGATACATAATCAGTAATTATATATTTTTTGTCATACTCATTGTCAAGTTTGTCGATCGCTGTTGAGAAAAACGTAGAAGAATGCAATTCATATTAAATTAATATTGAATTTATACTGTAGCAATTAATTAAAATTTAAAAAATTACAAGTTTAATGGCGACACAATATAAGTTACTAAAATGATTGTATAAATTATGATCAACAAAACAAAATCATGTACTAATAAATAAACGTATGATATTAAATTTATTCTCTGTAAACCTTATTTATATGCAGAAATGATTCTCATTAACATGGTACAAATACCATACGTTTTTCTTATAAAATACATACAGGGTGTTTTCTACGTAGTCAAAAATAATAAAGGTAATTTGTAATATAAAAGTTAAACTATTTATTTTTATTATTTTGTTCTTTTCTCATGCATAAATTTCTAAGAACGGCTTATGAATCCAATTAGCTTTACAGTGTACAATATACCATCATAAATCTTTAGTGACTGGAATGTGGTATTTATATCAAAAAATAGTCACCAAAAATAAATTTTACAGTATTGATTTTACTTATTCGTTTATGACACACCGTTTATTATTTTTACAATAATTTAATATATGACACACAGTTTTTACCAAAAATGTATTAAATGGTATTTTAGAAACCATCAAAGGAAGTTCATTCTTTACATATAATTGCTTATTATAACATGAATGAATTATGCCATTCCCAATATATTAAAGTGTGATGCTTAATAGATAAGTTATGTTCTAACAAAGAGTGATTAGTAGACATGACAAATTGTTACGTTGTGATTAACAATTGCTGTGGTCATGTTTTAATGTCAAAAATTAGTAATGTTAATTGTATGCACTTAGCAGAAAAATGCGTGTATTTTCACTAAACGAACATCTAAACAAAGCCGAAAAAAATAAAGCTTCTCAAATAAATCTAAGATCAGAAAACTTTTTGGTACATTTACATTACCAAAACAAATTTGATTATGATAACCGGTACTTCCAGTTTACATAATAAAGAACCACTGCAGATTTGATGACAATATATCGTCCTGAGCCCACTGTATAATATTTGATTTTATAAGGGAACCGGTATAGGTATTAATTCAAAATCTATTATTGGCTGTGCTTTTCAGGTGTTTAAATTATATGATCGGTAACATAAAAGTAAAATATGTTTGTTATCGCTTTTTAATGCCGACCAGACGATTCAGATTGTTAAAGAATTACCGGTTATACATTAGGGGAAAGAAAATATAGGTCCTGGAACCCTCTTATTGCTCATTTTATTCAGCATAACAATCAGATTCTTTAGTAAATTAAAAATAAGGTAGAATTACAACGGTATGACATGTTATTTACTATATTTCTAGCAGCTTTACACTGCATATTACACAAGATTAATATGTCTTTTCTAAGCTCTAACTTTAAACGTAATAATGTTTTTTGTGATTGATCTTCTTCTACATACTTTCAGTAGTAGAGAATTAATGTTATATTCCTATATTTCATAATAATTAAAAGTTTCAACTTCATAATTAAAATGGAGTGTAAATTTAAATGGACAGACACGTGATGAATGGTGGATGTGTGTGTATTAAACTGTCTTTCCATTTAATTATGAATTGATAAGGAATTTTGAAAAAATGTTTTTTACCTCTTAACACAGCTTATAGGAACATAAGGTAAGCAGATTATTAAAAAAAACAGGGTTTATGTATTAACGGTTTAGTGTGTAACTATAATAGCTCGTAGATAGTTTCTTTGAATAAAATAAGACATATTTTTGGTGTTTATATTAGAATAATCTCGGCGAATAATAAATTCTACATTATATCTTTTAAAATATATAATTATATAACAAGTATGAAATATAATAAAGTTTAACAAGAAGCGTTTCGCTAATCATATCTAGGTGATTTAATAATCTAATACCCGCTAAATCTACCTGTGATATATAGTACACAGGATATTGTTAGGCAAAAAAGCATTACAACTTCAAGTCTTTAATTTTAGTTACCGACTTATAATAGGATGGGAAATTAAAATCATAAATTTAAAATAACTTCCGGGGGGCAAAGCTTTGTCTATGCCAGTAAAAAACAATTTTTAATGCCAAATGAAAGAGTTTTATTGCTCTTTTATGGTTCTTTCTATCTTTTGGGTCAGGGTAATAGCACCGTAAGTCATTTAAGAATATACTACCAAAGATGATTTCTTGAACCAAATGTTTCATAGGGGAGGACAGACGAAATTGAGTGATCTCCCAGATCTTACGTCTTTAAACTTTTATTTGCGGGGTGATTTAAAAAATAGGTTTACAAAAATAGACCGGTTAATATGAAATTAGTCTTGTAATAGAAATAAAATACGTAAAATGCAATGGAATGAATACTTTTGACAACGTCATACGGAAGTTTGAGACTGGATTGGCCATTGTCTAGAAAAAAATGGCTAACATTTTGAACAACTTATAAGCTTTGTTCAATTTAAGTATGTATTTTCTATTAACACTATATTATTGTTAATTTGTTTAAAACGATTAGTATACAGGGTGTCTTTTAATTGAGTGCCGATACTTGAGGTTGTGAATCCTTGAATGATTTTAAGAAGAAAAGTTAATATTAATATATGTCCTCAAGCTCTTCATTTTTGAGCCACAGGGTGTTAACATATTTTGTTGAAATGAAAATGAATGAGCTTTAGGGCATATGTTAATATTAAGTTTGCTTCTTAAAATCGCCCAAGGATTCACAACCTTAAGTATCGGCACTCAATTTTAAACACCCTATATATTCTTGATTGAGTTAAATTATTATTCAAGCACAAGGAATAGTAATTTCAATTTTATAAAAGACCATAGGAGATTAAAAAAAGACTACTTAAGAGTTCTGTGTTCTGAAAAGCTTATATTTGAATTCAGAGTACATGTATTCGGAACAATATAGTCCCTTAAAACAAGCATTTTAAAATTCTCCTATTTAATTAAAATATATTTTAAATATTCGGAAAGATAATAATATAGAGCCAAAGACTGTTTACTCCTTTGTATCTGAATAAAAATTATATTTTCTTTATCGTATTTATTCGAACTAGTTTAGAAGGCTCTTTGCAAAATGGAATAAAGGAAATGTTATTACAAACTATTTTGATTTTCAACTAAAAGTTTTTCATGACTGACTTTTAATTCTCCCTAATATTATGAACACGCTTGAGGCCACACTATGTTAGGTTGGCATATTTTATCAAATGCCCGCTATAAAGTAGGTTTGGTACAACTTCAATGAAGCATACGCTTTAAATTGCCGAGTCTAGATATAAATTGACAAATTTATATGATATATTTAGTAATTAAATTCGAATAATCAATAAAGACAGTTACTATCATTGATTTCCTTGTATTTTTAAAAATTCCTCAACCCCGTACATCAACAAGAATTTAGAATAATAAAGGGTCTTGTCAAGGTATCTGTCATCGATTTATATTGTTATGGCGTCGCGACGCTTGGGCAATCACTGGTATTAATTTAATTTTTACTTGAATGTGCAGAGACCTACTATATTTAACAAAACCTTATTACAGAAATTAATTATCCTAATTCGTTTTAAAGATATTAGAATTGCCAACTTTAAGTTAAATACCATGTATAGCTTAGCATAGCAAGCTTTTGACACTAAAGTTAATTCAAATTCCTAACAGTTTTTGACTATTGCCCGTTGATCTTTAAAATGTTTGCATTACCTTGAAGAAATTTGATCTAATAACAAGATACGTATTCTATAATGTATTTGGTTACACATGACACAGTGATTATTTATGATTTTTTGACATGCTTAGTTCCAGATCACCTCAAAGCCTAATACGTTTTCTAATTGGTAGAATCCCGTTGGTTTTAATTCGTTATAACTAATTCAAAATAATTACACCTTGCTTATCTTTCAACCATCGCCAAATATAGATTTACTTACTTGGAATTAAAGATTGTACACACGTAATTTTTCTTAAACTTTTTACATTGTAAAAAGCATTCCTATGTAATTACATATAATTACGTTGGTTGTCAGGAAAATAGTCTACCTTTTTTTTGCACGACAGTTTGTGCTTTATATGAATTTTAGTTTAGTAGTTCTGTTGATTTCAGTGCAGTTACGAGTGTTAAGTCTATCTATTGAGTTAAACGGAAATGTCGTAAATAGCAACAAAAATTATATTTACTGTGTATTTATTATTCGAGGCAGTATTCATGACTTAATTAAATTAAATGGATCTTTGAAAAACCCTGTATACAGGGTGTCCCATAACTTATGGGCCGTAGAGTAACTGGAGATACTAGACTAGTCGATTAAGTCATATAAGTTTTTTTTTGATAATTAAAATATTAATTTAATTATGTACTATGTTTTTTTATACTTTGGGATGTTTAAAGGAAAATATCTCGAAAACCGTTAAAGATATTAAGATCAATCAAGTACACCTTTTTAACTCAGAAAATACCCTTCTTTAAGAAACTATAATTGAAAACACCTAATATCACAGGTAAGAAAAAAAATCATAATTTATGAAGCCCAGTGTATGCAACTAGCGTCCTCTAGTTTAAAACTTAAAAATTTTTACAAATTCTTATTTCTTGCTCATAAAAACATAATATTGCCAACTTTCAATTCGATTCATTAAACCGTTTTAAAATTATGGCTTATTTTCGAGAATAAACTTTTACTTTCAACACCCTGTATCTCTAGAACGAGTAACAATCCGAAAAATCTTATATGACTTAATCGGCTTAGTTTGATGTCTAGTATCTCCAGTTACTCTACGGCCCATAAGTTATGGGACACTCTGTATACCGGGTGATTCAATAAGAAAGGTAGCCGGCTATATCTTGGAAACTACTGGGCATAGAAACTCGGGAAAAAAAATGATAACTAAAGTGGCCATGAGAAAATCCTGGAAATAATTTTTAAGTTCCGCCTTTTGCCGCAAGAGGACGTAATTGAAAAGTAAATTTGAAAATTTTACATATCTCCGAAAATTCGCCACTGAGCATAAGACCAAAATGATGCATAATTGTTCATGCTTTTTAACGGTGTTACTAAAGATATACCTTAATGTGAAATTTTCGGAGATATGTAAAATTTTAAATTTTACTTTTCAATTACGCCCGCGGAACTTAAAAATTATTTCCAGGATTTTTTCATGGCCACTTTAGTTATCATTTTTTTCCCCCCGAGTTTCTATGCCCAGTACTTTCCGAAATATAGCCGGCTACCTTTCTTATTGAATCACCCGGTACATGTCTATGTAGAACTGGCACAGCCGGGTGTTTGCTGAATAAGAAACAATTTATAGCACGTTCCTGCAATCGAAGATCTAAGATTTATGCTATATATACATTTTATATTCCATGCTTGGCTAAAACGCTATAAAACATTCCGTGACCAAAATATACCCATTTATCAAATCGGAATTTTTATATACAAAAAAAAATTTATAGGGATAAAGCGTTTTGGTAAAGCTCCCACGTAGAAATATATTTTCTACCTGAATTTTTACGGCACATGCAACAAGACACCTTTTTTTAAATTCTTTTTCTTTTAATTATTTTCACGCGTCAACAACGAAATTTATGAGCGGCCAAAATTTGAATTTCTAATTTTTTACACTCCAATATAATATAATAATCGCTCGTTTAAGAAAAATACGTTTCATTACTTAATCGGTATTAAATAATTTTTTAAACAATAAAAATGTCAATTAATTTGATAAACTATCTAACAAATTTTAAGCTTACAAAATATGTTAGAACGTAATAAATTTTTATGTTCTATAATAAAGCTGGATTTATCTTTTATACAGGGTATTTAATGTCTTGCAAACCATCATGATTATAAAAACGTATAGTAAACTTTAACGTTTAGGTGGATAGAATTTAAAATTCTGACAGAAGTGAAATTTGCCCAACCCTACTAGGCTTGAGACGTTTGAAATGATCAAAACTGAAAATTTTACTGAGTCTACAGAGTGAAAAGGAATTTTTGAAATATTCAAGTGAAATATTCAGCTAATACATTTCCATACCACATGAGAAACTTCAAAGGAAATTTCAATAATATTTTCATGAAATTTAAAGCAGTGTCGGCTCGTCAGGTGAAGTGAAAAAAAAATAAAACTAGGAGGAAAGTTTTTCGACAATATTAAATATTAAGGTACCAATGCAGGTACCATTCTAGCCCTTAAAAAATAATTATGTTTCTAATTAATAATAATTATTTAATTCGAATGTAACTATGCAAAATAGGGCCACGGTTAACTCCGATGGACAATAATTATAAACACTCGTGCATTTTGGCGCGCCCCACATATGGCTTTGATATTCACCGTCGCTATGGTTACGTGACGTCAGTCACGCAATCAGCATGTAACAATTTCCATTATGATGAAGGGCAATTTAAAAATAGATCAGTCGTATGCACCATTGTTTTAGCATTGGTTCGCCTAACCTTAAGGTATTTATTTTGAGGCTTCGCAAAACTTACGGTTATAGATATCGTTTTTACGTGATTTACTGTGTGATTAAAAGGTTTTGTTTTTATTTTTCAGTTAATTCAGTAGTGTACCTACTTAGTTGTGTGTTTTAAAAATAAACCCAATTAATGACGTAGTTTGTAATTTGTTGGAAATTCCATTCAGTCGTTCGACTGAGGGGATAAGAGAGACGTTTTGTTACACGGGTTTTTAGTCAATGTTTGTTTAAGTACCCGCACTATAAGTAGCTCTTCACCATTTTTTTAAACAGCGAGCCGCCACTGATTTAAAGCTTTGTTAAAGGTTTCATCAATTTTGAATGTTTCACAGAATTTTATATAAGTACTTAAAAATTTTAATTTGTTAATGTAGATTCTAACTCTACCTGCAGACTCTCGGATGCTTAGAGATTCAGTTTTTGTTGATAAAATTTCTAGGTGTCCATCTTTATGGACTCTATCTATAACCGTGGCAGTGGCTCAGAGGTGAGGTACCCGGACCGCGGCGGTCCGGGTTCGATCCCCGGAGTGGGCATACGCATAATAAAAAAAGTATGTCCGAAATTTAATGGATAGGAGAATGCAGTATGCAGTGATTCCTAATATCGGGACCGAGAAGGGCGTCATGGACCTCTGGGGGCGTAAAAAGGATAACTAGTGGTTCGGATTCTACGTTAAGCTGTAGGTCCCGTCTGGCTGACATTACCCAGACGATAGGGAATACAATGGGTCTTTTAGGCCTAAGTATACTGGCTCTTCTTCCGCCAACGCGAGCAAAAAAAAATAGTCTTTCTCTAGGTGTCCATCTTTTGAACACATTTTGGGGAAGAAATACACTAATTATGCTAATCACATTTTTAATAAAAACATAATATACCCACAGGTGATTCATATTTTTGATTTATAATTGTTCATCCCAAATCCATTTTTATAAAAAAAAAAACGAATCATTTTCATATTTTTATGAAATAAAAAAATTTCAAATTAATTATATCTATAAGTTAATCGATCGATCATTTGATGACGGGTATACGCAGCCGATAGTCGGCTGGATATTCAAATTAAGAACATTATCACAGCACAAGTTGATTAAATTTTCATCTTAATTAGAGTAAATTTGCAGAGGCGATCTAAATTTAATTATTTCAAACTATTTATCAATACTATCTGTGCTTGAATATATTTATTGCTAATGATATACCGTAGGGAATATGCTAATAAGTGTAATAACTAATTATATTGTAACAAGAATACTTACTTGATCCATGCTTATTTCCGTTACTATCCACAGTATTTACAGATCAGTTTGATTCCCACAGCTAACTAGGCAATTAACCAACTAGCTATAAATAAAATAATATATTGATAAACACTTTTGTTTGAAAAATAATCCTAAACCTTCTGTAATTATAGTAAAACGTAAGATTTTGTTTGTAAAGATACTTCATTAATTATAGCACTAGGAAGTATGGTGTAGGTAATCCTAATAAAAATAAGTACCTACCTATAGTTAGTTAAATAAATTAAATTTTCATAATTTATATTTAAATAAGTATTGAAAATGAAAATACTTTTAATTATAAATATTATTGATTTCCTTGATAACTACAAAACACAATTCTATAACAGCGAGGAAAGAATAATTATTTTTAAATCCTGTATCCAGTTTTCACTAGGAATACAATGTATTTTTTATTTTCTAACACACTGAGCAGAACTGCGGTATTAAGCACTTAAGGTACTGGAACTTGGTACTTAAGAACTGTCCTTTAAGTATCAAGAAGTAATGATGGTATTGGTACTTGCATTTCTAAGTAAACACCTCAAAGATTTTTTCCGTCCCAC
Source organism: Polydrusus cervinus (assembly GCA_935413205.1). NCBI lineage: Eukaryota > Metazoa > Arthropoda > Insecta > Coleoptera > Curculionidae > Polydrusus > Polydrusus cervinus. The sequence goes on from OW284520.1 coordinate 5,212,482, forward strand.
CATTTTCTCGATCCAAAATCGTTACCACAACCTAAGGTAGTAAGACGTAATTTTTTAACAATGTATTAAACACCTTTTGTAACCCCCTCTGGTAAAATGCTTTTCTCCGCTCTTAGTATTATTCCGGAAAACCTACATATAATTATTTTTAATCACTTAAATTCCCGGTCTACCGCTATACTGGTGTTAATAATTCATAAATCTTATAAAATAGTGTATCTATATTGACAATGTAATAATTTAATTCAGTCAAGCAATAAGATAATTTGCGGACACTCTAACAACATCTCGCATGTATACCTGCCTGTCATTAAGTCATCAAAATCTCGAAAAATACAATAGATGCAACTGATATGCGTACATAATATGATTGATATATTTAAGTGAGTTGAAGGGTGACTGTGTTGCACTGTGCAGCTTCCGAAAATTTTACCTGCCCTACGTGCACAATCACAATAGCCCTACACTTTTTTGATGCGTATAAGTATCCAAACAGCCAAAGTATAACCCTTTTGTTATGCTTCTACGAGAAATCTTCTCTATGAACTGTTACTTTGTGTTTAGCCGTTTCATCTTGTTGAACACATTACGTTTTGACACCATTTCAGTTTGTTGAAACATCTTTTTGAATACTTTGATGCCTTTTTTTGAAACATTTTAGCAAGTGTTTGAAGGTAAGTTATTTGCATTTAAAATCAACTTGCGAAGAAACCCGGACAAACAGTTCGAAAAAGTTTTATTTAATGTTTGATTCTTAAAAACATTTCACATTCTAGAGTCCAACAATATTATAATCATGAACGGCAGTAGAGTTTTGGACTTGCATTGTCTTTATTTGTTTTTGAATCACTACGTTTCAACTGGTAAGCATCTCCAGTCGCCTTTAGGTGAATACTAAATAAGTCCATTCAACTCTACTGCCGTTCAAGAAACGTCATTGTCTCCAACCTTTAAACAGACAATATTATAATCAATTTAGTATGGATAAGAGCCCACATAGGGATATCAGCTAATAAAATAGTCGATAAACTAGCTAAAGAAGCTACCACAATCAATTATATTATTATGGAACTTAAAATTCCTTCATCTAACGTAATAAAAAACGCGAAAGAAAAAATGAATTATAAATGACAGGTGCATTACACTGAATGTAATAGGGGATTATTATCTATAAAGCAATTTTTCCTCTAATTCCAAAAACTTCGTGGTTTAATAAAATATGCAATGAAATTTAATAAGAATTATTTCAAGAATCCGAACTTCATATGCTTTATACCCAAAACATAAAAAAAAGAATAGGTTTAGTTGGTACCGAGTATTGTAGTTGTGACAGAATAGGCGACATAGAACATTCTAGAATGTGTCAACCTAGAAAATAGCTTAAACTCGCTGTTTGACGATTTGGGTGACTTTTTGTTAAGGCCCTTCAATTTGAGTCACCTTATATCATTGAATGACGTAAATATTTACAGGGTACTATACAAACATATCATAGATAACAAAATAGAATAATAAAAAAAATACAAGAAAAGAGACAAAAGCAGAGAAAAAAAAAACGAAAATGAAAAAGTAGAGAAAAAAAAGAAAAAAAATAAAAGAAAGGAAGGAACAGTTACATTAAAAAAACATATAAACAAATTTAAAAAATAAGAAAAAACATTTGTTAAAGCTATAGATGTAAACAAATAAACAACCAAATATCAAAATGTAACGTATCATAAAAGAAAAGAATACATTTTTGTTTATTCAAACTTATTCTGTTATACCGCAAAAAAGAGACGCTCCTTCTTTAATCAAAAAACCGAATTAACGTAATACGGTCACATAATGTCTGATAAATTTTTGTAATTATTTTTCTCAACGTTTTCTTACAGTAGAAATCCAATTTTTTATAACTTCACTGTATATTTATGGCATGTTTTCCTAGTAGGATACCAAATCAACTGGAGCAATATTTTTTTAATAGGTAGGGTGTGGCTACGTGTATTTCAAATTTAGAATGCGATTTATTTTGCTAAACCTACTATGTAGCTATTTGTCATTTAAAGGCAACTTTCGCTAATATATCTAAAAGACATTCTATAGGATCTAAACGGTAATCTGTTTAATCGTTTAAAATGTCAACTGATCTGATTTAAATGGCCACCGAATTGATATATTTCGTTTTCATAAATATGTTAATTTCTTTAAAACATTTGAGGTGTTAGGCTGGAGCTATTCTAATAGACATGTATTTAGTATTCATTTCTGGTAATGTTCCGTACTTAATGGCAGGTTTTTCATTGATTTTAATAGAATTCTAATTACCTAGACATTCTTTAATTAAGTATCGACAATTTCATTTTATGAATAATAGTGATATGGCAATATAATAACGTACTCAACAGGAAACTGTACAAGCTACAAAGATTAATATAAACCGGATATAAAATTTATTACGTCCAGATCCATAACACTTTCAAAAAACCAACAGATACTAGTATTTTTTCCCTAAATTATATACAGGGTGAGTCAACAATAGAGTAAAGTTTATTTTCACCTTTAACTTAAGAATTAAATAGAAATTAGAAACACAAATGTTATGATTATTATTTTGTAATTTCCCACAAAATTTTACGAATATTTTGTTTTAGATATCATACAGTGTGACCACGGATTGACTATCGAAGAGGAAAAACTTTTTTATTTGTGGGTTTAGGAAAAAAAGTTTATTATATTTTCAAATTTATATACCGGGTATTCAGAATTTAGAAAAATATAAAAAAAGCTAAGAACAAAGTACCCTTATGTGTAAAGATAGGATAAAAAGTAATGGGTAAAATTTGTTGTGGTTGAAAACCTACGTCTCATTACCAAGTTTTGACTTATTAGCTAAATGTACAGAGACCGGCAAAAAGTTCCAACTCATAAAATATCATTTGCTTTAAATTAACGCATTTTGCAAATTAGTTAGTCTTTAGAAGGTATTATTCTGTAAATTTTTTATCTTTATACGAAGAATTGTCGAAAACGGTAAGTAACTACCCATGTTATTAAAAAAGACTAACTAATTTGCCAACTTCGTTAATTTAAAGCAAATCATATTTTATGAGTTGGAACTTTTTGCCGGTTCTGTACATTTAGCTAATAAGTCAAAACTTGGTAATGAGACGTAGGTTTTCAACCACAACAAATTTTACCCATTACTTTTTATCCTATCTATACACATAAGGGTACTTTGTTCTTAGCTTTTTTTATATTTTTCTAAATTCTGAATACCCGGTATATAAATTTGAAAAAATAATATGCTTTTTGGTCGTTTCAGAACAAGCCGGAGTTTTTATGAAAAATAAATAAAATATAAAAAAAAAAGTTTGCACTGTATGTCTAAATTCAATTGTTTTTGAGATATTGACATTTAAAATATGGAATTTTTAGCATTGAAATTGTTCATCTCAGAAAAATGGTTTATCTTAGTATTCTATTCTCTATCAAAATGTTACAAATTTCGAATTTTTATTCTTTTTTAAATTTTTATCGATCGGCTTTACGGTTGCTTAGCATGTCAAACCAATACTACCCTAAATTGTTTGTTTAGGTGGTGCTGGTCAAACCCAAAGTTGTAACATTTAGATAGAGTGTAAAATACTAAGATAGTTAGGTAAAACCATTTTTCTCTGAGATGAACCTTTTCAATGCTACAGCCTGTTAAATCTGAAAATTCCATATTTTAAACGTCAATATCTCAAAAACAATTGAATTTTGACATATGATATCTAAAACAAAATATCCGTAGCATTTTGTGGGAAAAATATCTAAGAGTGATATAATAATTATGATAAAAAAGTTATATTTTTTAAAAAATGTTAACATCCTGTAGCTTAAAAATGGAGAGCTTTAGGATATATGTTAATATTAACTTTTCTTCTTAAAATCACCCAAGGATTCACAACCTTAAGTATCGGCACTCAATTAAAAAACACCCTGTATATAGGATAAAAAGGAAGGTGCACATATGTTGTCTAGGAACAGTTCTAAAGGATACCCAGCCAGCCCTCCAACAAAGTTATGAAAAAAAGTAAAATCATCTGTAAAGAAACACTCCCAAATGTCTCCCACATATTTCCTTTCATTCCAGTAAAACTGTATATTCACTTTTCTGTTAAGGTAAAAAAGTATTTCTTATTGCATGTTAACTAACAATGTACGCATCGTAAAGGTTTGATTTTATTTTCATCAATTAAAAATTTTTAATTTTAAACAATTTAAAATAAATAGGAAGGTTGTGATTAACTTAAGCCATAGGCTGTTTTTAAGTAATTTTTGAATAATTTAACCATTATTAATAATTAGTATGACACAAAATTACCCATACGATGTACAACGTATAAATTTTAGTAAATCGAATTATTTAATAAGCAGCGATGTGTACTTTGTACAGCGACGGATTCAGGAGGCCCCAAGGCTTCCTTTTTTAAGCCAGAAAATTAACTGACAATATTATACAAGCTTCTTAACAGGTTTTCTACACGTATAATAAAACCTCGCTATTCAAAATTTGAAACGCTAATATCCAGGAATTCGCTAACTCCGCTAAACCTGAATTTCGGTTCGCTAGAAAGAATGATTCCAGTCGAAACGCGACTATGCATTCGATCGTCAAAATCTAATTTTAATTAATTGTCGCGGAGTAACATAATCCAATTTTGAATTTTTTAAAAATAATTCACTAATAAACTAGCAGTGAATTAAAAATTATTTTCAGGGGCGTACCAAACTACATCAACATTTGTGCCCTTTTAAAGATTTGAGACAACCATGTTTTTTGAAGACGACTGGAGATACCTACCGGTTAACACCTTGTGATTTAAAGAACAATGCAATTTCAAAACTCTTCTGTTATTCATCAACATTTTTAAAGTGCAAAATATAATAAAAAATCATAATATTCTTCGTCATCTGAGAAACTGTCTTGACGTTATAATTAACGGGTCGACGATCCGATCGACCAGGTGGTCAAGATCCCACATTTTCTCCTCTTCTTTAATGACATGATGGACTGCTTTTCGCCAGTTCTCTGGTGTCACTTCCTTAATGGCTTTATCAAACAGAAGCCTAACCTCTTTCATTTTGAATGTCGTGTTATGTCTTGCTACAAATCCTTTCACTTGCGCCTATATAAGTTCTATAGGATTTAGTTCGCAATGATATAGCGGTGTGCGCAGCACAGTTACACTATGTGTTTCAGCTATAACTTCCACACCATATTTCATAAAATGATATTTGTGTAAATTTACTATAGCTAATAGTTCCTTCTTTATCAAATTATCTTCTTTTTTTTTTGTTAGTTATCATAAATAATTTAATGCACAAAATTTACCTGCGCCTATGGCCAACACTGAAATTAAGCCGAACTGGACGGAATTTCCCATTTTATTACTCTACACCTTTCTGAAATAGACTATAGCATTGGAAATAGTGGGACATTCCTCCTTACATGGATCGAAGTATCGAAGCAAACATTGTCTCTGGTATTCATTATTCCTAAAACTAGAGGTAAATGTTTTAATTAGTGCCACCCCTTTTCCAGTCCAGTCATTTTCAACTTTTAATTTCCAAACTTTTTTTTATCATTTTTTTCCTTTTGCATTGTAAGAAGGGATATATAGCTTCTTGTACTTCTTTAAAGTAATTAATCAGCGCAATGGTATCTTGAGCAACACACGACGCAAGAGGATTTTGATAGTCAAACATTTTACTGTCAAATGTTTTAACGTCTTTGCATTCGGTATTTTTAAACATCTTATTTGAATTTATTTACTTCTCTTATTGTTTTTGGAAATATTACTTGCGAATATCAAAAATCGAAACCAATCGAAAGCATCAGCCGCATTTCACCGTGATCTTTGGTATTTTTTGAAACTTTCTAATTCTGATTGGTTCGCCTTTTTTATAATTTCGAGTAATATTTCCAAAAGAGAATAAGAGATAAGTCCAAAGGAAATGGTTAAAAATAGCTAGACGTTAAAAGACTTGACAGTAAAATGTTTAACTATCAAATTAAGTTAAAAATGATTGGACAGGAAAACTGTAAGATGTCGTCCCTCTATAAACAAAGCGACCTCTAAATATTGTCCGATTGACCTGTATTATGTATATAGGTTGGATACAATGACGTTTCTTGAACGGCAGTAGAGTTTTGGACTTGCATTGTCTTTATTTGTTTTGAATCACTACGTTTCAACTGGTAAGCATCTCCATCTCACACATCATCCACATCACGTGAACCTGAAGACGACTGGAGATGCTTACCAGTTGAAACGTAGTGATTCAAAACAAATAAAGATCATGCAAGTTCAAAACTCTACTGCCGTTCAAGACCTTAATTTTGATACAGATATTAGTTAGCACATTTGGAATAAAGTAAAACCTGTGGAGCACCAACATTTAATATTGGAAAAAATACAGCCAAAATCAAAGTTTGGTAAAAAGGCGAATCTAGAAATTATATATTTTTTGGATTTGTAAATGCGCTCTCCCTAAAAAGTTTATGTATCCGACACTGATTTATAACGGTACATGAAAATGTCCGTCCAAATAGGAAAAACCTTCTGTCCTTATAATTAAACTAAGTAGGTATATAAAGCTTAAAATATTTAAACTGAAATATTATCTCTCCTGATCGTTAATCGTTTTAAAGCATTTTAAGCTGTGAGAATCTCAATGTTACATCCGGTCATCGTCATTAAGATAAAGATTCTTTTTCAGAACAAAAAAATTAACCGTCAGTTTTATTTATAACTCCGTTTTAAATTAAACCTAAGCAGTTGATTGGTTTTTATTAAAGGCTAAATAGCTATTTCAAAAGAATTAGTAATATATGACCTAAGGGTATTTTAAGGAAGCATGGAGATTTGCACCATGTTCACTATAAAATAAAATGTACAGCGACTTTACATCTTGTTGATTAACAACTTTTAAATGGCATTATTTAAAACTTTATGTACTGCTTGTTGACAGTGGCGGCGCCAGGATTTTTGGGATGGGTGAGCACAAGTAGACCCGATGATTTTAGAGTGGACGCTACCCATAACACCCAAAAAGGTCGCCACCTCCCCACGCTCTATGAGCGGGGTAAACAAAACTCTCCTCTTATGCAAACTGACGTCTAAAAATAAAAAAGGTCATCATCGTTTGCTTTATCTCTTATTACATTATTTCATCCTTCTATAATACGAGTCACTCCTTTCTCATCAAAACTTTCATAGTCAAATCCTCCTTCCCACTCCCGGAAATTCCATTACAAAACCGAATCCCTCAATTTTGGGTGGGCACTAGGGTGGGCACACATGTTTTTAGGGTGGGCTGGCGCCCACCCTGGCCCCCTGGCGCCGTGGCTGCTTGTTGATCGGAATTGTTTGTGTAAAGGAGAATCATAATATACATACCTTATAATATTTAATTTCAAACTAAAATAAAATTACAAACTATAGCGCTAATTTGTACATTATGTTCTGTAAATCTGTCATGCGCCATACTACAAATCAGTTCTTAAAGGAATTCAATAACTTATTAGTTATTAATTACTAAAAATTACACAAACCGGGAAATAACGCTTATTTCCATGTGAATCGTGCAACAATTAACAAGCATTATGGTAGTTCGTTTTTTTAGAATCTAAGTATCCACAATAAAAAATAAACATTGCATTTATTTATATATTGCACATTGTGTATAAATCTCATGCAAGTTTTAGACTGTCCAAATATTTGCTTCCCTGTTGACTTTAGAGCGGGGTTGTAGGGAGACTTTTTAGGGTCTCTGTGTGGTGAGTGTACATGCGGAGTTTGAACAATTTTGGACAACCCGATCTTAACTTATTTGAATAGAATTGCGGTTGCTTTACATTGAAATTCAACAAGTGATGCTACGGACACCTTGTCAACCTGTGATTTGTCATTGCCAAATGTAATTTGCAAACGGTAGGTTTTTTAAAAATCTTTAACTGATAAATTTTACACTGGGTTTAACTAATATTTTTAAATAAAACGAACGATATTTTTAAAACGGATCGTTTAATAGAAAACAAATCATTTTACTTACGATAAAACCTATAAAATAAACTGCTGGACAATTGCTTTCGAGCAAGAAAAATTTCGCCTAAATTTAACAGTTAATACTTTCTGAACCAGATATGATATCGACCTACGGTTTTAAATGGTTGATAGATTCATCCCTTGAGAAACAATTGTCAATGTTGGATTTTCTTTAGCTGTCAGAAAATTTTATTTACAGGGTGTTAAAGAAGACGATGATTTTTGCTCCAATTTTAATGGCGTGTAACTTTCACAATAATATTTTTAAATTTTATCACTCTACGTCAATTGAATCACTGGTTCATAGCAAAGAATGTTAGTTTTCAAATTTTTGATATCTGCTACATTTTAAGAAATAACGATTTTTTTGGAAAACCTTGCTTTATTTTAACTTATTGGTAGCTAGATCTCACTGTGCGTTGTATTGTGCAAACTTTGCGAGTGATTATTTATACCTTATAAAAAGCTTGATTATGTTCAGTAACAATAGTTGTACCTACCTAAATGTTATAATGTACAGTGGCGTACTTATAAACACCTATATGTCTATGGTTTATAAGTATCTCACAATTTTTTACGATTGTTTTATATTGGAAAGTACTCGCCCCTAGATTAGGTAATTTTTTTTTTATTTTTTAGTTTTTCATATCGCACTACAGGTATATTATACAGTGTGTTTACAAAATTTTAACAAAGATAATTTTTTGCATTTAATTTTTGGAAAAAATTTGTTTATTGATTTCTAACTTTCTAACACTATACTCATAAACCATAGACATATAGGTGCTTATAAGTACGCCACTGTACATCATAGCATTTAGGTACAACTATTGTTACTGAACCTAATCAAGCTTTCATAAGGTATAATAATCACTCGCCAAGTTTGCACGATATAACGCACAGTGAGATCTAGCTACCAATAAGTTGAAATAAAGCAAGGTTTTCCAAAAAAATCGGTATTTCTTAAAATATAGCAGATATCAAAAATTTGACAAATCACTTTCTTTGCTATGAACCAGTGATTCAATTGACGTAGAGTGATAAAATTTAAAAATATTATTGTGAAAATTACACGCCATTAAAATTGGAGCAAAAATCATCGTCTTCTTTAACACCCTGTAGTTAAAGAAAATCCAACATTGACAATTGTTTCTCAAGGGATGAATCTATCAACCATTCAAAACCGTAGGTCGATATCATATCTGGTTCAGAAAATATTAACTGTTAAATTTAGGTGAAATTTTAATTGCTCGAAAGCAATTGTCCAGCAGTTTAGTTAGGTATAAAATGCAGCTGTGGAACTTAAATATGGGTAAATTTTCATTCTATTTCTTATGCTGTAATTAATTCAGCTTTATACGTAATTGTCAATCCTAAAAATTGAAAAAAATGTTTTTTTTTTCATTTCCAGCATTTGTGACCAACGTAAGATAACTGAATTTTCCCAAGTTTCTTTTAGTGTAACAGTGGTTATAGCGATTGTTTTATAAACAGGACAACACTGAATATTTTAATAATATTTCAAGAAGCTCACCTACTTACTTACTTTTAAAATATTCTTTATTCATTAAAGTATAATTTAGCATTTCAGGCTTTCCTACATTCTATTTATGTTATATTACATGATATAACTTATCCTAGATCTACTGTATTAGCACGCTAAAACAGGACACAACAACAAGGCAACGCTCTGTCGGGGCTGGTCTTTGCCCTGGTAGAAAAACACCCTGATTTTAATTTTATTTATATTCGGCCGGTTCCAGCAATCTTTGACCGCCATGAAGGAATTTGTTTTATTTGCACTTTAAGATATTAATTATTAATTGTAACTTGAATTCAAAAGATTTTACGCTTGTTTCACTGGAAAAACGGTACGAAAAAACCAGCTTTATCACTCAGGTACTAGTGTAGCGAAAATTTTTGCCTTGCGGCTTGAAATTAAGAAGCCCACCTTTATGTGCTAGTTCTCTGCATAAAGCACCACAAGACAAATATGAGAGTTAAATAATCGCTTTACTAGTAAAGACTAATTAATTTTTTTCAAAGAATAAAATGTAATGCTACAAGGTGAATTGAGGAATTCGGTCTCGTATTTTTGTTAATGCAGCTTTATATACGGTACTTTCAATAAAAGAAGAAAAAATATGTATATACCAACTTATTGATCTTATGCAACAATTAAATTGTGAGCACAAGCACTTTATCATTTTTGAAAAACATTACAATATAATTGCAAAGCCATGCAATTGAAATAATTATATAGTTTATAATATTGTAAACTTGCATTATTAAAGGCTATTTATATCGAACGACAGTGAATATTACTAAAAGCTTCATAAATTTCACAATGTAGAAAAATGTGGAAATAGTATTAACGTTATTAGCTGTTGGTATTTTAAAAACAAATTGCTTGTTACCTTTACAATAATTAATTAAATCAGTACAAGCACTGTGTAGACCGGGAGCCTGTAAATGAAAAAAATACCAACATGATTTTGCAATTGCATGAACCTTACTGAGGCGCAACTATGTTCAAAAAGAAAAGCAATCGATTTTAATAGTTATGAATATTTGTACCATGTTCGAGTGTCGCTAAAATATTCGGGTGCCATCGGTAGAATCGACGTTCTGTCAAAAATCCGTATGGATTTTAAGATTTTATAATTGTTATATTGGTGGCCCTACATTTTTTTGTTATAACCTCAAATATATTAAAAATTTAGCAGTTAAAACATTTTTCAGTACGTTTGAGCTGGTTTTTAACATTTTTTGTATTTTGTAAACATGAGACTGTGTATCAACCTTATTACAGACCATCTCAAGATGATATTGAGGTTGTCAGAAAAACACCCAGTTCGCACCATTCGCCTTTTTTACTAGCGTCTATTTCCCAACCTATTGCAGGCACACTGTGCGCATGTCAGTCGAATAACCTGATGGCGGGATGTTTAAAAATCACCAAAACATAATTAAACCCATTTCTACCTATATTTTAAATATCCCGCCATCAAGTTATTCGACTGATATGCGCACAGTGTGCGGTTGGGAAATAGACGCGAGTCCTTTTTTGTCTTATGGCCTTCATAATTTCTCTTCTCTCCTCCTCCATTAGTAATATTTTATTAAAACTATTAATGGACAACATTGTTTTCATTCTTAAACTTTTGCAGAAGAGGTTTACGATTCATAAACAAATTTTATTTGTTATGGTACGTTTTAAAGGTTAGGTTAGAGGTTAAACAAGTGAGTGATCGGTTCAAATTATATCTATCTTTATCGCACTCACATAAGCGACTTGAAATCGACACCCATGGTGTTGTCGAAAGAAATCGACATAGGTGGCGCTTAAAATATCGCTTAGAAGCGAGTATTTCTATAAACATAGTGCACTCGGCGATAGATTCGAATCGCCATCGCCCTGGAAGATGAACATAGTTGCACCCTTGGCCTTTTTAGTTTACTACTTTTGGCAAATTAAGGAAGGTCTCCTAAAGATGTGGCTACTCACTTAATATATTTCCCATTGTCAGTTGGTTAAGGCGGAGGTCGGAATTATGATTTTGTGATCTTTAACACCGTTTTATGATCGATATTGCGGTCACGAGATAATTGCCTTGCTGGTATAGTTGGGTTTTCTTGATAGGTCATTAGGATATCCAATTTAGTTTCATCTGATAATTTTGGGGGTCTTCTTCGAAGAACATGTCTTACATGACCCAATTCTCGAAATAGCTTTTCAATTAAGCTGACTGTACGTTGCGGCAGAAGGTCGCAAATCGGGAAGACTTTCATGAAACAATGCAGCAACTTCTTCCCTTGGCCCAAATGGGGCACATTTTCAACAGTTGTTACGCTAAAAAAGTGACATTACATTCTTAAAGTTATTTTTAATGTAATTATTCGTTAAAAATTAGTCTTTATTAAATTTCTGACACAGGGTTTGACAGATGTAAAAAAAATAAGGACAAATTCCTTGTTCAATAAGCTTTCCATAAAGGTGCCACAAGTGATATGGTCTAATTTGAAAAGAAAAGTTGGTTAGGGCTGCGTTTCCCTTTTGGAGTCCCAATTTTTTACATGACATAAGTGAGGCCTATAGAAAATCTTTGAGGACGTATTTTTGGATGTTGGAAATCTTATTCCTAAAGCCGCTATAAGCAGCGTTCCATTTAAGATCCCGACCCTGTATAAGTAAACACGCTATTTTATAGGTACCTAATTAATTAAAAATAATTACATAAAATATCTACAATGAAAAGCCAAATATACAAAAAAAAAGTATAGATACAAAATAAGATTGGAAATAATGGGACCATGACATGAATTTATATTGCCACTATAGCGATTTCATATGAGCTTTCGATAATTTTCATGATAATGCAAGTGGATTTGCACTGGAAGTAAAAAACGCCTTTTAATCGGTACGAAACAGATGACGTTGTCTTGCAAGATGACATGGCACAATGCACCACACAGTAAAAACTGATGAAAATGGCGATGATAAAAGAAGAAAGTTGGGTTAATTGGGTCATACCCAGTAGTACCCAGAAGATACAAGTATTTTATAATAAAAAATTTACATTTAAAACTCACTTGTATATATATTACTAAATATTTTTAATTTGGAGATTTTGAGCTAAATACGGGGTGTCCGGTAACTTATGGGCCGTAGAGTAACTGGAGATACTAGACATCAAACTAAGCCGATTAAGTCATATAAGTTTTTTCGGATTGTTATTCGTTCTAGAGATACAGGGTGTTGAAAGTAAAAGTTTATTCTCGAAAATAAGCCATAATTTTAAAACGGTTTAATGAATCGAATTGAAAGTTGGCAATATTATGTTTTTATAAGCAAGAAATAAGAATTTGTAGAAATTTTTAAGCTTCAAACTAGAGGGCGCTAGTTGCATACACTGGGCTTCATAAATCTATGATTTTTTTCTTACCTGTGATATTAAGTGTTTTTCAATTATAGTTTCTTAAAAAGGGCATTTTCTGAGTCAAAAAGGTGTACTTGATTGATCTTAATATCTTTAACGGTTTTCGAGTTATTTCCCTTTAAACATCCTAAAGCATAAAAAAACATAGTACATAATTAAATTACCAAAAAAAAAACAATCTAAACAAACTTATATGACATAATCGGCTTAGTTTGATGTCTTAGTATCTCCAGTTACTCTACGGCCCATAAGTTACCGAACACCCTGTATATAATAAAATATAAGATTCTGTTTATTTTATTTCATATCAGAAATATTCTAGATAAAATATTTTCTAAATGACCTTCCAGACCAACCGACCACCATCATAAAATCAGGCCCACTTCTGTAAAGATAAAACGATAGTATCTTCTACACACTTCGTGGCTAACAATAAACCAATGTGAGCATCACCGCGCCTATTTTTTTCTGTTATAAGAAGTTAAAATCTATAATTGTCATTATTATGTTTGATTTCTTTAGATATCAGATAATCGAGCCCAGTGGCTTAGCCAGAAAAAATGCTCAGGGGGGGCTCAGTAGGCATAAGTAGGACATTTTTTTTCTGAAGAGAGGGACAATCAGGACTACATGTATTTCATGATATTGTACCTAGTGAACCAGCGGTTTTCGGGCTCGGGTTTTCATGATTAAAAATAAAGTAAATATCGCTCACCACGCCAAAATTGATGATTTTTTCAGAAATCATGTATTTTAGAAGCGTAGATCGATTTAAGAGCTAGGTTTTGAAATACCCCTTCTTAAGTGCCGTATTGTATATATAATAAAGCATTCTCGTTTTTTTTCCGCACTATTTTTTTTTATAATTTTAATAATTTTTTTTTTAATTAAAATGTTTCAATTAAAATTTTTACTTTAATTTGTCTCTTTAAAAATAAATACCTAATTGTTTTTTGTTTTTGTTGTAAAAATATTTTATTGCATTGGGTTATATTTTTGTTAATTTAAAATAGCTCTAAAAAAGGGAAACCGGAACAGACAAGTATATAATAGAAAAATACTATAAAATATTATTATTTTTACTCGTTTTACTTTAAAATTGCATAATAAATCAATAACTAAAAGAGGACCTTTAGAAGGAAAAGTTTAAAAACTTAACGTTTGCTAGAAGACCCTTGTAATCTAAACCAAGAATACATTATTTAAAAATTTAAATTAAGAGTCCAAGTGTGAGACGAAAAATTAGGTTGCAATTAGACTTTTAAACCCGAGCTCCTAGGCTAGGGGGCTGCAGCCCGGCAGCCCCCTTCCTTAAATACGCCACTGATGATCGAGCCTCTAAATTTGCAACACTGTTGCTAACATTTTTTTACAATAAGTGTACTGTGTTAATTCATAGCTTTCAAGAATGACCATAGTTTTTTGACTGGCCTCTCCGCCTATTAGAGTATGCATATTTTAAATGCTAATTTTAATACCAATATAAAATTTGATTGTTAAGGAGTGTCGTAGGAACTATGATAAACAGCCATTGATACATCTTACTAAATGTAAATTTTATCATAAATCTGTGATACTAAATTTATATTAAATCCGTAAATCTTTGGGTAAAAGCCAAATTTATCATTTGTAATTAATTACTATTAAACTCTTGTATAGGCATAAATGTTTTCTAAACATTATATAATATTTTCATTTATGTCTAATAATAGAAAAGGCAACGATTTATGGGTAGGAATGTTAACCGCGAGAAAAATTGTTACCCACAAGTTAAACTATAAATGTACCGGGTCCGCCAACGAAGCGGGAACAGAAGATTAAATTATTATCGAGGAACTTATCAAAAATACTAAACCAGCATGAGATATGGACTTAAAGGCAGCATATTTTGCATTATACTGGTGGTTTAAAAAGTGTGGCGGACTTAACTTGCATTTTTTTAAATAAAACCCCCTATATATTTAATTATTTTCTAATTTCCTATAAAATTCCACGTATATTTTGTAAAAAATGTCATGTGCCTAAATTCTGTAGCATTGGAACGGCGCATCTTCAAGAAAAATAGCTTTCACCTCCCTATTTTAGTTTTTTATGCGCTATTAAAAAGTTGTAACTTTCGGTTTAAACCATTTTTTTTGGTTTAACATGTAAAACCAGTGGCGATGATTTTTTCAGAAATCATGTATTTTAGGAGCGTAGATCTAGGAGCAGTATGTGGTGCAAATACTTAGGTTTTGAAATACTTCTTCTTAACTGCCGTTTTGTATTTTCATAATAAAGCATTCTCGTTTCTTCCCGCACTATTTTTTTTAATTATAAATGATCACACTTCTTCCATAAAAAATGTTTGTGGGGGGGGGGGGGGGGGGGGAGCTGCAGCCCGGCAGCCCCCCCCCCCCAAATACGCCACTATGTAAAACCATTTTTTGTGTTTAACATGTTAAACCGGAAGTTGGTATCCATGCTGGTTTAGTATTTTTGATAAGTTATTCGATAACCGGTATACATTACGGAGGACATATTATATTTATTTTTTTAATAGAGAAAGCTTAAATTATTCTTTTTATGTGCTTAGGTAGAGATGCTTTACAATTATTTTTATATGCATTTTACTTCGTCTCAGTTCCTAACAACGGGTTTGTCTTTGATCAAATTAATTAGATACAATTAAATGTTTCTCAAAAGAATTTCAGTATCACGAGAAACAGCCATTTTAATTGGAAAACTTATAAGTATGAAGATGAGCAGAGCTTTTTTTAACTTGTCAGCTGTAACTAGTGTTTTTACTTGGTCAAGTTTTTATTTTTTTAAATGACTTTTATGGCTACTTTAATACTAGAGGTAGATAACTAGGTAGGAACAAACTGTATGTAACTAAGCTAAATTATGTAAATATTTTTCATTTTCTACCTCGTGCTGGTAATTGTTCAATTTTTGCTCTAAAATAAGTGTGTAGAACTGAAAATTCATTTATAGTTTTTTATTAGTACAAACAGCTTTTTTGTGTAGTATAAATATTTTATTGATGCTTAGCGCCTATTAATAGGCCCCCAGTCTAAACTGATGTGCTAATATCTCTCCCCTTCCCACAAAAAAAGGACCAGGCTAGTACATTCTCTCATACCAAGAACACAAAACAAGAAACATAATCAAAATTTTTAAAAAAATTGCAAAAAAAAACCTATACAGGGTGGCTGATTCTCAGCGCAGGATTTCATAGCGTCTAAACTAAACTGTTGGACAATTGCTTTCGAGCAAGAAAAATTTCGCCTAAATTTAACAGTTAATATTTTCTGAACCAGATATGATATCGACCTACTGTTTTAAATGGTTGATAGATTCATCCCTTGATGGGAAACAATTGTCAATGTTGGATTTCTTTAACTGTCAGAAAATGTTATATATATACAAGGTGTTAAAGAAGACGATGATTTTGCTCCAATTTTAATGGCGTGTAACTTTCACAATAATATTTTTAAATTTTATCACTCTACGTCAATTGAATCACTGGTTCATAGCAAAGAAAGTTATTTGTCAAATTTTTGATATCTGCTATATTTTAAGAAATACCGATTTTTTTGGAAAACCTTGCTTTATTTTAACTCATTGGTAGCTAGATCTCACTGTGCGTTGTATCGTGCAAACTTTGTGAGTGATTATTATATCTTATGAAAAGCTTGATTATGTTCAGTAAAAATAGTTGTACCTAAATGTTATATGTACAGTGGCGTACTTATAAACACTTATATGTCTATGAATAGATATAGTGTTAGAAAGTTAAAAATTAATAAATACATTTTTTCCAAAAATTAAATTAAAAAAATTACCTTTGTAAAAGTTTTGTAAACACACTGTATAATATACCTGTAGTGTGATATGAAAAACTAAAAAATAAGAAAAATTCACCTAATCTAGGGGCGAGTACTTTCCAATATAAAACAATCGTAAAAAATTGAGAGATACTCATAAACCATAGACATATAGATTTTTATAAGTACACCACTGTACATCATAACATTTAGGTACAACTATTGTTACTGAACATAATCAAGCTTTTCATAAGGTATAATAATCACTCGCAAAGTTTGCACGATACAACGCACAGTGAGATCTAGCTACCAATAAGTTGAAATAAAACAAGGTTTTCCAAAAAAATCGCAATTTCTTAAAATATAGCAGATATCAAAAATTTGACAAATTACTTTCTTTGCTATGAACCAGTGATTCAATTGACGTAGAGTGATAATATTTAAAAATATTATTGTGAAAGTTACACGCCATTAAAATTGGAGCAAAAATCATCGTATTCTTTAACACCCTGTATATAAAATTTTCTGACAGTTAAAGAAAATCCAATATTGACAATTATTTTCCAAGGAACGAATCTGTCAGCCCTTCAAAACCGTAGGTCGATATCATATCTGGTTCAGAAAATATTAACTGTTAAATTTAGGCGAAATTTTTCTTGCTCGAAAGCAATTGTCTAGCAGTTTACTTAAGTTTTATATATTTTTCAAAAACAGAGTTATAAGAAGGCATAAATTCTACAATCTAAATTTAACGCTTATTTTATAAAAAATGTTACAGGTCTAAATTCATTTGTTCGAGATATTGACGTTTAAAATATATCATTTTGAGACTTTGACGGGCTATATCATTGGAACGGTTCATCTTATCTAAGAATGGTATTCCATTTAAAAAAAGTATGTTTGATGACTATTTGGGACACCTGTATAATTTAAAATATTTTTAGATTGCAGAACTAATACCTTCCTATATCTCTATTTTTGAGAAATATTAAAAAGTTAAGTAGTTTGTAGTCTATTTCAGAAAGGTGTAGAGTAATAAAATGGGAAATTCCGTCCAGTTCGGCTCAATTTCGGTGTCGGCCATAGGCGTAGGTAAATTTTGTGCATTAAATTATTTATGATAACTAACCAAAGAAAAAAAAAGAAGATAATTTGATAAAGAAGGAACTATTATCAATAGCAAAATTACTGCGCACACTGCCATGTCATTGCGAACTAAATCCTATGGAACTTATATGGGCGCAAGTGAAAGGATTTGTAGCAAGACACAACACGACTTTCAAAATGAAAGACGTTAAGCTACTGTCTAATTAAGCCATTAAGGTAGTGACACCAGAGAACTGGCGAATTGCAGTCCATCATATCATTAAAGAAGAGGAGAAAATGTGGGATCTTGACCACCTGATCGATCGAACCGTCGACCCGTTAATTATAACGTCAAGAGGAGATGACAGTTCCTCAGATGGCGAAGAATATTATGATTTTTTGGGAGTGGTGGGCCACCGCGTATTTGTATTTCAGTTATTTTAATTATTGTTTAAGTTTCTTTTTTCTTAAATATAATTTGACGAGGCCTTCGCCCTGAGGAGAAGATACTAGCCATACAAATTGTTTTATTTCATATCGAATATGTTTATTTTTCTATACCTATTTCTAATTTTGATAGGTATAAAAAATAAAAGATCATAAAAAATCTCTAAAAATCAATATAAGCCATCTATTACAACAAGAACACAAATATAATCCTTGGCTGCCTCTTTACGTTCTCAGATAAATAAAAAATATGCCTTTTCAAGTTTAAAAGGTTCAGCAGAAAACCTGCTTCATTCATCCGATTAACGTAGTCAAACTCGTTTATTAAGTCCATTCAAAAGTTCTTATAGTTTCTGAACAAAGTAGTATACTCTATTTACTTTGATGTAATAATTACATGGTAAACATTTAATGTTATTTCATTACATTTCTTTCTTGGTGGCACTGTTATAAACTAGCACTATAATAAAATTAAAAACAACTATTTTAGCGCGAATAAAATTGTTACAAAACTAGTAACTAGCTCCATGTTTTTTTTTTGTATAAACATAATTTTTTATGACTGTTACAGTTTTGTTTTTAATTAAAGTCGTAAGTAAGGATTTTTGCGGACGTTTTCTTGTTTTTTAACACTTAACATTGCCTACTTTTGTAACATAAATAGTATATAACGCAATTTTTAGGTTTAAAATTATTTTTGCACGTTTTATATTTATGGTGAGAAATGACTAATAAAATCTACACTTATGCTGGGTAAAAACAGAAATAATTTTATGCAAATTTATAACGGTTCTACATTTTGGCGGACCATAGTACTATTATTATTATCAGGTAAAAGAGGTATAATCAACTTAAACCACATAAAATAAACTCTGCCAAAACAATTTTGCAATTTATCTCTCTTGGAAAAAAAAGCTAAATAAATTGCGTGTGATTTTTAAAGGGAGGCAAAAACATTTAAACGTGATGTGAAATTTAATGAAATGTGTGTTTAAAAATTTTAGGGTTCTGACTTTGATGGATTGAACTTAATGACTTTTTAACCCTTGCATGAGAAGTGCTACTACCCCTTCTGGTGAACTGAAAGAGCTACCATACTATTTGTTATATATTTATCATTAAGTTTAGTTATCTATCTGTGCCAGTTTGAATTTTATATTTTCTTACAAATGATTTTGGGTACAGAAAAGTATTATTTTATTTTATTTCGATTAAATTTATACAGGGTATTTCACTTAAAACATGCAATGGATATCTTTAAAACAAATTGGGGTAATTGATTTTTGTAATTAGACCGACGTCAGTAATAGCCCAGGTGTCGCGACGCCATAAAAATGTTATTTGGTGGCAGGTACCTTGAGAGTATTATATTTCAAAAGTTCGTTAAATTCTAAGAGATTTTTGTACTTTGCTAAAATTAAATATCTCAACTAGTTCTTGAAATACCTGCATTCACCTGAATAGCCAATTTATAATATTCCGACGTGTCATAATGACATTATTATGGATTTCATTTTCAGTGTCAAAATGTCATACTTTATAGGACTGAGAACTATAATAAAAAATAGACGCAAAAATGAAAAAAATTATTTAAAACAAAATGGAACAAAATTTAATGATTAAAATTAAAAGTAACATTATTACAATTCGTTAAATTGATGTTGGACATAGGAGTTGAAATTGTTGCATTGTTGTGATTTTTAATTTCTATGGTTTCTGTTTCTTCTACGGGAACGACAGTCGATAATGATTTCTTCCTGAGAATGGCTGATGAAATTCTTTTCTTGCCTTCGCAAGAGTTCTCTATATATCCTTCAGCAATTGTGTCACTTTTCCAGCCACCATGGCGTTTAATAGTGTGAAGATCGACTCCTGAATCAGCCAGCAGTGAAGCTAAAGACCTACAGTGACCTGTGTATTCGGCGGAATGGGGTAACTTTAAAAAAACAGCGATCCTTTTGCACATATTTCCGAAAGTATGTATACCCACTGGTTGCTTTGTACATTTGTTGTTTTTAGATGATAGAAAAAAACAGCAGTTTACTGACGAAAACTGAAAATTTATTTTTAAAAAAACACAAAAATCGTCGGAATATAAAATATTGTATGAAATTCGGATCATAATAACGATCATTATGGTACTAGCCGTGAGTATTATTGGACGAGGCGTCAGCCGAGTCTAATAACACGGCATTATTATGATCCTTATAACATAAATATCTATTATGGGCCTATAGTATCGAAAAATAACCATGTTTTATTTATATTTTGATATTACCCAGAATGTAACTACAAAAATATGTTGTCTACTCCACCAATTGAATCTCAAAATGAGTGGAGCAAAAATATCTTAAAATTTGAATATTTTAAATACAATACTTTTAAAGTACCTGCCATCGAATGACATTTTCGTAGCGTCGCGACGCCTGGACAATCACTCTTTTTTTTATTCAAATTTATAGACTACACTTACCAAAATATGTTTACAGAAATTAATTATTTTAAAGATATGCATTGTAAGTTTTAAGTGAAATACCCGATATGGCTTTGTCCTGGATAGGTTTAGCTTTAGCTTAACGTGAGTTCCGAACGACGATCCTCGGTCATGCGACACCCCCCAAGGGCTATCACCCCTTGGTTTCTTGCCTGCATGACCTACCGATTGGGGAGTGTGTACCTTCTTCCGTTGATGTCCGATCTTATCCGGCCTGGTTACCTGCGTGAATGGGGTGAATTGGGAGATGATACATTTTATTCACTCTTCCCTGCATTCTTAAACCTACTAAAATTCGGACATACTTTTTTTATTGTCCGTATGGCCACTCCGAGAATCGACTGAGCCACTGCAAGTTTTTCTCTTAACTAAGCTCTTGGTTTTATAAATTCATGTTTGCAAAAGTATACAATGTACAATAATTAAGTACATGTCGCACAGAAAAGTGATTAATAATATAAATGCAGATATCTCCAATGGCACATTATATGCAATCCAGTAGCTTTAAGTAGCTATATAGCCCCTACACTCAGGAATGTGGGATTACATTCTCTTATAGATAATGCCTCCCATTATTAAAATTACTTTTAAATGCAAATTGGTAAATATATGATTTATTATCATTTTATGCAATATGACAGGAAGGAAAATAACTGCTTTAAAATGTATTTATTAGGCTCCTCACTTTCTTAGTATTAAAAGAAAATTTTGTTTATTGGCCATAATGTTATCTACTTAGGTTATCTAAGAAATATTTTAAATAGTCTTTTTCTACTGACGTTTTATAATAACCTCTTTTTGATTGTCATTATGATTTTTTAATAACCTCCTTTTAGGCGCAGCGTGCTTAAAAATTTTTTAAGCACGTTACCAGGAACAACGTGCTTAAAAGTAACAAGTATAAACACAGACTATAGTTTTACCTATTTATTATAAATATTAACAGTACAGTTACTTATATTATTAAAATTAATGCTGGGGTAACCTAAAACAGTTCGTTGAGATATTTCTCTTTGTAAAATTGATGAGGAATTTGAACTTTGAATAGTAATAGAATCTGCAGCAGCAATATCAATTAAACCCATGCCACTAGTAGAGCTGGTAGAACACTCGAATTCATTACATTTAACACGTTTGTTGTTAGCGTCCAAAGATTTTTGACCAAGAATTTTTTCGGAAATTTTTCTTTTATTTTCTAAAGAATCTTCTATATACCCCTCAGCTACGGTATTTGACTGCCAACCTCCATGTCGCTTTAGCATCAATATATCCGCTCCAGAGTCAACTAAAAAAGTTGCTGAAGATCTTCGAAAGCAGTGGCCTGTATATTCTTTAGCGTTTGGAAGCTCCAAGAACTCAGCTATTTTCTTTCTGGAACATTTTCTTTCTGGAACATTTGGAGTTTCTGTATGCGATAAAAAATCTTTCATGGGTTATGTGTGCTAGACGTAACTGCGCGTACTTTCGGAAAATATTCAAGAAGTTGATGCCGTCAATAGAGCCTTCGCTAATTACAAAGCTTCTTGCAATATTTGTTTTAGTGTTTGGAATGGATATTTTAATTAAAGACTCCGAAATTTCGATATTATTCATATTTAAATATGTGAGTTCTTCTCTGCGACATGCTCCAGAGATTCCCACAATAAGTATGACTTTGTCCAATAAATAGTTCTTATCGTCTGCTTCTTTGACAAACCTTTCTATTTGTTCTTTAGAAAAAACTTTCGACTTTTTGGGCTTATACCCCCTATATTTTCTTTTCAAAAATGCGATTAGGTTTGTAAATGTCTTCATCTCAACATTTTTATTCAAATAAACCATCATTCGAAGCATTGAGTAAGTACTCCACAAAGTTGATGGCTTATAGGCATCGGATAATAGTGAAAAATATGCCAAAAAGACTTTTTCTGATAAGTTTTTTACCTTTTTTTCTTCACACCATTTTTTGAATTTTTCGTATGTGCCGTCATACAAACTTCTTGATTTTTGGGGAACAAGGTACACCATTGCGTCATTTGCGGCATTTTCAATGTCTGAGTCCTCTAAATCACTCATTTTTACTTTTATATTTGTCGCAGTTTTTGACAAAAAAATCGAATTTTTTTTTGACAACTGTCGATTTTTTTGACATAAAAGGTGTAAATGGAACATAGGTAATAAAATGTTAGTAAAATTAAGTTTTTTATTATAAAACCTCAGGAGAAAAAATATTGTATACAACTCGTTACGAAACAATGTCTTTTAGTCACTTTGACGTGTTGTCCAACTCGGCTTCGCCTCGTAGGACAATTCACGTCGCGTGCCTAAAAGACACTCATTTCGCAACTAATTGTATAAATAGCTATTATAATGGTTAAAACAAAGAATATGTATGTTTGTGAGTTTATTGATATCCTTAAGGCTAACTATGCTTCTTTAGGAATATACAGTTTTTTTCTGGTGTTTTACAATAAACATATTTTTCATAAATTAATAATATGACGAGTGTATCTTTTTATTAAAGGGGTTTCTCGCTTTTCCACTTGTTGTGCTCTACCCCAGCATTTATACTCAGATCTACCACAACATATCTGCTGTCGTGTATATAACTTGTGTTCATTGTAATTTAATCATATGTAAACTTCAAAACTGTACATTACTTAAACCCCAATAAAAATAGTACTGATATTTTTTTTGTTACAGGAAACGAAAAGATAACGCCGATCCATCGTCTCAAGGAGGCAACGTGGATTTACCAGTGGTGGGCCCACGTGGTATGGCCGAACTGCCCGAGGGGGCGACTCCTCCTGAAGATCAACAAACTTGGAGAGCATATTACGAACACCCCCTTACAGCAGCAACCACAGCCATGCTCAATATAGGCGGAGGCGCAGAGGACCAAACGGCCACCATGGGGTTGATCTACGAATATTACAAATTGCCATCATTGCCTGCTGATACTAAAGACAAACTAGCTGATCTGTGGCCGTAAGTTCTTGAGTATTTTTTTTTCCTAGGGCCCGTCCGTGCGCCGGATGCATTTAGGCCAGATTTGGCCCATTGTACTCACCTGTTTGGTTGTTACCCCTACTTAGTGATTAGTATTTGTTGCCTCTTCCGATTTAATGACTTGCAATGGCAAACTATGTGCTGTACCGTTTTCCTGAATTGTCCGCATAATCTGTAGTCAAGATCTCTATTGTACAGTTGCATTCTGTGCAGATGCTTCCTGACAGCCATGTGTCAGGATTCCTGTAATAGTTCTTTTTTGTTCATTTTAAGCAGCTGTTTCGTAAGTCTTGGGTCTAGATCCCCAATGAAGCATTTGCTGTGGTGTAATCCCTATCTATTGCTCCAGTGGATTTTGTGTTCACTTCTGATCCATCGCTTTATGGCATCTCGTACTGTGCACTTTGGTACTCCGAGTGCCAGTTTTGGAGCAATGAATATGTTTTCTGAGCCTTTTCTCGCAAGTTCATCGGCTTTTTCGTTTCCTGTAATACCTTCGTCTCCTGGAACCCACTGCAGTATTATTTTGTTTACTTTTTCAGGGCATCCAGTTCTTCTTGACATTCCCATACCAATCTTGTTATTACCTTGTTGCATATTAGCGATCCAGACATCACTTTGGTACTCCGAGTGCCAGTTTTAGAGCAATGAATATGTTTTCTGAGCCTTTTCTCGCAAGTTCATCGGCTTTTTCGTTTTCTGTAATACCTTCGTCTCCTGGAACCCACTGCAGTATTATTTTGTTTACTTTTCCAGGGCATCCAGTTCTTCTTGACACTCCCATACCAATCTTGTTATTACCTTGTTGCATATTAGCGATCCAGACATCACTTTGGTACTCCGAGTGCCAGTTTTGGAGCAATGAATATGTTTTCTGAGCCTTTTCTCGCAAGTTCATCGGCTTTTTCGTTTCCTGTAATACCTTCGTCTCCTGGAACCCACTGCAGTATTATTTTGTTTACTTTTCCAGGGCATCCAGTTCTTCTTGACACTCCCATACCAATCTTGTTATTACCTTGTTGCATATTAGCGATCCAGACATCACTTTGGTACTCCGAGTGCCAGTTTTGGAGCAATGAATATGTTTTCTGAGCCTTTTCTCGCAAGTTCATCGGCTTTTTCGTTTCCTGTAATACCTTCGTCTCCTGGAACCCACTGCAGTATTATTTTGTTTACTTTTTCAGGGCATCCAGTTCTTCTTGACATTCCCATACCAATCTTGTTATTACCTTGTTGCATATTAGCGATCCAGACATCACTTTGGTACTCCGAGTGCCAGTTTTGGAGCAATGAATATGTTTTCTGAGCCTTTTCTCGCAAGTTCATCGGCTTTTTCGTTTCCTGTAATACCTTCGTCTCCTGGAACCCACTGCAGTATTATTTTGTTTACTTTTCCAGGGCATCCAGTTCTTCTTGACATTCCCATACCAATCTTGTTATTACCTTGTTGCATATTAGCGATCCAGACATCACTTTGGTACTCCGAGTGCCAGTTTTGGAGCAATGAATATGTTTTCTGAGCCTTTTCTCGCAAGTTCATCGGCTTTTTCGTTTCCTGTAATACCTTCGTCTCCTGGAACCCACTGCAGTATTATTTTGTTTACTTTTCCAGGGCATCCAGTTCTTCTTGACATTCCCATACCAATCTTGTTATTACCTTGTTGCATATTAGCGATCCAGACATCACTTTGGTACTCCGAGTGCCAGTTTTGGAGCAATGAATATGTTTTCTGAGCCTTTTCTCGCAAGTTCATCGGCTTTTTCGTTTCCTGTAATACCTTCGTCTCCTGGAACCCACTGCAGTATTATTTTGTTTACTTTTCCAGGGCATCCAGTTCTTCTTGACATTCCCATACCAATCTTGTTATTACCTTGTTGCATATTAGCGATCCAGACATCACTTTGGTACTCCGAGTGCCAGTTTTGGAGCAATGAATATGTTTTCTGAGCCTTTTCTCGCAAGTTCATCGGCTTTTTCGTTTCCTGTAATACCTTCGTCTCCTGGAACCCACTGCAGTATTATTTTGTTTACTTTTCCAGGGCATCCAGTTCTTCTTGACATTCCCATACCAATCTTGTTATTACCTTGTTGCATATTAGCGATCCAGACATCACTTTGGTACTCCGAGTGCCAGTTTTGGAGCAATGAATATGTTTTCTGAGCCTTTTCTCGCAAGTTCATCGGCTTTTTCGTTTCCTGTAATACCTTCGTCTCCTGGAACCCACTGCAGTATTATTTTGTTTACTTTTCCAGGGCATCCAGTTCTTCTTGACACTCCCATACCAATCTTGTTATTACCTTGTTGCATATTAGCGATCCAGACATCACTTTGGTACTCCGAGTGCCAGTTTTGGAGCAATGAATATGTTTTCTGAGCCTTTTCTCGCAAGTTCATCGGCTTTTTCGTTTCCTGTAATACCTTCGTCTCCTGGAACCCACTGCAGTATTATTTTGTTTACTTTTCCAAGGCATCCAGTTCTTCTTGACATTCCCATACCAATCGTGTTATTACCTTGTTGCATATTAGCGATCTAAGAACTGCTTGACTATTACAATATATAGATCCGCTTATTGAGGTAAGCCCTCCTATTGTTTTCTAACGCACGCTGTAATATGGCGTAGATTTCTGCTTGGAACACTGTGGGAGACTCCGGAACCCTCTTTGGTTTTGGGGACGTTTCTGGTGTTTTATTTTTTCACTTTCATTAATTACGAGTGTTTGATTAGATCTTCTTTTGAATATATGGGGATAAATTTAGTATTACCTTAGCGACCTACAAACGGAACCTTTATTTAATCTTATATTAAAAAAAAAGTTTATAGTCTGACTTTAAATTAAGTTCTTGAATACGGAAAATATAACCGTTATTTACGAGACGCTTAAAACTTAAAATTTATACATCAAGGGTAGAATGATTTGCTTAATGGGGTGAAAAAACGCAAGAGGTAAAATTCAAGGCGGGATACATTTGGCTGGGTTAATGACTCGAATAAGATCATTCGACCTAAGTTTAGTAATAAATTACATTCATCTCGAGGCCGTGTAAGAGAGCAAAATGCAACCGAATAAAAATAATATTACAATGTCACGCGAGATGAAAACTAGAGGCGCCCACGTCACGCAATGCTCTGTTAAACTCAGTTGAGATCTTTAACAGTTTGTCAGGTAACGTTAGAAATGAATTTGTAAAAATGTATGGCGTCCTGACATTCCAAGCATGACACAGTTTACAAATTTCTCGAATAAAAAACTTCCTTAAATTTATAAACTTGCTTCAATGCTACATACAATCTACGATGAGATATTCTCTTTTGTAGGTTTAACTGAAGAATATAATTTCTTGGTTAATTGATTCCCAAAAATTCCAGGCATTTGTTAAGTTAGTTCGAAACAATTTGCTATATTGAAAAGTATGTGAATATTGACATAGAACAACGCCTTATGTTACAAAGACTTCCATAACCTCACAAACTATTATACGCCAGTATCTATTTCAGAGGCGTATTAAGGGAGGGGGGGGGGCTGCAGGACTCCCCCCCCCCCAACCTAGGAGCTCGGGTCTAAAAGTTTAATTGCAACCTATTTTCTCGTCTCACGCTTGGACTCTTAATTAAAATTTTTAAATAATGTGTCCTTGGCTAAGTTTACAAAGGTCTTATAGGAAACGTTTAGTTTTTAAACTTTTCCTTCTAAAAGTCCTGTTTTATATAGAAATAAAGATTTCAAACGCATATCGTTTTAGTTATTGATTTATGATGTAATTTTAAAGGAAACGAGTAAAAAGAATAATATTTTATAGTATTTTTCTATTGTATACCTACTTACTTGTCTGTTTCGTTTTCCCTTTTTTAGAACTATTTTAAATCAACAAAAATATAACCCAATGCAATAAAATATTTTTACAACAAAAACAAAAAAACATTTAGTTATTTATTTTTAAAGAGAAAAATTAAAGTAAAAATTTTAATTGAAACATTTTTTATGGAAGAAGTGTGATAATTTATAATTTAAAAAAATAGTGCGGGAAGAAACGAGAATGCTTTATTATGAATATACAAAATGCACTTAAGAAGGAGTATTTCAAAACCTAAGCATTTGCACCAAACACTGTTCTCCTAAAATACGTTATTTCTGAAAAAATCATCAATTTTGGCGTGGTGCGCGATATTTACTTTTTTTTAATCATGAAAAACCGAGCCCGAAAAACGCTGGTGTTTTTTTTTTTAAAGAACCAGCTAGGAATATAAAAAAAAGTAAAAAAAAACATTTACAAAAACAAATTTAATCCAACAACAATGCAGAGGGGCAGAGGTAATAATTTAATTTTCGAAATTTAATAGTAGAATTGGGTGAATTTTTAACGAACTTTGAGCGTGTCCCCGAAAATTTTTTGCTTGCGGCGCTGTTCTACCTTCTTCACTAGGTACAATATCATGAAATACATGTAGTCCCGACTGTACCTTTCTCCAAAAAAAAAATGTCCTACTTACGCACACTGAGCCCCCCCCCCCCGAGCATATTTTCTGGCTCCACCACTGATCTATTTGTATTACGGTCCTTTATACTTTTTAATATTATTTCTAGAAGCTAAAAGAAACTCCCACGTTTTTAATAAATTTCTAAATCCCGTGTATGCATATAAAAATTTCCAAGGGACCGAAACGGTTAGACAAAAATAAGCATAAAATATATGCGAATCTTTTTTAAAATAAAAACGTCCCCGCGTAGAATTTATAGTCATTCGGGCTGTATCACTACACTATATATTACGATCAACACAATAGGCTTAAGGCAAAAAAATTCTTCTGAATAGCGGCTGCCGTATCTCAGACGTTTGCATAATTTGTACGGATTTATTTTTGTATTTTTCAATTGTGTATTATTCGTTTCTTTTACTAAGGATCTCTGTACCATATAGAAGATTACTTTAGGCTATATTTGGGTTTTAAAATAATCATTACCAATTATAAAGGACCGAGAAGATTGTAAAATGTCTGATAAGTGCTGTGTTCTTTTCTGTACTTTAAACTTTCTTTCGTAGAATTGTAGCCTTACTTATGAGCTGATACAGGGAAATGCGCAGGGCCGTAGATACGGGGGTCCAGCACCTACCCAGTGGCGGCTCGCTGTCTTAAAAAATTATGAAGAGCTAGGTATAGTAGGGTATAGTAGGGTACTTAAACCAACATTGACTAAAGCCCGTGTAACAAACCGTCTCTCTTATACTCATCTGTCCAACGACTGAATGAAGTTGCCAACAAATTACAAACTATATCATTAATTGGCTTCATTTTTAAAACACACAACTAAGTAGGTACGTACACTACTGAATTAACTGAAAAATAAAAACAAAACTTTTTAATCACACAGTAAATCACGTAAAAACGATATCTATAACCGTAAGTTTCACGAATCTTAAAATAAATACCTTGAGGTTAGGCGAACCAATTCTAAAACAATGGTGCATACGACTGATCTATTTTTAAATTGCCCTTCATCATAATGCAAATTGTTACATGCTGTTTGCGTGACTGACGTCACGTAACCATAGCAACGGTGAATATCAAAGCTATGTTAGGCGTTTGATCTTCACTTGCTTTGAGCTAACGGACACGGCCGGCTGGGGTGCGCCAAAATGCACGAGTGTTTATAATTATTGTCCATCGGAGTTAACCGTGGCCCTATTATGCATAGTTTCATTCGGATTAAATTTATATTATTAATTCGAACATAATTCTGTTTGAAGAACTAAAATGGTAGCTGTATTGGTGCATTAATTTTTAATATTGTCGAAAAACTTTCCTCCTGGTTTTATAAATTTTTTTGGTGGAGCAGCCACTGACCTCCCCCAAATGACAAAACAGAAACCCTATGTCACCGCTATAAGAAAATAAACACTAAAAATAAATGAATATGCATCTGAGAATGGATCTGATGAAGTTGAAATTTTAAACTTAAACTTTGTACATGAGTTTAGTTCGTCAAAAAAGGTTGTCATATGCGGAACAATTAAACTGACGTAAACTTCGTAATTAACTGAAATATATTTTCAGTCACAGTGTCTGATGATGAGTATTCAGTCTGCTAAAAGGGAATTCGCTTTTCACATTTTTGGGGTGCACGACCCCAACAACGGAAGAAGAACATTCAATAAAGAGTGCTATAATGTATTCAATTAAGCATTCTAAATGTAAAGTGTTAAGATATTCGCATTGAAGGACTCACACATCCGTTATTGGGCCATTTCACACATTCATCATCTATATTCGTGAATACGTAACAAGGTTCATCTCGAAATCTGGGTTTCTTATTTACATTTCGCCCCTTTCCGGTCAATAAATTTAATAATATCGAAGAGTTAGGATAAATTCTTTCAGATATCTCTTCTGGTTCAGTAGCGTAGGGTGGTTCGATGATCAGAAGGAGTGAATGTTTATCAACGAACCAGTAGGAGAGAGAGGGATAGTCGGGACTACATGTATTTTATGATATTGTACCTAGTGAAGAAGGCGGAAAAGCGCCGTAGGCGAAACATTTTAGGGGCCACGTCCAAAGTTGGCTTATCAAATATCGAAAATTAAACTATTATTGGATTAGATTTGTTTTTGTAAATGTTTTTTTTGATATTCCTAGCTGGCATTTTATTTAAAAAAATTTTTTTATATTTGTGAGAAATATGACTATTGGTGTCAATCCAAAATTTTAAGATAAGACATAACATGTATGACTCTAACCAGAGTTTTTCGGGTTGGGTTTTTTATGATAAAAATAAAGTAATAAAGTATTTTAGGAGCGTAGATCTAAGAGCAGTTTTTGTTGCAAATGCTTTGTTTTTGAAATACTCCTTCTTAAATGCCGTTTTGTATATTCATAATAAAGCATTCTCGTTTCTTCCCTCACTATTTTTTATATTATAAATTATCACACTTCTTTCATAAAAAATGTTTCAATTAAAATTTTTACTTTAATCTCTTTAAAAATAAATACCTAATTGTTTTTTGTTTTTGTTGTAAAAATATTTGATTGCATTGGGTTATATTTTTGTTGATTTAACATAGCTCTAAAAAATAATATATACTTATATTATTATATAGAAAAATATTATTCTTTTTACTCGTTTTTCTTTAAAACTGCATCATAAATCAATAACTAAAACGACATGCGTCTGAAACCTTAAGCTCTATATAAAACAGGACTTTTAGAAGGAAGTTTAAAAACTAAACGTTTCCTATAAGACCTTTGTAATCGTAATCTAACCCAAGAATTATTTAAAAATTGAGTCGAAGCGTGAGACGAAAAATTAGGTTGCAATTAGACTTTTAGACCCGAGCACCTAGGCTATGGGGGGGGGGGGGCACTGGTCACAGTACATGATTTCGGCTATAACCGTGTTTTCAGTAGTGGTAATTTTTGTTTAAGAAAGAATGTCAACATTTGTTAGTATGCACCATGCTGACGTGGAAGGTAGTACTTTGTTTTGAAGAATCATGGCGACATTTTGGTACAAAGGTACAATATTACATAAATTAGGCATGAGGGTAGGGAAACGGCCTGTTATAATCGACGCTACTGTCTTTGAATGAATATTTAAATTTAAAACCAACATATATTTATAAATCTCACGTCTGAAGGTCTATATAATTTGTAAGGGTTTCACTTGATACTATCAGTATCAAGTTACTATGCAGATTTACGATAAGTATTGTAATAATAGAGATTAAAATTACATATGTAGGATATTGTCCCTAAAGCCAAGGAAGGAGATATGCCAGCCCCTTTGGGAAGTAGGTACATCGTCAACAAAGATCCAAATTTATCCATTACGGTCTTTTGACTCATTTTGATTTATAGCGGATAAAAAGTTTACTCTATTTTTTTCTACCTTTAGTAGGATTACTACTGTGTGTGTACCCAAAACAAATTAAAAATGGAATGTAACATATAACTGTAATGAAGATGATTTTCTCACAGGCAAACAAAATACAAGTTAATTTTTTGTCGGTGTTAACAAAATAATAATATAAAATTATACGTACACAAATTTTATATGGTACTTTGATATGATCAATGTAACTCTATACAGGGTGATTCCTAAGTTGATACTTCTTTTTTAGCTGTGTATAAATGGTATTAAAATAAACAACATTTTCAAATACCTTTTTTCAAAAAACTCAAAAATAAGGTACCTACTTACATTCATTTATTACACTATGGATCAAATACAATTCTGCATAACTTGCCCTTTGAATAACATTAAGAAAACTTCTTGGTGTAGGATGAGCCCGCAAGGGGAGGTGTTCTGCGTATAATCTCGAAGCAGCAGCCGCACTTTGACGACACTTACCGTAAATTAGCACCATATCTACTAGGTGATTGTTTTCAATTTTTACCATTTTCACGTGTCACCAATTTAAAATTAACTTCAGAAAAACACACCGCAGCGGATTGCCAAATAAATAACTGACCACCCACCCGTAAATTGCATGACTAATAAGACAAAAACATTATAAAGTATAGCAGGCCACGTATCTCGCCTATTTTTAGGTTTTTTGAAAAAAGGCATTTGAAAATGTTGTTTATTTTAATGCCTTCTATTCCTACACAGCTAAAAAAAAGTATCAACTTAGGAATCACCCTGTATGGTGTTATGGAATTAATAAATTACATTTGGGTATCCCAGAGAAACACTCCATATTTTATTTTTTTTAAACGCCCGTCTAAATATTTGATTAAGTACCTACCCCCAGAACCGAGTTGGGAACGCCAATTAGCACTTCGCAATAACGCAACCTGGTTTGTATGACGACAAACGGCCGGCCTGCCACGTGTTCAACATTTTCAGCAAAAAAAAAATTTCGTTCCCAAATGTTTTTGTAAGTATTAATTAAACAAATAATTTTGTTGTCGAGTTTCTTAAAAATATGTTATAAAGCTTTTGGGCACAGTCGTATTTTGTGCTGTGTGTAGTAAATAATAGCGCCAAGTTTTAATCGTTGATTGGATTTATAGCTATTGTTCTTATTATGGTTTTGGAATTTTTGAGGAGAAAGGTGTAATTTTTTTTTTAACTTAGACCAGGAAATCACGGGACACTGACCTCAATTAATTGTAATTTCAAATATAAATAAAAACATTGCCTTATCGCTCTTTCTTTAGAACTCCTCCAGTGGTAGCGTGGGCAAGCCATAATACTAAAAAAAACAAATAATCAATTTTTCCGTGATATTGTGTGATATTTAAAATATCTCTATCAAATTTCAACCCTCTAAGACATCTGGGAATGAGATAACATTTTTGGACCAACATTGTCTTTTAGATGTATAAATTGATACTATTTTAAATTGAGTAGGTACTTATCCATTATGTTTCGTCTGTTGAATCAATAGCCTATTTGGCAGGTTTTTCATTATCTACTTTTTAATTTGGGCTGCATAGAGCAAGAACATGGTAACTTCTTTACTTGGAAAATAATTTTAGCAAAATACTCTGATAAAAACACGCGAAAGTCTAATTCCCATGTCATAGCAAACCATCGAGAGGCCCCAGAGGCCAATGGTGTTCTGTCCGAACTCACTCCCACCTCGAGTATTGTGTCCTGTGTCTAAGATGATCGGTTCTATTTAAATTATCTAAACACTGACTGGCAAATATATATAGGTATGTAGCAAAAAATATAAGCCGTTGCTGTTCGCTTAGAAATACTCTGTATAAATTATAGTGAAAAAGATTATGGATGCTTAAATATAAAATTGATTATCACGCAATGGTAAATGATTTATTAGATGAAACAAAGTAGAACCAATATCTCCGAGTATGTAAATTTGAATATAAAGAATCTCTAAGAGATTACACGTAAGCAAACATTTAACATAGACAAATTATTTATGTCAAGATTGAATCTGGCTTTTAAATAATGTCGGTATCTCAACCCAACTGTTAGAAATGACGAATAACTCGAATAAATTGATAAAAAGGCGCCTGCGAATGAAAATGACATGACTGGGCAAAAATTAATTGATGTGACTGTATCTTTTATTATTCCGTAATTTAATTTTGTATACAATTTTTTTTGTTAACGCCCTGTATAATCTTGATAGGTTTAGTTATCTGGCATGGCCCAAGAAGCTAATTTGATAACTACTGTATACACAAAATTACTGTCCCATTTTTCTTTGGAAAATACATATGAAATTAAAACCAATCAAATTTAAATTTAACATTTTAAACCCACCAAATTTTCACAAACTATCAATTAAATTTGGGTTGTTACGGGAGTAAAAGCATTTAACCCGGTACTAAATACTGGAAGCAACTTCTTAGCGTTAATCTGACATTAGAATCTAACGTAGACTGGTTCATTCGTCGGCGCTAATCGTGATTACCGCGACCTGCACACCGGGTCACCTTCACAATGCCGCCCAGCGAACCACGCGCTACTCGCCATGAACACGTGACCAGTTCACCGTCTAGTACCTCTTTAGTTCGTCATTTAACTGGAACATACCATAAACTTCCTATATAAATCAAATCGCCATGAATTTGTAACAATTTTTCTTTTTGTCTTTAGTTTAGTAGGTAATGACTTAAAGGCAGCTGGTCAGTACTTATGTATATTTCTATGAATATTAGATCATCATTTTTTATCAATGAGTAGGACCTATTTAAGTATACCTAGTTGAAAAGCTCAGATATTTTTAATTGCTGTTCAAATTAAATTTAAAAATGACCTATGTTGAACAAGCGGTCATGGTGCAAATTACTTTCTCCCTAATTTTGGCATCGTTACCGATAAAAACGGAGACCGCCACCGGTCAATATAAAAATCGATACACTAGCGGGGGCGGCTTAAGTAAATTGGTCTGATGTAGAATTTAAAATTTGTATATCAAAATCTAATAATATTTAAAATGGAAAACTAACAAAAATTGTATTATAAAATTATACTTCAATGGTTATGTATAAGATTAAAGAACTGTGTTGCTGTTTATTTTCTACAAGACTCATAACTACATATATAATTAATTTGTATATCCAATAAATACATTAAATGAGGTTAAAACGTTAAAACTGTGAATTTACGATGATTTAATGACTCATGGTAATAAATGTTTGTTAAGGTGCTAATGACGAGCATAGGTAAAATGTCAAAAGTGTAATAAAATCGTATGTAAATGTAAAATAAAATGTATTCAAAACCCCTCCATATGAAGCGCGAGTAGTGTATGACGTAATATATTTGTTACAGCCCGAGTTCCCAGGCCGGAGGCATCCTAACGTCGCAACTGAAGGCGACCAATGGATTAGTGAGTGGGGCGGGACTAGAATTGCCGACTCCGCCCATGAACAGCGGCGGTCAATTGAGCTCCCAAGAGTTGCAAGGTTTATTTATTAACCAACACGTTGGGTACGCACAGCCCGCGGGTACGGGCGGACAAAATTTGCAAATCGTGAAAAGAGAACCCGAGGATTTGAGCCACCACCGGAAGTTGGACTGTAGCTCGCCAAGTTCCGGAAGCTTAGACGGATCAATTATTATTTCCAAGCAATCCCGACCGAAGGTGATTATTAAAGTGATAACTGTGATTTAAGTTGTTTGTTGGTGTATTTTCTTGGGCTATATTGTGCGTGACTGTGAGTGAAAGATGTGACTATGTGAGAATATATGTGAAGTACCTAAATTATAAGTCGTGTCTTTACTTTTATTCAACCCCTTGGGAGAATGATATTGGTGAATTCTTGGACATTCTCTGTAGGGTGTTGTGCTAACAGTTATGCTCTGCTCTTCCTTTCCCCGTAGTTTAGTGCATGTTAAAGCTGGTAGATATTTGAAGTAGGTTAGTCCTAGGGCCACCTAGAGCAGCATGCTATGCATCAGTGCAAAATCCTTCATGTAATATCAATCCCTTCGTGGTTATAGGTCGTGCTCGTATCCTCAGGCGGTGGGTGCCAGCCTGCGGACTTGGTTGTGGACGTAAACTCAATTAAGGACGAGAGCCATCGAGGCCTTCACTCTCCTCAACACGGCTCCCGATCCATTAACGGAACACCAACTTCAACACACAGCAGTCTTCTGGCAGACGGGTCCAACACGGGACCAATCGAATTTATCTCCGCGGATGGACTCAAACCAGCGATGTACACGACTCAGATATTCGCCTCCATGAGCAATGCGGGGCACAGCGGCAGCGGCACACCTTCTCCGACACCTTATAACGATCACGTAACTCAGTATACTCAAAGCACAATGGGAGGTGGCCCAGTGGGGTCTAACGCAGCAATTTACTCTACCTCAGGAAGGCCGAGTAGTTCCGGCGCATTCTCTGTGTCCGCCGACCCCTATTACCGTGAATATTTTACTACCGTTGCATCAGGGGCAGGCACCCCGGAACCCGTTTATTCAAGCCAGCTAAGGCAAGGTCAGCTCGCTTACGGAGAAGATGTAGCTAGTGGAGGAGCCACCGCTAGTTTTGTAGAACGTTATGTACGTCAAGCTCAATACCATGGAAAAGGTGTCATCGCTGCCGCTGGACTTACCGTTGACCTTCCCAGTCCTGATAGTGGTATCGGGGCCGATGCCATCACTCCTCGCGACCAGAACACGCTGCAGCAGGTGAGCCCTAGACACAAACCTACACCCAGCTATTTTACTCTTATGTTAGTTACCCACACAGGGTTATTCAGGTTAATTAACATTACTTTTTCTTTACCTGTGTGGTTAGCTAATAAGTTGAGTATATTGCCCAGTGGTGCACGAGTAAACGATCAAATTATGTTAACCTAATTTTATTGATTTTAGCCATAATATAAACCATAATCATAATTTTGAACGTGTCACTCGTGACATTATGACACTGCATAAAATGAGTAAATAACAAGTATTTACCTATACCTACAATTATAATAATAATACTTGTTTCAGTCATTTGACTATACGGAACTGTGCCAAACAAACTCAACGCTCTTGGATCCTCTTTCGCTCTCTCAAAGAAGTAATAGTAGCTCACAATCCCCTGGATCACAAGCCAGTAGTCGAAGTAGACCTTGGCATGATTTTGGAAGACAAAACGACGCTGACAAAATACAAATACCAAAAATGTAAGTATGAGTGAGTCATTACCTGCGATTATTGTGTTTTGTGTGCTTACGCTTCTTTAACTTGTACCCATGTCCGAGGACAAAGGTTATACAGTGAAGTGTCATTTTTATAGCAATAAAAATGTGAGAATTCTTGAGTTTCCTACTAAAAACGAAACCATAACGCCTGCATACCGACCAGCATATGTCAAGTCCCTTTGTAAATGGTGGGAACTTGTTTTTAGGCTTCTCGGAAGTGAACTAAATTCCATTAACTAGTTATGCATGGAGAAGGAAAAACATTAAAAACAACCGGACAAATGTGTTGTGACCTCGCGTAGACTAACGATATAGTACGGCGGTGTAAAGTGGATAAACTTGATCTGACCGGTGTCATTTTATATGATGTACATTATGTCATTTCGCTCAAAACTCTGCACAACAATCAGACACAGCTAAGAAACTAGTTTGGATAATTCAAGCAGTGCACTATACATTTACTAACATTTCCACATTTTTATATTCAGTGTCAAGTGCCATTATAACCTTTCTATAATGTCCAGCTCAGGTCAACAGGTTACATGCATTTGGCTCTTCCATATACATATTTAAAATAAAACGGGTTATTTGTTGCGTCCTAAAGTTATACCGTATAAGATTCTTAACTGTAACACTTTATATTGTGACAAGTAATTAAATTTTGGCTTCCTTAAAATAAGTGGCCCAAAATGTTTTATTAAATTCGAGGAGAAGTCATATGGTCAGTGTTTTGTAATTTATTTCCAGTTCCCAATCTTCAATAAACAAACCCGAACACAACGCTTCAATAATTTGTATTCTATGATTTTAAACTTTTTTCCGTTTTTGCAGATATTCTCCATATGGTTTCAAATATCA
Source organism: Polydrusus cervinus (assembly GCA_935413205.1). Lineage (NCBI taxonomy): Eukaryota > Metazoa > Arthropoda > Insecta > Coleoptera > Curculionidae > Polydrusus > Polydrusus cervinus. The sequence continues at coordinate 5,250,294 of OW284520.1, forward strand.
CCTAGAATCACCAATATCGACATCACAAAGAAGAGAAGATGATAGAATTACGTATATTAATAAGGGACAGTTTTACGGAATCACATTAGAGTACATCCCAGATCCTGATAAGCAGCTAAAATCACAAACAGTAAAGGTAAGTGTAACGTTTCTTAACACATTTTTTAAACACCTTGTCATGAATTTTCTTTTTACGACCTTTTTTAATTTGAATATAATATACGGAATCTATTTTCAATGACCCATTGCCAATTCGAGTTATTGATGTCAAGTTGACGAATAAAACCAAACATATGCAAAAAGATTACTCATTTAAAACTGATATAGCTTCTGAATCTTGCATCAGTAAATATTTAGTTTCTTTATAAATATATACATATTGTATCACTTTTATGCAAAAACTAGACGGCTACTCATATCCTGAACTCTTAAGACTTGCAAATGAATATGTTTAAATGTTTATCAACGTCGAATAAGCCAATATTTACATATACGTTTTGAAATATTCAATGTTCGTTATTTTTGTCGTGTGGTCATTTATTAATAGAATGTCAATATAATCGTTTGAATTTTTGTATAGAATTTTAAAACACAAAACAATTGACGAAGTTGTAACTGCTATCCAGGAGGGACATCCTCCTCCTATCTTTCCTATTAAAATGTATATTAAACCTACGCGTTTCGGCTCAAGAAGGCCATCATCAGGGCGGTAAGTCCTAGAGGTCTAAACACACAGCTAACATAGTACCTAATCACGCACACAGGTCAACAATTTTGAAGAAAGACTAAACAGCTACGTAAAAAATAAAGTGTATATTTTGATTGTTGTATTTTTGATTTGTTATTTTTTACGTAATTGTTTAGTCCTTCTTTAAAATAGTTGACATGTGTGCGTCTTTACTATGTTTGCTTTGTGTTTAGACGTCTAGGACCTAACGCCCTGATGATGGCTTTCTTGGACCGAAACGGGTCTGCTTAATATACATTTTAAGAAGGAAAATAAGTCCTAAGACCTTTTTCCCTCAATTATTGAAAACAATTTATATGATGAAGTTAAAACCAAAGCAGTGGCGGCTCGCGTTCTTAAAAAATGGTGAAGAGCTAGGTATAGTGCGGGTACTTAAACAAACATTGACTAAAAACCCGTGTAACAAAACGTCTCTCTTATACTAATCTGTCCAACGACTGAATGAAGTTTCCAACAAATTACAAACTATATTGGGTTCATTTTTAAAACACACAACTAAGTATAGGTACGTATACTACTGAATTAACTGAAAAATAAAAACAAAACTTTTTAATCACACATTAAATCACGTAAAAATGATATCTATAAGCGTAAGTTTCGCAAAGCCTCAAAATAAATACCTTAAGGTTAGCGAACCAATGCTAAAATAATGGAGCATACGACTGATCTATTTTTAAATTGCCCTTCATCATAATGCAAATTCTTACATGCTGTTTGTGTGACTGACGTCACGAAACCATAGCAACGTTGAATATCAAAGCCATGTTGGACGATGGGTCTTCACTTGCTTTGAGCTAATGGACAGGGTCGGCTGGGGCGCGCCAAAATACACTAGTGTTTATATTTATTGTCCATCGGAGTTAACAATGGCCCTATTATGTGGTAGCTGTATTGGTACATTAATATTTAATATTGTCGAAAAACTTTCCTCCTGGTTTTATTTTTTTTTTGTGAAGAGTCCCTTCACCTGACGAGCCGACACTGAACCAAAGCTCGTAAATACATGTTGATTCATAATAAAGCAGCTTTGTTGCAGGGTTATTCCTTTAAATTTTCGTTTAGATAAATAAAAAGAAGAGCTGCCCATATACAGGATGTCAAAAAACCTATGGACCACAATGTGTGTAATTAAATAGTGACGTTGGAGCCATAATATAGTATGCTAATTCTTAAAAAAATTATATTGATAACATTCAATAATTTGTACTGGGTATAACCCGTCGATTAAATTAATATTCAGTACTTTTTTCACACCCTGTATGTATCACGGCGAAAGATGTAGCTTTTCAGTTATGCCCCAAGGCCATGTAGGTAATGCAACACCCTTATTAATTGTAGCCATCTTGTGTCTCGTATAAAGGCCTCAAATAAATGAATATAAAGTGGAGTACTAAACCCTTGTCACGCGAGTTTGATTGAAACTCAATCGGGTTTCTTTAAACGGACGTAATAATTGTAGACATTCATTGGTAAAAAAAGGCCTTAAGATATAATTGGTACCATAAGATATATCGTCCAATTCTGACATGTAATAACGTTTACATGTAGGCCTATGATCGATATAGCTAAATAATTGATCAAATTGGGTTTTAACCGTTATTTAACAACCCACGATAATATTAAAATAATAATTATTGTCGTTAGATGCAGAGTCAATCAATTATTGGTAATTAATAAACATTGATTTTGCAGAAAAAATATTAGTGCTCCAAATAGTTGTATGGAAACAACACTAATTTAAATAATTGACTTTTTTTTTCGGCCAACACACATGATGCAATAAATGGATTTTTATTTCTGCAACTAGAGAACTTGCGTACTAAAAGATTAGCACTTAGGCCTTTGAGACAGTGGCGGCTCGTCAGGTGAAGTAGGTGAAGGGGCTCTTCACCAAAAAATAAATCCAGGAGGAAAGTTTTTCGACAATAATGAATATTAATGTAGGTACCAATAAAGCTACCATTTTAGACCTTAAAAATAATTATGTTTGAATTAATAATATTAATTTAATCCGAATGTAGCTATGCATAATAGGGCCACGGTTAACTCCGATGGACAATAATTATAAACACTCGTGTATTTTGGCGCGCCCCAGCCGACCGTCTCCGTTAGCTCAAAGCAAGTGAAGCACCATCGTCCAACATGGCTTTGATATTTACCGTTGCTATGGTTACATGACGTCAGTCACGCAAACAGCACGTAAGAATTTGCATTATGATTAAGGGTAATTTAAAAATAGATCAGTCGTATGCTCCATTGTTTTAGCACTGGTTTGCTAACCTTAAGGTATTTATTTTGGGCCTCGCGGAACTTACGCTTATAGATATCGTTTTAACGTGATTTACTGTGCGATAAAATAGTTTTGTTTTTATTTTTCAGTTAATTCAGTAGTGTAGTTACCTACTTAGTTGTGTGTTTTAAAAATGAACCCAATATAGTTTGTAATTTGTTGGAAACTCCATTCAGTCGTTGGACAGATAAGGATAAGAGAGACGTTTTGTTACACGGGTCTTTAGTCAATGTTTGTTTAAGTACTCGCACTATACCTAGCTCTTCACCATTTTTTAAGACCGTGAGCCGCCACTGCTTTAAGAGTGAAGTCTAGTGATGCATTCGGCATTTCATTTTTTTGATCAATTTTTTAATATTTGCTTAAGGACACTCTTTTTTTTGCTTGTAGATACAATTTTCATTTGTAAATTTTTTTTAGAATTAAAAGTTCAGTCACGGCATTATGTTTAAAAAACGAAAACGATACTATTTCTTTGGAAGGGAAGAAAGCTTGTATTAAAGTGCATTACATTTTTATATTGCAGAGCGTTTTCGGCTTATTGGGCCATCATCATTGCTCTCAGAGCCCCCCCCCCCCAGTATATTTTCTGGCTACGCCATTGGCTGTAATTAGGTAGTATTTTTCACAAGTGGGCTCTCTCGAATCATAATTTAACTTTTATTGATGTAAATAATTGCTTTCTGCGGGTATAGATATTTTTTTGCTATTTTGTCATAGTTTTATCATGTTTCTGTAAGTTTTATCTTTTATGTATTATCTATGGACTTTACAACTAAATCCACCCTCGTATCACGAAAATACGAGTGAGCATTTTATTACAAATAAAAAAAGGAATTCATAAAAATAAACTTAAAAAAAAATCAGTAGTACCGGCGTAACATAATTTTCATAAAAAATATTAGAGAATAATTTTGTCTCGACGCCACTGGTTATCTCTGAGAGTGCATTGTCCCTTTAAATAAGTCATTTTTACGTGCTTATTTAATTTACCAAATTTTACCTAAAAATTCCTACTCGTTTATTAATTATTTAAAAATTATAATTTTTTTAAAAATTTTGGTTAAATAAAACTCTAAAACCTCTTAAAATAATATCATCAATCATATCCCGAAGTTTGTCAAAGTAGTTTTGAAATAAAATTGCCGAGAAAATGGTATTTTTATAACTGTTTTGTTCTTCCAGTGTTGTGGAATACTAACTAATATTGCAAAATAACAAATTCCTGTCGTTTTTAGGAAAAAACTGATTGCTCCACTAAATGCAAAATTAATTGGCCCTCAGAATACCTATACTTTTAATATAAAAACTTGGTAAAAACAAGTTTTTACGGTGTTTTAATTGAAAAGAATATATTTTCAGATTTAATAATAATTATCTTTTAGGTGAGATAGGTATTTTATTTATTTTGTAACAGCATTGGCAACTTATCGCAAAATACATTAATATATATTATTAAAGTTAATTAAGAACCGTCCATAAACTTTCGTATTAATTGGTATAATTACTGGTAATTTCATTGGACAGTCTTAATGACCGAGCAGGTACATAATTGTAAATTGTCTTCATTAGAATCGGTGCATTTTGTCATAGGAGAGAGAAGACTGATCATTACTCAAGACCATAACAGGAATCGAATGTCAACCAAGCTAGTTTTTTTGGTCGAATTCTTCATCAGTAATTGGCTTCCAACGTGAAATGGTTAGCTGCTAATTCTTCATAATTTCATAAAAATAAGGCCATCCCATACATACCAATGGACACCATCGACTTTTTTCGAATGAGCATTGAGCTTTCCTTTTTTAGTTTTAAGTAAAAGCATAAAATGATCAGTTTTTATTTTGGAAAATGATTACATTGCTGTGCACAAATGTTAAAAACCTGCAATTATTTTGCCACAAAACTTAAAAGGAATAAACTTCTAAACTAATTGCTCATACTCAACAACAAAAATAATGGCAATTAACTGATAATGTTTTACTGGAAATTAAGTATAGTTATTATCTTTTATTGGAGACTAAAAAATGTATTTTGTAAGCTTATTGGAACCAAAACTGGTTGCCCAACACGCAAAAAATTAGTTTTTCTGGATAATATTTACTATCTGTTTAAGATTTGCTCTGCCTAATATCAGAATCACTGCTTCGACCGCCGTGTTTTCTAACGTACGCAGAGTAGTTTGCGATTGTACGTCCTCGTTCTATCATAGTCGCTTAACTAAATGTTTCATGGCAAGTCGGGCGAAATCGATTAAACACCGAGTTTTATCGTTGCAACAAATTGGTCACCAAGAAGCGCCGTCATTCAGTGCTTGTGGTTTTGCTTTTCTGTTTATTATTACCTACTATAGTCTAATTCAGAAAGGTGTAGAGTAATAAAAGTTCCGTCCAGTTCGGCTCAATTTCGGTGTCAGTCATAGGCGCAGGTAAATTTTGTGCATTAAATTATTTATGATAACTAACCAAAGAAAAAAAAGATTATTTGATAAAGAAGGAACTATTAGCTATAGAAAATTTACACAAACATCGTTTTATAAAATATGCCGTGGAAGATATAGCTGAAAAACATAGTGTAACTGTGCTGCGTACACCGCCATATCATTGCGAACTAAATCATATAGAACTTATATGGGCGCAAGTGAAAGGATTTGTAGCAAAACACAACACGATATTCAAAATGAAAGAACGTTAAGCTACGGTTTGATCAAGCCATTAAGGAAGTGACACCAGAGAACTGGCGAAAAGCAGTCCATCATGTCATTAAAGAAGAGGAGAAAATGTGGGATCTTGACTACCTGATCGATCGGACTGTCGACCCGTTAATTACAACGTCAAGAGGAGATGACAGTTCCTCAGGTGACCAGGAATATTATGATTTTTTATAATTTAATTTCTGTATAATGTATTTTTTTATAATGTTTAATAAAAAATAAGTGAAGGTACCTAAAACTATGTATATATTGCACGCCTTTGTCACGCTATTTTCAGTGTTTGTGAATAAATAACAATTGGCAAAACCCATAAATTGACCCAAACCCGGGTGGTACTACCTGCAATTGATGAAAATAAAGAATTTTGCAATAAAATCAATGCCAACATATGAAAGTGGCTTAAATATTTGTTGGGTCACTCTGTAGTCCCTTTGCATACCTAATGAGCTTTTATTACTCCACACCTTTCTGAAATAGACTATAGGACGCTGCTTGACATTTTCGCTTCATATACGCGGAAACCAAAGTAATTTATTAATCAACATTTTTATGAAAAGCATATTTAAAAAACCATAAAGAAAACTATTAATTTTACGGTAAATCCCCTAAAAATAAATATGGTAAATGAATAAGTCCTATAATTTTAGGTTCCCATTGGGGCATTTTAAGATTAGTGACCATTCTGAGAAACCCATAAAGGTACCCGGTGCATTGATAAGGTTTAATTAAAAACGATACCAAAGTAAACCTCTACAACTCGCCAAATGTATCTAAAAGCAAAATACCATTATTATTACATTAAGAGTAAATGGCCTTTTTGTCAATCTCATATATTTTAAGATCGTTTTAATGCAAATGAATTGATATAAAGTGCACAACCTTGTTTTTAATCGGTTTGGAACTAAAAAAAAAACGATTAAAACCTTAATTTTTTTAAATATTTCAAATTAATATAATATATATTTCTTAAGACATGAAAAAATGTATCGTATATACAGGGTGTTTCATAATGAGGTGCTCATATTTTAGGGTGTAATTCCTCAGGTTATTTTATGACAAAAAGCTATTTAGGGAATTTCAAAGAATAAATGGGTGTTTTAGGACTGATGGTGATGACTATGGGATTTATGACTCTTGTTCTTTTATATTTTTAAAACTATTAAATATTATGTATCTTTCCATGTTCTTGTTGTTTTGTTGTACAGTAATATCTGTCTTCAATATTGTGAACCACCCCATATGAGTAAATCTTATCTATAATCTATTTCAGAAAGGTGTAGAGTAATAAAATGGGAAATTCCGTCCAGTTCGGCTCAATTTCGGTGCCGGTCATAGGCGCAGGTAAATTTTGTGCATTAAATTATTTATAAATACCAAAAAAAAAAATACAATTTGATAAAGAAGGAACTATTAGCTATAGCAAATTTACACAAACATCGTTTTATGAAATATGCCGTGGAAGATATAGCTGAAAAACATAGTGTAACTGTGCTGCGTACACCGCCATATCATTGCGAACTAAATCCTATAGAACTTATATGGGCGCAAGTGAAAGGATTTGTAGCAAGACACAGCACGACATTCAAAATGAAAGAACGTTAAGCTACTGTTTGATCAAGCCATTAAGGAAGTGACACCAGAGAAGTAGCTAAAAACAGTTCATTATGTCATTAAAGAAGAGAAGTAAATATGGGATCTTGACCACCTGATCGATCGGACCGTCGCGTCGAAGACCCGTTAATTATAACGCCAAGAGATGACAGTTCCTCAGATGACGAAGCAGATATGATTTTTTATAATTTAATTTCTGTTTCATGTATTTTTTTTATAAAATTTCATAAAAAATAAGTGTACCTAATACTATGTACATAATGCACGCCTTTGTCACGCCATTTTCAGTGTTTGTGAATGGATAACCATAGGCAAAACCCATAAATTGATGAAAATAAAAAAATATGCAATGAAATCAATGCCAAATTATAAAAGTGGCTTAAATATTCGTTGGGTCACTCTGTAGTCCCTTTGCATACCTAATGAGCTTTTATTACTCTACACCTTTCTGAAATAGACTAGAATATAAATTCAATATTGTATTTTTGGGACGCCACCATGTAGTAATTTTATTATATCTTTCTACAATAAGGTGTTAAAGAATCGGGACAATCATTTTTATAAAGTTTCTTTTTTTTTTGCAGAGTATTGTTATGCTGATGTTCAGAGAAGAGAAAAGCCCAGAAGACGAAATAAAAGCTTGGCAATTCTGGCACGGCAGGCAACACTCGGTAAAGCAGAGGATTTTGGACGCAGGTAGGCCTGGCTTTCTTTTTATTTTCTTTTGTTTTCTTTTCGATCAGTTTTTGTTTCGGCGATGCTTCCTGCGATTTTAAAGTACGTTATTGTTCGGCTCAAACAAAAGGTAATAGCGAGAAATGCATTCTTTGTCTCATGTCTTCAATTTACATTTTTAATTATGTACCTACCGCTTTTAAAATGCGTTTAAAATTTATTTTCAGGTAATTGAACATAAGCAACTTGGTGTTAACAAAATTAAAAGGTTACAAATAAATTAACCTCAATGAACTTGGTATAAATAAAAATTATTTTTATAAAAACAAATAAAATAGATAGTGGCTTGTTCTAACATACAGGGTGTCCTTGAAATGACTGTACAACGCTTCACCACAAATTCTTTAACCAAAAATAAGGCAATCTAGGCAAATAGGCCTATAATGTTGCTTCGTTTTGCCGCTACAGGGCGCTAAAGTTTTCAAATTAATATCGTTTTTTTGGAATAGTTTCTAAACGCCTTTATCAATTTCCACTAATTTTGGAACTAAGAATGACCACTATTAATAGCGTGTTTTGACGTGTGCGCCTTCTTTTTTAATACCTGCAAATTTAAAAATGACGTGTGATTGGTAAATAAAAGTTTGTCTTTTTATTACCCCCCGTACACTAGCTGACTTTATGTTGAAACTTTATGTCACTTGTAAAATTTTAGCCAGACATGCCTTTTTCTACAAGAACATTATTTATGGTAGGTACCGTGTAAATTCATCATTGCTGTTTATTCAGAACGAGAAAACATGAAAATTTTTTAATTCCAAAATAACTACCAACAATTGTTTGAAATGTGTACCGTGTTCCTGAATACATAAATTAATTCTTTTCAGAAAAATAAACTGTACTTTGGGCATCGTGTCGGGCTTGTATTTAAAATAATCTGCAGCAGACCAGACGCGTTAGATCTGGGGTTTATGCACGACGGGACGCCACACCATTTTGGTATCAACGTACGAAGATTTTTAAATAAAAGATATCCTAATAGATGGATCGAAATAGATAACGATGCACCCGTGAATTGGCCACCAAAATCCCCAGATCTAACGCCTCTGGACTATTTTCTGTGGGGTGCTCTTAAATCAAAAGTGTATGCTTCCCCCATCGCTAAGGAAGATGAGTTATTGCAAAGAATTATCAATGCTGCAGATTATTTTAAAAACAAGCCCGACACGACACTAAGTAGGTAGTTTATTTTTTGAAAAAAATTAATTTACCGTGTGTTCCTGAATACACGGTGAACATTCGTGTAATTGTTATAAAAATCAAACAAATTGGTAGTTATTTAGAATTAATTTTTTTTTGTTTCTCGTTCTAAATAAACAGCAATGATGAAGGTATTGTAAATAATTTTTTTGTAGAGAATCTGCTTGTCTGGCTAAAATTGAATAAGAGTCAAAAAAGTTTTACCATGAAGTCAGCTAGTGTCAGAGAAATATTTAAAGTCATTTATACGGGGGGTAACAAAAAGACAAACTTTTATTTACCAATCAAACGCTATTTTAAAATTTGCAGGTATTAAAAAAGATGGCGTATACGTCAAACGTGCTATTAATAATAGTAACTCTTAGTCCCAAAATTAGTGGAAATCGATGAAGGCGTTTAGAAATTATTTCGAAAAAACGATATTAATTTGAAAACTTTAACGCCCTGTAGCGGCAAAACGAAGCAACATTGCATATAGGTAAGTTTATCTAGATCGCCTTATTTTTGGTTAAGGAATTTGTGGTGAAGCGTTGTACAGTCATTTCAAGGACACCCTGTATAATTAAAATAACCAAATTTTTAATATTTCTTTCTAACTGTTACACTTATCTCATTGAATCAATACCTTCTTACGAAACTTTATCGCAGTAATTTAAATACAATGTACCTTCTAATTACTTACATTTAACAACAATTAATGAAGTTTTATAGCAGACATATATTATTCACTGGCATATAAATATTAAATAACGCTATTAAGCATTCAAATTATTGTAATTGTATATAAGAATATTACTTCTCGATACTTTCGCCTACTCAACTCATAACCATGCATAATTGAAACGACTAAAAACATTTTTAAATATTGCTATCGATACAATGGATTAATTTATTTATTATCTAATATTCTACAAACGCATACTGATATACGTATTCTATAAAAATCTTTTGACATAATATTTCAACTATGCATTTTTTACTGTTACCTGCTTATTATTCTGAAAGAGTATCCGATTTTAACTAAAGATACTTGATACTTATGTATATATGTATTTTAGAGGAGATAAATTTCTCCACACCTGATATTTTTTTGATTTTGTGCTATGATTGTACTTACTTTGCCGCTATACCGCATATACAGGGTCCTGCACCTCACGTCTTCTATAACTCACTTATTAATTAAGTTAGGACTTTGATATTTTGCAGACTTTACCTGTATCCTAAGGCGCATTTCAGGAAAATATTTTTATTTATACAGGGTGTTCCAAAAAAGTATGACGTCATAAGGATCTATTTTTTTAGATTACATGCCATAAATATTCTTACTTATTTGGATGCCTCTTATAGTTGCCTTCATACCCCTAAAATTTTAATGAAATCGGTTCAGTATTATAGGCGAATAAAATAAAAACCAAGAAAAATCAGTTTTGCACCACTGGTTTTAAAAATTAATTAAAAATAAAAATAATGCCTCGTTAATAAAATTTTACAAATTAGACGGTCGGGGTGGTCATTTCCAACAATTTTAATAAAACCAAATTTTTTATTATCAATGTTAATAAAAATAATAAATAGTAGAGCTAATTTAATTTAATTATTTTAATTAAGAACGGTGTGCCTGAGGAGAAAAACGTAACAGACCATTTTTATGCAGAATTGACCAGGCTAATCCGAAATAATATCCACATGGAAAAATATTAGTGGCGTCCCACTTTTTTTCTAAAAAATATTCTTTATTTAAAATTTTAAAAATTATTCTATTCGCGATAACGCTGAAACGAACGGAGATATCGAGCTGCGGTTTTAATATTTAAATTTCATCTACTTTTCGATTATGGTATCATAATTATACCGTATGATTTATTTTTTTGGAGTAAAATCAAAAATGTGTTATTATTACAAATTGCGCCCTCTAGCATTTTTTTTTAGAACTATTATGGACAACTAAATACGATTGGTGAAAGTGCATACATTTCTCTTCCAAACAGTCTTTAGTTTGCTAAAATCGGATAAGTCGTTTATAAGTTACAGCGATTTAACTGATTACACTTTCAACAGCTTCCCCCCTCTTATTAAAGTCGGTACGCCAATGAACATAAGACCATAATAATGCATCATTGTCCAAGCTTTTTAATGTTGTTATCAAAGATATACCTTAATGTGGAATTTTCGGATATGTAAAATTTTAAAATTTACTTTTTAATTGCGCCCTCATGCGGCAAAATGCGGAACTTTTATTTTCCGGATTTTCTCATGGCCACTTTAGTTAAAAAAAAATTTTTCCTGAATTTCTATGCCAAAAGTAGTTTCCGAGATATGGCCGCTCGTCGCCCTTAATGAATCACCCGGTACAAACTTTATTATTCTTGTTGAATTCATGCAAAAACAGTTACCCCAAATACAAGAAACAATTTATCCTAAGCAATACCCCTCCCCGATTTTAGTCTAACAAGAGTTACACTGAGACAAGGAATAAACTCAGACATTTTATTGCAACTATCTCGCAATAGTCGCAATGCAAGAATTTATCTTCTATTTTATATAGAATTAGTTCTATTTTATACAAGAAGAAAAATACAAATACAATTGTAATATGTAACAGTGGGTTTTGCATTAGCGATAATAAAGGAAACCAAGCTGTAACAGTATCAATGTGGGTACCTAATATCTTTTAACATTTTCAGTTATAGAGAATTTAGAACGTGGGTAGTATCAGTGGGTAGTATCGATACTATTTTGTTCTTCCATATGTGTAGAGTTATTTATAAAATACCATTATTCATTTTAGTAAATTTATATATGTACATATATAAATTGTCGTACGGATACCTATACTAGGTACTGCCTGCCATGACAATGTAGATAATATAAATTTATGAAACAAATTACACAGACCTTAGAACAAATGTTAGAAAGCTTATTTTGTACATGCTTTTATTGCTTGAAGCTCGAACGCTGATAAGCATAAATGAAAGGTTGTGACTATTATTATTACTTTATTTGATAACAATAAACACTGACTTAACTATTACCACTTTAATTGAAGAAGTGATTGTTTTTACAGTTTCGTTGTCAAACAATCCACAACAAAAAAATTATTTTAAACTTTATGATTGTGCAAGTGTGTTACTTATTATTTCATGGCCCAAAAACTTTTTTAAAATTAATAACATAATAGGGGAAAATTTAAAATTTAGGTATGGAGCCTTGTGTATGTAACTAGCGCCCTCTAGTTTCAAACTTAAAAATTTCTACAAATTCTTATTTCTTGCTCATAAAAACATAACATTGCCAACTTTCAATTTGATTCATTAAACCGTTTTAAAATTATGGCTTATTTTCGAGAATAAACTTTTACTTTCAACACCCTGTATCTCTAGAACGAGTAACAATCCGAAAAATTTTATATGACTTACGGCTTAGTTTGATGTCTAGTATCTCCAGTTACTCTATGGCCCATAAGTTACGGGACACCCTGTATATACCGTAGTCCGGGGTATTTTGACATAGTTTTAGAGGATTATTTAGCACCATTTTGTTAATATTCCTTAAACTCCAATTTTTTAAATTTTATATGAACAATTGATTCTTTGGCTCTAAATTCACCAAATAGCAACGTTCTAAGATAACTACTTTAATTTTTTTTAAATAAATAAATTTGACGTCAAATAACACCGCATGTCGGCCTACTTTGACCTAGAGTTTATCTTCGTGCCAAATCAAACTAGGCCCAGCGCGGGGTCAACAATTTGACACCTCAGTATGTATGTGTATATGTTTTTTTTATTTAAACATACTTTGAAGCACTCTAACTAATTGAAATAAGACAATAGGCATATATTAGAACGCACTTATTAAAATTATGAAAAACTCCAAGTAAAACAGTTGGGTGACCAGGCGTACATGCGTACATGCATGCCTGCGATGCACTTATTCAATAGCGTAGTTCGGTAAACTATTGTAATTTTTTGCGACAGCCTTTTGTGACAAGTTCCCTCTCTTTATTCTCTCTAATCAGATCTTTTTAAGCAATATTCGCTTTAAAACAGGTGGTGTCAAAGTAACCCCAAAACATGTCAAAGAAACCTTAAAAGTCAAAGTAGCCCCTGTTATTTTATTACCTAAGAAAATATTTATTTCGACATATTTATTAATTATATTAACTGTTCTTTGCATACAAAATGGATTGTCCAATGGTAAGTCCAGACAAAATTTCTATTATCTTTTTTAAAAATACGTCACAAGTATTAATATTTTTTCGTTTGTATTTCAGATACAAAAAACAGCGTGGGGTTAGTAGGCTGCATAGAAGAAGTATCACACAACGCCATAGCAATATATTGGAATCCTATGGAAAGTCCCGCAAAGGTAGGTTTGGAAAGGACCTCTTTACTAAATTTCAGGGTTGGGATGATTTATATCAATTAATCAATCAATTCATTTAATCAACCATAAAACCCTTATTTAAATCACTTGATTTTAAAAAAATCATGATTTAATTCAAACTATTTTTTTAATTCCCAGCTAACATAATATAAAATATTCAAGCGAGATGACTAATTTTTTTTTATTAAAAACATGATTTTTTAATAAAAATCAAAAGCTACGGCAGTGGCTTAGAGGTGAGTTACTGGCATTCGACCGTGGCGACCCGAGTTCGATTCCCGGAGTGGGCATACGTACAATAAAAAAAGTATGTCCGAAATTTGGTGGATTTAAGAATGCAGGAAAGAGTGTAAAAGGTATCATCTCCCAACCCACCCCATTCACGCCGGTAACCAGGCCGGATGAGATCGGACATCTCGTGGGGTGCGGAAGAAGATACAAACTCCCCAATCGGTAGGTCATGCAGGCAAGAAACCAAGGGGTGATAGCCCGTGCGGGGTGTCGCATGACCGAGGATCGTGGTTCGAAACCCACGTTAAGCTGTGGGTCCCCTCGGGAAGGCCCTGGCAGCGAACGAAGAGGAAAAAAGCCTAATTCAAAAGAATGGTAAGAAATGGCATGACAATAAAAATCAAATTTTGCCCAACCCTGCCAAACTTTGATTTTTTTTGCAAGAAAAATAAAATTTTCTGCGTTTTCCATTTTTAAATTCTTAAATTATTTACTAAAAAAATAATTAAAGAAAATACGCTCTCTATTAAAACCAGGCAAAACCTGTCACGTACGTCACAAAAAATTTCAGCCGTCGGCAGCCGGAGATGGTCTTTATTCGACACGTTCCAAACTGACTGATGTCTCGAGTACGGTGTCCCACTTGTAACCTGTTTCATACCATTTTACTGGGTCGCAAATAAATGACCTGCGCGGTTAATAGGATGGCGTACATGATGATAAATTTGATTATAGTGAAAAACTTGAATTTGGAACAAAAAAAATTTAGAAAAAACGATTTTAAAAATTTTCTTTTGGGTCTAGAAATACTTTATGCTCAATAATACGTATTTATGTTCTATTTTGTAAACGTTTGATATTTTTCTGTTTAGATCAACATAGCTGTTCAATGTCTCAGTACTGATTTTAGCAGCCAAAAGGGTGTCAAAGGCCTCCCTCTACATTTACAAATTGACACTTACGAAGACCCTAGAGATAGCAATATTTATAATCGAGCATATTGTCAAATCAAAGTATTCTGTGATAAGGTGGGTAATCAAAATAATTATTTACCAAAATTTGCTGTATAAACTTTATATTTTTTTTTGTTAGTAACTAAACTCCTAGACAGAATTAACTAAACATCATAAATGTACCACATATTTAATGATATATTTTTTGTGAAGCTATGATCCGATTTTTTTCCGGTTTCTTGACAATGCCATAGACGTGATAGTTTTTACTATTTGTGATAAAAAAATAATTTTCGTTTTAAACCAGGTGTAATAAATATATTGTTTTTTTTTTAAATGCTTATAACCCTGCGGGAAAAGGCCCAGAAAATACATTCATTAGTCCAGAGCCGGCACTCGGAGTAAAGCAGTAGGTACGAGATGCCATAAGGCGATGGATCAGGAGTGAACACAAAATCCACTGGAGCAATAGACAGAAATTACACCACAGCAAAAGCTTCATTGGGGACCCAGACCCAAGACTTACGAAACAGTT
Source organism: Polydrusus cervinus (assembly GCA_935413205.1). Lineage (NCBI taxonomy): Eukaryota > Metazoa > Arthropoda > Insecta > Coleoptera > Curculionidae > Polydrusus > Polydrusus cervinus. The sequence continues at coordinate 5,265,693 of OW284520.1, forward strand.
GCTTCAAATAAATAGGAACCAGCTGCAAACCATTACAGGAATTTTGACAGGACACATGGCCGTCAAGAACCATCTGCACAGAATGCAACTGTACAGGGACATTATTTTAAGTGTCTCACCGATTGGCGACTTTGCTATCGACCACAATAAAAAAAACAATTATTTATTCCCTAACAGCTTTTAGTGAAGAAGCCAAATTTGATGTCAAAAAAAATCTATGTTTACAAATTTGACAGATACGACGCTATATTGGATTTTCTTAAATGGCAACCCTACCTTATAGTAAGCCAGCTGCATTCGCCTATTTGTTCCAACAGTAAAAATGTATAATTGTCAATATTTATTTTTAGCTGTTCCGAAGATACGAGGCTTTGAAGTTGGTGATTTTGTTATCATCGAATTAACAGAAGCTTTGAGATTAGAAACTCAATTTTGTCTGAAAAGACGTAATTTCTTATGGCGGAGCCACCCCATGCTATATGTCAGATGTCAGAAAATGACAGTTACGACGCCATTTTGAATTTTTTAAATGGCAACCCACATTTATAACTACGTCAGTGTATGACATTTCGCGATCCGATTTCAAATATATATAGTTGTCGATATTTATTTCCAATCCTTAAGGAAATACGACTGTCTAAAAAACTGCATCGTATGATTGTGTTTTAAGTATCTCACCCCATTAAAAAATAGAAGCTTTGTGATTAAAAAATCAATTTTTTATGGAGATACGTAATTTCTTATGGCGGAGCCATCCATGCCATTGTCATATATACCGGATGTCAAAAAATGACAAATACGACGCCATTTTGAAATTTATTTATCACATAGCTGCTATTTTTTAATGGGGTGAGATACTTAAAACACAATCATACGATGCAGTTTTTGATACGGTCGTATTTCGGTAAGGGTTGGAAATAAATATCGACAACTATATATTTTTGAAATCGGACCACGAAATGCATTACATTGATGTAGTTATAAATGTGGGTTGCCATTTAAAAAAATTCAAAATGGCGTCATAACTGTCATTTTTTGACATCTGGCATATATGACAATAGCATGGGTGGCTCCGCCATAAGAAATTACGTACCTATCTCCAGAAAAAATTGATTTTTTAATCACAAAGCTTCTATTTTTTAAAGGGGTGAGATACTTAAAACACATAATCATACGATGCAGTTTTTGATACGGTCGTATTTCGGTAAGGGTTGGAAATAAATACCGACAACTATATATATTGGAAATCGGATCGCGAAATGCCATACACTGACGCGGTTATAAATGTAGGTTGCCATTTAAAAAAATTCAAAATGGCGTCGTAACTGTCATTTTCTGACATCTGACATATATGACAATAGCATGGGTGGCTCCGCCATAAGAAATTACGTCTCTTCAGAAAAAATTGAGTTTCTAATCTCAAAGCTTCTGTTAATTCGATGATAACAAAATCACCAACTTCGAAGCCTCGTATCTCCGGAACAGCTGAAAATAAATATTGACAATTATATATTTTTAATATTGGAACAAATAGGCGAATGCAGCTGGCTTACTATACGGTAGGGTTGTCATTTAAGAAAATCCAATATGGCGTCGTATCTGTCAAATTTGTAAACATAGATTTTTTTTACATCAAATTTGGCTTCTTCACTATAAGCTGTTAGGGAATACATAATTGTTTTATTATTGTGGTTGATAGCAAAGTCGCCAATCGGGTGAGACACTTAAAATAATGGAGACAATGGAGACCTCGACTGCAGATTATGCGGACAATACAGGGAAACTGTACAGCACATAGTTTGCCATTGCGAGTCACTAGATTGGAAGAGGTAACCAAAACTGGAACCAGAGGACATCTTTACCGTCTCCCCAGTTGACCTACACAAACTAGTGCAAGGAACTGGGATCACGGAGTAGGTGTAACAACCAAACAGGGTGAGCACAATGGGCCAAATCTGGCCTAAGTGCATCCGGCGCACGGACGGGCCCTCGGAAAAAAAAATAACTCTGCGGACTATACTAGCAACCATTACATATATTAGTGGAAAATATGCTATAGCTCGATCTTTTTCTGACAATCTCATTTTTAGTTTATTTCATTATTTCTGTTATTAGAAAAGATAATTTTATAGTCCAAGAAGTTTTTATAAACTTTATTATTTTTATTAGTACAGGGTGAGTCAACGATAGAGTAAAGTTTATTTTCGCCTTTATCTTAAGAATTAGTAAAAATTCGAAACGCAAAAGTTGTAGAGACCATTGAGGTGCACATTTTAAAGTTATGCCGGAGTATACGGGGTGGCCCAAAAAAAGTGGCGAATATAACTTGTTTTTTTTAATGGAACACCCTATATATTGTATTATTTTTCCCCACAAAATTCTACGCTTATTTTTTAAATTTTATATGTCTAAATTCAATAGTTTTTGAGATATTGACGTTTAAAATATCTTAATTTTTTATTCTTTATCTAAAAGTTACAACTTCCGGTTTACCATGTTAAACAAAAAAAAATGTTTTAACGGTTTAACATGTTAAACCGGAAGTTGTAACTTTTAGATAGAGAATAAAAAATTAAGATAACCATTTTTCTCTAAGATGAACCGTTTCAATGTTACAGCCTGTCAAAGTCTGAAAATGCCATATTTTAAACGTCAATATCTCAAAAACTATTGAATTTAGACATTTACAAAATAAGCGTAGAATTTTGTGGAGAATCAGATAATAATATAATATATAGGGTGTTCCATTTAAAAACCCAAGTTATAATCGCCACGTTTTTTGGGCCACCCCGTATACTCCAGCATAATTTTAAAATGTGCACCTCAATGATCTCTACAACTTTTGTATTTCGAAATCTTATCTAATTCTTAAGATAAAGGAAAAAATAGAACTTTACTCTATCGTTGACTCACCCTGTACAGTGCTACACCCGGTATAATATGAAAATAAACTTTTTATTACAAATAATGACATTTTCAAGGAATCATTCAAATCAGACCATAGATTCAGAAACACTATATTATATAGCATCAAATATATTTGTAAAATTTATTATGTTGCATTAATTTATGTCCAGTAGTTTATACAGGGTGTCCCGAAATTAGCGTGAAATATTTCTAGGGCGTAAAGTAAAAATATGACAAAAATGTCCTATAAACATACCCAAACATAAAATAATTTTACTCGAAAACGGTACTTCCTATGAAAATAAAACAGTATCTTTTTTTAAGATTAAACTCTAGACTTTCAAAAAATTGCATTTAAAATTAAAAAATCTAGGATAATATTTACCGTAAGCGTGCGACGCCACTGGGAGAAATATTTTCACTTTAAATTCACTGTAATTTACAATTTATCCGTTGTAAGGCATGTACCAATTTTCATGCCATTATCTTAAACGGTTTTCATATACTTAATATACATTACAAAAAAAAATCCCCTTGACCCTCTAGGGTTCTAGTTCCCTAAAGAAGCATTTCTGAGGGCATGTTTATTGTTTATAGGACATTTTTGTCATATTTCTTGCTGTATTTTATGCCCTTAAACTATTGCACGCTAATTTCGGGACACCCTGTATACTTTTTCGAATTTTACTGTTATGACTATATTAATAATATTGTATAGGTACTGATCTTTAAGATCCAACAAATTGCCTAAACACTGATATTAGTATATTCAACATTGTTTTTAAACTAATCTGACAATATTAATCATTTTGAAGGACATATATTTTTATTTTGTATGTAATATTTTCAGGGAGCGGAAAGAAAAACTCGCGATGAAGAAAGGAGGGCTGCGAAAAGAAAAATGACAGCCACTGGAAGAAAAAAATTGGACGAACTGTATCATCCTGTATGTGAAAGGTCTGAATTCTACACAATGAGTGACCTAGCAAAACCTCCAGTTTTGTTCTCACCAGCGGAAGATATCGACAAAGTAAGTCGACAAATTATTAAAATAGCGTAATGGGGGCAAGGAATGAGCTGCTCAGTGGCGTATTTATGGGGAAGGGGGTGCCGGGCTGTAGTCGGGTCTAAGAGTCTAATTGCGACCTAATTTGTCGTCTCACGCTTAGACTCTTAATTTAAATTTTTAAATAATGTATTTTTGGCTTAGACTACAAAGGTCTTGTGGAAACGTTAAGTTTTTAAACTTTTTCTTCTAACAGTTGAGTTTTATATAGATATTAAGGTTTCGGACGCATATCGTTTTAGTTATTGATTTATGATGCAATTTTACAGGAAAACAAGTAAAAAGAATAATATGTTATAGTATTTTTCTATTATATACTTGTCTGTTCCGTTTTCCCTTTTTTAAAGCTATTTTAAATCAACAAAAATATAACACAATGCAATAAAATATTTTTACAACAAAAAAAAACAATTAAAAGAAAAAGAGAAATATTAGAGTAAAAATTTTAATTGAAACATTTTTTTTGAAAGAAGTGTGATAAATTATAATAAAAAAAATAGTGGGAGAAGAAACGAGAATGCTTTATTATAAATATACAAAACGGCACTTAAGAAGGAGTATTTCAAAACCTAAGCATTTGCACCAAAAACTGCTTTTACATCTACGCTCCTAAAATACATGATTTCTGAAAAAATCAGCAATTTTGGCGTGGTGAGCGATATTTACTTTATTTTTAATCATGAAAAACCAAGCCCGAAAAACGCTGGATAGAGTCATACATAAGTCTTATTTTAAAATTTTGGATTGACCCCAATATTCATATTTTTCACAAATATAAAAAATGTTTTTTTTAATAAAGAGCCAGCTAGGAATATGAAAAAAAAAATTTACAAAAACAAATTTATTGCAGAGGGGAAAGGTAATAATTTAATTTTCGAAATTTGATAGTAGTTAGGTGAATTTTAAACGAACTTTGGGCGTGGCCCCGAAAATTCTCCAAAAAAAAATGTCCTACTTACGCCCACTGAGGATATTTTCTGGCTACGCCACCGAGTCTGCTATCAAAGTTATGTAAAAAAAACAATGACTTAACTGCAAATACCTAACCAATTTTCTCTTCCAGCTTACCTCAATGGAACTTCAAGGCTTCTATGCACATGACCCTGAAGGTTCGCTCTCTGGTACCGTGGATCACGTGAAATCCGGTTCACCGTTTTTACTACACACAGCCTCAAAACCTCCAACAACCCCTACCCTAAAGTTTCACAACCATTTCCCACCTGACGCTGACAAAAAGGAGATTATTATGGACGCAAGTATGACAACGGATGGATCAGTGTTTTCACCTCCCTTAAAAAGGACAAAAATGATGGGTCAGGGAAGTTCAGGGCCACCACCCTTAAATGAACGAGTTATGCTCTATGTTCGACAGGAGAATGAGGAGGTGTATACTCCGTTGCATGTGGTGCCCCCTACTACTTCAGGATTATTAAATGCTGTAAGTAAAGTTACTTGCTATAGGATAACGCTTAGCTTATATTGCTTACAGGGTTTCCAGATACACTTTTTTTTTGAAATGCACTAATTTTGGTTGTTGGTTAACTTGTGTGCGATTATACCAATACAGAAACAAAAACTTAAGACCTTTAAGAAAGCTTCGAAGTAAGTCACATCTTTACCGCACGATTTTTCAAACTTTTGCCCCTATACTTTATTTTTAAAAGATATACAGGGTGTCTCTAAAAGGTGCGGAAAAAAAGCTACCACAAGTTCCTGAGGCGTAAATATGAGGATCTAACCCAACTTACCTTAGTCCAAAAGTGGATGATTCCGGAGATACAGAGGGTCAAAAGTTCAATTTGGTTTTCATTTTTTATAAATAATTTTTTTAATAATTAGTGTATTGTCACAATATTCGGCTTGGGGGGGTTTTGCGGGGTGAGAAATTAGAATCTCTCATTTTTATTATAAATAGAGGGCGCCACCTGCGGTACCTTGCACACATTTAAAACAACATAACTTTTGTGAGCCACCGTATATTTAACTGTTAAATAAAACTTCGGATTCTCCAAAGCCTTCTATCTAAAAAAGGAATACGTGGTAAGGGTTAATTTGAGCAGCTGCTTTTGAGATATCTGTATTTAAAAAATTCACCTCGTGTATGACCAGGTCTAAAATGATTGTAATAATTGAACACATTTGAAGCGTAGGCGGTAAATTAAAATAACGTCACTAAAAACTTAAAAAAAAACAATTAGCTACATAAATGTGTTGTTAATTTTATTCTCTATCCAGATATATCAAAAACAGCTGCTCAAATCAACTCTTACCACGTATACCTTTTTTAGGTTAAAGACGTTGGAGAATCTGAATTTTTAAATAAAAGTTAAATATAGGGTGGCTCAAAAAAGTTATTTCGTTTTAAATGTGTGCAAGGTACCGCAGGTGGCGCCATCTAAACTTTACGATAAAAATGAGAGCTGATTGTAATTTCTTACCCCACAAAACCCCTACAAGCCGAATATTGTGACAATACACCAATTATTTAAAAAACTATTTATAAAAAATAAAAACCAAATTGAACTTTTGACACTCTGTATCACCGAAATCATCCACTTTTGGACTAAGGTCAGTTGGGTTAGATCGTCATATTTACGCTTCAGGAACTTGTGGTAGCTTTTTTTCCGCACCTTTTAGAGACATCCTGTATGTGTCATAATATTGGGTTTCATTAAAAGAAAAACACAGGGTTATTATGTAATTGAGGATTTAATTTGAGATATCATTTTTTTATAAACCTGATACAATATCCTTTAAAACAAAATGGGGTAATTAATTTCTGTAAGAAGGTTTTGATTGGTATAGTCGGTCTCTATAATTTAAAGTAAATATTAGATCGACGTCAGACTCAGGCATCGCGACGCCATATAAATGTTAATCGATGACACGTACCTTGAAAGTATTAAATTTCAAAAGTTCGTAAAATTCTAAGAGATTTTAATTTTTTGCTCAAACTTGATATCTCCACTTGCATTTGAGATACAATCAGTCGAATGGACAATTTATTTGATGTTTTTATGGTTTTATTTGGAAAAATAAATAAAACTTTATTAAGGAAATGTGTAACGCTTAATCATAATTTACTTTTAAAACTGGTGGCCAGTAAGATCACCGGACTTGACTCCACTAGATTTTTCCTTATGGAAGACATGTCAGATATTTTAAACAAAATTTACGCATATTGCGCTCTTCCAGAAAAAAACATTTGAGGGTTACAACCAAAAATTGGTTGAAACGTTTTATTTATGATACAGTATGTCCCTAAACAAAAACAAATGGAGATATCAAGTTTTAGTATTGAACAAAAATCTCTTAGAATTCAACGACCTTTTGAAATATAATACTGTCAAGGTACCTGCCATCGATTAACAGTTTTATGGCGTCGCGACACCTGAGCAATCACTGAAGTTTAATTTTTTACTTGAATTTATAGATACCGACTACACCTACCAAAATATTTTTACAGCTATTAATTATTTCAATTCGTTTTAAAGATATAAGCGTTACAAATTTTAGGTGAACAACCTTGTACAAAGACATCTTTCAGATATTAAGTACCTGACGACCCACTGCCCATAAAATTCAATAACTATCTTTTGAAAAATATTATTAAACCAATTAAGTACATGTTCCTAACATTATTTTGTAACTAAACTGGTGGACAATTGCTTTCGAGCAAGAAAAATTTCGCCTAAATTTAACAGTTAATATTTTCTGAACCAGATATGACATCGACCTACGGTTTTGAATGGTTGATGGATTCATCCCTTGGGAAACAATTGTCAATGTTGTATTTTCTATAACTGTCAGAAAATTTTATATACAGGGTGTTAAAGAAGATGATGATTTTGGCTCCAATTTTAATGGCGTGTAACTTTCACAATAATATTTTTAAATTTTATCACTCTACGTAAATTGAATCACTGGTTCATAGCAAAGAAAGTGATTTGTCAAATTTTTGATATTTGCTATATTTTAAGAAATACCGATTTTTTTGGAAAACCTTGCTTTATTTCAACTTATTGGTAGCTAGATCTCACTGTGCGTTGTATCGTGCAAATATAGAATAGCTTGATTATGTTCAGTAACAATAGTTGTACCTAACTGTTATGATGTACAGTGGCGTACTTATAAACACCTATATGTCTATGGTTTATGAGTATAGTGTTAGACAGTTAGAAGTTCATAAATAAATTTTCCAAAAATGAAATTAAAAATGTATCTTTGTTAAAATTTTGTAAACACACTGTATAATATACCTGTAGTGCGATATGAAAAACTAAAAAATAAGAAAAAATTTACCTAATCTATAGACATATAGGTGTTTATAAGTACGCCACTGTACATCATAACATTTAGGTACAATTATTGTTACTGAACATAATCAAGTTTTTTTTAAGGTACAATAATCACTCGCAAAGTTTGCACGATACAACTCACAGTGAGATCTAGCTACCAATAAGTTTAAATGAAGCAAGGTTTTCCAAAAAAATCGTTATTTCTTAAAATACAGCAGATATCAAAAATTTGACAAATTACTTTCTTTGCGATAAACCAGTGATTCAATTGACGTAGAGTGATAAAATTTAAAAATATTATTATGAAAGTTACACGCCATTCAAATTGGAGCAAAAATCATCGTCTTCTTTAACACCCTGTATATAAAATTTTCTGACAGTTAAAGAAAATCCAACATTAACAATTGTTTCCCAAAGGATGAATCTATCAACCATTCAAAACTGCAGGTCGATATCATATCTGGTTCAGAAAATATTAACTGTTAAATTTAGGCGAAATTTGTCTTGCTCGAAAGCAATTGTCCAGCAGTTTATATTCAATAATAAAATATAGGGAAAAATTTGTTTATGAGCTAGTCAAAAATGTGCTGGGACAAAAACTGAATAATAATTTTAAATCTGGAAGCCCTGTGCTTAAGTGCATGGACCTGGAAGTACTGGGCTTTTACACATCTCATATACACGGTTAAATAACAAAACTAAAAACGGCATGTTTGAGTAATTAACATCATTGGCACAAATTCTGGTCAAGTTTAAGTATAAGCAAACGTCAAAATGACAGTTATAAGCGAATGTCACTGTATTTTTATTCAGCTAGCCATGACGAGCAAGCACTGTTCCTCCATAAAAGGTCAGACAAATATGATACATATCTTAATTTTTAAAAGTTTTATTTCAAAACAAATTCAACTTAGCTAATTATTTATTAAATAACATAATTCTTTACAGAATTTTTGGTACTATATATCGCTAAAATGAACGAACGATTGATGCCAAAAGCTGGAGCAAATTTCTCATTTCGGTTATAAGGTCTCTGTAGGTTGCTACAATGTAATAAATTATCTGCAATATTGCGGACTTCAATACACGATGTTAAAATGTTCGCAGTTAATATGCTGTCAGTTCAGTTGATCTATATATTAGCAACTGAACAAAAACAGTTAGTAGGTGTAAGTAGCCATGGCCTCCTAGACAAAAATAATTGACAAGTGCTTATAACTATTGTTTCAATGGTAGCTTGTTCTTCAATTTGATAAAAATTTGGGCCGTAATTTCTGTGTCACCTACGCGGGATCAGTTCACTTTTTCGACCTCCACGTCACGATTTTTTTATTTATAGTCTTGCTGGGGGCTAAATGTTATATAAAAACCACAAGTCAATAAAAAAACATAATTTCTTTGCTGCGTACGCGTACGATGTCCAGTCAAACTCGGTTTTGACGTGTGTATTGGCTCGTATACGCCTATGAAATGTCATAGGATTATGTTTTTTTTTATTGGAGTTTTTACTTATATCAGTTAACTCTAGCAAGGCTTTCCAACATAAAAAAAAGCTCAGTACTTCTTCGAAATCAATGCCAAATCAAGAAAGACAGAAAATCTTTAGAGTAATACCTTTCGGAAAATTAATTCTGTTTTCCTTATTTTGCAGATTGAGAATAAGTACAAAATTAGCGCTTCGAGCATTAATAACGTGTATCGCAAAAACAAAAAAGGGTAAGTTTTTTTAGAGGAAATCTTTTGACAATATTTTACGGAGTAGTTGTAAAGAAGTGAACTGGACACTAACGGTCTAAGGCCCAGTATTATAGGTTACATTAATCTTCACTATGGTTAACTGGTGGTATGGGCACCGGTTATTGGTCGTCAATCAATGGTTGAACTGTAACCTGGAATTTTAAACCAAACCTATAAAACTAGGCGTAAGCACTAACAGTTCGCCTTTTACTAACTACACGAAAGAATACTTTTCTTTGGTACCTACTAAAAATATTGACAACCAAACTTTTCCAGAAAATATAGCCGAAATAATACAAAATAAGTTAAAACAAAAAAGCGACATAGCGTTACGTTTCTAAGCACTACGCTCAACTACGCTGTGTCCTACGTGAAAGACTTGACGCGGCCGAGGCGGAAAAGCGTCTCTGGCGGTTCTCGCGGCGGGACTGTCCTATGTAAGCTCAGGAGCGTTGCCGCGTATAGTTTCACAACTGTCGTGATTGCATTGTCTTTATTTGTTTTAAATCGCAACGTTTCAAAACAAATAAAGGCAATGAAAGTCCAAAACTCTTCTGTCGTTTAAGAAACATCATTGTCTTGTTCCACAATTAATAATATTTATTTAGAAAGGGTCAAATATGGCGAATTTCATCACTTGTATAAAAAACTCGCGCGACGTCGCTTACATAGGATAGGCTGGCGCTTTCCAAGCACTTGCATTTTCTACGTTAGCGTCGGCTGTTTGACATCGCTCACGCAGGACACAACGTTAGCAATAGTTTTTCATTGCTTAAGTGTCAAGTCAGGGTTGTTTTTTACAGTATACACCTATGTTTAGCATTTAATAACTTTGCTGTTGTCAGTATTTTGCTATAGGCAAAAAAGGAGTAAAAACTTAATATTTATTGTAATTTCTACTTTTTTATAGCATTACGGCCAAGATTGATGATGACATGGTAGCTTACTACTGCAACGAAGATTTGTTCTTGCTAGAGCTTAAAGCTGTCGATGAAGACTTATATGACATAACATTTGTGGAACTTATGGACCACTAAATATACAAAAAACCAACTGATATTACTTTATTATGTACTTATCATTCCAATTATTGTTGTGATTGTTTTTTTATGCGTTACAAGCACTACTAGAACTTTATTATATTTGTTTATAAGTAGAATGTTGATTTTCTTAATTACTCTTTATCGATTTTTATAATCAAATTAACTTATTGTTAGCTTGTTTTTATTTTTTTATAAGATTGACTTGGTCAAAGCATTCAATGTATCTGTTAAATTTTTACACTTTTTAATTGGTGGCAATGTTTTTATTATTGTTTTTAAGAAATTATTGTGTATTTTATTTTTCTGTCTCACTGATAAAACAAGGGCAAACAAAAAACTTTACAATTTTCATTATGATATTTTAGTTTTAAAATCAATTCTTTGGCAGATGGAAAAGCCTTGGTCAGTATTAAAAAAAAATATTTTACAGGTCAAAGTAAACTTCTGCAGTAATTAACTTGATTTAGGACTGTTTCTTGTCAAGTTCAGAAGCACCCATCAAAATGAATTGTAAATTATATCAGCTAAGCATGACAACCACAAAAAAAATGTACTAGTGGCTCTTAAGAGTTTGCACTTTTTACTTATTATCTGTTTTATCAGTGACACCACACTTTACCTTATAAAAAAAATATACCGTTAATACTTGTACACAACAGATTCATCTACTTTTTACCTAAAATGCTAAATGGATTAAAGCCAGAAAGTAAATAAGTCTGTTCTTATCTATAGTTGGTCACACATAAATGATCTCAAAATTAATGAATGATCTGAACAAACACAGTATATACAGGACCTTCGAGTCATGTATTTTTGTGGGACGGGAATTTTTTAAGGGATTCATTTCATTGTATATAGCTTTAGGTTTTATTGACATGTATATAGTGCGTCATGACGTAGAGAAAAAACACCTATGGGTGTTGTGATAAGAACTACCTACTTAAAAGAAAAATGAAGAATGTACACAAAGGTAAAAATCACCTAGCACTTGAGGTCTTTTTTAATTGTAAAATACAAAGGACATCAATTGTTAGTGCCTAGTGATTTTTAACATAAGGTCCACAGTCCATGTGTTTTTTTAAAACACAATATATATTATATAATATGATTATTTGAATACCTATAATTAAAAATAAAAATTTTTATTTTATATTTTATAATATTTTTAAAAGTTTTATTTCTGTTTGTTAAATGGTTTTTATGTTCAAAAAGATTGACTCTATGTTAAAAGTCTGTGTATCTTTGAAGCATTCCACTAAAATACAAGAATTTTATTAAATATTGAGTTGATGATAATTCAGTTTTACCCCCCCCCCCCCCCCCCCCCCCCGACATTTTAATAAGTAAATAAACATTAAATAAAAGTACCTGACCTATGCTTTATCTACTTCTTTAATACCTTTTAATAAAGCTATTTTTCAACAATAGCTAGAAAATCAAAAAATTATACTTGAGGTACAGTTCTTCAGTTTATTTCCATCGAGAATAAATTTTTATTTTGTGTTTCTACGTGGTACTGATCTGATATAAAAGAGATTGTATTTGTAAATGATTTATTTTATAATTTATTTCATAAAATCGTACAACTTATGTAGTCAGTTGTAGGTACTCTCTCCAATTTGATATTAGTTATTTAGCTTAAGATAGCTCTCTGTATCCAAACTTTAGTTTATAAAAAGTTGTTTTAGAAGTACTTTAAAAACAACGACTTAATCAACTTTGGCTTAAACTTATTAGGTCAGGTTGATTATATTCGCAATATTACTTAAGTTTTTTTATAAATGTATGTCTTGATTTTATAAATAAAATTATATATGTATTTAAATTCAAGTATTTTTCTAGTAACCTTTTCACTGTGGGAAATGGATGAAGCCATAAAAAAATGTGATCAGTGTGTGGGAGCCTGATATTTTAGTGACAATGTATATATGAATTATTAGTTCCCCACTTTAAGCAAACCAAAGGGTGAAAAAAAGGCAAAAATTGGCTGTATCTCTTTGAAATTCGGACATGTTATAGACTGGTCTTTTAGCTATCTATCTGCGCTAACCGGCTAAAAATATATTTTCCGTATGCATTTATTTACTATTTTAACTGTTTCTACATACCTAACTATATATGTAGAAAATAAAAAAGCCTTCATATTTTATACCACTTTTTGGAATCACATCCACAGAACACTAAGAAACACCTAACAAATAACACATTCAACGAAAATTTATAGGGATACATCCTTAGGTTACATCTTTGATCTTTGTTAAAAAGATAGGTTATTTGGTCGTGACTACCCATCTGATAATCGGACTGTGTGTTTTTATTGTTATCTAAATTACTAATGGCCCCTTGTCGTCTCCAACATTCAGCCAGCTTGCTTGAGCAACTTTTCTCCTCTCTCCAGCAGGAGTGCATTTTATTTAGTGTACTTTAAGTGTGTCCATCCCTTCTGCTTGCTTTTGCTTTATGTTAGTGTGAGTTAAGGGGCGCATTTACAATTATTTGTCGGGCGCGCTCTGGGACTCAATTATGGAATCTCGCTGAAAAATGTACATAAATGTCGTATTGGAAAAATGTCACCGTATCTCGAGAATCGAGTCCCCAGAGCGCGCCCAACAAACGTCCGACGTTAACTGTGAACGCACCAAGGATCTAATAGCAAGGGACGTACTATGCGACGTATCCAGAGTTTCCCTAAAAGGTTTAAATTAGTGCTATGTTAAGCTCATGCTGTTTATGTGGATAGCTGTCTGAAGCCTAGCTACTGGTGGGGGATATTCATGCGATATCTTATTTCGTAACAGATATTGGTCTGTATTGTTTGATGGTTTTATAATTCTTCAGTGTCAACCTTTGTTGGTTTTTTAGCCATGTCTCGCTAATAAGCCCAATATCTGAGGTTTCTTTGTATATTATAAGTGCGAGATCCATATAGTTGCTCATAATGCTCCTGACGTTCCATTGTAAGATATTTAACTCTCTGTTCGTCCTGCGTAGAAGCTTAGAGCGACTCCAGTCCCTCTGAAACTACTGGGATGTAGTCTTGAGTGTCCATGTCTAATTGAGCGTTTTTGTTCTTTTCCAACTCTGCAATTACCTGGAGTTTTGACCACCTCCATGATTGGATCGGTGTTTATTTCACCGTTCAGTGAGCCGTTCTTACTGTCGTTGTCCATGTTTTTTGTTTACCCGGCGATTGCTCTCGTCGCGTTAGGTACCTAATAGGCATTTGTATTGTGCTGCTTTGTTGTATCCCTGGGGTAGGACGCTTCCTCTCAACCTTTTTCTACCTAGGATCGCAGCTTGTGAGTACAGCAGACATGGTGTTCCTGGCCTACTTGTGGAGATGGAGTTATTTTGTCGTTGTGGACTATTGGTTTCCGCCCTGCTACGTGTTCGCAATGTTGGGAAATCTCTGATATCTTGAGTATATCTTTGTTAATCCGAGCCTTGATCCGAAATTTGTTTCTTGCATCATAGTATGACAAGTTTTCTATAGCCATCACTTCTTTAATATTTCTTTACCTAATATATTCCGGGCACTTCCTATCTGTCGATAAGTGTTTGTCTTTACAGTATAAGTATTCCAACGTGTTAGGGTGAGTGCATGCCTCTATTGCGTGCACGTTTGCACATGCTACGCATATTTGCTTGCTTCAGCACTGTCTAGAAGTGTGACCATATCTGAGACACTGTACGCATTGCATAACTGGGTGTACCTATGTATGGACCAGCACATCACAATAGTCAACTCTGACGTTTCTAAGATTTTTTTTCCCTTAAACGTAAGTAAGTAGAACCGACTCTATATCTATATATTTTGTTTCTCCATTTATATTTTATATCGTTGGACCAAACACGCTATTTTTCTTCAGAATCATATTATGGATGTTTTTCCAATATGGCGGAAACCATACCGGCTATATATGGCTCTTTTTATTGGTCTGGTGTGATCTTATTTATCCAATAAGAGTTAAGGCAGCAGTAGAGTTTTGGACTTGCATTGTCTTTATTTGTTCTGAATCACTACGTTTCAAGTGATAAGCATCTCCAGTCGTCTTCAGGTGAATACTGAGAGAGAAGAGTTAAGGCAGTTTGGCGCTGTGAAAAAAAAGCCTAGAACAATTTTTTGTCCTTACGTCGATTTGATGGTTTAGACTTGTTCTATGTATTTTTTTACTTATTATCAACACAAACACAGTTTTATATTTAAATATTGTTTAAATTAATTGACAGCAGATCATATTTTTAATTTTTTACATTTTTTCAAGATTCCTGGTACATTTAATAAGAGTAAATTTCAGGGAGCAACCTTCTATCAAAAGTAACTTCTAAAGCAATAGTTTTTCATTGCCATCGGCGTTTGAAATATAAAAAAACATGGGTTGCCGGCGTTGCTAAAATCGCTCCAATCAAAAGTGACGACTAATTAAAAAAAGCTGCCTTTGTTCAGTGCCCAGGGGAAAAATTGTTCCAACTTTTATGGACATGAGAGTGTATAAATAAATATCATCGAAAGTATCACTGCGCTGCCATAATTACTTAAAACATGTTATCGCGTCGTCTTCGCAACAATCTTCTTTTTCTTCTTCTTTTCCTTTTCTTTTCTTCTTCTTCTTCTTTTTCTTATTCTTCTTCTTCTTCTCTTCTTCTTCTTCTTTTTCTTCTTCTTCTTCTTATTCTTCAATTGCGGTCATTGTGTTTATTATATCTCGATGATTTCGGTACAATCCAACGTTCTTATCTTTTATCTAAGAACCTTGGGTACAAATACACCTTATACATATACGGTTAGAGCATAAATCGAACACTTAAATGTTATTGGATTGGTTTATCATGGTTCCTCACGGACGGAAAAAGCTAACATAGCGTAATCTAAATTATGGATGTTATGGGTCAAAATTAAGCGCGATTGACAGAATCAATCAGAGAACTACAACCATATGGTTGTCCTACCATATGGTTGTAGTTCTCTGGAATCAATATCAATTAGCTGAGATTTGACCAATCACATCCATAATTTAAGTACTGCTTTTTCCACCTGTGCGGATTCAGCATTAGATCAAAATTTCTATTCCTATTTCGTTATCTCGTCAAGGCTTGTTGACGGGCTGGGTGATCTGAGCTGTTGAGGCTATACGGCCAGTTGCTGTTACCCTGGAACAGTTGTTGCCACAACATTTTTTTGAATCGTAACAGAGTAGCTTAACAGCCGTAACAGATTGACTAAAATAGTAACAGCAAGTACAAAGTAACGTCTAAAAAAAAAGTCATGTAGCACCCCTACACAACATACGCAAAGAACGAACCCGAAAAGCCCGACCTAATCTACCCACAACGTACGGAAACGGCGAACCCGAACAAAAGTGATGACTAACAAAAAAAGGTTTCTCCTCCTACCCAAAAAAAATCACCTCAAGAAAACGTAACAGATTGCTTAAAGGCGTAACAGCGTAACAGATCCTTTAAAAACGTAACAGATCTGTTGCTGCAAAACAGGAAACTGTGTTTTTATATTATCCTTATCCTACGACTGGACTGTTGTGTGTTCCTGAAAGGAATACACCTAGGAATAAAGATGGCGCAGCTGTCAGTATACAAATGACACGATTGACGTTAGTTGTTAGTAGTAGAGGGGGCCAAAAGTTAAAAGCTGTAGTGTAAGTTAAGTTGTATTGTGTCGTTGGTTTGTCATTTGATATTCATGCTGAAAATTATTAAAATTTGATGAATTATGTCTGAAAACATTGAAATCCGAACAATAATTGGCGCTAGAAACATAAATCAAGTTTCAGACAGCCCTGTTACAGACCCAGCTGCTGGCGCTAAGGTTCGTATATTTTATATTTCTTAAAATCCAATAAGTACTTGTTAAGGTTGAATAAAAGCGTATAAATAGAAATGCAATATTTTAGTGCCAGATAGGGTCGAGACAGTTATTTGATTTATTAGTTTCCTGATTGAACTTTTCCCTAAATAGGTCACACTTTACATATACATTCTAAGGCCAGTTTAATAAAAAAAATTGCTGTGGTTGCAGAAAAGTAAAGTGGAAATTATCAGGTTATAATTTCAAATTCAGTTATATACTGATATTTCTTCAATTAATTTAATAGATAATTTAACACTTTATAAAATTAAGCTAGCCAAATGGTAATATAAGAACTAAAAAAATTGCTATAAGTTGTAAATCTAATTGGTAGATTCTTATATTCTACCCAGTAAGACATCGAAGGAAGTTTTAGATAGACATAATATACAGTTAACTTACCTATCTAAAACTTTGGAATGTCACTGGACTTACCTACTTATTAATTTGGCTCAGAAGTACTTGGACTTTCTATACCTATATGTACATATAATTTGAATATCACAGTTTTCTTTTAAGACTGTTCATAAGTAGCATTTCAATCTATAAAATAGCTTTTCTATCAGAGATTTTATGTTGGGTTGATTCATAACTATTGTTTTATTATCCGAGAGTGAGGTTTTATCAAAGGCATTTAAATTATTTTTCTAATCCAGATAAAAGTTTTTGTAAATGTTAAAACTAATTAATCCTCAGTATTTTATAAACGGTATAAGGACTTGGTTTCCTTTGTGCAGCTTTTATTATCCATTTTGAGGATTTAGAAATGGAAAACCAGGTATTTATTAATGTTAAATATTATATTAGTTTCTGTAAATTTTATTTTTTTTACTCTTTCCTCATCAAGCTTTAACTAGATTAGCCATAGACTTTACTAAAATAGAATCTTAAGACAAAATCAATTTTAACAAATATATTAATATTCCCTGCAACATTCTAGTCAGAAACCTTACTATACATAACTACATAGGTTAGACTTTAAAATCTTTAGAAATGTGTAAGTTAACCCTTTTTTACATTTATTTATACCAATAGTTCACCTTGTATGTTAAGTGTATGTATTATATACAGGATTAGGAAAAATTACCAGAACAGTCGATAATTTTAAAAGATACCTACATGAATTAACAAAAAATGTCTTATACAGGGTGTTTTTTAATTGAGTGCCGATACTTAAGGTTGTGAATCCTTGGGTGATTTTAAGAAGAAAAGTTAATGATAACATATGTCCTAAAGCTCTTCATTTTTGAGCTACAGGGTGTTAACATTTTTTAAAAAATATAACTTTTTTATCATAATTATTATATCACTCTTAGATATTTTTATCAAATTTTATACACACCTCTTAATTATTTAGGAGCATTTTTTGACTTAAAAGATTTTTTTTAATTTTTACCAGTGACGTCCGTACGGGGTTTGAATTGATATTTTTAAAGAAAAAAATGGTACGCCACTGATTTTTCTAAAAACCAAACTTATATTTAAAATCCTCTTTTATTTTGGAGCAAATTTGCTCCATAGACTTACTTTCGTATGATGCGCCCTTTTTGCATAAAAAAATAAAAACAAAAAAACAATATTTTTCTTCGGTTCATTGAGACCGCTTTCGATATTTTGTAAATGTATGAGCTTTAGGACATATGTTAATATTACCTTTTCTTCTTAAAATCACCCAAGGATTTACAACTTTAAGTATCGGCACTCAATTAAAAAACACCCTGTATAAGAGTTGCAAGTCTTTTAAAAATCTACATATCTGTAATAAATTAAGATATACAGGTTTGCCCAAAAAGTTGTGGAGAAAAAAATAAAACCTGTAGTCGTATTTACCTGAGAAACAAATAAGGTATGGCCTTTGACAATAATAATTTGACATCTGAAAGTCAATTTAACTTATTAACTCGTTTATTGAAATTTATATTTTGTTTTATAACCAATCAAAATGTCATAATATCTACATCTAGGAATCTAATGAATTTAGACAACATATGGTTAATAAAAACTGTTACAGGTTATTTCACTTTAAAAAATATAACTTCAATACTCCACAACTTTTTGGGTGAACCTGTATATTTCAATTTATTACAGATAGGTACGCATTTTTAAAAGCCTTACAACTTTTATATAAGACTTTTTTGCTAACTCATGTATCTTTTAAAATAATCGACCGTTCTGGTAATTTTTCCTGATCCTTTATAGGTGTGCCATTCCCTAGCAAGATAAGTTCAAAACAGGAATACATTTTTTTCCTTTGTACCTCTGCAACCAAAAAAAAACATTTAGTTCCCAGTTTCAAGCTCTTTTAAGCGTTTTTTTTAGTGTAATAAAGCTTAACCTAAACTCTAAGTTACTGAGGACTAATTTAGATGTCACTTTTTTTTACTGCACCTGTACATATATCCTTAATTAGTTCAGATTCCTTTCTATCTATTTTTGCCCTTATAATATCAGAAATCTCTGGAGTATAATTTTTTGTACTAATCTATATAAGTTTTTTTTACAATAATTTTTGTGTTTCCACATAATTCTACTGGGTGTTATTTAAGTCTCCGCACATAAGTGCGATAAAGAGAGTAAAAATAAAGCCTTGTTAAAAGTTAAAGTTAGGTTCCTAACTCACTCAGGACCTTTTAAATTTGAAACATTAGAATTAAAACTTAACCGCCTTACGCCTAAATTGATACTAGATTGCACTTAATTTAATTTTTTGTAATATCTCGAACTGTTTTCGATATTTCTGAGAAAAATTATAATTTTTGTACCAACCGTTTAAGAGTAAACATTTTATAAACTTTTCAACTCAAGGAATCACCAATAAAAAACACCCTGTATATAGTGGTGTTGCAATACAAATTATACTATTTCCATAACACTGTAATAAATCGTTTATTTTTGGCATGTGATCCATATTTTATATCTGGTTAATAAATTATTAAGGGGAGGTTATAAAAAAAATCAATATTTGCCAAACGCAGAAAGCTAGGATTTACTGATTATTATATTAAGCTGATAAATACAGTTTAATAGGTCCTATATTATTCCTCATTCTCTAATAGTATTTTTATATTTAATTAATAGAAAGATAACCTATAAACCCTAAAAATTCCTTGGAGTTTATCACCTTTTAATGTATATGCATTTAAGAAAAGTATTGCTATTTCAGGTAGGTAATTTTTTAGGAATTAATGATATTTTTTTAAATAACCAAATTTATTTCTAGGGTTTGGAAGGAAGTAATGCTTTCGTCTGCCAAAGATCTAAGTTGGTAAGATATACATGTTATTATGTGTATATGCCTCACCTTCTTAAGGTCATGCAACTTGTTATGCTTGAACATATTCTACTTTTAAGCCTTTTAGTGAAGATACACTCTTGACTGATAGATAAGAAAGATAGGTAGATTTGGAATAGTATTAACATTTTTTGCTAGTTGTCACAAATATGCCTCTATATACAATATCAACAGTTAAAACAGAATGTTTGATAGAAACAACCAAAACACAACTGTACAGGGCCGCTGCTGCCATATGTGTATGTGCACCGTACACCGGCGGTCAAAGTTGCCCATTAATTACAAAAGTTACTACAATGAAAAAATTACAAATCGTAAATGCTGAAAAATACCTCTATAAACAAACATTCATTATTTTCATTTATATTAATCGTTTTGGACGGCTTGTTATCTTTATCGTGATTCTACTTTTCATGATGTTTTTAATATCTTTTACTTGGAGAACGTGTCAAAATATGTTTTTTTCCATATCTCTATACAAAGTGTCTCTAAAAGGTGCGGAAAAAAAGCTACCACAAGTTCCTGAGACGTAAATATGACGATCTAACCCAACTTACCTCAGTCCAAAAGTGGATGATTTCGGAGATACAGAGTGTCAGAAGTTCAATTCGGTTAAATTTTTTATACATAGTTCTTTTAATAATTGGTGTATTATCACAATATTCGGCTTGGGGGGATTTTAAAATTAAAATCTGCTCTCATTTTTATTGTAAAGTTTAGAGGGCGCCACCTGCGGTACCTTGCACACATTTAAAACGAAATAACTTTTTTAAGCCACCCTATATTTAACTTTTAAATAAAAATTCGGATTCTCCAACGTCTTTTACCTAAAAAAGGTATACGTGGTAAGAGTTTATTTGAGCAGCTGTTTTGAGATATCTGGATTAAAAAAATTCATTTCGTGTATGGCCAGGTCTAAATTATTGCAATAATTGAACACATTTGAAGCGTAGGCGGTAAATTAAAATAACGTCACTAAAAATTAACAACACATTTATGTTGTTTTTTTTTAGTTTTTAGTGATGTTATTTTAATTTACCGCCTACGCTTCAAATGTGTTCAATTATTACAATAATTTAGACCTGGCCATACACGAAGTGAATTTTTTAAATCCAGATATCTTAAAAACAGCTGCTCAAATCAACTCTTACCACGTATACCTTTTTTGGGTAAAAGACGTGGGAGAATCCGAATTTTTATTTAAAAATTAAATATAGGGTGGATCAAAAAAGTTATTTTGTTTTTAATGTGTGCAAGGTACCGCAGGTCGCAGGTGGCGCCCTCTAAACTTTACAATAAAAATGAGAGCAGATTCTAATTTCTCACCCCGCAACCCCCCCCCAAGCCGAATATTGTGACTATACACTAATTATTAATAAAATTATTTATAAAAAATTAAATCCAAATTGATCTTGACATCTCCGAAATCATACACTTTTGGACTAAGGTAAGTTGGGTTAGAGGAACTTGTGGTAGCTTTTTTTCCGCACCTTTTAGAGACACCCTTTATTTACCATTAAATTCTGCTCGAGCGGTGCGGCAAATATGAAGTTGCACACGGTTAGCCAATACCTTAGCGCAGCGGCCCTGATTGTAGAGGTAAACTAACAAACAACAACTTTTTTACACATTAAATATTATCTGAACCATAAGGTGCACAAAACTGCACTAATTTGGTTTTAATGGGTTGAATGAAAATGTATGGTACTGGTTGGTGCAGATTTGTGCAGCCCACATGGACATTAGCTGTCATCCATTTATTGCTGCTTTTCTTTTCAGTAACAAAGATATACCTACTTAGTCAAACACAAATTATTTAACTGATCTAATAAGTTTTTCTGTTTTCTTTTTTACTATACTAATTACAAAAATTATAAAACAGCTGCTCTCTCTGAAACGAACTAAAAACATGTTTCTTTTTTATATATTAAGTATACATATTAACCAGTAGTAGAGTTTAGGACTTGCATTATCTTTATTTGTTTTAAATCACAACGTTTCAATTGGTAAGTATCTCCAGTCGTCTTCAGGTAAATACTAAATAGGTATGGTTAATACAGCTCTCTTTATACTATGTAAGGGCAGTGACGCCTAACTAGTAGACGGAGTCATGCATGTAACTGTTCGTGTTCTATTTATACTAGCTAGGTGTATGACGTATAACTGGATGAGTCATGCTCACACCCGATGAGTCATGCGTTTAACTCTTACGTGGTCTTATTCCAAGATTACAGTTACTTAACAAAGGTTTCCAGACGCTTCTTATATCTAACTCTTCGTTAAGTAAATGTAATCTTAGAATAAGACCACGTAAGAGTTAAACGCATGACTCATCCAGTTATGCGTTATGCGTCATACACCTAGTTATCATACGGTTATGTTATGAACCGGCCAATTAAAAGAGCTTTACGTCAAGCCTGAGGGAGGAGTTTATTTGGCGCGTTATTTAAATTTATTTTGTGGACGTGGCGTTCTTTATTCAGGTGGCGGAAACGGTAGATTATCTCTTAAAGAAAGATGGCTAGCGATAAATGATAAATAGTGATAATCATATTACTTTAGTCGTTGTTTGAATTTTGCTCGTACGCCATCCTTAATGTCAGTACAATTGGATGGTATACGATGCATTTGTCAAATTTTTAAACTATTAACCATCTACCAAACTCTTCTTTGTTGGCGCATTTAATAAAAAACTTTAATTGTACGTTGGGAAATTTATCATCACCCTCTACTATATTTTTAGTGGTAATGTTTGTTTCCCAACCAGGGCCTCAATTCTTGGTTCATGGGAGTAGACTTTCCCCTGGGGATTAGTGGGGATATGCCATTTTTCCCATGAAAATGGCGATCTCATATTTTTGAACATATTTCGTAGGGACAGTTTCCAATAGGACCACTGGAATTCCAGTTTAACTTAAGAATTTTAAAGAAGTGGGTCTTGGGGATTACCGTGGGGACATTGTGGAATAAATTCCACCGCTTGAAGAATTGAGGCCCAGGTGGTAAACATGTCTAAACAACGACGAAAAAAAGTTTATCAAAAGCATTATGTATATTACCTTTTTTACCAGTTAAAACGTTGTGATTCAAAACAAATAAAGACAATGCAAGTTCAAAACTACTGCCGTTCAAGAAACGTGATTGTCTCAAACCTTCAAACAGACACAAGTATGCATATGTTACCAGTACTTTTAATAGCTCTTCTAACTTGCAATATAAGAAAGATAGGAATTAAATAAAAACCCCTATATAAAATAAATAATTATTAACTAATGGTGGTATTAAGAGTCTTTCGTCTTAGGAAGTCTTGAAAGCTTCCTTGGTCTACTTAGCCCTTAAGGCGTCTTCAAATGAATGCATACCACCCTTAGAACTACTATTAGCTCTACGATGTTGCTTTTAATATATTGCTTACATTTTTTTATAACTAATTTTTTCGAACATCATGGTTAGTTCAATATGTCGTATGTCTATGATTTTAAGCTGATAAATTTATCGTAGAACAGCAAGTAGGTTTTGCATATAAGCCCCATGGCATTAGTAACATGGTCATAAGCATTTTGACGTACGACCTATTGAGGGAACAAAGACATTTTTTAAAAATTACTCTGCTTTTTCTAGAGGCGATGTTCGATATGAATTTTGATATGTTTAGTATTGTATCTTCACTATTAATTTTACTAGATGTAGGCCTAGGGGTGATTTCTTTTTGTTCAGTTTTAACATTGACTGTACCATACAAGTTTTGTTTAAAATATTACACTTGTAGGGTTGTGTGATTTTTGCTTATGCTATACAAAAAAAAATATTTAAATTAGCCCATTGAGTAGGTAGGTACCATGAAAGTTCTTCATAAATGCCAAGCTTATTTCTGCTTCGTATTTAATAAATAGGATTTTGATTATTAGCATTATCCATTGGCCAATTAGGTACATCTGACTGTATATATTTTAATTTGCATTCTTAAATTATGTGATATTGTACAGATTTTAACCAAAAAAAGAAGCTGTATGATATGATATAAGTATTATATAATGTGCACCATTAAAAGCATCTGTTCGCATTAAATTTAGACTCGCGTCTATTTCCCCACACTATTGCAAAGAGACTGCGCATGTCAGGCGAATAACCTGATGGCGGGATATTTAAAATATATGTAAAAATGGATTTAATTATTTTTTAATGTTTTATTACGTCACGGTGTAAGTCATAGTTTAGGTTCTAGTCTCTATTAATTTTTTTTGCAAGAATATATTGTTATTCGTAGCTTGCCAGTTTGTTAATTTATGGGCCATAATTACAATGGAAGGGCAGGCTATTCAATAAAGTTTGTTATTGTTCAGGCCGTAAAGCACCTGTAAAGTAAAAACCTAACCTTCAATTTTTTAACTGTAAAACAATTTATGTATGCACAGACTGTGAGATGAATTGTGTGTATTACAAAAATATATTTGTTCCATTGAAGAAAATAATGTAGAAATATGTACCAGCATAATAACCTCTACCGGGTGTTGCATCGTCGAGCGAGACATAGAAAATCCCATGTAATTTTAAATGGGGTCAATTATTGGCTTCCCTAATTATTTTAGAGAAAAATTCTATTTAGGTTTATTAAAGAGCACTAAAACCCACATTCAAAAGAATAACTTTAGATATTTTTGATGAGCCCGTTTACGGGTTATCGCCGATTTCTTTTTAACTATTTCTCCTTTTTATGGCCCCGTATTTGCGGGCACCAGTCAAGGTAAAAGATGACTGTCAAATAAAGTTGTCATTTTGAAATGTGTGCTTTATTGTTATAAAAACTCGTACATCGAAAATATTAGCCATGAATTACACTTCTGAAGAAAAAATATTGATGATTAAATGGTATTATCAAGGAAATAGTTATCAAAATGTGTCAGACATGTTTGCTGCTCTGTATCCGAATAGACCGATACCTGCAAAATCTACAGTCGAAAGGACTATCAAGAAATTTGAGACAAAAGGCACTGTAATAAATAACTGCAGATGTGAAGAAAGGCAGGAACAAAGAAGAGATGCAAGAAATAATAGGGACTTGCAAAGGCAGGAACAAAGAAGAGATGCAAGAAATGATAGGGACTTGCAAGTTTTATTGTGCGTGGAAGAACATGATGGGAAGATCAGCACAAGGAAACTTGAGGATGACATAGGATTAGATCACACCACAGCGTTACGAGCTTTGAAACGACATAAATATTATTCATACAAATATGAAAAGCACCAAGAGCTAAGAGATAGGGACGAAATACGACGACAGGAGTTTTGTTTTGGTATGATTAAAAGAGCAAACATGGATAGGGAATTTTTAAAAAACATTTGTTTCACTGACGAATGCACATTTACCTTAAACAATGAACCCAATGTTCAAAATTATCGATATTTGAGCAAAGAAAACCAACACAGGTTTGTCGAAACAAGGACGCAATATCCACAAAAAGTTAATGTTTGGGCTGGGATTTTCGGAGAAAATATCGGGCCATTATTTCTTACACGAAATTTAAATGCAGAATATTTTTTGGAACTACTTGAAGATCATATTTTACCTACTTTACATGATGCCGCCAGGGAAAATCAGGAATTTTGGTACCAAATGGATGGATGCCCGGCACATAGTACCCTGGCTGTCCGGGAATATTTAAACCATGCTTTTAATGGAAATGTTATTGGCTTAAATCATACAGTAAATTGGCCAGCCAGGTCTCCTGATTTATCGCCAAATCATTTCTTTCTCTGGGGCCATTTAAAAAACAGAATATACAAAGATAAAAAATACCCAAATCTAGACGAGTTAAAAAATGCTATTTCTTCCGAATGCAATAGAATTTCAGTTTACCAACTAGCGAATGTAAGAAGAGAATTTTATGATCGCCTCGGTTATTGTCTAGCAGTCAATGGAGGAATATTTGAACATCTTCTTAAATCCTAAAGTTCTAACAATTTAATAGTACCTACCTATTAATTAGTAAAATATTGAAACATGTAAAATGTCATAATTAACCTTGTAATTGGATACTTTATTTTAGTTTTATTTAGATTAATTTGTACTCATAAATACACCTTTAATATTTTCGATGTACGAACTAGGACCTCGACTATGACCCACACCGTGACTTAAAAAATCACCAAAAAATAATTAAACCCATTTGCCTGCAATAGTGTTGGGAAATAGACGCGAATAAATTTAGGCCATCATTTTCTTGTTTGAAGCATGGATTGTTCAGAGTACTATAAATTATTGTCGAATCGACAAATTATGATTTACACGTAATTTTAAAATTTCTGCAACTGGGTTGATTTTTGTCAGTTTTGTTTTTTTGGTAAATAAACGTTTTTGTTTCTTCAATTATCCATTTGTACTACACAACACCTGTTATCTACGTTAAAAATAATTATATAAGTAATTTCATACTAACATAACACAATACCAAACATGTTTTTTGTTTTTAATACAATCATGGGAACACCATTATACCTAATTACCTATAAAAGTAATTATATAATTTCATACTAACATAATTTTTTGTGTTTTTAATACACAGTGTTAAAATAATAGAATGAAGTAAACAATTTTAAGATGTGTAAGTATGGCGTTTTTTGGACTTAACATTTAAATGGTTTTAATTTGAAGAAGTAGTCCATACTTGAAGTGAAGTGGCAAGTTAAATGAGGAGAAAAAATACTCCAAGTCAACCATCACTAAGATATATATTCAGTAAGAAACCTTTATTTTATTGTAATACATGTTTCGATCGTATAAACGTTCATCTTCAGGAGAAGTATAACTTATGTTGGAATAAATATTAGGAAATAGTGAGTGACATCCTCATAAAGCTTTGAGAAAGTTCATTTATTAAAGAAAAGTGATTATAGAAGTAGGGGAGAAAAACATACTACCAAGTTCTATAGATAAAGATGGAAGAATGGTTAATGGGTTTTTAAAGTGGGGAAATGAGAAACGTTACGATATTGAAACTGAACAGCCACTTTAGTGGTGAAGTATATTATTAAAAAAAAATTTGCCAAATGTTGCAAAATGAAAATTATAAGTGCTTGTAGGACATATGTACTATCAGATTTCGTGTTATATGTGTATTACGACGTCTGTTAACGATAAGTAGATATGTGAAAAACCATGTTATATATATGATCTATGATGTTCGGAGACATCTTAGGGTGTGGTTCCTAGAAGTTACATGGATTGTTCTTAGAGCGTACACATATAATATGAAAATTAGTGTTGAAAGGTTAAGAAAAATTTTAAGAACGCGAGGGTTTTATAGATTGCATTGTGAATTGGAAAAATGGTGTTTAAAGTATGTTATGGAATAGGTACCTGGAAAGAAGAAAAAGTTTTTTTTAGTTATTTCATTGTGATAAGGTTTATTCATTTTTTCTCCCGTGGTGGAAACATTATTAACATTTTTTGGGCAATTTACGTTACTAGTTTTCGAGATGGTTTTTCACATAACTACTATCGTTACCAGACGTCATAATACACATATAACACGACAACTGATAGTATAAATATCTGTCCCCAGCACATATTTACATTTGGCACCATTTGTCAAAAAAAAATTTCAATAATTAATCCACCACTAAAGTTACTGTTCAGTTTCAATATCATTCTCACCTAACGTTTCTCATTTCGTCACTTCAAAATACCCTTTATCAACCATTCCCCCATCTTTATCTATAGAACTTGGTAGTATGTTTTTCTCCCCTGCTTCTATAGAAGTTCTTCATCACTTTTCTTTAATAAATTAACTTCCTCAATGCCCTTTGAGGGTGTCACTAACAATTATTTATTTCAGCATAAGCTATACTTCTGAAGATGAACGTTTATACGTTCGAGACATGTAGAGTACAATAAAATAAAGGTTTCTTATTGAATATAATTTTAGTGAAGGTTGACTTAGAGCGTTTTCACACGGCACCATATATCGCGCGCGATAAATGGTCGCAATATTGCTTTACACCAAATCATGTGTTCTCTAATATCGCTTGTGTGTGAAAATGGCTCATTAGAAAACACATAATTTGGTGTAAAAGCAATATTGCGACCATTTGTCGCGCGCGATATATGGTGCCGTGTGAAAACGCTCTTAGAGCGTTTTTACGGTTTCGTTTTGCGCACCATATATCGCGCGCGACAAATGGTCGCAATATTGCTTTTACACCAAATTATGTGTTTTCTAATGAGCCATTTTCACACACAAGCGATATTAGAGAACACATAATTTGGTGTAAAGCAATATTACGACCATTTATCGCGCGCGATATATGGTGCCGTGTGAAAACGCTTTTAGAGTATTATTTCTCCCTATTTAAATGGTTATCTTGGGTTTCCGGACTTAACATTTAAATGGTTATCTTGGTTTTTTGGACTAATCATTTTAATGGTTACCTTATCATCATTGCATCTTTTCTTCGTTTGATAGAAATTTTCTCATCGCCAGTGATAAATACTACATAGGTATTTTATTACGGCTAATATTCTTTTCATTATACTATTTATCTGAGCAATAATTTTTAATTTATTAGAAAATGTTCAAATCAGTACGAAATTACCTTAAAACATAATTGTTTCTTTTATTGCATTAGGGGACTTATCATTTGAATGGTTACCTTATCACTGTGTTATTTCTTCGTTTGATAGAAAATTTCTCATCGCCAGTGATAAATACTACATAGGTATTTTATTCTGGCTAATCATCTTTTTATTATGCTATTTATCTGAGCAATAATTTTTACTTTATTAAAAAATGTTCAAATCAGTACGAAATGACCTTAAACATAATTGTTACTTTTATTGCATTAGGATAAGTTATCATTGATTGTGGTTTAGGTTCTATAAAAAAAACTTTATAATACTGATGTAGGTATCTAGAAAATATGTGTAAAATTTTTAATTGGAGGAACATTCCTCTAACACATCGATAACAATAAATAAATGAAATAAAAATGTTTATCATATTTTTAAAAAACGCCGATACTTCCTTCTGTAGATATACTTGTTTAACAAGTTTAATTAGTATTTTTATGTTTTCAAAGGGGTGTACAGTACATAGTAGTTACTAATGGAAATATTCTCATATTAAATAATTTAGTTTCGGGCGGTAGTTTGTTTATTAATAATACCTGAAAGAAAAATATGCCTTTATGGTTGTTTTAACTAACTAAAACTAAAGTCTCCGATCATACTGCTTATCAAAAATTAGAGAATTTTCCATTACAATGTCACAAATCAAAAGGGAAACATTTCAGGAAACAAAAACCAGCGCTTTGAAGAAGTCTAGCAGATATAGAAGCAGGTCTCTTTCAGCAAGCTCTACCGACTCTTACAGTTCAGGTAAATAAAAGTTTTCGATGACAATACATTTGGTAAGCTCTTTGAAACTTGTACAATACTTTGGTCTTTGAATCAATACAACCTTATAGACACATTTTGGTTGCCCAGTATTAATTTTACAGAAACATTTTTACTCCTTAAATGAAGTTACCAAATGTATTGGTTTTTGCATCCGTAGATCGTTGAATTATTTTATTTTTGAAATGTTAGGTTTGTTCATTTGTGTGCCTTAAAAGTTACTGATTTAATACTCAAAAGAGTCGACTCAAAAGCTATCAACAATAAGGTCCCTGATGCACAAATGTATAAACCGATTGGTTATTACGAAGTAGTGTTGTAAATGTGTTCGTTAAAAAAATTAATTTAAATAGTATTTTTGTCTTATTTAAATGTCTCCAGCTAAATTTTTGACTGATTTTCACAAATTATAGGCAGCTTAATTTTAGTTACTTATTGGACTTCTAAATTTAAAATTTTCAGATATTCATTATACATATACAGGGTGCTACAAATTCGTGTGCGTACAAGGGGATCTCGGAAACGGTAAGAGATACGAAGATGATTAAATTGAGGCAAGGTTGCGTATTTTGGGGCTTAATAATTTGGTGAAAAAAAAATTATAATTAAGTATTCCGAATGCTTTCGGAAATATCCGAAAAAAACCGAAATTTCCATTTTTGGTTTTTAATTTTTTGCGCTTTCATTATTTTTGACTTAAAATTAAAAAACACTTTTTCATAGCCGTTTTTATGTTCTACAAGATGGCGTTATTAGTTTTCAAATTTGACGTTTCGCTCTTTAGTTACAAACTTCAAGTCAATTTTTTGAAATACGGACCTGGAATTTTAAATAAAGTTGTAGGAATTTCTAAGCTTTAGAACTTTAATACAATGTACAAGTTTTTAAAATACTAACGTTTTGTCATCTAATAACACATTTTTCAAATTATCTTTTTCATTTCATTACGGTCCTGAACGTTTAGGGCCAAACTAAAAAAAAAACAAAAGATTTCTGATTTGAAAAATCCGTCACTCAAAGAGGCCTGCTATTTGATATTTTGTTAGAAAAGAGACCCAAAGTCTCGACCTCAAATATTTTTCGGTCTGTTTATTTTTGTTACATGTTTCGCATGAGATCTTCTAAAGTATAAAAAAAAATTAAATTGTTTTTGAAACAAACATAAGCGCATCACAGTAATATAACTAGACTAACACTCCAGTTACCTTTTCTTCACTCGGGAGCATTATTTTTTTCTGTTTTACAGTATTTTGGTCTGGGTCTAAGGCAAAAACCATAAGACTAAAGACGTTATATTAATAAAATAAATAAAATACTAATAGAAAATAGAATTACTTCTCATGCCTCAAAAACTTGCTTACTTCCTAGAGTATTGTGACGGTAAATCTTATTGAAAAAATAAACGGCCTAAACACCATTACTTCGTGTAATGTACATAATTTTAATATTTAGGTAATCCTAAAAATATTATTGAATTTGTTTCACCAGTGGAAGGGTGGTATCTACATTATGTGGGGTTGGAAAGTTATTTTCATGCAGAAAAAAAAAATTAAAAAAAAGATATATGAAGAGAACAATATTTGAAATTAAAGTCAAAATGGGCTTTTGTCGTTTTATTAAACTTTCATACCAATAAATTGTTTTGCAAAGCCATCTTCGATATTTATTTATAATAAAATATTTATAATAAATCCTGCTGGAAGTCGGCGCGTGTCCAGCCTATTCCAAAGAAAGGTAAAAAGACTCTGCCAAGCAACTACCGACCCGTCGCATTGCTTTCAGTAATGGAGAAAGCTATTAACCAACAACTCCTAAAGTATCTGGAAGGGCTTAACATTATCAGCGACCATCAATACGGTTTTCGTAAGTCCAGATCAACAGGTGACCTTCTGGCATATGTCACCCATCGTTGGAGCAACATCATCGAACATCATGGAGAATCCCGGGCTGTTGCACTGGAGATTTCTAGGGCTTTTGATCGTGTTTGGCACGATGGGCTTCTAAGTAAATTTCGATCCTACGGTATGCCTAATAGATTTTGTTTATGGTTAACCAGCTTCCTTAAGAACCGTTCTCTGCAAGTGGCGATTGACGGGTTTCTCTCTGACACCTTCACCATCAATGCCGGTGTTCCTCAAGGGTCCATATTGTCGCCTACCCTCTTTTTACTGTATATTAACGACCTTCTAGTAAAAACCCAAAATCCAATTTATAGCTTTGCTGATGACAGCACACTTGTCTCATCTTTTACCCTGAGTCCCCAAACATCCGCTGCCGACGCACATCTTCGCAGGCAGCATGAAGTATTGCGCCTCAACAATGACCTGGAAAAAATTTTGGCTTGGGGTGACAGTAACCAAGTCGAATTTAATGCTAAGAAAACCCAGGCAGCAGTCTTCTCCAAAAAGGTTAACATTGCAGAACCGGATATAGTCATGGCAGGACACGCAATTCCCCTGGCACCGTCTATTAATTTGCTGGGGGTCAATCTGGGAGGTAATATGTCTTGGCATGATCACGTTGCCGCAATTGCCAAGACAGCTGCATAGAAACTTGGTGTACTTTTCCGCACCAAAAGGTTGTACAACACACCTCATCAACTTTTGACACTCTACAAAGCCCAGATTCGACCATCATTAGAATATTGCTCTCATGTCTGGAGCTCTGCACCCAAGCACACCCTTCGGCTACTGGATTCCATTCAAAGGAGAGCCGTTCGTCTGATCGGCGACCCCAAGCTGACCAAGACCCTCGATAGCCTGGAGCATCGAAGACAGGTTGGTGATTTGGCTCTCTTTTACAGATATTTCCATGGCAGGTGTTCGACTGACATTGCCCACTTGATTCCACCTAGAGCAATGCAAAACAGAAATACACGGCGAACCACTGCCGCTCATCCATATGTTGTTCAGCTGACTACTCCTCGAACTTTATTGTTCAAGAATTCTTTCATCTGGAGAACGTCATCCTTGTGGAATGATCTACCTAAGGTCGTGTTTCCCAATGAATACAATCTTCAACGTTTCAAGACCAACGTTAATCGCTTTTTTCGTACTCGCACCGCTCCCAGAGCGCCTTAAAGGATTTTTCCTACAGTGCAGGTGTTTTATCATAAAAAAAAAAAAAAAAAAATAATGACTGGTCGAATAGTTGATAAAATGAGTTTTCTGCAAATAAGTTTTGACACGTTAGAATATGCGATATGGTTCTAATTAGAACAAATGTTTGATTTTTCATTCTGCATCGAATGACATAATAATATACAGGGGTTCCAATTTGAAATAAGAAAAAAAAATTGATTTAAAGTTTGCAAAGGTTCACGCTAAACTTTGGACACCCTATACAATTCGTATTAATCAAACTTGGTTAACGAGACTGTTTGACCTTATTTATTAAGTACCTTTGTAAAATTTTATTAACGAGGCATTATTTTTATTTTTTATTAATTTTTAAAACCAGTGGTGCAAATTAATTTTTTTTCGCCTATAATACTGAATCGATTTCAATAAAATTTTGGAGGTATGTAGGCAACTATAAGAGGCATCCAAGTAAGTAAGAATATATATAGCATCTAATCTAAAAATAGATCCTAATGACGTCACACTTTTTTGCAACACCCTGTATAAACAAAAATATTTTCCCGAAATGCGCCCTAGGATACAGGTAAAGTTTGCAAAGTATCAAAATCCTAACTTAATTATTAAGTGAGCTATAGAAGACGGGAGGTGAGGTGCAGGACCCGGTATAATTTTTGTTTTATAGCTAATTGACTTTTTTTTAATGTATTTTCTTTTCCATGCATTTTACTGATTTACCAGACAGCCCCTGATGAGATACTCTTTTTTTAGAAAAAAAAACGTTTCTTACAACGTCAACAAACGCCCACAGTAGTTTGGCTCCCTATTCATGTTTACTGCTTAGTATATCTCATCCTGCAAGATAACAAAGTTGTTGTATCGGTTATATAAATACATATACCTTTTTTTCGTTTTAAATATTTCGTTATGAGGAGAATTCCTAGAGTTTTAGTGTCCCGCGGTAAGCATTTTGAGGTTTGTGCCCAAGGTTCTAAAAAACAATACAAACATTAAAATAATATTGTGTTCACCGTTTTGCCGGCAAATTAAAAAATATTTTTTCTACTCCCACATGCAAATTTGCTGTTTCCTTTACACTTTAGTGGCGGGTAAAATAGGCTATTCCAATTAACTGTGCGGCAAAATTTTATATCCATCCTAGTTAGGTTATGAAACTGACCAATCACAGTAGTCAATTGCAGAGGAGTCAAACTTACATGTTGTAAATTCGTTTTCTGACAGTTGAGAGAAGTTAGGTTAACAATATGCTCAAAAATATGCAATCTGTCAGATGAAATTTGTTCTTTTTAAATTTAAATCAAAACATCCCAGAGTCTACAGGGTGACAATTTGAAAACGAACAGCATTTAATATTGCCTCTACCAATGATAGTATGAAAATTTGGCGAAACACGTCAATTGATATATCGAGGGGGACATTTTTTAAGACATTTGTTGTCATGTTACTTTCAACCCCCTGACCCCAGGGCACCTACCCCTAAAATTTTAAATGGCAACCCCTATTTATTTTGCCATTTTTGTGTTCCTTATAAAATTCTACATAAACTGTATCATTTTTTTTTTCAAAATTGTGATTATTAACCTCACAAATTAATGAAATGTATTTAATGTCGTATTTTAATATTGTACCTACCAATACATACATTCCAAATTCCTTTATTTATTTACATTTCGTCTTCGATATCGCCATTAGAAAAAATAAAATAATTACATTTTTTGAAAAAAAAAATAATAATTACTTAAGTTTATGTAGAATTTTATAAGGAACACAAAAATGGCAAAATAAATAGGGGTTGCCATTTAAAATTTTAGGGGTAGGTGCCCTGGGGTCAGGGGGTTGAAAGTAACACGACAACAAATGTCTTAAAAAATGTTCCCCTCGATATATCAATTGACGTGTTTCGCCAAATTTTCATACTATCATTGGTAGAGGTAATATTAAATGCTGTTCGTTTTCAAATTGTCACCCTGTATGTGTATACACAATATTTTCCTAAAGAGTACACGAGATGGTGCAAAAATTGCAGGTATAAAAACAAAATTAATACCAAAATATATTTCTACCAAATTATTGTTATTTTCTGCCGAACTAAAAATTTGCACACAGACGCACTTTCTTATTTCAAAAACATCTTTATTTCCACTCATTTCTAGACAATTACTACAAGCTTTACATAAAATGTACTATATACCTACCAAATGAACGTTTTCTTACTAACCTTGGTATTTTTTTTCCATATAAATAATATATATTAATATAAATATTTGTGCACGGGGATATTTTCCGATATATTTTGAACGGGGATCGAACCCCAATTGATCTTAAAACTTTTATTATACGCAACAAACTAGAAAATTAACTGGTAATTCTTCCTTAAATGGTGGAACATAAAGATAAACCCGATAAAACAGACGAAATTATAAGATTTCTAGAAAAAAAAACATTTTTTACTGCCATTTTTAAGGTTATGGTATTTCTACTTACACTTCTCGTCTTCTCTTTCCACAGTGTTGCTAGTTTGTAAATTGGCGATTATTTTGAAAAATTTGACCCGAGCGAACGTTAAAAATTCATATTAATGTACAAAATCAATTTTTAACTGTTTGAAACCAATTCTACAGCTATTTTATTGTACTTTCGGAATTATAATTCTTTACGCAAGCAGAAATAAACCCGTAAAACCTATTTTTCTTCTGTGCATTTCAGGAAAACAATTATTGATCAAATTACCTGGTTGAGAAAATAAATTGTTAGTTTTTATTAATACATATATCGCTTTTTGTCTGTTATTCTGCAAAAAGTTGAATGTGAGAAAAATAGATATATTCAAAAGTGAGTTTGTATAAATATAAGAACTTACTCAAATCGATAAATATGTTACAGTGTAATTTGGTCAATGAGTTAGCCATCAAAATGAATTTTTGTTCAATTGTTTCTCATTACCGTTCTCACAAGTTCATGGCCAACTTAAAAGACAAATTATGATGCCTAATTTAAATAATTTTTTAAAATTCTTAGCATGAAGTTCGGAAGTTAAGTCGTAGAAAAAATATACTGTACAACTCAAGTGGATTGTCCATACTGCGCTCGGAAGTTTAAGCACTCAACCTACGGCGTCGTGC
This sequence comes from Polydrusus cervinus, assembly GCA_935413205.1. Lineage (NCBI taxonomy): Eukaryota > Metazoa > Arthropoda > Insecta > Coleoptera > Curculionidae > Polydrusus > Polydrusus cervinus. The sequence continues at coordinate 5,301,510 of OW284520.1, forward strand.
TCAATTTACTTCCTCGTGCGATATGGACATCATATCCACTCTTGTTGTACAAACTACTATTTTCTACTTCCACATGGAAATTTGCTGTTTCCTTTACACTAAAGTAATTGGGAAAGTGGCTATTCCGATTAACTGAACGGATATGATTTCATATCCATCATAGTTAGGGTATGAGACTGACCAATCACATTGGTCATTTACAAAGAAACCAAATTCACATGTAAATATTACGAGTCGTTACCTGACACTTGAAGTGAGGTTAATAATATACTTCAAAGATATGCAAATGTGTCAGATAAAGTATGTTCTTTTTTAATTTAAATCAAAAGATTTATCCCAAAGTCTAAGCATTCACAATTTTTTCCCAAAGAGTACCTACACGAAATGGTGCGAAAATTGAAGGTATAATAACAAAATTAATACCAAAATATATTTCTACCGAACTATGTGCACAGATGCACTTTCTTATTTAAAAATATCCAGTTTTTCACCCATTTCTAGACAATTACTACAAGATTTAATTTATATAATCTACTTTATACTAATAAAATAAAGGTTTTTTACTAACCTTGGTTGGTTTTTTGGCATGCAAATATTTGTCCACTGCGATATTTTCTGATATATTTTGAGCGGGGATCCAACCCCAATTGACTTTACAACTTTTATTATACGCAACAAATATAGAAAAATAACTGGTAAATCTTTCTTAAATGGTGAAACATGAAGATGAGTACATAAAACCAGATAAAATAGACAAAATCATAGGATTTCTAAAAAATTTAAGGTTGTTATTTCTACTTAGGTTCAGTATTGCCACTTTTATTTTCACGTTAACAATATTGCTAGTTTGTAAATAATTGGCAATTATTTTGAAAAACTTTACCACAGTTAACGTTAAAAGTTGCACAAACTCCGTTTTTAACTGTTTAAAACGAATTCTGCAGCTATTTTGTTGTACTTTCTAAGTTATAATTCTTACAAAAGCAAAAAAAAACGAACAAACCCGTTTTTTTGTGCATTTCAGCAGAACAATTTAATCAAACTAGCTATGGTTGAGAAAAATAAATTGTTCATTTTTATTACTAAATATATCGCTTTTTGTCTCTTATTTTGCAAAAGGCCGAATGTGAGAAAGATAGATATATTCTTAGTGATTTTGTGTAAATATGACATCGATAAGTATGTTACAGTGTAATTTGGTCAATCGATTGGCCAACGAAATGACTTTTTCTTCAATTGTTTTTTATTATCTTTCTCACAAGTTTACGGCCAACTAAAAAGACAAGTTATGATGCGCAATTTAAATTAAATTTTTAGTATGAAATTCGGAAGGTGAGTCGTAGAAAAAATATACTGTACATACCTACAACTCGAGTGAATTGTCCATATTGTACTCGGAAGCACGACGCCGTAGGCGTTCGATATGGACATCATATCCAGTCTTGTTATACAATAGTAGTTTGTACAAGAGTGGATATGATGTCCATATCGCACGAGGAAGTAAATTGAGCACGATGCTATAGGCGGAGTGCTCAAACTTTCGAGGGCAATATGGACAATCCACTCGAGTTGAACAGTATATTTTTTCTACGACCTTATGCTAAAAATGTAAAAAAAAGTTTGTACGTTGCTCGGAACTCACGACCATTGGTTCCATAGTCCAACACTCTACCTTTCGACTATCGAAACCTTAAAATAATTTTGGGAAAACCAACTGACAAAGGATGCTACATGAAATTAGTTTTCTATGCACATTCAGCAGGTTGCATTATTGATAAATCTATTATAAATGCGTATAGATTTTGTTATATTGAACAAATTAATAACATATTGTACCATATACATTTAAATTATATAATTTAGTGTCTTGATTGGTCAGTTTCATTACCTATCTAGGATCGATATGAGATTTTCCCGCACAGTTAACTGGAATAGCCCACTTTACTCGCCACTTAAGTGTAAAGGAAACAGCAATTTCCATGTGGGAGTAAAACAACTACTATTAAAATTTTTCTCTTAGGTATAATAGTGTGTTGGAATCATATAAAACATGTGTTCATCATCAAATTTTTAGCTGGAAAACGTTTGGCACTTAAAACTGAAATTTTCTTTTCTTTTGTAGTTTACAACACTAAATTAGTCTCTCAATTGATAATTTTTTAGCTTCTTGCACAGGTAGTTCCAGTGACGAAGATGACGTCTCTCCAAGGGAGAAGGTCCAGACCAATTCTGCAGGAAACTCAGATTTTTGTGTCAGAAATATCGATCAGCATGCATTTGGAAGGCGTGAAATCGAAATAGCCGAACAAGGTATTTTATTTCAGAAATAGATGCAGTGGTGGCTCGTCAGGTGAAGTAGGCTCTTCACCAAAAAAAAAAAACAGGAGGAAAGTTTTTCGACTATATTAAATAATAATGCACCAATACAGTTACCATTTTAGCCCTTAAAAAATAATAATGTTCGAATTAATAATGTTAATTTTATCCGAATGTAGCTATGCATAATAGGGCCACGGTTAACTCCGATGGACAATAATTATAAACACTCGTGCATTTTGGCGCGCCTCAGCCGGCCGTGTGCGTTAGCTCAAAGCAAGTGAAGACCCAACGCCCAACATGGCTTTGATATTCACCGTTGCTATGGTTACGTAACGTCGGTCACGCAAACGGCATGTAACAATTTGCATTATGATGAATGACAATTTAAAAATAGATCAGTCGTATGCACCATTGTTTCAGCATTGGTTCGCCTAACCTTAAGGTACTATTTATTTTGAGGCTTCGCGAAGCTTACGGTTATAGATATCGTTTTTACGTGATTTACTGTGTGATTAAAAAGTTTTGTTTTTATTTTTCAATTCATTCAGTAGTGTATACGTACCTACTTAGTTGTATGTTTTAAAAATGAACCCAATTAACAACATAGTTTGTAATTTGTTGGAAACTCCATTCAGTCGTTGGACAGATGAGGATAAGAGATACATTTTGTTACACGGGTTTGTAGTCAACGTTTGTTTAAGTACCCGCACTATACCTAGCTCTTCACCATTTTTTAAGACCGCGAGCCGCTACTGAATAGATGTAAATCAATTTTGATTACTTTTAATTTTGCATACTCCTAATGTTAATCTGATAATGAATTAACTATTTTTTAGAGATGCCTGGTATAATGGCCTTACGAAAAAGAGCAGCTGACGATAAGCCATTAAAAAATGCAAAAATTGTGGGATGTACTCATATTAATGCTCAAACTGCAGTTCTTATAGAAACTTTGGCAGCTTTGGGAGCTAGTTTACGGTGGGCCGCCTGCAATATTTATTCTACTCAGGTACTTTTAAATTTTGGCTGATTAATATTACCCAGGATGAGGTGTCGAATGTCTATTTTTATGGACAAGATGGATTTTGATTTATTATTTGTTTTTTGAAATGTTACTATAGACTTTACATTTTTTTATTAAAACACATATTTATAGAACTTTTGTTATTTAGAATGAAGTAGCATCAGCTTTAGCTGAGGCAGGTTTTTCTGTATTTGCATGGCGAGGCGAGACGGAAGAAGATTTTTGGTGGTGTATTGACAAATGTGTTAGTGCTGAAAATTGGCAACCGAATATGATTCTAGATGACGGAGGAGATGCTACTCATCTTATGCTTAAAAAGTATCCCACTATGTTTAAAATGATTAAAGGTAAGACATCTACGAATCGGAAAAATTACAGGGTGATTCCTAAGTTGATACTTCTTTTTTAGCTGTGTATAGAAGGCATTCAAATAAACAACATTTTCAAATACCTTTTTTTAAAAAACTCAAAAATAAAATACTTTCATTCATTTATTACACTTTAGATCAAATACGGTCCTGCCAAACTTGCCCGTTGAATAACATTAAGAAAACTTCTGGGTGTAGGACGAGCCCGCAAGGGAAAGCGTTCTGCGTATAATCTCGAAGCAGCAGCCGCACTTTGACGACACTCACCGTAAATTAGCACCATATCTACTAGTTCATTGTTTTCAAATTTTACCATTTTCACGTGTCACCAATTTAAAATTCACTTGCTTCAGTTTTCTGTGCGGTGTTTTTTACACCGCAACAGATTACCAAATAAATAACTGACCACCGACCCGTAAATTGCATGACTAATAAGACAAAAACAACATGAAGTATAGCAGGTTACGTTTTGATGACCAGGCCCGTTATTTTTAAGTGTTTTGAAAAAAAGTATTTGAAAATGTTGTTTATTTTAATGCCTTCTATACACAGCTAAAAAAAGTATCAACTTAGGAATCACCGTGTATAATTCAAAACTAGAATTTAAAGCACTTACTTTATCCTTTTACATAAAAAACATTTTTTTTTTCTAGGAATAGTGGAGGAAAGTGTTACCGGAGTTCACCGCTTATACCAACTGTCAAAAGCGGGTAAATTGACAGTACCAGCAATGAACGTCAACGACTCTGTCACTAAAACCAAATACGACAACTTGTACAGTTGTCGGGAATCTATAATTGACAGTTTAAAGAGGTCTACTGACGTAATGTTCGGAGGCAAGCAGGTTGCCATTTGTGGGTATGGAGAGGTGGGGAAAGGTTGTTCCCAGGCATTAAAAGGGTTTGGTTGTGTCGTTTACGTCACAGAAATCGATCCTATTTGCGCATTGCAAGCTAGGTAAGAACTTGTGTACATTTTATATTTTTATGTATATCAAAAAATATCTCTAATAATTTCTGTGCTTAGACTGTGAAGTGAAGGGAACTTTTTGTATTTAAATTTTATTGAGTCATATACAGAGTGATTTCTAAGTTGATATTTTTTTTTAGCTGTGTATAAAAGGCCTAAAAATAAACAACATTTTTAAATACCTTTTTCAAAAAACTTAAAAATAGGCGAGATACAAAAGTAAAAAATCTAAGCGCGTGCCTGGTCATCAAAATGTAGTACTTTTTGTTATTTATCTTATTAGTCATGCAATTTACGGGTCGATTGTAAGTTATTTGGCAATACGCTGCGGTGTGTTTTTCTGAAGCAAGTTAATTTTAAATTGGTGACACGTGAAAATTGTAAAATTTGAAAACAACGAACTAGTAGATATGGTGCTAATTTACGATGAGTGTCGTCAAAGTGCGGCTGCTGGTTCGAGATTATACGCAGAACGCTTTCCCTTGCGGTCTCATCCTACACCCAGAATTTTTCTTAATGTTATTCAACGGACAAGTTAGGCAGAACCGTATTTGATTCGTTGTGTAAAATGAATGTAAGTACCTTATTTTTCAGTTTTTTTGAAAAAAGGTATTTGAAAATTTTGTTTATTTTAATGCCTTCTATGCACAGATAAAACCGAAATATCAACTTACAACTTAGGAATCACCCTGTATAAAGTTTAATATGCTAAACAAGTACCTACAATTTTTTTTTAGTATGGATGGTTTTCGCGTAGTGAAACTGAATGAAGTAATCCGCAATGTGGACATAGTAATAACAGCAACAGGCAATAAAAACGTAGTTATGAGGGAACATATGGACAAAATGAAAAATGGCTGTATTGTTTGCAATATGGGACACTCAAATACTGAAATTGACATTGTAAGAACTTTTGGGCTTACCGAAAAAAAAGAGAGCGGATTTTATATTCGTTTTGAATTTTAATAATTTTTTTTGCTAATTTTATTGGAACGTTTTTTAAACAGGCTTTTAAAATAAGCCAAAATCAATACCCTTTTCTTTATATGCCGTTACATATAACGGGTGAACAAAAGGATAATTGATCTATGCGGCTGTTTTTAAAATAGAATAAAACATAGGATAAAAAGGGCGGGTTTCCGGTTGAACCGGAAGTGAATTTAAAGGTTTGAAATGGCCGATAAATGCCAATTTACACACTTATTAACTCCGAAAATTTTTAAATCTTTACTTCTAGAATTACCGATTTTTTTTTCTCCTCCCACATAGAAATTTGCTGTTTCCTTTACACTAAAGTGATTGGAAAAGTGGGCTATTCCGGCCAACTGAACGAATATGATTTCATATTCATCCTAGTTAGGATGTGAAACTTACCAATTACAGTGGTCAATTACAAAGAAACAGAAAAGTTACAAGTTGTAAATTTTAGAGTCGTTTTCTGATACTTGACAGAAGTGGGGTTAAGAATATACTTCAAAATATGCAAATCTGTTTCATAAAATGTGTTCTTTTTTAATTTAAATTAAATGCATACACATTTTTTTCCTGAGTGCACGAAATGGTGCGGAAATTGAAGGTATAATACCAAAATATATTTCTACCAAACTATTATTTTCTTACCGAACTAAATATTTGTGCGCAGATACACTTTCGTATATCAAAAATGTTCCGTTTTCCACTCATTTCTAGACAATGACTACAAGATTTAATGCTTAAAGTGTACTGTATACCTACAAAATTAACGTTTTGTTACTAACCTTGGTTGGTATACTTTGAAAGGGGATCCAGCCCCAATCGACCCTAAAACTTTTATTTTACGCAACGGATATAGAAAAATAACTGGTAAATCTTCCTTAATGGTGGAACATATAGATGAGTATATAAAACAAATGATATAAGATTTATAGAAAAAAATTAATTCCATTTTTTACTAAAGGTTTTAAGGTTATGTTATTTTTACAGTATAGCCACTTATCTTTCCACGTTAACAGTGTTGCTGGTTTTGTAAATTGGCGATTATTTTTAAAAACTTTACCATAGCGAACGTTAAAGGTCATATTATTGCAGAAATTCCGTTTTTACCTTTTTAAAACGAATTCTAGTGCTATTTTGTTGTACTTGGAGTTATGTGTAGAGTTAAGTGTAAGAATAGCCATAGCTATATAGCTATATAGTGCTAAACTTCGCTCTTTATATGTATGCTTATATTAAATAAAAGCCGTTTATTATTTATTATTATTATAATTCTTACGCAAACAGAGAAACACCCGACAAACCCTTTTTTCTTCTGTGCATTTCAGCAAGACAATTTAATCAAACTAGCTGGTTGAGAAAATAAATTGTTCATTTTTATTATTAAATATATCGCTTGTTGTCTCTTATTCTGCAAAAGGTCGAATGTGAGAAGATATTCAGGTAAATATAAGAAATGACCCAAATCGTTGAATATGTTACAGTGTAATTTGGTCCATGGATTTGCCAACGAAATAAATATTTCTTCAATTGTTTTCTATTATCTTTTTTACAAGTTCACGGCCGACTAAAAAGACAAGTTATGATGGCTAATTTAAATATTTTTTTAAATTTTAATATGAAGTTCGAATGAAGTCGTGGGAAAAATATACTGTACAACTCGAGTCCGGTATATAATGCATTTGTGGTTATGGACAATGAAACGGACAACAAAACAAAAATATTAATCAATTTTGATATTAAATAAGTTTTTAAAATTTTCGTCAAATTGATATTCTTGGTAAAAGGTTATTAGTTGAACAAAACCACATTACAAAATCTAAGTTTAAACAAGTTTATTACTTAACATTACTATCCAAACTTTTCCCTTCCGTTTATTTTTTTTGTCCAAAAGTGTATAATCTTTTCTATAGAACAGCCTAAGAACTCCAGATCTGACATGGGAGAAGGTACGATCACAAGTCGATCATGTGATTTGGCCTGATGGCAAGCGAATTATCTTACTGGCCGAAGGAAGACTTGTTAACTTGAGTTGTTCCAGTCTGCCATCCTTTGTTGTTTCCATAACTTCAGCCACACAGGCTTTGGCATTAATAGAATTATTCAATGCTCCCCCTGGAAGATATAAATCTGATGTTTATCTACTGCCTAAAAAAATGGGTAAGTACAAGAACATCCTACCAATATTTCTTCTAGAAGGTTACTAGCTCCATGCAAAATTATGTCTATTATACAGGGTGTCCCGAAATTAGGTGACAATATTTTAAGGGGATAAAGTACATCCAAAAATAGGACTAAAATCCTCTATTAATATACCTTCAAAAACGCTTCGTTATGGGGCTAGAGCCCCCCGAATGGAAGCTATGATAAGCGGTTATTTCACAATACTACTTAAACATGTAGTTTCATCAATTTGGTTTTCACTATGACGGCAGAGTAGCCCACTGGGATGCCGCACCATCCGTAATACAATGCCGTGTTTAAAAATTATTGTATTATATATTAGGTTTAAACCTAATTAATAATGTGATTAGGTACTGATATTTTTATTTTAACCTGAATTAAAATTAAACCGTATTCGAAACGGTCTGTCTAAATAAATTTAAAATCGGCAGACATTTTACTCTTACTAAGTTCTTTAAAAAGTCTTTATAAAATTGTTCTTTAAAATCATTACGGGAGAGAATATTTTACCAGCTAGAAATTTACATGGGAAATTTTATTGGTCCTGTACGGACGCGCCACCCGGTATATTAAATTAGACCAAAAACATTGCGTTCTCTTGCCCCGAATCCTTTTCATGTTTATTAATGGATTTTTAAAAACTCTTTAAATTTGGACTCTGCAGATAAGTATTAGATATACCGGGTGTCCCATTATGGATGGCCACCGGCCGTATCTAGGAAACTACTGGGCATAGAAACTCGCGGGAAAAAAATGATAACTAAAGTGACCATGAGAAAATCCTAGAAATAATTTTTAAGTTTCGCATTTTGCCACAAGAGGGCGTAATTGAAAATTATATTTTAAAATTTTACATATCCGAAAATTTCACATTAAGTTATATTTTTGATAACGCCATTAAAAAGCTTGGACAATTCTGCATAAAAATGGTCTCTTGCGTTTATTCCTCAGGCATACCGTTCTTAATTAAAATAATTAAATTAAATTGGACGGGCGGAAGCTTGCCTATTAAGTGAAGGTGGTCATTTCCAAAAATTTTTAACAAAACAAAATTTTTCATTATAAATTTTAATAATAATAATTAGTAGAGCTAATTTAATTTAATTATTTTAATTCAGAACGGTGTGCCTGAGGAGAAAAACGCAAGAGACCATTTTTATGCAGAATTGACCAGGCTAATCCAAAATAATATCTACATGGAAAAATATCTATACCTAGCGTCTTACTTTTTTTCTAAAAAATATATAACCGTTTCTTCATTTAAAGTTTTAAAAATTATTCTATTGGCGTTAACGCTGAAACGAACGGAGATATCGAGCTGCGGTTTTAATATTCTTTCTAGCAAATTTCATCTACTATTCGATTATGGTATCATAATTATACCGTATGATTTATTTTTTCGAAGTAAAATTAAAAAATGTGTTATTATTACAAATTGCACCCTCTAGCATTTTTTTTGAGAACTATCATGGACAACTAAATACTATGGGTGAAAGTGCATACATTTCTCCTCCAAACAGTCTTTAGTTTGCTAAGATTGGATAAGTCGTTTATAAGTTACAGCGATTTAAATGATTAGGTACACTTTCAACCCCCTCTTATTAAAGTCGGTACGCCAATGAGCATAAGACCAAAATAATGCATAATTGTACAAGCTTTTTAATGGTGTTATCAAAAATATACCTTAATGTTGAATTTTCGGAGATATGTAAAATTTAAAAATTTACTTTTCAATTACGCCCTCTTGCGGCAAAATGCGGAACTTAAAAATTATTTCCACGATTTTCTCATGGCCACTTTATTTATAATTTTTTTTTCCCGAGTTTCTATGCCCAGTAGGTTCCGAGATATAGCCGCTCGTCGACCCTAATGAATCACCCTGTAAAAAAAAGCGTAGTTTTCGGGCCACAAGAGCGAAATTTATGTATATTTCGACATAATTTTTAAATTATATTTTTTTTTTAAGATGAATATGTGGCCAGTTTACATTTGCCTACGTTCGATGCTCATTTGACAGAACTGACAGATGAACAAGCTAAGTATATGGGACTAAACAAAGCTGGACCTTTTAAACCAAACTATTACAGGTTTGTTTATATAAAAATTTGTTTGTCGCTTCTATTTGATTATTGTTTCATGAATCACAATTTTTTAGGTTGCGAATCCCAATTTTCTCAATTGAACCTAATAATGCCTAGTATCCTTTTTGTGCTTAACATAAATAAACCATTTGTAGCTAGAATCAATTTGCCTAATATTCGTTTTCGATTTTTATGCTTTTGTAGTTAGTAGATACATATTTTAAACTGTATAAACACAAGTTTTGTTGGAGATATCTGGTAGGTACCCATTTCAAAATATTGACTAATATTCGCAATAATATTGAGTTTCATCGGTTTCTTATTATAAAAAAATAAATAAAAATAAAATAGCTTTAATAACTCGCTCTAACCCCTTCGAAGATAGACCTGTCCGATCTACTGCGTTCCAACTGTTTTAGCCTATTTATTTAATACACTAGTTAAATGTTTGTGGTTAAACAACGAATTTTCAATATCAGTTGCGTATTAACATGTTATAAAGTTTTTTTGGCTCAGTGTTTGTGAAAATTTCTTATGATGTTGTGTAATGTGGGAAAAGTTTGAATTGTAAAGCTTGTGCCAGTCTTGGATTTTTGAGGTAGGTTTTCTAACTTAGAACATGCAGATAACATCACCATCAATCACTTGTGATTGACCTCTATTACTTGACCGTTAAAATAAAAAGGAACTGATGAGTCATTCTTTGTCTTGTCTTATTTTTTTTTATCAAAATTTACGGTTTTAAATATAATGGAATTCTTGCTGTATAGAGGATCCTACGAAACTTAATATTATTTTAAATATGACTTTTTTTAAATGAAATACAGTCAATAGTTTGACAAATCCATTTTTAAGATACCTAATTGTTGATTTTTTTTCTAGGTACTAAACATGTCCAAGTTGTCATAGTTATAAGATTTTTGACAGTTGTTTGTATTTTACTAAAAATAATGCCCACATTTTAGTCTTAGACTATTTTCAAAGTCAAGTTTTATACACGGCTCTTTTTTAAGTAAAATTCAAGCAACTTCTGTTATTCGTTGTTACTTATAAAAGTTTTTATTTTTATTGACTGAGAGATAACTAGTTGAATTTGTATTACATTGTTGACAAGCTGGTGTATTTAACTATAATTATGGATAAAAATGGCATTAAGGATACAAGTCAACGGAATTATTTAAAAAAATTCTCTATACTTCACTTTTACGCTGAATTATAAAAATCCGAAAAAATAATTTTCGATATTTGATTATGAAAAATATTTCTCTGCTGATTATGCCAAAAAAGATGTTTACCGACATCCGTTTTTTTTTTGGTTTGGCTTGTATTACTCGCTGAACTAAAACGAATCTCAAATAACCTCACTTAGTATACTTTCAGTCCAAAATTATGCAGTATTATTATTTTTAGCAGTAAAAAAATTGCGATTTTGAAAGTGCATTTAACTGAACTTATTTCTATATGGTGAGTTTAAGGATAATGAACTGTTTCTCATGTAACATATTTTTAGATTTGAGTTTTTTGATTTTTTAATATACAGGGTGTCTAAAATTCGAGGATGACCATTGGAATCTCAGAAACTAGTATTAGAGCTACAAAAAGTTTAAATTGTGGTAAAGTTGCACACGTTGGTGCTCAATGGAATGCCTTTTAAAAATTGGAAAAATTCCTGGTACTTTCGGAGATTTTTGGAAAAAAACAAAATCTTGAAACTTTGTTTTTAATTTCTCCTGGCTTTATTTAAATGGAAATTATAATATAATTGTCACTTTTCATTACCATCTTTTCTTCTTTATGAAATGGCATTATCATTTGTTAAACGTTTCGATACCCAGGACCCATTATCAATTTTTTTAAATGCGGATCTGGATATTTTGCTTTTGTTTTTTAAATAGCTAGCCATTCTAAAAATATATGTTTTAGACTTATAATAATTTTTTTGATGAAAAATTACATCATCCAACATATCTATATCTCCCTTCATATTATACAGGATGTCCTTAAAATGACTGTACAACGCTTCACCACAAATTCCTTAACCAAAAATAAGGCGATCTAGACAAACTTACCTAGGCAAAAGTTTTAAATTGAAGTCAGCTAGTATCAGAGAAATAATTAAAGTCATTTATACGGGGGGTAACAAAAAGACAAACTTTTATTTATCAATCACACGCCATTTTTAAATTTGCAGGTATTAAAGAAAGATGGCGTATACATCAAAACACGCTATTAATAATAGTCACTCTTAGTTCCAAAATTAGTGGAAATCGATAAAGGCGTTTAGAAATTATTCCAAAAAAACGAGATTAATTTGAAAACTTTAGCGCCCTGTAGCGGAAAAACGAAGCAACATATTGCATATAAGTAAGTTTGTCTAGATCGACTTATTTTTGATTAAGGAATTTGTGGTTAAACGTTGTATGGTCATTTCAAGGACACCCTGTATATTATCATGAAAGAGCCAGACACTTGTACATTTAATTTTTAATCCAAGGCAAAAAAATGGGAAATATTTTTTAAAGTCATTTAAAAAAAATAACACTCTGTAATAATTAAAAACATCCTGACATGAAATCAAATTAATAGGGGCATATTTAAAGCAAATTTAAATAACCCCTTACAAAAATAAAATGATACAATAGGAAACTCTAATATAATATGTCAATTATATGGCAAAACGTAAATTTTAAATTATCAATTAGAGTAAAACTAAGAGAATGTCCTTAAATATAAAACTGGATGTTGCCAATAGTGAGTTTTGCCATGGTAACAGACCCACACATGTGAGGTAGCTTGATTTCCTTTAATTTTGTCATAAATATAGCTATTCTATTTTCGATAAGTAGTCTTATTTTTTTTTTATTATAGACAATAAAGTTAGGCAATTAATTTTATGTAGGTTGTGTTTTTTATTTGTTAAATCAGTACTTTTAAAGAATTTTAATCCACTCTCATAGTTGTGTAAATTTTAATAATAAAACCTGAAGAGCTTTTTTATTTAACATTTATTAAGGGGTATTATATTTATATTATACATAAGGGCTAGTTTTTTAAGCACTGATGGAGTTTGTGACGTCACACATCCTGCTGTTCCTTCTAAAAAAAGAAGTGGCAGAAATTTTACGTTTATAGTGTAATTCGAATCGTGTTAGTAATGTTTTCTCTTGCGGATGGATTAATCCGATTCCAAGCCATCCTCTTCTAAATAAATCAGTTTTACACAGATAAACGCCATCGGTTAATAAAAAAAAACTCGCCCAATATACAGGGTGTTTTTTAATTGAGTGCCGATACTTAAGGTTGTGAATCCTGGGGTGATTTTAAGAAGAAAAGTTAATGTTAACATATGGCTTAAAGCTCTTCATTTTTGAGCTACAGGGTGTTAACATTTTTTAAAAAATGTAACTTTTATCACTCTTAAATATTTTTATGAAATTTTGTACACACCTCTTAATCATTAAGGAGCATTTTTTGACTACAAAGATTTTTAAAAAATTTTACCAGTGACGTCCGTAAAAAAAATGGTACGCCACTGATTTTTCTAAAAACCAAACTTATATTTAAAATCCACATTTATTTTGGAGCAAATTTTGGTCCATAAACTTACTTTCATATGATGCATCATTTTGCATAAAAAAATAAAAACAAAAAAAACAATTTTTTCTTCGGTTCACTGAGACTGCTTTCGATTTGAAAAAAATGAATGAGCTTTAGGACAAATGTTAATATTAATTTTTTTTCTTAAAATTACCCAAGGATTCACAACCTTAAGTATCGGCACTCAATTAAAAAACACCCTGTATATGTTCTCAATTAGGACATGATCTATTATATGCAGCGTTTAACAAAAAAACACTTTTCTTGTATTTTTTAAATGTTACCAACACCCAGAGCTGTGAAAGTTACTTCAGAAAAGTAACTAGTTACTTTTTTGATACTTTTGCCCAAATGTATCTAGATACTTATAAGGAATAGTTACTTTTACCTAAAAGTAACTTAGTTCTTAGTTACTTAGTAAAAGTAACTAGTTACTTTTTCGATACTTTTGTCCAAATGTATCTAGATACTTATAAGGAATAGTTACTTTTACCTAAAAGTAACTTAGTTCTTAGTTACTTAGTAAAAGTAACTAGTTACTTTTTCGATACTTTTGTCCAAATGTATCTAGATACTTATAAGGAATAGTTACTTTTACCTAAAAGTAACTTAGTTCTTAGTTACTTAGTAAAAGTAACTAGTTACTTTTTCGATACTTTTGTCCAAATGTATCTAGATACTTATAAGGAATAGTTACTTTTACCTAAAAGTAACTTAGTTCTTAGTTACTTAGTAAAAGTAACTAGTTACTTTTTCGATACTTTTGTCCAAATGTATCTAGATATAAATAAAAACACCATAAATTTACCAGGTAGTGATAATTCATTTTCATGTACACACTACAGACTGTGACAAGTGACTTCTAAAAATAAAAAAAAGGTCATCGCTCCTGGAAATTCCCTAACAAAACCGAATCCATCAATTTTGGGGAACACTCCTGCACTCATGTTTATAGGGTGATAGGTATCTGATTAACGGCCGCCGATCGTCCCTTGGTCATCATCTGATTGTGTTTGTGTGCATTATTTGTTACTTTTTAGGAGTAACTATACACTTTAAAAGTAACTTAGTTACTCCTAAACTCCTAAAAAGTAACTAGATACAAGTTACTTTTTTGCCAAAAGTAACTGTAACTTCGTTACTTTTGAAAAGTAACTTGTATCTAGTTACTTTTTAGGAGTAACTATACACTTAAAAAGTAACTAGATATAAGTTACTTTTTAAAAGTAACGAAGTTACAGTTACTTTTGGCATGATTCAAAAAAGAACTAAGTTACTAAGTATCTAGTTACTTTAAGTAACTGTTCAAGGTAGTATGGCTTATTGACCCTGGACTTTTGTTACACGCTGTAAATTTTGGATAAAATATGTTCGTTTTATTTTGACAGCTAGCAAGCATTGCAGAAAATTGCGATGGCTAGTTTTATTGTAGTATTTTATCTCATTTTATAGTTTTTTTTTAGAAGTATTTTAAGTGTGTTTGTTTATGCTGCATAAGATACTTTTTTATGATGCTAGCTATATGGTGCGATTTTGTAATCAATGCTACATCGCTCTGAGGTCAGTGGGGTAGCTAGAAATCATGGGACCCCAGAGCAAAAAAGTAAAAAAATAATATACAGGGTGCTACAAATATATTTGGGTATAAGGGGATCGCGAAAACGGTACGAGATACGAAGGCAAAGTTGCGTATTTTGGGGCGTAATATTTAGTGAAAGAAAATTCTAAATATTCCGAATACTTTCGGTGATATCCGAAAAAAAACGACATTTTTAGTTTTGGGTTTAAATTTTTTGCGCCTTCATTTTTAACTTTTCATAGCCGTTTTTTATGTCCTACAAGATGACGTTATCGGTTTTCGGTTCATTCTTTAGATAACGACCTCAAGTCAATTTCTTTCACTACGTACCTGGAATTTTTAATACAGTTTTAGGAACTTCTAAGTATTAGAAATTTAATACAATTAAAATTTTTTTTTGGGTTTTAACGCTTTGTCATCTAATGACAATTTTTTTTCAAATTGACGCGTCGCCGGCAGGGTGCGGGTACTTGGGAAACACCATGTTATTAGGAGAAATTTGGAAAGAAGGGGTTTAAAAATAAAAAAATAAGTAAATCTAATTAAATAATAATATACATTTCCTGCTATGCTTAGTCTAGTCCCAATCGGTTTTGTGGGATTATTTATATTTGCTTAATATCTCGCGGCGGTTGATCCGGAGCCCCGAGCCACTGTCCCGGTTTGCCCTACCATAGCTACGCCACTGTCCAAGTTTATAACGGCTCCCGTAGAATAAATAGAAACGTTAGCTAGTTGAAATTCTTACATCGGTCGCTGTAAGCTGAGCTTCTAACTTTCATTACAAAATTTGTCCATTTGTTTTACCATCGTCTTTTGTTAGTGATATTTAGATTTTTGCAGTACAAACGAACAGGTGTGTTTTAATCTGGCACGTACTTAATTTTTTATATATAAAAAAGAATATAGTTTCAAAATATTTAGAATAGTTATTGATGTGATTAAACAAGATTCTAAAATTATTTAAAATAATATAATCTTTCATTTACTAAAGAAGGTATTTAGGAAATAAAACTGGAGTGTTATTACAATTTTCCAATATTGTGGTATCAAATTTAGTCAGATTATCTATAATAAGGTAATCAGGTGGTTAAAAAACTGGTATAGTATACATTTCCATTGCTGTTTACTGAGTGTCGATCTTAAGTAAGTGATAGACATAAAAAAGGCCTATAGAACATACCGGGTGGTGCATCGTTGTTGAAAATATAGAAAATCCCATGCAAATTTTATACTGTCCAAATATTGGCATCCCTCTTGACCTTATAGCAGGGTTGTAGGAAGACTTTTTAAAGTCTCTGTGCGATGAGTGACTGCACATGTGGGGTTTGAATAGTTTTTGACAACCCGACCTTAACTTATTTGAATCGGCTTGCGGTTGGTTTTTCATTGGAACTAGAACAAGTGATGCTGCGGACACCAGCATTGATTGGACTTGTCAACCTGTGATTTGTCATTGTTAGATGTAACTTGCAAACAGTGAGCTTTTTAAAAATCTTTAACAGATTTTTTACTGGATTTAACTAATATTTTCAAATAAAACGAACATTATTTTCAAAACGGATCTTTTAATGAAAAACGAATTATTTTACTTACAGTAAAACCCATTAAATAGTAATAAAATCATCAAGAATGGTTTAAGGAGGACGAAAATAATAGGATGTTTAAAAATAATTAAATTGTTTATAAAAAAAAACTTAGAATTTTATGTTAAGAAAACTGTACAATTGTTTGGAATAATGTTGATTCTTAATTAAATGTTCAAATAAGCCGCCATTTGCTGCTAAACAATATCCTAAACGATCGTAACATTCTCTACGACATTAGCGAGTTGGTACGGGGTAATTCTTTCAGATTGCATCAAAATTGAATTTTTTAACTGCTCTAAACTTTCAAACCTAACACTTATATTTTTTTTTAAATGTCCCCAGAGGAAGAAGTCGTTTTGCGAGCGATCAGGAGACCTAGCTGGCCAATTAATTGTTAATTTTAGACCCACAACGTGCCCATTAAAGGCAATAGTTAAATATTCGCGTACCACAAGCGAATTGGGAGCCGGGCAACCATCCATTTGGAACCAAACCTGCTTTTCATCAGCGAGTTCCTCCAATGCGGGTCCAATTTGATTTTGAAGAAGTCCTAAATATGTTGACCCGTAAGATTTCCGTCAATAAAAAATGGTCCAATGATGCGATGTCCAAAAATTCCTGCCCAAACATTCACTTTCTGAGGGCTTAACCCCTGGGTAAAAAATAAATAAAAAAAAGATAACCCGATAATACTGTTAAGAAACACAAAAAGAATGCAAACAAGTTGAAATAATAACTAAGAATAAATAAATAATATGCGGATGTAAGTGTTTTGAAACTTTTGAACATTTTGCCCCATGTGAGGGGTAAAACTGAAGAAATGAAAAATGTCCTTGTTCAAAAAAATTTAATTTTTCCGTACCACAATACATTAAATTTTGTTAATTTGCCAACTAGCTCATTTTCATATATTAAACTTTCGTCCTCCACTTCGGGAAATACAAAAATATCTCGACATTGGTGATATTGCCTCATGAACTTAACGTTAGTTTTCCCCTTACTATCTGAGCTTATCACCTGAGCAACAAATATTTTTTTTCATATTTCGTATTTCCTCCTTCAATTCTACTAAAACAAAATCGTTTAATTTTGACTCAGACAACGTAATTGTCTTTGTCGTTAATTTACTATCCATTATTGACTCATTATCTGTTCGATCAAATTCGAAATCAGACGAATTATCACACAAGTCTTTAACCGAGATAGATGAATCGCTGGAATCTGATTCGATACATGATGGTTCTATTCGTTTTGCTTTTAAAACACTTTTTGTATCTAGATTAACTTTAGATTGTTTGATTTCTTCCATATTAGGTGTCGAAGTTAAAATCATACTTTTTCCACGTTTATAATTTTTCCTTAACTTCGGACTGGCCTTTGGTAGAGCCAAAATGTCATAAGGAGAAAAATATTGCTGGTCCTGTTCGTGAGTACGTCTTGGAGGTGTTTTATCTTTAGAACATCCTGGTTGTGGTGACGAGTCATTTAATATTTGTGTTTGTTAGGTTTGCTTCATGGGCGATGGTGTATGTTGATGTCCTTCTGTTGACTCATGTTTTTTAGGTGACATATTATTCTTTTAAAAATTTTAAAAACATATATGTAGACATTAAAGCTCTATATTTTATACTCTAAAATGATAAGGTTGTTTTAGTACCAAAAGCAAGAATAAAATACCCTTTCTGTAATAAATCTATTTAAAAAAATATTTATTTTACCTATATATGTCCGAATACGCATAATCGTGGGGCAAAATAAAAAATACATTTTGCCCCTATTCATTTTGCCCCAAGGTCAGTTCACTGATGTATCAAAGCGGCAAAAATTTATTTGCGAAGTTGGAGGTTATATTCATTTAGAAAAAAAAAACGATCATTTATGGTTAATAAATATGCAAATAAAAAATAATGTATTGCCTAAAACTTAATACACTTACCTGAATAAATTACATCAGATTACCAGATTTTAACAAAACAAGAAATATTTTTGTCTCCGACAATACACAACTGCCTCGCACAATTACTTGAATAAAACAGACAGTTCTCGAAGATATCCGCGGCAAATTTGAATAAGTCACTATGTTAAACTTAGTAATAACTTTTGGTATTGCTGACTTGGTAGAAATGGGTCTGTTCGGATGGAATGAACGGAAAACGTATCAGATACAATACTTAAGCTTTTTCCCGCATAGTACCATTTTATCATAGTGACTCTCTCTTCTATTATGTAACTCGTAGTAATTACCAAGGTAAAAAATTATTACTAGTAAAAAATCTAATACTTTCAAATTACATTTGACAATGGCAAATCACAGGTTGATAAGTCCAATTAATGCTGGTATCCGCAGCATCACCTGTTGAATTCCAATGAAAAACCAACCGCTATTCCTATTCATATAAGTTAAGGTCGGGTTGTCCAAAATTGTTCACACTCCGCATGTGCACTCACCACACAGAGACTCTAAAAAAGTATCCCTACAACCCCGCTCTAAAGTCAACAGGGGAGCAAATATTTGGACAGTCTAAAACTTGCATGGGATTTACTATGTTTCCAACCACGATGCACTACCCGGTATAGGGTTTGACCCCTAAAGATCAAAATATTTAACTTTTGAAAATTTCATATCGTCTCGAAATAATTTTTTATGGCCTTACGTAGTTTTGTCTTAATACGTCTGTAACACTATTAACTTTTTTTTTTCTACACAACGTCTAAAATGAAACTGCCGATTCTTTAAAATTGCGTGTGTCCTAAATAGTATTATTTTTTATTTAGTGTAACCTTTGAATTTTCATCTATAGAAAGACCGGTATATAAGCACTATTTATTCACTTTAAAATCCAACTTACGGGCGTTTCTTCGCATGCCGATCTGCAGGGCGGCATGTCTGAAATAAATCGAATTCCGAGTAAATTCTGCGTTCATTTCCAAATCTAGGTTGCAAGTTTTGAACACTGTTCCAGTATTCTTTGCCTTGTAAAATTCAAAGGTAGATAGATCTATTAAAATGTATTTTATGATTTTTTATTTTATACTTTCGCTCTGCTAGATACCAAACAATGAAATAATTAAGAATTATGAAAGGGAAAACATCAGAATAATATGCATGTTGTTAAACCTACTTTGAGGTCTGGATAATATTTTTTCAGTTACGAAAAAAAGTTAAATACAATTAAATAATTCCGTGTATTAGAACATGGAGCAAGAACATGCCAGTAGATATATCCTTGTTTAAAGCCGTATACTTAACGTTAAGTTATACATATTAGTTTACAAATCTTTCTTTCCTGCTACAAACTTAAATTACCAGAACATTGTATTTTTACAACTACTATGTTTTTTAATTTGGTCCAATTTCTATAATAATAAAAAGAGAGCTATACAGGGTGTCCCACCGGGAACCGCTTCGATCTATATATGGAAAACTATACATAGGAAAATTTGACATTATGCTAATGCTGATAAGGGCGACCCGGCTAAAATATTTTTATATAGATGGCTCTTCCGGTTATACCGGAAGTAAGTGTCAACTTGCTTATTTTAAATTGAACACCCTATATATTATTACATTTTTGCATTCTACGCAAAATTCTAGACAGATTTTGTATACCATGTCATATACCTATGTCTAAGCGTTATTGACATATTTGAATTTTTATGTCAAAAATGACGTTTTCAAGCCTTAAAATAGTTATCAATTTTTTCTATAAAGAAGCCCTATTTATTTAATTTAAATGCAACTCCTTGTTATAGTGGACCTGCTTTAATAGATTTTTAATAATATTTTGATAACTAACTATTAATGCAGGGGGTTTAAACAAGAGGATTAAAAATGAAATTGAAATAACTGCAAAAAGTTTTGATTTTCAAATGGAAATACCCAAATTTTATAATTATTTCTTATTTAGCATTAAAAATAACGGTAAGTTTGTATAAGGTTGTATATCCCGAAAATTTTAAGTTTTCGAAATATTGCCAATTTAATATTTTTATATGACGATTTTGCTGCAGATTTTAAGTTCCGTTACTCCTAGTTGACTATGACGGCATTGAAAAATGGTTAAACGCTAAAGAAATCTATGAAGCTGTCACTTGCCATTTGACGATTATAAATAATCATGCCGGAGCGCTTAAATTGTATAGAGTCATAGCCAACTAGGAGTAACTGAACTTAAAATCCGCTGCAAAATCGCCATATAAATTGACAATATTTCGAAAACTACACATTTTGGAGTAGACAGCCTTACAAAATAAAAATCTAATAAAATAGTTAGCTTATAACAAGAAATTCTACGTGAATTAAATAAATAAGGCTTCTTTATAAAAAAAATTGATAATTATTTTAAAACTTGCAAACGTCATTTTTGACATAAAAATTGAAATATGTCAAAAACGCTTAGACATAGGTATAGGACATGGTATACAAAATCCGTCTAGAATCCTGCGTAGAATGCAAAAATGTAATAATATATACGGTGTTCTATTTAAAATAAGAAAGTTACCACTTAATTCAGGCTTAACCGGAAGTGAAATCATTATGAAAATATTTTAGCCCGGTCGCTCCCATCAGCATTGGCATACTTTCAAATTTTCAAAATTTTCCTATGTATAGTTTTCCATATATGGATCGAAGCGGTTCCCGGTTGGACACCCTTAAAAAAACCCATTAAAAACTTCAGAACTTGACAGTTCTATTTTTCATTCACCTTTACCTTTGTTGCCTTCTAATAATTTAAGACATGCTGCATACTTTGACGTGTTTTTTTATCTGATTACTAGGTACTGAAATTTTAGAGATTACTTATGAGTAAGGATTCCTCAAAATCGTTTTAAACAGGGTACAGGGTGATTTAAAAATAAATTGTTCTCATATGGAAAGTAATAAAAAAACTTTCTAATCCACATAATTGCCCAGACCTGAAATGGGTACTTTGAACTGTTTAGATATTTTTTTAAGTATAGGTAATGTACCAGTGATTTTGCTTAGAATTATGTTGTTAAATAGAAAATGATGGATACAAGTATTGCTATATTTGATTTTCAACCTTCGTACTTTCTAATAATTAAGTTTTTTGTATTCTCTAGCGCTAACAAAAAACGTCAAGAGATTTTTGATTTATAAAGGACATTTTCTTTTATTTGTCGATTTTTTTTCAGAGTGGGTCAGTGGCGTAGCCAGGGGTGGGGCCCAGCCCATCATATTAATTTCTATAAAATACGTACCCATTGTAGTGACGCCCTTGTCTAAAATTATGAACAACCAATATCTTCGCATATTACTCTTTGCTGATATATCATATATGAGTTTATACATGGTGACCAAAAACAAAGCAGTGTTGTTTTGGGGCAATTAAGTCCAATATTTAAAAAATGCCTGGACACGGGACAAAAATCTTGAGATGAACAAACTAACAATCAAATGCCGTTATTTAAATAAAAGCCAGTAAGTATTATGTTACTGCGCTCTTCATTATGAATATGACACAACTGCATTTTCGGTTAGCAAACAATGACGTTTTTATATAAAAGAAATAATATTTTATGCAGTACCCACAGAGTTACTGCGTTTTTTATTATGATTAACTAGGTACTGCACTTTTGGTATTAATTGATGACGTATGAATATCCTTTTAGGATACTACTAATTTTTTTTTTTTGTTTTAAAGAAAATTATTGGATTTTTGAAAATGAGACCATGCTAGGAACATTAAAAACAACCCAAAGAATCACATTCAACCTAAAAATAGACTTTACTGCGTTTTTAACTATGACGGCAGAATAGGGTATTCAATTTTTTCTTTAAAAGAACTTTTCAAAAATGTATCATAAGTGGTATCTTCCAATTTAGAAAAATGAAGTTGGGTTATGTTTCCCCTTATACACGGGGTAAAAAAAATTATTGGTGTCAAAATGTAGCTCATACAAAATCTTAATCGACGTATTTTCCATTTTTCAAAAATATTTTTTCCTAAATTTCTAGCGAATTTGTTCCAGTTTTGTGCTCGTAGTGCGGAAGAAATGTTGTTTTTTTTGCGCGCTTGTCACTATATATGGCCTATGGAAATAGAAATATAAACGCTTTTTGGTAATATATACATAAAAAATTTAATGGTCTAGTTTTGATTTAAACTAATACAAAGAATAGAGAAAGAACAATAATAGAAATAATCCTAGAAAAAATCAATATAAAAGAATAAATTGTTGAGCACCATATTAAAATAGGATTGAGGTATATCTTCGTAAAAACTATCATACAGGGTGTCCCAAAGAGTCTCAAAACGGCCAATTATCTATAGATATATTTATTATCGTTGGGTTGACAGCGATGGTGTTAAGTGTAAAAACGTAAGTCGTCAACGTCTATATCCTAAAAAATTACATTTTCCGTATCCCGTATACAATTTTATTTAAAAATAAGCTAAAATTCAGAATAAAACAAGGTTTAAAATTATAATTCTTAATCCATTTTATAAGACGGGAGTGTAACTCTTCTTCTTTCGTATTAGGCTTTTAACCACTTTGTTCGCTGCCAGGGCCATTCCCGAGGGGGGCCTACAGCTTAACGTGGGTTCCGAACCACAATACGACACTCCCGACGACCCCGCAAGGGCTAACCCTCGGTTTTTTGCGTCATTGCATAACCTAGCGATTGGGGAGTGTGTACCTTCTTCCGCACCCCACGAGATATCCGATCTCATCCGGCCTGGTTACCGGCGTGAATGGGGTGGGAGATAATACATTTTACACTCTTCCCTGCATTTTTAAACCTAAACTGCGGACATACTTTTTTATAGTGCGTATGCCGACGCCGATGATCGAACTCTGAACGCCATGGTCGAATGCCAATGACTAACTTTTACTTAGATCGTAGACTTTTGGGACACGCTGTATCTATTGATACAGTACATGGCACATTTTTTCTGAATATTAAAAATGCAGAAATTTGTTATAAGTGAATGGTAACTAAAGGTTGATAAATATGACATTGGATAAGAAAAAAGTATACAAAATGACGGCGATGAAGCTTCGGAAACAGTTTCCATAAATATTTTTATAGTGTATAAAAATGTAGTATCGTCTTTAAAAGCTTCATACATCGAGATACATATTAATTTTGACAAGTTTATATATTGAAATATAGATTATTTTTCACAGACCAAAGGTGTTTCACATATATCCATATTAACTGCTTAACAATTGAAATATTAACTCGTAAATTAGCAATTTACTGGAATTAACATTTCAATTTTAGAGCAATTTTACACAGGGTGTCCTCGAATTTTTTTTTAAACAGGAAAAATAAAATATGGAGTTTATAAATAGATATTCGTAATTTTAATTGTTAACTTTAATAAATAATGTTTTTGGGTTTTTTTCTTATACCTACACAAACAAAGAAGTAGATTTTAAACAGATCTAATTCTGAGGAAACCCTGTATAGTTCGATTATTTTGTACAATATACACATATATTTACATTCATATAATACGTAATAATTATATAAAAATTGACGTTACCAATAGATTAGGTATTAATTATTTATAAAAAATAATGGGCTTAGCAAACATATTTAAATATCACAGTTTATTATATTGGATGCAAAAGTTCCATTTAAAAAATAAATTTATTTGTTTTAGTCAGAAATTACCTTATTATTAAATATCTATCTTGAGATTATAACTCAACAAGTGTTGTAAAGGTGCCTCCAACAAGCATTTTCCTAATAAATGCTGCCTTGTTTGGGCACCCTGTACAGTTTTGAATTCTTACATCTTCCTTTATCAGAGATACGTATTTTATCCGTAGCTTCTGAACCGAGCAATTAAATATATAAAATTATATTAGACCATTATGAAGATATAGACATACAGGGTGGTCCATTTGTCTGACAAAGTAATATACCGGCTCTACTATTAAAGATTTCAAAAAAAAGTTTTTATAAAAGTTGTGAGGTATAAAAATATATGTTTTAAAATTATTTTTAAATATACAGGATGGTCCAGAAAAGTAGGACAATAAAAATATACATTTTTTTAAATATATTCCACCCTATATATTTTTGCATTTTTTGTTTCCTTACAAAATTATCCATATGACGTCGTATTTAGTTTTTTAATTTTTTGCAACGTTGCCAAACAAAATGCAAAATTCTTAAAATTTTTAAGAAAACATGATAGTAAAAAATTACCTGTATTTTTCAATAAGAGTATCAAACATTTCTTGTAAGCTATTAAGTTTAGGGATCGAGAAACTGTGTAAAATCTTTAAGTACCTAAAATTTTGTACATGGCGTTTTCTCTTGACCTCCAAATATACACAATTTTAAAATACAATAACTCTGTTTTTTCAAATAAAACACCCTATATTTATTAGGTTCGTCTGATAGATATTGTAAGTATCTTTTATTATTGTTTAGTCATATCTATACCTAAATTTACTAGTTTGGCCAATATTTTGATTTTTATTTAAATTTTCGTGAAAAAAAAACTATAGTTTTTATTTTTGTAGTTAGCCCTGATCAGCAAAGTCAGAACAAATTTTAATGTAATTGAATATAATGTCAATTTAAAATACGTTTAATAGAAATATTTTTTCGACGAGGTCTTCTTATAATCTAGGCGCTGGCCGTTAATTTTAATATTTATATAAAAAATTATTTTTACAAGTACCAAAACGCTATATGATTTACATTCTTGGTGTAAGTGACAAAAATACATTGTTGGCAACAAAACTTTGTCATGAAAAATGTCCAGATAGACGACAACTCAATAAACTAGCTTTGGAAAAATTAATGGAGAGGTTTGACAAAACAGAAAGCGTGACTATGACCATAAAAGGAATAAAAGAACGGAAGAAAATGATTTATTGACTATCACTGAACCAAGACAAACGACGCGAAACCTCGTATTTCGTGAGTTCAGTCATTAGACTGAAAAAAAAATACCAGTGTATTGTTTTACGCAATTTAAATGTTTGTGAACTTATTTTCAATATCAAGTTGCGTACCTAATAAAAAATAAGTTTGATTTAATTAAATAAACGTAACTAGAGTTATCAATTTATTTTAATATGACATTATATTTAATTACATTTGTTTTGACTTTGCTGATCATGGCTAACTAGAAAAATAAAAACTATAGTTTTTTTCACGAAA
Organism: Polydrusus cervinus; assembly: GCA_935413205.1. Classification (NCBI taxonomy): domain Eukaryota; kingdom Metazoa; phylum Arthropoda; class Insecta; order Coleoptera; family Curculionidae; genus Polydrusus; species Polydrusus cervinus. The sequence goes on from OW284520.1 coordinate 5,327,346, forward strand.
ATTTAAATAAAAATCGAAATATTGGCAAAACTAGTAAATTTAGGTGTAGGTATGACTTAACAATAATAAAAGATACTTACAATATCTATCAGACGAGCCTAATAAATATAGGGTGTTTCATTTGAAAAAACAGAGTTATAATATTTTAAAATTTTGTATATTTGGATGTCAACAGTAAACACCCTGTACAAAATTTTAGGTCCTTAAAGATTTAAGACAGTTTTTCTATCCCTAAACTTAAAAGCTTACAACAAATTTTTGATTTTCGATACTGTTATTGAGAAATACAGGTAATTTTTTACTATCATGTTTTTTCCAAAATTTTAAGAATTTTGCATTTTGTTTGGCAACGTTGCAAAAAATTAAAAAACTAAATATGTTGTCATATGGATAATTTCCTGAGAAAACAAAAAATACTAAAATTAATGGGGTGTTCCATTTAAAAAAATGTATATGTTTATTGTCCTACTTTTCTGGACCATCCTATATATTTAAAAATAATTTTAGAACATGTATTTTTTTAAACCTCCTAACTTTTGTAAAAACTTTTTTTTTCATATCTTTAATAGTAGAGACGGTATATTATTTTGTCAGACAAATGGGCCACCCTGTAGGTCTAAAGGTCTTTTTTATTGAAGTTATTCCCCAAACAAAACGACAGTGATCGAGCCTCGTAATTATATTAAGCATTGCCGTAATTGTTTTGGCAAAAAATGCTACTCCCATTAAAAAATCTATAATATTATTTACCCTTAAACTTTACAACAATAAAAATTGAACAGCATTGAACTAAAATTGCATACTACCGTGGCACAGCCAGGAATAGAATCTGGGATATTTAAAAACTAAGAGAATAGAAATGGAGGAAAGTTTGAAAAATATATAAATTTTGCTGCCGCTGGGGGAGGGAGAGGGGGTTAACCCCTTCCGCCTCGCTACACTCATTAACTTTTAAAGTACAAATTTGGGAATTATTAAATAATTATTTTAATTAGGGACATGTTTAGGGGAACTTCCCTTTAATAATAAAATGATCTTAAGGACCAGCCTGTAGGTTACAGTAATAAACAAATACTTCAAACTACATTTTTATAGGGCTTTTTTAAGGTAGGTAACTGTTGTATAATACCTTATTAAATAATTACTATTTAGTTTATTATTGTACCTACCTATACGGAGGATTTGATTCACTAAATTTGAAAACGATAACAAAATTCGCTAAAAGTATGTTTAACTAAATAAATTTATGCTATGTCCAATAATATTAACATCTCAAATTAACTAAATTGCAAATAAAATGCATTTTTGCTATAAAATTCTTAATAAAAATGCAACAGTTATTTCGACTAGGATACATACAAAGTTAAAAAAATATTACATGTAGCTGTAGATTAGTTGCCAGAGTCTTAACAAATGGTTCCCTAAATATGGCAACTGTCTATCAACCAAATAATGTCTATAGAATTTAAGTTTATAAACAGTTAGTATTTTGGTTGTGTTTCTATCACCACAGCCTTATGCTAATCGGCTTCCCCCTTTATTTTGATGGAAACATCTGCCAATTCTTCTTCAAATTGTTGTTGCTCATCTACGAAGTTGATACTTCCAGCTTTGTACCAAACGATAAGATCCACAAAGAATGCACATAATAATAGGGCTCCTGTCGTTCCTAAAATAATGTCATTGACACCTGTACATTTTTTGTTAAATTTAAAAAAAATGTTGACTAGAACAGAAAGATCATGTTCATAGGTAACGATTTTTTATAATTTAAAGCTGAAATAGGTAGAGCATAATTATGAATCCCCATTTATTTACTCGCGTCTATATCCCAATCTATTACCGGCACACTGCGCATGTCAGGCGGATAGCGTAATGCGAGACATTTAAAATATAGGTAGAAATAATGGATTTAATTATTTTTTTATGTCACTGTGTTGAGTCATAGTCGAGGTATTAAGTTTTCTTACAAGAACAGTTTGTTAATTTGTAGCCTTGTGGGGCATAATTAAAATGGAGGGGCAGGTTATTAATCAGTAAGTTTTGTTATGGCTGCGGCTGTATATTTTGTGGCGGCTGTCGTCAAGCACCTGTAAAGTAAAAACCTAACCGTCATTTTTTAAATTGTAAAACAGTTTATGTGGGATGAAATGTAGTACAAAAACAAAATAATATTTGTTCACATGAAAAGAAAACCCATGCATTTCTGGTATTAGGCACTAAAAACAACAATAAGCCCTACGATTTCTTCTAACTATGACCATCATAACAAAAAGTTGGAATTACAAAATCGTAGACTGTCAACACCGGTATAACCACATTTTTGAATTCCTTAAAACGTAAAAGAAAAAAACAGAATAAAGTGTTTGATTTAAAAATATAAATAGAATACCGTAATATTAAAAATTTAATTAATTAATCGCTATATCAATCATATTTTACATGTAATAATTGAACTCGTTTCTACCTATGTAAATTTCAAATATCCCGTCATCATGCTATCCGCCTGACATGCGCAGTTTGCCGGCAATAGGTTGGGATATAGACGCGAGTATTTATTTTAACTTGCAGCATGAATAAATCGAAATTTTGGGACGCGGCCCGGTAAGACCCATCAATCAAAATCGAATAGCCCGATAGACCCGGCAGGATCGAAAGGCCCGAAAAAAATTATTAGGGCTTAAAAATTATATTACAAATATTTCTTTAAAAAAAGGACATAAGCGAACCAAGGATGACCCGAAAGACCGGCTTGCCACATAAGTCCGGCAAGCTCAGCAGACTTATGTGGCCCGGAAAACATTATTAGGGCCCGAAAACCCGAACCTTTTTTTTTTTTTATGATAAAACACCTGCACTGTAGGCAAAATCCTTTAAGGCGCTCTGGGAGCGGTGCGAGTGCGAAAAAAGCGATTAACGTTGGTCTTGAAACGTTGAAGATTGTATTCATTGGGAAACACGACCTCAGGAAGATCATTCCACAAAGATGACGTTCTCCAGATAAAAGAATTCTTGAACAATGAAGTTCGAGGAGTACTAAGCTGAACAACGTATGGATGAGCGGCAGTGGTTCGCCGTGTATTTCTGTTTTGCATTGCTCTAGGTGGAATCAAGTGGGCAATGTCAGTTGAACACCTGCCATGGAAATATCTATAAAAGAGAGCCAAATCACCAACCTGTCTTCGATGCTCCAGGCTATCGAGGGTCTTGGTCAGCTCGGGGTCGCCGATCAGACGAACGGCTCTCCTTTGAATGGAATCCAGTAGCCGAAGGGTGTGCTGGGGTGCAGAGCTCCAGACATGAGAGCAATATTCTAATGATGGTCGAATTTGGGCTTTGTAGAGTGTCAAAAGTTGATGAGGTGTGTACAACCTTTTGGTGCGGAAAAGTACACCAAGTTTCTGTGCAGCTGTCTTGGCAATTGCGGCAACGTGATCATGCCAAGACATATTACCTCCCAGATTGACCCCCAGCAAATTAATAGACGGTGCCAGGGGAATTGCGTGTCCTGCCATGACTATATCCGGTTCTGCAATGTTAACCTTTTTGGAGAAGACTGCTGCCTGGGTTTTCTTAGCATTAAATTCGACTTGGTTACTGTCACCCCAAGCCAAAATTTCTTCCAGGTCATTGTTGAGGCGCAATACTTCATGCTGCCTGCGAAGATGTGCATCGGCAGCGGATGTTTGGGGAGTCAAGGTAAAAGAGGAGACAAGTGTGCTGTCATCAGCAAAGCTATAAATTGGATTTTGGGTTTTCACTAGAAGGTCGTTAATATACAGTAAAAAGAGGGTAGGCGACAATATGGATCCTTGAGGAACACCGGCATTGATGGTGAAGGTGTCTGAGAGAAACCCGTCAATCGCCACTTGCAGAGAACGGTTCTTAAGGAAGCTGGTTAACCATAAACAAAATCCATTAGGCATACCGTAGGATCGCAATTTACTTAGAAGCCCATCGTGCCAAACACGATCAAAAGCCCTAGAGATGTCCAGTGCAACAGCCCGGAATTCTCCATGATGTTCGATGGTGTTGCTCCAAAGATGGGTGACATATGCCAGAAGGTCACCTGTTGATCTGGACTTACGAAAACCGTATTGATGATCGCTGATAATGTTAAGCCCTTCCAGATACTTTAGGAGTTGTTGGTTAATAGCTTTCTCCATTACTTTTGAAATTACTGAAAGTAATGCGACGGGTCGGTAGTTGCTTGGCAGGGTCTTTTTACCTTTCTTTGGAATAGGCTGGACACGCGTCGACTTCCAGCAGGATGGAAATATTCCTTTTTTGTAGGATAAGTTGAAAAGTCTACAAAATACTGGTGTAAGTTCATCGGCGCATGTCTTGAGAACAATGATAGGAATTTCGTCTGGACCACAAGCTTTATTGACGTCGAGTCCTTTAAGAATCCGTTTAACAAGACGCTGACGGAACACGATTTCAGACATTTGCGATTGAACTGAGGGAATGTTGGGTGGTGATTTTCCCTGAAAGTCTACAGTGGAATGCGAGGAAAACAGTTCAGCAAGTAGGTTTGCTTTATCCCCGGCTGTGGTTGCTATTGTGCCGTCGGAACGTGTTAGAGGTGGAATAGTTGACTTTGTAAAGTTTTGGCTGACGGCCTTAGCGACTGACCAAAAGGACCTTGATCCGTTAGGACTGGCAAGAAGTTTGTTTTTGATTCTCTCGTTATGAGCTTCTTTGCTTTGGTCTATCATTTGCTTACATTGGTTCGATTTATTGATTAAGTGGCCCGAGAGTCGGGGTCCGTTGTTTTTTTGTAATTTGTTTCGAAATTTTAAGTACATTTAATAATACCTAATAACCTAATCAATTGCAATACCTTATCACAAAAATATATCTACAAGAAATTTGTGCTGAAATAAATTTATAATAAAATTGTTGAAATTTTTGATTAGGAATCTTGAAGTAATCAGAATTGCGTTCTGTATCATTACACGTAGTTATAGTTATATTCTAAATAAGTAGAATATACAGGGTGGCGCATCGAAAACGAAACAGAAAAATGGCAGTTCAGTTCTTTTTTGGAAAAACGCTCAGACCCGTCGATTTTGGTTTCGAGGGGGACACAAAATTGGAAAAAAATCACGTAAATACCACATTTTCGTCTTAAAATAAGGCGAGGATTCACCTCCTTTTTTCAGAAAGGTTAGGAAACACCCTGTATATATATTTAACTTATCCCGAGTTAGTTTATAGTTCAAATTACCCCTTCTTTTTGTGAGCTTTCAAATTGTATATGTATACCTCCGATTTATCACTCTATATGTATTATAAATACCAAGTCGTCTGTAAAGTAAACTCATAGTCAAGTCGAAGGTAGTTCAAGGTGCACTTTATTGCAAAAATAAATATACAGTAGGAGGTATGAACAGGTGTCTATTTATCTTCCTACGAGAAGTAGTGAAGTGTTGAAACTATGCATGGGCGTTAATGTATTAAAACAACCAATGCATTACGCTTTCTGACCATCCAACATAGAATAAGGACTCCCAGGACTGGCAATGTAACCTCACAAGATTAAGCTAGAGCGAGACAGTAAGACTTTTTTCTTATAGATGAAGTTATGTTAGGCAATCAATCTTACCAATGATCCGCATTATCTCGTTCTAGCTTGTACAATTCCTCGGAACTGTTTAATCTTTGTGTAATATATTACATGTCTTTGATTTTATTAGTCTATGAATATTATAACATGTCAATGTAATAATAGATTTATTTAACAGTGAGGTCTTGACCTCTGTATCAACTTCAGTATCCAGTAAAAAGTTACTACGAGCCAATCGTTATCACAGTAGCGATGTTTACCGAATCGTTGAAATTAAACCAAATTAATCAGAACTTTTGTATAGATTCTTAATTTATAAATAATAATTAGGCTTAATTCAAAGAAGAAAAATATGTTAAATTACTTTAAATCCTAGTAAATATTATAATTTATTTACCTACTTAAACTTAGTTTTTGACTCAACCCACAAATAAAAAACCTATATTCTTACCATGGTAAAACATTCTAAACGTATCGGAGTCATACAATCCACACGCTCCTTTTTCTCCACACGCCATTTTCCAAATCAAGCAAGCTGAATCTACCACTGCTCCATATATTATAGGACATGGCACATTTCCAAATAATCCAATAGCAAATTGAATTAAGCCCAGCGCCATAGCTTTGTCTTTAGGATCAACACATCTTAATATTAAGAGCATTGATCCCACTTCCGAGGTAGAATGTACAAATACGAATATTGAAAAGAGAACAATGTAGGAGATGAAGTTTCCACATTCGTGCTCACAGTAGCCAATAGTTGCATTTCCGAATGGATTAGTGTCGTTGAGGGAGTGATCAAAAGAGCCTAGACACATGCAGTTGGAGTAATAAAGAATTTTTCCGTCTTTTTGAGTGTAATTTTGACAACCAGCATGACAAGGTGATAAGTAAGTTTTTCCATCTTGTCCACAGATTGGTTGAAATTGATCTTCGTTACAGTTACATAACGTTTCGTTGCAGCTGGTGATCTGAATGGTGTTCACTCTACAAATAAGGCCACATTACTTTCTATAACAATTAATTCTAGGAAACCTCTTACCCTTGATTTGGTTTCAACTCTGCCAGATCATTCATAGGGCATCCAATGAACATAAGAACTCCCATTCCAATTGCATATACAATTGCTGTAAATGCTATCCATCCGGCAACAAATCGTGCATTGGGTTTAACCTTCAAAATGAAAATTCCACTTATTACTATCCCTACGCCCATAACCAATATTCCTCCAACCCCTGAAATGTAATGAAAAATATGTTAGACTAAGATTTCCAAGTAAAGTAGACTTATTTTGTGTGTATTACTGAGAACAGATGTACCATGTTGACTTACCAGAAATCATATTAGCTGTGGGCGTAGGGAGTCTAAATTGAGATTCTAAATATTTGGGTAGAAAAGTGTAGAGGCCCGCTATTGGCAGAATGTGAAGCACGCTACTTGCAGTTCTGAACATCAGTATGTCGTTTTTCAGTAACCGTTTGACAGTCTTTGGAAAATCTGAAATTAAGAAGAAACGCTGGTCAAGATATACCTACACATGGTGTATAAGTGCAATTTTTAAAAATTTCCAAGATTCATGAATTCAATCGTACCTCTATAACATGTATTTTTCCTTACCTCTTAAACTAGGATGCTGACTTTTATCAGGAACAATCTTCTTTTGAGGTCTGTGAAGAGGCTTCGCGTTGGGTAGTTTTCTGGGAAAGGCAAACATCGCTATAGAAGCTAATATAAGCAACCCTGAGATTATTACAAGACCCAGCCACCAGGCTCCTACCCATCTAGGATCGGAGGAGTCTATTTTCGGATCTACAGATAGATCAGCGTAGACACTAGTGCAAAGGGATCCTACTATGAATCCGAATGCTGGGCCTAAGATTCGGACTCCAATAGTTATTGCTAAAACATATTTTTTATATTAAAAGTTAGCTTGGGCTAATGCATTGGATTAGGATCAACGTTGGTTTTCAATTTTGATACATGCAAAGTACGCATAAAAATACATTTTTTCGGAATAAATATTTTTAAAACTTCCATGCCCTGAAATATTAATCAAAAAAATGATACGCCATGATTTTTTAAAATATAAATATTATTTTTATAATTAAGTAGCCCCTATCTTCTCATAAAAATGGTCTCTTGAGCTTTTTTTGTCCGGCGGCCGGTTTTCGATTTAAAAACTAAAATAAAGTAGGTAATAAAAATACATTTTTTATTTTTTTAAATATAACTATTTTAAAAAATTAAATTAATCTGAGAAAAATTAGCGGCAAGCCGGCAACTACATTAAATTATATGTTGAAACTGTCGGCCTCGGGTAAGTATGCACACTTCAGCCCTCCTCAGTGACTCGCGTACTACTTAGCAAATTCCTGGAATCTATTATGCGGTTTCAAAAATTTTTCCTCGGTTTGAATTGGTTGACCAAACCAAGGTCTTGAGATGTCCCCTAAAAATATATCCAAACTGTTTAGGTCTGGGGATCTAGCTGGCCATGACGCTTTTCTCCTAAGACGTAATCAGGGGGATTATTAAAGTTTTGATCTAAATATTAAAATGCCAGCGCACTAAAATGTGCAAGTGCACCATCGTGCATAAACATAGGAACATCTTCCACAGAATTGGCAAATTATCTTCAAGAAACTGGCAATAATAATCGCTGGATAGGTGGAGGAATAGAGTGATGGAGCCAGCTAGATCCCCAGACCTATTTGGATATATTTTTTGGCGACATCTTAAGATCTGTGAAGCTATAAGAAATCCTCCAGGACTTTTCAAGAACCAGACATTTTCAACAGTTAATTTAATGTAGTGGTCCGCTTGCCGCTTATTTTTCTCTAGTTAATTTAATTTTGTTCAAAATAAGTACAAGTTTAAAAAAATAAAAAATGTATTTTTTAAATCGAAAACCGCTGGACGAAAAAAAGTCAAGAGACCATTTATATGAGAAGATAGAGGCTAATTATAAAAATAATATTTATTTCAAAAATCAGTGGCGTATCAATTTTTTGATTAAAATAATTTTAGGGCATGTTAACAGGGACGCCACTGATAAAAAATTAAAAAACCTTTATCCTGGAAAAAATGTAGTTTATGCGTACTTTGCATGTACCAAAGTTGAGAAAAATATAGCAAGCGGTTTAAGAGATATTGGGAAAAATTATTTTTTATTTTTTCAATGTATATAAAAATTTAAAAAGGAATTATTTGGGACACTAAGTACCTACAAAGGTGACGAAGTCTCAACGTCATAAAAGTAAACTATCTACACCAATAAGGAAAACAATAATTTCTTTGTTTAATAAGAAATTCTTAGGTTTTAAGACGGCATAAAAATTCTTAAATGGATACTTTCGCAAAGTAAGTGTGGAAACTGGTACTGTAAAAACGCCGAAATTAAACAGTTAAAAATAAGGCACCGTTATAATATTGATTTCTTCAATTAACACATTTGTGTTTGTGGAAAAATGTAAACTAATTGAGTATTTAACATCGGCGGCTCGTGGTTAATTTTACAAGGGGTCATATGTCGAAATTTATTATTAATTACCGACAAAAACCACCACAACCAAAAAAAAACTCTAACGTTTTTACTTGTATCAGTATGATGCCTATTGTACCGTTATTGAATGAACTAACTGCCTAATGGGTAATTCTTTGTACTCAACATTTATGTTTGAAACCACACCACAACGTTTACATATCATGTGAAATATCAAGCATAGAAAACAATATAATGAATTTAGTTTCGTCACATTCTCGTACATGGACCGCAGTGGCGGATCCAGGTTTTTGTTGCTCCCCCCCGGGTACGCACCTTCATGGACGTACCAAAAACAAATTTTTCCTGAAAATAATTTAAGAACTACTACTTCCACAGCGTAACTCTTAAGATCTTCTTTACACGCGTTTTCTCTAACGTACAACTTAAAAAAAACTACTGGGAACAAGCCTGAATAGTTTATTTATCTTCGTTTTTCGTACAAGTGGTAGCATGCGTCTATTTCTCTTGTGCTCACAGTAATATTAATCACTTGACTGGTTTGCTGATGAGTGTGTAAAATACAATAAGGGATTTTTTAAAGGTAACAGCCTAATTTGTACATGAAACAAATTACTTTTGCCTGGTTGTTCGATCGATTTTAAATTTAATAAATATAAAGTTACATGGGAAGAGAACCATGTGGGAAGTCATGGACCAAATTACCTTATGGAAGGGTATTTAATATTTCCAGACATTATTTTCTAGCTAAGAAAAAGGCCTAATCAATAAAAAAGAACCTAATAATAGTTGTTAATCTCTTGAAAAAATTAATTTTTACCAAAATATAACGGAGATTCTTTGCTGGCAACATTGTCATCAATATATGGAATTCCCAAAGTATAAACAGCAGTCTGACCCATGCCAACGCCCAGCAAACTAATAAAAAAAATTGCCAGAACGATGTTGGTTACACTGGGTTGAATTTGGTGTCCTGCAACTACATCTTCGTGGCAAGATTGTAAAATGTTTGGAGCGCTCAAAAAGGCACTGGAATTTAACATACTTCTTGGAAATTCATCTAAATCACTGGGGGCTCTACATACATTGGGTTCCCTAAAAATAAGAAAAACTTGTAATGTCATGATTCTTTGATAAAAGTTTTTAAACTATTTGTTACAGGCATGGAATTTAACTAGCTAAACGATGTTATCACAGTGTAATGTATTGTATAAACATAAAATAATGATAACACGTTGTTATTTATTTTTAAAGTAATGACTTAATTACATAAAAATGTATTCTCAAAATAATAATTCTGTTCTTTAGCAATAAAAATTACTCTAACAGAAAGCAGCAAAAGTAATATAGCTGTCGCTCTCGCTATAACTTGTTCTTATACAGAATATGTAATATTGATTAATTTAAAAGTACCGGGTGATTCATTAAGGGTGACGAGCGGCCATATCTCGGAAAATACTGGGCATAGAAATTCAGGAAAAAAAAATTATAACTATAGTGGCCATGAGAAAATCCTGGAAATAATTTTTAAGTTCCGCATTTTGCCGCAAGAGGGCGTAATTGAAAAGTAAATTATAAAAGTTTACATATCTCCGAAAATTCCACATTAAGGTATATCTTTGATAACACCATTAAAAAGCTTGGACAATTATGCATCATTTTGGTCCTATGCTCATTGGTGTACCGACTTTAATAAGAGGGGGGGGGGAAGCTGTAGACGGGCGGGGTGGTCATTTCCAACAATTTTTATCAAACAAAATGTTTTCATTATCAATGTTAATAAATAGTAGAGCTAATTTAATTTAATTATTTTAATAAAGAACGGTGTGCCTGAGGAGAAAAACGCAAGATACCATTTTTATGCAGAATTGACCAGGCTAATCCGAAAAATATCCACATGGAAAAATATCAGTGGCGTCCCACTTTTTTTCTAAAAAATATTTATTTAAATTTTTAAAAATTATTCCATTCGCGATAACGCTGAAACGAACGGAGATATCGAGCTGCGGTTTTAATATTTTTTTTAGCAAATTTCATCTACTTTTCGATTATGGTATCATAATTATACCGTATGATTTATTTTTTCGGAGTAAAATCAAAAAATTTGTTATTATTACAAATTGCGCCCTCTAGCATTTTTTTTGTGAACTATTATGGACAACTAAATACGATTGGTGAAAGTGCATACATTTCTCTTCCAAACAGTCTTTAGTTTGCTAAAATCGGATAACGTTTATAAGTTACAGCGATTTAACTGATTACACTTTCAACAGCTTCCCCCCTCTTATTGAAGTCGGTACGCCAATGAGCATGGGACCAAAATGATGCATAATTGTCCAAGCTTTTTAATGGTGTTATCAAAGATATACCTTAATGTGGAATTTTCAGAGATATGTAGGTAAACTTTTATAATTTACTTTTCAATTACGACCTGTTGCGGCAAAATGCGGAACTTAAAAATTATTTCTAGGATTTTCTCATGGCCACTTTAGTTGTAATTTTTTTTCCGGAATTTCTATGCCCAGAGTTTCCGAGATATGGCCGCTCGTCACCCTTAAAGAATCACCCGGTACAAATAAATGAACGATTCGTAAATAGAGTTTGGTATGGCACCCAATTCCCGCGGCTCACCGATCACAAGTAGGCTCTTCTTATGCTATCTTTGCAGGAAAGCCATAAAAAAATAAAATTGACTTTTAAATCTCCAAGGAACTGCAAGAAATCGCTTCAAGAGCCAAACCTATTTTTAGAAACACCAACGTTTTTCCAAGTTGTCCATGCAACCGCAGGTCCATGGAGATAAAAATAATAAACACCTTCCTACTATTTGTTATTGTTATTATATCATTATGATTTCATTACCATTTACCTGATATTTCCAGTGAAATCATTTGCGTTAATCAACTGTTTTCCATAAATAAAATGAGGAAGGGAGCAGGTAAACGAGCTTACTGCAAAGAGAACCATGCCCCACGCAATCCACTTGGGTCTATGTCCCTGGCCCCCATAATATGTCAAAAGTAGCGAAGACCCTATTTGCCCCATCTCAGTTGCGCTCATAATAATCCCAGTGATTTTTGATTGAATTTGAAACAACTTTTCTATTGTTGTAATTGCACTTACAAAATACGTATGATACATTCCTTGAAGTACCCACGCCATACAAAAAACTGCAAGGAATACCTAAAAAATAACTATGTTTGGTCCTCCAAGCATAACAACTTAAAAATATTAATAATTTAAATGTTATTGTTTCATAAGGGCATAGAATGACCCTTTTTAGTTGTATAATACTTATTGTATAAGCGTTGGTTGGAGTATCTAATTGATATTCGCTTATTCGGCAGGTATGAATTGTATGGAATATGATAGTTTAGTGTAATTTACCTGTTTTGAAGCAAACATTTTGATACATCGAGGTTGACAGGGTCCCCATCCACATCTTTCTGTCTCGTCATCGCTGTCGCTGTGTGTTGTGACGTCACCATTCGACCTGTGATTCTGTGATAAGTGATGTAGGTGATCATCATATGGATCTGTAGAGGATGTCAAAGATGTTTGTTCGCAAGGAGGGTCGTTGTTTTCTTTCGAACCATTTTGTAAAGGACACATTTCGTCAATAGAAGTCCTATTATTGTTGCTCACTTTTGACATTCTATTGTCATAGTTATTTTCCGTCATTAGCTTTTAGGATATTGTGATGCTTGGGTGATTTTTGATGTACCATGTGATGTTTGGCGAGGTTGTGATACTTAAAAATCAGTCTTGTTTATTTTCTGCAATATAAAATTTTTTAATAAATCTTTGGACATAATAATTCTCAGTTACTTAAAATAGAAAAAAATGGATATGTGATAAAAATGTGATAGGTAACTAGGTTTGTAATAAACTAGAACTACAAAAGGACCCATTTAAAAACAATAGTAAAATTGGCTAGTAACAGTAACCGCTGTTGTGCAAATAACTATTAAAATGTTTTAATCAGCTCAGTGCTTTTCATTTAATGATAAGTTATCAGGATTATTGATTTTGACTTCTGGTTAATTTTATTATGATTATGAAAGGATTGGTTATTCAAGCACACTTCTATACCAGACCAGCTATATACCTATCCATCTCCTGGAAACAATTGTCTCAACAATGGTTTCTTTGGAAATTATCTTGCTGGTAATGTTACCAGGTAATGGATATACCAGACCTAAAGGGCAGAAAAGTTATAACTAAACTCTTGTGAGTATTCAGTGCCGTCTGTAGGTGGGGGCAGCAGGGGGCGACGCCCCTGGACGACAGACAACTAAAGGGCCTTTGACAAAAATTATTAAACAACTATTTCCAGGCCCGGTAGTTCGTTCCATGGCTTATAATATTGCTTAAGTTATCATAACCAGGTATCCCAGTCATTAAGGAGCCGAGGTACCAACCCCCCCCTAGCACAAAAATCGGCATAACTCGGTAGCTTATAAAAAATTTAAATATTTTGCTCCCATAGCAGGTTGAGTTTTAACAAAAAAAAATCAGCAGGATATTTCTCCTGCAGTCAGCAAAAGAAGTTTTTTTTCGCCCTGCTAACACAAGGAGTTCTAAAACAAGATTAATTAAATAATTAGGTACTTAAAGATTTGAGACAGTTTTTCTATCCCTAAATTTAGCTTACAACAATTTTTCGATTTTCGATACTCTAATTGAAAAATACAGATAATTTTGTGCTATCATGTTTTCTTAAAAATGTTGAGAATTTTGCATTTTGTTTGGCAACGTTGCAAAAAATTAAAAAACTAAATGTAGCGTCATATGGATAATTTCCTGAGAAAACAAAAAATGATAAAATAGTTGTTCCATTTAAAAAAAATGTATGTTTTTATTGTACTACTTTTCTAGACCATCCTGTATATTTAAAAATAATTTAAGAACATATATTTTTTACACCTAACAACTTTTATAAACACTTATTTTTATATGTTTAATAGTAGAGACGGTACTTTGTCACGCAAATGGGTCTGTTCGGGTCTGTGGTTTGAGGAAAAAGATACAAAATTTACCTTACCATACAGGGTGGCGCATCGAAAACGAAACAGAGATTTACTGGCAGCTCAGTTCTCTTTTGGAAAAACGCTCAGACCCGTCGATTTTGTTTTCGAGAGGGACACAAAATTGGCAAAAAAATCACGTTAACACGTGTAGCCCCCTAGGCGGGGGTGGCACCACCCCTAACATCTTAAATAAAAAGGAGGTCGAGTGATGCCTTATTTTAATGGTAGGTTCTTAATTAAAATAATTAAATTAAATTAGCTCGACTATTTATTATTATTAACATTGATAATAAAAAATTTTGTTTTATAAGAATTGTTTGAATATGGTATCATAATTATACCGTATGATTTATTTTTTCGGAGTAAAATCAAAAAATGTGTTTTCATTACAAATTGCGCCCTCTAGCATTTTTTTTTGAGAACTATTATGGACAACTAAATACGATTGGTAAAAGTGCATACATTTCTCTTCCAAACAGTCTTTAGTTTGCTAAAATCGGATAAGTTGTTAATAAGTTTCAGCGATTTAAATGATTACACTTTCAACAGCTTCCCCCCTCTTATTAAAGTCGGTACGCCAATGAGCATAACACCAAAATGATGCATAATTGTCCAAGCTTTTTAACGGTGTTACCAAAGATATACCTTAATGTGGAATTTTCCGAGATATGTAAAATTTTAAAATTTACTTTTCAATTACGCCCTCTTGCGGCAAAATGCGGAACTTAAAAATTATTTCCAGGATTTTCTCATGGCCACTTTAGTTATCATTTTTTTCCCGAGTTTCTATGCCCAGTAGTTTCTGAGATATAGCCGGCTGCCTTTCTTATTGAATCACCCGGCACATGAATTTTACATCATTATAAAGGGAATTGAAAGACCATTAAAATAAGATATCACTCGACCCCCCCTTTCCATTTAAGATTTTAGGGTTGGTGCCACCCCCGCCCAGGGGGCTGCACGTGTTAACGTGATTTTTTACCCTTTTGTGCCCCCCTCGAAAACAAAATCGACGGGTCTGGGCGTTTTTCCAAAAAAGAACTGCCAGTAAATGTTTCGATGCGCCACCGTGTATTTTATAAAAATATTAATTTATTTTTATTTCCGCTGTGTAAATTTTTTTGATAATTGACTAAATAGATTCGCGTTTACGAAACATTAGTCTTCGGTGTGCCCAATAAAACATTTTAAAAAACAATTAATAATAATCCCAATGCAATATGGCTCTTGATAATAATCATTAAACTTTTAATTTTATTTATCGTCAAATATGTTACGCAATGAATAATTAAAATGCTAAAAGGAAAATCCCTGAATAAAATATGTATTTAAACATTTATAGAAATGGATACACTTTATTTTTATAGTAAAGCATCCTAAAATGACGTCAAAACTGAAAAATTATAATGTAAGTGGGTTAAATGAGTAAGATATATGTAGTAAAGTACGAAAGTGCTGGCTTATTATAAAAATCGCACCAACGTATGTGCGTAATAAATTTTTTCCTACCATAGGCGCACATAAGGGGTCAAATACAGGAGAATATTTTAATTTAAAAAAAAAATACAAAATAATATACAGGGGGCGCCAAATTCAGTGGCCTATTAGAAATATTTAGAAAACGACAAAAGATATGTTTATAAAAATTTGAGTGTGTTCCTAAGAATCTATGCCTATCTCTTATAGTTCTTGAGATATTAATTAATTAGTCATTTTTTGGGGCCAAAACATGCTAATCAGAAAATTAAATATTTTTGTAATTAAGGCACCTAGAAAGTTAAAATTTTTACAGACGGTTCATATAGCATGGCCATCTAGGGATTTTGCTGATATATAAAAATATTTTTACACAGGGCGTCACAAAAAAACGTAATTTTCGTAATATAAATAAATGCAAAATTCTCAACTTTTTTAAATGGAACACCTTGTATTTTATTTTCTTAACAAAATCTAGTTTATATTTCCTACCAATAAGTATGACATGTTCCTATACCATGATCTGGCAACACCGCCCCTCTCAAAATATTTTTAAACGCTAGAATACTAGCTCTTATGAACATACTCAAATTTTCATAAACATATCTTTTGCCGTTTTCTAAATATTTCTAATAGGCCACTGAGTTTGGCGCACCCTGTATAATAATGCATACACTTTCAACCCTAATACTAGTATTACGCTTTTTTTAAATATGGTGCCTATTTATTTAATAAAAATTCAAAATTAGATATTGTCGTAATATAAAAAATACCCATGATAAAAAAGTATGTTCGAAATTTTTGTACATTTAAGAAGGCAGGGAAGAGTAAAAAATCCCCCAACCCACCCCATTTCCCCACTAGACCGGATAAGATTGGACGTGGAGTGTGGGAGAAGGTGCAGAATGGGTAGGTCATACAATGACTGAGGATCGTGGTTCGGAACCAACGTTAAGCTGTAGGTCCCCTCGGGAATGGCCCTGGCAGTGACAAAGCCAGTGGCGGCTCGCGGTCCTAAAAAATGGTGAAGAGCTAGGTATAATGCGGGTACTTAAACATTGACTAAAGACCCGTGTAACAAAACGTCTCTCTTATTCTCATCTGTCCAACGACTAAATGGAGTTTCCAACAAATTACAATCTATGCCATTAATTGAGTTCATTTTTAAAACACACAACTAAGTAGGTACATACACTACTGAATTAACTGAAAAATAAAAACAAAACTTCTTAATCACACAGTAAATCACGTAAAAACGATATCTATAACCGTAAGTTTCGCGAAGCCTTAAAATAAATACCTTAAGGTTAAGCAAACCAATGCCAAAACAATGGTGCATACGACTGATCTATTTTTAAATTGCCTTTCATCATAATGCAAATTGTTACATGCTGTTTGCGTGACTAACGTCACGTAACCTAGCAACGGTGGATATCAAAGCCATATTGGACGTTGGGTCTTCACTTGCTTTGAGCTAATGGACACGGTCGGCTGGGGCGCGCCAAAATGCACGAGTGTTATATAATTATGGTCCATCGGAGTTAACCGTGGCCCTATTATGCGTAGCTACATTCGGATTAAATTAATATTATTAATTCGAACATAATTATTTTTTAAGGGCTAAAATGGTAGCTGTATTGGTATATTAATATTTAATATTGTCGAAAAACTTTCCTCCTTGTTTTATTTTTCACCTGACGAGCCGCCACTGTTAAACGCCTAATTCGAAAGAATGGCAAGAAATGACAAGTACTTACATGCTGAATTTATATTCATATTTTTTAAATAAGAATAATATTTGTCCTGGCTAGCTAAGCTAATTTAGACTTAAGATAATGGGTACAATTTTTCTATGTATGTATTTTAAAAATTCGAATTTTTATTTCAAAATTTGTATTTAGACTTTACGTTAGTTTATAAACAACTTTGTTTTATAAAATTTTTGTAAAAAATAATAAATAATGGTACTTCTCTCGTGAAGCATTTTCATATTTTCCTAATTTATTAACACCCTGTACACTGTACACCCCACACTTTTTTTTATCGTGAATTAATTTTCTCATCAAGCAGAACTTTTTATAAAGCATGATTTTTGTTCGTAAAATGAATAATAAAGATTTTTTTCCACTTGGGGACCCCATCCGCGGACACACTTTATGTATGTACTTCAATTATAACCATTTTTTAAAGTAATTAATTATGCTTTGATGTAACATTCTTAATTATGAATTCCGAAAACATTACAGAAAGTTTATTTAAATAACTATATTTAGAATTGAATTAAGGGTAGGAATTAGTATTGGTACAATTCAATTAATTTAGTCACATAAAAAATGATTCAATTGTGTTACTTAAAAGTGTTAAAATCGTCAAGTCAATCCTATTCCATATAGTCAAATAAATTGCATATGAATAAATCATACTATTATACGCATGAATGTCGAAATAGTTTTAATATTTTTTTCTCTATTACAGATAAAATGTAGCATTTCACTTTTTCATGGTGGTATAATAAAATTTCGGTATGACATGTATTATAGTAGTATACGTACCCTATGCTGGCGCTTATGTATGCACAAAGTATATAAAAAGATAAAAGCGAATTCTTACCTATTTGAGATTGCTTCATTTCATGCCGATTACAAAATACATAGTTTTAAATGTTATTTTACGAAAAAATATGTTTCCAGCTTTTCGGGGTTAATGACATGTGAACTAAAAACTAAAAATACACTTTACCATAGTTTTGTTTAAATACTAATGTGACGTAGGAATTCTATTATAGGTACTAGGTAGGTATATACATACACTATATTGTTATTAGGTGTCACTGTTATCTTTTTCGATGAGAGAATCAGGGGCGGCTCGTCAGGTGAAGTAGGTGAAAGGGGCTCTTCAAAAAAAAAATGAAACCAGGAGGAAAGTTTTTTGACAATATTAAATATTAATGCACCAATACAGCTACCATTTTAGCCCTTAACAAATAATTATGTTTGAATTAATATTATTAATTTAATCCGAATGTAGCTATGCATAATAGGGCCACGGTTAACTCCGATGGATAATAATTATAAACACTCGTGCATTTTGGCGCGCCCCAGCGACCTTGTCCGTTAGCTCAAAGCAAGTAAAAGACCCAACGCCCAACATGGCTTTGATATTCACCATTGCTATGGTTACGTGACGTCAGTCACGCAAACAGCATGTAACAATTTGCATTATGATGAAGGGCAATTTAAAAATAAATCAGTCGTATTCACCATTGTTTTAGCATTGGTTCGCCTAACCTTAAGGTATCTATTTATTTTGAGCCTTCGCGAAACTTACAGTTGAGGAGCGATCAGACAAAAGCAGATAAATCCATTTTTAACGAAAATTAATTTTATACCGGATTCTCAATTTATGGGGTCAGATAAATCCATTGGCGATATCAGATTCAAGCTAAACCAGATATTTCGTATTAAAAATAGCGTTTGAAAGTAGCCAAATCAAGCAAATGCAGATAAATCCAAAAAATCCCGTTTTCAATTCACGTTTCAGGCACGTTTTTTTGCATACATGTTCATGATCCTAAATATTATTAAGGTGTAATATTTTTATAAAACAAACAATCATAAAATAATAGTGTATAACTAAGTTTTTTTAATAAAATGTTTTATTTTTATTCAAGCAAAATAAGTTAAATCCATTTCATTCAAGCAAAACAAGATAAATCCATTTTTTAAATCGCGATAACTCTTACAGATTACCTATTATTTTTTATATTTTCTTAATTTCAGGTCCTTAACTTAAGCTTTATTGAATGCATTTTTCATTTTTACAATAGATCAAAGGGCCTCTGGATTAGCAGTTTTTTATCAATAGCTCAAAACTATGTAAAATGGATTTATCTGCTTTTGTCTGATCGCTCCTCAGTTATAGATATCATTTTTACGTGATTTACTGTGTGATTAAAAAGTTTTGTTTTTATTTTTCAGTAAATTCAGTAGTGTACGTTCCTACTTGTGTGTTTTCAAAATGAACCCAATTAATGACATACCTGTTTTTAGTCAATGTTTGTTTAAGTACCCTCACTATACCTAGCTCTTCACCAATTTTTAAGACCGCGAGCCGCCACTGGAGAGAATGTTAATTTATTAGGTACTGATAAAGGAGAGGGAATCATATGGTTACAGAGGAATAAGGGCCATTAGGGGACGGGGGTTCAACATCAACGTACCCCACTAAAAATAATGACCAGGTTAGTACAACGAACTTCTAATACTAATAAAATCGACAACAAAAAACTCTCTATCATAAAAAAACATTACAAAAGAGATTTGGTATTCTATTCAAATTTTTTAAACATTTGAATATGCAAAACTATACAGAGTGACCCATATTTAAAGAAGAAAGTTCGGAATTTCCTATGAAAGTAAGTGTCGAACTACTACTTGTCTAATTACCATTACCCAGCATTTATACTTAAAATCTAATTTATCAAAATAAGAGTTTAGAATGATTTATTTAATCAATCATCAAGACGATGAGATTGAAACAATATGAACATTTTTGGCAGCATGATGTCATTCTCTCAACTGGTGTCCCACTAGGGGGCCTTGGGCTAGGAATAGGATGCATTAAAATCCGTCTTAAAAGAAAGCAATTTAAATTTGTGGTCAGGTTAAAATGTAAAAGGTGGGTATTAAAAGAACGGTCGAAAGTAAAATTAAATTTAAAAAAGTAACCTTTACTTCGTGGGAAAAGAAACCTCGAGGTCCCAGTATCAAAAAAAAAATCTACTGTCGCAAAAGAATCACCTTTATCTGAATTTTTTCTTTAGCATTCTAAAAAAATTTGGATATTTTCTTGATTTTGTTTTATTGAATTTTAGGCCATACAGAATACTTACGATAAAAATTATACAGTGTCATGTTAACAAATCTGGAGTATTGGCTAAGTGGAAACTATGAATAACTAAATTCTAATAATGGAATTCTGGTCACGCAGTGGCGTAGCCCGGGGTTGGGGAAGTGGGATCCATAAAACCAAAAGATTGAAAAAATTACGGCAACCCTATCAATATGGTGACATTTTGCAAACCAACAAAATCCCTCTAAACGCTATTTCAAAGGTGATTTTCTCGGAATATACACAAACAATTTTGTAAAAACCTGTTTGATATTCCGCGGTAGGCATAATTATTTTCAGCGAATCGAGAATTTGGTTTCAGGTATCAGCCAGTGTGAAGATTTTACGGCCTGAAAAATCAATTATCGGGATTTTGTTGGCTTACAAGACAAACTGACATCCACGCAAAACTTAAAACTCTTGCGCGGCGCGCGACACCCTCTTCGGATTTTATTTATTAATTTAAAAAGTTTTATTGGTGTTTGCATGCATAATCTTTACATCCCTTGGCTTCTAATAATAATTATCGATTATAGTTATTATATTTTTTTGGTTTTCAACAAATAAAAAATAAACCTTATTTTTAATATTTTTTTGCTCAGTTCAAATTAGGCTTTTTCCTCTTCGTTCGCTGCCAGGGCCATTCCCGAGGGGACCTACAGCTTAACGTGGGTTCCGAACCACGATCCTCGGTCATGCGACACCCCTCAAGGGCTATCAACCCTTGGTTTATTGCCATTGCATACCTACCGATTGGGGAGTGTGTATCTTCTTCCGCACCCCACGAGATGTCCGATCTCATCCGTCCTAGTTACCGACGTAAATAGGGTGGGTTGGAAGATGATACATTTTACACTTTTGCATTCTTAAATCCACTAAATTTCGGACATACTTTTTTTACTGTATGTACGTACGCCCACTCCGGGAATCGAACCTGGGTCGCCACGGTCGAATGCCAGTAACTCACCTATGAGCCACTGCCGCGGTTGTATGCTTATTTCATAAAGTAATTTTATAAGTTTTAAATTATTTATATTAGTGAATTAGTATAACTCCCTACAAAGTTTTATAAAAATATTCTATACTTTATCTAACTTGAGATTTTTTTTTATAGTCCAAAAAAGGGTTTTTGGGCGAGGCGCCCGAAAAAATTTTCGCCTACGGCGCCAGTTGCTCCGTTTCAGATCCTTTTGGACCCCACAAACCAAATTGCTGGCTATGCCACTGTGGTCACGTAATATAACTGCAAATAAAAGTCACTCAGAGGGTTTTCATCGATAAAAGATGGTGGGGTGGGGGCGACTAAAAAAAATTACTTCTAAAAAAGGAGCGTATCCCGGCTCTGTTCTTATAGTGACTTATAACAAGAATTCTGATTCTTCACACGCCCTACAACCTACAAGTTTCAAGGCTCAAAGTAAAAAAAAACACTCTTTTTGTAAGGCTCAGGGGGGGAGGGGGGGGGGGACTACCTTCGGCCCTTTGGCGCCTGGCCCAGGTGTGCAGTTTTTAATTCAATAGATGAATCAAAAAATTATATTAAGTAGTTTTTGCAATGTTTTAATCTTTTTTTGTCACCCTGTATATATAATGTCCAATAGTAAAAAAAATTACCCACTTTATATATTCAGGTGCCTTAATAGAACCTCTGGAGAATTTCAAAATATGTACATGTCTCGTCACTACATATAATTTTTAACTGTATTTGTGTTTAAATAATGGCAATATGTATATAGGTAGTATGGGTGTAAGCAAAACGTGTCTAAACTACATAAATAGCATATACTAGTACTGTTACCACATTGGCACGCGTAAAATATTTTTAAGAAGACAAAACCAGGAACCCACAGTCATTGACTAAACAATAGGCTATGAATGTTATGCCATTGTGGAATTAGAAATATTTTCTTTCATTTATGGTTGAAAATATCAATAAGTATGGATTTAATTGCGACTATTGCTAAAACTGTTACTGAGCATTATTTTAGTTGGAAAAGATGTTTGTGCAAATTAGCTGCTTAGGACATAGATTAAGGTGCACATTTTAAAATTATGCTGGAGTATACAGAGTATACAAAATTCTACGTTTATGTTGTAAATGTCATGTGTCTAAATTAAATAGTTTTTGAGATATTGACGTTTAAAATATGGCATTTTGAGACTTAACAGGCTGTAACATTAAAACGGTTCATCAAAAATGGTTTTCACCTTCCTAACTTACTTTTTTATTCCCTATCCAAGGAAATCAACTTCCTATTTATTACGTTAAATAAAAAAACTGGTTTTAACGGTTTAACATGTTAAACCAGTAGTTGTAGCTTTTAGGTAGAGAATAAAAAATTAAGATAGGGAGGTGACACCCATTTTTTTCTAAAATGAGCCGTTTCAATGTTACAGCCTGTCAAAGTCTGAAACTGCCATATTTTAATCTCAGAAACCGTTAAATTTAGACATATTATAACATTTAATACAAAATCAGCGTAGAATTCAATGGGGAATTAGAAAATAATACAATATATACAGTCTAAAGGCCTATTTACATTAGATGCAAGTTGCAAGTGCAAGTCTATGGTAGTTTTAAATGGAAAAACTTGAATCAGCTGATTAAAATATAATCTTTAATGAGCTGATCCTAGCTAGCTGATGCAAGTTTTCCCATTCAAAATGACCACTTGCACTTGCAACTTTAATCTAATGTAAAAAGGCCTTATAATTTTTATAATATACAGCCATTTAAAAAAAATAAATGTAAATATTATTTGAAATGTAAAAATGAGGATCAAATTAAATGCAAAATTCTGCATAAAAAATTAACATTTATTCAAAACCTCAAACCTTGAAGTTGTCTTAAAAATATTAAATTTAAATCGCATCCTGTGCATTTTTTTTTAAATGTTCTACTAATATATTTAAATTTATAAATTTTAAATCTATTATTTCTATTTGGACGGAAATACATAATGCTACAAATTTGAATTTTAAAGTAGCTTCAACACCTTTTATTTCTGTCTGTATTTCAATTTTTGATTCTCATAAAAATATGTTTGGTATAGTTTATAATAAAAATGAGTTTTTCTAGAATTACATTTTGTAAGATCCTTGAAGTATCGATTTTTAAGGAGGAACATCTAAATTTATAATTTTTTGGAAAAATGATCTGCTCAATATTTAACACGTGCTTCTGCGTATTTATATTTTACCGGATGATTCCTAAGTTGATACTTCTTTTCTAGCTGTGTATGAAAGGTATTAAAATAAACAACATTTTCAAACACCTTTTTTCAAAAAACTTTAAAATAGG
Organism: Polydrusus cervinus; assembly: GCA_935413205.1. Taxonomy (NCBI): domain Eukaryota; kingdom Metazoa; phylum Arthropoda; class Insecta; order Coleoptera; family Curculionidae; genus Polydrusus; species Polydrusus cervinus. The sequence goes on from OW284520.1 coordinate 5,351,114, forward strand.
CGAGTTACAGAAGTAAAAACTCTAAGTGCAAGCCTATTCATCAAAACGTAGCCTGCTATACTTTATGTTGTTTTTGTCTTATTAGTCATGCAATTTACGGTCGGTGGTCATTTATTTATTTGGAAATCTGCTGCGGTGTCTTTTTCTGAAGCAAGTTAATTTTAAATTGGTGACACGTGAAAAAAAAATGTGAAAACAATGAACTAGTAGATATGGTGCTGATTTAAGGCGAGTGTCGTCAAAGTGTGGCTGCTGCTTCGAGATTATACGCAGAACGCTTTCCCTTACGGACGCATCCTACACTCAGAAGTTTTCTTACTGGTATTCAACGGGCAAATTAGGCAGGACCGTATTTAATCCATTGTGTAACAAATAAATTTAAGTATTTTATTTTTGAGTTTTTTGAAAAAGGTATTTGAAAATGTTGTTTATTTTAATGCCTTCTATAATACACAGCTAAAAAAGAAGTATCAACTTAGGAATCACCCTGTATTACCTGTCAGACGAAAACCATAGACAAATTACCCCATCACACAGCTCAGTGGTAGAGCTGTGGTATTCAGGTGTAGGCGAACCGGGTTCGATCCCCGAACGGGCGTACGGAATAATAAAAAAGGTATTCCCAACATTTTAGAGGTAAGAATGCAGAATGACACTGGCGACTTCCGTATACGATCCATTGAGGGTGGATAATTCTTTCTGGGACTGATGGACTAACAAGAGGATTTTTTTTCTCCAAGGGCTCATTGTGCTCACCCTGTTTGGTTGTTACACCCACTCGGTGATCTCAGTTTCTTGCACTAGTTTCTGTAGGTCAACTTGGGAGAGGGAAAGGATGTCCTCTGGTACCAATTTTGGTTGCCTTCAGTCAAGGTCTCCAATGTACAGTTGCATTCTGTGCAGACAGTTCTTGACAGCCATATGTCCTGTCAGAATTCCTGTAATGGTTCTCAGCTGATTTCTGTTCATTTGAAGCAACTGTTTCGTAAGTCTTGGGTCTGTATCCCCAATGAAGCTATTGCTGTGGTGTAATCCCTGTCTGTTGCTTCAGTGGATTTTGTGTTCCCTCCTGATCCATCACTTTATGGCATCTCGTACCTTGATACTTCTAGTGCCGGTTCTGGACCAATGAATGTATTTTCTGAGCCTTTCCTTGCAATTTTATCGGCTTTTTCATTTCCTATAATACCTTCATGTCCTGGTACCCACTGCAGTATTACTTTTGTCAGAGCCTCTAGTTCCTCTTGACATTCCCCAGTGGCGGTTCGCGGTCTTAAAAAATGGTGAAGAGCTAGGTATAGTGCGGGTACTTAAACAAACATTGACTAAAAGCCCGTGTAACAAAGTTTTCAACAAATTACAAACTATGTCATTAATTGAGTTCATTTTTAAAACACACAACTAAGTAGGTACGTGTACACTACTGAATAAACTGAAGTATAAAAGCAAAACTTTTTAATCACACAGTAAATCACGTAAAAACGATATCTATAACCGTAAGTTTCGCGAAGCCTCAAAATAAATACCTTAAGGTAAGGCGCACCAATGCTAAAACAATGGTGCATACGACTGATCTATTTTTAAATTGCCCTTCATCATAATGCAAATTATTACATTCTGTTTGCGTGACTGACGTCACGTAACCATAGCAACGGGGAATATCAGAGCCACGAGCTAGCGGATACTTTCGTCTGGAGCACGCCAAAATGCACGAGTGTTTATAATTATTGTCCATCGGAGTTAACCGTGGCCCTATTATGCATAGCTACATTCGGATTAAATTACTATTATTAATTCGATTATTATTATTTTATAATTTTTTAAGGTCTAAAATGGTAGCTGTATTGGTACATTAATATTTAATATTGTCGAAAAACTTTCCTCCTAGTTTTATTTTTTTTGGTGAAGAGCCCCTTCACCTACTTCACCTGACGAGCCGCCACTGACATTCCCATACCAGTCTTTAAACCAGGTCATACGCGTGATTCTGATTCAACTGGCTGACATTACCCAGACCTTAAACAAAGGGGAACAACCCTTTCCTTCAACCAATCAACATTTATCTAACTAAATAGATGAGTGTGCTAGATGCATTTGCAACCTACGCTACAGAAATTGCAAAAATGTAGATATAAATATGATTTATATTGATATATATTTAAAATTTTGATACGGGACTGGTAATAATATAGTAGAGATTACAAATACTACCTAGTTGGTAACAAGTTACATATTATATTGTATAGATATTGGCGGTAATTAAGCTTGACCTTTGCCAACTTTATTTATCATTTTTTTAAATTTTTATCGCAGAAAATTTATCTATACGAATTAATAGACGAAAATTACTAAGCTTTTTTGTTCACCAAAGCACCATCAGGTACCGTATGAAAACTGACTTTCAAAATTTGGATTTATTTGTATATTGCTGAAATTATTATGCATCCTTTTAAAAATCCTATAACAAATACAATTGAAAAAAAAGGTTCAGGAGCTAGAAGACGTTATGTATGGAACTAGAATGAATTAACGAGTTTTGTTGTTTTATCCTTTATAATAATAACGAGGTTACAAATGCTATATATGATAATTTAAAAAAAAGTTAAATGTGTTTATATGAGACCCTGTTAGGAGAATAATTTTTAAACTCTGCCGTATACAAGCTTTTTGACCTTGAATTTGACGGTATTTGGTAACCAAATGATAAACTTTGTATTATTAGAAAACGCTCAGGAATATTAAATTTAGAATAATTATAAGATCGACATATTGGGCCAGACAATAAAATATACGATATTATAATTGATACTACATAATAATAATTAACGTTATTTATCTAATTCGTTAATATAAGTTTCAGTAGTACAGAACAGAAATTTATCACTTTTATTTCTATTGTATTTTACTATACAGGGTGATTCACGTTGAGTGGCCTATTAGAAGATCTCGGAAACGAGTAAACTTATCTTTCTAAAAATATGATAGCAGGCATAATTGGCTTTGAGCTTTTAAAACATTATATTTTGACGTTTTTATTACTTCCGGTTACACCGGAAGGTAATGCTAACTTTGCTATTTCAAATGGAACACCCTATATATTTTAGCATTTTTGATTACCTTATTAAAATCTAAATAGCTTTTGTTTTTAAAAATTTTAGGGGGTTTAGGTTATTAAATTTAAAAAAAGTTGCATTTTTTGGGTGCCATGCCCTGTTAAATTCGAAAATAGCGCCGCAGGCGAAAAATTTTCGGGGCCACGCCCAAAGTTCGTTAAAAATTCACCTAACTACTATCAAATTTCGAAAATAAAATTATTACCTCTCCTACTCTGCATGGTTGGATTAAATTTGTTTTTGTAAATGTTATTTTTTACTTTTTTTTTGATATTCCTAGCTGGTTCTTTATTAAAGAAAAAAACATTTTTTTATATTTGTGAAAATATGAATATTGATAACAAACCAAAATTTTAACATAAGACATATGTATTACTGTAACCAGCGTTTTTCGGGCTCCGTTTTTCATGATTAAAAATAAAGTAAATATCGCTCACCACGCAAAAATTGATCATTTTTTCAGAAATCATGTTTTCATTTTAGGAGCATAGATCTAACAGCAGTTTTTGGTGCAAATGCTTATAGGTTTTAAAATACTCCTTGTTAAGTGCCGTTTTGTATATGTTTGTATATGTTTTTATTTTGTATATGTTTCTTCACGCACTATTTTTTTTATTATAAAATATCACACTTCTTCCATAAAAAATGTTTTAATTAATTATTTTTTGGCTTGTTGTGCAAATATTTTATTGCATTGGGTTATATTTTTGTTGATTAAAAATAGCGCTAAAAAAGGCAGAACGGAAGAGACAAGTATATATTGGAAAAATGCTATAAAATATTATTCTTTTTACTCGGTTTCCTTCAAAATTGCATCAAAAATCAATAACTAAAACGATATGCGTCTGAAAACCCTAATCTCTATATAAAATAGGACTTTTAGAAAGAAAAGTTTAAAAACTAAACGTTTCCTACAAAACCTTCTAATTGTAATCTAAGCCAAGAATACATTATTTAAATTTAGAGTCCAAGCGTTCAAAAATTAGGTTGCAATTAGATTTTTAGAGCCGAGCTCCGGAGCTCGGGGGGAGCTGCAGCCCCCCCCCCCCCCCCCCCAATACGCCACTGGGTCGGACTGACCACATAACAGGACTGACTAAACGCACTTGTCGGAAATGGAGGTTGTCCAACGGACGGACAAATAAAATTGTTAGTAAATCTCAAGGTGATGAATGAGGTAAAGCGAACGTGGAAGGACACACCTTGATTCCTTTAGGTAATATTGTTTTTAGTATCTAATATATTTTAGTAATATTTTTTTTAAAAAAGAAACTTTTCTATCTTCTCTAGTAAGGCTAGGGAGACGATTTTTGAGTTGGGTAGTTCAGTCAAGTAATATATCATGGGGGGGGGGGGGGGGTTTGAACCCCCTAACCCCCCCCCCTTACCTACGGCCCTGGGACTGCGAGGGTGGCCGCCCAAATCTCCGGATATTACACCCTTTGATTTTTATTTATGAGCGGATTTACAAAGAAGGGTAATATCACCAGACCTGGAAGAGTAAAAGGTAAAGATTCGGGCAGATATACATTTTATCACACCAGAAGTTTTGGAAAGAGTAAGAAAAAAGTTCTACTATCAGTTTGGTCAGTGCTAACAGATTCATGGGGCAAATTTTCAACAATTGCTATGCTAGAAAAGTGACATTACAGTTTTAAAGTTATTGTTAATGTAATTCTTCCTTAAATTAATTTTTATTAAATTTCTGACACATGGTTTGACAGATTTAAAAAAATATATATGGACAAATTCCTTTTTCGATAAGCTTTTCAAAAAGGTGCCACAAGTAATATCCTCTAATTTGAAAAAAAAGTTGGTTAGAGCTGCGCCCCCTCCTTAGTTTCCCAATTTTTTTTTACACATGACAAAAGCGAGGCCCATAAAAAATCTTTGAGGACGTAAATTTGGATTTTAGAGAAATCTTATTCTCAGAGCCGCTATAAGCAGCTTTCCATTTAAAATCCCCACCCTGTAAATAATATTGTGTAAAATGCTGGTATTTTATGTAGGAATTAGACGAGACTTTGAAGATGCGGGTACAAATTTATGTGAACACGGACTGGTGTGCTAAGAGAATGAATGGAATAAGAAAACCGAGAGATAAATTATTGTAATAACTGGAATTTTTAGGTCCAGCGTCAGACCCACCGAATTAGATGACCCCGGTTGGGTTGTTTCAAAATATTAAGTAAGTCAAATACATTTTTTGTTTCCACTATTTAAGGAAGATTTCAGTGGCGGCTCGCGGTCTTAAAAAATAGTGAAAAGCTAGGTATAGTGCGGGTACTTAAACAAACATTAAATAAAAACCAGTGTAACAAAACGTCTCTCTTATCCTCATCTGTCCAACGACTAAATGGAGTTTCCAACAAATTACAAACTATGTCATTAATTGGTTTTATTTTTAAAACACACAACTAAATAGGTACGTTAACTACTGAATTAACTGACAAATAAAAACAAAACTTTTTAATCACACAGTAAATCACGTAAAAACGATATCTATAACCGTAAGTTTCGCGAAGCCTCAAAATAAATAGCTTAAGGTTAGGCGAACCAATGCTAAAACAATGGTGCATACGACTCATCTATCTTTAAATTGCCCTTCATCATAATGCAAATTGTTACATGCTGTAAATTGTTACATGCTGTTTGCGTGACTAACGTTACGTAACCATAACAACGGTGGATATCAAAGCCATGTTGGGCGTTGGGTCTTTACTTGCTTTGAGCTAACGGACACGGTCGCTGGGACGCGCCAAAATGCAGAGTGTGATAAATATTGCATGGCAAGAAACCACTCAAGGTTAGTAAAAACGTTCATTTTGTAGGTGTACAGTACATTTTATGCATTAAATCTTGAAGTAATTGTCTAGAAATGAGTGGAAAACTGGAGATTTTTAAAGTAAGAAAGTGCAAAGGTTGTAGACAATGACGTTTCTTGAACGGCAGTAGAGTTTTGGACTTGCATTGTCTGTGATTCTAAACAAATAAAGACAATGCAAGTCCAAAACTCTACTGCCGTTTAAGAAAGTGCATATGTGCACAAATCTTTAGGTTCGGTCAGAAAATAACAATATTTCGGTAGAAATATATTTTGGTATTATACCTTCAATTTTCGCACAATTTCATGCACTCTTTAGGAAACAATTGTGTATGCATAGACTCTGGGATATTTTAAAACATTTGTTTTGATTTAAATTAAAAAAGAACACATTTCATTATACAGATTTATATATTTTTGAAGTAGGATATTCTTAAACTCACTTCTGTCAAGTGTCAGAAAACGACTCGTAAAATTTACAGCGTGTAAATTGGTGTTTTTATGAATTCAAAAAATTAGGCACCGCATACATAAATCACCCACAGCGGACCTCTTTGATTTAAAAATATTGTTTTATAATAAGAAAAATATTTTCAAAAGCTGCAGTCTTATGTAAACAGGCGATAAGTATAGATAGACATATTCAGACAAAATAATATTTACTGAATGGTACTCTCTGAATCTGAAAGTAGTTTAAGACTGCACATACATGTAGTACATATAAAACAATACAATCTGGTTACATTCTTTAATAAAGATGTTGGTCTACGAAAGTGAAATGAATAACTTTATCTTGAAAATATTTAATTCGGATATTCTGTCTGACGTAGTATATCATTAACAGGCTGTTAAAGAGTTTCTGGGACTGCGAACAGTGCAATTTTGTGCTGATCTTTATATACACTCTTGTTTTTAACGTTACTTTCTTTGACTTGCCCGTGCAGAATTAGGAATTAAACCAATTTTTTCAAGCCTGCTAAAAAAGGTCAATTCCGCTAATCTGTTACAAGAACTTTCTTTAAATATAATAACGAAATAAGCAGAATTCTTAATTGATTTGATTTTTAAGATATACCTACCAACCTCTTTAGTTAACCGTCCCTTAACCCCCCCCCCCCCCCCCCCAGTAAATGATGTTGAGAGTTTTTACTCTGTATGTTTTTTTACACACCGGGAAATGTTTTTATTTTAGTTCTTAGTAGATATTTAATATTATTTTATACATTATTGTTATGTTCTATTTTGTTTTTAGCTTTACTTTTAAATCAAGTCAAAATTTATTTATTCTCAAAACAATAATAATTATATAAACAATTAAGGAAAAAAAAATTAACAATTACGAACAATAAATAAAGAAAAGCTAACCCACTAAAGACTACGCTGTGCGTCTTTTAAAGAAAGGTTTTAGAGCTTTCTATGCTTTGTTCCATTCAATTTATAGTTGTATTTTTGCTACAGCGTCCGTTAGGAAAAATTTAGCAAAATTTGGACGTGACATGAAATTTTTTTTCGCCTGCAGTGCTTTTCGTCTATATCAGTAGCGGATCCAGGATTTTGTTGAGGGGGGGATGAATTAAAAAAATAGAACGTATCTCGGTTCTAAAAATCTTCCTACACGCCGTACAATTTTCAAGGTTCAAGGTAAAAAAACACTCATTTTGTGAGGCTCAGGGGGGCGAAACTGCCTTCGCCCCCCCCCCCCCCCCCCAAAAAAAAACTCGTAACGACGCGACGGTCATATCGTCGCCTTGCATACGAAAGGGCGTATCTCAAAAAATCGTTTTTTTTAGATAAGTTTTTATATTATGTCTTTAGGCGATATTTTATTGCTGTCAAACGGGCGTACCTTTATTTTTATTCCCTGTGGAGTTATTTAGAAAAGTAGTTTGGGCGAAACTCAATACAGCATAATATAGCAGCAGAAAAAAGGCGAATCTCAATTACGCCCTTTTGTTTGCCATATTTTATTAATTGTTTGTTGAGTTACGCCCTTTTACTGGTCCATCACAACTACTGCCTATTTTCAAACTTGCAAGAAGGAATTAACCATTAGATGGAACTTACTGACTTCTTAGATTTTAAAGATTTGTCAAAACAATTACGAGTTTTAAGTATCCGTGCAGACGATCACAAAAACATCGTGAACTGGACAGAAATCTCGGAGTTTAAAGTTGAAAAGAAGAAAGCTAATGAAATTCTCTACAAGTTATCCCACTATGATAAAACCTACAGAAGCATTACCCTAAAAAGAAACCAGGAAAATATTTTTAATTTGTCTGTTGGAAAGCTCAATAAGGAAAGACCTTAAATACGACAACTTGGTTTCACTGTGCTCTGGAAAAGACCCTGTGGTAAAATCTCTTGACCACGTTACTTTCTACAGATCGCTTCACCACGAGTAAAATGCTGATTGTTGATTGTATTAACATTGTGCTTAAGTTTAGTTTCCTTATTAACGGTTTTTCAAAGTTTATATTAATTTTTTTGTACCAAAAATATATTTTTGCATTTAAATAACGGGGCGTATCTTTTTTAGCAATCTATAAATCCAAACATTAACAGCACACAAAAGGGCGTACCTCATTTGTTTCAACTTTTTTTCTCTTTTTTTGCAATTTCAAATGTATTTATTTAATACATATTTAGTGTGAATGTATATAGTGAATATGTATTCTGCTTGTGACTGAAAACCCCAAACTATAGCCATAAAAACCTTATAGTATTCTTGTGACAGAAGTTTTAATTGTATCAAAAATTTAAAATCGCTCTCCTGCAAAACTATCAATTTTGAGATACGTCCTTTCGTATGCAAGGCGACGATATGCTTGTCTCTTTGAAATCTGTCGGAGCAGAAAAAAACTACATGTTTATTTATGTAAAGTTTGCCTATTTTAGTTAGACCAGTACCAAAAATTTCAAATTTGGTTGACCAGTGTTATGTATAAATATAGAAACGATAAATCAATTTAATTCCAGGAACAAACAAAACAATAATTGAGTAGTGGAACCAATAATTAAATAAAAAGATTCGGGGAAAGGGGGCAGAGCATTCCATTCACAAGCCACAAAGTATGGCCCCAATAGTCAAAATTAGGTATACAAAAAATGTAAGAAATTATCTTTTTAATTTGTTTGCTTTCAAAACGTTTAATTTTGGCGTATACCTGTGGTATTATTTTTATGGCGCGAAAAAGATAAAAATAAAACTCCCAAAAAATTTCTTAAAAATGTGAAATTTTAGTTATTTTGGTTCTTTTTAAGATTCATCTAGTTTATGGTATTATTGTACAGGGTTAGTCAACGATGTAGTAAAGTTCATTTTCTCCTTTATCTTAAGAATTAGATAAAAGTTGTAGAGATCATTGAGGTGTACAGTTTAAAATTATATTGGAGTATACGGGGTGGCCCAAAAAACGTGGCGAATATATTTAAGGTTTTTTTTAATGGATCACCCTATACAGTGTGTCTACTTAAGTTGCCAACTAATGGGAAACTTTTTTATTATTAACTTTACGAAAAAAGTTATTCTTCATAAAAAGTTCTGCATAATTCAAAACCTAAAATGCAATCATCAGATGTTAAATTTTTTTAGTCGTATACGAGGTTTGTGAAATATGAATTTTGCCCAAGAGTAAAGTACCTTTATTTGTGACAATATCCAAAACTGTAATTATGAAAAGTTGTTCGGAATGTAAAAGTATATTTTAGCATGCAATTACATCCTTCTGCTTAATTTTTTTTTATTCTTACAAATTTTTCTCAAATTACGGATACCGATATTGTCAAAAATAAAGTACTTTACTCTTGGCAAAATTCATGTTTTTTGACAAACTCGTATACGACTGAAAAAATTTAACATCTGATGGTTGCATTTTACGTTTTGGACTATGCAGAACTTTTTATGAAGAATAACTTTTTTTCGTAAAGTTAATAATAAAAAAGTTTAGTTGCCAACTTAAGTTGACACATTGTAAAAATATTGCATTATTTTTTAATTCCCCACTAAATTCTATGCTCATTTGTATAAAATGTTATATAGGTATCTAAATTTAATAGTTTCTGAGATATTGACGTTTAAAATATGGCATTTTCAGACTTTGACAGGCTGTAACATTGGAACGGTTCGTCTTAGAGAAAAATGGTTTTCACCTCCCTATCTTAACTTTTATTCTCTATCTAAAAGTTACAACTTCCGCTTTAACATGTTAAACCGTTATAACGGGGATATGGTTTAACAGGGTAAAAGTTATTTTCTTGGCAATGACTATTGGGGACACTCTGTATAATTTTTTGGTTTCATTGTTTTTTGAGAAATAATTAAAAGTTAACTAGATGCTATAAAATCTAGCATTGAGAGCGGGCCACCCTGTATATAGATATAATTTCGGTAACCTTAAAAAAGAATCTAGGAATATTGGTTGAATGCTCTTAAGAGCAAACAGTAGTCGATGAGTCATCACGAACAAATACTGCATTTCCACCACATCGCGCATATTGTACCTGTATATGGCGATGGCAATAAAATATCTTTTTTCTGTGACGGGAAAAAAGTTTGACATTTTATCTCTGTTGACAGGTAATAAAATGTCACTTTTTGGTAAATTTCTTTTTTTCCGGGGAAAAAAGTGATTACTTTTTTCCCGGATATAATATTCACACATAAGTAAAGGTAGATATTTAATTTTAGAATATTTTATTATACAAAAAGTTACATTTTCGTTAAATCAAAAAGTACAATTATTAAATGTGCATTGTATGCATGACATGTTCATTTTTTTATATTATTTAAAATAACTACTAAATAACCACTAAAGTTCTTACTTTTTATATTAAATCACGGAATTAAATTGACAGATATTTGATTATTTTAAAGGTTTCCTTAGAAACGCAGGTCCCATTGTCGCTATAAGTAAAACAGACTACCTACTAGTTTAAAAAGTCAAATTTCACATCGATACTTTTCTGACTTTAACATATTGTAATAATATCGTCGTTTTTCCCGTCACAGAAAAATATTAGATTTTAGCTCTCGCTTTTTTGACAACACAACCTCGAGCTAAAATCTAATGCTTTTGTATAATAAATAACTATTTTTTGTATATCTACAAAATATTATAATATCGAATTTCACGAGAATTGAGTGGCGCGGCGTCAGTGGAGATTTTAAAGATAATATCGGGGCGTCGTTTGTAATTTTAATGGAAAATAAGAAATTAACATGAATATCCGCAATATTTATATTTTTATATTCTGCATGGCAAATGAATTTGAACCTTTATAATTGAAACTTCAAAATAATTTTTTTTTTTAAATAAGGTATCATCGGCCAAAAAAACTAAAAATTCTTGTGAGTTGTTAGTAACCTTTTTGTATTAAATTTTCAATCAGACAAGCCAGGAAACGATGCTGCGTTTTACGCTGGTATGGAAGGTTCTTAAGGACTTTTTTTAGTTCTGGCACATTACGACAAATATACATAACCGGCTAAAAATCAATATCTGTTATTATTACCACCATGTCGTTTTTTACGCTGCTAATTTGTTTTACATTACGCGAAGTAATCGACTGAGGTTGTAATAATAACAACTTCGTTATTATAACGTAAGTTATGCCTACTACCACACCTTTAATAGTTGAAAAAAATAACTTGACTTACTTTATGAAAATAAAATCACGTTTCTGACCTACGACAAGGTTTGCGCGTATACTGCAGCGCTTTAGAAAAACACTTATTATTTTTAATTTTCATTATTTATTTAGCGATAAGAAATTCTGCTATTTACTGATAAATATGTTTTTGGTTTAAACTGCACTTGATAATTTTATTTTTCGAAAAAAAACCGGCTAGACAAAATAATAACCTTATTTATCACCTTTAAACTAAAAGTTTCTTAAATGTGGCTAAGGAAAATTAAAAAATTCTGTAATGGACATATACAGGGTGTCTCTAAAAGTTGCGGAAAAAAACTACTACAAGCTCCTGAGGCGTAAATATGACGATCTAACCCAACTTACCTTAGACCAAAAGTGGATGATTTTGGAGATACAGAGTGTCAAAAGTTCAATTTGGTTTTCATTTTTTATAAATATTTTTTTTAATAATTGGTGTATTGTCACAATATTTGGCTTGGAGGGGTTCTGCGGGGTGAGAAATTAGAATCTGCTCTCATTTTTATTGTAAAGTTTAGAGGGCGCCACTCGCGGTACCTTGCATATATTTAAAACGAAATAACTTTTTTTAGCCACCCTATATTTAACTTTTAAATAATATATAGTATCTATACGCGGTAAGAGTTGATTTAAGCAGCTGTGTTTGAGATATTTGGATTTAAAAAATTTACGTCGTGTATGGCCAGGTCTAAATTATTGTAATAATTGAACACATTTGAAGCGTAGGCGGTAAATTAACATAACGTCACTAAAAACTGACTTGTGTTGTGAAATGAGTTTTTTAAATCCATATATCTCAAAAACAGCTGCTCAAATCAACTCTTACCACGTATACCTTTTTTAAGTAAAATACGTTATAGAATCTGAATTTTTATTTAGAAGTTAAATATAGGGTGGCTCAAAAGATTTATTTCGTTTTTAATGTGTGCAAGGTACCGCAGGCGGCGCCCTCTAAACTCTACAATAAAAATAAAAGCAGATATTAATTTCTCACCCAGCAGAAACCCCCCAAGCCAAATATTGTGACAATACATCAATTATTAAAAAAAATATTTATAAAAAATGAAAACTAAATTAAACTTTTGACACTCTGTATCTCCGAAATCATTTTTTTTTTAACGGTTCGCCGACTACGTAGGCCATCTTGAACCGGTCATCGACCACAAATGTGATCTACTGACTGGGGAGTGTGAAACGGCACCTTCATTCTACGAGATATCCGATCTCATCCGGCCTGTCCGGCGTGAATAGGATGGCTAGGTGTCGATTCATTTTACACTCTTCCCTGAGGCAAGAGCACGCCGTGTTCCCAAGCGGTCACCCGCCCAAGTACTAACCGCGCTCGACACCTCCGAAATCATCCACTTTTGGTCTAAGGTAAGTTGGGTTATATCGCCATATTTACGCCTCAGGAACTTGTAGTAGCTTTTTTCCGCGCCTTTTAGAGACACCCTGTATACATTATTGCCAAACGAGTCAAATTAGTGATTAAAAAAAATATGCAAAAGTTATTTATTATGTCTAAATAAGTAAAAAAAATGCCAAATAATTTGATTTTGGGTTAGAGTAAACTGGTCTGATTTTTTGCTGAATGTATTCTTAACGCGAACAGTTCGCGGTACTTAGCTTTTTTGTAAATTATATTGACATGGTAAACATTTAATCTCAATTTCTCATTACGCGACACTTGATTATTTTTTCTATCAAAGCTACTGCAATTCAAGCCAGTGAAACACATAAATAAAATTGAATGTATGTAACGCATCTTTCAATTGATGTTTGTTTTCGTACATTACGCAGCTGTCAAGTTTATTTTTATGTATTCCTCAGAATCCATTAATAAAACTGTTACTACTGCATTTTAAAAATAAAAAGACTGGCTGCACTGCAGCAGTGAACACGATAAACAAAAGATAAAGGTATCAATACGAAGATAAAAAGCAATATTGTGCACTTAGTTAAGTGCTTTAAAAACAAAAATATCGATAACATTCATTATGTTTGTCGAACTAAATATTACAAAGTACTAAATGATACTTATGTATATATCTATGTAGGCCCATGCTGAAAGATAAATTAAAGTTTTTAATATGGTCGAAATCAGAGATCATTAATTTGAACGCACAATCGAAAAAATGTAATAATAATTGTGCTTAATAACAAATTTAAAGAAAAGTAGGGCAAAAAATAATTGGTCACGTTCTTGCGCGCGCAAATTTAAGCGTGCTGCAATGTTGCCAGATTTAAGTTTCACTTTTTACATATTTTACTGTGATTTCTCCGATAGGATGCCTTATAATTACCCAACATTAGACAATAAAGTACATATTTTCATCATAAATATTGCAAGCTACAATAGAGCTCCACTTATGGGAAAAGATAATTACCTACATATTTATATTTTCGATCTTATCAATTTTGTACCAATATATGGAAGAGTTCATTTAAACTTATGGCGAAACGCGTCTATTGATGAATCTGAAGAAATGAAAGGAACATTTTTATTGTTTAAAAAGTTCGAAAACGGCAGCATAAAACACTACGTTCTTAAATATTATTTTAAATTAATTGTCTTATAAAATATTGTCCTGGTCGGCATGAACCCTTAAGGCTCGTCTGCCAGGCACTTCCGCCAGTGTTAGGCAAGGCACGCCACGATATTCTTGTACAAGATAATTATTTCTTTGAAATAGAAGATAGAAAACAAATCTATGTTTGATTATGTACTTCCATGCGGTCGCCTCCCTGACTATCCGAATTCCTATTGCAAATCAAGAATAAAGACATTTTTATTAATAATTTTAGAAATTTAAATAAGCTTTTGGTTAATTAGTTTAAAGTATCCAAAAAGTTTAATTGGATAATAAATAAAATTATTTAAATCTATTAAGTTAATTAACTAGATTAACATATGTTAAAATTTAATTAATTCGGGAATACCTAGGTAGGTACTACACATTTTCAGAATAACTAAACAAAATGAGGTGTACCTATCTATCTACTGTAAATAAAAGTATATATTTTTATTCATATCTTTAATCATAAACGTGTAACCTATCTTATCGATGCTAACAGTGGTTGCTAATCTATTATCTTAGCAATCAAATATCGCTACACATGTAGGTACTGTTGTTTGTTTTTTAAACGCCATAAATTCTAACATTAATTCTGACATAAGAGAAAACAACTTCCTAAGATAATTATTCTAGTAATTATTATAAATAAATCCTTGTTTATCATATTTTCGTAATTAAAATTTCGATTTACACGATCTTGGATACTACCAGCGCCGCTCAGAGAAATAAATTACATTTTAAATTATTGTGGTTGTCAAGGTAAACAAATACAAAACTAAGAAGTTTTTGGCTTTACAAATGCAAAAACTAAATGTTTTTGACAAAAAGAGTTCATGTCTCCGTAAAAATAATTAATTTGACAACATCGGAGACTCATCATGCCTGCTACCGCTCGGCGATCGTTGTTCTTAGGAACGCTAGACATGAAGGCGAAAGTGGAAAAACGAAATTAAATATAAATAACTCTTACATGAAAAATTTTACTTTTTAATCGATTCGTAATTTCCCTCTATTTTTATATCGATTTGTGCGAGCGAAATATGCTAATTTGGTTGAAAATATTGATGTAAGGCTCACCTAAACTTTGCCGGTCCATCAGTCTTGGTTAATATCATATTGACAGTAAACGAGTGGCGCTCCTGTCAAACAAATGTGTTAAGGGTCGACTACACTCACGCCGGTCGGGGCGTTCAAAAAAAAAATGCTGTGGCAGCCTTGAAGGTGACAGTGTTCAAGATGAAAACAAAACGCTGCAATGACGACACAGCCACAGAAACGTAGCCGAACGCGAGACGGGAGCGAGCGAGCACGAATTGAAAGCTACTAAAAGCGGCCGGTTCAGACTAGGCCCTGGCAGGCGACCGACCTGTTCAGGCCCGGCCTCAGGCTATGATGGGGCTCCATCTATACCCCACCAAAGTCTCATATTATCATACTATATTTCATTCGCGATTTTAAAAACAAATAGAATATGACCGGTTTGTGTTAGCGAGAAACTACACACCACCGAAAAGTGCACTAGGAATCACTTGTCCTGATCAACATCCCCCACAATGCGTCTTGTACATTAAGACATATACTCGTATTTACTTTTAATTTTAAAACTAATTTAATTAATTTTATTTAACTATTGAAATATAGTCTGAAACTAGCGACAAAAGACGAAATTCGGGGCGAAAATTATTAATTAAAACAGGGTTATCATTTACTCTTACATTGTTGTAAATGACTTAAATTAAGCATCGCTCTAACCGTCAAATTTTAACTTAATTAATAGTAATTTAGATTAAATTTTAATTGCCCAACTATTTAATTAAACTTTAATTTTATTTAATTGTTTAATAGCCACTACATAAAACGACTTGAAAAAATTGTACCAATACTCGTGTACTGTAGATTGCTTTAATAAGCTAATCTTAAGTTTATTTTAATTAATATTAATAACTATTTATGTCGCTACAGTATTGAATTAGAAAGGGTATATCATATCCCCTTAAATTTTAAAATTTCGTAATTTATCAATTATTTTAATTTTCTGACCTACCAAAATAAATGTTTTAGTTCAAAAATAACTTAAGTTGAATTCATAAATGAAACTATGGCCGCATTTTGTATATTTCATAATTGGCGTGTATACATGATACTCCTGTAAAAATTAGTTATTTCATGATTATTATTTTACTCTTAAGTTGTAAAATTCGTACATTTACAGAAACACATTCTCTTATTGGCTTTTTAAGATTAAGTTAACTACAGCCTGAATGAATAGAAAGGAATCCTTAAATTGTATTGTCATAGAATTTCAATTAATAAATAATAATCGCCCTGTGCGATAATTGTAACTTCTTCTGTATTTGATTCTGAAAATGTAATTATAAAATTTAATTTCAAATATTTAATCAAATGTTAATTTAATTTAAAATTTGTGAACAATCTGCATTTTTCCACAAAATATGCATTTGGTTTCGACCAGTTACAATATATGTGTTTATGATATCCTATTAAAAAAATGAGTATCGTATATTCACAAATTGTAAATTAATTAAAGGAAAATTAAAACTACATTAAAATAATGGAAGCCTGTACAATAAAGTTGAGGCATCCTTTCTAAATGCTTAGACCGATTTGACAAATTGACACACCAAGATCCTAATATGAGTAAGTATATATTGCTAGTAATATAGACTAAGTACATTAAATTACGTTAAAAAATGCCTACCGCTATAGATGCAATATACATATATCCAAATTTAGTTTAGTTTCTATGTGAATTTTTCGTAGTCGTTTCAGTTTTTTCATATTTACCGTATTTTCCCCACAATCAAAATGGATATCAATAGAATTTAATTATTCATAATAAGGTATTTAAAAGTTCGAAAGATACAAGGTGGGTAATTAAATTTCAAAGAACGTTGTTGGTAACAAAAGTTCGACGAGAATCTTTGATGTTTGGCCCAGCGAGCTGAATACCAAATTTTTGCACGTTGGTTGCAGGCAATATCGAGAGAAAGTCTATAGACGATTTCAAGGCAAAAATCGCCACGAAAGAAGACTCGATTTTTGGTCAATTATATCAACTATTATACGGTAAGGCGGAAGATTTGTTTTTCTTGTTTGCATGAAAATATACTGGTCAAAACAGACCCAAAAACATTACATTTTATAAGGATACTCTATGCTTTGAATCCTTATATTATAAATGATATAGATAAATTGTTATAAAAAAAAATCGGGAGACCCTGTGAAGACCTCTATTTTATTTTTGAGCAATTCTAGATATACTATAAACCTCAGATTTATAGTCGAAAGAATTGTCAAATTGATCTAAATCTTTACATACGTGGATCTTGCCGTGTAAATTGTATGTTCTTCTTGGCCTGAATTAAAAAAAAACGAATTAAATTATTGAGTTTTTTCACCAATGGAAAGGTGCGGAAAACAAATGTCAGAAGAAGAAAAGCCAATGAAAATTCTAAAAATATTTATTAAATGGTATTGTAAAAAATATCAAGTAAAAATAGTTTTTTTTAATAAAACTAATATTCTGACACTCCAATATCTGTAGAAACCGAAATTAAAAAGTTTTTAAAAATCCAATAATATACATGCACAGGATTCGGGCCAAGAGAACGCAATGTTGATATTGTGATATTTAAATTTTTAAAATTTCAGGGTTTTCTACGAAGGCGGAGAGAGGCCATGTAGTTTATTTTCTTAAATTCCGACTTTAAACTCAGAATTTTACTAACTTCCGACTTTAAACTCGGAATATTACTAGTTTTTTTCCTTAAATTCCGAGTTTAAACTCGGAATTTTACTAAATTCCGACTTTAAACTCGAAATATTACTAAATTCCGACTTTAAACTCGTAATATTACTAAATTCCGACTTTAAACTCTGAATATTACTAGTTTTTTTTCTTAAATTTCTAGTTCAAAGTGGGAATTTAGTAAAATTCCGAGTTTAAAGTCGGAATTTAAGAAAAAAAAACTACCTACATGGCCCCTCTACTCCTTCGTAGTTTTTCCTTAAATTTTCTGAATTTTTTGTCAAAAAAAAATTGAATTTAATTGATCCAGGTCTGAAAAATGCAAATGTTAAAAAATAAGACCAGAATCACCTCTAAAGATGACTTCAATTATTATTGATCAATTATATCAATAGATAATTTCAAGGCGAAGGCAAGGGTCGCTATTTTTAATCAATTATTTCAACCTATTATGCCGAGTCCGAGGCGAGTTCATTTTTCTTGTTTGAATGGGCATATACTATAGTCAAAATTGTATCTAAATATTAAAATAATGTAAATTTAGTTTTACTGTCGTATCGTCGTTTTCAGAGACTTACTTTTAAAAAAAGAGACATTATTAAATTATTTAATTTAAGATATGGAATTAAAGGAGTTGTACTCTGTAAAAATTCCGACCTAGGACAATGGGTTTTCATAGAAACAGCATCTTGACTAGACGTATAAAAAGAAAATAGATGAACATTAGGTCTATGCCAAAAACATCTGCTCGTAGAGCGGGAACTTGTCTTTAATTTAATTTTTTAAATGTGCCATTATTTTTAAGACTATTGTCTTTAAATCATCGAAAAATATTACAAAACATTAAAAGTTCCCAATTTTTTATACACGTTGTTAAAGAGATTATTATTTAATCTAAAACGTAGTTAAATGTTGTTATGGTTCCTAATAATTTTGACCTTTAGTAAAGTTTTTTCGGTATAACAACTTGTAATGGTCGAATTAGAATGATATCTTGTTTAAATGTACGCAACATATATATGCAAACCAAATTATATTAATACAGTTAATTTTGAAATTGGAAAACCCAGAACGTAAATGAATTCTAATTCCCAATTTTGCAGGTTTCAAAACGATTGCATCAAAAACACATTACTTACGGAAAACGTCTTCATATTTTAGCACGCACCGTCACAAATAATTAAAATAAAAAGTTTTTTTTTTAAATTTTTAATTCACTTTCAAAAACTGGTAAAGTTCGTGAATTTGTTTTCAAAACAATTGTAGATATACCGGCAATCTATTGATGTAATGCGGCTCATGAATCTACTCTCATTCAGGATATTCGAGCGACTATAATTTCTCAGACGGCGTGCATGGTTTCCTGCTGAACTCGCTTGAAATTATACCGGGTGGGTAAAAAATAAATACACTTAAGAAATATTTTTACAAACTGAAATTAAATATATTTTGATTACATTATTGACAAACACAAATCAAAATGATCAATGATCAAACCTAGAGGAAAATAAAAGTCAACTATTGTTTTATTCTTGCGGGATTATACATAGAGGAACTGGTCTAAATATGGGCCAGGCATTTAATATGGGCCCCCTGTCCATCTACAAACCAAGTAACTCTATCTGCCAGGTGATCCGTAAATTTACACTTACTCATTGTCAATACTTAGTTTACAGTTTCCCGGCGTGATCCCACGTGTTTTTAGATTGATGTGATTGGCTGGTTCCCATAACTTTTTAATGTAGGTAAGTTTAATTAGCATAATTTTCATATTTTTTTAAGTTATTTTGAGCTTGCTTATGCAACAGTGATAGAGGGAAAGTTTAACATTGGATTTCAGCATTCAATCTTATTCAAAAAATTACAGGTTTTTTCTAACCAATAATTTTATGGTGACTTGTACTTAGTGCAATATGGTCCTATTGAGTGTGTTGAATACGGGCCGGGCCCATATTCAGATAAAACTATATTACATGAACTTTTTTTGCAGGAAATCCAGGTCCTCACTAGGCACAGCTCGAAAATATGTGTTAAAACAAGTGCGCAAAATGCTTATTTTATGATTAACAGTTTTTTTAAGACACTGGCACTGGAAGAACTCTGAGTCCAATGATTTCTGTCATTTATGGGCACATAAATAAGGGGGGGGGGGGTAGTTTTGTAACACCTTTTGTTTATTTTATATTGTTTTTTTGTTTTAATATATGTTTTTATAACAGTTTTTGAAGGGGCCCATGTTTACCCTCTGGGCAAATGTCAGGAATGTGCACTATTTTTTAATTTTTTTTTTCATAGATACAATATACGTTTTTGAGAAAAATTAATGTTGGGGTTTAATTACTAGGTCTTTATAACGTACATAAATCATTTTACATATCATCAGAAAGAAAAAATAAGAAAGTTATTCCAAAAAAATAAAATGGGGGGCCCATATTAGGACCAGTTCCTCTATTAATTATCATAATATTCTCTCAGGAACACTTAACTTATATAAAAATTAATAGAAAGTTGACAATCGAATTTTCAAAGGAAGGTTAGTACGTGGGTGGAAGATAATCAATAATGGAGCAAATAAACCACCCTTAAAGATAATATTGCTTCAGACGAGATGCACGTAACAAAAAAAAACAAGCAATTAGCAAAGGGTATTAATATATTTATATTTTTAAATTGTTAAATGTATTATAAGAATTAATTAGAAGTTTCTTATACGGCCATAAAATATCATGTAAAGGGTGATGAAAATTCAGATACAGATAATCTGACGATGTACTTAATATTATCAAAAGTCAATAAAGGAAGCTAATAATACAAACATTTACCGACCGCGGTAAAATTTGCCGTGTTAAATTGCAGTTCTTTTTGGCACGAATTACAAAAAAAACTAAACAAATTATTAATTTTTTCTCACCACTGGAAAGGTGAATCTATATGGTAAAGTTATTGTCATGCAGAAAAAAAGGCATATAATGAAATATTTAAAAATTATGTTTTTAGATAAACATCACTTTCTGACACTCTCGTCAACATTTAAAAAGTTTTAAAAATTCAACAATAAATATGTCTATGATTCAGGGGAAAAGGACGATATGTTTTTGGTTTAATTTAATATATAAAAATAAATAGAAAAGGTTTATTGTTTTATATAAGTTAAGTGTTCCTGAGAGAATATTATGATAAATAATAGAGGACAAACAAAATGGACTCTCTGCGGGGTCTGGTTAGACCAATGGCGGCTCGCGGTCTTAAAAAATGGTGAAGAGCTAGGTATAGTGCGGGTACTTAAACAAACATTGACTAAAAACCCGTGTAACGAACCGACTCTCTTATTCTCATCTGTTCAACGACTGAATGGGGTTTCCAAAAAATTACAAACTATGTCATTAATTGGGTTCATTTTTAAAACACACAACTAAGTAGGTACGTCCACTACTGAATTAAGTAAAAAACAATAACAAAACTTTTTAATCACATAGTAAATCACGTAAAAACGATATCTATAACTGTAAGTTTCACGAAGCGTCAAAATAAATACCTTAAGGTTAGGCGAACCAATGCTAAAACAATGGTGCATACGACTGATCTATTTTTAAATCGCCCTTCATCATAATGCAAATTGTTACATGCTGTTTGCATGACAGACGTCACGTAACCATAGCGACGATAAATATCAAAGCCATGTTGGATGTCGGGTCTTCACTTGTTTTGAGCTAACGGACACGGTCGGCTGGGGCGCACCAAAATGCACAAGTGTTTATAATTATTCTCCATCGGAGTTAACCGTGGCCCTAATATGCAATAAATTAATATTATCAATTCGAACATAATTATTTTTTAAGGGTAACTATATTGGTACATTAATATTTAATATAGTCGAAAAACTTTTCTCCTGGTTTTATTTTTTGGTGAAGAGCCCCTTCACCTGACGAGTCGCCACTGGGTTAGACAATGGAGTCTTAACGCAAAAAGCAGTACACACACACACTGTCCATGATAGCCAAAAAATTCACGTCCTTCTTCTTTTAATAATATAAGGAACTGGTAACATTGAAGAAAAATTTAGAAATATTACGTATATAATAAAATTTCAGAAAATGGAATGGTTTGCTAACAATATTTTACTGACCATTTACCGTTATAGTATTTATTATCAAAAGTACCCAACTTACGTCAGTCTAAACTACTCTTAAACTGTATATGACACTTTTTGCCCCACCTGTACATTATGGGAGTTATTGTGTGTCTCTATTGTCACCCTAATAGCCTTCGACTGATGTTTCCTGAATTAGTTCAGGGCTAGTGTTTATACACTAGCCCAAATTATATTTTATATCGGTATACTATCAAGAAATATATTTCTGACTTTTTTTATTGAACCGTCCTGTATTTGGTTGGAGTCCTATTATCATAAACCCAATAGTAAGAGTCAGACCAGCTCAAATATTTGACGCATCAAGCTGGAATATATTTTTTATCTTGTTTAGCCCCAAAAGTACCGGGGGTACGATAAGGCATCTTTGTTGTAGTTTTCGCAAGACTCATCCGTAAATATGAGAAAAGATTTAAAAATTGACTGTTTTAAACTGCTGGTCTGTGCTGAGGTAATTTTATTATATACCTTTGTCTGTATATGTTACGTATGTTTATCCCTTGCTCCCCCCTCCTCCCCCAGTTATGCTATTTTAATAATTTGGGAATGGAGCCTTTTAGGTAGTGGGCTAGATCCACACTACAGCCTGAATCTGATGATCAAATTTTAAAATTAAAATGTCTCAGTTATTTTTCTGCGATCGCTTTGCTTTTAATCTGCTCAGTTCTCTTAGGACAATAAAAGAGTTAAAAACCGACATAGTAATGAAGAATAATTTGATTTCATCTGACCCATTCGTAGACGCGTTTCGCTATATCATGGCTCATCAGTAGGGCTAGAATCCGACGAAAATAAAGAGCAACTCACATCTGCTTAAACAGGGTATTTGGTGGGGCACACCAGCAAGATGTTGCACGGAGCGACATCTGTGTCGTTGCTAGACACTATTGAGTATACCAGCACCTCTAGCAAACTTATAGAAATGAGTAAAAATGTTAAGAGGAAATCACCTGTAAAGATATTCGTCACAATTACAGGAGTCCCGCTAGGCTGCGCTAGCTCGCATCGGTTTTTTAAACCGAAAACAGAATTTCCTTTTATTTCGTCAGATTCATCCCTAGATGCGTTTCGCCATATCATGGCTCATCAGTAGGGCTAGAATCCGACGAAAATAAAGAGCAACTCACATCTGCTTAAACAGGGTATTTGGTGGGGCACACCAGCAAGATGTTGCACGGAGCGACATCTGTGTCGTTGCTAGACACTATTGAGTATACCAGCACCTCTAGCAAACTTATAGAAATGAGTAAAAATGTTAAGAGGAAATCACCTGTAAAGATATTCGTCACAATTACAGGAGTCCCGCTAGGCTGCGCTAGCTCGCATCGGTTTTTTAAACCGAAAACAGAATTTCCTTTTATTTCGTCAGATTCATCCCTAGACGCGTTTCGCCATATCATGGCTCATCAGTAGAGCTAGAATCCGACGAAAGAAAGAAGCAACTCAATAAAGCTGCTTACACAGTATTTGGTGGGGCACACCAGCAATATGTTGCACGGAGCGACTAAGTAATGTTTTTTGGGGGGGTTTATCATCATATAATATTGCATAAAAGATTGTTTAGACTTTTTTTTGACATCCTGTATATATTTCAGGGTTAAAATAGCTAAATAGTTTAATGCACAGAACAAGGTCAGACCACAGTTTTGACCGTGATGTAACTTGGATATAACAAATTATAATTTTTTTTTGGGTATTGCAAAAATTCCCCCGTCATCTTTTTATTTGCGTTGCGGTCAAAGCCTTCCCTAGAATTTTGGATGCTTCCTTTCTTTATTGACAGCAACCTTTCTTAGCCCATACGTGTAGCAGTTTGTTTTTTTCTCTTAACTGAATTTCAATTCTTTAATAACAATTTATTAGTGTTTTTTAGTTAGTTGATTGTAAATGTGGAGTTTGAATATAAAACGTACAATTCAATGAGGTCTCCTCTCTCTGTCATCATGAAAACAAAACTTTTATAGTTGGCCAATAACATTCGGCCAGTGGCCAGAAAATATGCTCGGGGGGGCTCAATGGGCGTAAGTAGGACATTTCTTTTTCTGGAAAAAGGGACAGTCGGAACTACATGTATTTCATGATATTATACCTAGTGAAGAAGGCGAAAAAGCGCCGCAGGCGAAACATATTCGGGGCCACGCCCAAAGTTCGTTTAAAATTCACCTAACTACTATAGGTTGCATTAAATTTACTTTTGTTTTGATGTTCCTAGCTGGCTCTTTATTAAATTTTTTTTTATATTTGTGAAAAATATGAATATTGATGTCAATCCAAAATTTTAAGATAAGACTCTAACCCGCGTTTTTCGGGCTCGGTTTTTCATGATTAAAAATAAAGTAAATATCGCTCACCACGCCAAAATTGATGATTTTTTCAGAAATCATGTATTTTAGGAGCGTAGATCTGAGAGCAGCTTTTGGTGCAAATGCTTAGGTTTTGAAATACTCCTTCCTAATATTCTTCTTGGAGGGTGTCGCATGACTGAGGATCGTGGTTCGGAACCCACGTAAAGCTGTAGGTCCCCTCGGGAAAGGCCCTGGCAGCGAACGAAGAGGAAAAAGTCACACAACATAAAAAAAAAGATTATTGGGTTGTAATATAATTTTTTTTTTAACAATTTTTAGCCCAAAATCAAAACTAATAACCTATGATTCAAAGAATATACAGTGTCATTATTTATTTTATAATGTTAGTGTTTTATCAGTAAATACGTAGTAATCTATTTTAAAAATCATTAGAGGCTATTGACTTATCATAGTTTGCCATTAATTTTTCTAGGTCAAAAATTTTATCTTTGGATTTTTTTACTAAAATATTAATCATAATCATTACCACGTGTTTTTGTTTTGATTACCTAAATACAAGGCTGGAAATTTGGGGCAAAATAATCTTCTGAATGTTTTTGACTCGAGCTGTATTTTGTAAAAAAAAATTTGCAATGGGCGCAAGCATGCCTATTAAACGAAGGTGGTAATTTCCAACAATGTTTATAAAACAAAATTTTTCATTATGAATGTTAACAATAATAAATAGTAGAGCTAATTTAATTTAATTATTTTAATTAAGAACGGTGTGCCTGAGGAGAAAAACGCAAGAGACCATTTTTATGCAGAATTGACCAGGCTAATCAGAAATAATATCCACATGGAAAAATATCAGTGGCGTCCTACTCGCTTCTTCATTTAAAGTTTTAAAAATTATTCTATCGAGATATCGAGCTGCGGTTTTGATATTTTTTCTAGCAAATTTCATCTACTTTTTGATTATGGTATCATAATTATACCATATGATTTATTTTTTCAGAGTAAAATCAAAAAATGTGTTATCATTACAAATTGCGCCCTGTAGCATTTTTTTTGAGAACTATTATGGACAACTAAATACGATTGGTAAAAGTGCATAAATTTCTCTTCCAACCAGTCTTTAGTTTGCTTAAATCGGATAAGTCGTTTATAAGTTACAGCGATGTAAATGAGTACACTTTCAACAGCTTCCCCCCTCTTATTAAAGTCGGTACGCCAATGAACATAAGACCAAAATGATGGATAATTGGCCTATTGGCCAAGCTTTTTAATGGTGTTATCAAAAATTTTAAAATTTACTTCTCAATTACGCCCTCTTGTGGCAAAATACGGAACTTAAAAATTATTTCCAGGATTTTCTCATGGCCACTTTAGTTCTCATTTTTTTTTCCTGAATTTTTATGACCAGTAGTTTTCGAGATATGGCCGCTCCGTACCCTTAACTGATCACGCTGTATAAAGCCCAGTTCATATTGGTAATATTTCTCCACCCTTTTGTCCAGAATTATTTTTTATAGGAAGATAATTTTTAAGATTTTATATTTTCTTCACTCTGTTTTTTTATCTTTAGTATTAAATTTTCTTTTGCAATTTCATCGTTATTAAAGCCCAGTTCATACTGGTAATATTTCTCAACCCTTTTGTCCAGAATTTTTTTTTTAAGGTAATATTTAAGATATTATTTTCTTCATTTTTTTTTTATCTTTAGCATTAGTATTAAATTATCCTTACAATTTCATCGTTATATAAAGCCCAGTGTATACTGCTTCTATATCTCTACCCTTTGTTGAGAATAATTTCTTATAGAAAGATCGTTTCTAAGATATTATTTTCTTCACTCTTTTTTATCTTTAGTATTAAATATTATTTACAATTTCATCGTTATATTAAATCCAGTACATAGGTACTGGTAATATTTATCCACCCTTTTGTCCAGAAATATTTTTTATAGAAAGATCATTTTTAAAATATTATTTTCTTCAATCTTTTTCATCTTTAGTATTAAATTTTCTTTACAATTTCATCGTTATTGAAAGCCCAATGCGAAACCAGTAGTATTTCTGCACCGTTTTGTCGAGAATCAGTTTTATAGGAAGATAAGTTTTAAGATATTATTTTCTTCACTCTTTTTTTTTCTTTAGTATTAAATATTCTTTATAATTTTATCGTTATATAAAACCCAGTACATACTGGTAATATTTATCCACCCTTTTGTCCAGAATTATTTTTTATAGAAAGATCATTTTTAAGATATTATTTTCTTCAATCTTTTTTATCTTTAGTATTAAATTTTCTTTACAATTTCATCGTTATTGAAAGCCCAATGCAAAACCAGTAATATTTCTGCACCGTTTTGTCGAGAATTAGTTTTATAGAAAGATAAGTTTTAAGATATTATTTTCTTCACTCTTTTTTTATCTTTAGTATTAAATATTCTTTATAATTTTATCGTTATATAAAACCCAGTGCATACTGGTAATATTTATCCACCCTTTTGTCCAGAATTATTTTTTATAGAAAGATCATTTTTAAGATATTATTTTCTTCAATCTTTTTTATCTTTAGTATTAAATTTTCTTTACAATTTCATCGTTATTAAAAGCCCAATGCATACCAGTTATATTTCTCTACCCTTTTGTCGAGAATTAGATTTATAGAAAGATAATTTTTAAGATATTATTTTTTCACTCTTTTTTATCTTAAGTATTAAATTTTCTTTACAATTTCATCGTTATATAAAGCCCAGTTCATACTGGTAATATTTCGACACCCTTTCGTCCAGAATTATTTTTTAAAGGAAGTTCTTCTCTCTTTTTTTATCTTTCGTATTAAATTTTCTTTACAATTTCATCGTTATGTACATTTGTTCATTAAAATCGAACTTTGTACTTCTTGTTATTGATGACGATGAAATACGTCATGCTCATCTAAAGATTGTCAATTTAAGTTATTCCAATTTTTCAAAGTATTGGTAAGTATAAGTAGGTACCTCATTTTGTTGAATTTGACGCTTAATTTTTTTTTGCACAACCGACAATTAAGTTTTTCGGGATCAAAGAGAAAGTCTCATTACGACAAGGCCAAAATTGTCAAATTCACCGCCTGTAGGGGAAATATTTTTTTAATTGAAAAAGTTTAAACGTTTATTCAAGTACTTATTTATTATTATTAAACCTTTTAAACTTCGATAGATGTTGGTCTTTTATTAGACGTCTGAACGACAGTGGCGGAACAAGGATTTTAAGAGGGTGGGAATAACTTCAGATTTACTTTTATGTTAGATTAATAATAAGTTTTACAACATGAATAATCTAAAAAAAATTGACTGAAAAACTTGTTTATTAGTAGGTATAGAAGAAAAAGTCATTCTTTATAAAAAAAACGTCTGCTTTTGCTAAAACTACAATTTCTAATATCCGATTTGAGATTACTATACAGAGTTCGTCAGAAACATCATTTTTAGTTTTTTGGATTTTATTTTCAATTCTAATTTTCACTTTCTTGATTTAATAAATCAATTTTGCTTGTCCCGAAACTACATTCTCGAATATCAGATTTGCGGTAACTATACAGGGTTGGACAGAAAAAACACTTTTTTATAAATTATGATTGAATAAATTAAAGAAATATGATATGCATTAATAAAAATACTTTAAAAGTAGATAAAGAAAAATAGTTTCCTTACAACAAAATCGTTATTCGATTACATATAAAATCATATTCCAAGTAAGAAGGCAACAATAGCTGTGCGTTTTTACGTACATTTATTTTAAACGAAATCCAAAAAAACTAAAAATGTTTTTCTGACGAACCCTGTATAGCAAATTTTATATTCGAAATTATAGTTTCAGCACAAGCAGACATTTCTATAAAGAATTACTTTTTCTTCTATACTTACTAATAAAAAAGTTTTTCCTCTTCCAAACTCTATCCGTGCGGACATATTGTAGGTATATAGATATAACTTCGCATGGAGCTGATGGTAACTTTGGAGAAGAATTAGAAATATTGGTCAGATATGCTCTTAGCTAAGAGCAGGTGCGGATCCAGAGGGAGGGAGGATGGCAGATTTCCACCACCCCCCTGAGCATTTTACATAGGGTTACTTACCATCTCTAAAATCATTAAACTAGGACAAGAAGCTCGAAAACCCCGGATTTTTTAGCTTTAACTCCGGATATTTCTGCTAGAAAATTCTTCTTACACTTATACAATAAATTGAAATTCTTCTAATTTGACATCTTCATAAACTATTATTTTATAGAATATACCGTGGAGGAGAGTATACAGGGAGTTCCTTAAGGACGTGCTAATATTTTAGGGTGTGATTCCTCAAGTCATTTTATGAAGAAAAGTTCATATAAACATATGTCCTAAACGGCTTAAATTTTTTGCTACAGGGTGTTGAATTATTTTTTTTTAATGCGTTTTTTGTAATATCTCCGAAAGTACTTTAGATAATATTTTCAATTTTGGCATGTGCTAATAGTATATAAAACCATCAATTTTAGTTATAAAAGTTATTTTTTTGTCCCACCAGTGGCGTCCCTGCAAACATATGTCCTCTGATATTTTTTATAAAAAAAAATGGTACGCCACTGACATTTTTCCATGTGGATATTATTTCCGATTAGCCTTGTCAATTCTGCATAAAAATGATCTCTTGGATTTTTCTCCTCAGGCACACCGTTCCTAATTAAAATAATTAAATTAGCTCTACTATTTATTATTATTAACATTGATAATGCAAAATTTTGTTTTAAAAAAATTGTTGAAAATGACCACCTTCATTAATAGGCATGCTTTCGCCCCGCACGTCTAATTTAAATTTTTATGGTTTTAATTGGGAAAATCATATTCTTCGATTTTTTTTGCATGAAAATAACTTACCCGCAGCTACATAAAAACCAATTTTCCATTGGTGAAAAAAACTCAAAATTTGTTTAGTTTTTTTATAAATCTGGTCAAGAAGAGCAGTTTAACAAGGCAAATTTTAGCTCTCTCGGTTACCAATTAAATTTACTACAATTTAAATAACTTGGTATAGGTTGTTTTAGAATATTGTGATTTTTTAGAATAATTAACAGAGAATACTATTTTCAAACGTCATGAAGTAATTTGTGGTAACTAATTAACCTAATAATTACAATACTCTTGTCATAGAACCTTTTTTTTTACAAAATCCATTAACCTTTTAGCCGTTTAGGACATATTATGTTTATATGAACTTTTCTTCATAAAATGACTTGAGGAATCACACCCTAAAATATTAGCACGTCATTAACGAAAACATCCTGTATAGCGTCGTTCCGTAACTGTCGGTAGATGGCAAGTGGTGACAACCCGGACTGTAAAGAAAACTCCGCCCGGACGCTCCCCGGACACCCTCCAAACTAGCACAAATCCGGGGAAACCCGGACGGATGGCAACCCTACTTTTACAGAATGGGTGTATTTTATTTTATTTATTTAAACACTTACTTTTTTTTAGCTCCCCCCCCCCCTCAGCAAAATCCTGGATCCGCCACTGACCGAGAGCTAGAACACATACTAAAGAAATGGTGTGGGGGGGGGGGGGGGGGGGCTGCGGCCCCATAGCCCCCTCCCCTAGATTCGCCACTGATACATCCCTATTTCTAAAATTAAAAACAAATTATGGCTATTTAAAAATTATTGCCAAACTTTTCTAAGGACTTTATAAATAGATACATTATTTTACTAAGTATATTTGTGTCTAATAAAATCTGTGCTTTATTCTGTTCATATAGGTAGTCCATAAAAAATACAGATTTTCCCCTTGAACACGTCACTGTTGTCACTGATGTGCCCATATTTAAGATAAAATGTTTTTTTCTTAAGTATTCTATTGTAATAGGGTCAAAGTTGAAGACTGAGTCAATTGCATCGGCCATTTTTTTAATGCAGACATGCGAGTGCATTTAATTAACCTTGATGTGACTAGACAAAAAATCGCGACGTTATTGGTCAAATTAAATTTCAGCTGACTGATTGAATAATCTGTTGTGTAAACAACATAATAATTGCACAAGTCACTAAACACTTCAAAACTTGAAAAAATTATTATAAATAAATCGATTGGAAAAATGAACTACAAAAATTAATTTTCATACAGAAAGAAAAAGAAAATAATTATAGCCAAAATGCATGATTTTTTAATGGAAACCTTGTTAATTTTTATGTTTACCTCTTAACATTTTAATTTTTCCAAAATCAGATCAGTTTGATTATATCCGGTAATATAAGGGAGAAGTCGGTTGTACGTTGATATTTCAATGAAATGAAAAGTATTCAGAGTAATTCTTTTTTTGTCACTGGTAAGTATTTCTAATTTTTAATTTTTTTTTAAACTCTACAAAATAACTTTCATTTTTTTAAATCTCGAAGCACAGGCTATCTGTGCTCGAAGGCATATAAGTGCGCGATAAGGATAGAAACCTAAGTTAGAAACTAGTGCTTCAAGTACTAGTATTAGGCAACCCATTTTACAGTACCAGAAATACATGGCTGCATATTGGTTATTTACGGAAGCGGTAAAAATTTAAAAAACGGGTGTGAGTACTAAAACACCATATTGTTCGCGGCAAAACTATGAACATCTGCTTCTTACTAAAATTAGAAACCTATTTTAGTATTATTGTGTTATGTCTTTAATGAACCCTTTGGAGAACTGAAGGATATCAAACTCATATAAAAAATATTGTATAGAAGTACTTATGTATGAACATCGATAAATATATGAATGATTATTTATTTTTTAGCGTGATTATAATTTTATCGAACCAATAGGTTTATTATTGTAGAGGGTAACATCCTCAACCTTGAGCGACGACGCGAAGTCTAGCGAAAGACCGAAAAACACTAATTATAAATTAATAATTAATAATCTATCATCCACCTGATTGAACCAATGTTGCCAAAAACGAGGTCAATTATTATGTGAAATATGATGATAAGCTTACTGATTATTGAATACTATGAACTTTATCAGCAAAAAGTACTTTAACTGTCACAAAAGTGCTTCTTATTTTACGATACCTTATCCGTTATACCTTTAAAAATATCTTAACTAAACTATAATTAACAATAAAATTTATAGAGGCTTGTTTCATATTTTATATTGAGAGAGCGAAGTATTTTCCAAACTACGGTAAAACTTGAAGATTGGCACCAATGCACTTACCAAACGCGTACTTTCTTGGCGCGGGTTGATAGATGAAGGAAGGTCGAAGGTTACGATGGGTATATTTGTTACATCTCTTTCTACCCTAATGCCTACCGGCTCTCTCGCTTGCTTTCATTCGCACAAAAGCAGTGCTTTTGCTTTTCCATAAGACGTTAATGTACAGCCAAATCTTTGCTTTTAGAACGGTCTTATGGAATGCTTATACAGGGATCTAGTTTACGATAAAAATAAGCACAGAATCCGTTCATGGAAATAATACTTATAGGATTCATTTTTCGGTCCTATATTATTATTTATTATATTAATGTAGAGATAAATTGCCAAAGTTGGATTACATGGATAAAAACTAAAATACAAAAAAAATTATTTCTGTTTGTTTTATTGTTCCCGGGGTAGGCAATAGTTTTTTGCCTATATTGTATGCACGGGTAGTGTTCATCAGAGATGTTGCGAAAGGGAGGCGGCAGTAAACGAAAGGTGAAGAAGAAAATAATTTGCACCAAGTAGATAGTTCTTGGAACTTGCTGAAACAGTATAAGATCCACATAGCAGCAAAGAAATGTACACACTCAGATCTTTACTATGGTCGACCTGGGCAACCCCAAAGTTGTGCCGGGTCCTCATGCTTGGCCTGTGTAAACTGCCTACGTAGCCCGCGGATGTAGTAAAACCTTAAGCGTACCCGCCTAGGTTTAAAAGAACCATTATTTAATTATAATGGTTTATCTAATTCCGTAGTAAAATCTATGTATAAATATTTTGTCAAGCCTCTGGTTTATATTGGGAATGGAATTTTTGAAACTGGCATTTTTCCTAATATCTTTAAAAAAGCTGTAATCCTACCATTGCATAAGGGAAGAGAAAAGACTGATATAAATAACTATGGCCCTATTGCTCTTACTGGTCCCATCTGTAAAATTATAGAGAAATGTATAAAAAAGAGACTATCTAATTTTCTGAATTCTAATGGACTATTGTCTGTAGATAGGAAATGGGTACCTACTGATTCTGACCTGCATGAGGTCACTATAACTATATTGTGAATTGTTTTAATAACAACTACAAGCCTCTGGCTATTTTTCTGGACCTGTCCAAGGCTTTTGACACTGTCGAACATCACATCCTACTACACAAATTGGAATTAATTGGGATCAGGGGTAAAATTCCACAGCTGATTAATTCATATTTAAGTAATAGAACACAAAAAGTTAAACCAAATACAATTTGTAGCTCATCTAGAAGGGTTATTTATGGTGTTCCTTAAGGTACTGTTCTTGGACCAATACTATTCTCTATATATTATACAAACAAAGTTGGTTGTGACTTCTTAGAGAAATGTTCAGGTAAGGGTATAATTAAGTCAGTCGAGAGTACGAAATATCTGGGTGTTTATTTTGATCAGTTTTTAAAATGGTCTGTTCGTGAATATATTATAGAATATGTAAAAAATAAATTAAAGAAACTTGTTTATAAATTTTATGAATTGCGTAATATTTTAAACAGAGAGGTTATAATTAATATTTATAAATCATTGGAAGAATCTTGTCTCGCGTACGGAAGTATGTTGGTGATCTGATCATAAAAAATAATTTAAGTAATATAACTCTTGCCCAAAAATACATTTTAAATTTATTGTTCAAATCTAGATGTTTTTCCTCCAAACTCTTATTTCGACAGTCTGAGTCTTCACGATTACGCAATAATATATAAAAAATATAATTAGATCTTCTCTTAGTAGAACAGTAGAAATATTTTTCATAATTACATCAGTCATGATATATTGACAATAAGAGCAAATGTTAATCTTAACTTAACTGTGCCTGTCATACACTTTGATGCTACACAAAGATCCATTTCATATGTAGATCCGAAAATTTTGAACCTACTAACTGTGCAATTTAAAAGAAAAAAAATTTATCTTGTTAAAAAATACAAAGAGGATCCGAACAATATTTCTAAAATCTTTTCCAAAGTTACCGGCTCGAAGCACGTTATGAAAAAATATACCGAATTATCTTCCTCGTCGTACCAGTTATCGTCCTTCACTCCTTTGATGCATTCAGGTATTAAACGGCAATCTTTCTCTTCAATTCAAGAGCGGCAGTACACAATGTTGCCAGGTCAAAAAATTAAAAATCACCAGACCCTTGCTTTAAAAGTTGCCAGAAATCACCAGATTCTTAATTTCTCGCATTATCACATACATCACATATAATTAATGTAAAATCAAATATATTGCTGTGCTGTGATTTCAAAAAAAAAAAAAAAAAAAAAAAAAGGTCATACCTCGAAAATAACATACCTCTCATTTAAGCTTTTGACGCCAGGGTGAGCACTCATGTTGTTTAAGCTATAAACATGAGTGCGCACCTCGGTGCCAAGACCTTAAATGAGATGTGTGTTATTTCCGAGGTGCAACCTTTTTTTTTTTTTTTTAGAAATCACTATATATAAAACAGTAACAGATACAAATTCTGTAAATCCCCCGCTACTAAGAAATATTCGGCACAGAGAAGTAGAGAGTTTCCAGACAAAGACAAACGCTTTTCGCTTTTGAAACCAATAAGTTTTTGCATCGATGTCACCATTTTTAACAAAGAAGAATAAAACACAATCAAGCCATTTTTCTCTCTTTTTTTTTTTTAAGATATAAGCTTATCATCAGTGCCGAAAAATCACCAGAAATTAGACTTTTTTAAAAAGTTTTCACCAGATCACCAGATGGGGTTCAAAATCACCAAATCTGGTGAAAAATCACCAGACCTGGCAACATTGGCAGTACATAAGCTAATACATTACGCAAAGCATTTTCAGTGTGAGTTATTCTCAGAAATCTTGTAGCATTACCCACGATGTAATAAAAAAAAATTTAATTTTAAATTAAAGTTAGCGCTGCCTAGCGGGACTCCTGTAATTGTGACGAATGTCTTTACAGGAGATTTCCTCTTAACATTTTTACTTATTTCTATAAGTTTGTTAGAGGTGCTGGTATGCTCAAGAGTGTCTAATAACGATACAGATGGCGCTTCGTGCCACATCTTACTGGTGTGTCCCACCACTGTGCTGCCATAAGCAGCTTTGAGTTCTCTTTGTTTTGTCGGATCCTAGCTCTACTGATGAGTCATGATATGACGAAACGCGTCTAGGGATGGATCTGACGAAATAAAGAGAAATTCTTCTTCTGTAAAGTTTTTTAATTTCCGTCTTTACTGATTTGATGCATTCAGTTATTGAACAATGACATAATGTCAAAAATGTAACTATTTAATATGTCAGGAATGTATTTAACTATTTTAATATACAAAAACTAAGAACTATAAAAAAACTACAAATTAATTAGGGTTTTATGTTTTGATTTTATTTACAACCAGATTGTACAACATTATTCTAATACTATACACTTCGATTTTGAATAGCTACTATCGGTTTAATAAAAAATGTTATTGTAAGTAGTATTATTATTGATACATTTTAAGATTAATGATATAACATAAGGGGTTAAATAAATAATTATACATTAATTTAAATAACGTATAGTAAAATATATTTTCGTAAAGCTACGCACCGCACTTTAGCCAATTTGAGTTGCTCCTTTAAATAACAACGAAAAAAGGAATTTGAATCAGAGTAAAACTAAAAATATTTAACAACTTAACAAGAGTTTATTAACACCCATACATGTTATTATAACTCTTTTATTACTAAAGTAGCTCTTTAGTATTGTTATAATGACTATATGCTAGTTTTTAACTTTCTCTCGTTATTCAGTAATAATGTAGGATTTAGCTGCCATTTATAGTTATAGTACTCATGCCTATGTTTGTTTATGTTAAATATTTCATTGAAAATAAATATGGGCTTGTTATTTGTACACAAAATCCGTTTCATATTAAACTATCAATAATAAGGAAATTTTATTGGAATGGCCGGAAAATTACAATGAAGTTAAAAGATAATCAAATTTTTAGAAAAAAAACTATAAACTTTAAAATAAAATATGTTGAATAAATAATTTTAATAATTCAATTGTACAAAGCCCTATTTAAAAAAAAAAAGGATTGTTTTAAAAAGTATTGCAAAAAATATAATCTAACATTTTTATAAAAGCAATATTTTGAAAAAATTGCTTTACTACACTGAGAAAATCTCAAGCAAAAACAATTTTTCCCGATGTATGGCTATCCCAGGTAAAACATTTGCCATCTGATATTTTATAGCAGTAAAATAAGCGTTACTTATTGACCTTAATAAGTTCCTTGATGTCAATATTGTCCTTAAATATTTCACAATAGCAAAACATAATACAGCAGAAATATTTTCAAAAGAAATTTACTTGAAAAAAAAATGTTGCTGCCCCAGTAGATCAAAATTTCTTAGAATCGGTATTCAGGTTTATTCCGTTTCGCCATTCGGTGTAGCTAAGAGTCAATTTCGAGTATTTTAGCCCGTCCGGGTCTGTTGTCGCGCCATCATTACGCTACCAATAGTCGAAGAAAGAGTACGCCGCACGAGAGTAGAAAACTTTGGAATAAAGAGATTTTCTCATTGTATGTAGTATATACCCGAATTCTAAAAATTAGAATTACTTTATAAATGTAGAATTACATTTTAAATGTCTTTTTCAATAAATAATTATAATTAGTTATAGTTCCACATAAAATATATTTGTATACAACTTATTACCCTACACTCAGTTCCCACAAAAGAATGTCCCTGTGATATCCTATTGTTTAAAGTTGTCAGCAATTCAAAGTGGCTATATATAGAGTGCTAAAAAAGTCCCTTCCTACTTTTACAATATTAGCAATACCCACATAAATAATAAATAAAAACAATATGGTGGAATTGCTAACATGGTCAATTTTATAAATAATCCTACGAAGCAGAAGTGTTACCAGACTCACTATGTATTACTGAGAAAGGTATCAAAAATTGTATAAAAGAAAGTATATAAAGGAATGTGTAGCGGCTTAAAATGAGCAAAGGCAAATTTCTGCATAAAGACGTAATAGTTTAACTGCTATATTCTCTATTTTTACTTAGTTTAACATTAACCATTACTCCTAGGTACTTTTAAGTAATATTTAAGTATACAGCACAAGTTTTGTTAATAATATCATTTATAGCAGTCAGAAAAAGAATACCTAATCCTTTGAAAAAATAGTTGCAATAGTCTGAAACTGTATGCTGTACGCTCAAAACTAATATGGACGTTAAACATGTAGGTTTATTTCTGTTACATTAATATATACATACATTTAAGGTATATAAGACTGAAAAGCTACCTTTAGACAAATTCGAACCCAAATTTTGTACTTAGTACAACACAATACATAATTATAGTTGTTCACTCACGCTGTTGGCAATGCAATATAATATTTAGACCGAATCTTTTTTGATTTTCTTCGTTATTAAAATTTGTTCTTATACAAAACTAAATTTAAATATATAAATTTTTTTAATAAGTTATGTATGTAAGGTATTCGAAATTTTACTATGCGACAATACATGTGCGTCTTTGTTTCCAAAAAACTTATAAGGTATAAGTTATTGTAAGCGTTCGACTACAAGCCAAAAGATGAAGATTCAGTCCCTATAGTAAAGTCGCCAGCAGTCAATATGATTTGTTATTATTACTGTCCATATTTAACAAAACTAACTTCAAGCGTAAAATTCTTTGTTTGTTCCTCTGCTATATGAATTTGAATTCGGAGATTGTTTCGGTTCGCCTAGTGCATAGGATCCTTCATCTTTTTTACGCATTCGGTAAACGATGAACATCACTACCAAAATTGCACACAATAGACCTACTACGGCTCCACCAATTACAGCTGAAACAAAAAAAAAACAAATTAAAGTCTTCAACATTTCTTTTCGTTTATTCTTATAGTTTATACAGATATAAAAAACTATCCTAATGCCATTTTATCTACTTCAGCAAAGCTTTTCGAATCAATAATTTATAATGGGGGAATGAATGGTTGTTTGCTTCTCCTTGACTACAGTAAGGCCTTTGATACTCTTGATCATGCTATTCTTTGTAATAAACTTAGTTATTTTGGCATAGGCCCTGAGTCAGTTGAATTAATCAGGAACTACTTAAGTGGTAGATGTCAAAGAGTTTCACTGGGTGGCGTTACTTCATCGTTTTTGGAGGTTAAGCGTGGTGTTCCTCAGGGTAGTATTCTTGGGCCTTTGTTGTTTTCTGTTTATACTGCTGACTTTAGTATATATTTAAAATACCTTAATTCGCACCAATACGCTGACGATACTCAACTTTATTATTTCTTTAAAAGCAGTGGTAGCGCAGGAAAGGATAAATAATGATCTTGACACAATCTGTAATATTTCCATAGCCCATGGTCTTATACTTTATAAAGCTAAAACACAGCTACTAGTTTTTAGACAAAGGGGTAATGATGATAACTTTAATATTAAAATTAATAATGTTAGTATAATTGCTGTTGATTCAGCTAAAAATGTGGGTGTTTATTTTGATAAAAAACTTAGATTTGAGAAACGCGTGTCTTATATTTTACAAAAAAGCTACGGTAAGTTAAAGACTTTGTACTTATATAAAGATATTTTAAGTCAAAATATTAAATTGAAACTATGTGAATCTCTTATTTTATCACTTGTTTCTTATTGTGATGTATTGTTTTGGCCTGCTCTAACTGCTAAGGATAAGAGTAGTTTGCAAAAGTTACAGAATGGATGTCTCCGATTTTCTTATGGAGTTAGAAAATATGACCATATCTCCCCTACTTATTAGGAGTCAGGTTGGTTAAAATTAGATTCCAGATATTTTTTACATATGTGTACTTTAGTTTTTAAAGTCGGCATGTTTCAGCAGCCAGAGTACCTCTTACAGAAACTTACACGGGGATTGGACATTCATCATTTAACTACTCGCTATAATTTTCTGTATACTGTTCCAAGGCACAGAACTGCTTTATTTCAGCGCTCTTTCTCTTATAATGCTACCAAATGCTTCAATTCATTACCCTTGAATATAAAAACGAGTTCGGCTGTCTCAGCGTTCAAGAGGCGAATCAAAGACTACATAAAATCTAAGTAAATATTATATAACTAATTTTTATTCAATTTTTATAACTTTTAACAATATAATAGGTTGCTTTTCTATATCATTTCTTTAAATTATGTTCTTCTTTTTAAATTTAAGTCAATATATCGCTAACACTTTCTTCTTCTGTAATATTTAAGTTTTGTAGGTACAATCCCTTTTTTTTTGTTTTTTAAATTAATATTTAGTATTATCTATACTATTTTAAGTTTATTTTCGTAATTGGTAGGTGGTTAGGTAAGTAGCGAATTCGCTAGATCTCGCCACCATTTAAAAACAAATTATGTAAACTGTTTATTTTCGTATATAAATAAAGGCATTTATTATTATTATTATTATTATTATTATTATTATTATTATTATTATAAGCGTATATATACACAGAAGGTTGTCTCCATTTCAACATGGTTTCATGAACCAAAGGTTACCTAACCAACATAACTCAAAATATATCCGAAAACCTAGAGAGTAAATCAGAAGTTGATGTAATATATACAGACTTCACAAAGGCATTTGACAGAGTATCGCATACTGTCCTTTTAAACAAACTATACAATTAATTTGGGTTTCATCCTAGACTGTTAATGTTTTTTCAGTCGTATCCAAGGGATCGAAGACAAAGAGTGGTGGTGAGAGGATATTATTCTGAATATTTTATTGCAAGCTCTGGTCTCCCACAGGGCTCCAATCTGGGGCCATAACTGTTTGTTTTATTTATTGATGAATTAATTGAGCAAGTTAGAAAATGCGGTATCTTAGTGTTTGCTTAAAGGGAGGTATCTCGAAAACCGTTAAAGATATTAAGATCAATTAAGTACACCTTTTTGACTCAGAAAATGCCCTTCTTTAAGAAACTATAATTGAAAAACACCTAATATCACAGGTAAGAAAAAAAATCATAGATTAATGAAGCCCAGTGTATGCAACTAGCGCCCTCTAGTTTCAAATTTAAAAATTTCTACAAATTCTTATTTCTTGCCCATAAAAACATAATTTTGCCAACTTTCAATTCGATTTATTAAACCGTTTTAAAATTATGGCTTATTTTCGAGAATAAACTTTTACTTTCAACACCCTGTATCTCTAGAACGAGTAACAATCCGAAAAACTTATATGACATAATCGGCTTAGTTTGATGTCTAGTATCTTCAGTTACTCTACGGCCCATAAGTTACCGGACACCCTGTATAGCCTACGTTAGAAGTATTTTGGGGTATGCTGCTATTATTTGGAGTCCCTGTTATAACCATCATAAATACACTATAGAAAGGGTACAAAACAAATTCTTAAGATATTTATATTACAAGGAAACAAATACATATGACATAATTATATCTAAAATTCAACTCAGGAAAAAAAATAACCTACAAAGTTTGGAAAACCGAAGTAATTCTTTATTAGTTTTCCTTTTCAAATTATTGCATAATCAAATTGATGATTGATGAGTTACTATCGTTGATTAATT
Organism: Polydrusus cervinus; assembly: GCA_935413205.1. Taxonomy (NCBI): domain Eukaryota; kingdom Metazoa; phylum Arthropoda; class Insecta; order Coleoptera; family Curculionidae; genus Polydrusus; species Polydrusus cervinus. The sequence goes on from OW284520.1 coordinate 5,391,271, forward strand.
TTAATATTTCGTTATACAGGTTGTTTTTTAATTAGGTGCCGATACTTAAGGTTCTGAATCCTTAGATGATTTGAAGAAAAAAAGTTAATATTAACATATATCTTAAAGCTCCTTCATTTTCATTTCAACAAAATATCTAGAGCAGTCTCAATGAACCGAAGAAAAAAAAATTTTTTTTGTTTTTATTTAAAAAAATAAAACATAAAAATAAAGAAAGGGTGCATCATACCAAATTTGCTCCAAAAAAAATGAGGATTTTAAATATAAGTTTGGTTTTTAGAAAAATCAGTGGCGTACCATTTTTTTCTTTAAAAATATTCAGTTCAAACCCCGTACGGACGTCACTGGTAAAAATTTAAAAAAACATTTAGGTCAAAAAATGCTCCTTAATGATTAAGAGGTGTGTACAAAATTTCATAAAAATATCTAAGAGTGATATAATAATTATGATAAAAAAGTTATATTTTTTAAAAAATTTTAACATCCTGTAGCTCAAAAATGAAGAGCTTTAGGACATATGTTAATATTAACTTTTCTTCTTAAAATCATCCAAGGATTCACAACCTTAAGTATCGGCACTCAATTAAAAAACACCCTGTATAGAACAAGAAATCCTGTTACATTTTATTTGGAATTTAAAATGGAGTTTAAAAGAACTCAAAAAAGTGTTGATTTTAGCTGTTTAATTATAGTATTGATAATAATGTAGGTACTTAGCTATTAAGTCTCCTACTCTGTAACTGGGTATTTCTATACCTGTTGAGTATTAAATAAATAAATAAATAGTTTTCACAATCTTACAAGATAAGGACCTTAAACCGGCTAATAAAAATTTAAGAACAGTAGCTTTTAGAATGAAACCGTTCAAAACATAATACTTATAAATCTCTAAGGCAGTCCTCACACAAGGAAACTTAAAAGAATAGTAGTTTGTACAACAAGAGTGGGAGTTTGAACACTCCGCCTACGGCGTCGTGCACTTCCTCGTGAGATTCAGACAATCCACTCGAATTAAACAGTATATTTTTAATGTAATGCATAATGGTATAAAATTCGATATCCCTTACAATGATGATTTTTATTTTTACAAAGTGTAAACCTGTGCAAAGGTACTAAATAAAATAATCACCATAAAACTACACTTAATTTTTGGAGTTCGGACCATCAAAATATCCAGAAAATTCAAAATAACAGACAGCTCTGCGCAGTGGCGTAGTCAGAAAATATGCTGGGGGGGGGGGGGGGGGGGGTTGTAGGACTTTTTTCTGGAGAGCGAGACCGTTGGGACTACATGTATTTTATGATATTGTACCTAGTGAAGAAAAATTTTCAGGCCCACGCCCAAAGTTCGTTTAAAATTCACCTAACTACTATTAAATTTCGAAAATTAAATTATTACCTCTTCCCCACTGCATCGTTGGATTAAATTTGTTTTTGTAAATGTTGTTTTTTTCCTTTTTTTTAATATTCCTAGCTGGCCCTTTATTAAAAAAAAACAACATTTTTTATATTCGTGAAAAATATGAATATTGGTGTCAATCCAAAATTTTAACATAAGACGTATGTATGACTCTAACCAGCGTTTTTCAGGCTCGGTTTTTCATGATTAAACATAAAGTAAATATCGCTCACCACACCAAAATTGATGATTTTTTCAGAAATCATGTATTTTAGGAGCGTAGATCTAAGAGCAGTTTTTGGTGCAAATGTTTAGGTTTTGAAATACTCCTTCTTTAGTGCCGTTTTGTATATTCATAATAAAGCATTCTCGTTTCTATCCGCACTATTTTTTATATTATACATTCTCTAAATGTTCCATAAAAAATGTTTCAATTAAAATTTTTACTTTAATTTTTCTCTTTAAAAATAAATACCTACTTGTTTTTTGTTTTTGTTGTAAAAATATTTTATTGCATTGGGGGTTATATTTTTGTTGATTTAAAATATCTCTAAAAAGGGGGAAACGGAACAGACGGTATACCTATAATAGAAAAATACTATAAAATATTATTCTTTTTACTCGTTTTCCCATAAAATCGCATCATAAATCAATAACTAAAACGATATGCGCCTGAAACCTTAATCTCTATATAAAACAGGACGAAAAATTAGGTTGCAATTAGACTTTTAGACCCGAGCTCCTAGGCTCGGGGGCCTGCCGGGCAGCAGCCCCCCCCCCCCCTCCTAAATACGCCACTGGCTCTGCTTTTCAATTTATTTTAATAAAATATATTATTCAGAAAATATTCAGCAAGGCCACACCGTTCTTTTGAATCCTGTATTTACTTTATTGTTATTGATGCAACAAAGGTGCACACTTAGACCGTAAACGTAGAGTTTCTCCAATTTACAACTTGCTGAAAAAGGTAATTTAAAATTTCAATTTTATTTACGCCTAGAGCAGATATTTTTTTCCTAATCTGTAATCTTTATCCACAGGAAAATTACTCTGATATAGCTTACATTAAAATTCCATTAAGGGCAAAAACTTCCACAATCATTTTCTTATCTACCTACGAAGATTCGAAAAATATTTGAGGAAATTTGCCATTAGGGTTCCTAATATTTCTGAATCGTAACGATTTCAGCAGGATTGATCTATATTTATTTTTCCAATAAATATAAAGTTTATGGGCAAGTTTGTTAAAATTAATTGATTCAGCTGATACTGGATATACCGGGTGTCCCATTATGGATGGCCACCGGCCGTATCTCAGAAATCGTAATTAATGTGGCTAAGAGAAAATCCTGGATATAATCCTGGGTATAATTAGGACATCATAATCGAAAGTATATTAAATTTGCAAGAAAAACTGTGAAGATCCCAGTTTCATATCTTCTTTCTTTTCAGAGTTATTGCCAAAAGAATAACTTTTTTACCACTTTAATTGAAGAAGTGTTCATAGTTTCGTTGTCAAGCAGTTAACGACAAAAAAATATTTTTAAACTTTATGATTGTGCAAGTTTGTTACTCATTATTTCATGAGTATTCGATGATTATATGATTAATAACTAGTTTTGGGCCATATGATGACAAACTGACATAATCATAAGAGTTAAAAATATTTTTTTCTAGTGGACTTTTTTAATGAAAGTGTTAAAAATTATTATTTTTGTAATAACTATGAAACGAAAGAAGAGATTGAACTGTGGCCACACATTTTTTCTTGCAAATTTAATCTACTTTCCGATAATGATGTCATAGTTATACTGTATGATTTGAGTTTTCGGAATAAAATCAAAAAAACTATTAGGGGAAAGGAGGATAAGATGGCGAATCGGGTAAGATTACGAATTGGAAAATTATTATTGTAACTAGATAGCGCCACTTGGTTGATTGCCGAGTGTAGTAGGTGTGCTTCGTAAGGTGCCTATGTATTAACATCAAAATCTGACTTACTTTTTTGACGATATTTCGCCATTTGTGTTTAATGATTATGTCATTATAATATTAGTGTAAGACGAAATAAGCTTTATAGCGTTTGTGTTGAATCTTATTTTCAATCGGTAAGTATTTTCTTTAATGTTATGGTATTGTTTATCCATAGCCCATTAAGTTTTCGTGAAATAATATCTCTTTGTTTGTTAATACAAAACTCGATTCAAAATTTCCTGGTCGGCTAAGATGACGAATTCGCTAAGTGGGCCAGATGGCGAATTCGTCATCTTACTTGACCGAAGGATGTGGCGGCATTATTTAATGTGGTTTACGATAAGGTAGCCACAATAAAAAATGCCGTACAATCTTTCAGAGCAACTGGATTAGTCCCACTTAATTCTTAAATATTTAATGATTCTGACTTCGAAAACTTAGACCATGATGTACCGGAACTACTAGATGTCACTAATGCTCTTTCAGCAAATATTCACTGCAGTAGGAGGAACATCTCAAAATACTTCCTCTAATGTCTTAGATATTTCACTACCATAACCAGGGCCGTCTAATGCAGAATCATTGAATTGTCTACCTCACTTGCCTATTGCTGCTTATAAATAAAAGAGACAAAGGAAGAAGCTACCTACTCTGCATATAACGAGTACCCCTGTTAAAAGTGCATTAGAAGAAAAAGAGAATGAAAGAAAAACTAACGAGGAGAAAAAAGAAATTAATCGAAGGAGAGAAGAGAATAAAAGAAAGAAAGTTGAAATGAAGAAAAAGCAGATCAAAAAAGGCAAACATGTCAGAAAAGTGAGTTTTGACGATTATGATGATGGGGAATCCGCTGACTCCTCCATATCAGTAAATTACATGGAAGAAGATGACGATAATGTGGAGGAACAAGAAGAAATTTAATTTGTAACGATTCTGGAAAAAATAAAATTTGGTACGCCTGTTCCCTCTGTCGTTAATGGGTTCATGCAGAATGCTCAGGACTAACATCCGCAGAAGCGAAGCGCAAGCATATATTTGCGACTTTTGTGACAATAACTAATATATCTTTCTACCTACTGTTTTTTTTTATTCAATAATTCTCGGCATCTTACCCGCATGCTTTCGTCATCTTACCCATACATGAGGGCAAGATGACGCATTTGTCATAAAATTTTGAACTTACGAAAAAAAAATTTACAGTGAAGATAGCATGATAAGAAGCAAACAGTTGGGAACTAAAATTATCCTGAATGCTCTAAAATATGAAACAAAGTTTTAGGACAAAATATGATGAAGAAAATAAAAATATATGCTTACTGTCGTCATCTTTCCCTCCTTTCCCCTACTATCACAAATTACGCTCTCTAGCTATTTTATTAGGAACTATCGTGTACCAATGGAAACGACAATTAACAGTATTTACCTTTCTCTTCCAAACAAGCTTAAGTTTACTAAAATCGGATAAGTCGTTTAGAAGTTACAGCAAATTAAATGACTACACTTTCAATAACTTCCCCTCCTCCTATCAAGCTACTACTACTTATCCAAATTTAGTGAACTTAAGCTTGTTTAAAATAGAAAGGTAAATACTTTTGTCTTATCCATTAGTTCCTAAAAAAATTGTTAGAAGGCACAATTTGTAATATCTAATAATAGTTTTTTTGATTTTATAATGAAAACTTAAATCATGCGGTATAATTAGGACATCATAATCGGAAAGTATATTAAATTTGCAAGAAAAACTGTGAAAACCCCAGTTTCATATCTTCTTTCTTTTCAGAGTTATTGCCAAAAAAATAATATACGCCAGTGAGACTTAAACCAAAATAATGCAGAATTGTCTAAACTTTCTAATGATGTTACCAAAAGTATACCTTAATGTGGGAATTTTCGAAGAAATTTAGAATTTCAATATTTCATTTTCAATTGTGCCCTCTTGCGGCAAAATGCGGAACTTAAAAATTATTTCCAGGATTTTCTCTTAGTCACATTAATTACGATTTTTTTCCATGCCCAGTAGTTTCCGAGATACGGCCGGTGGCCATCCATAATGGGACACCCGGTACAGTCAATTTTCACTATATTAAAAAGAAAATGACGTTTCGCTAACACTGTAAGTAGTTTCGTTCTGACGTCATCTGTGACAATGATGAATTATATCATCTTCAAATAAAGACACATTAGGTGGGAGACAACAACTCAGTACAGATCTGCCTATATCTACCGACATTACTTTACAAATAGATATTTCTTATCAAATATGTAGTATGATAAACCTACCTGCTAATATTCCTGGTTGAGAGAAAAACGATGTAGGAGGACTATCTGATTTCGGATTCATGACGACACTAGTGTCCACCGTCGGAGCTATTACTATGGTTTCTTTATTCTTTTCAGAGTCTGGAGTGTTGAACACGTCCAGAACTACCTTTTTAGGTATATGTTCCTCTTGTGTTGGTACTAAAGAAAAATAATAACACATTGAAATAGTTTTAACAGAAAACATGTTCTTAATTAATATTTGTGATACTAAATTTTAAATTTGCTTGCGTTCTTTGCAGAAAAGTAGAAGACTGCAAATAATCCACGGCTATCTCGCGAGGCAATTCTGCCCGCCTGGACATATTTATATGTAGTTGTATATATAGTATACAAGGTTATTCCTAAGTTGATACTTCTTTTTAAGCTGTGTATAGAAAACATTAAATATAATAAACAACATTTTTAAATACCTTTTTAAAAAACTTAAAAATAGGCGAGATACAGAAGTAAAAAATCTAAGTGCGGAACTGGTTATCAAAACGTAGCCTGCTATACTTTGTTGTTTGTCTTATCTCTTATTAGTTATGCAATTTATGGGTCGGTGGTGAGTTATTTGGCAATAAGCTGTAGTGTGTTTTTCTGAAGCAAGTTAATTTTAAATTGGTGACACGTGAAAATGGTCAAATTTGAAAAAAATTAACTAGTAGATATGGTGCTAATTTACGGTTAGTGTCGTCAAAGTGCGGCTGCTGCTTCGAAATTATACGCAGAACGCTTTTTCTTGTAGGCTCATCCTACATCCAGAAGTTTTCTTAATGTTATTCGACGGGCAAGTTACGCAAAACCGTATTTGATTCATAGTGTAATAAATGAATGTAAGTACCTTATTTTTGAGTTTTTTGAAAAAAGGTATTTGAAAATGTTGTTTATTTTAATGTCTTCTATACACAGCTAAAAAAGGAGTATCAATTTAGGAATCACCCTGTATATTATATGTAATAAAAATCGATATTTTGCAACAACGTTTACAGTATGTCACCGACTTGGTTGGTGGTATTGTGAACGCACCTAACAATAATACCAGCAATAGAACTGATACTTACTATTGGGATTGCGATTAGTGGTTTCTGATCCAATTTCCACATCCTCGTCGTCCGTGGGGCCTGACCCGGAACCACTGGACTCCAAATCGCGGTTTACTTCACCATCGAACCCACTGCCTTCGATTTCTGCATCGGGATCTTTGAACACAAAACCACTGTTACTTCTTTGACTGTTCTGAAAATTAAATTTAACATTCGGTTAGAAATGCTGATCTTAGGGTTTCAAAATAATGAGGGGGATTTCTACTGTGATGGTTTCAAAAAATCGAAATTTTTCTTCCGACGTATATATATATATAGCCTCTAGAATAACCGTGTGTAAATGTTTTTACCAAACCTACTCCAAAAACAAGTTACATTCAATTTTATGATTGCCGGTCAGTTCTCACTACTATCCGCTTTTGAGTTAAGCCGCGTTCTCAGAGCTACGTTATGTCGCCAGCGACATCATCAGGATCGTCAGGCCAGGCTCGCAAAGAGGCAGAAAGAATCAGCTCGTTTATCGTTTTTCGAGGAAGAGGAGGGTGTAATCTACGGGCCAGGCATCGCAGACTAAGCGACAGTGAGACTATTTTGTTGTGAGCCACCGTTGAAACTTTAAAGTTGTTTTTCTCGAAACCCTGTTTTTCGCACTGGCGGAAAGTACTTCGGTATGTTCAAATTATCAGAATTTAATGATTTTGGTCTTAAAATACTCAGAATACAAGTGGTTATAGCCCCCTCTAGAATCAATTATTTTGCGATATTACAGAAAATTTTACGACCCTTACAATACAAAAAAATGGTAAATTTTCAAAAAAAAATTTAAATCTCGCGGCATTTTAACAGTTACTCGAGTTTTGATTTGATTCTAGTGGGGGCTATAACTACATGCTAACAATTGAAGAATCTGGGTCAATTTTATTTTTGTCATGAATAGCAAAATTTATTTAAATTCCGCCAGCAAGTTACGTTTTTTTTGAGGGGGTAACTTCAGCACCCTCAAGTTTTTCCTTTTTTTATGGTTGAAACATTTTTTTGGTACATCATATCTGTAATAAAAAGAATTGAAAACTTGTTTGCTGCATTTGTCTTATTATCCCAAAAAAAAAATCGCAAAGAAACGATGAAAATAGGACCATCACAGTAGAAATCCCCCTTAAGATATGATTTTTAATATATAACCTTTTCTAGAATAACCGTTAAAAATGATCAATTTCGCTTCCTTTCAATCAAGTGACATTATGAGGAGCTGTCTGTCTCCCCTCCCCTTACATATCCTTCCGATTGATGGGTATTTTGTATAAAGGTAGGTGTTTCAATCATATATATAAGTAAAGAAGAAGATTTATATAAGTATCTAGTTATGATTAAAGGTTACCATGCAGTTTCTCAGCATATTTACTGAACTAAATTTTAAATTTATTACTTGTAGAGTCCCTTCAGGAAGGTTATCATTTGTCCAGCAACTAAATTTTAAATTTATTACTTGTAGAGTCCCTTCAGGAAGGTTATCATTTGTCCAGCTACTTCTGCATCGTCAGGTTAATAACTAAATCAGTATTTAATCAACTCCTTAATTAAAAAGAGTTTCGTTGATGCAATTATTGCTTTTAATCAAAGATTAATTTATATTTTGCATTGCCAGTGCTCGATAATAAAGTATTTTTAGCAACCAGAAAAATAAAAATTTTATATCAACAGAAGAGAAAACATCGTTTAATCCTAAAATTTAATTGCGTATAAAGCTGAACTAATTATGTTTTATATTATTTTTTAAAATTTGATTTGGATGGTGCAATAAGATAAAATCACAAAACTAAAATTATAGGTAATGCAAGCATGCATGGATTGAGGAAGCCACATCAAGGGTGTTGGGGGGGGGGGGGGGGGGCATATGTATGGATCGATTATTTTTCAAGAAGGTCATTTGGCCGAAAAATTTCTATTGACAAAATTTCAATGGGTAACGAAAACTAACGGAACTATCGATCAACAAATGATATGGCGAATGCACCATCACCACGAACTCTTAAACGCCAAGTTATTTTGTTCTGAAATTAGAATGGCATACTAACAATCAGAACACGCGTGAATAAATTTTGCGAAAACTTTGCTTTTATTATTTATTTGCGCTAAATAAGATTAGGAAAACAGAGAAGCGGAAAATGATCTGAATTTGGACACTTTTATTGTGTTTATTATGATGTATTGTGTGTCTAATACTATAAATCTGTGAATACATAAATAAATTATGGATTAAAAATAATCATGACCTAAAGAGATAATTAGCTAGCAATTTGGCATGTATATTGCTATAAAACAGCAGGCAAAACATTTTTTTAAACCTAGACGGGTGAATAATAGTCGATTAAAATAAATCCACCGCAGTAGCGGATCTCCCATTAGGCTGGGTAGGCTGAAGCCTAGGGCCCCCGGCAAAAAGGGGCCCCGCAGGGGACTCAATGAAAAACGGTACCAAATACCGTTCTCATGACCGCTTGCATTTTGCATTATGTGCTTAAAAATAAGATTATTAAAAATAAATAATAAAAAAAAAATCATTAATAAAAGATGGAGAAAACCAAAAAGATAATATTCTTATCGGAAAGGAAAATTTTTCTTTAGGAATCTAAAAATGTATTACAAATATGTATCTACCATTTAAGTGATTTAAAATTAGGGTTTAAGGGGGATTTCTACTGTGATGGTCCTATTTTCATCGTTTCCTTACGATTTTTTTTTCTGGGGATAATAAGACAAATGCAAAAAAATAAGTTTTCCATTCTTTTTATTAAAGATAAGATGTATCAAAAAAAATTTTTCAACCCTCAAAAAATCAAAAACTTGAGGGTGCTGAAGTTACCCCCTCAAAAAAAACGTAACTTGCTGGCGGAATTCAAATAAATTTTTCTATTCATGACAAAAATAAAATTGACCCAGATTCTTCAATTGTAAGCATGTAGTTATAGCCCCCCACTAGAATCAAGTCAAAACTCGAGTAACTGTTAAAATGGCGCGCGATTTAAAAATTTTTTTGAAACTTTTCCATTTTTTTTTGTATTTTAAGGGCCTTAACATTTTCTGTAATATCGTAAAATAATGGATTCTAGAGGGGCTATAACCACTTGTATTCTGAGCATTTTAAGACCAAAATCATTAAATTCTGATAATTTGAACATACCGAAGTACTTTCCGCAAGCGCGAAAAACAGGGTTTCGAGAAAAATAACTTTAAAGTTTCAACGGTGGCTTACAACAAAATAGTCTCACTGTTACTTAGTCTGCGATGCCTGGCCCGTAGCGTGCCTTCCTCGAAAAATGATATACGAGCTGATTCTTCCTGCCTCTTTGCGAGCCTGGCCTGACGATCCTGATTGGTCGAGATGATGTCGCTGGCGACAGAACGTAGCTCTGAGAACGCGGCTTAACTCAAAAGCGACTAGTGGTGAGAACTGACCGGCAATCATAAAATTGGATGTAACTTTTTTTTGGAGAAGATTTGGTAAAAACGTTTCACACGGTTATTCTAGAGGCTATAGAGTCGAAAAACGTCGGAAAAAAATATCGATTTTTTGAAAACCATCACAGTAGAAATCCCCCTTAAAATTCAGTTTAGAATAATACCAGAACCTCTGATGCTACTATTTCTTTGAAACAAGTGTCAGCTTGACGATAATTTGAGATAACAAACATAAATTAATTATTTTTAATAGCTGGAACCTAACTATCCACCTACCTTCTAATTAAAAGCTTATTACACGCCCATAGGTACTGCAAAACATACGTAAATTACGACGCAGTTATGATCTTTACCCAGTATTAAGTTTTTACAAGACAAATGGTTAAATCGATTAAAACACCTAATGGTCTAATGGGTGTATGAAATTTAATACCTCCACACATTTATGTATGTACTATTATAAGCAGACCTTACTCTAACATCCATAAAGCACAGATTCTTAGACACAACAAACTTTATTTAAACGGTAATAATTTATTAGGAAATATCACCTTTTTGAGTCATGTATTTTCTTTCTTTGTTCTTTGTAAGAAAGTAGACTAGAATGAAAAGATAGCATATTGTATAAAAATATAAAGATAAAATGATTAATCATTAATCACCGATTTCAAAACCGGAGTGGGCATACGCACAATAATAAAAGTATGTCCGAAATTTAATAGGTTTAAGAATGCAGGGAAGAGTGTAAAATTTATTATCTCTCAACCCACCCCATTCACGCCGGTAACCAAGCCGGATGCGGAAGAAGGTACACACTCCCCAATCGGTAGGTCATGCAATGGCAAGAAACCAAGGGTTTATAGCCCTTGGGGGGTGTCGCATGACTGAGGCAGTGGCGGCTCGTCAGGTGAAGTAGGTGAAGGGGCTCTTCACCAAAAAAAAAATAAATAAAACCAGGAGGAAAGTTTTTCGACAATATTAAATATTTATGTACCAATACAGCCACCATTTTAGTCCTTAAAAAATAATTATATTTGAATTAATAATATTAATTTAATCCGAATGTAGCTATGCATAATAGGGCCACGGTTAACTTCGATGGACAATCATTATAAACACTCGTGCATTTTGGCGCGCCCCAGCCGACCGTGTCCGTTAGCTCAAAGCAAGTGAAGACCCAACGCCCCACATGACTTTGATATTCACCGTTGCTATGGTTATGTGACATCGGTCACGCGACAGCATGTAACAATTTGCATTAAGATGAAGGGCAATTTAAAAATAGATCAGTCGTATGCACCATTGTTTTAGCATTGGTTCGCCTAATCTTAAGGCATTTATTTTGAGGCTTCGCGAAACTTACGGTTATAGATATCGTTTTTACGTGATTTACTGTGTGATTAAAAAGTTTTGTTTTTATTTTTCAGTTAATTTAGTAGTGTACGTACCTACTTAGTTGTGTGTTTTAAAAATGAACCCAATTAATGACACAGTAAGCTGTAGGTCTCTGCGGGAATGGCCCTGGTAGCGAACAAAGGAAAAATTACATCACAAAAAAAAACATCGATTTCAATTTTTCTAATGTAATATTTTTTTTTGGCAGAAAAAGTTTCTGAATTTATTTCAATGTTGTTTTTCTTTTGGGTTCGTAGGTTAGGGGCAGGAGAAAGGTTTAAGCCCTCTTAGACAAAATTGCATTATTTTATCATTTCTGGGGTACCTACATTCAATTTTTTTTTGCGAAAGACCGTGGGTACGGATATTGTTTTTATATTTCTTATTTTTGATAAAATTTTACATGCCCATACTGCAATAGTGCATCAGGCTTCTATAGCTCTTATAAGAATTATGTTAGGAATTTCATTCATATGTTTACATATACTATATTATAGGGTACATTAAAGGAAAATATTCTCTCATATACAGGGCGACCCAAAACAGTCTATATTTTAAAGTATAAAGTATTTTCTTATTTATTTATTTATTGACGGGCAAACCCATTTACAGTGTTTACATAGCAAACTAACTTTAGTTTTTTTTTTACTTAATAATGTAACAGATTGAAACTAACTCTATCTATATTAAATTATAAACAATAATTACAGCAAAAGTCAAGAAACATTTCGCTTAAAAGAGGCGAGGGAAGTATTAAAAAAATCATAGCCAATTCTATTACCGTTGTTAACAATTCTCGATATAGGAGAAGATTTACCATAGTTGCATCTGTGATGGTCAAGAGCAAAAAGAAAATGATTTCTGGTGTCCCTAGGTGGAACTTGAAAATTGTTCCGATGTAAAAGGTCAGGGCATTCGATTATTCCATTGACTAATTTAAATAAAAAATACATATCACATTTGATCCGACGATCAGAAAGTGAGTCCAAGCTCAATCTTCGCTTTAGACCATCACAGGAGTCAACAGGTAATTTAAATTTATATGAAATGTATCTAAGAAATTTGTTTTGAACTTTTTCAATGTTTTGGATATGAATTAAATAGGATGGTGACCACACACAAGAAAGGTATTCCAAACATGACCTGACAAGAGCCTTGTAAACCGTATTTAAACTAATAATATTCTGGAAATCTCTAGTATTTCTACACATAAAACCTAATAACTTTAAAGATTTATTGACAATGTATTCATAATGAATATGAAAATCCAGTTTAACATCTAGGTGAATACCTAAGTCACAAACAGTGGTAACTCTTTCCAAAATACAATCATTTATTTTATAGTCATAGTTAAGTGGATGCACCGTGCGATGAAAAGTCATTATTTTACATTTTTTAATGTTCTTGCATATTTACGTTCATATTAGTGTCCATCATTGCCCAAAATTTTATTTAAATTGCTTTGGTAGTTTAGGATCAATAAATTAAAAACTAAAAAAAAGTTTTTCAGTCCTGGAAAAAGTATCAAAAAGACAATTTAAAATAATTTTTGCCGAAGGTCGTTCCTTATATTATTTAAATTTTTTAATTGAATCTCGTACTACGATATACAAGGTATGGTTACTCTTACGCAAAATAACAAGTTAGTATTTTTTATACTCCCTGTAAAAAAAAATCTTTCATAACAAGACTCATTTAAGTACTTTACAAATAAAAACTTTTATAACGAATGATTTTTTCGTAACTTTTACTTTTTTGTCGATTTGTCCCCTTCTAAACCCCATCCACGGACATACGGTAGATAACTCGGAACATTTATTGAAAAAGCCGGAAAATGTTATTTGTGAATATTAGAATCACTTTTTACACTTCCCTGTCATTTTCCGGTTTTTGTTCAACATTTTTCGAATTATTGATAGTGACATTTTTGACATCAAAATACCACATTTTAGATTGACTTGACTTCTAATAGAATATTACATAACAAGTGATGAAAGTGATACTTTTCAAACGAGGTATATGTAGCATGAGACGTCAGCCGAGTGCGGAAATTCTCCTAGTTTTAGAATAATCACTGTCACGCGAGTAATGTACACTATTTTTCCTACGACCGCAAAGAATTATTAAAAAAGACTTTGATTTTTGAAAAAAATATTTCAGCACTAGTGTTGAAAAAAATAAATATCAACACTAGTGTTGAAATTAGCATACTACCACTTAATATCTGGTTTCATAGTTTGTCAATAGGCTTTTCCTTTATTTGTAGATTAACTTTTTCATATTTTCATTTTTATATATCATAGGAAGAACTAATCCTGGATTGACTTCTAGATTAATCAGAATAAAAATTTTTTAATTTAATTAAGGAAAGCTACATTAAAGATAAATTTAAAAAATCCACCCAACAAGGAAGATTTTAATTCAAAATAATTCTATAAATTATTTAATGTTTTTATAAAAAAAAGTCAAATACTCCTGGTGGGATTTGAACCTGTGACCTTGCGATCTGTAGGCTAGAGCTCTATTCTCTACGCTATCGGTACCAATAAGGATTCCACTATAATTAGCAAGATTTGTTTTTTCTGCTAATAGATTTTCCAGTATATTATTAACATTTTTTATAATTTTAGAAGGCGTATTTTCACACTCTAATTCTGATTCACTCGACAAATACATAATAAAATTTGTTATTTTTAATAAATATGGCTGGTCTGTCAAATTGGCACCCTATGATTAAATTAAATAATGTGCCTTGTATTCAACACTACCGTTGAATTTTTTTTTTCAACACGCGTGTGATATACGGGGCTTTTTAGACAAATTAACCGTGCTTTTTTCTCATTTTCATAGGTGGTCCTAGGAAAATATCTTATCTTATTAAGGTAATTACTGATCATAAAAATGTATAATTATATATATATAAATAAAGGGTGGACACTGATCGACTGTTAAAGCGTCCGAAAGACAAAGCCGCAGGAGTCACAGGAATGTAGAATAGGTGTGTAAAAAACATTATCATAATGAAAAATTACTAAATATATCCACAACTTTATAACATGGCATTAGGACGGCAAAATCTTTGCAAACATTGCTTAATTCAACATAATCGTAGAAATAATAAACCCTAAAAAAACTTTTAAAATAATATAAAATTTGGGGTACTCATTTACATTTTAATTGTAATTTATGTTCATTTATCTATATACCACGTTTTTTTCTTGAAAAACCTTATTTGCGATATTAATGAGTAATGACGCATGTATTATCATTTGCAAATATCATGTGAAACAGATCCTGTGCGAGAGTCATAAAGTAGGGTTAGAAATACATAGATACCAAAATGTTTCTACATAAAACATAAAAAAAAATGTTGGCCAGTAATTTTGGTAAAATTATTTTGATTAACTAATACAGGGTCCTGCACCTCACCTCCCGTCTTTTATAGCTCACTTATTAATTAGGTTAGGATTTTGATGGCTTTACCTGTATCCTAGGGCGCATTTCAGGAAAATATTTTTGTTTATACAGGGTGTTCCAAAAGAGTGTGACGTCATAAGGATATATTTTTTTAGATTACATGCTATATATATTCTTACATATTTGGATGCCCCTTCTAAGTACCATCATACCCCTACAATTTTAATGAAATCGGTTCAGTATTATAGGCAAAAAAAAAGGAAAAATCAGTTTTGCACCACTGGTTTTAAAAATGAATAAAAAAATAAAAATAATGCCTCGTGAATAAAATTATACAAAGGTACTTAATAAATAAGGTCGAACAGTCTCGTTCACCAAGTTTGATTAATACGAATTGTACATAGTGTCCAATGTTTAGTGTCAAACTTTGCAAACTTTAAAGCAATTTATTTTTATATTTCAAATAGGCACCTCTGTATATTTTTATGTCATTCGATGCAGAATTAAAAATCAATTGTTCTAATTACAACCCTATCGCAATTTCTAACGCATCAAGACTTATCTATCCTCAGAATGCATTCGCCTATTTTAAATTTTCTATTCCCTTTTCAGTGAAATTACAATTTTTTTAAGGAAAACTAAAAGAATTAAATAAATACATAATAGGTGTGTCTGTTTAAAGGTTGGAGACAAAGATGTTTCTTGAACGGTAGTTTGGACTTGCATTGTCTTTATTTATTTTGAATCACAACGTTTCAACTGGTAAGTATCTCCAGTCGTCTTCAGGTAAATACTGCAAGGCCAAAACTCTACTGCCGTTCATAACTTTGTGTGTTGGTATATATTTTTACAACAATGACATTAAGTCTTCACCTTGACGTGTTGTCTGTCATTTTTACACAATGACACCGCAAACTGAAAGTGTAACGTAACAATATATTTCATACACTTAAGCTAAATGTACAATAAAGATTCGGATTCAAGCTTTACTTTATTTGTTAAAAAAAAACAAAGAGACATCAAGGGTGTTTCTTTTGTGTATTTTGTACTACACATTCCAACAAAAAATTATAATTTCAAGTGTGGAAAATTTCTGCATGTTGTGTAAGCAACAATTATTACTTTGATCTGCCAATTATAAACGAGATAACAATTGTAAAAGAAAAACAAATGCAAAGCCATATGGGGTTATAAACAAACGACATAATAAAAAAAATGCTGGCGGTGTGTGTGTTCCGCAAAAACAAAGGTAACAGGATTCATTCGTTTAAAAATCAAAGACAACATCAAAATAAAGAAAATTCAGGGATGCCATGTCTACTTACACTTAACAAAGTTTAAAATTAAAATAAAGAAGACGGTGTAGAAACAGTAAATTTATTAAATTAAAACATTCTTTTTTGACAGATGGAAAAGCTCCGCCAGGTGAATATTGCAAACTGGACCAAGCAACACTAAGATCAGGAGGGACTAGAACAAGCAAATAATCAATATATTTGTGCGCACTGTGTTTGTTCATGATGATCTGCTTTTCTGCTCCTCCTTGCTCTTTTCCTATGTTGCCATAGTTCACACCTTGGAAAAATACATTCAAATTGCATGACCTCAGATACTAAAATTAAAAGCATTAATAGTCCAATCAGAATCAAACTAGACGAACATTAAACTAATAATAGTAATAATATGGAAAAGAAATGCTAAGGAATTCCATTTCGAAAATTTTGCATTGACATTGAACAGATGTAGCAATGTCATCGCGGTAATTTGTTTCTCGTTTTCTTTGTTTTTATTTTCACTTCGAATCAAAATACGAGTATTAATATATCTACATACATATTTCTACCCAGATTCGTATATGAAGGAAATAGATTCACGGCCCCCAAGAGTGAGAGTTAAATAAACGCATTCGCCATCTCGTTTCTTGGTTTAATTATTTTTTTCGTTTTATTAACCTTGGAACAAAATTACCTACAGTTTTTGAATGAATGATAGAAGAGTTTTGGACTTGAATTGTCTTCAGTCACAACATTTCAACTGGTAAGTATCCAGTCGTCTTCAGGCGAATACTAAAAAACGTAACTTAAAACTGACGTAACTGATACCCCAAAAAGGGTAATTCCCCACTTTATGGATAAAATGAAACAAATATCAATTAAAAAAAAGATAGGTGTTACCTTAAATCTAAAGGTTACTTAAAACATCATTAAACAGATTTTAAAAATACTCTAATCAAATCTTTAAACGTAAAATGTATAATAATTATTCTGTAGATTGTTGGTATTGGATGTAAATTTCTCTATATTTATAAAGTCATAACATAATATTCGTACGATGCCTTGCATGCATGTATGATATAGAATAGGTACCTATGTATATACCCCCTTCCGGCACTCCTTTAGAGGCTAGAAGAATTTCGTTTTCAATATATTGGAGTTATTATTTTTATCAGTATTTTTTATATTCACTGTTCTGTACTGGTTTCTTTTAAAACGTTTTACTTTTTAACTGATTATTTTAAAGACATGGCAACAGGGGCTAGCCCGTCCCTTTTCTCGGTATTTGAGGGTGTTATAGAACCGCACTACCTTGTTATTTGGACACCTGACCCTTACAAAAATGAAAAATAACGATATTTCATTCTCTTACACCTGACTTTGGCTTTTAACAACCTTTTTTTCCTCCGATTTCTTTCATAAGTTTATGGCAGCGCCACATGCCATTCTGACAAAGAAAAATTGTCTATACTTGTAGCAATGGTGCCGATTCTGTCACAATTTCATTGGCTTGGTGATTATTTCAGTTAGTAAGCGTTTTTATTAAACTATGACTTTGTAGGTGCTTTTTCAAAATGATGAATGATACCGAAGAGCAGATATTAAATTTTATACTATTACCACAGAAAATTTGAAATATTATTTTTAAAGTTATACCTACCAATTTTTCAAAATAATACTGCCTGGCAAAAATAAACTATAGTCTATTTCAGAAAGGTGTAGAGTAATAAAATGGGAAATTCCGTCCAGTTCGGCTCAATTTCGGTGTCGGCCATAGGCGCAGGTACATATTTTGCATTAAATTATTTATGATAACTAACCAAAGAAAAAAAAGAAGATAATTTGATAAAGAAGGAACTATTAGCTATAGCAAATTTACACAAACATCGTTTTATGAAATATGCCTTGGAAGATATGGCTGAAAACATAGAGTAACTGTGCTGCGCACACCGCCGTATCATTGCGAACTAAATCCTATAGAACTTATATGGGCGCAAGTGAAAGGATTTGTAGTAAAGCGTTTAAGACGTTAAGCTACTGTTTGATCAAGTCATTAAGGAAGTAACACCAGAGAACTGGCAAAAAGCAGTCCATCATGTCATTAAAGAAGAGGAAAAAATGTGGGATCTTGACCACCTGATCGATCGGACCGTCGACCCGTTCATTATAACGTCAAGAGGAGATGACAGTTCCTCAGATGACGAAGAATATTATGATTTTTTATAATTTAATTTTTGTATAATGTATTTTTTAAATTATTTTTATAATGTTTAATAAAAAATAAGTGTACCTAATACTATGTACATAATGCACGCCTTTGTCACATCATTTTTAGTGTTTGTGAATGGATACCAATAGGCAAAACCCATAAGTTGACCCAAACCCGGGTGGTATCTGCACTTGATAAAAATAAAGAATTTTGCCAATTTGCCAATCAATGCTAAATTATGAAAGTGGCTTAAATATTCGTTGGGTCACTTTATAGACCCTTTGCATCTAATAAGCTTTTATAACTCTAAACCTTTCTGGAATAGACTATATAAAGTTCAATCTTAAACAAACAGGGTAGGTATACTCTAAAGTTAAATCGAAGTAGGATGCTAGAAAAAAAATATTTAAAAAAACTTATTTAAAATACAACGTAAAGGTACAGTTATCCGATTTAAATAGGTGTAGTTAGGGAGGTATCAGTGGCGGCTCGTCAGGTGAAGGGGCTCTTCAAATAAAACCAGGAGGAAATTTTTTCGACAATATTGAATATTAATATACCAATACAACTACCATTTTAGTCCTTAAAAAATAATTATGTTCGAATTAATAATATTAATTGATTCTGAATGTAGCTATGCATAATAGGGCCACGGTTAACTCCGATGGACAATAATTATAAACACTCGTGCATTTTGGGGGCATGAAGGGCAATTTAAAAATAGATCAGTCGTATAAACCATTTATTTTGAGGCTTCGCGAAACTTATTGATATCGTTTTTACGTGATTTACTGTGTGATTAAAAAGTTTTTATTTTTCAGTTAATTCAGTAGTGTAAACACTGTAAACTTAGTCAATGTTTGTTTAAGTACCCGCACTATACCTAGCTCTTTGCCATTTTTTAAGACCGCGAGCCGCCACTGGGAGGTATTTGGGAGTGCTTAACACTCCCGAAATCTAAATTAACACCCAAAAAATTATTATAAAGGGCCCAGGAAAGGGAAACAGAAAATATATGCTATGTTTTACTGGATTTAATTACTATTTCAGCTTCTCATAGGATGAAATGTGAATAAGTATTTTATCCCTAAAATTTTTTGTTAGTGCAGAACATTAATAACATTTTGTTTTAATTACAGCTAAAGTAAACTGAAAATATAAAAATCATTTCATAAAGTTATTAAATTTAACACATGTTCTATTACAAATTTCATTTTTATGTGCGTATGTACCAGACGTTAAGCGTTTATTAGTATACCAATTTTACTCTATATTTACATAAATTCTTTGAAATTAACAAAAATAAACATATTTAAAACCTTTCCACGGAATTTACTAAATTACTTTAAAATCATTATTCCCATGTACTATTGTGCCGATAAAAAACTGGGACAAGATATTTACAAAAACAATGTAAGAAATACATAATATCCCCTAGACTATAAAAGATGTCTAGAGCTAAAAAGGAAAAACATTCAAAATTTAAAAAGTAACCTAGGTTACATAATGGAATGTTTTGTATTTTTCGATACGGGGTGGTTAAATTTGAGAGACATCATATAATATGGATAAAGTAAATTTATTAGATTTTTTTAAAGTCAAATATTTTATAAATTATTATATTTACCATTACCACAAAATAATAAATAAAGCTAATACAGGTAATAAAATACATTTAATAAAAAGAAAAAAATTGCGAACACAAAGTTTGTCAAAACAACACAAAATTAATATTTGGTCATAGAACCATTTCTGTTTATTACTTTTTGGAGCTTTTGTGGCATACTTAAAACTAAGTTTCTACATAATTCGACAGTTATTTCATCCCAAGCTTGATTTATCCTATGACGTAATTCATCCCTGTTTCTAGGTTGAAAATCATGTTTATACATAGATTTGACCATGGCACCCCAAATGTTTTCTATCGGGTTCAAATCGGGACTCTTCGAAGCCCAGGGAAGAACTGCTATGTTATTTTCTTGGAGAAAATTTTGTACAATGCGCGCTGTGTGTATTGGAGCATTATCATGCTGAAATGTGTAATTTTGACCGTATACAGCGTTTACCGATGGTATCATCACTTCGTTTAGTATATTAACGTATACTGCTGCAGTTAGTCTTCCTTCGACGGTCCTCTAGCGCTAATCCAGCCCCAAACATTTATGGAGAAACGCCCACTTTGGTTGGTTTTGTGGGTGTATCTCTCATCATACCGCATGCCGGAAGGCCTATACACCCGAATTCTCCCATTATTGCATGACTGAAAAGTTTTCTCGTCAGAAAATATAACTGTTTCCCATAAATTTATTTGATTAATATATTCATGTGCAAATTCTAACCTGCCCTGTTTATTTATTTCCGTTAAAAAATTTTTATTGGCAGCACAACGGCTTCGTATATCGGAATTTCGAACCCTGTCTCTAGCGGTATTTGCAGAACCTGGAAAATTCGTCTCTTCTTTTGCCTTGATTGCAGTTTCGAAGGGATGATCCCTTAGATAATTAAGCAGTCTTCTATCATGATCATCAGTAGAAATTTTAGGGGGACCAGAACCTGCATTCCTAATAATAGTCCCATGTCTTGCTATTTTTTGTTTTGCCAATAGCACGGTATTCTTGCTTACTCCCAGTTCATCTGCAATATCCCTAATAGCAACACTATCTCGCAACCGACTATAAATAATTGCCTTTTGCTGGGGGGTTAATTGTGGCATATTTACAAATAATATATGATTGTATGTTTGACGAGTCAATCATAAAGTGACAATCTTTATTGACATTCAAATTTTAATGACATTTTACTGGTACCAGGCTTGATGTAAAATTATTCTTAATAGTCTAGGAGAAAATAGAAAAATTTCCTGTCCCAGTTTTTTATCGGCGCGATGGTACTTCAATAGAAATAACACATACCCCACTGAAATAATGATAAATATTTTTTCTACTTCCACACTAAAATTTGCTGTTTCCTTTACACTTAAGTGGCGGGTAAAGTAGGCTATTCCAGTGCGGCAAAATTTCATATCCATCCTAGTTAGGTTATGAAACTGACCAATCACAGTAGTCAATTACAGAGAAGCCAAATTTACATGTTGTAAATTCGTTTTCTGATAGTTGAGAGAAGTTAGGTTAACAATATGCTTCAAAAATATGCAAATCTGTCAGATGAAATTTGTTCTTTTTAAATTTAAATCAAAACATTTATCCCAGAGTCTATGTATACACAATATTTTGCTAAAGAGTACACGAAATGGTGCAAAAATTGAAGGTATAATAACAAAATTAATACCAAAATATATTTCTACCAAATTATTGTCATTTTCCGACCGAACTAAAGATTTGCACACAGACCCACTTTCTTATTTCAAAAATATCTTTATTTCCACTCATTTCTAGACAATTACAAGCTTTGTATAAAATGTACTATATACCAACCAAATGAACGCTTTCTTACTAAACCTTGGTTATTTTTTTCTATATAAATAATTTATATTATTATAAATAATTGTGCACGGGGATATTTTCCGATATATTTTGAACGGGGATCCAACCCCAATTGATCTTAAAACTTTTATTATACGCATTGAACATAGAAAATTAACTGGTAATTCTTCCTTAAATGATGGAACAAAAAGATAACCCGATAAAACTGACGAAATTATAAGATTTCTAGAAAAAAAATCCGTTTTTTACTAAAACTTTTAAGGTTATGTTATTTCTACTTACACTATTGCCACTTCTCTTTCCACGTTAACAATGTTGCTAGTTTGTAAATTGGCGATTATTTTGAAAAATTTGACCATAGCGAACGGTAAAAATTCATATTAATGCACAAAATCCATTTTTAACTGTTTAAAACGAATTCAACAGTTATTTTGTTATACTATCGGAGTTATAATTCGTACGCAAGCAGAAATAAACCCGACAAACCTATTTTTCTTCTGTGCAATTCAGTAAAACAATCAACCTACGGTTGAGAAAATAAATTGTTCGTGTTTATTAATACATAATATATCGCTTTTTGTCTGTTATTCTGCAAAAAGCCGAATGTGAGAAAAATAGATATATTCAAAAGTGGGTTTGTATAAATATAAGAACTTATCCAAATCGATAAATATGTTACAGTGTAATTTGGTCAATGGGTTTGCCATCAAAATAAATTTTTGTTCAATTGTTTCTTATTATCGTTCTCACAAGTTCATGGCCAACTTAAAAGACAAGTTATGATGCCTAATTTAAATAATTTTTTTAAATTCTTAGCATGAAGTTCGGAAGTTAAGTCGTAGAAAAAATATACTGTATAACTCGAGATGGATTGTCCATATTGCGCTCGGAAGTTTGAGCACTCCGCCTATGGCGTCGTGCTCAATTTACTTCCTCGTGCGATATGGACATCATATCCATTCTTGTTGCACAAACTACTATTATAAAAAATTGCATACTGCGGCCATTTTCACTGAAAATGTGCAAAATCTCAAAAAATTATGCTATTTAAAAAGTAGTGTAAATTTATGTTTCTACTTATTTATTTCCATTTTTTCCAAAAAATTATCGAAAACATTTGCCAGTATTTTTTTTAATTTAAAGGGAATAAAGGTAAAAGTAGCCGCTGTGCTCAAAACACCAGTTACCAGTTCAAATATACAATGAAGGTCAGAATGGCCAATAACACGGTTCTATTTCAAGTACTTCCTCCTATCGGAATTTTAAAACGAAGAAAAGGCATGCAGGTTTTGGTAAAATGAAAGAAATCAGAAATTTCATTTACTTTGAACTGTCGGAATCGACTTCTTAAAATAAGACGAATCTACGAGGGCTAGTTTGATTCTATACCGGCAATGCAATGGTTTAAGTTTTTACCATACCGCACCGGAAGATGCTCAGAAGTTTTCTATACTATGTTCAGCTTTACACAATTATTATTTTTAGAGAGACTACCTGAATTTTAAATGTGTTCGTCCAGCGCCAATTATTGAATATAGGGGGCCCTAGGCCCGTTAGCAATCTGGGGCCCCGGATCAGGGGCCCTCATAGAGCCAATTTTAGGAGGGGAGGTTAACCAGCAAAAAAAATACGTGGCCGCGGTGTGCGGTATCAAAAACTTCCCCTATCAAAAGGGACTTCTAAAAAAAAACCCCAGGATCCATCTCCCCTATGGGCGCCCATGCCGCATACAAGTTCATGTTCCTTAATAAGTTATACATACGCAATAAGAAATTTAACATACCTCAATAATATCATAAAGAAAATAAATTAGTAACTAAAAACACAATGAGTATTTATTAAGTCTTGAAATAGGTAAATAAACATAAAACCAAAAAAGATAATTTAAAAAACTACTGAAATAAATATGATATACAAAGAAGCACACAAATCAAGCTTTTCGGCTCTCGCCTGCTAAACTAGTGGCACAATGCTTGTTTGTAGGGCTATTTTTATTTAATATTATTTTTAAATTAAAAAGATAACTTAGGATGAATCTCTTTTAAAGTTAAATTTTTATTCTTGAGTGCATTTAAATCGAAATAAAAACGCTCCCAGAAATAATTATTTAAAAAAATATAAATATTATGTTTTCCCCGAAACTATAAACAAGCAGCCATCGTCGTCGAGGCGTGTGATTGAACAAATACCTGCAAGCTGTAATTGTACGCTAATGACGGCTTTTGTATAACCCTCACAAAGAACAATATTAATATTTCTTAAAATATATAATTAAAAAAAAAAATTTTACACATACAAGGGTGACCCGCTCTCCACGCAGGATTCCGTAGCATCTAAACTACCGGGTGTCCCACTAAGAATGGCTCTCGGCCGTATCTCGGAATGTATTGGGCATAGAAACTCAGGAAAAAAAAATTATAACAAAAGTGGTCATGAGAAAATCCTGGAAATAATTTTTAAGTTTCGCATTTTGCCGCAAGAGGGCGTAATTGAAAAGTAAATTTTAAAAGTTTACATATCTCCGAAAATTCCACATTAAGGTATATCTTTGATAACACCATTGAAAAGCTTGGACAATTATCCATCATTTTGGTTTTATGCTCATTGGCGTACCGACTTTAATAAAAGGGGGGGAAGCGGTTGAAGTGTAATCAGTTAAATCGCTGTAACTTATAAACGACTTATCCGATTTTAGCAAACTAAATACTGTTTGGAAGAGAAATGTATGCACTTTCACCAATCGTATTTAGTTGTCCATAATAGTTCTCAAAAAAAAAATGCTAGAGGGCGCAATTTGTAATAATAACACATTTTTTGATTTTACTCCGAAAAAATAAATCATACGGTATAATTATGATACCATAATCGAAAAGTAGATAAAATTTGCTAGAACAAATATTAAAACCGCAGCTCGATATCTCCGTTCGTTTCAGCGTTATCGCCAATAGAATAATTTTTAAAAGTAAGCGATATTTTTTAGAAAAAAAGTGGGACGCCACTGATATTTTTTCATGTGGATATTATTTCTGATTAGCCTGGTCAATTCTGCATAAAAATGGTCTCTTGCGTTTTTCTCCTCTGGCACACCGTTCTTAATTAAAATAATTTAAGTTTTTTTTTATTGAATGACAAAATACTAGTGTTAAATTATAAATAATTTTTTGGTAAAATTTTTACCATAGCTCTTAAGGCCTTTTTACATTGGGTGCAATTGCAAGAAAAATGGCCTGGAAGCATGCGCTTTGTCGACGTTTTAAACAGCTGATGCAGGTTTTAAATGGGAAAACGAAAACGGCGGAATTTCGAAAAGAAACGGCTAGATAGCCGTTTCTTTTCGAAATTCAAAAAATGGGTAATAATTTTTTTTTGGATCTTCGTAATTGTTAAATATTATTAGTTATTTAATCCAGTGATAGAACATTTAAGGCCTACTTTTCCACCAATAAAGAAAAATAAAAAAGTTGATAGTTTTTAAGAAACAAGTGAAAACTCCAGATAGTGCAGAAAATCTCAAAGAAACAAGTTGCCAACTTTAAAAGACCATATCTCAAAAACTAGTCATAGGATTGGATTAAGGCCATGGATGCTTTTAATCAGGAAGTAAAGATCTACAAAATACTAAAAATTCAGAAAAATTAGCCAAAAGTCATTTCCCATAAGCTTTGTGAGGGGTCCTTTATTTATATTAATTTACGATTATCTCCGACTTATAAAAATCGACACACCTTTTAACTACGTCTAATCTTGGATGTCTTAGTATACAGCAATAAAAAAACACGTTTAGCTACTTTTAAATTGTACTAGACTAATAAAAAAATATATATGTTCTGTCTATGCACCGCGAAAATGGAATGAAGCACAACTTTGTCATTTCCTTTACGCGACGAATTTTTAGTCACATATTTGTAATTAAAATCTATACATATAGCCTGAAGTACCGTAAACCGGGGCTACTTTGACATAGTTTTAGAGTTTTTTTTAGCGCCATTTTGTTAATATTCCTTTCCTTTTTTTAATCTTATTTCTCGACTCTAAATTCACCAAATAGCAACTTTCCAAGATATCTACTTCCATTTAAAAAAAAAGGTAAATTTGACGTCAAATAACACCGCATGTGGGGCTACTTTGACCTAGTGTTTATCTTCGTGCCAAATCAAACTAGGCCCAGCGCGGGGTCAATGTGACACCCCAATATGTATATGTATATATTTTTTTAAATTTATACATACTTTGAAGCGGTCTAACCAATTAAAATAAGACAACAGGCATATATTAGAACGCACCTATTCAAATTATGAAAAACTCCAAGTAAAACAGTTGGGTGATCAGGTGTATATGCATGCCTGCGATGCACTTTATTCAATAGCACAGTTCGGTAAAATATTGCCATTTTTTGTGGCAGCGTTTTGTGACAAGTTCCCTCTTCTTATTCTCTTTAACCAGATATTTTCAAGCAATATTCGCTTTAAAACCGGTGGTGTCAAAGTGACTCCAAAACATGTCAACGAAACCTTGAAAGTCAAAGTAGCCCCGTTCTACGGTATGATAAAGAAAGCAGTTGTACTTTGTTTTACGTGCAATACATTTTCTTTAAGGTGACTGGAGCCAGGGACTATGTTAGCTGCATGTTAGGTTAGTTAACACTGCGAAACGCTGATTATTCTTAAACAAAGTTAACTTGCGTTGGTGTTTATTATCAAAGTTCGAAGAAAATTGGCAATACCTTTCTTGCCACTTAAAACACTATTAAAACCAGGAAGCAAGTAAATGAAAACTTTAATCCATGTCAAGTGAAATACGACTATAAAATAATTATTTTATAAATGGTTTACCAGGATTGCCAATATTGGAAATATCAAAGACAGTTCGTTTCTATTCTAGATATAAATTGGTATGGATATTTTATACTGAGGATTGCAATCCCGAAGTATTAAAACAATCCCGGGATTTTCGGGATCCATTTATGTAAGCCCGGGATCTGAAAACTATGTTAAAAATGGAAAACTTGCATTAGCTGATTAAAATTGACATTTTAATCAGCTGATGCAAGTTTTCCCATTTAAAACCACCATTGACTTGCACTTGAAACTTACATCTAATGTAAAAAGGTCTTTAAACACAGTCTACGACGGCTTTTTAGGTGACTATGTTTGTTCAGGAACAAAACATTAATTTTTTTAATAAAATTTGTGGTAATATCATAAAGAGCAATTTTTTTCGATCTCGGGATTATATTTTTATTTCCCGGAATCGGAAAATAATGGTAACTATCCCGGGATCATAGGATTGAGGGATCCCGGGATTGGAATCCCTCTATTTTATATACATAATGTTATTTAACTTGCATACAGGAAGAACATTTTATATCATTAACTAACTGGAAACGTTCAGAGTAGTTCAGTCTATTCCGTAAAAAAAAAATATTTTAAAATTATTGACGGTTCTGCTGTTTGGTAATTTACTCTACAAAAACTTCCACATAAATTTAGCTTTTAAAATAACGTCATCCGTGATGTGATCCGGAAATAACATCCATAATAAAAAGCTGTCTATCCTTAATATTCTTTCAAGTATCGCATTAATTTGTGTCTAATTTTATAAGTCCAAATGTATATCAAAAATTTTAAAAATGACGACTAAAAACACTACATAAAAAACTGTGTTGGGTTATACATTAGCTTACTTTCGGTGACAATAAGGTTTAAATTATACATTGAAAAATGTATTTTTAAATGGAAAATTTAAATGTATGTACAGTTCAGGTTAAAAAAAATAAATACACCCTCGTAACTTTCTTCATAATGAATATAATATAAATGTAATACTTACTAAAGCGGTATATTTTAGTAATTGGAAGGTCTTTTAGTGAAGGTACAAATAATAGAGCTCTTTTGAAAATAAATATCTTATATTTAGTTTATCGATTGATTATATATACAGTGTGTCTACTTAAGTTGGCTACATACGGGAAACTTTTTTATTATCAACTTTACGAAGAAAAGTTATTCTTCATAAAAAGTTCTGCATGGTCCAAAACCTAAAATGCAACCATCAGATGTTACATTTTTTCAGTCGTATACGAGGTTTGTCAAAAAATATGAATTTTGCCCAAGAGTAAAGTACCTTTATTTTTGACAATATCGAAAACTGTAATTTTGAAAAGTTTTTGGTATGAAAAACTATGTTCTTTATTTTATATATTTATCGGTAATTTGAGACAAAAGAGCCCTATTATTTGTACCTTCACTAAAATACCTTTCACTTACCAAAATATACCACTTTAATATATTATATTCATTAAGAAAAAAGTTACAACGGAGGTGTATTTATTTTTTTGGCCATAACTGTACTTACATACTTAATATACCCACATCAAAAAATATAATTTGTTATTGATTGTGCGAAAACAAAAGCAAATTTTTCCAATTAATGATTTGGAATCACTGAACATATCAGTGCCTTATGAAGAGGTGACTTATGCGTGACAGAATTTTTGATTTATCACGCATGGCTAAGTTATAGATTTAATAAAAATATCAGGTAAAAATCATGCAACTTTCATCCTCATAAAAAGTGACACTAAATGATTTCTTACAGAATGAAGTTTTTTGAAAATGATAATTTAATTTTCATTAGGTCGTCAGGTTGTTTCTAAATGATAAAAAATTTGGGAATGGATAAGACAGTTTTATCGCATGCCAAAAAAACCGAATACCGACATTTTGCCAAACAACAAAATCCCGCTAAACGATATTTCAAAAATGATTTTGTCTGAATCCAAAAAACCTGTTTCATATTCCGCGGCAGGCATAATTATTTCCAGCGAATCGAAAATCCTGTTTCAGGCATCAACTACTGCCGAGATCTTAGCGCCTGAAAAATCAATCGATGAGAGGGATTTTTTTGGTTGGCAAAATGTCACCTTTGCCCTCCACTCTAACTGAATTTTTTCAAATTGGGTCATACGATTTACTTTATTTTGTCCTTAAACTCGGTTTTTCATGTAATGTTTAGGTTTAACTTTCATTTTCGAAAAATACAGTAATTTATGCTAATATAAATAAATATTATTATTTCCTGCCAATGAAAACTTTTTAAAAAACATTTTAACCTCGGGCGCATTAATGGCACAAAAGGTAAATTTCTGTTCTACTCTCATTTCAGCATTTCTCTTAAAATTGATTTAATAATAGCTTTTATGGGTTTTGAGTAAACGGCACGGGGTAAGTGGAAGATATCTTTCAGAGCATCCTAAATTATTCTCAATGGTTACCAGATCCATGCAAAATTATATCTATATACAGGGTGTCCCATAACTTATGGGCCGTAGAGTAACTGGAGATACTAGACATCCAACTAAGCCGATTATGTCATATAAGATTTTTTTTGATAATTAAAATATTAATTTAATTATGTACTATGTTTTTTTATGCTTTGGGATGTTTAAAGGGAAATATCTCGAAACCCGTTAAAGATATTAAGATCAATCAAGTACACCTTTTTGACTCAGAAAATGCCCTTCTTTAAGAAACTATAAATTAAAAACACCTAATATCACAGGTAAGAAAAAAAATCATAGAATTATGAAGCCCAGTATATGCAACTAGCGCCCTTTAGTTTAAAACTTAAAAATTTCTACAAATTCCTATTTCTTGCTCATAAAAACATAACATTGCCAACTTTCAATTCGATTCATTAAACCGTTTTAAAATTATGGCTTATTTTCGAGAATAAACTTTTACTTTCAACACCCTGTATCTCTAGATCGAGTAACAATCCGAAAAAACTTATATGACTTAATCGGCTTAGTTTGATGTCTAGTATCTCCAGTTACTCTACGGCCCATAATTTATGGGACACCCTGTATATATTAAATTAGACCAACATTGCGGTCTCTTGGCCCGAATCCTAGCCATGTTTATTATTGGATTTCTAAAAAATTTTAAATTTGGTCTCTACAGATATAGGCGAGTTTTATTTTTAATAAAACAACTAACTTTTAAATATTTTTTACAATACAATGAACTATAGTAATTTTATTTTCCACGCTCACATAGAAACTCTAGAATTTGTTTAGTTTTTTTGTAATTCGGTCCAAAAAGAACCGCAATTTAATGCGACAAATTTTAGCGCGGTCAGGCCTAGAGGCTTGCACAGGCCGGGTTTTTATTTTGGGCCTTAACGCGACCCGGCTTAAGGGTCGGGAAACTTAATCAAGATTCGGGTTTTCGGGTCCTAAGAATTTTTGCCGGGCCTCACGGATCTGCTGGGACAGCTGGTCTTTCGTAAAATAATTGTCAAAAAAATTTGATAAAACACCGTACTATAATTTATTTTTTAATAAAATTATATTACTTTATTTAGAATCCACAAGCCGAAAACCGAGTATTTTTTGACGTAAATATTTAAAATAAAGAAGCAAAGTAATTAAATTACAATATTGGTTTTCCTGAAAAAGTAATCCTTTTAATATTTAAACAAAACCAAAAAGACAGAAAGATAAACAACGAAATCTTTTAATTTAAAGACACAATGGTAGATACAGAGCAGTAGGTCATCAATGCCATCATACTAAATATAGTAACAGATATTTTATCGCCAAGGCAGGTATTTAATGAACTGGATAAAAGTTGTTTATATAAAATATTTGCTTATCGGACAAATAAGACCTTGTCGACCATCGGATAATTTTTTAAATTTTTTCTCCGTCCTTTCCACTTTTACTATAGTCTATTTCAGTAAGGTGTAGAGTAATAAAAGCTCATTAGGTATGCAAAGAGACTACAGAGTAACCCAACGAATATTTAAGCCACTTTCATAATTTGGCATTGATTTCATTGCAAAATTCATTCTTTTCATCAAGGGAAGGTAGTACCACCCGGGTTTGGGTCAATTTATGGGTTTTGCCTATTGTTATCCATTCACAAACACTGAAAATGGTGTGACAAACGCGTGCATTATGTACATAGTATTAGGTACACTTATTTTTTATTAAACATTATAAAAAAAAATACAAAAAATACATTAGGTATACAAAAATTAAATTGTAAAAAATTATAATATTCTTCGACATCTGAGGAACTGTCATCTTCTCTTGACGTTATAATTAACGGATCGACGGTCCGATAGATGAGATGGTCAAAATTCCACATTTTACCCTCTTCTTTAATAACATGATGTACTGCTTTTCGCCAGTTCTCTGGGAAGTTCTATAGGATTTAGTTCTCAATGATATGGCGGTGTGCGCAGCACAGTTAAACTATGTTTTTGTTATGTATTATATCTTCCACGGTATATTTCATAAAACGATGTTCTCTACTATTTTATCTTAACACCCGTTAACCTAATTCTCTAAATTTCTGGTTAGTTATCATAAATAATTTAATGCACAAAATTTACCTGCGCCTATGGCCGACACCGAATTTAAGCCGAACGACTGAATTTCCAATGTTATTATTCTACACCTTTCTGTAATAGACTATAATTCATTTACATTTGTGTATATTTTACTGCTCCAAACATTCTAATCCCAACGTGAATGGTGAATTAGTAACATTAACATTGATTTTGAGGTAAACCTGATAAAATGGCAAAAATTTATCAAAAAGACTAATTCTGGTTATGGCCCATGTACTTTTATTTACAACTTTCGTCCTCAAAGTTTTATAACCCAAAAAATTGAGGGACTCATTTATTGATTAGTATCGTATCTATACAAACATCGCATTAGGTAAATCTATTTATACTTGGACTTCCTATAAATGGATTTTCCAGTTTAATTAATAACAAACGTTCCGCAAAAGGAATATCCTAAAATTCATTGTGCAATATAGAAATATAAAAAAAATATGAGACAGCAGATTTTAAAATCCGCAGACAGAATTTCTTTTAAGCAACCTTGGCAGTTTTCAAGAAATTTCAATTATATAACTTTAGACCACCCTATGAGGTCTCAGTGTCGGGTGGTCAAAATAATCGAAATGGAGCTTATGAGAAATTTAAAAATCAATTATAAGGCTTAAAAGTGAGCTACTTGACCTCAAGACACAAAAATTAAGGTTTTCGGAGATATTTCTGTTCTAAAATAAAAAAAAATCATGCATTCACTGAATCCGACCGCGGTAACATTTGCCATGGTAAATTACGGTTATTCTTGGCCGAATTACAAAAAAAAACTAAAAAAATTATTTAGTTTTTTTCAACAATGGAAATGTGTGGGTGTGAAAAGGTAAATTTCGTCTAGAAAAAAACCCAGAGTACTTTTTTTTAATGCAATTGAAAGTATTTATGGGTGATCTTTAGAAAGTATGCCATTTTAACTTACGCTCCCATAGAGTACCATTTTTAATGCAATTGAAAGTATTTATGGGTGATCTTTAGAAAGTATGCCATTTTAACTTACGCTTCCATAGAGTACCATTTTTAATGCAATTGAAAGTATTTATAGGTGATCTTTAGAAAGTATGCCATTTTAACTTACGCTCCCATAGAGTACCATTTTAAATGCAATTGAAAGTATTTATGGGTGATCTTTAGAAAGTATGCCATTTTAACTTACGCTCCCATAGAGTACCATTTTAAATGCAATTGAAAGTATTTATGGGTGATCTTTAGAAAGTATGCCATTTTACCTTACGCTCCCCCAGAGTACCATTTTTAATGCAATTGAAAGTATTTATGGGTGATCTTTAGAAAGTATGCCATTTTAACTTACGCTTCCATAGAGTACCATTTTTAATGCAATTGAAAGTATTTATGGGTGATCTTTAGAAAGTATGCCATTTTAACTTACGCTCCCATAGAGTACCATTTTAAATGCAATTGAAAGTATTTATGGGTGATCTTTAGAAAGTATGCCATTTTACCTTACGCTCCCCCAGAGTACCATTTTAAATGCAATTGAAAGTATTTATCGGTGATCTTTAGAAAGTATGCCATTTTACCTTACGCTCCCCTAATACGTACAGCTTTTAGTCTATTTCAAAAATGTAATGTAATAAAAGCTCCTTAGGTATGCAAAGAGACTACAAAGTAACCCAACGAATATTTAAGCCACTTTCATAATTTGGCATTGATTTCATTGCATTTTTTTATTTTCATCAAGTGCAGGTAGTACCATCCTGGTTTGGGTCAATTTATGGGTTTTGCCTATTGTTATCCATTCACAAACACTGAAAATGTTATGCCAAAGGCGTGCATTATGTACATAGTATTAGATACACTTATTTTCTTACTAAACATTATAACACAAATACAAATGACAAAAAATACATTATACAGAAATTAAATTATAAAAAATCATAATATTCTTCGTCATCTTAGGAACTGTCATCTCTTCTTGACGTTATAATTACCGGGTCAATGGTCCGATTGATCAGGTGGTCAAGATCCCACATTTTTTCCTCTTCTTTAATGACATGATGGAGTGCTTTTCGCCAGTTCTCTGGTGTCACTCCCTTAATGGCTTGATCAAACAGTAGCTTAACGTCTTTCATTTTGAATGTCATGTTGTGTCTTGCTATAAATCCTTTCACTTGCGCCCATATAAGTTCTGTAGGATTTAGTTTAATTAGCAATGATATGGCGGTGTGCGCAGCACAGTTACACTATGTTTTTCAGCTATATCTTTCACGGCATATTTCATTAAAGGATGTTTGTGTAAATTTTGCTATAGGTAATACATAGTTCCTTCTTTATCAAATCAAATTCCCTTTAAAAATTTAAACGGGTAGGTTTTCCATTAAAATACCATTAATAGTTTTTTTTGGGTTTATTTACTTTTTTGAAAACAATAATCGGAATCGGGTAAAAAAACTTTATTGTCCACGAATTCTTTATACTGGGGATAAAAAATGGATATCCATTATCAGCTTTTGGAGGTTTGGAAAACAAATGAAACAAAATAAATAAACGCGTTAGTTAAAACGGTGCTTAAAAAAGCCATTACCAGCCCTGAGGTAGGCACATTATGGTGCCTTTTTTCTGTGGATTATAAAACGTTTTGCATAAATATGCAGGTTGCGGTTACTAGTAACCAGTTTTTAGATAATTAATGTATTATGATTATCCTTCTTTATTGCTTATTTTATAGTATTAATTGATAATCCTAAAAATCCTTTTGGCCTCAGTTTTATTACATAACCATCAACGCTATTCAGTGTAAGAACAAATAATCATAACTGTGTCGTTATGATAATGATCGATTGCATCGATGTAGTGGTTAATTCATTTTAATCGTAACAGAATCTTCTTTTTATAAATATTTTTATAAATATTTATATATTATATAAGTAACCAGTAGCGTGCAAAGCCGTTTGAACAGGGTAGACAAACATTTAATTTCCAAACAATTGACTTTAAAAATGTTCAATACAGTTGACATCGCCATTACCTTACGTGGACATGTCCACTTTTCCATTTTTTTTTTGACAACCGACGGCGACGCGCGACGTTTATAGCAAAAGCAAACACAGGGCGAAAACATTAATATGTATTATTATTATGAATAAATTTTATTCACATTCGTTTTATATTCAGATTTTAAATCTAACATCCACTTGATTGAACCCCAAGTCAATTTATAATTTAAGATACTTATTAGCAAAAATTATCTTAAATTATCGTAGACTATTTTAGATTTGACAAATCTCGCAACAAATGGATTTTACTCTCTGCAAGAATTTTTGGACCCCAAAGATATACCTTGAATAACTATTGTTATTATGTCAGGATTAAAGTATAATCTGAGATTCTGGTTTTACCATTATATTTTTGTTCTCTCTTCTGACTTTTGAGGAGGGCTCAGGAGTTTCCTAACTAACGTTCTGTGGAAGGTTTTTTTAAATTTTACTTTTTTTAAACTTTATGTTGTATCGAGTGTTGAATATTATATGTAGTATGTTCTTTTCTAAGATACATTTTCATACTTTAAATGTAAATGTGTGTTTGTGATATACAATACTTACCTGTATTACTGTAAATTTTTTTAATGTATAATATTTGTAATTTGACTTGTTACTATTATACAAATATGTATGGAATGTAGTCATAAAAGTACTTCTTATTTTACGTTACAATCTTAACTGACCTAATTATTGAACTAAATAGGGACATCTTTTATATTGAAAACGCGTAGTATGTCTTAAAACTACGACAAAATTGGAAGATTGGCACCAATGCATTTTACAAGCACGGGCGGATGGCTGCGGGAGGCTCAGGTTGCGAGTCACGTGTATTTGTTCCAGGGTTGATAAAAATCATGATTAAAAAGAAAATCAAAAATCGATGATTTTTTTTTAAATCATAATTTTTTTTGATTTTTTTTTAATTTATCAGCTTTTCAAATATCATTATTTTTAACTGCTTATATTTTGTTTTGTTAAGTAAACAAATATTTTTAGGCAGGAATAGTACAGATACGAAGCAAACCTGGAGAAGTTTTACCTTTTAACATGCAAATTTCGTTCGCGTAGTTTTTGCAAGTTTGCGCCTTTGTCGAAACTTGTAAGAACTGACAGAAAACGCCCGGCTATATAAACGATACGCACTTATTAGTGTTTGTCAGCATTTTATAAAAAAGAAAGTGGTGGGCAAACTAGGTTGTAGAGCAGTATGAATGTAAAAAGTGTGGTAAAGAAGTGCAAGGTCTAGCGGACAGACTAAAACGTCATTGGGAAACCTGCAAAAGTGAAACTAGTGATATTAGCAGTGGTCTTGAAACTCTTCATGGTGATTGTCAGTCACAGCCTGGAACTAGCCAGAGTGAAATTATCCAGTTGGCAAAGAAACAGAGAAGCGATAACTGTGAAAAGGGAAGTGTAGGTGGACGTGAAAATAGTGGAAGTAGCGGTCATTTGGATTTGGATTGAAAAGCAGCTAAACTAGTATTTATATTTAAGCATTATAACACTTAGTTTTTTTTTATTTTTTTTTGTTTAAATTAAGTACTTTTTTGAATTAAAAAGGTTTTTTTGGTTTGTAATAACTAGCTGTTCTTTTTAATTATTATAATAAAATCATAAATAACACCACACAAAAATGCCTCTGGATTTTATTTTTTATATGAACAAATACATTTTGTGTGTTAAATTGTTAAAAAAACTTTTTTAAATTAATCATGATTTTTTTTTTAAATCATACTGATTAAAATCATGATTTTAATCATCTCAACCCTGATTTGTTCTCTTTCTAGCTTACTGCCTACCGACTATCTCGCTCGCTTCCACTCGTATAAAAGCAGTGATTTTGCGTTCCCATAAGCGGTTAATATAATGTAAAATATCTGCATTTCAAACTGTTATATACGGGCTGCTTATACAGCCATCGAATTTACGATTAATCGACAACGAATGCGTTCGAAGAAATGATCTTCAATGTTATACGATTAACTTTTCGGTCCCGATCCTCTAGATACACAGAAATATTGCCGGATGTTACACGGATAAAAATTTAAATATAAAGAAATAATTTTGGTTGGAGTTTGTTTTATTGTTCCCAGGGTAGGCAATGCTTTTTTGCCTATATTGTATGCACGCCACTGTAAGTAACTACATACCGAAAATCTTTAAAATATTTCCAATACATTTTTCGCCACTTATGGTAACACCAAATTGTATAATGGTGATATAAAAATAACTCAAGTATATAAGAAGGTTCCAGAGTTTTATAAACTCTACCTTATGGTAACCTATGTATATTGTGATAACGGGTTTATAAGATAACTATGAGCTACAAATATAATAAGATCATTTCCATCACCACTTTATAAAACTAGCAATGGTTATTAATATTTTTATAATAAATTTATATAAGGTTTGCCGTTAACTCATCATTTACACAACTAGAACCTACCCGTACCTATGAAGAAGTGACGTTAATAACCTATACCGGGTGTTGCATCGTCGAGCGGGACATAGGAAATCCCATGTAATTTTAAATGGGGTCAATTATTGGCTTCCTTAATTATTTTAGAGAAAAATTCTATTTAGGTTTATTAAAGAGCACTAAAACCCACATTCAAAAGAATAACTTTAGATATTTTTGATGAGCCCGTTTACGGGTTATCGCCGATTTCTTTTTAACTATTTCTCCTTTTTATGGCCCCTTATTTGCGGGCACCAGTCAAGGTAAAAGATGACTGTCAAATAAAGTTGTCATTTTGAAATGTGTGCTTTATTGTTATAAAAACTCGTACATCGAAAATATTAGCCATGAATTACACTTCTGAAGAACAAATATTGATGATTAAATGGTATTATCAAGGAAATAGTTATCAAAATGTGTCAGACATGTTTGCTGCTCTGTATCCGAATAGACCGATACTTGCAAAATCTACAGTCGAAAGGACTATCAAGAAATTTGAGACAAAAGGCACTGTAATAAATAACTGCAGATGTGAAGAAAGGCAGAAACAAAGAAGAGATGCAAGAAATGATAGGGACATGCAAAGGCAGGAACAAAGAAGAGATGCAAGAAATGATAGGGACTTGCAAGTTTTATTGTGCGTGGAAGAAAATGATGGGAAGATCAGCACAAGGAAACTTAAGGATGACATAGGATTAGATCACACCACAGCGTTACGAGCTTTGAAACGACATAAATATTATTCTTACAAATATGAAAAGCATCAAGAGCTAAGAGATAGGGACGAAATACGACGACAGGAGTTTTGTTTTGGTATGATTGAAAGAGCAAACATGGATAGGGAATTTTTAAAAAACATTTGTTTCACTGACGAATGCACATTTACCTTAAATAATGAACCCAATGTTCAAAATTATCGATATTGGAGCAAAGAAAACCAACACAGGTTGGTCGAAACAAGGACGCAATATCCACAAAAAGTTAATGTTTGGGCTTGGATTTTCGGAGAAAATATTATCGGGCCATTATTTCTTACATGATGTCGCCAGGGAAAATCAGGAAGTTTGGTACCAAATGGATGGCTGCCCGGCACATAGTACCCTGGCTGTCCGGGAATATTTAAACCGTGCTTTTAATGGAAATGTTATTGGCTTAAATCATACAGTAAATTGGCCAGCCAGGTCTCCTGATTTATCGCCAAATGATTTCTTTCTCTGGGGCCATTTAAAAAACAGGATATACAAAGATAAAAAATACCCAAATCTAGACGAGTTAAAAAATGCTATTTCTGCCGAATGCAATAGAATTTCAGTTTACCAACTAGCGAATGTAAGAAGAGAATTTTATGATCGCCTCGGTTATTGTCTAGCAGTCAATGGAGGAATATTTGAACATCTTCTTAAATCCTAAAGTTCTAAAAATTTAATAGTACCTACCTATTAATTAGTAAAATATTGAAACATGTAACATGTAATTGGATACTTTATTTTAGTTTTATTCAGATAAATTTGTACTCATAAATACACCTTTAATATTTTCGATGTACGAGTTTTTATAACAATAAAGCACACATTTCAAAATGACAACTTTATTTGACAGTCATCTTTTACCTTGACTGGTGCCCGCAATATACGGGGCCATAAAAAGGAGAAATAGTTAAAAATAAATCGGCGATAACCCGTAAACGGGCTCATCAAAAATATCTAAAGTTATTCTTTTGAATGTGGGTTTTAGTGCTCTTTAATAAACCTAGATAGAATTTTTCTCTAAAATAATTAGGGAAGCCAATAATTAACCCCATTTAAAATTACATGGGATTTCCTATGTCCCGCTCGACGATACAACACCCGGTATAAAAACTGGCTATGTTATGTTATAAAACTTTTTTTGATATGATCAGTAACGACCGCCGCTTCTATATAACTTCGCAAAAACTAGTAACACAAATTACCGTAATACAGCTTCTGTTTACAAAATGGCCGCCTCCAATATTAGTTTAAACGCATAACTTAAAACATTTTGGTGATTCTAATATTTTTTTTAAAGAATAACTAGAAAAAAGCATTGCCTCCATGTTGCAAAGAGTAAAGTAAAGAGTACCTATGTTGTTAAATGTAGGAACAACCTTTTAGCAATTTCCCTAATAGAAACCATATTATAATGGGTACATGGCATACTTATTCTTAGCGACATCATTTAAATTAATAATTGTGTTTCATTTTCGGTTAAAAAATCGGTTTGACGTGGATTGATTTTAATTTCCGTTTGAAGCTACCTTCACGTGGCCATTGTGTATCTTACAGTAGAGTTATTTTTAGCATATAAATGCGGGTGGTGCATTCAAACTTGTTTGTTAAGTTAAGAAATCTTCGTCTCATTCATTTTGTTTGGTTTGTATATTAGAGTCCAAAAAGGGGATTTCAAAAAAGAGTTAACAGCACATTATTAGGACAAAGTGACGAGCTTAACTCTATAAGGCTTCGATAAACTGGATTTAGAAAATTCAGAGAGAATTCATTTCTTGAATCTTGAATGAGACAACTCCATGCTAGAAACATTTCTGGTTATATTAATATACAGGGTGTGTCAGTAAGGTGTCTGTCTTAGATAGCACCTAAACTATCAAAGATAGGGAAAAAAGTGTAATACAAAAGTTAAAGGGTTTTTTAGGATACATAATCTAAAAATATTTTCTAATCTACAGGGTGGTCCTAAAACGTGGTACTGAATAATAAAAAAGAAAATTAAATGGGACACCCAGTATAATTTTCTAAAATATGATTCAATGGAATAAGGACCTTTCAACCCTATTAAAATTTTTGAAGTGAAATGCAACGTTGCCAAGTAATTAATTTTTTTCCGAAATTTTAGTAATTTTAAGGGTATCGTTAAAAAATCATAGCAACCTGTGGATTAACCTTAGGCAAATATAATTTACATTGTGGGTACTTTAAGGTACGATATATTGATCTATAATAATGTTTTTTAAATCTCTTATACAGAGCGTTCATTACAAGTTGGACAACTCGATAGTTTTAAAAATGCTTTATTTCAATTTTTTTAAATGGGACCCCCCTAATTTTTTTAGGCAAAAGAATTTATCTTTTAAAAACTTTACTTTTTTGTTAAACATGTCATATATCTAAATATCATAGTTTTTGAAATATTTTAGGGTTTGTCTTAAATCAGGATAAAATAGGAAAGTTCTAATTAAACATTAGTCAAGATTGCTTTAGAACAAAAAATAAATAATTTTCTTTGTCACAGCTGTCATTGCAAAATGATTTCGCCAACATTTTGTGCTTTATTACTGTTTAAAGTTTAGTTTCCCGAACTAACTTTATCGAAATAGAAAAATATGAGTTATGATAAAGTTAGTTTAGGAAACTAAACTTTAAACAGTAATAAAGCACTAAATGTTAGCGACATAATTTTGCAATGACAACTGTGACAAAGAAAATTATTTATTCTTTGTTCCAAAGCAATCTTGACTAAATTGTTTAATTAGAACTCCTATTTTACCCTGATTTAAGACAAATCCTAAAATATTTCAAAAACTATGATATTTAGATATATGACATGTTTAACAAAAAAGTAAGGTTTTCGAAAGATAAATTCTTTTGCCTAAAAAAATTAGGGGGGTCCCATTTAAAAAAATTGAAATAAAACAGTTTTAAAACTATCGAGTTGTCCAACTTGTAATGAACGCTCTGTATAAGAGATTTAAAAAACATTATTATAGATCAATATATCGTACCTTAAAGTACCCACAATGTAAATTATATTTGCCTAGGGTTAATCCACAAGTTGCTATGATTTTTTAACGATACCCTTAAAATTACTAAAATTTCGGAAAAAAATAATTACTTGGCAACGATGCATTTCACTTCAAAAATTTTAATAGGGTTGCAAAGTCCTTATTCCATTAAATCATATTCTAGAAAATTATACTGGGTGTCCCATTTAATTTTCTTTTTTATTATTCAGTACCACTTTTTGGGACCACCCTGTAGATTATAAAATATTTTAAGATTATGTATCCTAAAAACCCCTTTAACTTTTGTATTACACTTTTTTCCCTATCTTTGATAGTTTAGGTGCTATCTAAGACAGACATCTTACTGACACACCCTGTATAACATAAAAAATAATGTAATTCAATTTAATTAAGAATTATTCAATATTCCTTATCGTTTTTTTTTGTTTATTATCAAAATGATGCAAGTGAAGTGCGTCAAAAGCCGCTAATGAATCAATATTTTTTAAACAAAATTTCCAGAATAAGAACATGCAAAAACACAAAGTTTATTTTATGTTTATGACTAATATTTCCAGTGAGGCAAAAAGACCGATTTTTTAAAGCACCGTTAATATAAACACTATCAGTGTTTCAATATTGTTTATCGCAAATTTGCCATGTTAACACGTGTTTATTAACAATAAATACTTAATGAACATTAAAGCAGTGTCATAGGTTATCAAGTTGTAATTTATAGAAAAGTACCCGCAACACTTTATATATAATTTTGATCATTTTACATTATTTAATTAAGTACTTTAATGTCAATACAGGGTGATTCCTAAGTTTATACTTCTGCTTTAGCTGTGTATAGAAGGCATTAAAATAAAAAACATTTTCAATTTTTTTTTTTTCAAAAATAGGGTAGGTACTTACATTCATTTATTACACCATAGATAAAATACGGTTCTGCCTAACTTGCCCGTTGAGTAACATTAAGAAAACATCTGGGTGTAGGATGAGCCCGCAAGGGAAAGCGTTCTGCGTATAATCTCGAAGCAGCAGCCGCACTTTGACGACACTCACTGTAAATTAGCACTATATCTACTAGTTCATTGTTTTCAAATTTTACCATTTTCACGTTTCACCAATTTAAAATTAACTTACTTCAGAAAAACACACCGCAGTGTATTACCAAATAACTCACCACCGACCCGTAAATTGCATGACTAGGCCTGCACTAGAATTTTTACTTCTGTATCTCGCCTATTTTTAGGTTTTTTGAAAAAAGGTTATTTGAAAATGTTGTTTATGTTAATGCCTTCTATACACAGCTAAAAAAGAAGTATCAACTCACAAATCACCCTGTATATTCAGAAATAATAGAAAAAATAATCTATTGGGAACTTGAGAAATTATGGTGAATATTTTTTACAAATAGAATACAACCAAAAATAGTGTATATTAAAAGTAATGACACTATTTATCGTTGACAATTTATTGACGCAATATAAGTATACTGTCAAAATATTAAACTATTGTAGAGTATTTATATAGTAATAGTAGACAAGTTCTTTGTAGTGTTATATAGGGTAAATATTGCTTGTAAAATTAACTATTTTTTAAAGAAATGTATGAGAAATTAATTTCAAACCACCTGAAGTGAAACTTTACTATTGGTAGCATGTTACCACCTGCAGACCGATTTCGAACTTTGTTCTCGTTATTACAGAGTAGGTGAACACCTACCATACCGAACGAAAGTTTTTATACTAAGCCTATGGTATCAACACTCTTGAGTTATATATAGCCCTTAGCGCCATCTCTTGGTAGTCCAACACCAAAAACCCAAAAAACTATTGGTTCAAAAAATATTTTCATTATAAATACTGTACTTTTTACAAAAACAACAATAATTAGCATTTATCAAGTCTTAAAATATGTATGTATATAAACATAAAATCAAAAAAGAATTTTAAAAGCTTCTCAAATAAATATAAAATACAAAGAAGCCGAAATAGATCAAAGAACAAATCGAGCTTTACGATCCTCGCATGCTTGACTAGTAAGCGGCACAATGCTTGTCGGACCTGTTGATCCGTTCGCCTTTCTTGCTGCGGCTGTTTTTATATAACAATATTTTTAAATTAATAATGATAACTTTGGATAAATTTCTGATAAACTATAATTTTTATTTTTTTAGGAATCATATTTTCCCAAAATTGCTAAAGAAGCTCCCACCTTGGTCGGGGCAGGCGCGGAGCCACAACTGCATTATTGGGAAACGGTTATTTTTACAAAAACCTTTTTTTATCCATTAAATTTTCCAGTTTGGGTACCACGCCAAACTCTTTTTTGGCATATCAATATATACCCCCCCCCCCCCCCCCCGTACCAACGAATACCATCACCAAGTGTGTTGGTGACGGCTTCTTTATAGCTCTTGCCAAAGAAAAATATTAATATTTCTTAATATATACATATAATTTAAAACCATTTTTTTTTGTATTATAAGGCGCCAACCGTGTGCGGCAACGATTGCTTTTTGTTTGGCATACCGTAATAATCAATAAATCTGTCTATGGGCTCAGATTCTATAAAATATTTTTTACAATATTAATGGAGTATTTTGTCTTAAACTTCGTATTTGAGTTAGTATAGTGCACATATATACATACACTATATTGCTAATACCATAATTCGATGATGACACCACTGTAAGCAGATGATCGGGGGCCGTTGAGTTTGCGCAGCTAGGAAATTTGCTTCTTGATGTAAACATTTGACAGGACCGACTTTCAAAATGTTTTTACAAGCTTTTATTTAAATTCACCCGTTAGTTCGGGTGTGTACAGTTTATGGTCAAATAAAACTAAGTAACCAATATTTTACATACCTGAAATACCTTATTCCTGGTATTGAACAGCGACTCGTGCAAAAAAGGATTATGCACTTTTTTCTACCCATCTTGAGACACAAGTCGCTAACAATAACAAAATGTCTGGTAAAGTTTTATACCTAAATTTGCACCCAAAACTTAAAAATAATATCCACAATCACACACGGAACATCCGAACGAATACAACGTAAAAAAAGATGGAAACGACTAACAACAACTAACAAAAAAAATGTCTAAAGTAAAGTTTTATAAATATTAAGACCCAAAACTTGGAAATTAAAACCACATATGAATGAACGAAACAAAAGATGGCGACGAATAAGAATACAACGGCGCGGTGAGCCGGTTCTGTTCAAGAGACCTTGGGTTTTGTTTACGTTCTGTTAGAAATCGGTTGCCTAACTTTTTCCCTACTGCGCAAACACCACGGACCCCAACTCAGGTTATTTTGAATCGCACGATGGGTGTATTCTTGCTTCGTGCAGCTGCTTGTATTGGCAATATAGTGTATATATGTGGTAAAGTGTCGCTTAGGACCGATCGCTTAGGACCGAGCGCTGGGCCCCTCTGAAAGCGGGGCCTTAGGCACGGGCCCATTGGAAAAAAAATAATTCAATACGACATGAAAATATTCCGTCTTATAAATTGGTTAGTATATTGACAATACACGTCCTATATTCCGTAAAATTTGACCACTATTAATTAATTATGTAAAATAGTTGATCATGATTTGATTCTAAAGGCATAATTGACGTCAATAACACACAAATTTTTACTATTTCAGTAGTGCATAAATTTGCAAAGTAATTAAAAAAATAATAAAAATTAATGAGTTATCCAATTTCTATTTGCGGTTTACCAGATTTGTGGTTAAAATTAATAAACACACTGTTATCAAAAAAGAGATTAATCAGAAGCCGCGATGTCATCGAATAAGTAAAAAAAAACATGATTTAATTTTCATATATATAAATAAAATTGATCCATCATCATCACCTATAAATAATGTATACATGACGGTAATAAATTTTGATGCACATAGCTTGCTTAGAATATGTCATATGCACTACACACATGGTTCTATTTAGAACGTTATATAGAGTTAAAAAAGAAAAATCAGGTGTCCCATTTAGAAATGGAAAGTTCTTGTCACTTCCGGTTAAACCGGAAGTTCCCTAAAGTTAAATCATCCGTCAAAAAATGCAGTTTTATGTCATATATAAATCCTCCAAATTTCATTCCCTTATCTTTAAAAACAAAAAAGTTATACGAGGCGAGGCACCTTTCGCGGACACCCGGTATGTGGAGCAAATTGATCATTTATTTCATCCAAACAAGATGTATTTAGGACAAAGAATATTCGTTTTAATACAGTAAACATTTTTCAAACAAAATTTTATTAGGATATTATTTTTTTAGTGTACAGGGTGAGTCAACGATAGAGTAAAGTTCATTTTCGCCTTTTAGTTGAAAATTCGAAATACAAACAAAGTTGTAGAGATC
Organism: Polydrusus cervinus; assembly: GCA_935413205.1. Taxonomy (NCBI): domain Eukaryota; kingdom Metazoa; phylum Arthropoda; class Insecta; order Coleoptera; family Curculionidae; genus Polydrusus; species Polydrusus cervinus. Next base: position 5,436,191 of record OW284520.1, read on the forward strand.
ATTGAGGTGCTCATTTTAAAATTATGCTGGAGTATACGGGGTGATCTAAAAAAAACGTGGCGAATATAACATAGATTTTTTTTTAATGGAACACCTTATATATTGTATTGTATAAATATTGACGTTTAATATGGCATTTTCAGAATTTGACAGGTTGTAACATTGAAACGGCTCATTTTAGAAAAAAATGGGTGTCACCTCCCATCTTAATTTTTTATTCTATACCTAAAAGTTACAACACCGGTTTAACCTGTTAAGCCGTTAAAACAGGTTTTTTGACAGGCTGTAACATTGGAAGGGTTGATCTTAGAGAAAAATAGTTTAAACCCAGGTTATATTCGCCACGTGTTTTTGGGCCACCCCGTATACCTCAATATAATTTTAAAATGTACACCTCAATAATCTCTCATTTTTTCGAATTTGTATCTAATTTTTAAAATAAAGGAGAAAATCAACTTTACTTTCTCTATAGTTGACTCACCCTGTACCAGTGGCGTATTTAGCTGCACCCCCCCTCCCGAGCCTAGAAGCTCGGGGTCTAAAAGTCTAATTGCAACCTAATTCTTCGCCTCACGCTTGGACTTACAAAGGTCTTGTAGAAAATGTTTAGTGTTCAAACGTTTCCTTCTAAAAGTCCTGTTTTATATAGAGATTAAGGTTTCGGACGCATTTTGCTTTAGTTATTGATGTATGATGCAATTTTATAGGAAAACGAGTAAAAAAAGTAATATTTTATAATATTTTCTATTATATACTTTGTCTGTTCCGTTTTCCCTATTTTAGAGCTATTTTAAATCAACAAAAATATAACCCAATGCAATAAAATATTTTTACAACAAAAAAAAAACAGTTAGGTATTTATTTTAAAAGAGAAAATTAAAGTAAACATTTTAATTGAAACATTTTTTATTGAAGAAGTGTGATGATTTATAATTTAAAAAAAATAGTGTGGGAAGAAACGAGAATGCTTTATTATGAATATACAAAAGGGCACTTAAGAAGGAGTATTTCAAAACCTAAACATTTGCATCAAAAACTGCTCTTAGATCTACGCTCCTAAAATACATGATTTCTAAAAAATCATCAATTTTGGCGTCGTGAGCGATATTTACTTTATTTTTAATAATGAAAAATCGAGCCCGAAAAACATAGTCATACATTCGTCTTATGTTAAAATTTTGGATTGACACCAGTATATTTTTCACAAATATAAAAAATGTTTTTTTTAATAAAGAGCCAGCTAGAAAAATCAAAAAAAAAGTAAAAAAAACATTTACAAAAACAAATTTTAATAATTTTGATAAAATTTGTTAGTAGTTTGGTGAATTTTAAACGAACTTTGAGCGTGGCCCCGAAAATTTTTCGTCTGCGGCGCTTTTCCGCTTTCTTTACTGAGTACAATATCATGAAATAACATGTAGTTCCGACTGTCTCTCTCCCCAGAAAAAAAATGTCCTACTTACGCCCATTCAGCCCCTCTTTTTTCTGGCTACGCCAGTGGCGGATTAACCATTAGGCACATTAGGCACATGCCTAGGGCCCCATAGCAAGGGGGGCCCCGCAGGGGCCCCCGAGGTGTTACAAATATAATACACATACATAAAAACATAAAAATAACATATAACGTAAAAAATCCAACTTCCAACTTAGAAAGGAAACCGAAATAAAAATTTTGGCAACATCGCAACAGTAATATTCATAATAACGATCGTTAATCATTACGCTCATTGACAGTTATTGATCGCGGATCTCCTTAGTTTTTGGAGTGAGTGTGTTAGTTCTTTTTAGTGCCTTAGTGCTGATATTTGAAACGGTAAGTATTTTATTGTAAATTTTAAACTTTTCCTTTTTGAATGCTGAAATTATACCTTTAAATAGTAAACAGTATGGTTTTATCCCTTAAATTAGACTAGACTTTTAAAGGGCACACGTTTCTCTGCCTAACTAAATTGTATAAATAGGGTAAGGCTGTGTACAAAGTGAAATCAAGAATAAGATTATGTTTGTATTCAGTGTAGCTTTATTTAAAACTTTCTTTTTAATTGCAGAGCGCTTTTGGCCACTGAGAATGGCCGTTCAAAGCGAAGCTCCAGTTTGACCGTCTCGCGATTCGTACCGCGACGTGCGACGTTGCCTTCTCGTCGAGAATTTGGTTTTACTAAGCAAACATTCGGTTTTTAGATTTATGATTTGATCGAGTAACAATACACTAATAAAAAAACGTAAATAGGGGGTGTTTTTTTTAAATGTATTTTATGTTTATAAATCTAAGCAAAAAAATATTAGCAATTAAAAAAAAATTTACTTGATGTTAATGTTCGATTATTTATTTTATGGTTCTTTGCTGTAGTGCCTGTAGCTGTGGTGTGGGTGGATAACGTTTCTGTTTACATTTTCAGATAAAAGAAATGATGTCAAAAAGGACCTATCCATCAGGATTTGAAAAGAGAAAAAGGAAGCAACAGCAAGAAAAAGTGAAAGAGAAGTTTCGTGGTTCACTGGATGACTTTATTCGTAAAACCAAAGATACTAAAACTGATGAAATTTCTTGTGAAAAGATAATTGATGTGTTGCCCTCAACCTCAATTCAATTAGAAAACGCAAATCCGATTAGGCTTCCTGAAGAACATTCAGCACTTGTCATAGGTGAAGCAAGTGCTTGTATAAATGAGAGTGAGGCGAGTAGTGATGGTGCTTCTTTAATGGAAAATGCTAAAGGTCTGGACGTTATACCCTGTACTTCCAATATTGCTGAAATTTCGTGTCAACATCCTCAGTTAGTTGATCAGCTTAGTGGTAAATTAACTCTATCGGACGATATTTCCCAATGGCCTAACATTATAACGGATACCCAAAGGGATTATGCACTTTCAAATCCTCCAAAAAATTTTGGAATATTGTCGAACGTTCGAAAAACTTACAAACAAAATGGGCGAATCATTCATAGAGGTCTAAATAAATCACATTTTTATAGAGTTAAACCAAATGGAGAAAAGGAGTTTAGGGAGTGGCTAAAATTTAGTGAAAAAAGCAATAGTGTATATTGTTACTTGTGCAAATTATTTAAATCTGATAATACAAATGTATTTTGTAAAGGTTTAGATGATTTTAAAAACATAGTTAAATTGTTGAATGCTCACGAGACCTCAAATATTCATATTAATGCGGTGTGTGTTTTTCTTAAACGGTCTAGAACAACGGGAAGGATTGATACTCAGCTGGTTTTGCAAAAAGAAGCAGAAGTAAAGTATTGGAGGGAAGTTTTGAGAAGAGTAATTTCTACAGTTAAATTTCTAAGTAAACTAGGGTTAGCGTTAAGAGGCCATGATGAAAGTAACCAGTCGACAAGGAAAGGTAATTTTCTAAGTTGTTTAGAGTACCTTAGTGAGTACGATGAGTTTTTGAAATGTCACTTACAAAAATATGGTCAAGGAAGAGGCAAGATTAGTTACATGTCTCATACTATAGTCGACGAATTTATTTTCACCATGGCCGAACATGTCAGAGAGGTTATAATCAGGGAAATTCAAGAAGCTATCTATTTTTCCTTGATAGTTGATTCAACACCAGATGTATCCCATGTAGACCAATTGTCTGTTATTATTCGGTATGTCTGTGGTGGGGAAATTAACGAAAGATTTCTGACATTTATAGAAATACATTCTCATACGGCCCAAAGTCTTTTTGAAGTGGTACTTAACATACTTGAAAACTATCATTTAAAAATTAAAAATTGTAGAGGCCAGGCTTACGATAACGCTTCGAACATGGCTGGTAAATACAACGGATTACAAGCTAAAATATTGGAGAAAGTTCCATCAGCAGTATTTTGTCCGTGTACTAATCACTCTTTAAATTTGGTTGGAAATTTCGCAGCGGGATCTTGTCAGCAGGCGACTTCTTTTTTTAATTACGTACAAAACCTGTTTACGTTTTTTTCAGCCTCATGCATGAGATGGAATTTCCTTCACCAGAAATGCAAAGAAGCTAAAAATTACCTCAATATAAAGCGCATTTGTGATACCCGTTGGTCAGCACGCGCTGATGCAGTACGAGCCTTAAAAATAAATTACCATGTGATAGCATCCAGTTTAGAGGAAATCGGCAATAATCCCGAAGAGAAAGTCATAACTCGGACAGAGGCGAAATCGTTGCTCAAAATATCAATGAAAATTGAAACCGCTCTCCTGATAGTTCTATGGGGACGATTGTTGAAACGCATAAATGCCACTAATCTGAGCCTACAAAACAAAGAATGTGATTTACTGACCGCTGTGATGTTATTGGAGTCTCTAAAAGAGTTTGTATTAGACACACGAAATAGCTTCACGGAAATTGAAAATGAAACCAAAACGTTACTTAATGCTCAGGAGCTTTCCTACAAAGAAGATACTAGAAGCCGTAAACGAAAAATATTTTTTGACGAAAGCGATGAATATGATGTTCGAATAACGGGTAGGGAAAATTTTATAGTTTCAGTCCTCAACGTTATTTGTGACAACTTTTCGAGCGAACTTGCAAGAAGACTGGCCTGCTATAAAAATTGTCTCGATAATTTTGAGATTTTATTTAATTTTGACATTTCTAATGAAAAACGCGAGATATGTTTTAAGAACCTTGAAAAAAACTATAGACATGATATTGATATCGAGAATGTGCGAAATGAATATAATCATTTTGTAGCTTTGGCCAGGGGCACATTTTCCGTTTCTACAAACCATGTTCGCGTTATTGACATACTTCAGTGTATTATAAAAAATAACCTAAAATGTACTTTTCCAAACATTGAAATTTTATATAGAATATTTCTTTCAATACCAGTCAGCAATGCCTCTGATGAGAGGTCGTTTTCCGTTTTGAAACGTATTAAAAACTATCACAGAAATACGATGACTAACACGAGACTATCTTCATTGTCACTTTTAAATATTGAAGCATCAATTTTAGACAAAGTTAATTGTGAAGATTTAATAAACAGTTTTGCTGATAAAAAAGCAAGAAAGGTAGTTCTCTAGTATGAAATAATATTAGTGACAATGAGTATACTATATTCTATATTTATATTTTATGCATATTTTGATTTAGTTTCATGTTGTTACTTTGTTACGCATTTACGTATTTTTATATATGTATGTTTAGATTGTTTAGATTAGTTCTCTTTAATTAATGTAATCAATAAATAAAATTAATCGAATCGTCGCTTTAATTTTTTTTGCCTACGGCAAGCTTTCAACTTGTGTCTCGACCCTTAGTAAGGGCCCCATCTGACCATTTGTGCCTAGGGCCCCCAAACGTCTTAATCCGCCACTGGGCTACGCTACTGCCCTGTACAGATATAATTTCGCATAAGAGCTGGTCACCTTGAAGAAGAATGTAAAAATATTAGTTGGGTACTCTTAAGACTTTTCCTGTAAAAATGATTTGTAAATAATCTCGAATATTCCTTGTAACACTATAAGGATTTACCCGTTGACTGGTTAAAAGTGGTAAATATTGACTACTTCTTATCGCAAGATTACAAAAGCAATCCCAGTTTTTTAAGTATAATTTGATTGATCAATCATTTATTTGCTGTGAGTAAAGGTTTCAGTATGTACATTTTACCTACGGGCCTTGGAGTAGTAGAAGTTGTAAAATTCCTAGGAAATATTATTTTTTCTCATACCGCTTATTGTGATTATGATATATAGATAAATTATTATTTATAGACATCCATTGTGTGTAATAAAATACAATAGAATGTCCCAATGGATATAGATAATATGTTTTTTGGTGAAATGGGTTTACTTTATAAAAACAATACTTGAGAATGCCATCATCACTGGGACAGGATGGGTAAAAAGGTCACCCCATTATATGTTATTTAAATTGTTCTCATATTCAGAGATTATAATACTGGATGCTGTGCGGAAATTTCAGGAGTTTGATTTTAAAAATTATGTTTGTTTGAAGGTTAGAGACAGTGGCGTATTAAGGGGTAGCCCACATGTGGTCCTGACTGTCCTCTCTCTAGAAAAAAAAAGTCCTACTTACGCTCACTGCCCCCCCCCCCATATTTCTGGCTAAACCACTGGAACCATGATCTTCAGTCATGCGACCCCCCCCCCCCCCCCCAAGGGTTTACTCTTGGGACACACTTTTTTTATTATGCGTATACCAGTGACTCACCGTTGAGCCACCGTCGCAGTCTCGCATAAAATCCTAAAGTACGAAGTTAAAAAATAGTCATAAAATTGCATTACGGCCATGGGCAGTTTAAAAATTCAGAAAAATTAGCCGTAGGCCATTTCCCATAAGCTCTATGAGGGATCATTTTAGAGATATGTAGTTTTTGACGGTTTGGAACTTGCACTACGTCGCTTATTCTACAATAGTTTTGCAGATAAAATTGTTTTATCAAGTCAACCTCAGGAAGCCAACGCAGTGAATGCTAAAATTTCTAAGAAAAATATAATACATTCCACTAATAAATATTTATGTTTCATGTATGACTTTACTTAGCCTCATGCAATAATCATCCTGTATTATGTGATGAGACACAAGCAATAAAAGATTCACAGTATTTGCAATATTTATTTATTCTAAGTTGACAAATTTGTCAACGCGTTCCTACAAGGTCGAGAAATTATATTATAAAATAAATATGGCAAAATCCGAATAATTTTGGTGTCTGTATGTTTAAAATAGACCAGGGAACATAATTTTGATCCTTTATACAGGGTCCTGCACCTCCCTTCATCTATACGATACCTCACTTATCAATTAAGTTAGGATTGTGATATTTTGCAGACTTTACCTGTATCCTAGGGCGCTTTTCAGGAAAATATTTTTGTTTATACAGGGTGTTCCAAAAAAGTGTGACGTCCGAAGATCTATTTTTTTAGATTACATGTTATATATATTCTTACTTATTTGGATGTCTCTTATAGTTGCCTACATACCCCTAAAATTTTAATGAAATCGGTTCAGTATTATAGGCGAAAAAAAATAAAAACTAAGGCAATACAGTTTTGCACCACTGGTTTTAAAAATTAATAAAAAATAAAAATAATGCCGCGGTAACAGAATTATACAATGGCACTTAATAAATGAGGTCGAACAGTTTCGTTAACCAAGTTTGATTAATACGAATTATACAGGGTGTCCAAAGTTTAGTGTCAAACTTTGCAAACTTTAAAGCAATTTATTTTTCTTATTTCAAATTGGAACCCCTATATATTATTATGTAATTCGATGCAGAATTAAAAATCAAACATTTGTTCCAATTACGACCCTATCGAAATTTCTAACGCATCAAGACTTATTTGAAGAAAACTCATTTTATCAACTATTCCACCAGTCATCACATAAAAAATGAGTTTTCTGCAAATAGGTTCTGATGCGTTAGAAATTGCGATAGGGTTGTAATTAGGATAAATGTTTGGTTTTTAATTCTGCATCGAATAACATAATTTACAGGGGTTCCAATTGGTGATTAAAAAAAATGAATTGATTTAAAGTTGGCAAAGTTTGACACTCTAAACATTGGACACCCTGTACAATTCCTATTAATCAAACTTGGTTAACGAGACTGTTCGACCCTCTTTATTAAGTACCTTTGTATAATTTTAAAAACCAGGCATTATTTTCATTTTTTATTAATTTTTAAAACAAGTGGTGCAAAACTGATTTTTCTTAGTGTTCATTTTTTTTCGCCTTATAATACTGAACCGATTTCATTAAAACTTTAGGGGTATATAGGCAACTATAAGAGGTATCCAAATAAGTAAGAATATTTATGGCATGTAGTCTAAAGAATAGATCCTTATGACGTCACACTTTTTTGGAACACCCTGTATAAACAAAAATATTTTCCTGAAATGCGCCCTAGGATACAGGTAAAGTCTGCAAAATATCAAAACCCGAACTAAATTAATAAGTGAGCTATAGACGACGGGAGGTAAGGTGCAGGACCCTGTATATAAATAAGACGAACATTTTAGGGTTCAAAGGTACCAAATGGTTTTCAGTGTTTTAAAAAGAAATAAAAAACAACGCTTTACGCAAAATGTTTACAAAATATAAAGCTGTAACAGCATAAACGTAAGCTACAAGTTCGTACTGCCTTACAGAAAAACTCCCGAGTTATTCTAAAAAGAAGGTTTGTAACTTGAAAATACCGAGAAAGGTATTTAAACTTGTAAGATCAAAATGAAATTCCTTGTCTACCCAAAATATTGAAAAATGATTTAATAATGCGCCATCCTTCTGCAGTGGAGCGTTTCGAGTGACCTGAATTAAATTTTAGGAATTCAGGACTTTCCAGGATTTCTGCAAAGCCAGGAATAACACTGCGAACTAGAAATATAAAACGTCCACAATTATTGCAGGAAAATGTTACGAAGGATTTTTTGGTTTATTTGGCAATTATTAAGAGCCTTTCATACCACAAACTACTTATAATTATGGTTGCCAACCCTCCAGGTTTGACCTGGAGTCTCCAGGTTTGGTGTGGAGGCTCCAGGAGATGCGAATGTGGGAGGGGGGCGACCTTTTTTTTTTAGAAATCACATTTGGATTGGAGGAAGAAGAAATAGCAACGCCATAGCGTAAACTAACTTGATGTGAACGGGAAGAGAGGGCGCGACCTTTTTTTTTAGAAATCACTTTTGATCGGAGAAAATATAAAACTCCAAGTCTACAACTTTCAAAAGTTGGCAACCCTACTTATAATTGAAAATTTAATACAACAATTTTCAACACAAGAACTTCTAGTTTGGCGGTGATATCTTATTATTTTTTTTTAATGAATATTTATTTTAAAGTTTCAATTATACAGGTTCAAACTCGGGTTCAAATCATATCATCCGCCATGCAGTACAAAAAAATTGAAATATTACGGCTATTCATGTTAATTTCTTATTTTTCATTAAAATTACAAACGATGCCCCGATATTATGCTCAAAATCTCCACTGACGCAGCGCCACTCAATTCTCGTAAAATTCGATTTTATATTTTGTATACAAAAAAGGAAATTTTATTTCCATCGTCAGACGCAGGTACAATATGCGCGATAAGGTGGAAATGCAGTATTTGTTCGTGATGACTCATCGACTACTGTTTGCTCTTAACAAACAGAAAACTTACACAATCAACATTTAGTTAAAAAAAACTTTGCGATATAAAAATATATCAAAATATTATACAGCGTGTCCAGAAACCTTCTTAACATAAGGGAAACTTTTTTATTTTAGACTTTACGAAAAAAAGTGGTTCTTCATAAAAAGTTCTGCATGGTCTAAAACCTAAAATGCAACTATCAGATATTAAATTCTCCCAGGCGTATACGAGGTAAGTCAAAAAATATGAATTTGACTTAAAAGTAAAGTACCTTTATTTTTGATAATATCGAAAATTGTTAGTGTAGTTATAAATGTGGGTTGCCATTAAAAAAAAGTCAAAATGGCGTCGTAACTGTCATTTTCTGACATCTGACATATTTGACAATAGCATGGGTGGCTCCGTTATAAAAAATTACGTATCTGCAAAAAAATTGAGTTTTTAATGTTAAAGCTTCTGTTAATTCGATGATAACAAAATCACCAACTTCGAAGCCTCGTATCTCCGGAACGGCTAAGAATAAATGTTGACAATTATACATTTTTAATGTTGGAACAAATAAACGAATGCAGCTGGCTTACTATAAAGTAGGGTTGCCATTTAAGAAAATCCAATAAGGCGTCTTATCTGTCAAATTTGTAAACGTATATTTTTTTTTACATCAAATTTGGCTTCTTCACAAAAAGCTGTTAGGGAATACATAATTGTTTTTTTATTGTGGTCGATAGGAAAGTCGCCAATCAGGTAAGTAAGACATTTAAAATAATATCCCTGTACATTAAAGGTAATTTGTCTATGGTCATGCAGTAGTCATGATTCAGGATAAATCGTTTAAATGCCCACAAAAAAAATTAATGAAAAGTATTCCTGTTTTATTTATTTTATCTTATTACATATATTTTGATTTAGGAACAACGTTAGTTCAATCAAATTTGTTTTTATTTTCATTCATCCCATTTTCTTTGTTAAAAACAAACATCGAAAACCCGAATGTTCTTTTTGTTTTTCTTTTGTCGACCTTCGGCCTACTTCAGCCCATTTAAAAAGAAAATTCTTAAAAGCAAAAGTATTTTTTTTAACTTTTTTTAAAAGTGGTAAAAAGAAAAACAGTCAAAATACAATGAATTTCTTTTAACAAGATGAAGCTTTGTGAGTAGGTGGTATTATTATCCATGCATATAAAATAATAAAATCTTACCCACATAGGCGTGTCAACTAAGGTACCCATTGAATTATATCAATTTATAAATTCTTGAAAATTAAATAGGCAAATGTATTAAACCCGCAATAAAGGTTAATTTATAGTACAAAAAAATCCTGAATTTTAGTTATACAGGGTGATTCCTAAGCTAATACTTCTTTTTTAGCTGTGTATAGAAGGCATTAAAATAAACAACATTTTTAAATATCTTTTTAAAAAACTTAAAAATAGGCGAGACCTGGTAATCAAAACGTAGCCTGCTATACTTTATGTTATTTATCTTATTAGTCATGCAATTTACAGGTCGGTGGTAAGTTATTTGGCAATTGGTGACACGTGAAAATGGTAAAATTTGAAAACAATGAACTAGTAGATATGATGCTAATTTACGGTGAGTGTCGTCAAAGTGCGGCTGCTGCTTCGATATTATATGCAGAACGCTTTCCCTTACGGGCTCATCCTAGATCCAGAAGCTTTCTTAATGTTATTCAACAGGCAAGTTAGGCAGGACCGTATTTGATCCATAGTGTAATAAATGAATGTAAGTACCTTATTTTTGAGTTTAAAAAAAAGGTATTTGAAAATATTGTTTATTTTAATGCCTTCTATACACAGCTAAAAAAGAAGTGTCAACTTAGGAATCACCCTGTATTTTAAAGTACCTACTAAGGCTGCAAGGAACAAAGTAGGTTATAAGAAAAACTCATCCCTATAAATAAAAAAACCTACTGGTTCCCCTACAAGTACCCATATTTTTTAAATCTATAGGGGTGTAATAGGGCTGTAGCGATTCTGTCAAGGTACCATAGCAATCCCAATGGTACGTCGCTGGCTGTCTCATAATGTAACGGGTTTAACCGCCTTCTGTTTAGAAGGTACCTCTTAGAAAGTAATATTAAAGGACTGAGTGCAACCCACGTGGTACTAATTTAACTTTACGGTACCCAGACAGTTCTATAACAAAATTGGTACCTACAATAATTATTAAGATAATTCAGGATCTTTTAATTTAGGATTTATTTCATTATAAAAAAATTGATTGCAGGTAATTTACTAATTTTTCTATGAAATTGGTAAGGAGCTTAAGGGGATCCGACCGTGTTAAAATTTGTCGTAATAAATTGCAGTTCTTTTTGGCCCGGATTGCAAAAATTTAAGCCAATTATTGAGTTTTTATTCATCAATGAAAATATCGTATACCGGGTGTCCCGTAAGAGCGTTTTCACACGACACCATATATCGCGCGCGACAAATGGTCGCAATATTGCTTTTACACCAAATTACAGACATTTTCACACACAAGCGATATTAGAGAACACATAATTTGGTGTAAAGCAATATTGCGACCATTTATCGCGCGCGATATATGGTGCCGTGTGAAAACGCTCTTAAGGTCGGCCAGCGGCTGTATCTTGGAAAGTAGTGATTTATAGGTAAACCGGCAAAAAAGACACTGGAAATTATTTTTTAAGTTACACGATTGCTGCTGGTCAATGGCGTATTTAACAGGGGGAGGGGGGGGGGCTTGCAGCCCGGAAGCCCCCCCCCCCCCCCCACCGAGCCTAGGAACTCGGGGTCAAAAAGTCTAATTGCAACCTAATTTTGCGTCTCACACTTGAACTCTTAATTTACATTTTTAAATATTGTATTCTTGGCTTAGATTACAAAGGTCTTGTAGGAAACGTTTAGTTTTTAAACTTTTTCGTCTAAAAATCCTGTTTTATATAGAGATTATGGTTTCGGACGCACATTGTTTTAGTTATTGATTTATGATGCAATTTTATAGGAAAAGAAGTAAAAATAATAATATTTTATAGTATTTTTCTATTATATACTTGTCTGTTCCGTTTTCCATTTTTTAGAGCTATTTTAAATCAACAAAAATATAACCCAATACAATAAAATATTTTTACAACAAAAACAAAAAAAAATCAGGTATTTATTTTTAAAGAGCAAAATTAAACTAAAAATTTGAATGGAAACATTTTTTATTGAAGAAGTGTGTAATCTATAATAAAAAAAATAGTGCGGGAAGAAACGAGAATGATACCAAAAACTGCTTTTAGATCTACGCTCCTAAAATACATGATTTCTGAAAAAATCATCAGTTTTCGCGTGGTGAGCGAAATATACTTTATTTTTAATCATGAAAAACCTAGCCCGAAAAACGCATACATACATACGTCTTATGTTAAAATTTTGGATTGACATCAATATTCATATTTTTCACAAAAATAAAGATATAGATTTATAGAATATATAATATAGGTATAGAATATCAAAAAAAAAGTTAAAAAAAAGTATTTACAAAAATAAATTTTAATAATTTAATATTCGAAATTTGATAGTAGTTATGTGAATTTTAAACGAACTTTGGGCGTAGCCCCGAAAATGTTTCGCCTGCGGCGCTTTTTCGCCTTCCTCACCGAGTATAATATCATAAAATACATGTAGTCCCGACTGTTCCTTTCTCCAGAAAAACAAAATGTCCTACTAACGCCCATTGAGCCCCTCCCCCGAGCATATTTTCTGGCTACGCCACTGCCTACATGCTACAAAATACTGTGTTTAAAATTTATAAAAAAATTCTCAATGACCATACTGTATATTCAAAACATAACTAACAAGTTTATTTGTTTAAACTACTTCAAATGAAATAAAACAAATCTTCACTAATAGAAAAATTGGTCTCTTGTCCCCGCCACGCCAGGTATTCTACCGTTCAGGAAAGAGAAAAGCTCAGAGTCAATTTATTATGCGTGATGTCTCCATAGACAAAAGATGTGAATGGATGTTTCGTCTCGCATAAAAAAACCAATGTTGCTATTTTTATAACTATTTTAAATTATTTTTAACCGGAGTCGATTTACTACTTTTCGTTCTGAATTCATTTAATGTCCTCAAAAGAAATTAAAAATGCTTTAATAGAATTAAAACAGGTTTAGGAAAACCAAAATTAAAAACCAGACACTGGTTAGACAGTAAACTGCTGGATAAATTAAACGCAACATCAACAATTTACATTTGCAATATATTTTTGAGTCTATGATCCGATTTGAATGATTTTTTTTCATTGTTGGTTGGTTCCTTGACAATGTGGTTCCTATGGCGTATATTGGTATACTATAGCAATCGTAACATATAATAGTTAAAATTAGTAGTTCCATCTTTTCCTGACATTGGTGACATTTTGCAAACCAACAAAATCGCTCTCAACGATATTTCAAACGTGATTTTTTTGGAATCCACACAAACAATTTTGTAAAAACCTGTTTCATATTCAGCGGCAAAAGGTATCAGCCAGTGCGGAGATTTTGGCGCCTGAAAAATCGATTAGCGGAAATTTGTCTCATATTTGGTTCATCTCATTATTCCTAGCATTTTGATATTACAAGAATTCGTCCATTTCTTACTTAAAGAGGCTGAGGCTTTGTGTCTTTTTTTTACAATAAACATTATTTCTGTTATTAGAGGAGATACACCGTTTTATAGCTCAACTCGGTATAATACGAAAATTACCTTTTTATCACAAATAGCCAAAACTATGGCAGTGCCAATACTGCCAATATGGCTATTATGAATCTCTATGGCTAGTTGTTCATCGTTGAAAAAATATTTTCCTTTATATAAAGGCCTTTTTATATCGGGTACAGTTTCAAGAAAAATTGCATGAAAATTTTGATATTCTCATAATTTTTCTTAGATTTGGAATAAAAAATATTTTCCTTTATCAAAAGGCCTTTTTATATTGAGTGCAATTCAAAAAAATCCATGAAAATTTTGAAGTCTCATCATTTTTCTGAGATTTGGAATAAAAAATATTTTCCTATATCTAATGCCCTTTTTACATTGGGTACAATTTCAAAAAAAAAATGCTTGAAAATTTTAAAATTCTCATAATTTTTCTGAGATTTGAAATAAAAAATATGTTCCTATATCTAAACGCCTCTTTAGGTACATTGGGTGCAATTTTAATAAACATGGCCAGGATTCGGACTAAGAGAGGCAATGTTTTTAGTCTAATTTAATATAAAGGGTGGTTCTCAATACAGGATTCCATAGCATCTAAACTACTTAACTTTTTAATATACTATTTTAAAAACTGGGGGCATAAAAATTATTTTAAATTATACAGGGTGCCCCAAATGGTCAGGGCATATTCAACAGACCATTTTTAAAAATGCCACGTCTATTTTCTAGAAAATGTCATATTATTCCATAATGGACAGGATTCGGTTCAAGAGAAGGCAATGTTTCTAATATTTTTTGCATGGAGCTGGTAACTTTGGAGAAGAATTTAAAAATATTGTTCGGATCCACTGAAGTGTCAGTTCATTAATCAACGTATAAACTACCGACTCTAAGCAATTAAAGATAGTAAAATTTCCCTAATGATAAATTTCCTGTTGAAAAGAAAAATTCAATTTCCATTCTTGCAGACTGAAAAACGTGTGCCAGTGAAAGAAGAACATTTTTGCTTTTATCTCACACTGGAAATGAATTCAACCTTTTGTACCAATTGCGATAAACGAACTAACTTTATTTTGAATGAAAATCCAATCTAGTTTCAATAGCTTTTTCTATTCATGCTGTTATATTGAATTCGATAAAGAAATTTTTTTGTATGAAGGTGCACAAAATTAATTTTCAACATTTATTTTCCTTCTCGCGTCTCTTTAGAAATGTTTATTAAAAATAGCATTTTATAGAGTGCCTTTTTAAAATATTTTATTGCAATGTAACAAACTGCATTCTAGACTTCAGTTATTCAAACAATATTCAGTTTTTTGGTTGCCTAAATCAAATATAACCAAAAATATTTCGGCATGCAACATTTCTTTTTTACTGGAAAGTACTACAACTAATATAAAAAATGAATAGGGAATACTACATTGGAGTTTGGATGACAATAGTAGTTTATGCAACAAGGGTGGATATGAAACTTTCTTGTGTGATATGGATAATCCAACTCGTGTTGTACAGAATATTTTTTCCACGATTCAACTGTCGAACTTCGAAAATCTTAAAAAATTATTTAAATCATGAATTATAACTTGTCATTTTAGTTGGCCGTGAACTTGTGAGAACGATAATAAAAAACAACTGAAAATTTATATCGTTGGTAAATCCATGGACCAAATTACACTGTAATACATTTATCGATTTGGGTCATTTCTTAGATGTATGTAGACAAAATCAAATCAATTTATTTTCTCAACCATAGCTAGTTTCATTAAATTATTCTGCTTAAATGCACAGAAAAAAAGGGTTTGTCCGAGTTTTTTTCTAAAATGTATTATTGGTTGCCTGTTTGCGTTAAGCCCTCTTTACATTAGATGCAAGTGGTCGCTTTCAATGGGAAAACTTGCATCAGCTGATTGCTGATTAAAAATGAAATTTGAACCAGCTGATGCAAGTTTTCCCATTTAAAACTACCATTGACTTATAGTAGAGAATTATAACTCCGAAAGTACAGCAAAAATAGCTATAGAATTTGTTTTAAATGGTTAAAAACGGCTTTTGTACTTTAATATAAACTTTTCATGTTCGCCATCGTAAAGTTGTTCAATATAATCGCCAATTTACATACTAGCAACACCGTAAACGTGGAAAGAGAAGTGGCAATAGTGTGGAAATAACATAACCTTAAAACCTTTAGTAAAAAATGGAATTAATTTATTTCTAGAAATCTTACAATTCCATCTGCTTCATCTGGTTTTATGTACTTATGTCTCACCCGATTGGCGACTTTGCTATCGACCACAATAAAAAAACAATTATGTATTCCCTAACAGCTTTTAGTGAAGAAGCCAAATTTGATGTCAAAAAAAATCTACGTTTACAAATTTGACAGATAAGACGGCTTATTGGATTTACTTAAATGGCAACCCTACTTTATAGTAAGCCAGCTGCATTCGCCTATTTGTTCCAACATTAAAAATGTATAGTTGTCAATATTTATTTTCAGCCGTTCCGGAGATACGAGGCTTCGAAGTTGGTGATTTTGTTATCATCGAATTAACAGAAGCTTTGAGATTAGAAACTCAATTTTTTCTGGAGATACGTAATTTTTTATAACAGAGCCACCCATGCTATTGTCAAATATGTCAGATGTCAGAAAATGCAGTTACGACGCCATTTTGAATTTTTTTCAATGGCAACCCTTATTTATAACTACATCAATGTATTGCATTTCGCGATCCGATTTAAAAAAAAAATAGATATTATACATTTTTAATGTTGGAACAAATAGGCGAATGCAGCTGGCTTACTATAAGGTAGGGTTGCCATTTAAGAAAATCCAATATGGCGTCGTATCTGTCAAATTTGTAAACATAGATTTTTTTTGACATCAAATTTGGCTTCTTCACTAAAAGCTGTTAGGAAATACATAATTGTTTATTTATTGTGGCCGATAGCAAAGTCGCCAATCGGGTGAGACACTTAAAATAATGTCCCTGTACATATATCAGAAAAAATCGCGGTGGACAAAAAATATTTGCATGGCAAAATCCAACCAAGGTTAGTAAAAAACGTTCGTTTTGTAGCATAGTACATTTTATGCATTAAATCTTGTAGTAACTGTCTAGAAAAAAGTGGAAAATTTGAGATTTTTGAAATAAGAAAGTGCAGCGGTGCACACATCTTTAGTTCGGTCAGGAAATAACAATAGTTCGGTAGAAATAGATTTTGGTATTATACCTTCAATTTTCGCACCATTTCGTGCACTCTTTAGGAAAAAATTGTGTATGAATAGATTCTGTGATAAATGTTTTGATTTAAATTAACAGATTTGAATAATTTTGAAGTATAATCTTAACCTCACTTCTGTCAAGGATCAGTAAACAACGCGTAAATGTGGTTTCTTTGTAATTGACCACTGTGATTGGTCAGTTTCATATCCTAACTAGGATGGATATGAAATCATATCCGTTAAGTTAACCGGAATAGCCCACTTTTTCAATCACTTTTAGTGTAAAGGGTGATTTTTTCATTCGGAATCTCATTTAAAGGGATATATGGGAAAGTTTTCTATGTGGGAGTAGAAAAAAATTCTTTTTGTGGTGCCAAAGGTTAGCGCGTTCGTCGGACAAGTCACAGATCCTGTGTTCGATTTCTAGACGAGACCTAATTACTTTTTCAATATAAGAAAAATGTCACTAAAATCCTGAGATAAAAATACTTATTATACCTAGTTGTTCATTGTACATTCTACACTCATTATCTAAAATTTTTACTATCCCAAAAGTGTTCACGACAAGAATAATAAAACTAGGCTACTGTTATATTAAATTGTTATCTGGTATAAGTTAATTTTTCTGCTTACTGACCTTGGCAATCATCTAATGTTGTACTTAAATTTAATTTTAATCAAAACTTAAATGCATTAAACGAGGATTAATTTTTAAATCTGCTGACTCAGTTTAAAACTGTCACATTATTTTTGGGGATAAAGAAGTAAGCAGTGGCGTAACTAGACTATAGGGGCGGGAGGGGCGAAATGGGGAAATTAGATTTGCGGTAAAAAAATCAATTTTTTTAAAAATCAGCACTTTGAAACGTCGAGCTAACCAAAATATAGTTTTCACAGTTGTCTTAAGAAATACTCATAAAGTTTTCTTAGGAGTTAGGTACATCCTATCCAAAAATATATTTTTACGAAAATTTTAAAATTCTGTGGGCACCTCTAAAAACGCTACCCCAAAAATATTTTGGCGGGTTGTTTTAAAAAACACTCCCTAACTTTTCACAGGTATTCAATTTGGATTTAACAAAAAAATTTCATTTCAGAAATGGAATACCTGGGAAAAGTTTCTTCATGGATTTCTCAAAGCAACCCTGAAAAATATTTTAAAAAAATAATTACTAAAATTCATTATATATATACAAAAAATATATAATCGCTTCTTCATTAAAAATTATTCTATTGGCGTTAACGCTGAAACGAACGGAGATACCGAGCTACGGTTTTAATATTCTTTCTAGCAAATTTCATCTACTATTCGATTATGGTATCATAATTATACCGTATGATTTATTTTTTCGAAGTAAAATTAAAAAATGTGTTATTATTACAAATTGCACCCTCTAGCATTTTTTTTGAGAACTATCATGGACAACTAAATACTATGGGTGAAAGTGCATACATTTCTCCTCCAAACAGTCTTTAGTTTGCTAAAATCGGATAAGTCGTTTATAAGTTACAGCGATTTAACTGATTACACTTTCAGCAGCTTCCCCCTCTCTTATTAAAGTCGGTACGCCAATGAGCATAAGACCAAAATGATGCATAATTGTCCAAGCTTTTTAATGGTATTATCAAAGATATACCTTAATGTGGAATTTTCGGAGATATGTAAAATTTTAAAATTTACTTTTCAATTACGCCCTCTTGCGGAAAAATGCGAAACTTAAAAATGATTTCCAAGATTTTCTCATGGCCACTTTAGTTATAATTTTTTTTTCCTGAATTTCTATGCCCAGTAGTTTATGAGATATGGCCGTTCGTCACACTTAATGAATCACCCGGTACAGTGTGTCCACGGATAAGAGTTTGGAAGAGGAAAAACTTTTTTATTAGTAGGTAGGTAAAGAAGAAGTTATTTTATATAAAAACGTCTGCTTGTGCTGAAACTACAATTTCGATATCAGATTTGCGATTACTATACAGGGTTCATCAGAAACAACATTTTTAGTTTTTTGGATTTTTTTTCTATTCTAATTTTTAATTCCTTGATTTATTAAATCAATTTAGCTTCTTCTTAATTTACAATTTCGAATATCAGATTTGCGATAACTATACAGGGTTGGACAGAAAAAACATTTGTAATTTTTTATAATTTGTGATTGAATAAATTAAAGAAATATGATATGTATTAATAAAAATACCTTAAAAGTAGACAAAGAAAAATAGTTTTCTTACAACAAACTCATTATTCGACCAGATATAAAATTATATTCTAAGTAAGAAGGCAACAATAGCTGTATGTTTGTACGTAAGTAAATTTATTTTAAACGAAATCCAAAAAAACTAAAAATGTTTTTTCTAACGAACCCTGTAGGTATAATAAATCTGATATTCAAAATTGTAGTTCCAGCATAAACAGACGTTTTTTATAAAGAATGGCTTTTTCTTCTATACTTACCTACTAATAAAAAAGTGTTTTCTCTTCCAAACTCTATCCGTGGACACACTGTATAATATATAGGTTTGTACTAAATGAACTTTCATAAGCTTTCATTAAATCTCTCAATAAACTTAGACCTATCCTTGTAATTCCATATGTCATTGTCAGAAATTTTAAACACAAAATCGATTCGATTGCATGAGAAATTTTCATCACAATGATCTCAAAAAGATTTAAATAACTAAACCGCCAAAAATCCATGAATTGTCTGTCTCACAAGTCTCACAACTCACAAGCCGTCGATATCTCAAACACTAAGGAAAGCATCTGTATTTAAACTTTATTCATGTTTACAAATTTTTGAGTAAAAGGAGCCAAAAAAGAAGCTTTCTTTATCCCATGTAGCGCCATCCTCTAAAGTAATCTAATATCGAGGGAAGGAAATTCTTAAGACGCTCAGGTATTTCAAGCTCGAAGAAATTCAAAAAGAGCGTAAAGTATCTTTTTAAAAGAACTTCTAAGTCATATAGATAATACGAAAAACATACACACTTGAAAGACCTTTATACCTGCTTTTGGGATAAAAGATGAAAAGACCTTTTTCATTGTGTGGAAACATGGTTAATAAACCTTGTAAAGTTTTTATTTGAGGATCAAACATTTGCGGACCATCCCTCTTGTAACTTCTACCTCAGTGGCGCAACAGCGGAGATAAAGCTTAACCCCCTTCTCGACCTCTCCCCTACCACTTCCTATCCAATGCTAATTTTAAACTGTTCAAAAAAACAAGTTCCTTCACCAAAAAAGTGGTTAAGATAGTTAAACTCCTTATGATCCATCGATTAAATAAGGTTTTTCTACTCCCACATGGAAATTTGCTGTTTCCTTTACACTTAAGTGGCGGGTAAAGTAGGCTATTCCAGTTAACTGTGCGGTAAAATTTCATATCCATCCTAGTTAGGTAATGAAACTGCCCAATCACAGTAGTCAACTACAGAGAAGCCAAACTTACATGTTGCAAATTCGCCTTCTGACAGTTGAGAGAAGTTAGGTTAACAATATGCTTCAAAAATATGTAAATCTGTCAGATGAAATTTGTTCTTTTTAAATTTAAATCAAAACATTTATCTATGTATAGTCTTTGTATACACAATGTTTTCCTAAAGAGTACACGAAATGGTGCAAAAATTGAAGGTATAATAACAAAATTAAAACCAAAATATATTTCTACCAAATTATTGTTATTTTCTGACCGAACTAAAGATTTGCGCACAGACGCACTTTCTTATTTCAAAAATATCTTTATTTTTACTCATGTCTATACAATTACAAAAAGCTTTGCATAAAATGTACTATAAGCTACCAAATAAACGTTTTCTTCCTAACCTTGGTTATTTTTTCCATATAAATAATATATTATTATAAATATTTGTGCACGGGGATATTTTCCGATATATCAAGGATCCAACCCCAATTGATCTTAAAACTTTTATTATACGCAACAAACATAGAAAATTAACTGGTAATTCTTCCTTAAATGGTGGAACATAAAGATAACCCAATAAAACAGACGAAATTATAAGATTCCTAGAAAAAAATCCATTTTTTACTTAACTTTTTAAGGTTATGTAAGTTCTACTTACAGTATTGCCACTTCTTTTTCCACGTTAACAGTGTTGCTAGTTTGTAAATTGGCGATTATTTTAAAAAATTTGACCATAGCGAACGTTAAAAATTCATATTAATGCACAAAATCCATTCTTAACTGTTTAAAACGAATTCTACAGCTATTTTGTTGTACTTTTGGAGTTATAATTCTTACGCAAGAAATAAACCCGACAAACCTATTTTTCTTCTGTGCATTTCAGTAAAACAATAATCAAAATACCTGGTTGAGAAAATAAATTGTTCGTTTTTATTAATACATATATCGCTTCTTGTCTGTTATTCAGCAAAAAGCCGAATGTGAGAACGATAGATATATTCAAAAGTGAGTTTGTTTAAATATAAGAACTTACCCCAATCGAAAAATATGTTACAGTGTAATTTGGTCTATGGGTTTGCCATCAAAATTAATTTTTGTTCAATAGTTTTTTATTACCGTTCTCACAAGTTCATGGCCAACTTAAAAGACAAGTTATGATGCCTAATTTAAATAATAATAATAATTTTTTTTAATTCTTAGCATGAAGTTCGGAAGTTAAGCCGTAGAAAAAATATACTGTAAAACTCGAGTGGATTGTCCATATTGCGCTCGGAAGTTCCTTACTTCCTCGTGCGATATGGACATCATATTCACTCTTGTACAAACTACTATTCCAACAACCTACTTAATATCTATATTTTATATGATGCGGTAATAACCGATAAAGTATTAATATTTTGCAACATTAGCATGTAAAAATGGAGTTTTTTAAACCTTATTTTCCAAGTTACTTTTTATTAATTTATTTTTTTGGCAGGGATTAAGACTCCTTGGTGAGCCACTGGTACTGTCTACCTATTTTGAAAAACGACCATCTCCAACCAATTAGGATATTAATATTGGGATTCCATAAAGGAGACCGATTATAAGGTCTGCAAACAGACTAGGTAAGAGACAAGGATTTTTATGAATAACAATAGGACATAGATAAGTAATTAAATTATTATTATTTAAGTTTTACCTGATTCAGTTCAATGTTACCGTAATTATACCAATAATTAAGATACCGATGTGGTTCTCTAATCTATACCAATTTACCAATAAAAACAGAATTATAATTTTAGATCCGGTAAAGCTTGCTGCGCATTTATTTTATTATAAATCTGTTGGGCGCCATTGTTGTCGTATAAATTTACATGGAGTAGGTATTTTCCTTCACAAATGTTGCTGTTAGAATATTTTATTACATAATGCAACAAAAATTATACGCCTTCTCTACACTTTAGCAGCGGAAATTGACCGTTCCGAGATCCCTTTAATTAATTTTTTTCACGTCTGGCCAGCAGTCTTTTATCAGCGTGATTTTAAACATAAGGCTCGCTATTATAACATTGCAAGCTCATCATAGTATTACTATTTTTTATTTATGAATAAACCTCGGACATTCGCGTCTTCCCACAGGGTTGGCTTTAAACTTTATATTTAAATTCTATAATTTCCAAAACTTATTTTTAGTAGGGTCACCTGGGGCTAATGTGATACAGACAAAATAGTGAGGCTATTATGATACAGCTTCCTTAAAAATACTTACAGTCATCAAATTAAAGTAAGAAAAATTGGTAAAGTAGAGAATTATATACATACTTAATTATAAGTCATATTCACTTTTACAAAAATGTAAAACGTTTAAAAAATTAAAAAATATTTCTACTTCAGCCACAATTTTTGCTTAGTAAACTTTTATTTTTTAGTGATAACTTTTACTGCAGGCAAAACTATCGATAATAATGTATGTGTTTATGGTTCCCGTCATATAAGGCCCACTTTGAGCGTTAATTTGAAGCCTTGTTTGTTAAATTTGAGCAATGTGAAAGCAGGTATATTCGACGTTAAAGGGAAGGGGCTATTGTGATACAGCAACTGGGGCTTTTCTGAGACAACCACAGGGACTTTATATTAGCTAAATTTATGGGCGGTTTAAGAAATTTAGTAGCATACAAATACGTGGTTATGGTAAGAAATATAGATGAGAACGACATTAAAGTAATGGGACTTATTTCAGAGAATAATAAGAAAACGTTTAAAATTAAAGAAAACGATATATCGGTAATAAACAAGGAGGATATACTTGCTAAACTGCCCGTTCCCAATATAATCGGGAATAGGGAAAAATACATTTTTAAAAAAGAAGTGCCGGTGTTTGAGGCCATTTAATAATTTACTTTTGTTTATTTTGTTCAGTGTTTCGTTGTGTGTCTATGTTATTTATATATGATTAGTATATTAGACAAAGATTGCCTCACACGCCACTTCCTCCAAAACCGATTTTAATAAGATGGGGAACTTGGTTATACGCTGCAATTATTGAATAGTTACAGAAAAGCACAGCACAATCAATTATTGATAGAATTAAACAAGCTTATAACGATCCTAGTATAAAGGCCTATTTACATTAGGTGCAATTTCAAGGAAAAATGCTTGAAAGTATGCGCCTTGACGACGATTTAATCAGCTGATGCAAGTTTTCCCATTAAAAACTTGCATTAGCTGATTAAAACGTCGTTAAAGCGCATGCTTTTAGGCAATTTTTCTTGAAATTGCACCACGTGTAAAAAGGCTTTAAAGAATGACTAAGCTGGCATACATGCTAATTTTTGCTATATTAATGTTTATAGTCTTAAATCCCTACGAAATTTATCTTGTTAATTCTTATATTACTGATAATAGCGTATTCAAAGCGTCCAGAATTTTTTTATGACTTAAAATGTCAGCAAAATCGATTTGGAACTGGTTATATTAGTGGACTTCGTCCTATTGTAAATTTTGGGATTTATTTGTTTTAGAGCCTCCATTTCTTACTACCCACCTTAAACATCTTTAGGGTAAAGCGCGGACTTCTTTGTACTTAAGGGATACTATTAAAAGTGTTTGTCTCTGGTAAACACACTGCATTTAACTCTTATTAATTTTATTTTATTGTTTAATTTAAAAAAAAACATAATCAAAAGCAGCAGGGATAGACTATAACAATCCGCACAACGTATTTATGGGTTTATTTATAGAAGTCTGTATAAGATTAAACATATCATAACGTATTTGGGTTCCATATTTTTTTTAAATCGGGGCTTAAATTTTCCATAAAAGTTCTCCTAATTGATCTAATTTTGTTATAATATGTACCTATCAGATTTATGTTGGGCTAATATTAATTATTTCTAGACAAAATATAAGTTTCATGCCAGGCTATGGATAATTTGGAGAATTTAATGAAAAAGCCAAAGAAGTTTAGGAAATTATTCCAGTTTTCAGAAACAAATATTAAATCATTTTTGAAATTTAATTTTACTTAAAAGCGATTTTTCAAAATTTTGCGTCAATTAGAGTTTTAGGTTATACTTAGTATTTTTTGTCATACATTTCTTACAATACTTAAGAGTGAAGTCTAGTGATGCATTCGCCATTTCATTTTTTGATCAATATATCTTATCAGTTTCGCTTTATTCAAAAAGGGGCCAAATGGCCGTCCTTGAGTAGCAATTACCTACAGTTTTCAACTGAAGACATTTTGCTTATTGAATTAATAAAAGCAAAAAAAAAAATATGGACAGGATTCAGTTCAAGAGAATGCAATGTTTTAATATACATACATATAGATACAAGGTGGCGACTTTAACTGGAATAAATTCGCTAGAAGTTTAGGAAAAAATATTTTTGAAAAATTGAAAAACACGTCGATTGAGATTTTGTATGTGCTACGTTTTAACATGACAAAAATTTGTTTTTTCAATCCTCTTAAGGAGGTGAAACATACCTAACCCAACCTAATTTTTTTACAATAAAAATAAATTAAATTTAAAAACAAGATTTTCAATTTTCTTGCTAAAAGAGCTTTCCAAAAAGGTATCAAAAGCGGTATCTTTCTATTTAAAAAAACTAAGATGGGTTCTGTTCCACCTCATACAGGGGCTCAAAAAAAAAATTTCTTTGGTGCCAAAATGAAGCACATACAAAATCTCAATCGACGTTATTTTCAATTTTTCAAAAATATTTTTTCCTAAACTTCTAGCGAATTTTGTTCCAGTTAAATTTCTAGTTGCGCCACTGCGTATGTCTCAGAGAAAGTCAGTGACAGCGGATAACAAAAATGGATTTATTTTACAGGAAGTGATATTATTAATAAAATTATCTCTATATCGACCAGTGGCGGACTGGAGCGGGTGGCCATCGCCACCAGGGCGAGAAGGCCTTTGGGGGCCAATTGATCCAAACATTTAAACACTTTAAGAAAAAGATGTACAAAAATGAACATTATTCTCCACCTATGTATAATAATAACATAAGCAGGAGCGGAGAGATTTAGATTTTAATTACAATCAAATAATTTATGATGTTGCATCAGAATCGAAACATCTATCATTCTTATTGAGATTTTAATTTTGTTCATTGAGTTACGTTCATTTTTGTTGGGCATTGTTTTGTCTTTTCTATTGATGAAATGATTCCAGTCCGCCCCTGTTATAGCCTGTGGTATAAAATATTTATTATATGCATATTTTGTGTAGAAAAACTATACTCAACACCTATCCAATTTTTTTAAATATTTATAAGAACACAATAGGCCTTTTTAGAGCTGATACATGTAAAAACGTGGTCAATGCCCAATATCTACATGCGTACCTTACTAAAGAACCCGTTCAGTTTAGGTACATAATAAAGACAATTTTATTTGTGTTTACATCTCCGTGAATTTTTATGATAAGCGTGAGGTAAGATCAACATCAAAGTTGTGTTTAGAAACTTTTCGTTTAAATTTAACTTTATGATGTTTACTCATACACTTCTCGTGTAAAAAGGAAGTCACTTTTATACCTCTACCTACCCAAAATTTTGTTAGATAATTTAAAAAATTATTACCAGGATTTGGTGCAATTGTGCTATACCTTTTGTTAGGTTGTTATTTTCGAAAACTGACTAGGTATACTAACGAAGTTGTTCCTGTTGTTAGTTTTACACAAAATTTATTCATTCCACACAACCTGTAATGGGGAAACTTTAATAAGAAAGCAGGAAAATGCATAGTGTTTTCTGAAATTTGGAATTAGATATTTACTTTTTAAACTTCATTGTCATTTTCCGGCTTTGTAAAGTAATTTTCGATATATTTATAACACAATATAAAACGCATTTTGTGAAAACATAACTAGGTACCGTAATAGAATAAGTAAGTACCTACAATATACAGGGTGGCGCATTGAAAACGAAACAGAGACATTTCCTGGCAGTTGTTCTTTTTTGGAAAAACGCTCAGACCCATCGATTTGGTTTTCGAGGGGGACACAAAATTGGCAAAAAATCACGTTAACACGTGCAGCCCCCTGGGCGGGGGTGGCACCACCCCTAAAAACTTAAATGGAAATGGGGGTCGAATGATACCTTATTTTAAAGGTATTTCAATTCCCTTTATTACTGAACTGAAGTACAGGAATTTTACATCATTATTAAGGGAATTGAAAAACATTTAAAATAAGGTATCACTCTACCCCCTTTCCATTTAAGATTTTAGGGGTAGTGCCACCCCCGCCCAGGGGGCTGCACGTGTCAACGTGATTTTTTAACAATTTTGTGTCCCCCTCGAAAAGAAAATCGACGCGCCTGAGCGTTTTTCCAAAAAAGAACTGAGTTGCCAGTAAATGTCTCTGTTTCGTTTTCGATGCGCCACCCTGTATAATCATATATAACCTCTGTGATATAATCTAGGTACAAATTTTGAAAATAGTCATAATAAAGCTAACTAAATTTAAAGAACTTACATACAATACTACAAAGTACTATATAGTGTCTGAGTGAAGTTTTGAAGACAATGATGTTTCTTGAATGAGAATGAAGAGTTCTGGATTTTTCTAAACTTTGTGTATTTGATGGCTATATTACATAGATAAAATGAATACATATAATAAAATATGTTTAGGTGTGTTTCATGGTTTCGAATATTTTCATTATTTTGTTAAATAGGTGCATAATACTTATTATTTAAAATTTCTATTAAGTATTTACAATTCTGTTATCCAAATAGCTTTTGTATTGCTTAACAATGATAATTTAGAATTTATGACCTGCTTATATATATAGTCTAAAGTACCTAACTATTTTTTTAAAATAGACAATAAATCAAGAAGTTTTACAAAAACACAAAATTATTAAGTTTAATTTATGCGGGGTAAAAAATTCAAACAATCGTATTGCTGATCAAACAAAATTATAACTTAAAAAAAAACCAATAGCTACCTACACAAAGTTTACAAAACAAAGTACTCTGTAAATTAGCCATAGGAAAGTACCCACCTATGATGATAAATTTCGATTTTATACATGACATAGGTACATTCTCCAATCTGTAGATGAACATCTGCAGAATTATTTGAAAATTTCTTTTGTATACACTTGATTTATTTTAATTTTGGCTGAGGATATTTGTTTATTGTTATGTCTAAAATATCCTTTTTAGCTTGATTTATTTAAATGTTGTTTGTTGGTTTCAGTTTTAAATGACGTTTGTTTACATAAAAAGCACGAACTTGCAGATTGGGGCGAAAAACGCGATTTGTAAATTAAAACCAATTGTTTAAGCCCGCGAAAAATAATACTATAGTCGTTTTCAAACAATCAGTTTTGTGCCTCAGGAAACAAATCAAAAAAAGCCTACCTAAAAGCAGTATTTATGTAAATTAAAATCATTTATGTCAGAAAGGTTATCCCAAAGAAGGATGAATACATTCTAGGAAGAAACGTTTTTATAATCAGTATTTTACCTGTGCTGCTGATGTGAGCGCTACTAAAAGTGCCCAACATAACACTGTTGATATCCTAAAATGCATCACTAACACAAATTTTGAAAGTTTCCTTGCTATAAGGTCTTTATTTTTGTAAAAAACTGATATGGCACTACACTACACTCAATCAGCAAAAGCATTCAGTGTACTGATCAATCGCCCCGACTTACACTGTTGTCAGAATGTGACTTAAAAAATTCCTTGATTCTTTAAAATACCAACGCTGGCGCCAAATTTTGACCTTAAAAACTTGTCCTATCAAAATAAAAATTAGAGATAAAGCTTTAAATATTTAGAATCGTTAAAGATCCAATAACGTCGTATTTGTTATAAGTTATTCTGAAGGAAACTGAACAAAAATAGAAATGTACCTAACATAAATTACAATATTTTAACTCGTAAAACAGTCTAGAAACAAAAAAAATTAGAACTTCTTCATTTATTTATATTATGTAATTAATTAAATTATAAACTTTAAACAATTTTTTACTTTGATTTACACGTAAATAGCTGTAATTGTAAAAAATCAATCGACAATTCCGGTATTTTATTGTTGTTACGTAGTTTATAAAAAATAAGATCTTATAAAACCCATAATGGTAGTGGATATACATTATATGTTTTAGTAACAGGAAGCGCTCCTCAACATTTTTATTGTTTTTAAAACTTTTTTTTTGTACGGAGAGTCGCATTATTCGTTTCAAAAATTTCATTGTCCCATATAACCATGACAAATAAGTTCTTACAATCAGTTTGCCAACTGACTAATATTGCGTAGACTAATCACTTCTATGAATGCTCACCGTCTACAAGAAATATGTTAAAGCCTGGCAACATTGGTAACCTGGCTCACTTACTCACAAACGCATGCGTTCACTTTTGATTCTCATGCCAGTCGTCGTGGCGGAAAATTCAAACGAATTTTACAAAACGTAGTGGTTAAGAAAAAAAAGCCTAAAATGTTCAATTCAACTCTTAGAGCATAAATTTTCAAATAAATGTACATTTTGATCTTTGACAGATTTTTAAACGTTGATATTTTTCTTAATCTAGTAAGTAAAAAGCTGGTAAAAATGTTATCAAATATTTATTTTCAGTCACAACACAAAAAATGCAATCTAAAATTAACACATCTGCAATGATGTCTTTGACATCATTGTTCTAAATACTACTAAATACAACACCTTTATATTACATAATAGGTATGTAGTTTAAAATCAAGAAGGAGTCTATTTATATAATTTTTTAAACCCCTCTTTATAACGGTTAATAGCTTCTTGAGGTATCTTCATCTGCTTTCTTGCCAATTCATCATGTAAATGATGTTTCAGCTGCGCTATTTGCTGTTTTTGCTACAAAAATATATATTGTATCAATTCTGATATTATTATACCTATAGACAGGCAGAATTCTTACTCAATATGGAAAACTTTTTATTATTGATTAACAGTACCTAAATACTTATTTTTCAAATCAATTTTTGGAGAAATAATATAATATGATGAAGACCCTTGTAAATTACTTCATATTTTAATTAGAATTTTTATAATTGGGAAGAGACATTTTTTAAGTAATTGAAGAATTTGCATACATTTTTTGAATGGTTTAAGAAAAATTAGAAATAATGAAAAATTTAGTTTGATCAATAAAACGAAAGTAAACATCAAAAGGACTTTTAAAATAATTTGATCTTTATAATATAGTCTCTAAGACAAAAAATAAGTACTTTTTCGTTTTTTGAATAGAAGAGGCCATGATCCTTCATATAATTAATTATTATAATATATTAATAATAAAAAAGTTTTCCATAAATTCTGCCCCTCACTGTATAATATATTTCAAATTTTAACAACCTTTGAGCATACCGGGACTAGGGCATTTATTGTCTTCTTTATTATTGGCTAAATAAAAACAGAAATATAAAAGTTTTATTAAACCTTTATTTTTAAACACTCAAAAAAGCAACAAAAGCTACATGGTACAGGTGATGAACCTAAATTTAACAAGGCTAAATATATAGTTTTTAAAAAACCTTAATACAATAAATACTGGGTAAATCCTTATTTCTCTAATTTTTGGACACCCTCCTTATGACGGGCAATAGCGTCTTGGTGTCTCTTAATTTGCTCTTCATGGAAGGATATTTCATCGTGTAGATGATCTTTTAGTTGAGAGATTTGTTGTTTTTGCTGAAAAAAGGGCATAAAAAGTTCGCAACATAATAAAGAACAAGTAATTTGAAAAAAAGGACTTCTTTTTTAAATCAAACACAGTATTTCTGGAGTACCTATGTATATATTATATAAATTTTTATGTTTGTAGTTGTTTTTCTCCACACACTACAGAATAAGTATGATTAGAAACTTGCTTATTTTTTAAAATATGATAAGACCCTTTAAGTTGCTGGTTTTCTTGAAAAAATACATAATGTATGTAAACATTTTTTGTATTACTCTACCTTCTTGCCTTATTTATATCCTGATGTCTTGAAGCACATACTTAGATAAGTATACCTTCTTGCGGAGCTTTTTGCTCAACATAAGTACATATTCTTTATGATAACAAAAGGTAAACATTATATTAGTAAGGATTAACATAAAGCAATTATTCATGCCTTAGGTAAAATCTTAAAAATTGAAATCAAAGAATGGAAGTCACAGTATTAGCTTATGACTCTTGTAAAAAAACTTCTATTTTTAGTCAATTCATAGATAATTAAAAATAGCTTTTAAATTTTCTTGAGACATCTGCAAACAAAAAATATTCCACAGGAAACAATTCCACCTGTTTAATGGAATTATCCCCAAAGGAGGTATAGCCAATATCCAATTGTGTAAGAGCAAACACAACAAAGTTGTCAGTGGAATATATATTATTTTTACAACATAAGAAACAGCTTAGGGCTTTGAAACATAATTTATTCCATACATTAATAATGTATTTTTCTTAATATTCATTACTTTCTCAAAAATGTATCCTAACCTTTTTGTAAAAATACTCCTCTTCTCTCGCAGCCTCTTGCTTGCCGAAGGCACCTCCAGCTTCCCTGATAGATCCACCACCACCACCGCCCTTGCCGGCACCACTTCCCAAGTCTCCCAATTGAGACATGCAGCGAAGATTACTAAAAAAAAATATTATGTAATGTTGTCTGCGTCTTAAGTTTTACTTTTTGGTAGCTCCTGAGGAATACGAAAATGTTCTAAAAATTATCTTACTTGATTGTATTAAGAGAAAGAAGCCTGCCGGTACGAATAGAATTCATATTTCCCTTTCAAAAATCTTTTCTTGAATTTTTTTCTCCTCAAGTATAACTGCGGAAAAAATGATATGGAAAAATTTGACAGTTTGATTTGACAACGAACCGATAAGCCGGTTGACGACGTTGCCACATTTCGTTTGTCATGGAACCTTAAAAATGTATTTTTTGTTAGTTTTTGGTATACCTTCGAAGGGAAAAACTTAAACGAGCGTTTTTTAATAAAATATCTGGGTTGTAAAAATAAGGAAGTATCATAAAATAACTATAATAAAATTATTATTATAAATTTTAAAGCACTCTGGCAACATGGGCACTGTCTAGCGCCCCCTTTAAGCTATGTATGAAGTAAATCGTTAAATAAATATAAAACAGTAACCTGTAGTAGCTAGTAAGTAGGCACTAGACCTTTAGACAACCCATAGCGACAGCACTAATCCTAATCCAGTAATAATAATTTTCTTGATCCAGTAAAACCCGTTGCAAAAGCCCTTCTGGACTCTTAATAATTAAGCTTTTACCTTGTCGTCTTTCATCCTATAAGTACCAATACTTACAAGGAAACTGTAAATGTAGTATTCAATTTCTTGTTTTATATATTGATTTTTGTAAAGATGCCCAAGAGATGGCAACAGTTGTACAAAAACGTTCATTTATCATTCCAACCGATGTCGTTTTTTGTTATAGTTAGAAAAACTAGTCGGGTTCGTTCTGGTGCATATTAAGATCTGCGAATAGGGAGCGTTGCGCTGGTGGCTATAGATTTTCTTGGGCCAAGTATTGACTAAACCGCGTCCTTCCCCGTGTGTGTGTGTGTGCCCCATAATTGAGATTTTTTTCGCTAGCGTACCGACAGAGGGACCTTACACCTGCTCGTTCTTGCGCAGGTAATTGCTTGAAACTACTATTTTCAAGAGCCGTGTTTTGCGGCGATAAAACAACGCGAAAGCGTTGTTGGTTGGTGCAACCGGCCACTTTGGGCCCCCAAAAAAATTATCATGGCGGCCACCAGCGTCGTAGTACTCGATAGGGGCAACAACACCACCTGCACCATCAATTTACACGGTAAGTCACAAAAAACAGTTTTTTACCGCCACTCTCCTTCCTGCTTTGTTTAAAGACCTGCTATATACCGCCCATGTGAAAAAAAGAGAGAAAAACAAACATAACCTAAACCTTTTTTTATGTTGCAGGGGCTACAGTTGTGTCTTGGAGAGTCAACAATCAAGAACAACTTTTTGTTAGGTAAGAATACTTATATTCATGAGATACATTCTATCTCTAATTTCTATACTTTTTATTTACAGTAAGCAGGCAGTATTTGATGGAAAAAAAGCCATACGAGGTGGAATTCCTTTTGTATTTCGTAAGTAGCATTTTTTTTTAAATTCAATGTAGACTCTACAGTTCATAATTTAACAGTAATTGTATGTTATAGAATGTAAGGGTCCCATTTTAAAAATTTACCATTTTCCATAGCTCAATTTGGTGCTTGGTCCTTTGGGCCTCAACATGGCTTTGCAAGAATTATACGATGGAACCTAGAGAAGGCCCCTGAAAGACTGGCAAGTGGTGATGTTGAAGCCATTTTTTCACTAATGGATTCAGAGTTTTCTCGAACCATGTGGAATTATCAGTAAGATATATTTTTTTATGCGATAATTAGGTACTTAATAATGAGAATCCTGCTTGTTATCTAAAATAGCTTATGTGTACTTTATACTAAATAGGCCACTAAACAAATAATTAGTTTGGTACAATTAAGTATACATTAAATTTTATCTTAAATCTGTAAAATAACGGTGAGACTGCTAAAAAATAATTAAAAAACAAGGATCTTAGTAATAAACTAAATTGCATTATATCTTTAAACCTTAGAAACAGATAGATCTTCTAGGGAGGCTGAGACTAGTAAATTCAATTTTTTTTCTCAGATTTCATAAACTTAAGTCTGTCCGACCAAACAAAGTGTCCTCTCTCATATATACACTATTAATAAATAGTTCAATAGTTTTTTTCTATCGATAGTTCGACATCTCTAATTCTGGCCATGCTAGAGCACTTCAGTTTCCAAAATGTTTCAATAGCAACCATTTGTCTGGTTATTAACTCCAGCGGTCTTTAGGTTAAAACCACTTTTGTTTTTAATTCAGTGTTTTTGATGTTACCCACTTTAGTTAATTTTTTGTTTTCCATAAAATTTGTAATACTAGCAATAGTAAGTGGTAAAAGTGATGAGACTATTGCATCTGTTCTACAATGTGATTCCTAAGTTGATATTTCTTTCTTAGCTGTGTATAGAAGGCATTAAAATAAAAAAAAATTTCAAATACCTGAACTGAAAAATAAGGTACTTACATTCATTTATTACACTATGGATGAAATATGGTTCTGCCTAACTTGTCCATTGAATAACATTAAGAAAACTTCTGGGTGTAGAAGAAACCCGCAAGGAAAAGCGTTCTGCGTATAATCTAGAAGCAGCAGCCGCACTTTGACGACACTTACCGTAAATTAGCACCATATCTACTAGTTCATTGTTTTCAAATTTTACCATTTTCACGTGTCACCAATTTAAAATTAACATGCTTCAGAAAACCACACTGCAACGGATTGCCAAATAACTCACCACCGACCCACCCGTAAATTGCATGACTAATAAGAGATAAGAAAAACAACATGAAGTATAGCAGGCTACGTTTTGATGACCAGGCTCGCACTTAGATTTTTTACTTCTGTATCGCCTATTTTTAAGTTTTTGAAAAAAGGTATTTGAAAATGTTGTTTATTTTTTTATTATTTTTGAATTTGAAAAAAAAAATTGAATTTTGAATTTTAATGCCTTCTATACACAGCTAAAAAAGAAGTATAACCTTAGGAATCACCCTGTATATGCGGGTTATATTATTTAATAATTAGATATAATATAATTTAGGTATATTTTCACGTACTTATTTTTTTCAGATTTCGCTTAACATATAGACTGATTCTTCGAGAAAAAGAACTGCATTTTAACATTGCCGTCTACAACCCTAGTAAAGAATTGACATTCAGCTTTAATATGCTCTTGCATACCTATTTTAAAGTTCCTGACGTTCGCAGGTGCCAAATTACTGGACTACAAGGCTGCACTTTCATAGACAAGACAAGAGATGGCGCCATTTACCAAGAGGCAAGAGATGTTGTCACTATAAACGAATGGTCTGATAGAATTTATCAAAATACGCCACAGGAACACATAATTACAAATGTGGTGTCAGGAAGAAAGATGCGTATTCAAAAATACAACTTTCCAGATACTGTCATTTGGAATCCATGGCTGGACCATGCAAAAGAAATGGCAGATTTTGGCGACGATGAATATCCTAATATGGTGTGTGTGGAGGCTGGACATGTATCCAGTCCGGTAGTACTGTTGCCAGGGACAGCATTTGAGGCTAGCCAGATTTTGCAGGTTATGTAGACGACCGTCCTTCTATTACACTGTGTTCGTATTTTAAGATTTTTTAATAATTAGGATTAGTACGTAAATGTACTTTTTGCTTCTAAGAATTTATTTTTGGTTCCTTTCATTTTTATGTTATTTATTTAACTATTTATTTGTAGCCAAGGGTTCTGAAGTAGATAATTCGGTTCGTTCCAACTTTGAATCACAAACATATTGCCAATAGTTAACAAATCATTTGCAATGCGCATGTCTAAAGAATTGATTTTCTACTCATACTTGTGTATAGGCCGCTTTACAGTTTGCAATTTTTTTTTCACGCAAATTGTCTTGTAGCAATTAATATTGCGGCAATAAAAATTTCACTTCGTTTTACAGCGTGCAATGACTTGCCAAGGTCGTAGGTGATGTATCACTGGCCAACCTTTAAAATAAAAAAAGACATTTGGTTAGGACTTACCGGCGTTTTTTTGTGACTTCATTTTAACATAACATCATTACAGGACACAAAAGAAAACCAACAAAAACAATACGTACCCA
This sequence comes from Polydrusus cervinus, assembly GCA_935413205.1. Lineage (NCBI taxonomy): Eukaryota > Metazoa > Arthropoda > Insecta > Coleoptera > Curculionidae > Polydrusus > Polydrusus cervinus. Next base: position 5,471,339 of record OW284520.1, read on the forward strand.
CTATTGCTTAGAAATAACATAAACAAATGTCAGGGATTTTCATATTTAGGTTGGTGTCTCATAAATCACCAAAAAATCCCCAGAATTTCGCTTGCAATTGCAATAAAAATGGGGTCGGAGTGGTCGAAGTTATATTTCTTGCAAGCAATACAAATTGCGCCAGCTGATCACTATCCTCGTTCTGCGCATACTCCCGGGTAATCTTTTCTTGCGTGAAAGAAAAATTGCAAACTGTAAAGCGACCTTATGGTTGGAACATGAAGTCTGCGACTGTTAACCTAAATCTAATAACAGTAAGATACATTGTGGCGCATAACTTATCTGCAAAAAACATCGCCTTACTTAACTTCTTTAGTGGATTTTATTTAGGTTATGTTGCAACAAAGAAATAACGTAATACGCATGCGCCTGATAGATAATCAGCAAACCGTTCTGACAGTCGCGTCTATATCCTAGCCTGCTGGCAGCCATATTTGGCATACTGCGCATGTCAGGCGAATAGTGCGATGGCGGGATATTTGAAATTTACATAGGTAGAAATGAGTTCAATTATTACCTGTAATAAAATTTTTAATATAACGGTATTCTATTTACATTTTTAAATCATTCAATTTTTTTCTTTTACGTTTTAAGGAATTCAAAGATGTGGTTGCCAGTGTGGACAGTCTACGATTATGTAATACCGACTTTTTGTTATGAGGGTCATAGTGAGAAGAAATCATGGGGCTTATTGTTATTTTTAGTGCATTAATACCAGAAATGCATGGCATGTAATGGTCTTAAAGGTGATCGTTTGAAGACTGTTTTCTTTTCATGTGAACATTAATATTTGTTTTTGTACTACATTTCATCCCACTGTTCTACAATTTAAAAAGTGACGGTTAGGTTTTTACTTTCAAAATATTTAATATTTTGTGTCAGCCGCATGCCATAACAAAACTTACTGATTAATAACTTGCCCCTCCATTTTAATTAGGAATGCCCAGTTTCCCCATTTTTAATAATTAAATAAAGTCTCTGAGAAATTGACTACTTGTTTGAATGCCCCACAAGGCCACAATTTAACAAACTAGCAAACTGTTCTTTGTGATTGGCCGAGAGCAGTAAATCTAAAACGCTATTAATACCTCGACTATGACTCAACACCGTGACGTAAAAAAATAATTAAATCTATTTCTACCTATATTTTAAATGTCCCGCCATCCGCCTGACCTTGCCAGCAGACGAGTGTTTTGACAGGTTTGCATTTTAGATGGAACGGAATTTATTATTGCCACTACGCAAAATCCTAACTGTTTCTGACTATAGTTGGAACGAAGCCGTATACTAGAATTTGTAAGTAGGTTGTTGAAATTATTTTCATATTTAAAAAAAGGTTAATATAATTTTGTTAAAACAGTCAACAAGAAATAAAAATTCTTCAAAACAATACGTAAAAATATTTTTTAAAAAGGCCTTTCTCTTTCAATAATTTACTTTAGGGCCACGACATTATACGGAAAAATATAGACCCTTTTTTTTTTAACTATTGATACTCAGTGAACAATAATAAGTAGGTGAAAATATCATTCTGTATATCATGTTTTATATGCAATTTGATATAAAGTTAGTTAGTGTGAAAATGTGACTGTTTAAAATAAAAATCGAAAACAGAGCAATAGTTTAGATTGTAAGTTTAATAATATTTGATAGGGGAAATTTTTTTGACTGTTTGGTGGTAGAACCGAATACCACAGCTCAACATTCCGAAACTATTAGCCTTACCTTGTATACGACTGGTAGAAAATATTATTTTCGTGCAATAGTGTTAAACTTTTGATAGTTAACTTATTGTTAGAATGTTTCTTTAATTTAAAATAAATTATTACAATACACAGTGATCGTATTTTATTTGCGGTGCTCTGGTTGGGCATTAAGGGGGATTTCTACTGTGATGGTTTCAAAAAATCGAAATTATTTTCCGACGTTTTTTGACTTTATAGCCTCTAGAATAACCGTGTGTAAACCATTCAACTAAATCTACTCCAAAAAAAAGTTACATCCAATTTTATGATTGCCGGTCAGTTCTCACCACTAGCCGCTTTTGAGTTAAGGCGCGTTCTCAGAGCTACGTTCTGTCGCCAGCGACATCATCTCGACCAATCGGGATCGTCGGGCCAGGCTCGCAAAGAGGCAGGAAGAATCAGCTCGTTTTTCGAGGAAGTGGAGGGTGTAATCTACGGGTCAGGCATCGCAGACCAAGTGACAGTGAGACTATTTTGTTGTGAGCCACCGCTAGGCAGCGCTAACTCGCATCGGATGAGTACAGAAGAAGAATTTCCTCTCATTTCATCAGATCCATCCCTAGACGCGTTTCGCCATATCATGGCTCAATAGTAGAGCTAGGATCCGACGAAAGAAAGAATAATTCAAAGCTGCTTTTGCAGCACTTGGTGGGACACACCAGTAAGATGTGGCATGGAGCGCCATCTGTGTCGTTATTAGACACTCTTGAGCATACCAGCACCTCTAACAAACCTATAGAAATAAGTAAAAAATGTTAAGAGGAAATTACCTGTAAAGACATATTCGTCACAATTACACAAGTCTCGCTAGGCAGCGCTAACTCGCATCGGTTTATTAAACCGAAAACAATGAGTACAGAAGAAGAATTTCCTCTCATTTCATCAGATCCATCCCTAGACGCGTTTCGCCATATCATGGCTCATCAGTAGAGCTAGGATCCGACTAAAGAAAGGAGAACTTAAAGCTGCTTCTATTCTCTATCTAAATTTGCATTATGATGAAGGGCAATTTAAAAATCGTCGAGTCGTATGCATCATTGTTTTAGCATTGGTTCGTCTACACTTAAGGTACCTATTTATTTTGAGGCTTTGCGAAACTTACGTATATATATTGTTTTTACGTGATTTACTGTGTGATTAAAAAGTTTTGTTTTTATTTTTCAGTTAATTGAGTAGTGTACGTACCTACTTAGTTGTGTGTTTTAAAAACGAACCTAATTAATGACATAGTTTGTAATTTGTTGGAAACTTCATTCAGTCGTTGGACAGATGAGGATAAGAGGGACGTTTTGTTACACGGGTTTTTAGTCAATGTTTAAGTACCCGCACTACCTAGCTCTTCGCCATTTTTTAAGACCGTGAGCCGCCACTGAATGCGACAAACGACTTCTTTGAATGATGTATTAGAAAACCCCTTTTTCCATTTTAGATTTTATTTATTCATCAACAAGCAATGTTTACCATTTACAGGTACCAAAATTTATAACAATACAATTAATGTGAGCTAAATAACTAAGCCCTGAGCATGATTTTGAAGTTTTAATTTATTAAGTGTTACAGTGCTTACATCAATATCACTCGCCAATCTATTGAATATACTTAGGTACTACCCATACTAGGTATATAATGAAGAATTCTTGTAGAGGTTAGTTCTAGGAAAATCTAAATAGAATGTCATTTTATGTTTATTGTTCACGCGATTGATCGAAAAGGGTAACTGATAAAGCAAATCTGGATTATCCACACTTTAAGACAAAACTCTACACAGATACACCAAGCATATCTTAGTTCTTCTGTCGTCTAGAAAGACATTCTATTAAAGGTATTTAGCGCTGCTTTAAAACCAGCTTGAAAAATGTTTTGCAGATTGCCATATTTTGTAGAAGAGCTCAAATATTAAGTGTGGTGCGTTTTTAAATGGACACCCTATAACTACCTACATATATACAGGGTGGCCCATTTGTCTGACAAAGTAATACCGTCTCTAATATTAAAGATTTAAAAAAAAAAGTTTATATAAAAGTTATGGGGTATAAAAAAATGTATGTGGTAAAATTATTTTTAAATATACAGGATGGTCAAGAAAAGTAGGACAATAAAAAGATAAATTTTTTTAAATGGAACACCCTATATATTTTAGCATATTTTGTTTCCTTATAAAATTATCCATATGACGCCATATTTAGTTTTTTAGTATTTTGCCAAACAAAATGCAAAATTCTTAAAATTTTGGAAAAACCATGATAGGAAAAAATTATCTGTATTTCTCAATAAGAGTATCGAAAATCAAAAATTTCCTGTAAGCCCTTAAGTTTAGGGCTAGAAAAACTGTCTTAAATCTTTAAGTACCTAAAATTTTGTACAGGGTGTTTTCTGTTGACCTCCAAATATACAAAATTTTAAAATACAATAACTCTGTTTTTTTAAATAAAACACAATATATTTATTAGGCTTGTCTGATAGATATTGTAAGTATACTTTATTATTGTTAATACCTATACCTAAATTTACTGGTTTTGCCAATATTTTGATTTTTACTTAAATTTTCGTGAAAAAAACTATAGTTTTTATTTTTGTAGTTAGCCATGACCAGCGAGGTCGAAACAAATAATGTAATTGAATATAATCTCATATTAAAATAAATTGATAACTATAGTTACATATTTATTTAATTAAATAAAACTTCTTTTTTATTACGCAACTTGATATTAAAAATAAGTTCACAAACATTTAAATTGTGTAAAACACCATTAGACTGAACTCATGAAAGACGAGATTTCGCGTCGTTTGTTCTTGGTTTAGTGATAGTCAATAAATCATTTAGCTGATTTTCTCTGGTTTAAACAGTTTTTCTTTTAGAACATACATTTTTTTATACACCTCACAACTTTTATAAACACTTTTTTTTTATATCTTCAACAGCAGACAAATGGGCCACCCTGTATAGTAAAGCCAATTAAATGAAGACCGTTGAAGCAATATATTTTAATTTTTTGTTCGAAATACCCGATAATTTTAATTTTAGGTTAAATTTGTTGCTATAATATTAGTTATTTTATTATTGCGGAAAACATACATACCTAGTATATACTCAGACCGTAATTTCTGAGCATATATCACAATCCCAAGGGCTTTTGTTACATTATATTTATTGGTCCCGTACGTCTCTGATCAAAAACTACCATTAAATTAAACTGCCTGGTAGAAGTTGGTATCTTACTAAACATCTAATCAAATAGACAAGGCACAGTGCGTTAACGTGAAAAGAACCAACAAGGAACCCTAGTTATGGGTTTAAAATTAAAACTTCTTACCTCCGTTATGTAAATGTTTGTTTACTTCACGTTAGCCGCCTTTGGACAAATAATTTTATTAGTTTGTCGACAAAATTTCGTCTTCTAAGTGCTTGTGGTTGGTTACCACTTTAAAATGCAGCGGCTTTGCTGTCAGTATAATTCTAAATAAATATTTTAAAAAAACCTATTGACCGCTTTGTTCTAGTGTATTCTATAATATTAAAATTTTATTAATGGTTTTTTGGTCAATGGCGTATTTAACAGGGGGGGGGGGGCTTGCAGCCCGGCAACCCCCCCTCCCCCCTCCCAGCATAGGAGCTCGGGTCTAGCAGTCTAATTGCAACCTAATTTTTCGTCTTACGCTTGAACACCTAATTTAAATCTTTAAATATTGTATTCTTGCCTTAGATTACAAAGGACTTGTAGGAATCGTTTAGTTTTCAAACTCTTCCTTCTCAAAGTGCTGTTTTATATAGAGATTCAGGTTTCAGACGCATATCGTTTTAGTTATTGATTTTTGATGCAATTTTAAAGGAAAACGAGTAAAAAGAATAATATTTTATATTATTTTTTTATTATATACCTACTTGTCTGTTCCGTTTTTCCCTTTTTAGAGCTATTTTAAATCAACAAAAATATAACTAATGCAATAAAATATTTTTACAACAAGAACAGAAAACAATTAGGTATTTATTTTAGAGAAAAATTAAAGCAAAAATTTTAATTGAAACATCTTTTATGGAAAAAGTGTGATAATTTATAATAAGAAAAATAGTGCAGGAAGAAACGAGAATGGTTTATTATGAAATGAAAACCGCACTTAAGAAGGTGTATTTCAAAATCTAAGCATTTGCACCAAAAACTGCACTCAAAACAAGTACGTCTTATATTAAAATTTTCGATTGACACCAATATTCATATTTTCACAATTGATATAAAAAATGTTTTTTTTATTTAAATAAAGAGCCAGCTAGGAATATCAAAAAAAACATTTACAAGAACAAATTTAATCCAACCATGCAGAGGGGGAGAGGTAATAATTTGATTTTGGAAATTTGATTGTAGTTAGATGAATTTCAAACGAAATTTGGGCGTGGCCCCAAAATTCTTTCGCTTGCGGCGCTATTCTTCCCTAAGTACAATGTCATGAAATACATATAGTCCCGACTGTCCCTCTCCCCAGAAAAAAAAATGTCCCACTTACGCCCACTGAGCGACCCCCCCCCCCCCCCCCCCTTCCCTTCCCGGAGCATATTTTTTGGCTAAGCCACTGGTTTTGGTACGTATTTCGATATTCTTTCGCTAAAGTTTGAAATTATAGGCCTAAAAACGAAATGGCGATGGAACAGTAACCACACCTTTTAACAAACATGTTATTATACTTGGCATCCTGGTAACTACAGTTTCAATCACAAGTTCTTAATGTCCCCCGGTAAAAAAAGAAAGTTTATGCACATGTGCAAAAAAACTTGTACATAACTGTTAACTGCTCTTTATATAAAAGTAATTTTATTCGCAACGTGCCCACGCATTTTTCAAAATAGGAAAGTAGTAAATATAGGTGAGAGTAGGGTAAAACGTACCTAATAGTGAAATAGAAGGAAATGGACAATTCTTTACAGACATTTTTTTATACGGTATAGGACTTAGATACTTTACTATTAATGTGCTTTATTATCCAAGAAATACCTACATATTTAGTAAGTATTTACTTTCAATGACAAAGCTACTAAAAAAATCGTGGCAGTGGCTCAGAGGTGAGGTGCTGGCATTCAACCGTGGCGGTCCGGGTTCGATCCTCGGAGTGGGTATACGCGTAATAAAGAACGTATGTCCGAAATTTGGTAGGTTTAAGAATGCAGGAAAGAGTGGCAAATGTATCATCTCCCAACCCATTCCTTTCCCGCCGGAAACCAGGCCGGATGAGATAGGACATCTCGTGGGGTGCGGAAGAAGGTACACACTCCCCAATCGGTAGGTTATGCAATGACAAGAAACCAAGGGTTGATAGCCCTTGGGGGGTGTCGCATGACTGAGGATCGTGGATCGGAACCCACGTTAAGCTGTAGGTCCCCTCGGGAATAGCCCTGGCAGCGAACGAAGAGGTAAAAACCCTAATTCGAAAGAAGAGCAAGAAATGACAAAGCTACTAAAATTTCTGTTTGAAGGTTGGAGACAATGATGTTTCTTAAACGATAAAAGAGTTTTGGACTTGCATTGTCTTTATTTGTTTTACATCACAACTTTTCAACTGGTAAGTATCTCCAGTTGTCTTCAGGTGAATACTAAATAAGTAAAGTAACTACAGCTCTATTAAATAATCGCCAACATTTACATGGAATGGTTTGAATCTGAAGCAATAAAACAAGCAAAAAAGAAACCAAAAGCATGGCTGAGATATGTGGACGATACTTTCATTATTTGGAATGGAAACGATGACGAACTCAGGGAATTCCTACATCACATTAATAGCCTGATTAAATTTGATTATGATACCATAATCAAATTTACCATGGAGAGAGAAGAAAACAATCAATTACCTTTCTTAGATGTGAACGTAAAGAAAAATGGCATCATTATCCATACTTCAGTGTACAGGAAACCTACGCATACAGGTCAATATCTGAATTACACTTCAAATCACTCAAACAGCACAAAACATGGCATAGTAAGAACGCTTGTGGATAGAGCAATTACCATCTGCAATTCAAAGAAGAAACTAACTACCTACATCAAAACGGACCTCAACAAAAATGGCTACCCCATGCATTTAGTTGATAAACTATTGGACAATCGCAAGAATCGGCCAAATACACAAAAGAAGCAAATGGAGTCACAATCAACACTCAACATTCCGTATGTCAAAGGAGTATCTGAAAGAATTAGAAGACTAGGACAACGATACAACATCAATACGGTATTCAGCTCGAAAGATACTTTAAGAAGCCACCTGACGAAGACAAAACCATTAAGTCAAAAAGACAGGAAAAACTGTGTCTACCAGATCCCCTGCGAATGTGATACTCTAAGGCCACTTAAAACTAGGATCAAGGAATACAGAAACAACACGCTTAAAGGAGAAACCGAAAAGTCAGGTGCAGCTGATCATGCCTGGACACACGGTTATCACATCAAGTGGACAGAAGCTCAAATCCTGCATAAAGAACCACATTGGAGAAAAAGGAAGTTCAAGGAAGCTGCTACCATATACCAAAACCCAGATTGTTTTAGTAAGCCATCATTAGATATAAGAAATATCTGGAAACCTTTGTTAAGTAGATGTAAACTTAAAATACCGCACACGAACTAAACGCATGACTGCACCCATCTCGGTCATGCTCAAGTGCATCTAGAGATAGTATAAATAGAGCTGTAGTTACTTTACTTATTAAGTATTCACCTGAAGACGACTGGAGATACTTACCAGTTGAAACGTTGTGATGTAAAACAAATATAGACAAGCAAGTCCAAAACTCTTCTATCGTTCTACTAAAGTTATTACTAAATAAATAATAAATGCTGATCTATGTTAAGTGATTGATATCTTCATACATTATGGAGTGTTTAGGAATTGGGATTAGGAAGCCAATTTAGGAATCGTAAGCCGGATGTTATAATTAAAATATTTTCTATGCATTAAATAAACGGTATCCAAAATAAACAAACAAAAACAGTTAAGATCTTGAACCTTATAAAAAACGGTATACGGTGATTCCGAAACTCTGCCATCTATCATGTACCTATCTAATTGCCCATTTTTGAATTATAAATACAGAATTCAGTAGATATTGGCTAGAAATTCCTCAAAATTCAATGCTATACCTAAGATGGGACTCAAATAAAGAGTTACGTTACCATTAATATCTAAACTATTAGTTAATAAAAACTAGTCAATACGTAAGTACCGGGTCGGGAGGTCAACTAAGAATGGCTGCCGGCCATATCTTAGAAACTAGTAATCGTACAGCATCCGGGTACATTTTATATGATAAAACTGCCCAAGAGAAAATGCTGGAAATTATTTTTAGGTTCCGCATTTTGCCGCAAGAGGGCGTAATTGAAAAATAAATTTTAAAATTTTACATATCTCCGAAAATTCCACATTAAGGTATATCTTTGATAACATCATTAAAAAGCTTGGACAATTATGCATCATTTTGGTCTTATGCTTATTGGTGTATCGACATAAATAAAAGGGGGGGAATGAAAGTGTAATCAATTAAATCGCTGTAACTTATAAACGACTTATCCGATTTTAGCAAACGAAAGACTGTTTGGAAGAGAAATGTATGTACTTTCACCAATCGTATTTAGTTGTCCATAATAGTTTTCAAAAAAAAAGCTAGAGGGCGCTATTTGCAATTATAACACATTTTTTGATTTTACTTCGAAAAAATAAATCATGCGGTATAATTATGATACCATAATCGAAAAGTAGATGAAATTTGCTGGAAAAAATATTAAAACCGCAGCTTGATATCTCCGTTCATTTCAGCGTTATCGCCAATAGAATAATTTTTACAACTTTAAATGAAAAAGCGATTATATATTTTTTAGAAAAAAAGTGGTACGCCACCGATATTTTTCCATGTGGATATTATTTCGGATTAGCCTGGTCAATTATGCATAAAAATGGTCTTTTGCGTTTTTCTCCTCAGGCACACCGTTCTTAGTTAAAATAATTAAATTAAATTAGCTTTATGCATGCCTATTACGTGAGCTAATTTAATTTAATTATTTTAATTAAGAACGGTGATTGGGCACGATTTGGATGGAACGCACGAAATTTCCAATGTTAAATTGCGGGGTGTCTTGAAGTGAATTACAAGAAAACTAAACACATTATTGAATTTTTTTCGTCAATCGAAAGGTGGTATCTATGTGGGTGTGAGAAAGTTACTTACATGCAGAAAAAAGAATCGAGGAAAAAGATATAAGCGAATGAAAACCCTAAAAAAAATTACTAAAATTTATTGTCTTCTAAAAAATATTGAGAATTATTTTTTTTAATAAAAATAACTTTATCACATTCTCCAATATCTGTAGAGTTTAAATTAAAAAAAGTTTTTAAAAATCCATTAAGGATTCGGTTTAAGAAAACGCAATGTTTTTAATATATATAGATTATAGATATAATTTCACATGGAGCTGGTGAATTTGGAGACAAATTTATAAATATTGTTTGGATCCACTTAACTATGAATTGAATAACCATGAATGTTTTCAAATTTTACCCTATTATCCCCTACGATCTATTACCTTAACTGGCAATCAATTTTTTAAATAGCTTACAAGTTATTGAAAATATACAGAGATGGCGCAACATACAACATGAAATTTATAAAAATCATTTCATTTTTTTCATTGTTTTTTAAATTTAATTATCAAAAAATACCTCTCTTCGTATTCTTAGTTATGTTATCAAGATGATCAAAACTTGAATATGTACTTCGAAAATGTAGGTAAAATGTATATAAGTAGGTACCGGGTGGTCAACTAAGAATGACCGCCGGCCATATCTTAAAAACTAGTAATCGTACAGCATCCGGGTAAATTTTTTTATGACAAAAGTGTCCAAGAGAAAATGCTGGAAATTATTTTTAAGTTCCGCATTTTGCCGCAAGAGGGCGTAATTGAAAAGTAAATTTTAAAATTTTACATATCTCGACACATTACACATTAAGGTACCTATATCTAACACCATTAAAAAGCTTGGACAATTATGCATAAAAATGGTCTCAGGCACACCGTTCTTAATTAAAATAATTAAATTAAATTAGCTTCATGCATGCCTATTAAGTGAAGGTGGTCATTTCCACCAATTTTTATAAAACAAAATTTTGCATTATCAATGTTAATAATAATAGTAGAGCTAATTTAATTTAATTATTTTAATTAAAAACGGTGTGCCTGAGGAGAAAAACGCAAGATACCATTTTTATGCAGAATTGACCAGGCTAAATAGAAATAATATCCACATGGAAAAATATCAGTGGCGTACTACTTTTTTTCTAAAAAATATATAATCGCTTATTTTTAAAAATTATTCTATTTGCGATACCGCTGAAACGAACGGAGATATCGGCTGCGGTTTTAATATTTTTTCTAGCAAATTTCATCTACTTTTCGATTATGGTATCATAATTATACTGTCTAATTTATTTTTTCGGAGTAAAATCAAAAAATGTGTTATTATTGCAAATTGCGCCCTCTAGCATTTTTTTTGGGGAACTATTATGGACAACTAAATACGATTGGTGAAAGTGCATACATTCCTCTTCCAAACAGTCTTAAGTTTGCTAAAATCGGATAAGTCGTTTAAAATTTTTTAATGGTGGTATCAAAGATATACCTTAATGTGGAATTTTCGGATATGTAAATTTTAAAATTTACTTTTCAATTACGCCCTCTTGCGGCAAAATGCGGAACTTAAAAATAATTTCCAGCATTTTTTCTTGGGCACTTTTGTCTTTAAAACATTTACCCGGATGCTGTACGATTACTAGTTTCTGAGATATGGCCGGCGGTCATTCTTAGTTGACCACCCGGTACATAAGGATAAGGGTATACTAGTTCACATAAAACTTGTACCTAATGCTTAAACGGTAGTAGAGTTTTGAACTTGCATTGTCTTTATTTGTTTTGCATCACTACGTTTCAACTGGTAAGCATCTCCAGTGGTCTTCAGGTGCAAACATTACCTATTGAATTTGTAGTAGTACGTGTTTTTGTACTTTTAACAAATATTTTTTCCACCTTTCTAGCGAATATGTTTCAATGGAAGTCCCATCCTGGGACAGTGAAAATAAATTAAAATTAATAACAATAGTATATTCAATTTGCTCTTTAAAAGAGCTTTTTAAAAAGGTATCCTAAGTGGTATCTTCCCATTTAAAAAAATTGAGTTGGGTCGTGTTTCACCCTATACAGAGGGTGTACAAAATGTTGATCATACATAATCTTAATTGACGTGTTTTTCCGTTTAAAAATATTTTTTCATACACTTCTAGCGAATTTGTTCTAGTTAACGTCCCCATCCTCTATATACAGGGTGGGGATTTTTAATGGAATGCTGCTTATAGCGGCTCTGGGAATAAGATTTCTCTAAAATTAGAAAATACATCATCAAAAATTATTCATGGGCCTTGTATTTGCGATGTAAAAAAATGGGACACCAAAGGGGGGGGGGGGCAATCCTAACCAACTTTTTTTTTCAAATTAGACGATACCACTTGTAGCACCTTTTTGGACAGTGGCGGCTCGCGGTCTTAAAAAATGGTGAAGAGCTAGGAATAATATGCTGGTACTGAAACAAACATTGACTAAAAACCTGTGTAACAAATCGTCTTTCTTATCCTCATCTGTCCAACGACTGAATGAAGTTTTCAACAAATTACAAACTATGTCATTAATTGGGTTTATTTTTAAAACACACAACTAAGTAGGTACGTACACTACTGAATTAACTAAAAAATAAAAAAAAACTTTTTAGTCATACAGTAAATCACGTAAAAACGATATCTATAACCGTAAGTTTCGCAAAGCCTCAAAATAAATACCTTAAGTGTAGGCGAACCAATGCTAAAACAATAATAATAATAAAACAAACGACTGATCTATTTTTAAATTGCCCTTTATCATAATGCAAATTGTTACATGCTAGCAACGGTGAATTTCAAAGCCATGTTGGGCGTTGGGTCTTCACTTGCTTAACGGACACGGTCGCTGGGGCGCGCCAAAATGCACGAGTGTTTATAATTATTGCCCATCGAAGTTAACCGTGGTCCTATTATGCATAGCTACATTCAGATTAAATTAATATTATTAATTCGAACATAATTATATTTTAAGGGGTAAAATTGTAGCTGTATTGGTACATTAATATTTAATATTATCGAAAAACTCTCCTCGTGGTTTTATTTATTTTTGGTGAAGAGCCCCTTCACCTACTTTACCTGACGAGCCGCCACTGCTTTTGGAAAGCTTATTGAAAAAGGATTTGGTTCATTTTTTTTTATATCTGTCAAACAATGTGTCAGAAATTAAATAAACACTAATTTTTAGCGAATAATTATGTTAAAAATAACTTTAAAACTGTAATACCTACCACTTTCTTAGCGTAACAATTGTTGAGCAAGGAACAAATATCTCTTAGCATTTAAAGAATTTTCAAAATATAATACTGTTAAATAAGTTACTACCATCGATTGACATTTTTATATTATTAATTTATAATAATATAATATAATAATAATATAATTGATAGGCCGGTCCTGTATTTATAAGTCCATCTTTTGTGATTATCAAAAATAAAGAACATCTAATGTAGGTGTGAGAGTTGAAACCTACATTCAGTAAAAATAAGAAACATATTTTCGTCGATTCTATAGAATTAAAAATGTCATGCAATGTCTGCTAACGAAAATTTCATGCAATAAGTTAAATTAAAATAATTTATTTTTATAATAAAAGTTCAAAGTTGATATCGACCAAAAAACCTAAAAATAGGTTAAAAATTTAAGTTTCTCTTTAATCTTACATCTGTTATGAAACGCAAAAAGCCAGTGGCGGGAATACAATATAGGCAAAAAAAACATTGCCTACCCTGGGAACAATAAAACAAACAGAAACAATTTTTTTTGTATTTTAGTTTTTATCCGTGTAATCCTACCAATTTATCTCTACATTAATATAATTTTTTTTTTTTTTTTTTATGATAAAACACCTGCACTGTAGGAAAAATCCTTTAAGGCGCTCTGGGAGTGGTGCGAGTGCGAAAAAAGCGATTAACGTTGGTCTTGAAACGTTGAAGATTGTATTCATTGGGAAACACGACCTCAGGAAGATCATTCCACAAAGATGACGTTCTCCAGATGAAAGAATTCTTGAACAATGAAGTTCGAGGAGTACTAAGCTGAACAACATATGGATGAGCGGCAGTGGTTTGCCGTGTATTTCTGTTTTGCATTGCTCTAGGTGGAATCAAGTGGGCAATGTCAGTCGAACACCTGCCATGGAAATATCTGTAAAAAAGAGCCAAATCACCAACCTGTCTTCGATGCTCCAGGCTATCGAGGGTCTTGGTCAGCTCGGGGTCGCCGATCAGACGAATGGCTCTCCTTTGAATGGAATCCAGTAGCCGAAGGGTGTGTTTGGGTGCAGAGCTCCAGACATGAGAGCAATATTCTAATGATGGTCGAATCTGGGCTTTGTAGAGTGTCAAAAGTTGATGAGGTGTGTACAACCTTTTGGTGCGGAAAAGTATACCAAGTTTCTGTGCAGCTGTCTTGGCAATTGCGGCAACGTGATCATGCCAAGACATATTACCTCCCAGATTGACCCCCAGCAAATTAATAGACGGTGCCAGGGAAATTGCGTGTCCTGCCATGACTATATCCGGTTCTGCAATGTTAACCTTTTTGGAGAAGACTGCTGCCTGGGTTTTCTTAGCATTAAATTCGACTTGGTTACTGTCACCCCAAGCCAAAATTTCTTCCAGGTCCTTGTTGAGGCGCAATACTTCATGCTGCCTGCGAAGATGTGCGTCGGCAGCGGATGTTTGGGGAGTCAAGGTAAAAGATGAGACAAGTGTGCTGTCATCAGCAAAGCTATAAATTGGATTTTGGGTTTTCACTAGAAGGTCGTTAATATACAGTAAAAAGAGGGTAGGCGACAATATGGACCCTTGAGGAACACCGGCATTGATGGTGAAGGTGTCTGAGAGAAACCCGTCAATCGCCACTTGCAGAGAACGGTTCTTAAGGAAGCTGGTTAACCATAAACAAAATCCATTAGGCATACCGTAGGATCGCAATTTACTTAGAAGCCCATCGTGCCAAACACACACATACACATAATATATAATAATATATGACCGAAACATTAATCCTATCATTTCCACGAATGCATTTTTTGTTTAGTATATCGTAAACTAGATCCCTGTATAAGTACTCCATAAGACCGTTCTAAAAGTAAATATATCGCTGTACATTAGCGTCTTATGCAAAAGAAAAAGCGCTGCCTTTGTATGAGTGGAAGCCAGTGAGAGAGCCGGTATGCAGTAGGGTAGAAAGAGATGTAACAAATAAACCCGTCGCAACCTTCGACCTTTCCTCATCTATCAGCCCGCGCCAAGAAAGCCCGCGTTTGGTGTGTGCATTGGTGCCAATCTTTAAGTTATACCGTAGTTTGAAAAATAGGTGGATGATAGATTTTTAATTTACCTACCTATAATTAGTATTTTCGCACTTTTGCTTGACTTCGCGCCGTCGGTTTGTTAATTGTTACTATTCCGTCTAGCAGCGCGTCTGCAGAACGATCCTTTTCTGGATTAAAAAGAATTCATAACTACGCTTATTAACAATAATCTCTCTGGAGAGCGACCTTTTGCAGGATTTAAAACTCAAAACAATTTTTATGACGACGTTTTAAAAGAATATTTACTTAAAGACTGCCGGCGCCGTATTGAACTAATTTACAAATAATGTCGTTTTATTCTTTTTCTGCCAGTGTTCTTTCCACAAATTCAAAAACAAGACATTTTGTGACAAAATTTAAAATTTAGATGTTTGAATGCTACGGAACATAAATTTTTGTCTTAAAAGCAATTCATACCTACCCTGGTTGAAACAGCATTGCACGTCACTGCAAAAAGTACATAGTACTACACGAGCGAAGCCTCGTTTGTTCTTAAGTAGATCGGAAGTTAGTAATAATAAAGCAATTGTTTCAAAAATATCAGTGGCGTAACAAATATTTTGGTTAAAATTGTATTGAGGCGCAGCTGTACCTACACCACTGCTTTGAGAAAAAAAATGTTTGGGGTAAAAATAAGCGTTTTTATATTTTAATAGTCTGTACCTACCAAAATTTATTGTAATATCTCAAGCGGTCTTCGAGATTTTCGATAAAAACCCAGCAAAAATAAACCATATATCGAAAACCAGGCATTTTAGGACATAATATGTGTATATGAACTTTTCGATTTAAAATTGTTGCAGGAATCACCCAATGAAATAAGTGCATATCGGTAAGTAACATCCTGTATTTACAGGGTGATTCCTAAGTTGACACTTCTTTTTTAGCTATCTATAGAAAGCATTAAAATAAACAAAATTTTCAAATACGGTTCTGCCTAACTCGCCCGTTGAATAACATTAAGAAAACTCCTGGGGGTAGGATGAGCCCGCAAGGGAAAGCGTTCTGCGTATAATCTCGAAGCAGCAGCCGCACGTTAACCACCGTAAATTAGCACCATATCTACTAGTTCATTGTTTTAAATTTTACCATTTTCACGTGTCACCAAATTAAAATTAACTCGCTTCAGAAAAACACACCGCATCGTATTGCCAAATAACTCACCACCGTCCCGTAAATTGCATGACTAATAAGAGATAAGACAAACAACATAAAGTATAGCAGGCTGTATGACCAGGCCCGCAGGTAAATTTTTTACTTCTGTATCTCGCCTACTCTTAAGTTTTTTGAAAAAAGGTATTTGAAAATGTTGTTTATTTTAATGCCTTCTATACATAGCTAAAAAAGAAGTATCAACTTAGGAATCACCCTGCAGATTTTGCTGGAGAATTAAGAAAAATTTGCCCAAAGATCTTTTACATAAGAATAGCACATTTTATTAGTCATGTTATAATAAATACAGATTGATTTTCTCACTGCAGGCAAAGTCCTGGGGTAACTTAACTTAAGATAAGAAGAGCGGATTTATTTGACTATAAAACTTTATTTCCGATGTTATTTGATAAGTTTTTCATATTAAAAATCATGTTTTTATGAGACATTAATTCTACCGAACTTTTTTGGCTCTAGTTTCGCTTTATCGAACATATAATTTATTTTTCAATGAAAATAAACCTTTCATCTAGATGATTTTGATACTGTGGCATAGTTAAGTCGCGAATACCAGCATTTTCTGGAATTGAAAACTCATTTGAAATTCACACAACAATATTACGGCATTTTAAAAATATGATACGTTGACCTTATTGCAATAAATGCCTTGATTTAACTGCTCTGCGATAATATGCCTTATTATTAACAGAGTTGGACAAAACAAGCGATTTATTTAATGTTCCGGAACATCTGAAACGCTAATTCTAGAGAATAGTTGAAAAAGATTCGGTTAGTTGTTCCGCCAGGTAATTATTTAAGTCAGCTTATTTTCCGATTAGCAGTCTGTTTTACTCTATCCAGATAATGAAATACATACTTCGCCAAGTTTTTTTAGGATGCTTTGTTCTTAACTTCGGGCCTGTTTTCATAATAGGTCCAGTAGGCCCACACCTAGGGCCACGCTTTCAGAGGGGCCCCGCGCTCGGTCTGAGCGACACTATATTTATTGAAATTGTTTCAGTGGAGGCTCGTCAGGTGAAGTAGGTGAAGGGGTTCTTTACCAAAAAATAAAATAAAATCAGGAGGAAAGTTTTTCGACAATATTAAATATTAATGTACATACCAATACAGCTACCATTTTAGCCCTTAAAATATAATTATGTTCGAATTAATAATATTAATTTAATCCGAATGCAGCTATGCATAATAGGGCCACGGTTAACTCCGATGGACAATAATTATAAACACTCGGGCATTTTGGCGTGCCCCAGCCGACCGTGTCCGTTAGCTCAAAGCAAATGAAGATCCAACATAGCTTTGCTATTGCTATGGTTACGTGACGTTAGTCACGCAAACAGCATGTAACAATTTGCATTATGATAAAGGGCAATTTAAAAATAGATCAGTCGTATGCATCATTGTTTTAGCATTGGTTTGCCTAACCTTAAGGTATTTATTTTGAGGCTTCGCGAAACTTACGGTTATAGATATCGTTTTTACGTGATCTACTGGGTGATTAAAAAGTTTTGTTTTTATTTTTCAGTTGTGTACGTACCTATTTAGTTGTGTGTTTTGAAAATGAAACCAATTAATGACATGGTTTGTAATTTGTTGAAAACTCCATTTAGTGGTTGGACAGATGATGATAAGAGAGACGTTTTCTTACACGATTTTTTAGTCAATGTTTGTTTAAGTACCCGCATTATACCTAGCTCTTCACCATTTTTTAAGACCGCGAGCCGCCACTGAATTGTTTGAAACAAAATATTCCATTTGCAAAACTGAGATGCTGATAACCTTTTTTATTGTAAACAAATATTTTATAAAATCTAAACCAATTCACAGATTTATTCATTACTGCCTGCAATACCAAAATATTCCTGACATGTGGCGGCACACCTTTGTCACCTTATACAGGGTGTCCCGTAACTAATGGGCCGTAGAGTAATTGGAGATACTAGACATCAAACTAAGCCGATTATGTCATATAAGTTTTTCGTTCTCTTGAAAATAACATACAATACCGCTTCTTTCTTATCAAAACTTTCATAGCCAAATCCTCCTTCCCCCCGGAAATTCCATAACAGAACCGAATCCATGCCAGTGCCCACCCTGCGCCCTCACCCCCCTGGCGCCACTGCTGGTTCTAACTAGAAACACAAAATGCGTTAAGAGGATTCCGTAGCTACCCACATTTACAGTTTTCATGATGTTTGGTCCAAAGAAGCCAGCGGTCAGACGACGCGCGTCGCATCTCCGCCCACTGATGTTAGAATAACTCACTTTCCGAATATGATGTCATAGTTATACCGTATGATTTAAGTTTTCGGAATAAAATCAAAAAAACTGTTACTATCACAAATTACGCTCTCTAGCTATTTTATTAGGAACTATCGTGTACCAATTGATACGACAATTAAAAGTACTTACCTATTTCTTTCAAATAAGCTTAAGTTTACTAAAATCGGATAAGTTGTTTAGAAGTTATAGCAAATTAAATGAATACACTTCCAATAGATTTCCCCACTCTTACCAGCTTTCTAATGATGTTACCAAAGGTTTTAATGTGGGAAGTTCCGGAGAAATTTAGAATTTCAATATTTAATTTTCAATTGTGCCCTCTTGCGGTAAAATGCGGAACTTAAAAAATATTTCCAGGATTTTCTCTTAGCTACTTTAACTGCGATTTTTTCCCTGAGTTTCTATGCCCAGTAGTTTCTGAGATACGGCCGGTGGCCATAAATAATGGGACACCCGGTATAATACATATATAACATACCAAAAGGACTTTCCAATATTCTTTGTTTATTTTCCAAAAATGTTTAAACTGTTGCGTTGTAAATTGGCATTTAATATTCAAAGGTGTAACTCTTGTAATATAATTTCCTTTAACACAATTAAAATATCCATTGAAAAAATAATTTTTCTGTAACCACATCAACGATAAACGCAGTATGGGTGAAATTGTTGTTATGACAATGATCATACCTACATGCCAGAACATAATATAGCTGATGGTTTCCAGTTAGCCAATCAATTTTTATTAGTTATTGGTTAGTCTTAAACCATTCTTATGATTATAAATTATTTTCTTTGTATAATGTTGCCAGGTAATATATTTTTATGTACATGTTGTATAATAACACAAAGCCTCATAGAAATAATTACATATTGAATAACAAAGTGTTAATTTTCTTTTAAAACTATGGAAGGCTCGTCGAAACTATCCGGAAAGTAATAAAAATAAAATTTCAAATTCTAGTAAATTATTTTTTAACATATTTATGATGGGGACGAGACAAATGTCTTTAATATGCAGGAAGTTTTCTTTATGCATATGTGTTGCAGTGCATCAAGTATCTTGAATACTCTGCCAATCACCTGCCAATATCTCGACAACCACTTGAAATTTTGACCGTGGGTACCCATCGTCTGTCTCGGATCGCAAGACCCGTCTAATTGACATCGGTTAATGCTGGTCAATTACTGCATGGATACCGTGTTAATGCTCTCTACCCACCTTTGCTTACAGGGTGTACCAAAAAAGTGCTTATTCCAAGTTATCACATCATGGGATGCGTACAGTGGCGTAGCCAGAAAATATGCTCAGGGGGGTTCAGTGGGTAGAACATTTTTTTTTCTGAAGAGAGGGACAGCCGGGACTACAAGTATTTCATGATATTGTACCTAGTAAAAAAGACGGAAAAGCGCCGCAGGCGAATCATTTTTGGGACCCCGCCCAAAGTTTGTTTGAAATTCACTCAACTATCAAATTTCGAAAATTAAATTATTACCTCCTCCTCCTCTGCTTGGTTGGATTAAATTTGTTTTTGTAAATGTTTTTTTTTCCTTTTTTTTTGATATTCCTAGCTGGCCCTTTTTTTTAAAAAAAAACATTTCTTATATTTGTGAAAAATATGAATGTGTCAATCCAAAATTTTAACATAAGACTCTAACCAGCGTTTTTCGGGCTCGATTTTTCATGATTAAAAATAAAGTACAAATCGCTCACCGCGCCAGAATTGATGATTTTTTCAGAAATCATGTATTTTATGAGCGCAGATCTACTGTTTTTGGTTCAAATGCAAAGGTTTTGAAATACTCCTTCTTAAATGCCATTTTGTATATTCATAATAAAGCATTGTCGTTTCTTCCCGCACTATTTTTTTTATTATAAATTATCACACTTCTTCCATAAAAAATGTTTCAATTAAAATTTTTTACTTTAACTATTCTCTTTAAAAATAAATACCCAATTGTTTTTGTTGTAAAAATATTTTATTGCATTGGGTTATATTTTTGTTAATTTAGCTTTAATAAAGGGAAAACGGAACAGACAAGTTTATATAATAGAAAAATACTAAAAATATTATTTTTACTCGTATTCCTTTAAAACTGCATCATAAATCAATAACTAAAACGACATGTGTCCGAAACTTTAATCTCTATATAAAACAGGACTTTAAGAAGGAAAAGTTTAAAAACTAAACGTTTTCTACAAGACCTGTGTAATGTAAGCCAAGAAGACATTATTTAAAGATTTAAAATAGGAGTCCAAGCGTGAGACGAAAAATTAGGTTGCAATTAGATTTTTATACCCAAGCTCCTAGGCTGGGGGAGAGGGGGGGGGGCTGCAGCCCCCCTCCCCCAACCCCCTAAATACGCCACTAGATGTGTACCTACTTAATTTTCCCCACTTACCTATAGAGTTTGAAAACAAAAATTGTTTTGGTAAAAAAAAAGAATTAAACTTTCTATTCGATGTTAAAGATAATAAATTAAATATTGTAGTAAAAAAAGTAGTATCTAGGTATTCTATTACAATAATTACTTACTAAATGCTTATTTAAATTTTATAATGGCGGTAAGCTAATTAGTAATTACGATTTAAAACAAACTGTATAATATATTCATTGTATTATCGTGTCTGATAAATACATGCATTGTAATAATTATCATTCAGTAGGTAGGTATTTGTCCTGCACATTTTTTTACTGCAGATGGCAGCGAACCCACAGGTGTTTGCACAAAGCAAATGAAAATATCTCAGAACAATTATTATTGTTTTATGCCCCAGCAAGTAATTAAAAAGGTATTATGGCGCATATTGAAAAGCCAGTACCTATTTTTTTTATGTTGTATCATAGAGTAGGTACTTTAAGGTGTAAGAATGCTGAAAAATTATGATATCAATAGTCTATTTCAGAAAGGTGTGGAGTAATAAAATGAGAAGTTCCGTCTAGTTCGGCTCAATATCTGTGTCTGTGTGTATCTGTTGCGAACTAAATCCTGTAGAATGAAGTGAAAGGATTTGTAGCAAGACACAACACAAAAGACGTTAAGCTACTGTTTGATCAAGCCATTAAGGAAGTGATATCAGAGAACTGGCGAAAAGCAGTCCATCATGTTATTAAAGAAAAGGAGAAAATGTGGGATCTTGACCACCTGATCGATCGCACCGTCGACCCGGGAGTTATAACGTCAAGAGGAGATGACAGTTCTCCAGATGACGAAAAATATTTTGATTTTTTATAATTTAATTTCTGTATACAATGTATTTTTTGTATTTTGTAGTTTTTTATAATGTTTAATATAAAAAAAGTGTACTTAATACTATGTACCGGGTGGTCAACTAAGAATGGCCGCCGGCCATATCTCAGAAACTAGTAATCGTACAGCATCCGGGTAAATTTTTTTATGAAAAAAGTGCCCAAGAGAAAATGCTGGAAATTATTTTTGTATTGAAAAGTAAATTTTAAAATTTTACATTTCTCCGAAAATTCCACATTAAGGTATATCTTTGATAACACCATTAAAAAGCTTGGACAATAATGCATCATTTTGGTCTTATGCTCATTGGCGTACCGACTTTAATAAGAGGGGGGAAAGCTGTTGAAAGTGTAATCAGTTAAATCGCTGTAACTTTTAAACGACTTATCCGATTTTAGCAAACTAAAGACTGTTTGAAAGAGAAATGTATGCACTTTCACCAATCGTATTTAGTTGTCCATAATAGTTCTCAAAAGAAATGCTAGAGGGCGCAATTTGCAATAATAACACATTTTTTGATTTTACTCCGAAAAAATAAATCATACGGTATAATTATGATACCATAATCGAAAAGTAGATGAAATTTGCTAGAAAAAATATTAAAACCGCAGCTTAATATCCCCGGTCGTTTTAGCGTCATCGCCAATAGAATAATTTTTAAAACTAAGCGATTATATATTTTTTAGAAAAAAAGTGGTACGCCACTTATATTTTTCCATGTATGATGCTGTACGATTACTAGTTTCTGAGATATGGCCGGCGGTCATTCTTAGTTGACCACCCGGTACATAATTCACGCCTTTGTCACACCATTTTCAGTGTTTGTGAATTGATAACAATAGGCAAAACCCATAAATTGACCCAAACCCGGGTACTACCTGCACTTGATGAAAATAAAGAATTTTGTAATGAAATCAATGCCAAATTATGAAAATGGCTTAAATATTCGTTGGGTCAATCTGTAGTTTCTTTGCATACCTGATGAGCCTTTATTACTCTACGCCTTTCAGAAATAGACTATAGATGTACTGAAAAAAAATCAGATAACATTCAAAAACTTTAATTGTATAATTTTAAAACACAAAGTTTAAATAAAAAACTCCTAAACGAACTTAAAATAAATACCAAAAACTAAGTTTTAAGTTTACCTATAAATTTTTTTTAAAAATACCGAACATATTTTATTACCTACATAAAAACCCTGCAAAAGAGAAACATCTCTGATTCCACGCTTGCAGGCTGAATGATTATATGCATAAAAGATCGGTACCTATTTATCCCGGGACGAACAGGTCTAATCCCGGTATTTTCGAGACAGGTATTCCTTCCGGGATCCCGGGACTCTGAGATCCCAGGATTGACATCATAAGTCCGAAGACACGTTTCCAGGGGGCGCAAACATTTTTCATCGGACAATCGATGGCTTGGGGGTATTATAGTCTATTTTAGAAAGGCGTAGAGAAATAAAAGCTCATTAGGTAGAGAGTTTAAAAAAGATAAATAAAATATTTTAATGTATCTCCAGGTCCAAAATTACTGTCAGTGACTCATCGCTTTCATATGGAGAGCAGCGGGTTGTACAAAGTCAGAAAAAAGAAATGCAGACATTAGCTATACATAAAAATGAAACATCTATTTACAAAATAAAAAAATGTATGGTCAGCCCTTGTTGTATGCACTGCGGTTCCGTTAAAAAAAATTACAAAACCTCCCTATTTCCCTATCCAGAAATAATTATGACAATTAAGCCGGCTCCTTTAATTCAATTTACTAGACTTCCAGTCTATTCAGCGTTAAATTACGGTAATAAATAGCGTACGTCAGGTAGTTTATTTACCATGGCAAAAACTGTCTATCGGCCAGTCCGTATCCTAGGCGAGCAAAAATTACAAACACACCATGCTTTATCAGTAGCGGTTTGTTACATTTGGGTGCCAGTATCAATCCTTCTTAAAAGGTCCCCTTATAAAAATCGGAAGTGAAGGAATCTTGTTTCAAAGTGTCAAGAATAACAGGGTTTTTACTGGTAAGTCACTCATTTTTTGGTTCATTTTGTAATTTCTTCCGTAATAAAAAATCAATACTCATATAATGCTTTCTATTTTATTTTTAAATGAATATTTTATTGTTTATTAATATTTTATTTGGTTTGGATAACATTTTTATACCTTTCTACAGTATGTATTAAACTTATTTATTGTCATGTTAAGATATCAATGATTTATTTAATTTGTTATTGAAACTTCTTGATTTTTATGAGATTTTAAATTTTTTTAAACGTAAATAAGGTATTATTTTTTAAATTTAAAAAATATGATTTTACTAAACAGTGTTTTTAAAAAATGTAAAAAACTGTTTTTCTTTAACTTATTAGTTATTTTCAGAAACGTGTACAGTAATTTTATTTTTACCTCTGGCTTCTACAACTTATTGCAAGAAACCATATATTGTTGAATTTTTCTTCTGACCCCGCTAAAATTTACCATGATAGAAGAGTTATTTCAAATTGACGAAAACTGCAGCGGTGGCTCAGCGATGAGTCACGCCGAATGAGATATCTCGTGGGGTGCGGAAAAGGTACACACTCCCCAATTGGTAGGTCATGCAATGGCGCATGAAACCGAGGGTCAGCCCTTGAGGGGGTAGTGTCGCATGACTGCGGATCGTGGTTCGGAACCCACGTTAAGCTGTAGGTCCCCTCGGAAATCGCCCTGGCAGTGAACGAAGAGGTGAAAAGCCTAATTCGAAAGAATGGCAAGAAATGACAAATTTACGAAAAAATTATGCAATTTAGAAATAGGATCTTTTTGAAACACATATTAATAATGGTGACATTTTGCAAACCAACAAAATCCCTCTAAACGCTATTTTAAACCTGATTTTCTCGGAATCCACACAAACAATTTTGTAAAAACCTGTTGCATATTCAGTGGCAATTATAATTATTTCTAGCGAATCGAGAATCTGGTTTTAGGTATCAGCCAGTGCGAAGATTTTATGGCCTAAAAAGTCAATTAACGGGATTTTGTTGGCTTGCAAAATGTCACCAATATTTCGACTTTTTAACGCAATACCAACAATAGCTATACAACTGCATATAAAACTAGTAATTCTTCGTCTAAAAAAACTTAAATGAAAAAAAAATTGTCAATAACAAAATAATCCTAAAGATTTGCTTATTTGGTTGATTTAATTGAACAGTATTACTTGAAACTCTGAACTGCGCTATCAATTATTTTAAAGGATTGATAAAAGAAGAAGAAAGATAAAAAACCGTGGATAAAATTTAAGAAGAACAAATAATCGGCCAGTCCGTTTCGATCACAAAGTTCCGAAATTGCCGTGGAAAAAAAAGAATTTGTAAGTTTATTTTTACCTGGAAGCATCTTGATTAATGCTGCGGACTGCTTCTTGTGAACCTGTACGAAAAAGTAAAAAAAAAAGAAATTAATGTGGTGCGTACAGTAGCGGTACAAGGTTAGTGTTGAAAAAAGAATATAAAAAAACACCTGTCAACATAATTGCATGCAAAGCTCTTTGAAAGTGCTACTTCATTTTTTAAATCTCAACAAATGTCAAGTTTAAAAGATTATATGGGTGGCTAAAAAACAGTTATTTATTTAGAATGTCTTGTATTTATAAGTAACATAACAGTAACACAACCTGACCTTTTTTTTTCAAAGGTCCGTCCATATGTCGCATGCACTAAGGCCTAGTTTGGGCCATTGTCCTCACCATGTTTGATTTTCACACCCACTTAGTGATCCCAGTTCCTTGCACTAGTTTGTGTAGGCCAACTGAGGAAAGGGTCAGTATATCCTCTGGTTCCAATTTTGGTTGCCCGAGAATTTGTTACCCTTTTTCGATCCAGTGACTTGCTATGGCAAACTAGGTGCTTTACTGTTTCCCTGACTTGTCCGCATATACTGCAGCCAAGGTCTCCATTGTACAGTTGCATTTTGTGCAGATGGTTCCTGACAGCCGTGTGTCCTGTCAGATTTCCTGTAATGGTTCTCAGCTGATTCCTATAAGCAGCTGTTTGGTTAGTCTCGTATCTGGATGAAGCGTTTGCTGTGGTGTAATCCATGTCTGTTGTTTCAGTTGTGCTCACTCCTGATCCATCGCTTTATGGCATCTCGTACTGTGCACCTTGGAACTCCAAGCGCCTGTTCTGGACATATGAATGTTCTGGTGTTTTATTTTTGAATTAGGACCTCGTATGGTATGTAATAGCGAAACCTTGAGTTATGTTGTCTCATCTCATCTCATTTCTAACTCAGGTCTCCCTATAGTGTCACTCAAAAGTTCATGTCCAGTTCTCTGTCTGCCGACGAGCGGCGTCGAACTCTGAAGTCTATTCTTTCCTGTCCTTTTATTACCAAGTGAAGTGAAGGAAGGTCTAGAATGATCTCTATTGCGGATGTGGGACAACCTGACCTTGGTGTGTCTTCCAAACTCTTTATACTACCGGATATAATATTATTTGATGAGGATACTTACCCATCACTATATAACATTTTTCGTTTATTCGGTAAATTGGGCTGGGCTTAAACCCTTTTGACAGTTGTAACGAAATTCTGTTCCCAGAACAAATTTCATTCCCGCACCATGATACCATTTTTTAAATTTATAATTCTTTATACTCGATGGGTACCTACATCAAACAACACAGCCAGTCATAACTGTTACCTGTATACATACTTTCAGTTCTATATTTCTAACGAACAATGACTTATAATTTAGTTAATCTGGAAAATTTGAATTTTTTTAACAGCCACTTACCTAGTATTTTAAGTTTCAATCAAGCAAGGTTGGCGTGATATAATTTGTCGTTGATGTATACCGGATGGCCCATTATGGATGGCCACCGGCAGTATCTCTGAAACTACCAGGCATAGAAACTCAGGGAAAAAAATCGTAATTAAAGTGGCTAAGAGAAAATCCTGGAAATATTCTTTAAGTTCCGCATTTTGCTGCAGGAGGGCACAATTGAAAATTAAATATTGAAATTCTAAATTTCTCCGGATATTCCCACATTAAAACCTTTGGTAACATCATTAGAAAGCTTAGACAATTCTGCATCATTTTGATTTAAGACTGATTGGCGTACCGACCTTGGTAAGAGTGGGGAAATCTATTGGAAGTGTAATCATTTAATTTGCTGTAACTTCTAAACGACTTATCCGATTTTAGTAAACTTAAGCTTGTTTAGAAGAGAAAGGTAAGTACTTTTAATTCTCGTATTCATTGGTACACGATAGTTCCTAATAAAATAGCTAGAGAGCGTAATTTGTGATAGTAACAGTTTTTTTGATTTTATTTGATTATAATTGGGACATCATAATCGGAAAGTAGATTAAATTTTTAAGAAAAAACGTGAAAACCGCAGTACGGTATGAGTTCCTATGCCTAGTAGTTTCCGAGATACGGCCGATGGCCATCCATAATGGGACACCCGGTATACATATGATATTTATAAAAATCAAATTACATTGAACAGTAAAATAATGCAACAGACTTATGCAGAACGTCGATTACCGTAAAGGAAAAAATTGAAATTTTTGCGATAATCAAGTAGAAAAAAAAAAGATACCTAATCTTTCATAAATAATAATTACCATTAACACAGGAATATAATCCTCAATACAAAACACTGCAGCTTAGTGCGATAGTACAATAAATGTTATTTATTAGGTACTATTGATAATTAAAAAAACATTAATGTTACCATATCAATTAAGGAAGCAATGATTGTACTTGGAAACATAGAACCAGTAACAAGCAATAACTGGTAAATAAATTACCATGTTTATAAAGTCAAACCGCCCTGAGTTTGCCTATTAGTAAAAACGAAATAAAAAAAAATATTTTCACCAGCCATCATTGAACCTGCAAGTAAGCTGTTTTCTGCCCTTTTCTTGCACGGCACAGCGCATTGTAAGTGCAGTACAACCGAACGATTGATCATTTCGATATTGAGCCATCAATAGCTGATATGACCTGCTTCTACACCGTGTTTGTTGGGAATTATCCCAGTTACCGTTCTTTAAAATGATGTAATCGTACGCCAATGCGTAATGTTTCGTTTTCGCAGAAGTTTTCTTTTTGGAAGTAAGAACCGGGCCGCCTGGTTCTTCGCAGCGACTCTTACGTCCGGAATTGCGGTTTGCAACTTTTTAATTGCCCGCAACTTTTTTAGGTCCAAATATTATCTTTTGCCGAACAGAAGGTTACTCCTTTTTAATTAAATAAGTTCTTGTTCTTTGACTTTTGAGGGAAGGGGGTTTTAATAAAAGACCTATATTTTTTTTTACGAGGCAAAAACAGAGATTTAAAAGTTCAACTGATAATTTTACATTCAGAATGCCCTTGAGAGTCTTGAGAGAGCTATATCTTTACCTCCTAAGGTTTCAAACTTGCCTTATTTTTAAGAAATTCGTGATAATACTAGCTTTACGTTCCTCAATATACAAGTATTTTTTTTTCTTTTTGGCTAAAGAAATCTTTCCTTCCCTAGTACCACAAGGAAAGTTTTTTGATAATATGAAATATTAATGTACCAATACAGCTGCCATTTTAGCCCTTAAAAAATAATTATGTTCGAATTAATAATATTAATTTAATCCGAATGTAGCTATGCATACGGTTAACTCTGATGGATAATAATTATAAACACTTGTGCATTTTGGCGCGCCCCAGTCGACCGTGTGCGTTAGCTCAAAGCAAGTGAAGACCCAACGCCCCACATGGCTTTGATTTTCACCGTAACGTGATGTCAGTCACGCAAATAGCATGTAACAATTTGCATTATGAACGGCAGTAGAGTTTTGGACTTGCATTGTCTTTATTTGTTTAGAATCACTAGGTTTCAACTGGTAAGCATCTCCAGTCGTCTTCAGGTGAATACATATGAATATTCACCTGAAGACGACTCACAAATACGATTGGTGAAAGTGCATACATTTCTCTTCCAACCAGTCTTCAGTTTGCTAAAATCGGATAAGTCGTTTATAAGTTACAGCGATTTAAATGATTACACTTTCAACAGCTTCCCCCCCTCTTATTAAAATCGGTACGCTAATGAGTATAAGACCAAAATGATGTAAAATTGTCCAAGCTTTTTAATAGTGTTATCAAAGATATACCTTAATGTGGAATTTTCCGAGATATGTAAACTTTTATAATTGACTTTTCAATTACGCCCTCTTGCGGCAAAATGCGGAACTTAAAAATCATTTCCAGGATTTTCTCATGGCCAGTTTAGTACTCTTTTTTTCCCGAGTTTCTATGCCCAGTAGTTTCCGAGATATAGCCGGCGTCCTTTCTTATTGAATCACCCGGTACATACTTAGTTGTGTGTTTTAAAAATGAACCCAATTAATGACATAGTTTGTAATTTGTTGGAAACTCCATTCAGTGGTTGGACAGATGATGATAAGAGAGACGTTTTGTTACAAGGGTTTTTAGTCAATGTTTGTTTAAGTACCCGCACTATACCTAGCTCTTCACTTCAAAATGTTGACATGTGTGATATTATACCGAGGGCAACAAATGATACTTTTTTTGCCTTACGTTCTTAACACCCTGTGAAAAAAGTAGACAGTGCGATGATATTGCAGTGCATTTCATATGGAAGTCGCATATTCTCTTAACATTTTGTTTTTTGATTCGTCCCAATAACTGTTCTTTGTAAAAAGATATAATCTTTTTAAAAAATCATTTTAATTTTTCCAATGTTAATGAAAAAAAAATTAAAGGTGATAAGTTGCCTATCAACTAGCGTTTTATTTCATTATCAATGTCGCTTGAAATATTGCCCAAACATGCTTTTAGAAGTTGTTGCCCGTGCTGTGGCACTAAACGGCGATGGCCGAAACATACGATATATCGCTAACGTCTTGGGTGAGGCTAAGAGTACTGTACAGGATGCAATCAGTCGCTTTCGACAAACTGGGGAGTATTCCAGGTGTCAAGGATCAGGGAGGAGACGTAAGACTACGCGATCGCGGTTTACCATCTTCAGCCATTAGTCGTCAAACAACCCCAGACTGTACTCCCCAGTTTGTCGAAAGCGGCTGATTGCATCCTGTACGGTACTCTTAGCCTCACCCAAGACTTTAGCGATATAACGTATGTTTCGGCCATCGTCGTTTAGTGCCACAGCACGGGAAACAACTTTTGAGCGCATGTTTGGGCAATATTTCAAGCCTGACACTGACAATGAAATAAAACGATAGTTGATAGGCAACTTATCACGTTTAATTTTTTTTTCATTTACATTGAAAAAATTAAAATGATTTTTTAAAAAGATTATATCTTATTACAAAGAACAGTTATTGGGACGAATCAAAAAACAAAATGTTAAGAAAATATGCGACTTTCATATGAAATGCACTGAAATATCATCGCACTGCCTACTTTTTCCACGGGGTGTTAAGAACGTAAGGCAAAAAAAGTATCATTTGTTGCCCTCGCTATAATATCACACATGTCAACATTTTTCTTAAATCGAAAAGCAGGTAATAATCTTAATACATGCGGCTACCATCTTTCGAAAATTTTAATAAATATATTTTAAAATCAGAAATGTTAATTAATATCAAAGTTGGTAATAATTTTCCTTGTCCGGTTTTTTTTGCTGATGAGTGTATATTCTCAATTTTTTTCTGTCACCAATCAAATTAATGAGCACAAACGGGTTTCACCAAAATTTTTCTAGCTACAAGTACACAAACATGTGTATATAATACCATTATCCGTTATTTCCATTACAAAGCTGTTCATTGATTACTGAAATTATATTATTCTAGTTGACCCAAGCATTTTTAGAATTGTTCATAATGAATTTAATCAGGCCTTTGTGCATAGGCAATATTCACACTTATCCCCGCCCCCTGATACCGTTCTTCGCAGACGAAATTGAATGGTAATAGCGCCTCCTTGTTTATTCTTAATGGCTAGTACCAACGGCTAGGTATAGGGTATATTTTTAACGTGTCAGCGTCCCTACTACTCTAATCAGAGAAGCAACACCCAAGTAGAGGTAGCAGCAATGATGTGGGAAGATTGAGCACGAATGGCTGTTAGAGAGTTTCCGTTACCACAATTGAAGGAACTGACCTGTATATGGTTTAAGCTGTGGCAGGAAAACATTGTATAACAGAACCCTCAACTCGAAACTTCTTTTGTGTGAATGGAAGGTTTGGACATTTTGTTTTTCTGTCCCAGCAGAAGAATCTACGCATATATTATTGCGAATATATTGGCCATTCAAAAGCTTGAAGTCCTTCGGGCGTTGCACCCTGTTAACCTTTTTTTTTCTAAATTTTGTTTATGTTTTTTATGACTAACGCAAAATGCATTTGTCTTTGATTTTAGAGGCCAGTGAACCTTTGTCCATTAGATAATTGCAAACTAAAATAGCTGATTTTTATTTACAATCAACATTTACATTTTTACTATTTATGTTCAACTACCTACTCTTAAAGAAAACGCCTCGAGTCTGTAATTAAAAAATAAATAGTATATGTTTATAGTCATTTGGCGTTAGGTAACGTTTCCTTTTAAAAGTGGTACCAACATTTTACACGATCTTATGTTAGAGAGTTTTAATAAAAAAAATAACCGGCCTGTCAAACTTCTGTGCTAAGTTTTGCACAATTTCCCATAGACACATTTTTACATTTATTGTATAGTAGTCAATGGGTCTGCTATTTAAAGTAACCAAATTTTAAAAAACTTAAAACTTGTGTAATAGAAATAAGTATTTTCATATTGTACCTGAATTCGCTAATATGCAACAAGGTAACCTTAAAGGCTTTTTTACATTAGGTGCAATTGCAAGAAAAATGGCCTGAAAGCGTGCGCTGTGACGACGTTTTGATCAGCTGATGCAAGTTTACTTTCTTGCACCAGGTATATCGTGATTGCGCATAAGCATAAAATGTTCCTAAATTTTCTAGTAATATTCTTTACTACCAACTTACGAACGTAACCTCAAAAAAAGTGTTGTTGAACGTTGACTTCGTTCGTTTTGTTATTTATTTTGTGGCTTTGTTGTTAAGATTATTGACTATTTTTTGTGAATTTAAATTAAAGTATGTCGCAGAAAAAAAGAGTCCTTTGTTGTTGTCTGGATTGCTAATGGCCCCTTGCCGCACAGAAGAAAAAAGGGTTTCGTTACCGTCTCCAACATTCAGCTGGCTTTCTTCGTTGTTTGTACTTGATGGAAATGCTCCTTAGGACAATTTGCCATGCCAGCTCCTTCGTGACGAGGTGAGTTTGTCTGGTTTTTCACCATAACCCCGCAAGTTACATCAGCTGATCGTAGGTATATTATTTATAGGTTGGTAATATGTTGTAAAGATACTTGCATGGAAGTACTTGCGACAATGTAAAAACGACCTACAATGCTTGTTCTTTCATTGCATGCACTTGCACCTTGCACGTAATGTAAAAAGGCTTTAAGACTGGTGTGGGAATGTCATCAGGAGGAACTGGAGGCCCTGGCAAAAGTAAACAAAGTAATACTGCAGTGGATACCATGCCACGAAGGTATTACAGGAAACGAAAAAGCCGATAAACTTGCGAGAAAAGGCTCCGAAAATACATTCATTGGTCCAGAACCGGCACTCGGAGTGCCAAAGTGCACGGCACGAGATGCTGTAAAGCGATGGATCAGGAATGAACACAAAATCCACTGAAGTAACAGACAGGGATTAGCCCATAGCAAAAGCTTCATTAGGGATCCAGACTCAAGCCTTACGAAACAGCTGCTTCAAATGAATATTAACCAGGTGAGAACCATTACAGGAATTCTGACAGGACACATGGCTGTCAAAAACCATATGCACAGAATGCAACTGTACAATGGAGACCTTGACTGCAGATTATGCGGACAAGACAGAGAAACTGTACAGCACATAGTTTGTCCTTGCGAGTCACTAGATCGGAAGAGGCAACGAATACTCGGGCAACCAAAACTGGAACCAGAGGACATCCATACCCTCTCCCCAGTTAACCTACCTACACAAACAGCAAAGAACTGGGATCACAGAGTGGGCCTAACAACCAAACAGGGTGAGCACAATGGGTCAAACCTGGCCTAAGTGCATCCGGCGCACGGACGGGCCCTCAAAAAAAATGTACTTGAATAGATTGGAACATGCACCTTTAATAAAATTAATTACCGCAGTTAATAATAAATGCTTTTAAGTATTACAAATCATTATTTGATTGAATTTTAGTCAATTAGATTTCGTCGAAACAAATTTATTTTTAATAAGGCCATAAATTTAAAGGTTAAAGGTTACAATTTATTCGTGAAAAAAAAGGGACAAGTGCAACTCAAAATCGTGTGCTTATTCTGTCAGCTGAATAGATAAAAAGTTCTGGACATACTAAGAAACAGATATCAAAACGTTTCTGTTTTCAGTTCTTACAATTTTGATAGGAACACTATAGAAGGGAACCGTTTTAAAATAAACATCGATAACAGGCAATTTGTAAGGCGTACCGACTTTAATAAGGGGGGGGGGGGAGGAGCTGTTGAAAGTGTAATCAGTTAAATCGCTGTAACTTATAAACGACTTATCCGATTTTAGCAAGCTAAAGACTGTTTGAAAGAGAAATGTATGCACTTTCACCAATCGTATTTAGTTGTCCATAATAGTTCTCAAAAAAATTGCTAGAGGGCGCAATTTGCAATAATAACACATTTTTTGATTATACTCCGAAAAAATAAATCATACGGTATAATTATGATGCCATAATCAAAAAGTAGATGAAATTTGCTAGAAAAAAAATTAAAACCGCAGCTTGATATCTCCGTTCGCTTCAGCGTTATCGAATAATTTTTAAAACTTTAAATGAAGAATATTTGTTAGAAAAAAAGTGGGATGATATTTTTCCATGTGGATATTATTCCGGATTAGGCTGGTCAATTCTGCATAAAAATGATCTGTTGCGTTTTTCTCCCAGGCACACCGTTCTTAATTAAAATAATTAAATTAAATTAGACGGGCGGAAGCATGCCTATTAAGTGAAGGAGGTCATTTACAACAATTTTTATAAAACAAAATTTCTTATTATCAATGGTAATTATTATAATAAATAGTAGAGCTAATTTAATTAAATTATTTTAATTAAGAACGGTGTGCCTGAGAAGAAAAACCCAAGAGACCATTTTTATGCAGAATTGACCAGGCTAATCCGAAATAATATTCACATGGAAATATATGCGTGGCGTCCCACTCTTTTTCTAAAAAATATATAATCGCTTCTTCATTTAAAGTTTTAAAAATTATTCTATTGGCGATGACACTAAAACGGCCGGGGATATCAAGCTGAGGTTTTGATATTTTTTCTAGCAAATTTCATCTACTTTTCGATTATGGTATCATAATTATACCGTATGATTTATTTTTTCGGAGTACAATCAAAAAATGTGTTATTATTGTAAATTGCGCCCTCTAGCAATTTTTTTTGAAAACTATTATTGACAACTAAATACGATTAGTGAAAGTGCATACATTTCTCTTCCAAACAGTCGTTAGTTTGCTAAAATCGGACAAGTCGTTTATAAGTTACAGCGATTTAACTGATTACACATTCAACAGCTTCCCTCCCTCTTATTAAAGTCGGTACGCCAATGAGCAGACCAAAATGATGCATAATTGTCCAAGCTTTTTAATGGTGTTATCAAAGATCTACCTTAATGTGGAATTTTCGGAGATATGTAAAATTTTAAAATTTACTTTTCAATTACGCCCTCTTGCGGCAAAATGCGGAACTTAAAAATTATTTCCAGGATTTTCTCATGGCCACTTTAGTTATATTTTTTTTTTCCTGAATTTCTATGCCCAGTAGTTTCCGAGATATGGCCGCTCGTTACCCTTAATGAATCACCCCAGGATGTTGCATCGTTAGGCGGAATGTAACATAGGAAATCCCATGCAATTGAAAAAAATTGTAGTCAATGCCTTTAACGTATCATTTTGATATGTATTTTCTGAGATTATTTATTAGTTTTTCAAAAAATATCCAAACCGAACATGTATTTTACTGTATAAATATTTGCCTTGCACTTCTTTTGTGCATATCTCTGTTTATTTAGGAACGAAAATATGTTTAATATTCTCAAATGTGATATATTATGGTGTTATCTACTTCCAAGTAATTGAGTTTCCGAATTAAATATCGGCAAATACCTTTACCGAGCTTATTTCTAGCTAATATTTACATTTTTAGTGGTTTACCATTCGCGAATAGACTCAGATTTTCCAAATATAAAGGACAATGCGTCGAAGTCGTATCTACTCTGCAGAAGAGACGTGTTAATGTAGAGTTAGAAACAGGAAGCACTATATTTATTATTCCTTCCTTTTTACAGGAAACAGAAAACACTTTTTACAAGAAGGAAGATGGGACTTTCTATTTCTAACCCTACATTACCATGTCCCTTCTACAGAGTAAATACTATTTCGTTATAAAAGACAAAAGTCCGAGCACACTACTACATCTTTTTGAAGATCTATCACATAAGAGAAATAATTCAGAAGCCCACATATTTGGTTTAACCAGTCAATGTTTAAAGAATGATTTGACTCTCATTTTTTGTAACAATACAATAAACAACGTGTAAAAAAAACGTCTGTCTTATCCTCATCTGTCCAAAGACTGAATGAAGTTTCCAAAAAATTACAAACTATGTCATTAATTGGGTTCATTTTTAAAACACACAACTAAGTAGGTACAGGGACATTATTTTAAGTGTCTCACCCGATTGGCGACTTTGCTATCAACCACAATAAAAAAACAATTATGTACTCCCTAACAGCTTTTAGTGAAGAAGCCAAATTTGATGTCAAAAAAAATCTATGTTTACAAATTTGACAGATACGACGCCATATTGGATTTTCTTAAATGGCAACCCTACCTTATAGTAAGCCAGCTGCATTCGTCTATTTGTTTCAACATTAAAAATGTATAATTGTCAATATTTATTTTCAGCCGTTCCGGAGATACGAGGCTTCGAAGTTGGTGATTTTGTTATCATCGAATTAACAGAAGCTTTGAGATTAGAAACTCAATTTTTTCTGAAGATACGTAATTTCTTATGGCGGAGCCACCCATGCTATTGTCATATATGTCAGATGTCAGAAAATGACAGTTACGACGCCATTTTGAATTTTTTTGAATGGCAACCCACATTTATATTTACATCAGTGTATTGCATTCCGCGGTTTGATTTCTAAAATATATAGTTGTCGATATTTATTTCCAACCCTTACCGGAATACGACCGTATCAAAAACTGCATCGTATGATTATGTGTTTTAAGTATCTCACCCCATTAAAAAATAGAAGCTTTGTGATTGGTTGTTTGAAGTTCAGTAGCAGCGGTCGGGTAGTTTAGAAAGACAAACATGTTCAGATACCGTTGTACATGTCTTGGAGAATTAGTTGTCGCTACTGAGTCGTAGTTTCCACTGTCTCCAGCGACTAGCGATCGTGGAGGAAAACGTATATTTAAAGATAATTAATTTGTGTATGGCTGTGCCACTGCTCTGATATACTAAACAGACTCATATCTATTTGAAGGTTGGAGACAATGATGTTTCTTGAATGTTGAATAGTTTTGGACTTGCATTGCCTTTATTTGTTTCAAATCACAATTTTTCAACTGGTAAGTATCTCCTTGAATACTAAATAAATATGGTAACTACAGCGCTCTCTCAAGACGACTGGAGATACTTACCAGTTAAAACGTTGTGATTCGAAACAAATAAAGACAATGCAAGTCCAAAACTCTTTAACATTCAAACAGACTAATTTCACAAAAAACCTTAATATTTGCACATCACAATGCATTGTAACGGTAGTAAAAAGAAGTGCATCAAGATATTCTTGAAAAATGACAAAAAGAAAGAAGCACGTTGTTACAAAAACTTGTACAAAATAATAACCAAAGTAATAACCAAAAAGGAGTTACTAAAAATTCATTGAACGGGTTTGGGTACCAACCAGCGGCTTTTTAAGTTTAAGGAATGCTCGAAAGAATTTTTTGAAGAATCGCGCTCCTTCGTAAAACCAGTACACGAATTAAGGACACTTATTTTTTGGGTATCTTATAATTTTGCCATTTAGAAAAAACTTTTAAGACCCATAATTGAGAATATTTAAGAAAATATATACAGGGTTACGATAAGGAAATGGTTCAACCTTTTATACACAGTACCATTTGTAAATTGGGGAGATTAAAATGTCGTTGTTAAGAATTTTTTTTAAAAAATCGTGTTTTTTTATATTATTTGAATGCAGTTAATTTTATGCATAAATTTTTAAAACAAAAAAAAACTGATAAGGTTAGTTTGATAATTGTTAAAACTGTTTCCATCAGTAGACATGGTATAAGCCATACTTCATCGGATGTATTTACAAATACAATACAAAGTTCTTAATATCAATTAAGGTCTAACAAATAAGATAAGTGGTGTAAAAAGGTCTTAAAGAGCTAAAGAATGCTCATCGCAACTGCCACTCTAGTCAATGGATACTGAATAATTTACTAGAGGGGGCAGTATTTACGTATCTATACAAGGTGTATCAACTTCAATTTTGCTAATTATTATTTAAGAAATTCCCGAAAGTGTATGTTTACGATCATTTGAAACATTGCGAATGCCTACAGTATTTTAAAAAATATTCCTGTAGTTTTAAAATTATACACTGGTATCTACTATGGAAGTACAAGAAAAATAAATAATTACCAAGGATGTCCATAGAGCGGAGGGGGGGGGGGGGGGGGGGCAAAAGAAGGTTGTTGGTTGAAAGTGACTTCTAGAAAACAAGGTTTTATTCTCTCCCCCCTCTAGTCCGCAGAATTTTTTTGTTTTTTGACAAACAAGCCGTTTTATCTACTCAAACT
The DNA here is from genome assembly GCA_935413205.1 of Polydrusus cervinus. Classification (NCBI taxonomy): domain Eukaryota; kingdom Metazoa; phylum Arthropoda; class Insecta; order Coleoptera; family Curculionidae; genus Polydrusus; species Polydrusus cervinus. The sequence continues at coordinate 5,509,245 of OW284520.1, forward strand.
TATTGTTCATTGGTACTTGCCCCCCCCCCCCTGATATACAGGGTGTTTTTTAATTTTTTTAATTGAGTGCCTATACTTAAGGTTGTGAATCCTTGGGTGATTTTAAGAAGAGAAGTTGATATTTTAATATTAACATATATCCTAAAGCTCTTCATTTTTGGGCTACAGGGTGTTAAGATTTAAAAAAAAAAATATAACTCTTTATCATAATTATTATATCACTCTTAGATATTTTTAAGAAATTTTGTACACACCTCTTAATTATTAAGGAGGATTTTTTGACTTAAAAAGGTTTTTTTAAATTTTTACCAGTGACGTCCGTATGGGGATTGAACTGAATATTTTTAAAGAAAAAATGGTACGCCACTGATTTTTTTAAAAACCAAAACTTATATTTACAATTCTTATTTATTTTGCCGTGAGAAAATCCTGTAAATAATTTTTAAGTTCCGCATTTTGCCGCAAGAGGGCGTAATTGAAAAGTAAATTATAAAAGTTTACATATCTCCGAAAATTTCACATTAAGGTATATCTTTGATAACACCATTAAAAAGCTTGGACAATTATGCATCATTTTAGTCTTATGCTCATTGGCGTACCGACTTTAATAAGAAAAGTGAAATCAGTTAAATCGCTGTAACTTATAAACGACTTATCCGATTTGAGCAAACTAAAGACTGTTTGGAAGTGAAATGTATGCACTTTCACCAGTCGTATTTAGTTGTCCATAATAGTTCTCAAAAAAAATGTTAGAGGGCGCAATTTGTAATAATAACACATTTTTTGATTTTACTCCGAAAAAATTAATCATACGGTATAATTATGATATCGAAAAGTAGATGAAATTTGCTAGAAAAAATATTAAATCCGCAGTTCGATATCTCCGTTCGTTTCAGCGTTATCGCGAATAGAATAATTTTTAAAAATTTAAATAAAGAATATTTTTTAGAAAAAAAGTGGGATGCCACTGATATTTTTCCATGTGGATATTATTTCGGATGAGCCTGGTCAATTCTGCATAAAAATGGTCTCTTGAGTTTTTCTCCTCAGGCACACCGGTCTTAATTAAAATAATTAAATTAAATTAGCTCTACTATTTATTATTTTTATTAACATTGATAATGAAAAATTTTGTTTTATAAAAATTGTTGGAAATGACCACCCCGCCCGTCTAATTTAATTCAATTATTTTAATTAAGAATGGTGTGCCAGGTCAAAGATATACGTTAATGTGAAATTTAAGGAGATTTGTAAACTTTTATAATTTACTTTTCAATTACGCCCTCTTGCGGCAAAATGCGGAACTTAAAAATTATTTCCAGGATTTTCTCATGGCCACTTTCGTTATAATTTTTTTTCCTGAATTTCTATGCCCAGTAGTTTCCGAGATATGGCCGCTCGTCACCCTTAATGAATCACCCGGTGCATTTGCCACTTTTGTAACTCCTCCTGTAAATGCACATACACTCTAAAAGATGGTAATGTAACGATGATATACAAGAAGAATTTAGACCATTACCATTTAGTTAGCTGCTAATTATCGTAAGTAAGTACTAAGTACTAACATAGTGGCATACGGCGTTCGTGAAGATGTACAATAAAAAAAGCTTCCCAGCCCATACATAAGGTGTTTGATTTTACAACCATATTGCTATTTTTTTACAATAAACATGAAGATTTATTGCCTAGAAGTTTGTTGAACTCATAAAACTGTGGCTATTATTTACATTGTATGGCTTCCTATTCTTTAGACATGTTTAAAGAAATGCTATGTGTGATGAACGTAACTGGGCACTGCTAGTAATGTTAGTATTGTTTAGAACATGACAATTTTATTAGAATTGTTTAAAGATATTATTAAATGGATCTTAAGGGGGATTTCTACTGTGATGGTCCTATTTTCATCGTTTCTATACGGATTTTTTTCTGGGGATAATAAAAAACAAGTTTTCAATTCTTTTTATTAAAGTTAAGATGTACCAAAAAAAATGTTTTAACCCCCAAAAAATGAAAACCTTGAGGGTGCTGAAGTTACCTCCTCAAAAAAAAAACGTAACTTGCTGGCGGAATTCAAATAAATTTTTCTATTCAGGACAAAAATAAAATTGACCCAGATTCTTCAATTGTAAGCATGCAGTTATAGCCCCCACTAAAATCAAGTCAAAACTCGAGTAACTGTTAAAATGGCGCGAGATTTAAACATTTTATTGAAAATTACAATTTTTATTTTATTTTAAGGGCCGTAACATTTTCTGTAATATCGCAAAATACTTGATTCTAGAGGGGGCTATAACCACTTGTATTCTGAGCATTTTAAGACCAAAATCATTAAATTCTGATAATTTGAACATACCGAAGTACTTTCCGCAAGCGCGAAAAACAGGGTTTCGAGAAAAATAACTTTAAAGTTTCAACGGTGGCTTACAACAAAATAGTCTCACTGTTACTTAGTCTGCGATGCCTGGCCCGTAGCGTGCCTTCCTCGAAAAATGATATACGAGCTGATTCTTCCTGCCTCTTTGCGAGCCTGGCCTGACGATCCTGATTGGTCGAGATAATGTCGCTGGCGACAGAACGTCGCTCTGAGAACGCGGCTTAACTCAAAAGCGGCTAGTGGTGAGAACTGACCGGCAATCATAAAATTGAATGTAACTTTTTCTTGGACTAGATTTGGTAAAAACGTTTACACACGGTTATTTTAGAGGCTATAGACAGTGGAAAAACGTCGGAAAAAAATTTCGATTTTTTGAAAACCATCACAGTAGAAATCCCCCTTAACAATTTCTCTAAATTATTTTCTACAGGGTGTCCCAAAATTAGCGTGCAATATTTCTAGGGCGTAAATTACATTAAAAATACGACAAAAATGACCTATACACATACCCCCAGAAATGCTTCTTTAGGGGGCCAAAGTCGCTCAAAGAGGGTTGAAGGGAAAGATTTTTTTGTAATAGCATGGAAACCGTTTAAGATAATGGCATGAAAATTGGTACATGCCTTACAACCGATAAGTAGTATTACAGTGAATTTAAAGTGATATTTCTCCCAGTGGCGTTGCACGGAGTGGGGCTTACGGTAAATATTATCCTATAATTTTTATTTTTAAGATTTTTAATTTTAAATGCAATTTTTTAAATCGGGATTTTGTTGGTTGTCAAAATGTTAACGTTAAGCGGTTTCCACGCTATTACAAAAAAAAAACTGTCCCCTTGACCCCATTTGAGGGGCTCTAGCCCCCTAAATAAGCATTTCTGTGGGTATGTTAATAGGACATTTTTGTCATATTTTTTTATGTACTTTATGCCCTAAAAATATTGCACGCTAATTTCGGGACACCCTGTATATACAAAACAGTGCGCTTGCTTGAACCGAATCCTGTCCATGTTTATTGACAGATTTTTAAAAACTTTTTTAATTTGGACTCTACAGATATTGGAGAATGTAAGAAATTTATTTTTATTAAAAAAAAATTGCAATTATTTTTATAATACAATGAATTTTTAGTAATTTTTTTTAGGATTTTTATTGGATTATACAGGGTGTCCTTGAAATGACTGTACAACGATTCACCACAAATTCATTAACCAAAAATAAGGCGATCTAGGCAAGCTTACCTATGTTGCTTTGTTTTGACGCTACAGGGCGCTAAAGTTTTCAAATTAATATCGTTTTTCCCGAACCATTTTCAAACGCCTTTATCGATTTCCAGTAATTTTGGGACTAAGAGTGACCATTATTAATAGCGTCTTTTGACGTGTACGCCATCTTTCTTTAATACCTGAAAATTTAAAAATTACGTGAATTGGTAAATAAAAGTTTGCCTTTTTGTTGTTGCTGAGGAAGATGAGTTATTGCAAAGAATTATCAATGCTGCAGATTATTTTAAAAACAAGCCCGACACGATGCCCAAAGTACAGTTTAATTTTTTGAAAAGAATTAATTTATGGATTCAGGAACATGGTGAACAATTTCATGTTTTCTCGTTCTGAATAAACAGCAATGATGAATTTTACAAGGTATCGTAAAAAAATTTTTCGTAGAGAAACTGCATGTCTGGCTAAAATTTTACAAGAGACAAAAAAGTTTCAACATAAAGTCAGCTAGTGTCAGAGAAATAATTAAAGTCATTTATACGGGGGGTAACAAAAATACTTTTATTTACCAATCACACGTCATTTTTAAATTTGCAGGTATTAAAAAGATAGCGTACACGTCAAAACACGCTATTAATAATGGTCACTCTTAGTCCCAAAATTAGTGGAAATCGATAAAGGCGTTCAGAAATTATTCCGGAAAAACGATATTAATTTGAAAACTTTAGCGCCCTGTAGCGGCGAAACGAAGCAACATTGCATATAGGTAAGTTTGTTGTCCTATTTTTGGTTAAATAATTTGTGGCGAAGCGTTGTACAGTCATTTCAAGGACACCTTGTATATTTTTCTTCGATTTTTTTTCTGCATGAAAACAGGTTTCTCAAATCCACATAGATACCACCTTTCCATTGATGAAAACAAAAATTCAAAATCTTGCTTAGTTTTTTTGCAATTCGGTTAAAAAAATTGCAATTTAACATGATACATTTTAGCACGTTCGGATTCATTTAAGGTAGACTTTGTAAAGTCAACTTTTATTTGCGGCTTATACTCATAAATAATAAATGCAGAATTAAAATAGCGATGCAACAATGCATTACAAAATGCCTGCCACTTTAGTTTATAATAATTATGTTTGTATGGTAATAATTATTTTTTCCTTGCAAAATTCGCTAAAAAATTGGAAATCATGTAAATATTAATAAACAAACACTAATTAATTAGAATTATATGTGTTATTAATTATTTTAGGCTTGCTAGATTTCCATAATGCCCATTAATTTTGTTGCTTGCAATGTTTAAATTAATTAAAACATGATAAGCAAAAATAACTGATGGATTTGGTTCAATTAATGATACGATCCATAACTATAAATTACTGGTAATAAATAAATATTAATCAATGTTACAATGGAGCATCTAATCACGAATTACGGGTTAATTTTAGGCAGACCATCATAATTTTAAAAATTGTAGCGTTTTTACAACTAATTGTTAAGAGCATGCGACCAAAATTTCTAAATTATTTCTCAAGGTTAACAGCTCTATGCGAAATTATATCTATATATAGGGTGTCCTAAAAGGTATGGCCAATAATTAGGATTAGGGAGATTGGATCAAAATAAAGTTAGAGCATGATATAGAGTTTTGTTCTTTGTTCCCTAATTATCGAGCTACAGCAGAAACTGACGATGGTTTTTACTAAATATTTTCGAAACCGTCAATGATAAAAATAGTAAATCTTGACGTGTTGAAAGTATTTGCGTTGAATTTTGTAGTTTTTTTATGTTGGGCTAAAGAAATCTAATGTTTTTTTACAAGAAACGGGTATTCTTGATTGGACACAATTTAATGTATCGTTTTAAAAATTACTTTGCATACCAAAAAAAAAACATATAATATTAGTTAATTATTTTTAAAAATCATATTTTTTAATTCCCAAATCTTTTTTAGCTATTGAAAATGAGGTTGTCAGTTAAAAATTGTTTTTAATAATATTGTGAGGAACTAAACTGCTGGACAATTGCTTTAGAGCAAGAAAAATTTCGCCTAAATTTAACAGTTAATATTTTCTGAACCAGATATGATATCGACCTACGGTTTTGAGTGGTTGATAGATTCATCCCTTGGGAAACAATTGTCAATGTTGGATTTTCTTTAACTGTCAGAAAATTTTATATACAGGGTGTTAAAGACGACGATGATTTTTGCTCCAATTTTAATGGAGTGTAACTTTCACAATAATATTTTTAAATTTTATCACTCTACGTCAATTAAATCACTGGTTCATAGCAAAGAAAGTAATTTGTCAAATTTTTGATAACTGCTATATCTTAAGAAATACCGATTTTTTTGGAAAACCTTGCTTTATTTACACTTATTAGTAGCTAGATCTTTTTTTGAAAACTTTGCAAGTGATTATTATACCTTATGAAAAGCTTAATTATGTTCAGTATCTAACAATAGTTGTACCTAAATGTTAGGATGTACAGTGGCGTACTTATAAACACCTATATGTCTATGGTTTATGAGTATCTCACAATTTTTCACGATTGTTTTATATTGGAAAGTACTCGCCCCTAGATTAGGTGAATTTTTTCTTATTTTTCAGTTTTTCATATCGCACTACAGGTATATTATACAGTGTGTTTACAAAATTTTAACAAAGATAATTTTTTTAATTTAATTTTTGGAAAAAATATATTTATTCATTTCTAACTTTCTAACACTATACTCATAAACCATAGACATATAGGTGTTTATAAGTACGCCACTGCACATCATAACATTTAGGTACAACTATTGTTACTGAACATAATCAAGCTTTTCATAAGGTATAATAATCACTCATAAGTTTGCACGATACAACGCACAGTGAGATCTATAGCTACCAATAAGTTGAAATAAAGCAAGGTTTTCCAAAAAAATCGGTATTTCTTAAAATATAACAGATATCAAAAATTTAACAAATTACTTTCTTTGCTATGAACCAATGATTCAATTGACGTAGAGTGATAAAATTTAACAATATTATTATGAAAGTTACACGCCATTAAAATTGGAGCAAAAATCATCGTTTTCTTGACATTGACAATTGTTTCCCAAGGGATAAATCTATCAACCATTCAAAACCGTAGGTCGATATCATACCTGGTTCAGAAAATATTAACTGTTAAATTTAGGCGAAATTTTTCTTGCTCGAAAGCAATTGTCCAGCAGTTTATTTAAATGAGCGGTTCCCCAACCAGGTCGAGGTGGTTCTTGCTGTTGGCCACCACGATCCCCAGACCTAAATCCTTTAGACTTCTTCTTATGGGGATAACTTAAAAATCTGGTTTATTGTACTCCAGTTTCATCAAGAAAAGAATTATTAGATATAATTATGTTTAACTGCGAATTAAGAAGAAATAATCCAGGCATGCTTTTTAAAGTTAGAGCTTGCTCTAAAAAATTAAAAAACTGTGTTGCTTCACAAGGTGTTCTAATTAAAATTATGTTTTTTTATCATTATTATTTTTTAAAGCTTGTTAGAATAAATGTATAGTTTATTTTGTTTTTAGTTTATTTGTTGAAATAAAATGTTATTATTTTTATTTTATTAGACAACCACAAATTGCAATAGCTAGAAAGAGATTTAGTATTGAAAAATATGATTTTTATAAAAACAATTAACTAATGTAGGTGTGTTTTTACAGGAAAGGTAATTTTTAAGTCCATTTATCTCTAAAACAATGCAACGCTCATTAGGTATGTAAAGGGACTACAGAGTGACCTAACGAATATTTAAGCCACTTTCATAATTAAGCATTGATTTCATTGCAAAATTCTTTATTTTCATTAACTGCAGGTAGTACCACCCGGGTTTGGGTCAATTTATGGGTTTTGCCTAATGTTATCTCACAAACACTGAAAATGGTGTGACAAAGTCGTGCATTATGTACATAGTATTAGGTACATTTATTTTTTTATTAAACATTATAGAAAATATACAAAGTACAAAAATACATTATACAGAAAGATTCATCGTTACCAGAGAAACTGCTATCTCCTCTTGACGTTATAATTAACGATGCCGTGTTGTGTCTTGCTACAAATCCTTTCACTTGCGCCAATATAAGTTCTATAGGATTTAGTTCGCAATGATATGGCGGTGTGCGCAGCACAGTTACACCAAGTTTTTCAGCTATATCTTTCGCGGCATATTTCATAAAACGATGTTTGTGTAAATTTGCTATAGCTAATAGTTCCTTCTTCATCAAATTATCTTTTTCTTCTTTGGTTAGTTATCTTAAATAATTTAACGCACAAAATTTACCTACGCCTATGGCCGACACCTAAATTGAGCCGAACTGGACGGAATTTCCCATTATATTACTCTGCACCTTTCTGAAATATACTAAAGATATGTAATCTGACCCAAGGACCGCAATTTAACACGGCAAATTTCAGTGCTATCGGATCCATTTAATACAGTACAGACAAAGACTATTTATTCACTTTTCAAAAATAAATTTAATTTTAACGTGTACATTTTTTTTATGAATATTACAGAGGAAATCACTTGGTGGTCTAGGTAGGTTGTTAATGTTATAATGAGTTGTTAAGTAAAGTTTACGCAGCTTAGTGTGATTATACCATCGGGTTTATCTGAGACGGGGCAATTATAACTTGCTTCAGATTGCATATTTTATACGTTCAGTTTAAATGATCGCTTTACTGATTGGACAAGATAAATTTAATATTACTTAAATCGAACAAATGTGTATGGATTCGGTAGGAAAACTTTGAGAATGAACTGTGGCTGAAACTGATTAATTATTTAGGGTTTCTGGGGAAATTTTAATACTTCTTAACTGTTAACAGTACCTAATCATCGTTTTGACCAGGGGCGGTTCTAGACTCAAAATATTGGGGGGCACCACATTGGCGTAGCCAGAAATTAGGCTCGGGGGGGGGGGGGGGGGAGGCTGGGTGGGCGTAAGTAGGACATTTTTTTTCTGAAGAGAGGGATAGTCGGGACTATATGTATTCCATGGTATTGTACCTAGCCAAGAAGGCGGAAAATCGCCGCAGGCGAAAAATTTTCGGGGCCATGCCCAAAGTTCGTTTAAAATTCACCTAACTACTATCAAATTTCGAAAATTAAATTATTACCTCTCCCCTTTGCATGGTTGGATTACATTTTTTTTAATGTTTTTTTTTTTGATATTCCTAGCTGGCTCTTTATTTAAAAAAAAAACATTTTTTATAATTGTGAAAAATATGAATATTGGTGTCAATCCAAAATTTTAACATAAGACGTATGTATGACTCTAACCAGCGTTTTTCGGGCTCGGTTTTTCATGATTTTTTCAGAAATCATATATTTTAGGAGCGTAGATCTAAGAGCAGTTTTTGGTGCAAATGCTTAGATTTGGAAATACTCCTTCTTAAGTGCCGTATATTTATATTCCTAATAAAGCATTCTCATTTCATCCCGCACTATTTTTTTTTATTATAAATTATCACACTTCTTCCATAAAAAATGTTTCAATTGAAACGTTTACCTTAATTTTTCTCTTAAGAAATAAATACCTAATTGTTTTTGTTGTAAAAATATTTTTTTGTATTGGGTTATATTTTTGTTGATTTAAAATAGCTCTAAAAAAGGGAAAACGGAACAGACAAGTATATAATAGAAAAATTCTATAAAAAATTATTCTTTTTACTCGTTTTCCTTTAAAATTGCATCAAAAATCAATAACTAAAACGATATGCGTGTGAAACCTTAATCTCTATATAAAACAGGACTTTTAGAAGGAAAAGTTTAAAAGCTAAACGTTTCCTACAAGACCTTTGTAATCTAAGCCAAGAATTCATTATTTTTGGTAGCCTTCGCAAGCAAATAACGCCACAGCCCAAAATTTTTTAGGATCATGCTCAAATTGTATCAAATTATGTAAATAATAAAACACCCAAAATTTTTTTTTATCAGTGGCATGAATTTTATAGTTTTTTCAGAAATGTTGGGGGGTCCTGGGCCCCCCCGTAGAACCGCCCCTGGTTTTTGACGATGCAGACTTTATCAAATAAGTTTCTCTACTCCGACATGGATATTTGCTGTTTCATTTACACTAAAGTTATTGGATAAATGGACTATTCCATGAACGGCAGTAGAGATTTGGACTTGCATTGTCTTTATTTGTTTTGAATCACTACGTTTCAACTAATAAGCATCGCCAGTCGTCTTCAGTATTCACCTGAAGAGTTGAGACGTAGCTTTGAATTTCAACGTTTAAAGAAAGCCGAATAGAGAGGCGCACTATGATTCATTCGCTACGTAAGAATCGACGTGACTTCGGAGTGCGCCGTCTTTTAATGCATAAAATATTAAAATATTTTGTGTCTGAAATCGATCGAAAACACTAGTTTGTCTCCAAAAACGGTTGCCACATTTTTGCACTGATCCGTCGTTCTTTAAATACTGAAATTCAAAGGACGTAGTGATGCAAAACAAATAAAGACAATGCAAGTCCAAAACTCTACTGCCGTTCAAGAAATGGCATTGTCTCCAACCTTTAAACAGACACTAGACTATTCTGCGCAATAGACTTTTCCCAATAATTTTTACAATACAATGAAATTGCAACTTTGGTAATTTATTTTCGATTTTTATTGGCTTACTTATATCTTTTTCTTCGATTTTTTTTCAGTGTGAAAATAATTTCCTGACACCCACATAGATACCACCAGAACAAAAATTCAAAATCTTGCTTTGTTTTTTTCTAGCTCGGTTAAAAACAACCGCATTTTAACATGGGAAATTTTCGCGCGTTCGGATCCCCTTAAAGCAAATTTTTGTATAATTAAACAAATCTACCCTAAGAGCGTAGAAAATAACCTCGTTTTCGCTTTAATAATGATAATTTTTTCTGATTAAAAAGCTACGATAGGAGTAGGTTAACAACCCCTACCGGTCAGCCGGCCCAAATAATTACAATATTGAACATAGTAGTTTGAAAGTTCACCACCATACTAAAAAAGGACGAAAAAAAAAGTTTTGCCTTATCAGAAGTAAGTAAATAGATGAAATAAGTTATGAAGTGTTTGTAAAAATTTTAATTCTGCCAATATTTTATTTTAATATCTAATATTTAATTTTTTCATCATAATTTAATTACCCATTATTGGGTTAGTAGTTATAGAAATTTCGTTATCACGACAATATCACAATGTTTTAAACGAATAAAATATATAAATTTAATATTCATGGGTATGTAGGTACTCGTTTGTATTGTTACTATATTTTAAAATTTAGCAATCATTGCGGATGTTTCAAATATTACATCAGAGATTCCGGTAATTACCTAGCTGACACAGCGAGTAATTACCGGCTTAATGCATATTTCTTAAAAAAAACTATTTATGCTTCTAACAGTACTGGGTACGTATAAAATTTTGCTAAGCAAGGAAACGATACGTTATAAAAGTGAAATTTAAATTGATTGTTGTTTTTTTGTTCTGGGTTATTAATGGCCACTTGGACCTTGAAGTTTAACGTGGGTTCTGAACCACGATCCTCTGTCATGCGAAACCCCTCAAGGGCTATTAATTATCGGTTTATTGCCATTGCATGACATACCGTCCTATCGATTGGAGAGTGTGTACCTTCTTCCGCATCCCACGAGATGTCCGATATTATCCGGCCTGGCTACCGGCGTGATCGGGGTGCGCTGGAAGATGATACATTTCACACTCTTCCCTGGATTCTTAAACCTGCTTAAATTCGGATATACTTTTTTTTATTGTGCGTATGCCCACTCCGAGGATCTAACTCGGACCGCCACCATCGAATGCTAGTAACTCAGCTTTGAGCCACTGCCGTGGTCTAATTTAAATTGATTGGAACAATATTTCTAAACTTTTCTAGAATGTTACCAGCTCCATGTGAAATTATATCTATACAATGTGTCTACGTAAGTTGGCGGCATATGGGAAACTTTTTTATTATTAACTTTACGAAAAAAAGTTATTCTTCATAAAAAGTTCTGCATGGTCCAAAACCTAAAATGCATTCATCAGATATTAAATTTTCTCAGTCGTATACGAGGTTTCTCAAAAAATATGAATTTTGCTCAAGAGTAAAGTACCTTTATTTTTGACAATATCGAAAACTGTAATTATGAAATGTTGTTCGGCATTAAAAACTATGTTCTAATATGCAATTTCACTAAAAAGTATTTTTTAAATTTTTACAAATTTTGTCCCAAATTGCCGATAATTTTGTAAAAATAAAAATAATATTTTTCAGTATAATTGCATATTAGAACATAGTTTTTAATGCCGAACAACTTTTCATAATTACAGTTTTCGATATTGTAAAAAATAAAGGTACTTTACTCTTTGGCAAAATTCATATTTTTTGACAAACCTCGTATACGACTGAAAAAATTTAATATCTGATGGTTGCATTTTAGGTTTTGGACCATGCAGAACTTTATATGAAGAATAACTTTTTTTCGTAAAGTTAATAATAAAAAAGGTTCCCATATGCCGCCAACTTACGTAGACACACTGTATATATTAAAAACATTGCATTCTCTTGAAACTAATCCTGTCCATATTTATTAGTGGATTTTTAAAAACTGTAGAACGGTGGATTCTTGTTCTTTTCGCTATTTTTCTGGTACCTACAGATTCTTCAGGTCGTACATTTTCTATAATATTTCTTACTATGGTAATATTTCCTTGAGTTCTTGAAGTTTTTTTCCTTCCCCTTCCAAATTTTAATATTATGGATCCATTATTTTCTCTAAGATGTCTTAAAAACTTGCCAACTGTTCCAACGTACCAATTTTTCGTGCGCCGTAATTATGTGTTTGTAAAAAATATTTGATAAGAATTCGATCTTCTTCACTTAAAACTGCCATTGTGTACGGATTCGCTGTCATGAAGCTTACAAAACGTCAAAAATAACATTGTTTATTATTTTAATAATATTCATGGATACTTTGATTTTTAATAACGGTCATGGATGCTGCGATCATGGTTCAAACGACTTCAAATTTCCAAAATGATATCCGGAATGTTTTAATACATCAATGAACAAAATAAATTGTATTTCTTGAATTTAAGAATCTATTAGAGTGATACTTATACTGAAGAAGTTTCGATAGTTAATCTACCAAAAACACGTATTATCTGAATTATGAATAAATCAGTTTTCGTTTGCAACGAGCATAAGTGCACGTTTGTTGAAAAAAACCTGTCAATCCGGCCCTGTTCAAAATATTTTGATAAAAATTGCACATTTTACTAAGACGATTTCAGTTCATCATCACTCCAAAAATAAATTAAATCAGTGCAAAATCTAGAAAAATATTCACAATTAAAAAGTGTACTCCTTTAATGTGAGCCACAGTGTACACTATTGACAAACTCGAATCTAGGGTGCGAAATCTCCAATGCAACCAAGAGAGAAGGCACATATGAGCAAAACCTTTAGTTAAAAAGAGACACGTAACCACTCCTATATTCCAGTTGAAAGGGGGGATATGTGTGTGGTGCGGCCGAGTCGACGTATCGATCGCTCCCGTGACTGCTTCGACCGCGTGTTATAAAGAATGGAAGGTGGGAGGTAGAAGATAGCGTGTTCTCTGTTTAACGTGTTAAACGCTACTAATAATCTCCGTCTGATGCGTTTATATCGGCACCCTAGATCCGAGTTTGCGAATAGTGTATATATTTAATTTTTTCCTGAATAATGGAATAAATTTTTAAATAATGCCATTATATCATTTACCGGCTTTTTATTAAATATTTCAAATAACGTATGATCGGATATAATAAAACGTATTTTAACTGCGGCTTTGTCTTGTCTGCGGTGAGTTACTAGCATTCGACCGAGTTCGATCCTTGGAGTGGGCATACGCACAATAAAAAAAATGGGTCCGAATTTAAGTAGGTTTAAGACTGCGGGGAAGAGTGTAAAAGGTATCTCCTAATCCACCATATTCACGCCGGTAACCAGGACGGATGAGATCGGATATCTTATGGGGTGCGGAAGAAGGTACTTCCCAATCGGTAGGTCATGCAATGAAGCAAGAAACCGAGGATTGATAGCCCTTAGGGTGTGTCGCATGACTGAGGATCGTGGTTCGGAACCCACGTTAAGCTGTAGGCCCTATCGGAAATGGCCCTGGCAGAGAACGAAGAGGTAAAATAACAAAGATTATTCCAGTTCATAAGAAAGGTAATAAATCCGACATTAAAAACTACAGACCAATCGCACTGTTAAACAACTTTAGCAAAATCTTCGAAAAGATTATTTACGAAAGAGTGATTGCCTTCTTAGAGAGCGAAAATTTACTGTCAAATTATCAGAATGGTTTTAGAAGAAAAAAATCAACTATAAGAGCAGTATATCAAGCTCTAGACAAAATTCTAAATTCATTAAATAAACAGAAGGATACTGTTGCCGTATGCTTGGACTTGTCGAAGGCTTTCGACAGTGTTGATCACGACCTCCTCATCATGAAGATGGAAAAGTATGGAATCCGCGGGATCTCTGCTCAACTGTTTCGATCTTATCTTGCAAATCGAAAGCAGTACGTCTATGGAACAACAGCAAACGGACAAAGCTTTAAATCAAATCAGCAAGTAGTCAAGAGAGGGGTTCCGCAGGGCTCCATACTTGGCCCACTGTTATATATAATCTATACGAACGAACTTTCAGAGGTCTTGGGAAACACTGTTCGGTTTGCCGATGACACTTCAATAGTCTTTTCGGAAGAGAGGGATGGGAGTGTATCGGACAAAATTTTTGATAGCCTATCGGTACTCGAAAACTGGTTCACATCACACAACTTACTGCTAAACGTCGACAAGACCAAGCTTATTAAATTTCAATATCAAATAGTGCAGGAGCCGCAAGTTTTCCACAGCGGCACTAAGGTCATTACTTCAGTTAAATCTGCATGTTTTTGGGGGGTTGAGATTGATTACCGGTTGCATTGGAACCAACATATTGAAACTCTGGCAAGTAAGATATCATCGTATTGCTATGCTTTAAAGGTGATTGCCATCAACATTGACATTAATACGGCAAAAATGGCTTATCATGCATACGTGCACTCTCGGTTGAGGTATGGTATCATTTTCTGGGGGGGTTGCTCGGAGATTGTTAGAATATCTGTCCTTCAAAAGAGGTGTGTTAGGAATATCTTTAACATGAATATGGTTGAAATGTGTAAAAATACATTTATAGAGAATCGAATAATGACAGTTGTATCGACTTATATTTATGAGTGTTTGGTTTTTGTAAGGGAGAATTCAGATCTTTTCTCTGAGCACATCAGAGAACACCTACACAACACAAGAAATAAAACAAATCTAAAGAATATAAAATGTAATTTCAGCTTCATTCAAAAGAATGTACAATTCAATTTGATAAAGATTTATAATAAAATTCCTCGGGAAATGCGGGAATTGAATAGCAAGTTCTTTAAAAAGAAAATAAAATCGGTTCTTATCAGAAAGGCCTATTACAATATTAATGAGTACTTCGAGGATAATGTGGCATGACAGTAAGTTACTTCCTCTAACACTTATTGCATATCACTGCTCACAGGTTAATGGAGAGCTAATACTCCTTGCTTTATATTTGTTTGTCTTTTTATTTATTTTCATGTACTGTGTTGATTGTAAAATCTGTTTGTCAGTGGAATTTAGAATTGTAACTTTTAACCTTTATTTACATTGTAATTAGATATCTATCTAGGCTAGGTTTATTGTGTAAGTGACATATCCTACGCCGTTGGGCTTTTAAGACTTAAATATTGTATTTTTGTTTTGTATTTGAGGATGAATAAAGATTTTGAATTGAATTGAATTAAAAAGCCTAATTCGAAAGAAGGGCAAGAACTGACAAAACATATTTTGACATGAGTAATATTCATAATAATAACACAACAGGAATAATCAAATACATAAAGAAAAAATTCTACCTGAATTATTACTCGTATACTTGACAAAACTCATGATCAATATCTTGCATCACCTATATATACCAGAATATTGCTTTTTTTACATATAATTAAACATGTTATCACGAAAACAACATAATTATCGAAATCCTTCAAATTTTCTGTTTCATTAATTTTTGGAAAGTCATCAGTAAATATAGTTAATTATAAACTCTTCGTTTTTCGATTAATTTTTACAGTGGAATAAGGTACATCAAAAATTACATTTAATAGCAAAGCATGCTTAAAATGATGGTAGTTATGGGAGCGAATGAGGGCTTACTCAGAATCTTCTTAGCTTGTTGTCATGGGATTGGTGACTTTATTCTAAAGCCAGCTAGAATAACTTCTTGGTCCCTTACTCGTAGTAGAAACTGGATATGTGAAAACTTCTCTCATTTTTTTTCCGAGGGCCCGTCCGTGCGCCGGATGCACTTAGGCCAGGTTTGGCCTAAGTGCATATAACATTGGAAAACAAACGGTTCGTGACATTGTGAAGAAGAAAGCCGAATTACAGAGCTTTGTAGCTAAAGCTGACAGTGCAACAGCTATTTCTGGCAGGAAATCTCTAAAAGGGTTTACTTTTCGAGAGCTTGATGATGTTATGACCAGGTGGGTCTTGCAGAAAAAATCCGAAGGGGTTCCAATATCAGGACCTATGTGTACTAAGCAAGCTCAAAAGTTTCACGAGCAGTTGAAAACCAAAGGAAACATCTCGGCATCTTCTGGTAGGCTTTACAGGTTTAAAAGACGTCATGGAATACGAGAATTAGCTGTTCAAGGGGAGAAATTAAGTGCTGATTATGGCGCTATGGTAGAATTTTGCTATGCTTTGGAAAACCTTATACAGGAGCACAACCTAAAACCAGAGCAAGCGTATAATGAAGACGAAACTGGACTTTATTGGAAAGCGATGTCAAAAATAACACTTGCTGCAGGCCTAGAAACTAGTGCACCAGGTTAGCTTTACATACATATTTTTACGTGTATACAGTGTTTCTTAAAATATTTTTTTTTAGGTTTCAAAGTAAGCAAAGACCGTGTAACAGTATTATGCTGTGCTAACACATGTATTTTTTAGAATAAATTATTAAAAAAATAAAAATGAGGTCTTTGGATTATCCGTGTTTTCGATTATAAGGCTCGGTCCCGGCTGGACCGGATAATCGAGGTTCTACTGTACTGCTAAGTTACGGGTTGTGCACTTATTCCTTGAACTGATTATTAATATTACGTATTTAAAAAAGCCTGTACTACCAATCAGTTTTATATAAAAAAAAGGTAAAATGTAAACACGCAGTTGTTGATTTTTTTAATTATAAATGCATATATTAATATTTTTTCGTGATGGTAACGGCAAGGAGACTTGCTTAACAGTCTTGAAATTCAACTTTCTATCAGTCTTATTTCATTGCAAATACAGTAAAGTGTAAAAGTTAAATACGAAACAATAATCAAGTGGTACCGTTGATGGAAAGTAAAATTCTGCGTGTGTCTATATCAGCTGGTGTTACATAATAGACTTCAAATCAACTGAAATATGTAGGACGCACAAATCGCGTAGTACCATACCGGCCTGTTGAATTTGGGTATTTTGATAGTATCACTCCATCAATGAAGTTATAAAATATTGCCCAGAATTCACGCGTGATAATCGGTTAGTGAATATTTGTTTCGGTGTTATTATTTGTTAATGTGTGGCTAATTTTTAAGTTCAAGTACACCATTACTAATACATTTTAGTTAAATCTATGTCCATCGACCAGATGTAAAATGTGCTCTTAGTGTCTTTTATAGGGGAAAAAGCAAGTGTTTTTTTTTTAAATAATAATGAATCACTTTAAACTGTGAAAGTAATTTTTGATTTTTGACGTTTTTTCTTTCATTGCTATTAAGATGTATTGGGGAATGGGGTAAACATTTCCCGGAACTGTATTAGATACTTTATAAGAAACAGCTCTTAAGGCGCACATATACAGGGTGTCTCTAAAAGGTACGGAAAAAAAGCTACCACAAGTTCCTGAGGCGTAAATATGACGATCTAACCCAACTTACCTTAGTCCAAAAGTTGCTGATTTCGAAGATAGAGAGTGTTAAAAGCTCAGTTTGGTTTTCATTTTTTATGAATATTTTTTTAATAATTGGTGTATTGTCACAATATTTGGCTTGGGGGGGAGGGGGGGGGGGGGGGTTTGCTGGATGAGAAATTAGAAAATGCTCTCATTTTTATTGTAAAGTGTAGAGGGCGCCACCTGCGGTACCTTGCGCACATTTAAAACGAAATAAATTTTTTAAGCTACCCTATATTTAACTTTTATATGAAAATTCTGATTCTCCAACGTCTTTTACCTATAAAAGGTATACGTGGTAAGAGTTGATTTGAGCAGCTGTGGATTTTAGAGAAATCTTATTCCCAGAGCCGCTGTAAGCAACATTCCATTTAAAATACCCAACCTGTATACATTTTCAAGATCATTTTAAAACATAAACATACGTTTCTCTTTTTCTTGCATTATATATTTCCGTGAATATTTTCCTAACACTGACACTTCTTTCTTTACTTCTTTTTGGGCATCGGTATCGGCTACGGTTATAGCGCCAATCACATACACTAAGCCAGAGTCACCATGGGGCGTAAATATGACAGTGTAAGTCAGACGTAATTGGTCAAAAGTCAGCTGATTGTCAATCAATATAAAACAGCTGATTTCTCGAAAATATCATACAAAACTTTCATAGCCAAATTCCCTCCCCCCCCCCCGGAAATTCCATTACAAAAACGAATCCATCAATTTTGGGTGGGCACTCATGTTTCTAGGGTTCCCGAGGGGACCTACAGCTTAACGTGGGTTCCGAACCACGATCCTCAGTCATGCGACACTCCCCCAAGGGCTAACCTTTGGTTTCTTACCATTGCATGGCCTACCGATTGGGGAGTGTGTATCTTCATCCGCACCTCACGAGATGTCCGATCTCATCCTGCCTGGTTACCGGCGTGACTGGGGTGGGTTGGGAGATGATACATTTTACACTCCTCCCTTCATTCCTAAATTCACTGAATTTCGGACATACTTTTTTTACTTTACGTATGCTCTCCTAGGGAATCGAACCCGGGTCGCCACGGTCAAATGCTCTCTGAGCCACCGCCGCGGTTAAATTAAAATTTAAAACAATATTTTCTGACAATTTGCTCTTTAAAAGAGCGTTCTAAAACGGTATAACAAGTAGTATTGTCCCATTTAAAAAATTAAGTAGGGTTATGTTTCACCCCTTTGAGGGGTTTGAAAACAAATTTTTATTATGAGTACGAAACCTAAAATATATCTGAATCGACATGGTTCTGCATTCATCAATATAGGTCTTATTTTTTACCTTAACAAGCAGAAATTTGGCCCATGTTATACTAATAGCTTTGACTTTCAACATTTAAAGAAAGTCGAATAGATAGGCGCACTATGATTCATTCGCTACGTAAGAACCGACGTGACTTCGGACCGCGCCGTCTTTTATTACGTAAAATATTAAAATATCTTGTGTCTGAAATCGATCAAAAATGGAGACAAACATTAGTTTGTCTCCAAAAACGATTTGCACTGATCCGTCGTTCTTTAAATATTAAAATTTAAAGCTAATAGTCAGATTTAAAAAAATTATAATTCAAAACATTTCGATTTTTAAGTTTTGTATCTTATTGTTAAAGATTCAATGATACTCCGATAAAATTCAGCCACCATGTTGAGACCATCTTTTCGACAACACTTTAGTTTAAGACAATTTAGACCAATTCACGAGAGACCTGTCACATTCATCGTTTCTCAGGTAAGTGTTTTTTTAATATTCAATTTTTTTTTAATAAAATGTAAATAATTTTTATGTGTCCGGTAAGTATGGGACAAACTCTCAGGAACGTTACAACAATCTACTGTTTCATATGTTTATTTTATAGTGTTCCCTGACCAAGATATTCGGCCCCAACGGCGGACAAAGCGATATTTCGTATTAATTTTTAAACCACCTCGTAAACTACAAAGGATATACATAAATAACAAGTTTTAATGCAATTAGGAAAAATTAAGAACATTTTGGGAACGTTTTTTCATTCATGAGAGGCTTCCCTGTACATTCGCTTTTGATTTTTGGGTACATATTTGGTGTACAAAATGCGAAAGGACCACTCATAAAGCTTATGAAAAATGGCTTTCAGATAATTTTTTTGAATTTTTAGTATTTCGTAGATCTTGACATGCTGATTAAAAGGGTCCATAGCCATAATCCAATCCTATTACTATTTTTTGGGTTATGGCTTTTTAAATGTCTGTTTAAAGGTTGGAGACAATGACGTTTCTTGAACGGCAGTAGAGTTTTGGACTTGCATTGTCTTTATTTGTTTAGAATCACTACGTTTCAACTGGTAAGCATCTCCAGTCGTCTTCAGGTGAATACTAAATAAGTACGGTAACTACAGCTCTATTAATACTAGGCAGGTGCTGTGACGCATGACTAGTGGGCGGAGTCATGCGTGTTGCTAGGTGATGACGCATAATTGGATGAGTCATGCTTGATGAGTCATGCTCGATGACGTCATGCTCGATGAATCATGCGTTTAACTCTTGGGTGGTCTTATTCTAAGATTACATTTACTTAACGAGGGTTTCCAGACGTTTCTCATATCTAATGAAGGCTTACTAAAGTAACCTGGATTTTGGTGTATGGTCGCAGCTTCCTTAAACTTCCTCTTCCTCCAGTGCGGTTCTTTTTGTAGGATTTCCGCGTTTGTCCACATGATATGATGGCCGTACGTCCAGGCGTGGTCAGCTGCACCTGATTTTTCGATCTCTCCTTTTTGGGTGTTATTCCTATGTTCTTTAATCCTTACTTCTAGTGGTCTTAGTGTCTCACCAATGTAAGATTGGCCGCATTCGCAGGGGATCTGGTAGACACAATTTTTCTTGTCTTTCTGGCTTGCTGGTATCGTCTTCGTTAGGTGGCTTCTTAAAGTGTCTCTCAAGCTGAATACTTAGTTGATGTTGTATCGTTGTCTTAGTCTTCTTATTTTCTCGAATACTTCTTTGACATACGGAATGTTGAGTATTGGTTGTATCTCTTTCTCTGTTTTACGTGTGTTTGGCCGATTCTTGCGATTTTCGAATATTGTGTCAATGAATCTCATGGGGTAGCCATTCTTGTTGAGGTCGGTCTTAATGTGGTAAGTTTCTCTTTTGAGAGCTTCGTTTGAGTTACAGAGAGTAATCCACAAGGTTTCTTACTATGCCATGTTTTGTGTTGTTTGAGTGGTTTGATGTATAATTGAGATATTGCCCTGTATGTGTAGGTTTTCTGTACACTGAGGTTAGGAAGGTGTTGCCATTTTTCTCTACGTTGACGTCTTCTTTTTCCATGGTGAATTTAATTGTCGGTGCAAAGTTATTAATTTGATGTAGGAATTCTCTGAGTTCGTCCTCGTTTCCGTTCTAAATAATGAAGGTGTCATCCACATATCTTAGCCTTATTTTTGGTTTCTTCTTTGCTTGTTTTATTGCTTCGGATTCAATCCATTCCAAATAAATGTTGGCGATTTGTACTTATTTAGTATTCACTTAAAGACGACTGGAGATGTTAAAAACAAGTGAATACTTCAGACAATGCAGAATATCTCAAAGTAAGAAGTTGCCAACTTTAAAAGGCCATAACTAACAAACTAATCATAGAATAGGATTACGGCCATGACCACTTTTAATCAGGACGTCAAGATCTACAAAATACTAAATATTCAAAAAAAATAGCCGAAAGCCATTTTCCATAAGCTTTGTGAGGGGTCCTTTGTCATTTTGTACATGAAATATGTACCCAAAAATCAAAAGTACGGGCGAACCTTTCATGAATGACCAAACGTTCCCAAAATCTTCTTAATCTTTGTTAAATGCATTAAAACTTTTTGTTGTCTTTGTTTATATTGACCTGAAGACTTACTAGTTGAAACGTTGTGATTTAAAAACAAACAAAGACAACGTAAGTTCAAAACTTTTCTATCATTCAAAGTATACGAGGTTGCTAGACTTAACGGTCCCTATACCCCCGACATACCGGACACCCTGTATTAAGAGCATACAATTAATAATACAGCCTTCAATTGGCCGATGTATTGTCGAATAACAAGAATATTGATTATTAGTGTCAAAATTATAAAAAAATAAATAAAATCTTTATTCTAAAGTTTCAATATTTAGTTTTAATATAAAATAAAAATGGACCATATTTCAACTTCTGAAAAGGCGAAGTTCATCCTTTACTATAAAGGTTGGTCTTACAATTAGGTAACCCTCGCAATAAATTGCAAAATAAATAGCAAATAAATTTATTATTTTAAATAAAACCTGACTATTCAGTTTACGTATTAATTGTGCATCATATAGTATAAATATATGCATGAATCAACGGAAAATATTTTATATAAACCAGAATCTTCCTTACTCATCTACCAGTTTATCTGGTATAGGTGGCAAAATTTAGGTAATTTAAAACGACAAGAATTACAGTGAAAAAAAATGCTGTACCGAATTACTGGGTAATAATAAATCAGGATTTTTGCGGACTAGCTTTACATTTCATATCTTACTTAACTCTTGAAAAGTTTTTTTTTAACGAGCAGTACAGGGATACCCTTGATGAGCATCGAATTCGGGACACCCCGTACAGAAATAATCTTATAAGTGTTTCTCTATCTTTATTCATTTTGTTTTTTTTTTAATTCTTTAACATTTCTAGTTATTAAATTTAGAGTTTTTTTGCATCTTATTCCGTTTTCATTAAATTTTCTAAATGAATTGAGCTACTCAAAATTTGAGTAAATACAGGGTGTCTATGATTCAAAAGTGGATGATTTCGGAGATACAGAGTGTCAAAAGTTCAATTTGGTTTTCATTTTCTATACATATGTTTTCTAATAATTGGTGTATTGTCACAATATTCGGCTTGGGGGGGCTTTGTGGGGTGATAAATTAGAATCTGGTCTCATTTTTATTGTAAAGTTTAGATAGCGCCACCTGCGGTAGTTTGCACACATTTAAAACGAAATAACTTTTTTGAGCCAATCTATATTTAACTTTTAAAGAAAAATTTGGATTCTCCAACGTCTTTTACCTAAAAAAGGTATACGTGGTAAGAGTTGATTTGAGCAGCTGTTTTTGAGATATCTGGTTAGAGAATAAAATTAACAACACATTTATGTACCTAATTGTTTTTTTTAAAGTTTTTAGTGACGTTATTTTAATTTGCCGCCTACCCTTCAAATGTGTTCAATCATTTAGACCTGGCCATACAAGAAGTGAATTTTTTAAATCCAGATATCTCAAAAACAGCTGCTCAAATCGACTCTTACCACGTAAACCTTTTTTAGGTAAAAGACGTTGGAGAATACGAATTTTTATTTTAAAGTTAAATATAGGGTGGCTCAAAAGAGTTATGTGTTCCAGGGAATATTAACAGGGACGCCACTTATGAAAATTTAAAATCCTTTATCCTGGAAAAATGCATAATCATGCGTAAATACTTGACATGTACCAAAATTGAAAAAAAAAATACAAAGCGGTTATATTTTTAAATTTAAATACCCTTCATCTTAAAGATAATGCGGTTGCGGACCTATGTTCATATGAAGTGTTATTATTAAAATTGTCCAAGTATTATTGCCCTTTCATTATAAAACACCCTGTATATCAGCCTTCATAATAGAGTTATTTTTTTAAATTTTCAGTGGCAACATGACAAAACTATACCAAATATCAAGTACCTTCTCTACAGGATAAGCATTTTTATCATATTCTTTGTCTGCTGGATTCTAACTTACACAAAAGAAACAGCAGCTGGAAAACCAAGATGGCCGATATATCTTACGAATTGGGGTTTCACTTTATGTATGATTCAAGCCTTGATTATCAGCATTATGTTGATTGTATCTGTGATTGCCGAAAAAGCTAATAGCAAGAATCACTGGCGTGATAAGGTGCTAAATCTGTACTCTGTATATTGGATTATCAATACTATTGCGACTCCTGTAGCTTTTACCATAAGTATCATTTATTGGACACTTATTTATGGAAGTAAGTATCGGTTCAAAACTTATTTGCTAGAAAATATAGGGTTTTTAAACTTTTTGATATTGGTATGTAGTTACGCACTCTCATCATTGAATTTTTAATGAGACTTTTATTTATTAGAATTACTTTAAAAAATATGTATATTATTGACCTTGAAATCAAACTACAGTCGTTTTATATCTATACAGGGTGCTAAAAATTCGTATGCGTACAAGGAGATCTCGAAAACAGTAAGAGATACGAAGATGGTTAAATTGAGGCCAAGTTGCGTATTTTTAGGCTTAATAATTTGGTAAAGAAAATTGTAAATATTCCGAATGCCTTCGGAGATATCCGAAAGAAACCGAAATTTCTATTTTTGGTTTTTAATTTCTTGCGCCTTCTTGGAAAAAACCAAAACACTTTTTCATAGCCGTCTCTTATGTTCTACAAGATGGCGTTATTAGTTTTCAAATTCATCGTTTCGTTCTTTAAATACCAACCTCAAGTCAATTTTTTTATATACGGACCTGGAATTTTAAATACAGCTTTACAAATTTAATACAATTTAAAGTGTTTAAAATTTTAACGTTTTGTCATCTAATAACACATTTTTTCATGTTATCTGTTTATGTCATTGATGTCCTGACCATTTAGAGCCAAACAAAAAAAAAAGATCTCTGATTTGAAAAATCCGCCCATTTTTACTCAAAAAGGCCTGATATTTGATATTTTGTAAGAGAAAAGACCAAAAGTCTCGGCCTCAAATATTTTTTGGCTGTTTATTTTTGTTATATGTTTCGCCAGAAACTGGCATTATCACACCGTATAACCAGTAAAAAAAAATTGAAATTGTTTTAGAAATAAACTTAAGCACATTACAGTAACATAACTAGACTAACACTCCAGTTACCTTTTCTTTACTCGGGCGCATTAATTTTTTTCTGTATAACAGTATTTCGGTCTAGATCTAAGGAAAAAACCATAGGTCTTAAGATGTTATATTAATAAAATAAATAATATACCTACTAATAAAAAATAGAATTACTTCTCATGAATTAGAAACTTACTTACTTCCTAGAGTACTGTTACGGTAACTCTTATTGAAATAAAACGGCCTGAACGCCATAATCCTGTAATGTAATTTTAATATTTCAGTTATCCTAAAAATAATTGCCAGGGCCGTAATAGTAAAAAAGAATAATTTGAAATACTAATGATATGATTTTTGATGGCAAAACGTTAAAATTTCAAAAATCTTTAAATTGTATTAAAATTTCAAAGCGTTGAACTCCCTAAAAATGTTTTTAAAATTCCAGGTCCGTATTTAAAAAAAAATTGACTTGAGATTGGTAATCTAAAGAACGAAACGTCGAATTTAATTGTTTTTTCCCCAGTCAAAAATGAAGGCGCAAAAAATTCAAAACCAAGACTAAATATTTCGGTGTTTTTCGGATATTTCTGAAGGTATTCGGAATATTTAGAGTTTTCTTTCACCAAATTATTAAGCCCCTCAATTTAACCATCTTCGTATCTCTTAGCGTTTCGAGATCCCCTTGTACGCACACGAATTTGTAGCACCCTGTATATTAAATTACACCAAAAACATTGCATTCTCTTGGCCCGAATCTTGGCCATATATATATTTTAAAAACAATTTAGACTCTACAGATATTGGAGTGTCAGAGAGTTATTTTATATCAATTTTTTCGAGAAATTTAATTCCTTGATGTCGGTTCTGGATCAATGAATGTGTTTTCTGAGCCTTTCCTCGCAAATTTATCGGCTTTTCCATTTTCTGCAATATCTTCGTGTGCTGGTACCAGTGGCGGCTCCAGGACTTTTGGGATAAAAGGGCACAAATGGGCTCGATGAATTTGGAGTGGGCACTACCCAAAATAAAAGTGACTTCTAAAACAAAACAGGTCGCCGGCCTCCCGACACTCTGGAACGGAACGCTATATGTAGCGACCAATAAAACTTCCCTCTTGTTCTAAGTGATGTCTCAAAAAAAAATCATCGCTCTCTTGAAAATACCGTCCAACCACTAGTCAGTACGGAAAAATGTGTTTTCTCAAAGATACTCCAACATATACCAACAAAACCCACGCACCACTACTTCTTTTTATGAACAGATACCAAAATCAAATCTTACAATATTTTCCAAACCTTCTCCCAAACGCACACACCCTACATGTACCCTGGTTATCCAAAAATATTAAATGCATAACATCACTCACCAAATACAATAAAACAGAAACAAACCCCAGAATTATTTTGGCAGACTTCCAAGAACTAGCCAATACAAAACCCACAATAAACCCATGGCGACCCTTAGACATCAATCGAAGGTCCCAAGTCTGCATCTCCAGACTAAGAATAGGCCACACAAGACTAACCCACGGATACCTAATCCCAAGAACCGAACCACCAAACTCATTTTTCTCCGGTCTTACTCCGTGTATCTCCGCTTCGGTACCCTCTTCGGTTTTGAAGCCATCTGTGTACCAGATAATGGCCCCAGTAGTTTCTGGTGTTTTGTTTTTCCATACGTTTTGTTCTTCAATTATGACCTCATATGGTATATCATAGCAATACCTTGTATTTATGTGGTCTGATCTCATTTCTAACTCGAGTCCACCTAGAGTCTCGCTTAAAAGTTTGTTTCCAGTTCTCTGCCTGCCGAGAAGCGGCGTCAAACTATGCAGTCTCAAGAGTCCCATTCTTGCCGCTCCTTTTATCACCAAGTAAAGTGGAGGAAGGTCTAGGATGGTTTCCATTGCGAATGTGGGGGTTGATTTCATAGCCCCTGTGATGCTGAAGCAGAACAGTCTTTGCAGGCTTCCTAGCTTTGATATTGTGGTTCTCTGCTATACCTTTGGCCACCATACCAAGGCTGCATATGCAATTGCGGGTCTTACCACTCTGGTATACAGCCAGTGCACCAGTCTAGGTGAGAGTCCCCATGTTTTTCCGTGCCTAGTGACTATTAAGGTTACTTCAGACTTTCGGATTGTTTTTTCCACGTTCCAGGTCAGTTTGGAATCTAAAGTTACTCCCAGGTATTTGACCTCTTCTGACAGTGGAATATTTTCATTTCGTAGGGTTAGGGGTGTCAGCCCCTTTCTCTTCCTACGTTTTGTAACGGGGATTATAACAGTCTTTTGTGGACTTATGTTTAGTTCTTCCTGTCCTTTTTTGCCATGATTTTAAGAGCTCTTTGCCTTCTATCCATGTTGTGAATAATTCTATATTGAATTTTTTCATATAAATAATCAAGTTTTTTAGTAGAAATTGTTTGTATTTCGGGCCAAGAGTCTTAGCAACTTAACACGACAAATTATGAGGCGGTCGGATCCACCAAAAGCAATGTTTTTATACATTAATAAATGCCTATATTTGTTTTTTCAGGTGACGGTACAACTATGAATGCAATAAATTTCATGGTTCATGGAATGAATTCTATTCTTATGTTTTTGGATATCTGGATTGTTTCCCATCCTGTTCAAATATTACATTTTATGTACCCGTTACTTTTAGCATTATCCTATACAGTATTTACTATAATATTTTACATTGCCGGAGGAACTACAAAGTAAGTACCTACCTACCTACCTTCCTAAAGATTTTCTTTTTTTTTTTGATTTTTCAAACTCAATAACGCTTTATTTTTTTGGAACTACAATATTCCAGTGGCTTGCATACAATATAGGCAAAAAAGCATTGTCTACCCTGGGAACAATAAAACAATCAAAAACAATTTTTTTGTATGTTAGTTTTTGTCCGTGTAAAACAACTTTGACAATTTATCTCTACACTAATATAATAAATAATAATATAGGACCGAAAAATGAATAGGTACTATATAATTTCCACGATCGCATTCTTTGCTTATTTATATCTTAAACTAGATCCCTGTATGAGCATTCCGTAATACCGTTCTAAAAGCAACGATCTCGCTGTACCTTAGCGTCTTAGGCAAAAGCAGAAGCACTGCTTTGGTACGAGTGGAACCAAGCGAGAGAGTCGGTAGGCAGTAGAGTAGAAAGAGATGTAACAAATAAACCTGTTGCAACCTTCGACCTTCCTTTATCTATCAGCCCGTGCCAAGAAAGCACGCGTTTGGTAAGTGCATTGGTGCCAATCTTCAAATTTTACCGTAGTTTGGAAAATTCTTCGTTTTCTCAATATGAAACACGCCTCTTTAAATTTTATTGTTAATTAGGTTAGTTAAGATATTTTTAAAGGGATAACGGATAAGGTATCGTAAAATAAGAAGCACTTTTGTGACAATTAAAATAATTTTTGCTGATAGGTTCATAATATTTAATAATCAGTAAGCTTATCATCATATTTCACATAATAATTGACTTCGTTTTTGGCAATATTGGTTCCATCAGGTGGATGATAGATGTTTAATTTATAATTAATATTTTCACCCTTTTGCTAGACTTCGTGCCGTCGGGTTTCGGGAAAAAAACTATGGAGGCGTGAATGTTACTTTTCCGGCTAGCAGCGCGTCTGCAGAAAGATCCTTTTCTGGATTAAAAATAATTCATACCTATTTACGAAACACATAGGGAGAGACACGCTTAAGTGAATTAACAATATTCTTTCCGAAGAGCAACCTTTTGTAGGATTTAAAACGCAAAACCAATTTTTATGACGATGTTTAAAAATAATTTTTACGTAAAGATCGCCGTGTTCAAGTAATTTACAAATAATGTCGTTTTATTCTTTTTTTGCCAGTGTTCTTTCCACAAACTCAAAAACAAGACATTTTGTGACAAGAATGAATGCTACGGAAGGTAAATTTTTGTCTACCCTGGTTAAAACAGCATTGCATGCCACTGCAATATTACAGCGTGAAAATTTCGAAAATCAAACGACCAAACAGTAACTTATAACAAGAACCCTTTTAAGTACGTCATTGTCAGTTTTTGTAATCTTAAAAAATAATTTGTTTTGAATATGCAAAGCACATTCTTGCTT
The DNA here is from genome assembly GCA_935413205.1 of Polydrusus cervinus. NCBI lineage: Eukaryota > Metazoa > Arthropoda > Insecta > Coleoptera > Curculionidae > Polydrusus > Polydrusus cervinus. The sequence continues at coordinate 5,537,908 of OW284520.1, forward strand.
AAAGAAAAAACTTTACAACATACCTTAATAATGACTAGGTTATATAATCAAAATTTATATCAGCTTTCGATCAACGATTATTAAATCTTAGCATTGCGTTCTACTAACCTTCACTGATCTGAGTATAAAGTCAAGGTTTCAGCGTTACCCTAGTTTCCTATGCTTGTAGATTTTCTCTTAATAACTAGTATACACTATATGCATGTAACACCTGACTGGCAATGGACAGTTGCTCTTTTAAGGGGGGGAGCTGCCGGGCTGCAGCCCCCCCTCCTCTTCCCCGGTATTTACACAAGCGCCGAAAAAAATATTTTTTAATGTTTTTTTTCTGGCTTTTCAGTCAGTAAAACAGAATTTCTTTTAGAATAACCCATTATTTTTTAACTTGTCGGGCCAGGTAGATGCTGGCTAAGCTGTTTGATGTCGGCAACCTTTATAAATGAATTTTCGATGGCCCCTTCTATACTAACAGGACTGCATTCAGCCTGCAGTTGAATAAACACGTCTTCCGATTATATTTTAGCGTTTATGGGTGTGTCAGTAAGGTGTAAGATATCACCTAAACTTTCAACGATAGGGAAAAAAGTGCCATTCAAAAGTTAAAGGTTTTTTTAGAATGCATAATCTAAAAATATTTTATAATCTACAGGGTGGTCCTAAACAGTAGTACTGAATAATAAAAAAGAAAATTAAATGGGACACCTAGTATAATTTTCTAGAATATGATTCAATGGAATAAGGAATGTGCAACCATATTAAAATTTTTGAAGTGAAATGCGACGTTGCCAAGTAATTAATTTTTTCCGAAGTTTTAGTAATTTTAAGGGTATCGTTAAAAAATCATAGTAACCTGTGGATTAACTATAGGCAAATATAATTTACATTGTGGGTACTTTAAAGTACGTTATATTGATCTACAATAATGTTTTTTAAATTTCTTATACAGAGCGTTCATTATAAGTTGGACAACTCGATAGTTTTAAATTGTTTAATTAGAACTTTCCTTTTTTACCCTGAGTTAAGACAAATCCTAAAATATTTCAAAAACTATGATATTTATATATAACATTTTTAATAAAAAATTAAGGTTTTCGAAAGATAAATCCTTTTGCCTAAAAAAATAGGGGGGTCCCATTTAAAAAAATTGAAATAAAGCATTTTTATAACTATTGAGTTGTCCAACTTATAATGAACGCTCTGTAGGTATAAGAAATTTAAAAAATATTATTGTACATCAATATATCGTACCTTAAAGTACCCACAATGTAAATTATAGTTGCCTAGGTTAATCCACAGGTTACTATGATTTTTTAACGATATAGGTACCCATAAAATTACTAAAAATTTCGGAAAAAAATTAATTACTTGGCAACGTTGCATTTCACTTCAAAAATTTTAATATGGTTGCATAGTCCTTATTCCATTGAATCATATTCTAGAAAATTATACTGGGTGTCCCATTTAACTTTCTTTTTATTATTCAGTACCACTTTTTAGGGCCACCCTGTAGATTATGAAATATTTTTAGATTATGCATCCTAAAAAACCCTTTAACTTTTGTATGACACTTTTTCCCTATCTTTGATAGTTTAGGTGCTATCTAAGACAGACACCTTACTGACACACCCTGTATAAATAAGTTTTGCTCTTTTGCATAATTGATTTTATAAATAATAAGTATAGTAAAATACTTAGATATTTTTATTTTAGAAACAGGTTAAACAGGCTAGCAGAAGTATTTTTATTAAATTTAAAAAGTTTATAAAAAATTATAATAAAGTAGTTTTTACTTTTATCTGATTGCGCGCCTTAAAAGTTGTTGCCATAAAATTCGGTCAATTCGGTGGATAAATAAGTAGGTATTATAAATATTTTTAATAATAATTAATTAGCCAGCACACTTTGACTTATTTTTTTAAATCAAAGTTGCCTGATTAGTAAATTAAGAATTAAGCTAACTGGGCCACCTTGTAAGAAAACTATTTCGGCCAATGTCATAGTTGCTGGTTAGGTAATTATTGTTAATAATCTTTATTTAACCCGACATTATTATATTATGTATAAATGTATCAATATGGTTTTATTTTTAACTTGAACCCCCCCCCCCCGAACATATTTTCTGGGTACGCCACTGGCAACAAGATTTTATTAATAAAAACTACGTAAACACACAAAAAAAAGTTTAATTTTTTTAGGACTGGTTCTCGATACATTTACCCAATACTAAAATGGGATCAACCTGGTAAGACTACAGGAGTTTGTGCAGGGGTTATGGTATTGATGATTTTGCTACATATGCTCATATTCTCTATCTACAAAATTCGAATGAAACTGTACGAAGTCCTATATTTGCCCAGTATTGATCCCCCAACCCCTGAAAAGGAACTTAACGGTCATGTTAATAAGGCTATGGCCAATGATCTTGTTTAGATAAATTATTGTCATGTCTGGGTCAGGTATACAAGGTGTTATGGAATTGACGCATAATATTTAAATGGTAAATTCTAGAAAAACACTCTCTAAAAAATTGGGGCAGTACCCCTAAAACCAGACCGAATTGGCCGGACGCCAATGAGAAAAATTTATATGTGCTTGTAAACTGTAGAACAAAAGACGCCGAAAACTTACCTTGCGCCCTTGCGCGATTCTAGTCTTATCGCGACGTTCCGTGTGTTTTGATGACGGTTTCTTTTTTTAACATTACACTATTTATTTTAATGCGCACTTTGTCGTTAAACAAATAATTTTCATAGTCGGTCTTTTGGAACAGTTGTGCTTTGTGTTTAAAAGTTTGTGATGGGAATTGCGGAAAGAATTTTAATCGTAAATTGGATTTATAGCGATTGTTTTTATTATGGTTCTGCCAGACTTGGGATTTCGAAGGTAGATTTAATTTTTATTTCTTAAGTTAGAACAGGTAATCACGGATCACTATTTATCATTTCGAATAAAAACAAACACATGCCACTATTTATTTGGAACTCCTCCAGTAGCGGCGCGGTCAAATTATAATACCAAAAAAACAAATAGTCAATTTCTTTTTTATTATTGATGCGACATTTAAAGATATTTTTCTCTTGAATGTTGTCATATCAAAATTTTGGAGTTTAAATATTCATTCATTTCATAACACCCTGTATACTCTTAAAGTTGAAAACCCGTAGTAATATTTTAATATAGAATTGTAGTGACTCTGCTGAAGGTGCCATGTTGCTTAAAACAAATGGTCGCCAAAGCTATCAAAACCAAACATACAGGGTGGTTGTTTAATGTGGCAACGTACAATAGCTCCATTATTATTCCAAATACATAAAAAATGCTAATATAAAAGTTAAAGGACGGTAAGCGAGCTATAATTATTTTTGACTATAGGGAGGCTCAAAAAAGCGCCACAGAAAAAAATGCATTTTTTTTAAATGGTACACCCTGTATATTATTGCATTTTTAAATTATACTTAGCATTCTTTATCCATTTTATAAAATACACCACATGTCTAAATTCAATTGCTTTTAAGATATTGACATTTAAATAATGACATTATATCACACTTCGACAGACCACTGCGTTAAAATGGTGTATCTTAGACAAAAACGGGTTTCACGGTCCTATCTAAGTTTTTTATATTCTACCCAAAAACATTCACTTTCGGTTTAACGATTCAACCTGTAAAACCGGTTTCTAGGTTTAACCGTAAAATAAAAGTTGGTATTTTTGTGTAAAAAATAAAAAACTAAGATAGACAGTGAAAACCGTTATTCTCTAAGATGCACCATTTGGACGCAGCAGCCTATCAAACTGGGATACAGGGCATTTTTTAAATGTCAATATTTTGAAAACAATTGAATTTAGACACGTAGAGTGTTAAATAAAATAGGTGTAGATTTCTAAATATAATTCAAAAATGCAATATTATACAAAGTGTTTAATTTTAAAAAATACATTTTTTTCTTGTTGCACTTTTTTGAGTCACCCTATAGAGTCAATAATAATTTTACGTTATAACTTAGTTACTGCCCTTTTATATTAATGTTTTTGGTGCATTTGAAATAGTAACGGAACTTTGCCACACTAAACGGCCACACCGTATGCAATTTAAAAAAAAATTAATACTACATAAAGTTATATTATTTTTTACTTAAAAAGTTGCTAAAAATTGTACGGTTAGTTAATATACAGTCTGTTTTTTGAGCGCCGACACTTAAGGTTGTGAGTCCTTGGGTGATTTTAAGAAGAAAAGTTAATATTAACATGTCCTAAAGCTCTTTATTTTTGAGCTACAGGTTGTTTTTTTAAAAATATAACTTTTTTATCATAATTATTATATCACTCTTAGATATTTTTATGAAATTTTGTACACACCTCTTAATTATTAAGGAGCATTTTTTGACTTAAAAGATTTTTTAAGTTTTTACCAGTGACGTCCGTACGTGGTTTGAACTGAATATTTTTAAAGAAAAAAATGGTACGCCACGGATTTTTCTAAAAACCAAATTTATATTTAAAATCCCCATTTATTTTGGAGCAAATTTGGTCCATAGACTACTTTCGTATGATGCACCCTTTTTGCATAAAAAAATTAAAACCAAAAAAATGTTTAAAAATTTTATTTTAAAAATCGCAATTCATTTAGTAAAACGATAAATTCCGAATCTTAAATCTAAAGTCCCTGGTAAAAATTTAAAAAATCTTTTAAGTCAAAAAATGCTCCTTAATGATTAAGAGGCGTGTACAAAATTTCATAAAAATATTTAAGAGTAATATAATAATTATGATAAAAAAGTTATACTTTTTAAAAAATGTTAACACCCTGTAGCTCAAAAATAAAGAGCTTTAGGACATATGTTAATATAAACTTTTCTTCTTAAAATCGCCCAAGGATTCACAACCTTAAGTATCAGCACTCAATTAAAAAACACCCTGTATATTGTTAACATAATTCTGTAATTAAAATTAAGTTTTCCCACGTATTTTACGTAAGTATTTATTTAAAATTTTTACAAACATTAACCGTCACTATATCGTTCTTAGACCTGACTTAAACCTTAAATTACATCGTATTTACCTAACTTTCTCTTTATATACAAAAGGGGAAAAGATTTTCATTTTGTTGCGCAACCTAGACATTTTCTTAGATTTTTTTTAATGTACTGATTAATAATTATGTATTTATTTGTGATTTAGGCTACGGCAGCGGTGTAAAGTGCTACCCTAAAATTGTACCTAAAATTTAACTAGACTTTTGCTTTCTATGAGGCTGTAGAGTGCCTAGAAACGAAACTAATTAGTGTAAATGTGTATGTTTAGGTTATTATACAGGGTGTTAATTTAAAAACGTACCATCCTTAATATTCAAGCCCTTTTACAAAATATATGGAAAACTGCAAAAACCCGTCAACTTTATTTCCAAGGGACACGTTTTAAGCTGGTTTTTAATTAAATAATATCAATCCTCTTGCGGGGCTGGAAACAAACCCCAAAATCATAAATAGGAAAAGGGAGTTGAGTGATACATCATTTGAAAGCAGTGGTGGCTCGTCAGGTAAAGTAGGTGAAGGGGCTCTTCACCAAAAAAAAGTAAAACCAGGAGGAAAGTTTTTCGGCAATATTTAATATTAATGTACCAATACAGCTACCATTTTAGCCCTTAAAAAATAATTATGTTCGAATTAATAATATTAATTTAATCCGACTGTAGCTATGCATAATAGGGTCACTGTTAACTCCGATGAAAATAATTATACACACTCGTGCATTTTGGCGCACCCCAGCCGACCGTGTCCGTTAGCTCAAAGCAAATGAAGACATAACGTCCAACATGGCTTTGATATTCACCGTTGCTATGGTTACGTGACGTCAGTTACGCAAACAGCATATAACAATTTGCATTATGATGAAGGGCAATTTAAAAATAGATCTGTCATTTGCACCATTGTTTTAGCATTGGTTCGCCTAACCTTAAGGTATTTATCTTGAGACTTCGCGAAAAAAAAGCGACTACTAAAAAGAAGAGCGTATCCCGGCTCTAAAAATTTTTTTCTTAGTGACTTCTAAAAAAATACTGAATCTTCATACGCCCTACAATTTTCAAGGCCCAAGGAGGGGACGGGTGAAACTACACTACCCCCCCCCCCCCCCCCCATCCCCCGGATCCGCATTAATTGTGGTTTGAAATCTACTCAAATTAAAGGTCCAGTATAAGATATTTTTGAAAAGGTATTTAAACCACTTTTTAAATGATGTGTCTCTTACCCCCGTTTTTGAAAAGCAGCTTGAAAATATTCCCCTTGAAAATAAAGTTGAAGTGATTTTGTATTAGTTTTCAAATATTAAGGCTGGTATCAGTGGCGGATCCAGGATGTTGCTGAGGCGCGTGACTAAAAAAAGGGCCCCTAAAAAAGAGCGTATCTCGGCTTTTAAAATATTTCTACTCAGTGACTTTTAAAAAGTACAGACATACGCTCTTCAAGGGGGGGGGGGGGCTGCCTCGCCCCTGGGTAGTACGTTTTTAAATTAATATCTAAATAGGTTATGTTTAGACAAATGAAGTTACCAATCCGTTTTCGTCTCTCTTAAGTATTTTAGTTATAAAAATAAATGTATGTACCTGTTCTCGAAAATGTGCATTTAAAAAAAGTTGGTTCTGTTTTTTAAGAACCTACGTATTATTTTGTATTATGTAACTTTTTGGAAAATTATTTGCCCTTTTTTTAACAGGGCGTTAGGCATTTTATATACTATTACATTAGCATTACGTGTTTTGTATTGTATTGAAAAACAGATTTTGGTAATAAAATTGTGTTAATTCATTCATTTTGGTTATATTTTTGAGCATTATACTTAAAATTATATATACACACAGACCTACAGCTTAATGTGGGTTCCGAACCACGATCCTCAGTCATGCGACACCCCTCAAGGGTTATCAGCCCTTGTTTTCTTACCATTGCATGACGAACCGATTGGAAAGTGTGTATCTTCTTTCGCACCTCACGAGATGTCCGAGCTCATCCGGCCTGATCACCGGCGTGAATGGGGTGGGTTGGGAGATGATACATTTTACACTCTTCCCTGCATTCTTAAATCCACTGAATTTCGGACATACTTTTTTTATTGTACGTATGCCCACTCCGGGAATCGAACCCGGGTCGCCACGGTCGAATACCAGTAACTCACCTCTGAGCCACCGCCGCGGTATTAGAATTATATTAATATTTCGACTCTGTTATAAAGACGACTTACTATCAATTTATCGGTACTTTAAAAACACCCTGTATATGTTATTTACTACTTGTCGACTAATCGGGCACACCCTATCCAAAATTTTATTAACCACGACGTTGTAATACAAAAAAGAAAAATTGTAAGTTGACACGATGTATACAAGCGAGCATAAAGTGAAATACGATGTCATAAAAGTCTTTTGTAATGCTTGTTCGCAGTCGATTCAAATAATATTCCTATACCGGTACGTCGCAAAAATGACAAATACAGCACTGAATCAAAATCAAAATTTAATTGCCATTGGAAATTGAATGGAACGACATAAACTTCTTTATATGGTCGCATGTTGTAATTCTACTCCTCCTCAGTTGTTATGAGTACAGATCGTACTTGTATTTTCGAACATGATATACCATATATGTAGTTCAAAAGTATTATTACCAAAAATCCCCCTTTTTTACGACCTTGGATTTGTCATTAGACCATGAAATTTTCAGATTTTTGCAACTAGTACTATCTTAGATATAAGGAAAGGGGGCACGAAAATTTATTTTACCTCTCTTTTGACGCTTAAAATTAAATAAACAATAGTCAGCTCTTAAATTTGACATTTCACTTGATTGGATGCGATTTAAAAAGATTAATGCCATTTTTAAAGGGTGTTTTACCTATTGACAATAGTTATAGTCTATTTTAAAAAGGTGTAGGGTAATAAAATGAGAAATTCCGTCCAGTTCGGCTCAATTTCAGTGTCGGCCATAGGCGTAGGTAAATTTTGTATATTAAATTATTTATAATAACTAACCAAAGGAAAGAAAAGGAGGGAATTTGATAAAGAAGGAACTATTATGTAGCTATAGCAAATTTACACAAACATCGTTTTATGAAATATGCCGTGGAAGATATACCTGAAAAACATAGTGTAACTGTGCTGCGCACACCGCCATATCATTGCGAACTAAATCCTATAGAACTTATATGGGCGCAAGTGAAAGGATTTGTAGCAAGACACAACACGACATTAAAAATAAAAGACTTGTAAAAGCTACTGTTTGATCAAGCCATTAAGGAAGTGACACCAGAGAACTGGCGAAAAGCAGTCCATCATGTCGTTAAAGAAGAGGAGAAAATGTGGGATCTTGACCACCTGATCGATCGATCGTTAATTATAAAGTCAAGAGGAGGTGACAGTTCCTCAGATGACGAAGAATATTATGATTTTTTAAAATTTAATTTCTGTATAATGTATTTTTTGTATTTTGTATTTTTTTTTATAATGTTTAATTAAAAATGGGTGTACCTAATACATAATACATAATGCACGTCTTTGCCACACCATTTTCAGTGTTTGTGAATGGATGACTATAGGCAAAACCCATAAATTGACCCAAACCCGGGTGGTACTACCTGCACTTGATGAAAATAAAGAATTTTGCAATGAAATCAATGCCAAATTATGAAAGTGATGGTTTAAATATTCGTTGGGACAAACAGTGTAGTCCCTTTGCATACATACCTAATGAGCTTTTATTACTCTACACCTTTCTGAAATATACTATAGATAATTTTACTTTTATTTTATATTATTTACGGAGGTTACTAGAGAAGTGAAAAAGTTAACGTACCAAATCAAAAACTCTTAATAAGTTGATCTAGTTCACCCACACGTTTGCTTCAATATTAAAACATCCTTGAGGTTCTGCACTGTTGAATAGACTTAATTATTAGAAAAAAAGGTAGGTGGTTGACTTCTACACTGAAACCATGAGAAAATATTTTGTGATTGGGTTTTACAATATTGCAAATCATTTTCATTTAATGGCGATTTTTTGTATCGATTCCAGGTATATAAAGACTTATCAAACTTGAAGAAATAGTCCATTCTTGAAGTGAAGTGGGAATTTAAATGGAGAGAAATAATAAACTATAAGTCTTTCTCCGCTAATAGATTAAGAAACACTCAAAATATGTAGAGATTCTAACTTTTAAAACATTTTTCAAAATAAATCAGTGAAGGAAGACTCAAAGTTTCTTATTTCTTTCCATTTAAATACTTAGGTATCAGTTGTCAGGATCTTGTTTCGATTCAATTGTTTGTTTCTTTTGTTATTTCAGAAATATGTACTTATACAGGGTCCTGCACCTCACCCCCGTCTTCTATAGCTCACTTATTAATTAAGTTAAAATTGTGATATTTTGCAGACTTTACCTGTATCCTAGGGCGCATTTCAGGAAACTATTTTTGTTTATACAGGCGGTTCCAAAAAAGTGTGACGTCATAAGGATATATTTTTTTAGATTACATGTCATATATATATATATATAAGTATATTCGTACTTATTTGGATGCCTCTTAGTTTCCTTTATACCCCTAAAATTTTAATGAAATCGGCTCAGTATTATAGGCGAAAAAGAATAAAAAATCCGTTTTGCACCACTGGTTTTAAAAATTAATAAAGAATAAAATAATGCCTCATTAATAAAATTTTACAAAGGTACTTAATAAATAAGGTCAAACAGTCTCGTTAACCAAGTTTGATTAATACGAATTGTACAGGGTGTTCAAAGTTTAGTGTCAAACTTGCAAAATCAATTTATTTTTCTTATTTCAAATTGGAACCCCTGTATATTATTATGTCAATCGATGTAGAATTACAAATCAAACATTTGTTCTAATTACCACCCTATCGAAATTCCTAAGGCATCAAGACTTATTGTTAGATTATTATTAATTATTTAAGCTGTATTATTTTTTGTGATGGTATACAACCACGAAGAGCTCGTAGATATGATTTTCATATTAGGAGCATGCGAAAAGAATTGTTTTTTTATCACTTTAGTAAACGTTAATACCAACAAATTATTTTCCAGACTGTTGAAATAGTTGATTAAATGAGTTTTCTGCAAATAAGTCTTGATGCGTTAGAAATTGGGATAGGGTTGTAATTAGAACAACTGTTTGATTTTTAATTTTGCATCGAATTACATAATAATATACAGGGGTTACAATTTGAAATAAGAAACATACATTGCTTTTAAATTTGCAAAGTTTGACAATAAACTTTGGACACCCTGTACAATTCGTATTAATTAAACTTGGTTAACGAGACTGTTTGACCTTATTTATTAAGTACCTTTATATAATTTTAATAACGAGGCATTCTTTTATTTTTTATTAATTTTTAAAACCAGGGATGCAAAACTGATTTTTCTTAGTGTTTATTTTTTTTCGTCCATAATATTGAACCGATTTCATTAACATTTTGGGGGTATGTAAGCAACTATAAGTGGCATCCAAATAAGTAAGAATATTTATGGCATGTAATCTAAAAAAATAGATCCTTATGACATCACACTTTTTTGGAACACCCTGTGTAAACAAAAATATTTTCCTGAAATACGCCCTGGGATACAGGTAAAGTCTGCAAAACATCAAAATCTCAAGATAATTGATAATTGAGCTATATAAGACGGGAGGTGAGGTGCAGGACCCTGTATACAGAATTTTAAATATCTATTATCTAAATTTTGCTTTGTACATTATGTACAATTTGCAACAATATGAACTTCCGCTTTTGCTGGAATGTCATATACCCGGTGACAACGAAGTTACTACCTAGCTTGTCACATCCTTATAAAATAATTATGAGATATTGGTATCTTATATGGTTGGACTGTGCGCACATTTTCAATATTAAACGTCTGACTGTCACTTCCGGTTAAACCGGAAGTCCACAAAACTTTGTTATTTTAAACAGAACACCCTGTATATCCTTATATATTTGCATTCTATGAAGAATTTTAAGAATAAAATATGTATTATACCCAACTAGCATTTTTACGTCGTACCGACGTTATATATTTTTCAACCTGACGTTGGAAACTTACGTCGATCTGACGTCGAGAAAAATCGAATTTGCACCAATTTGGTAAACAAAATAAGGGTTGTAAGGATGTCAGTATATGACTTCTGCAGTAACAAATTTCATGTATATTTGTTACTTATGCTCACCTAAAATGTCGGGAAGTTTTAAACATATCTTTATTTGAAGGAATAAATAAAAGCATGAAGTCTTTCTCCACTGGTTTGTTCGGGTCATATCTTTATTTGACTTCTGCACGGGTAAACATACTAGATCACTTACAAATATGACCAACTGATATTTTGTGAGTTCTTTCATAACATATAGGTAATGGGTGCTATATAAAGACCTTACTCTTACTAAACAAACTTATTTAGAATGTTTCGGTCGCTTAAAATTGAAACGCAAAGCACTTCACTGTTAAAATTTGGCAATATAGAGCCTTAAAAACTAAGCGCCCCTTAATTCATCAAATTGAAGAAATAATAATACTATTTCTTGAATAAAGGAGAAAACTTACATAAATTAAACTAGCATCTAAATACTCACAATACGTAAACTAGGTTATTATAGATCAAATAGGAGCAGTTTCTAGTATTTTATTTTGTTTTCCAAAATTATCTTGAGAAGAACGAAACCCTAAAATTGGCTCCCGTCAAAATATGGCGGAGTCACGTCGTTACCTAAAAGGGTTTAAAGCACGCTTTAGGAAAGAATTAGTCGAACACAAGTGACGTATAAACAGATTTAGTTAAAATAATTATTCAAATTGTGCATAGGTAATGAAAGTGCAAAACTGCATTATTATTGCAAGTCAAAAAATGTACTTTCTGTATACCCTTAGTAATATTTTTACGTCCGGCCGACCATAAATGTAGTCCCTTAAGGACCTTCAGAAATGAGTCATAGTGTGACGTCTGTGTGACTACTTTTAGCATCATAGATACTACCTCGGCATTTAACGTCAGATTACGACGTTTAAACGACGTAAGATTAGAGACTATTTGCGACCTCAATCCGAAAGAAACTTAGTAAAATGTACACGACGTAGTTTAGCCGTTAAATACTAACTAGACATCTTAAGTAAGGACAAGAAGAAACCATACATACCTCCTTACAATGCGAAAGTAGAACGAAATTAATGTGAAAATGGTAGAAAAAGTTCGCTAATTAAAAGGTAAAAATGATTGGACAGAAAAAGGAGTTGCACTAATTAAAACATTTACCTCTAGTTTTAGAAATAATGAATATTAAAAACCATGTTTGCTTCGATTCGTCGATTCATGTAGGGAGGGATGTTGTACTGTTTTCAATGCCAACAGTATGAAAATGAATTAGTAATATCCACCATAAATATAATATTTAACTTAAAAAATGTGCTTTATAGTTGGTAAGATGTCCTTCCTGTAAAAACGATAAATCATAGCGACATAGCACATTTGGAATAAAGTAAACCTAGTGGAGCACCAACATTTTATATTTGAAAAAAATGGAGCACCCTAATGTTCTTAGTCACAAAAATATTTCAGGTTACCACCCATTTTTACTTTCGCGTGCGGTTTCACAAACGAGGTGACGCTACTGACTTATAGTTAACATACATACATAGTTATACATTAGTTCTAGATGTGTTAGTTACTTTTAATGTAGTTATGGGAGAGCCACGAACTGATATTAATTTCGTATTGAATCAGGTTTTTTGCAAATAGTACAGCTACTTTTCAAATGGTAAGTATATACATACATTTTTTTAAATTTTTTTCGTAACTTTGATTCTTAGAAAATTAATTCAAATTTATTCTTTAAGTCAGTTTAAGTTATTAAAGTAAAAGTACTTTAAGTAGTTACTGACTATCTCCCAAGTAACATAACTGTTCTTAGTACTGTAAGTACTTAATAAATAATTGTATTTTCTACATGGATTTATTTAAATAAAATACCTTTAGGGCTATTGTGCTTGTGGTGTTTATGTGATGGTGTGTGTGTGTTAATTGATTATTCTTTAACATAATATTGTCAATAAAATAAGAAATCTTAATCAAATACATTTATCTATTTAAAGCTATGTCGTAAAAAAAACGTGATTTGTAAAAGAAATATTTCGTATATAAAGACAATGTTCTCTTATTGTTTTCTATATCCAAAATAAAAAAAAAAGATCATCCCTTTGATTTTAGTTTTTCATAAAAAGTGGAAACCCGCAACATTGCCTGCAGGGATAAAATCCACCCTATCAGCAGGATAATTTAAAAAGCACTTAATCGATATGGTCAAAAATAAGGTGTACGTACCTATACAGGGTGATTCCTAAGTTGATACTTCTTTTATAGCTGTGTATAGAAGGCATTAAAATAAACAACTTTTTCAAAAAACTTAAAAATAGCCAAATTGAAGAAGTAAAAAATCTAAGTGCGGGCCTGGTAATCAAAACGTAGCCCTTTATTTTATATTGTTTTTCTCCGTTTTTTGTATGTTAGTCATGCATTTTACAGATCGGTCGTCAGTTATTTATTTTGGCAATTCGCTGCGCGGTGTTGTTTTCTGAAGCAAAATAATTTTAATAAATTGGTGAAAATGGAATGTGTAATAAATGAATGTAAGTACTTTATTTTTGGGTTTTTTGAAAAAAGGTATTTGAAAATGTTGTTTATTTTAATGTCTTCTATACGCAGCTAAAAAAGAAGTATCAACTTAGGAATCACCCTGTATAAAATGAGTTCTGTTCTGAATATTTACTTGCGATAACAAAACCCGAACATTGTATTTAAACGTAGACTTAACAGACTTTTCAATTTGCAGAGTAACAGAGATCAATGCAAAAAAGGTGGTCGAAAAATTTGCTGTTACATGCGACCTTGCGTCGCGAAGAGTCCAGATCATGCAGCATGCAGGACAAGAAGGCAGTACCGCAGTACCAAACCAGTAGGTAGCCTGCAATCACAGTTATTTGATAGCCGTTGCGTGAAGTGCACAGCGCGGTGTTTTCCACAGTTCGTACCTCGGACCGATATACCAATTTGTAGTACTGCATTTCAGCGGAGGCCTTTGTTATTGGAATCGGCCATATCTGGGCTATCTTGTTGGTGGGCAAAACGTCCCAAAACCGCGGGGACCACCGAAAAATAAGCCATTAACTATAAAATTTGCTACTTTTAATCGACCGGTCTTTTGTGTTTGTGATTTTATTTGCAGTTACTTTTGCCTGTTTTCATTTGGTTTTATATATTCTTCAAGGGTTGGTAAGCATTCAAAAACCAATTTAGATTTACTATCAATTGAGGTATTTGCAAATATTGATTTTTAAACTCATTTTCATAAAAAATAAGTGGAATAGTTGATTGAAACCAAGAAAACTTGTGCTGCTGTTTTTATTTCACCGGCTTCCTGAAGTTGTAATTGTATTTTGCAACTTGTTGATATTATATATAAATAAGGGTTTGGAAATTAATAAAAGTAATATTTATAACAAATAATTGGCATAAAGTGTCAGTTCAGTTGCTTTTTCTTAAAACTGAATAAGAAGGCAAAAGCAATTTATTTAAAAGTGTGAAAAATATAGTATCTACAATAAATTAGCAATTTGCCTTTATTAATGCTTTAAGGGCTTGTAAACTTGTAAAACCTAATTAAAACCGTAAAAAACAATTACGTTCGTTCATTGTTTAAAATTATTACTAAATCTGAATTAAAACGTAAGAAAATATAAACTCTCAAACTTAAGTAAAAAATATGGAAATTAAGTTTTAAATAATATATAATTAATAACAAAATTTGTATGTATATTTTTGCTGTATTTTATTAATAGGCAAAATTAAAAGTAAACTAACCCGAACAAAAAATAATAATTTTATTAAATCATTATTCAAGTGTATGTCATAGCATGAAAATAATAAAATATATCTTTAATGCAACTGTAATATCTCCATTTTATAATCGTTATATTACCATCCACAACTGATATATTATGTTATTACCTTTCTAGAGATAACTCGCAGTATTTAAATAAGTTCCAGTTTATGTATACACTTAGATGGTTTGATATGACATATAAATGACAACTTACTACCTATTAAACATCTGACAATTAGTATAAATCAAGCAAGCTGCGTTTCCTCATTTTTATGTTTTGCAAGAAATACGAGGCGGTTTAAAAAACTTGTTTCTTGATAAAGTGCATGCTTTAGTTAAGGTTATTAATAAGATCTATTTATCTACCTTAGGTTCTCTTGATGCAATTTCAATAACTTTAAACTAATGTTATTTTTATTCTGGCTCCAAATCACAGCTCAAATTTGGGTGTTCTTGTGCCCAAGTAACATTTTATAGTAATTCTCCGAATTGCGACTAACTTTTGACCAAATTTAACGTTGTTCTGCCGTCAAAAATGGTTGCACACAAGGCCCTACACTATCTGACGTTGTATAGTCGTCGTAATTACGTTAATACATTTTAGTTTAGCACCACGACGTTAAATATCGGTAATTTAAGTTCTCGTTTAAAAAGTTTCCCAAAAAGACCATTCGCGACGTTAAATTTCCTATGATTAGTAAACGTCGTTCACTTCAACGTTATCAAACGTCGCCTTCGTCGACGGAGATATATCTAACGTACGTTGAAGGCCTATACAGTACGCCATTCTGTTCCCAAGAATGGGAAACAGGCTCTATATCATTTCACTACATTATAAACTATTTTAAAGTTTGGCATATTTAATTTTAAACAAAACTAGTATAAAAAATGTGGCATAGAAATATAATAACAATTAAATTGACGAATGCAGCGTTCGAATTTTTAAGGTTATGTTGTTCCCTTTTTCAGGTTCTTCTTTTACAGAAATTATGTTTTAAATTAGTTGTAAAATTCAACCTTTTTTAACGGTTAAGGTTGGGTTTGCACTAGTTTGCGCCACCTATTTAAACTTTAAATTCAAAAAAGTTTTAAATAGGTGCAATGTTTTATACTTAGAGTCCTAAAGTGTAGATTTTCCAATTTATTGTGTGCTCTTTTTAAAATGGTTAATATTTTAGAATTATTTAATAAAGGACAAGATCAAAATGTCGCCATATTTGATCATTTTAAAATTTATCAAAGTTTCATGATGAGACTTAACAATTTTAACTCAATTTAAATCGACAATTATAGATTCACTTTAATTTACAATTTGAACCAAGATGTAATTACTATTTTTTTTACTTTGTTCAATTTTATTAAACATTTTGTTAAAAAAAAAACAAACATTATTTTGAAGGCGATTCTTAAATTTTGGCAGTATTATATTAATATTTAACAGTAAAGTGGCCGTTGTTGCCAATTTTAGTATATCCCTTTAACAATTTACTTGATTTAAATAAAAGCTGTAAGTGAAGATCATAATAAATACTATTTTAGCCCTAAAAATTCAAACACTCATTTGCTGCACTAATTCCGATGTATTGTTTAATACATAAACCTTAAGTTGTTTTACATTAATGATAACCCTACAACAACCCGGATTCTATTCCCCAAACTTGTGTAATTAAAGGTCGCCAGGACGTCGTGTTAACGTTGTGTCGACGGCACCGACGTTGACCCAACGTTAAAATGCAACTTGGGTGAGTATATTAGGTTCTGTTAATAGAACACTCACCTAGCTAACTTTAATACCTCGAAAAGGAAATGGGTGATATAAAATGTAAAAATTAATAAATTATTTATCTGTCAAATAAATTATTGTTATTATGTATCTATACGTGTGGAAAATAGGTGTTTTTAGAATTCTCTGGCAATATTTTAAAGCAAAGGTTGTAAAAGAATATTTCGATTGCATATAATGTCTATAATAACTTAAAAAAATATATAAATTAGACATCACTGTGAATATTTGCGAATGGGTCAGACAAGCAAACTGTTCGACGCGACGATACTATCAACTTCTTAGGTTTTGAGGTCGGCAAATACCGGATTGCCATAGTTAATTAGCTAGATTCTTTCACCAACAGAATACAATTTAAATGTTATTAGATTTCTTTAGTCGTCAGCCTTACGAAGAACCCGGTCAATCTTAGGGTCTCAGGTTCATGTTCCTTGGTAGGCAGGATATCTTTTTAGCAAAGGGTCTAATTAAATATTCATAAAATCTTGCAGATGTTGGCACTTCATTAGCTTATTTTTTGCATAATTTGGCAACTGTGTCTGAAGAGATCTTGCTGGGATGCACCCCTTCGTGATCGAGGTCGCTGACTGCTGTCGATGATGAATCCGTGCCACTGACACCTAATCCTATTGCTTTGTTGCCAAATTGAAGTCATTTCCAGGAAATGATAATAAAAATTGAAATTGAACAGGGCGCATAAAATATTGATTGAAATTATATACTATTTAATACGCAGAAAAAACAGTATATTGTTGTTTCATAATAACGATTATCATTTATTTATTTAACTATAAGATCTCATTGGTTTATATGCCACTGGTTTTTAATGATAGAATATATTTGGCATAAAATAATTTATATTTAAACACCATTAGCTTTCAATAACAAGCTATGATTGTGGCAAAACAAGTTACAATGTGTTCAAATATTTATTATAATGTAAGATTACTTTTATAGTTTTAGTTCTTGAAATCCCCAACAGGGCATCAATTCTTGGTTCACGGGGGTAGACTTTCCATGGGGATATGCAATTCTCTCATGAAAATGGCGATCTCGTATTCTTGAACACATATCGTAGGGAAAGTTTTCAATAAGACCACTGGACCTCCGTGAGTAGATTGCGACCGAAATATTTCCGCACGTAATAAATGCCACCGCTTGAAGAATTGAGGCCCATAAGTAAATCTTTCTTAACACAATGCGCTAACATAAAACTTGCCTATTCTTACAAAATAAACAAAGCAACAACGCATAGAAAAATACTATAGGAGGCAAGGCGACGACGCAACGGCAACCAAAAGAGAAACGTGTCCTTCATCAAGTGTTGCCTACCTTTTCTATGATTGAATTAAATATAAGTACTATTGAAATAAAAGAAATTAAAATTATTTTAATATTTCCTAGTTACTGGTTGGATAATATATACCTAATAATTTACTTAAAACAAAATGTAATTTATGTAAATTACAGTACTATTATAGCACTTAGTTATGCTCTTGATACAATTGTTTTTTTGGTTTTACAGGCAATCTTAAAGTTTATCGGTTTTTAGTATAGACAAATGTATATACCTAATTAATCAGAATACTTTAATTTTATTGATTTAAATATTATTTA
Source organism: Polydrusus cervinus (assembly GCA_935413205.1). Classification (NCBI taxonomy): domain Eukaryota; kingdom Metazoa; phylum Arthropoda; class Insecta; order Coleoptera; family Curculionidae; genus Polydrusus; species Polydrusus cervinus. The sequence continues at coordinate 5,556,242 of OW284520.1, forward strand.
TTGTTTTAAGCTTATATTTTATTAAAACAATTTAAAGACACTTAATAGAAATACTATTGTTGGTATTAAAATAATTTTTTTCTGTGTAAAATTTTTTTCGATTTTATTAAAACATCATTTTAATGATTAAATTTTTTTTCGCTTTGTTATGGGCCGATATCCAACAAGGCGCTTGCGTATCTGAGACAGATGAAAATCCTGATAGATGTTCATGATGTACACTGTACGTTCGTCTATAGAGTTACAAATTTAACATACATTTAAGGATAGTCAGGAGGATTGATGTGAATTTAAAAGGATTTGAATATTGTTTTTACTTAAATGTTGATGGTTATTCACTGTAGTCTGTATTTATTAAAAAATAAATAAAAACGTGGCAACAACGTTAGTCCATGTCTCGTCTGCAAAACTTCTTGCTCAGTTGCTGGTGATTATTAGTTCTCAGCATCGAATTCGGGCCAAAATAAATTAAAAGTTTTTATTTGAATATTGGACATATGGCGGAGGCGTACCAATTATAAAAATGTCATCACGATTTAAGACGCAGGTGTTAATATACAATAATTTAGAAGATATTGGAATGCCGATGATGACATTTTAAGAGCTAAATCGTGTCAAATTTAGAGTTAAAAAAATTGCTTAATTATAGTGTTGGTTTTACAGACTAGTCAAAAAATCTGAGCTTGTCGCATTGGCGAAAGTCATAAAATTATATTTCTGATTTATTAGATTTTTATTAGCTATTATTTTACATAATAAAACAATATATTAATAAAAATAAAATCAAACATTCAGGTACCTAAACAATATAATAACATAGGTATTTTCGTTTTATTTAACAAAACAGTCTAAATTGTAAAATGTAAAATTATTTTTTAAGGAACCTTCCTGTAAATTCCCCGATTGCCTGAGGGCCCAACCAGGCGATGCAAGCCCCTCTGAGGGCTAATCTAGCCCTGTCTGCGCCGTTTTGATGCGCAGCGCATGCGCAAGCCGCGATCTTGTCTCGCGGCGCATCCTTGAGCCCAGTGGTGGCTCCGATGAGGACCAAGGCGCTGCGCAGTCTAGTCCCGCCGCCCCTGCGCAGGACCGGACCGGCATGATGGTGTACCCGGATGCACAATGGGCCTGTTCAACGACTGCACCGATGTTGCAGTTGTATGATGATGTTAGTTACAGAGGTAAGCTAGAAACCTGCGGTTACAATTTTTTAAAATTAAAAATAATATCCGAAAATTTATTTCTCGTTCTTCTTGGACAAAACATGTTATATAGGGTGTCCCGTATCTTATGGGCCGTAGAGTAACTGGAGATACTAGACATCAAACTAAGCCGATGAAGTCTAGAGATACAGGGTGTTGAAAGTAAAAGTTTATTCTCGAAAATAAGCCATAATTTTAAAACGGTTTAATGAATCGAATTGAAAGTTGGCAATATTATGTTTTTATGAGCAAGAAATAAGAATTTGTAGACATTTTTAAGTTTCAAACTAGAGGGCGCTAGTTGCATACACTGGGCTTCATAAATCTATGATTTTTTTTCTTACCTGTGATATTAGGTGTTTTTCAATTTTATTTTCTTAAAAAGGGCATTTTCTGAGTCAAAAATGTGTACCTGATTGATCTTAATATTTTTAACGGTTTTCGAGATATTTCCCTATAAACATCCCAAAAAAACATAGTAAATAATTAAATTAACAAAAAAAAAAGTGACAATCCGAAAAAACTTATATGACATAATCGGCTTAGTTTGATGTCTAGTATCTCCAGTTACTCTACGGCCCATAAGTTACGGGACACTCTGTATATTGACTAGGATGAGTCTAAACAAAAGGTGTATTAGTGTGGGATTGCGCTTGGTTTCACAGGAAAGTCTTTGTGAGCATGTCACAATCACATGTTCAAAAATGCTTCTATTAAACTCATGTACCAGATTCCTCTGAAGGGCGTAAATGTGGCAACACAGGCTCGTCACTTGGTTCTTTGTATCCGCATCCGCAGAAAGACAGTGAACGGGTTCCGAGAGTCATTTCTTGGGGCCGCGCTTGCAGGAAATCGGCCTCCGGTCCCGGGAGCCGGTAAGAAAATCCACCGCGCCGTGTAATTTGGCCAAACCGATACCTGGGTACCACCGGTACCACTGCCAGTCAATCATTTAATGGCATATCATACAGAAAATTACCTATCAGACGCTTTATCGCGTACGTACCTGATAATCGGTACCCACTTTGGTACCCTAATATATCTGATGGTACCGCAACAAGTTTTATTCATTTTTGCGAATCTGTGTCTACAAAGAAACCAAGTATCAAATCGTGCCATGCTCTATTTTGTATTATTTAGCTTCTTGGATCATGGGCGTAACACTCATATAAGCTAGCGAAAAATTGTAAATAGAAAAGTTTTAGGACTTTTAAAAATCTATTATAAAACAAAAAAACTAAGTATACAGGATCAGTCAAAAACCCATGGAGGAACAAAGTTTTTTTTAAAGCAACGCTCCGTAAATTATTCTAAATTTCAATTATTTGCAAAATTCTAAAACAGAATAATAATATTATTATTATTATTATTAGATATTATAATTGTTAAGCACACCACGTACCCAAACTTAACCGTTTTCGAGATATCGAGTTTTGAATATCATTTTTCTAATAAAATATAAAATTCCTTAATTTTCTAGTCCGTCAAGATTTCTTAGAAAATATTTAGTTCCAGAACAACGTTCATTTTGTCAATATGGTGATCTGGACAATAGATGCCAAAAATACATTTGAAGGGAGTAATTTTCGCGTAAAAACGGCACGTGACACCGAGCGTATTAAAATGTTAATGATGATACGGGTTTTTTTTTATGATAAAACACCTGCACTGTAGGAAAAATCCTTTAAGGCGCTCTGGGAGCGGTGTCAGTGCGAAAAAAGCGATTAACGTTGATCTTGAAACGTTGAAGATTGTATTCATTGGGAAACACGACCTCAGGAAGATCATTCCACAAAGATGACGTTCTCCAGATGAAAGAATTCTTGAACAATGAAGTTCGAGGAGTACTAAGCTGAACAACATATGGATAGAATCAAGTGGGCAATGTTAGTCGAACACCTGCCATGGAAATATCTGTAAAAGAGAGCCAAATCACCAACCTGTCTTCGATGCTCCAGGCTATCCGAGGGTCTTGGTCAGCTCGGGATCGCCGATCAGACGAACGGCTCTCCTTTGAATGGAATCCAGTAGCCGAAGGGTGTGCTTGGGTGCAGAGCTCCAGACATGAGAGCAATATTCTAATGATGGTCGAATCTGGGCTTTGTAGAGTGTCAAAAGTTGATGAGGTGTGTACAACCTTTTGGTGCGGAAAAGTACACCAAGTTTCTGTGCAGCTGCCTTGGCAATTGCGGCAACGTGATCATGCCAAGACATATTACCTCCCAGATTGACCCCCAGCAAATTAATAGACGGTGCCAGGGGAATTGCGTGTCCTGCCATGACTATATCCGGTTCTGCAATGTTAACCTTTTTGGAGAAGACTGCTGCCTGGGTTTTCTTAGCATTAAATTCGACTTGGTTACTGTCACCCCAAGCCAAAATTTCTTCCAGGTCATTGTTGAGGCGCAATACTTCATGCTGCCTGCGAAGATGTGCGTCGGCAGCGGATATTTGGGGAGTCAAGGTAAAAGATGAGACAAGTGTGCTGTCATCAGCAAAGCTATAAATTGGATTTTGGGTTTTCACTAGAAGGTCGTTATATACAGTAAAAAGAGGGTAGGCGACAATATGGACCCTTGAGGAACACCGGCATTGATGGTGAAGGTGTCTGAGAGAAACCCGTCAATCGCCACTTGCAGAGAACGGTTCTTAAGGAAGCTGGTTAACCATAAACAAAATCCATTAGGCATACCGTAGGATCGCAATTTACTTAGAAGCCCATTGTGCCAAACACGATCAAAAGCCCTAGAGATGTCCAGTGCAACAGCCACAGGTATGGTGATAGCACACTAAGTTTTACAGAAGTGGGAAATATTTCTAATGAATTATTGTATCCAGACCCGGATCCCATCTCTAAATCAACTGTCTCCAAAGCATTGCAACGTTTTCATGAAAATAGAGGTGTCACAGATCGCCCAACTAGCACCGACGTTGTATTTTTCAACCTGATGTTGAAAACTTAAGTCGATCTGACTTCGAAAAGACTCGGATTTGCACCAGTTTGGTAAACAAAATAAGGGTTGTAACTACGTCAGTACCTATATGACTTCTGCACATTATAAGTAACGAATTTTATGTACATATATCTGTTACTTATTCTGCACCTAAAATGTCGGAAAGTTTTAAAAATATCTTTATTTGACTTCTGCACGGGTACTAGACCACTAACAATATGACAAACTGATATTTTGTGGGTTCTTTCATTAAATATAAGTAATGGCTGCTATATAAAAAGCTTACTCCTACTTGAATAAACTTATTTAGAATATTTCGGTCGCTAAGAATTAAAACGCAATGCACTGTATTGTTAAAATTTGGCAATATAGAGCGTTAAAAACTAAGCGCTACCTAATTGATCAAATTAAAGAAATAAGAATATAATGTCTTGGATAAAGAAGAAACTTACATACATTAAACTAGCATCTAAACACGCAGAATACATAAAGTAGTTTATTATAGATCAATTAGGGACAGTTTCCAGTATTTGGTTTTATGTTTTCCAAAATTATCTTGTGAAAAACTAAACCCTAAAATTAGCTCCCATCAAAATTTGGCAGCTTTAGGAAAGAATTAGTCGAACACAAATGCCGTTTAGACAGATTTAGTAAAAATAAGTATACTTAAATCGTGCATAGGTAATGAAAGTGCAAAACTCTCAACTCATTATTACTTCAAGTAAAAAAAAAATACTTTCTGTATACTCTTAGTAGGTAATATTGTCACGTCCGGCCGACGATAAATGTAGTATCTTAAGGACCTTCAGAAATGAGTCATAATGCGACGTCTGTGTGACTACTTTTAGCATCGCAGATACTACCTCGGCGTTTAAGGTTAGATTACTACGTTCAAACGACGTAAGAGTCAATAATTATTCGCGACCTCAATCCGAAAGAAATTCAGTGACATCTACACGACGTAATGTAGCCGGAAAATACTAACTAGACATCTTAAGTAACGGTATTACCCAAAAAAGGAACCAACACTGACGTCAGGTTTAGTTTATATTTAGTCATAAGTCCCGAAAATGCTAATTGGGCGACCAAAAAGTGGAGGACGGGTAAGAAGCGTTACTTATGAAGAAAATCCTCTTCTGTAAATGTCATGGTAAAAGTAATAGCAAATCCTATAAATTCGACACAATATAGGGCTTAAAATGAGTCGATATTTTATTCAAAAAATTACCAAAGGAAAAAATTCAAACCATATAAAATTCACTCAATACAAATATTGAGTAAAGACAATTTTGATCACGAGAATCGACGAATCTGTAACGTCATAATGGATATTTTAAATCAATATGTCAACTTTGTCAACTACATTTTGTTTAAACGGGCACGTAAATAGACACAATTGCAAGTATTGGTCAAACCAAAATCCACATTGTTGAGTTTGGTGTGGCATTATTGGTAGACACATCATAGGACCCTATTTTACACACGGGAATTTGAACTTTTGATGATATTTATTACTTTTGCAAGATAATGTTATTCCAGAGCTTAGACGGTTATTCCCGAACTATAATAATCCCAATTTACCGGGTGAACAAACATGGTTTCAACAAGATTGGGCTTCTACACATTTTGGACAGGTGGTGCGGGAATATCTAGAGTCTAGAGAAAACTTTTCCTGGTAAATGGATTGGACGAAGGAGTGCAACTGAATGACCAGCTAGGTCTCCCGATATGACCCCTTTGGACTATTTCCTTTAGGGTTATATAAAAATTTTGTGTACAAATATGGGCCACAAACTATCGAGGAGTTGCAAAAAAGAATAATGCATAAAATTTACAGTAATCCTCCCAATATATAGGTACTTTTAAATTCGCAAGAAAATTTTGCTCAACGAATTTATTACTGTCAGGAGGTAAACGGTGGACACTTTGAGCACCTTGTATTAGTAGTTTGTACAACAAGAGTGAATATGATGTCCATATCGTACGGGGAAGTAAATTGAGCATAACGCCGTAGACGGAGTGCCTAAACTTTCGAGCGCAATATGGACAATTCACTCGAGTTGTAAAGTATATTTTTTTTACGACTCAACTTCCGAAATTCATACTAAAAATTATTAAAAAATTATTTGAATCAGGCTTTGTAAGAAAGTACATCTTTAGTTCGGTCGAAATATATGTTGGTATTATACTGTTAATATTCGCACTATTTCGTGTACTCTTTAGAAAAAAATTGTGTATGCATAGACCTTGGGATAAATGTTTTAATTTAAATTAAAAAAACAACAAATTTAATCTGACAGATTTAAATATTTTTCAAGCATACTCTTAACCTTAACTCTGTCAAGTGTCAGAAAACGACTCGTAAAATTTCCAGCATGTAAATTTGGTTTCTGTGTAATTGACCACTGTGATTGGTCAGTTTCATATCCCAACTAGGATGTATATGAAATCATATCCGTTCAGCTAACCGGAATAGCCCGCTTATCCAGTCGCTGTGTAAAAGAAACAGCTAATTTTCATGTGGGAATAGAAAAAATAGGATGCCAAATTGTTGTTTACTAAAACTTATTTTTTATAGACATAGACATATTTTTATTTAACCACATTTTTGTAAACTACAAATTGTAGCAAGTCACATAAAATATAAAGCACCGTTGAGGGATGCTTCTAACTACATAAAAGTTTATATTTAAACACATATTCTTGTAAGAAAAAATAAACAAACTTTGTAATTACACACTATTAACAAACACAAGTTAAAAATCAAATGTTGAAGTTCTTGAATTAACAACATCAGGGTATTTTTTAACTGAGTAGAAAGCATGTGATTCGAGAAATTTCTTAATCGCAATTTTAACGAGAAATTTCTTTTCTTTAATTTAAATTAAAAAAACAACAAATTTAATCTGACAGATTTAAATATTTTTCAAGCATACTCTTAACCTTAACTCTGTCAAGTGTCAGAAAACGACTCGTAAAATTTCCAGCATGTAAATTTGGTTTCTGTGTAATTGACCACTGTGATTGGTCAGTTTCATATCCCAACTAGGATGTATATGAAATCATATCCGTTCAGCTAACCGGAATAGCCCGCTTATCCAGTCGCTGTGTAAAAGAAACAGCTAATTTTCATGTGGGAATAGAAAAAATAGGATGCCAAATTGTTGTTTACTAAAACTTATTTTTTATAGACATAGACATATTTTTATTTAACCACATTTTTGTAAACTACAAATTGTAGCAAGTCACATAAAATATAAAGCACCGTTGAGGGATGCTTCTAACTACATAAAAGTTTATATTTAAACACATATTCTTGTAAGAAAAAATAAACAAACTTTGTAATTACACACTATTAACAAACACAAGTTAAAAATCAAATGTTGAAGTTCTTGAATTAACAACATCAGGGTATTTTTTAACTGAGTAGAAAGCATGTGATTCGAGAAATTTCTTAATCGCAATTTTAACGAGAAATTTCTTAATCACAATTTAAAATTTTTTTTCACTGTAGTTTTTAACCGTTGAAGGAAGCACATTGTAAAGCTCTATTTTGAGCGAGTTATTTACAGATTTAGTAAGTCTATACCTGTTTGGTTTAATAAAATAAGCCGACCTGGTGGTGAATATCTGAATTAAGCTGAAAATTATTTTTATAAATTTCAATTAATTGGTGCAAAATAAATAATGATGGCAGCGTCAAAATTCTCAAATTAATAAAATGTGGTCTGCAGTGGTCCAGCACACCAACACCCGCAATAACTCTAACAGATTTTTTTTGTACCTAATCTAAAAATACGTAAGGAATTGGATGAGTTTCCCCACAAAATGACTCCATAAGAAAGGTGGGCGTGAAAAAGTGAATAATAGATATTTATCACTGACTGGTGATCTAGAAGTGCCTTTAATTTTCTTATTACAAAAATTGCAGATGACAATTTGCTCCGCAGAGACTCGATATGAGGAGTCCAACTAAGAGTGTCGTCGACTATTAAACCCAGCACCCTCACACTCTGACCCTCCACAACGTCACGATTTGTTAAAACTATCATTTCTTGGGTTTTATTTGTATTAAGTTTTAGACAGTTTTGTGTAAACCACACATCGGCCCTTTCAGCCAGAAGAGAACTAATTAATTTTAAGTTTTGGATATTTTTGTGACGACACAACATCTGCAAAAAATAGCATTCATAGAGAGAGAAAAAGGAAAACAGGTCATTTATATCACAAAAAGAAGAGGCCCAAGAACAGATCCCTGGGGTACTCCATTTTCGATCAATCGGAAATCTGACACATCATCATTGAGAGAAACACACTGTTTTCTCGGAGACAAATATGATTCTAGCAGGCCCAAAGGGTTACCCGTAACTCTAAACTCTCTAACCGTAAACTAATCAATAGCTTATGCGAAATACAGTCAAAGGCTTTGCTCAGGTCGCACAGCATCAAATTCACATGTTCTCCTCTTTCGAGACCCTCGACAATGTCATGCACAATCTAAACAACCGCTTGGACAGTGGATCGACCCTTCCTGAAGTCGTACTGGGAAGCACTAAGAAGACCATTGGCTTCAAAATAACTACTGATATTATTCTTTATTATAACCTCGAAGACTTTCCCAAAAATTGGAATGATTGAAATCGGTCTATAATCAGACGCTGAGTCTATTACGCTATTTATATCATATATATCAGATGAAGTTGAGTTTTTAAGACATGATCGCGGTTCTAACGTCGTCCTCAAAAATGGATAAAAATGCAAATGACCTTGGAGCTAATTGAATGGAATCAATAAGCTTTTCCTGCAAATCTTTCCTAATAGGCAGTGCCTGAACTATCTCAGAAGCAATATTTAGAAAATAGTCAATAAAATCACTAGCGCTTAGGCTAGTCCCATTATTATTATTGCGTGACATATGATTTCTTTCAGCATTGATAATTTTCCATGCACTCTTAGACTTATTTTTATTTTTTATTTATATTTTCTGATTTATTAGCAAATAAATGATATTTAAAACTCGATATTTCGAAAACGGTTAAGTTTGGGTATGTGGTGTGCTTAACAATTTCTTTTTACAATTTTGTAAATAATTGAAATATAGAATAATATACAGAGAGTTTCAGTTAAATTAAATTAACTTTTTTCTTCTGACTTTTAAATCTGTACTACTTATACATCTTTACCTTTTATTATTAATATCAATAAAAACTACTTAAACCAAACATTTATTTTTTTAAATTCCTTCCGTAACTCTAAAATATCTAAACGATGGGAAAAATATAGTCGTCATAAAGAATTCCTTTGGGTAATAAATAACAAATCCATTAGGTGTAAAACACATAATCATATCATACGTGGATACTCATTGAACTCGTTCGTCATACCAATTAAACAAGAAGCGTTGATTTTATTAGTCCTATTAGAGTTTTATGACATAACTCTTAAATCACTTTATAACAGATAAAAGCACACTATCTTTCATCTAGAAATAAAGATTATGATTATTAGGCTTTAAACAATGACCGGCCTTTTCTCAGAAAGTCAGAACACGATCCTGATTTTTTTAGGTAACTAAGTGTAACCTATGACTTCCTTTAGTTTCATTCTTTCCCACTGTGTCTATTAACCTTAACGAATAATGGGAACCGCGTTTATCTTGTTTATGTATCAGTCTTTTGTTTTATATAATTGTTTTCTAAAGCCATGTAGGGCAAAGCCCATGGCAACTCAACCCTTACCAAAAGTCTTCGTTTTCTGAAAAACTTTTATAATTAACATAGATAATTTAGCAGGATTGGCATTATTGTTAAACGGAACTTTTTTATGTTCCTACAGGATCTTAGGGGAAACCGGGACGATAAGCTTTAAAATTATACTGTCCCGTTGCAAACGGGACCTATGATCATTACAGTGGGGGCTCGCGGTCTTAAAAAATGGCGAAGAGCTAGGTATAGTGCGGATACTTAAACAAACATTGACTAAACACTCGTGTAACAAACGGCTTTCTTATCCTCATCTCTCCAACGACTGAATGGAGTTTTTATCACACAGTAAATCACGTAAAAACCATATCTTTAACCGTAAGTTTCGCGAAGTCTCAAAATAAATACTTTAAGGTTAGGCCAACCAATGCTAAAACAATAATGCATACGACTGATCTATTTTTAAATTGCCCTTCATCTTAATGCAGATTGTTCCATGCTGTTTGCGTGACTGACGTCACGTAACCATAGCAACGGTGAATATCAAAGCCATGTTGGAGGTCGCGCCTTCACTTGCTTTGAGCTAACGGACAAGGTCGCTGGGGCGCGCCAAAATGCACGAGTGTTTATAATTATTATCTATCGGAGTTAACCGTGGCCCTATTATGCATAGCTACATTCGGATTAAATTAATATTATGAACTCGAACATAATTATTTTTAAGGGATAAAATGATAGCTTTAATATTGTCGAAAAACTTTCCTCCTGGTTTTATTTTATTTTTTGGTGAAGAGCCCCTTCACCTACTTCACCTGATGAGTCGCCACTGGATCACTATACACATACCTAATCTATCCGTATACGCAACACTAAAAGAGCTCAAAGGTTTTCAACTCTGCAAGTCTCATGTAAGAAAATTTCACGAGGGAGAGGGTCATAATAGAGGTGTATGCCCTATAATATATGCAATAATTAAATAATATATGATGCAACTTGAATTAAAGTTAAATAATCAAACCTAGGATTTGTGTTGTAAGAAGTTGAAAATGTTTTCCTTAATTGAAGATATTTATGGTATAAAACAAGCAATATGAAAGTAAATAGAATAGCTATTTATGTAGGTACGTAGCAATAAAAAAGATACTAGTTTTATAATATCACTATGTACACCCTAGATTACATTACAATATACAACAAAAAATCATAAAAAAAACTTTTAAAAACATTTTAATGCCTCTTTTTCTTAGCAGAGTTGAGGTAAGTTATTTGGAAACGAACAAATTTTGGTTCGAACTTCGATGGCTTCCGGCTTGACTAGAAGATGATATTTAGAGCTTTTCAAAGCTATTACAAAAACTACTCTTTTAAATATCAAATCGTTTTAGTTAAGCATATATGTAAATTTTTATCTCCTTGCGTAAGAAAAGCAAAGAACATGTCATTATGAGTCATGCAATGATGAATATATTAGTACATAATTAGAAAATAATGCAAAATCTCTGCGTGATGATGTGACATGGTCATTTATTACTAAACTTTTGAACTTTTATGAAACATATTACCAACCAAGATATTGGTAATGAATTGAAAATTTTGTTATTATAGGGGAGTCGATTGGGGTTGATGATGGTTTGGGGGCAGAGACAAAAAACTTATCCCAAATTTGCGGTTTCAGACGGTATGGGTTAACATCCGATCCTTTAAAATTTTTACAACAAAAACGCTAAAACCAAACAAAAAAAAAGGTTGTTCAAACAAAATCATAGACAATTATAGGATAAATGGTCCCGAGGACCAAAGCGTGAGAAAATTCGTTTTAATGGCCTAATTTCGACCATCGTGGGCAAAAAACCCAGCGTTCATTATCCGTACAAAGGCCCGTTTTTAAACTTTTAATGGATCGAGTCAACAGTCGAAACTAAAATTTATTCTGAATCCGAAAGTTTTTTTGCCGTCTGGCTATGTCGCGAGGACGTTCTGTGCTGTTGCCGAACCGCGAGATTAAACGAGATGTTGCCATTTTTACATACCTTATACGGGGTGTCTCAAAATTACTCTTCGAAGACACCGGGTTTAGCTGTTATATGGTAAGGTTGTCAGAAAGGTTCTAAAACAGAAAAAATCCTAATAGAAAAATTTCATAATTGCTATAATAACAGGCCACATTTTGCTTATCCATTATTAACTATGAATATACCATCGCGCCGATAAAAAACTGGGACAGGAAATTTTTCTATTTTCTCCTAGACTATTAAGAATAATTTTACATCAAGCCTGGTACCAGTAAAATGTCATGAAAATTTGCATGTCACTAAAGATTGTCACTTTATGATTGACTCGTCAAACATACAATCATATATTATTTGTAAATATGCCACAATTAACCCCCCAGCAAAAGGCAATTATTTATAGTCGGTTGCGAGATAGTGTTGCTATTAGGGATATTGCAGATAAACTGGAAGTAAGCAAGAATACCGTGCTATTGGTAAAACAAAAAATAGCAAGACATGGGACTATTATTAGGAATGCAGGTTCTGGTCCCCCTAAAATTTCTACTGATGATCATGATAGAAGACTGGTTAATTATCTAAGGGATCATCCCTTCGAAACTGCAATCAAGGCAAAAGAAGAGACGAATTTTCCAGGTTCTGCAAATACCGCTAGAGACAGGGTTCGAAATTCCGATATACGAAGCCGTTGTGCTGCCAATAAAAATTTTTTAACGGAAATAAATAAACAGGGCAGGTTAGAATTTGCACATGAATATATTAATCAAATAAATTTATGGGAAACAGTTATATTTTCTGACGAGAAAACTTTTCAGTCATGCAATAATGGGAGAATTCGGGTGTATAGGCCTTCCGGCATGCGGTATGATGAGAGATACACCCACAAAACCAACCAAAGTGGGCGTTTCTCCATAAATGTTTGGGGTTGGATTAGCGCTAGAGGACCAGGACTTTGCCAAATCGTCGAAGGAAGACTAACTGCAGCAGTATACGTTAATATACTAAACGAAGTGATGATACCATCGGTAAACGCTGTATACGGTCAAAATTACACATTTCAGCATGATAATGCTCCAATACACACAGCGCGCATTGTACAAAATTTTCTCCAAGAAAATAACATAGCAGTTCTTCCCTGGGCTTCGAAGAGTCCCGATTTGAACCCGATAGAAAACATTTGGGGTGCCATGGTCAAATCTATGTATAAACATGATTTTCAACCTAGAAACAGGGATGAATTACGTAATAGGATAAATCAAGCTTGGGATGAAATAACTGTCGAATTATGTAGAAACTTAGTTTTAAGTATGCCACAAAGGCTCCAAAAAGTAATAAGCAGAAATGGTTCTATGACCAAATATTAATTTTGTGTTGTTTTGACAAACTTTGTGTTCGCAATTTTTTTCTTTTTATTAAATGTATTTTATTACCTGTATTAGCTTTATTTATTATTTTGTGGTAATGGTAAATATAATAATTTATAAAATATTTGACTTTAAAAAAATCTAATAAATTTACTTTATCCATATTATATGATGTCTCTCAAATTTAACCACCCCGTATAGAAAAATACAAAACATTCCATTATGTAACCTAGGTTACTTTTTAAATTTTGAATGTTTTTCCTTTTTAGCTCTAGACACCTTTTATAGTCTAGGGGATATGTATTTCTTACATTGTTTTTGTAAATCTCTTGTTCCAGTTTTTTATCGGCACAATAGTACATAATATGTGAAATTTACAAAGTATACATCATTCTATTCATTAACGAAAAAGATAATACACGACAAAGAAAAAAATACGAGGAAACACTAATAAAAAAAGATAATTAAAAAATATTTTCCCTTTTGCTTTCAGTAAATGTCGTTGAAGCTCTGCAAGAATTTTGGCAAATGAAGCAAGCTAGAGGTGCAGATTTAAGAAATGGAGCTCTGGTAATCTATGAATCAGTACCCTCAAATGCTCAACCCTATGTCTGTTACGTCACCCTGCCCGGTGGCTCCTGTTTTGGCAGTTTTCAGGTACAAAAACCGTGCACCACTTTTATCTTTCTATTTTTCATATGATTGGCTTATCATAAACTGAATTATATATTATACATTTCTACAGTTTTATCTTTTGCAGAACTGTCCCACTAAAGCCGAGGCACGTCGTAGTGCAGCAAAAATAGCTCTAATGAACTCTGTGTTTAATGAGCACCCCTCCAGGCGTATATCTGACGATTTTATTGAAAAAGCAGTAACGGAGGCAAGAAGTAATTTCAAGGGGGAGTCAGAAGAAGCTGATAATCCAAACACAGGAATTGGAGCATTTAGGTTTATGTTAGAGTCAAATAAAGGAAGAACGATGCTTGAATTTCAAGAACTAATGACGGTAAGTACGATTTATCTTAACAGTTTAAAAAGTTTTACTTGAAAATATGGTGTAAGCCATTTTCTAATTTGAATGTTTTAATTTAGGTTTTCCAGTTGCTTCACTGGAATGGTAGTTTAAAAGCAATGCGAGAACGACAATGTAGTAGGCAAGAAGTAGTAGCTCATTACTCCAATCGAGCTCTAGACGATGACATGAGATCACAGATGGCTCTGGACTGGATCGCAAGAGAGCAAGAGTGCCCCGGATCCCTACGCAAGGAGCTAAACCAAGCGGAGAGGGAGCTAGAATCGGCGCGGTTAGCTGGAAGGGAGCTGCGCTTTCCCAAGGAAAAAAAAGATATTTTAATTCTCGCACATAGTCAGACCAATGTGAGTTGAAAAAACAAGAGGTTTCAATTTTCATTTTTTTAAATTATTTTTGGTTAATACCTAAACCAAAGGACCCCGCACAAAGCTTATGAGAAATGGCTTTCGGCCAATTTTTCTGAATTTTTAGAATTTTCTAGATCTTGACGTCCTAATTAAAAGTGTCCATGGCCGTTATTCAATCCTATGACTAGTTTTTAAGTTATGGCCTTTTAAAGTTGGCAACTTTTTACTTTGAGATTTTATGCATTGTCTGTAGATTTCACTTATTTCTTAAAAACTATCAACTTTTTTATTTATTTTTATTGGTGAAAAAGTAGGCCTTAAGTTGTCTTTTACTTATATAAAAATAAAATATGTACAGGATGTTGAATAATTTATAGGCGGAATAAATAAATAATAATATTAAAAAATTATGAAAATCCAAAAAAAATAATATTACACATTTTTTGAAATTTGAAAACAAACGGCTTGATTCTGTTCATATTTTAATATGTTGTAGTACCAAGCTATTAAGGAAAATAAATGAGCATAGGTTGATGTAGAGTATATTGTCTGGTAGTTAAAAAAAATTGAAAATTCACCTGAAAACGTAATAAACGACTTTTAATTGATTTATTTAATTATTATGCCAATCTGTAACAATATTTTTTTTACAATAATTATTCTCTGACATATTCTTATTTTAGATATACAGGGTGAACCAGTTACAATGATTTACACAAGTGAAAACTTTTAAATTAAGGAAAATTAAAAAATGTTTTTTTTTAATCAAATGACAAAATATTATAGTTAAATTATAAAATATTTTTTTCGTAAAATACCTTGGCTTTTGTACATGATACATTTGGATTATCTTAGAGTGATAAAAAAATGTTTTTTTTATAATTTATATATATCATTCATAAAATTAAAACAAAAATAAAAACACTGATAATATTTAACTTTAGAACAATATTATATAAATTATGAAAAAAAACAACATTTTGTTATAAATCTAAGATAATCTAAACGAAGCATGTACAAGGGCCAAGGTATTTTACGAAAAATTTTTTTTATAATTTAACAATTATAGGTATTTGGTCGTTTGATAAAAAAAAAACATTTTTTAATTTTCCTATTTTTAAGAGTTTTCCCTTGTGTAAATCATTGTAACTGGTTCACCCTGTATATCTAAGATAAGAATATGTCAGAGAATAATTATTGTAAAAAAATATTGTTACAGATTGGCATAATAATTAAATGAATCAATTAAAAGTCGTTTATTGCGTTTTCAGGTGAATTTTCACTTTTTTTTTTTTTGAAAAATAAAATACCCGGCAATATATTCTACGTCAACCTATACCCATTTTTTTCATCTATAGCTTAGTAAGTACTACAACATATTTAAATATGAACAAAATCAAGCCGTTTGTTTTCAAAATTCAAAGAATGTGTAACATTATTTTTTTTCGATTTTCATAATTTTTTAATATTATTATTTATTTATTCCGCCTATAAATTATTCAACATCCTGTACATATTTTATTTCTATATAAGTAAAAGACAACTTAAGGACTACTTTTCCACCAATAAAAATTTTAAAAAAAGTTGATAGTTTTTAAGAAACAAGTAAAAACTCCAGACAATGCATAAAATCTCAAAGTAAGAAGTTGACAACTTTAAAAGGCCATAACCTAAAAACTAATCATAGGATTGGATTACGGCTATGCACACTTTTAATTAGGACGTCAAGATCTAGAAAATACTAAAAATTTAAAAAAATTAGCCGAAAGCCATTTCTCATAAGTTTTGTGCGGGGTCCTTTTAGGATCAATCAAATACGGGGTTAGAATAAATTATCCGAACGGATACAGTCAAAGCTGTAGGTACATTGTTTCTATTGCTCCTATACGAATTAAGTTAGGAATTTCATTCATATGCGTACTTATACTGTGCATTTCAGGAAAATAATTTTCCAAAAAAGTGTGATGACAAAAAGTTGTATTTTTTTAAATGGAACACCCAGTATTTTATTACATATTTAGGTTTGTATTAAAGTCCTCTATAAATGTCCAAAATTGTATTTATTTTGCTTGGGTAGTTTAAGAGTAATAAATTTAAAACTAAAAAAAATCAAGTTTTATGGTCCTGGAAAAAAATCCAAAAAAAAACATATAAATTCATTTTTAAACCATGGGATTGGTTGAGATTCATTAAAAGAGGTCTAAAGATATTATGAATCAAATTGTGTTTATCTATTTAATACAAGGTGTTCATAAAAAGGTTTCAAAAAAGACACATTTTAAAATCATTTTTCTCAAGTTTTTTTCATGGTGAGGCTACAGTTTATATTGATTGACTATTTAATCTAAAATTCTTAATTCTTTTGTACCACAACGTTATTTTCAACCATTTTCGAAAAAATTACAAATTTTATAAATTATGTTTAAAAATAAAGTTTTATTATTAATATTATACATGGGCGACTATATTTAACTGTAAATCTTCAAAATGTCTATCATTTTAATTTGTGCACAAGTCAATACGTTTTTAAAAAGATCTGTTTACCCCCTTAATATTTTAGGTAAAATATTAGCAAAACGGTTCGTTAGTAAATATAATAGGTAGGGGGGAGTCGGGTATTAGTGCGCACCTAAGTCAAAATTGTAATATTTCCGAAATGACAATATATTGGACTTCTAGGTTCGCTATCAAGATTCTTTAATGACTTGGCTTTAATATTCTGTAATTAATTTTAAATAAAAATGCACACTGTGACTTTAAAATTCGAAATTTCAAAAAATGATACTCCGCACAATTACCCGACGTATGCGGCTAATGGTGCGCATGGATAGGATAATCGTGCGCATTGGAAAGGGAAACGAATAAAATAATTTATTGAGCTAAGATTATAGTTATTTATTCTTATAGCCTAAATCATGATTTCTGGATTCCATTGCGCCTTTGTTATTTTACGTTGGTATTCCGGCATCTGCAAAAATGCAAAATATTATAATCTAAGATATTTAAGACTGTAATTATGGGTTCTTTTGAGGTTATGTCGAAACTCTGACGTGCTGACTTTTTTGGACCTCGGATTTGGATTTAGCGCCCCCAAAAACATATAGTACCTAAACGTGGCCTGACCAATTTTTTGTGTGGCTGTGTTATTTACAACGCATTCTTAACATGGTAAATACATGGCGGCTAATCGTGCGCACTGCGCCCGATTAACCGAAAGTGGCAGATTCGGTTTTAAATTCTTTAAAACAATATAAAACTTTATTTTGCCTAAATTATATATATCAGTGTCAAGAGGACTTAATAAGCAATGTATTAACGAACACGATTATCAAAAAATGTAAAAATGGAAATACTTACGGCTTATTTTTTTCGAAGCATCTACTAGTACACGACATATGTAAACAACAAAGTGACCATTTTGGATAAGTAAAGTAAAGCGATCCACCTGACTCATATATCATAGTACACGGCTTGGCAAGGGATGGCGCCTGAATACCGATTTCGAATTATATATCGCCGGTTATGAAAATAAAGACATGCGCACGATTAGCCGCCGCGCACAATTACCCGACTCTCCCCTACCCTAAAACCATGGAAGGCTTTGGAATAAAATAGGAATTCATTGAATGAAATGAATTCAATTTTATTTCAAAGCCTACCATGGTTCTTAGGCATAACCATTACTAAATAAACCGTTTCCAGAGTTTTGTTAGTATTTCACCAGAAATAGTAAGGGAAGTAAACAGATCTTTTTAAGAACGTGTTAACTTGTGCACAGATTGAAATGAAAGACCTTTTGAACATTTACTGTAGTATAATATATTAACACTATTAGATTCATAATAACTCTAGACTACTTGTCATTAATCTCATGGTTCGAAAAAAATTAATTTAGATGTTTTTTTTTGATTTTTTTTCTAGGACCAAAAAACTTTATTTTTTTAGTTTTTAAATTATTAGTCTAAACTACCAAAGCAAAATAAATAAAACTTTGGACAATTATTATAAAGGACTTTAACATGAACCTAAATATGCAATAAAATACTGGGCGATCCATTTAAAAAAAAACTATTTGTTATCACCTTTTTTTCGGTCAATATTGTCCTGAAATACACCCTATGATACAGTATCAGTGGCGGATCGCGGTTTTAAAAAATGGTGAAGAGCTAGGTATAGTGCGGGTACTTAAACAAACATTGACTAAAACCCCGTGTAACAAAATGTCTCTCTTATCCTCATCTGTCCAACGACTGAATGGAGTTTTAATCACACAGTAAATCACGTAAAAACCATATCTTGTAGATTGTAATAAAACTTATACAAAGGTATGTTTTATCATTCTAATTTATGTAAAACTGACAACGTTTTTAAGCAGTGTCGCTTGCATTAAAGTACACAAGGACGCCAAAACATTGGTTTCGTGGGGCCAATGACGGGAATGGCCGTTTCGTCCTTATTAGGACTCATCGAAAACTCATGTTATAACCTGATGCAACTCCACAGACTGCGAAATCTTTCTCTTTTCAATATTTATTTTAAAATAGATAAGTAGTGAACACGCAGCATCGACATCTAGTAGGAATCAACTCAATGCAAACGACAAATACATTATAAATGTGAGCATCAGTGGGGGCTCGCGGTCTTAAAAAATGGTAAAGAGCTAAGTATAGTGCGGGTACTTAAACAAACTTTAACTAAAACCCCGTGTAACAAAACGTCTCTCTTATCCTCATCTGTCCAACGACTGAATGGAGGTTCCAACAAATTACAAACTATGTCATTAATTGGGTTCATTTTTAAAACACACTAAAGGACACTACTGAATTAACTGAAAAATAAAAACAAAACTTTTTAATCACACAGCAAATCACGTAAAAACGATATCGATAACCGTAAGTTTCACGAAGCCTTAAAAAACCTTCAGGTTAGGCGAACCAATGCTAAAACAATGGTGCATAGGACTGATCTATTTTTAAATTGCCCTTCCTCATAATGCAAATTGTTACATGCTGTTTGCGTGACTAAAGTCACGTAACCATAGCGACGGTAAATATCAAAGCCATGTTGGACGTTGGGTTTTCACTTGCTTTGAGCTAACGGACACGGTCGACTGGGGCGTGCCAAAATGCACAAGTGTTTATAATTATTGTCCATCGGAGTTAACCCTGGTTCTATTATGCATAGCTACATTCGGATTAAATGAATATTATTAGTTCGAACATAATTATTTTTTAAGGGCTAAAATGGTAGCTGTATTGTTTAATATTGTCGAAAAACTATCATTCTGGCTTTTTTGTTTTTTTTTTTGGTGAAGAGCCCTACCCACCTACTTCACCTGATGAGCCGCCATTGTGCCAGTCTGCATATAAATAAAATTCTTAACATAATTCGTATAGGAGATATAGAAGCATGACGCACTATTGCAAGACCCTGTATACTAGTCCATCATGTAGCCAATAGTTGCAGAAGTTGAATACTTAAACAGCATTGTGTATGTTATATCAGCCCATTTACCTCAATATACTTGCCAATAAATTGGTTGTAAGCTATTAATTGGCATGTAAAATGAAGTCATTGCACTTTGACAGACTGCACCGTGCAGTCTTGGGTGGAGTGAAAATATAATGGAATGGAAAACCCGAGGAAAGTTGAAGAGTGTTTTTTAAAATAGCGCTCCAAGATATTTTTGGGCTAGGTCAACGCTTAGATGTATCTCAAATGCTGGTAGAATATCTAATATCTTACAAAGGGAATAGTATTATTGATTGTCTGATCGGATCGTTCGATTAATCTATCCTAACTCTGTATAAGAAAAATGATGCAAAAGAAAGATTTCATAATTTATTGGCCAGTTTAGAAAAAGCGCCCTGAGTACTGTGCGCTGTGTTTTTCTTATAAAAAAAGACCTTGTTGTGTAGCCTTGCATATAATTTTTGAAAATGTGTAAAAGGCCAAACGGGAATTGAAATTTGTTGAACTCTAAATGTGCGCATTCAGCAGAGCGTATTGTGATTTGTGAATGAAGGTTTTTGTTGCAACTTAACTATTACTAATTTTTAAAAAATGATGTCTCTATTAAAAAAAATAGACTAAGAAAGAGGTGGGGATACTACAAGAGACGGTAAAAACAAAAGAAGTATAGCCAAAAATTTGAAAAATACAGGGTAATTGATGATTATTTGAATACGCCTATGTCGCCTATAACTTAAAAGTTAGAGTGATGTGTTTACAAGAAAATTTTTTTAAGTTATTATTTTTTTCTGAAAATTGGAATACATCTGTAAACTGTCTTTTTCCGCTTGTATGATTTTATGACAAAAAGTTCATATAAATATGTGACCTAAAGGTTTAGGTTTTCGAGATTCATTTTTAATGATTTTTTCGTTTTTTTTTTTAAATTCCTTTCCTATTTTTGGGGATATAGTTACGTTAAATTTAGCACAAATAATACTTTTACCAGTAACTTATAATATTATCACTTATTTGATCCCACGCATGGTCATGATCAGAAAAAGGAAACACCCTGTAGCAGTGGCGTAGCAAGAATTTTAGTTCGGGGGTGGAGCAAAAGGAATAGCGACGAACCAGCGCCGCAGGCAAATCGCCGAAGGCGAAAGTTCTTTTGGGTGCCACGCCCAAAAAACCATTTTTTTGGACAATCAAAAAAAAATTCAAAATAAAAAATACCTATATTTAAAGAAACTTGTAGTGAGTTATACAAATACACTAATATATAATAGGTAATATCTTCTTCATAATTGAGCAAAAAAATACATTAAAAATAAGCTAAGGTTTTATTTATTGAAAAAACAAAAGTTAACCATAAACTAAGAGCACAACATATTTTTTTGCCTAAAATTAAACCGTAATTCGTCGCCTTTTTTGACAAAATATATTGATTATTTCATATATCAATGTGGATTTTTTGATGAATACTTATTAAAGCTAAACTTGTATGCTCTTCGCCTGAATGGTTTCTCAGATATGTTTTTAATCTTTTTAAAATGGAAAAACTTCTTTCTGCTGAAGCTGTAGTTACTGGGACAATGATTGGTTATTTTATTTGGCGCGTTATTGATAACGTTGCCGTCAAAGATTTTTTATGTTGCCCAATTATATTTTATATTTTCTTTTATTTATTTTGGGGGGTCCCGGGCCACCTGCCCCCCCCCTAGCTACGCCACTGCCCTGTAGATTATTTCAAATGTTAATAGCGCTGTTTCCTACATCGGTAGACGTAAGTAAAATTTGTACTTAATTTGAAAGGGGGGGGGGGTGTTAACAACTGAAATAAATATATGACTAAACGCACCCGCTTCAATGTCCTAAACTTCAAATATTATTTGAATTATATCACTTTGGACGCCAGCACGTAAAGCGCTGGCGCCATAGTTACAAAGTGTCTAAACGGTGCCAAACCCAAAATTATAACTTAATTAACTATATACCACAAAATGTAAATCTATTGATAGAAAGTTTATTATATATACCTAAAAAACATTTTTGGACGTGGCACAGGCAGTATAATATCAAGAAAGAAGTATAAAAATATTTAAACAACCAAATCTATTCTAACTTAATTTAAGAAAGGACCCTCACCGCGGCGGTGGCTCAGAATTACTGGCAATCGACCGTGGCGACCCGGGTTCGATTCCCGGAGTGGGCATACGTACAATAAAAAAGTATGTCCGAAATTTAGTGGATTTAAGAATGCAGGGAAAAGTGTAAAAGGTATCATCTCCCAACCCACCCCATTCACACCAGTAACCAGGCCGGATGAGATCAGACATTACGTGGGGTTCGGAAGAAGATACATACTCCCAATCGGTAGTCATTAAGGCAAGAAACCAAAGGGTGATAGCCCTGGGGGGGTGTCGCATGACCGAGGATCGTGGTTCAGAACCCACGTTAGGCTGTAGGTCCCCTCAGGAATGGCTCTGGCAGCGAACGAAGAGGAAAAAAGCCTAATTCGAAAGAATGGCAAGAAATGACAAAGGACCCCTCACTAAGCTTATGGGAAATGACTTTCGGCTAATTTTTCTGAATTTTTAGTATTTTGACTTCCTGATTAAACGTGTTCATGGCCGTAATCCAATCCTTTGGATTACGGCCCTGGACGGTTTAGTTCTTGGGTTATGACCTTTTAAAGTTAGCAACTTCTTCAACTTTGAGATTTTCTGCATTGTCTGGAGTTGTCACTTCTTTCTTAAAATGTATGAACTTTTTTATTATTATTTTGAAGAAAGAGTCCATACTTGAAGTGAAGTGGCAAGTTAAATAGGGAGAAATAATACTCGAAGTCAACCTTCACTAAGATATATTTTATAAGAAAAATTTACTTAGTTCTACATGTTTCGAACGTAGAAACGTTCATATTCAGGAGAAATATAGTTATAATAAAGGAAACTGTAAGTGACACCCTGATAGAGCTTTTGAGGAAGTTAAATACTTGAAGAGAATAATGGTTACATCAAAGTAGCGGAGAAAATTGTACTACCAGGTTTCGAAGATAAATTTGGGGATTAAATGGAATATTAGGGTGAAAAATGAGAAAACGTTATGTGTGAATGACCTAGTGAAGTAACTTTAACTTAAGTGGTGAAGTGTATTGTTGAGAAGTTATGGTAGAACAAAAGATGAAAAGTTATGGGTGTTGGTAAGATAGATGTACCATTGTTGTCATAACAGTACGAACTGTGGTGTTCTGAGACATATTAGAGTATGACCACTTTAAGTGACATGTACAGTTTATAACTTGTTAACTGTTAGAAGAATCTTAAGAAACATTTTCTGTAAGTGAAGGTTTTATGGTTTTATTGTGGAGTTTAGTTTTTCGTTTTTTATACAGGGTGTTTTTTAATTGAGTACCGATACTAAAGGTTGTAAATCCTTGGGTGATTTTAAGAAGAAAAGGTAATATTAACATAATTTTTTTCCTCTGTAGTTTGGTACTTCAAGATATTAAATTATTAACAAAATCCAGCTGTTTGTTTTCAAAATTCAAAAAATGGGTAAGTACCTAATACATTTTTGTTGGATTCTCATAACTTTTACATATTATTAAGTATTGAATCCACCAATAAATTATCACATCCAGTACATGTTCTAGTTCTATATAAGTAAAAGACACCACCAATAAAAGAAAAAAATAAAAAAGTTAATGGTTTTTAAGAAACGAGTAAAAACTCCAGGCAATGCAAAAAATCTATCATTAAGAAGTTGCCAACTTTAAAAGGTCATAACTCAAAAACTATTCATAGGATTGGATTACGGCCATGGACACTTTTAATCAGGACGTCAAGATCTAGAAAATACTAAAAATTCAGAAAAATTAGCCGAAAGCCGTTCCCATAAGCTTTGTGCGGGGTCCTTTAATATACACATATTTATTTATATGAACTTTTTGTCTTAAAATCATACAAAAAATTACCCCTTAAAGTTTGTCTACGTACTTAAATAATACTCTGTAGTGTACAAATAACTATATTATATTTAATATATTTAATTTTTTTAAATATTTATAATCAGAGTAGGTACCTAAATATGACCCATGGGCTTAACATAAAAAAGTTAGAGCATGGTCAAAATAAAATCATCAATAACTCTGTGTCTACATTTCTTACTAACCCCAACCTCTTTAAAGAAAAAACATCCTAATTTAGCGTATTTTATGCCATTTAAGTTGCGATTAATTTGTGATTTTAGGATTTATGGTCTGATTTTTTTGTACATTTAGCTGCGCCTTTATTGTTACTGTGAGACTGTTGTTAAACTTTACTAAGAAATAAATTATTTAATAATATTTTAACATGTTGATAATTGTACAGTTTAGTAATTCTGTCAAATTTTTTAAAACTAATTGTTTCTAGATCTCTTGTAATTGCTTTATTATAATATAGGATCACTGGCGTAGCTAGGGGGGAGCAAAGAGACGTTTATCCCCCCCCCCCCCATGAGCATAAATATTATACAAAATAATATATTTGGTAAAAAAAAATTGAAGCTAAACAAGACATTTTTGGCGTGGAACCCAAAAATTTTCCCCTGCGGCTCTATTTTGTGTGTCTTGCATTTATGTCGCGAATTCAACATTGTCTCTCCCGCCCCCCCATCCGTTAAGACAAAATTCTAGCTACGCCAGTGTATAGGATAACCTTACTCCACATTGAAAATGAAATAGAGTCCCACCCCACATAATGGCTTTATGGACAAGGCCTATAATTAATAGACATTTTTGAAAAGGTACACTACCAGAAACTTTGCAATTACAAGCTTTTATAGGAAAGGAATTAGTAGTGGCGATAGGGGGCCTACGGCCTACCATATACGGGGCGGCCTCAGCTTCTAGAAGGGTCACCAAGCTCCATTTTGCCCTCATTAGCATTGGTTATTTGTTTAATAAAAGTATAGCATAGTATATATTATGGACACTTGGAAAAATCTGGGGGGGAGGAGGGGGGGGATCCTTATCGTCACCACTGAAAGGAATAAACTGTCTTGGTCATGACTGTACGTACCTATATTATTTTGACTATCGTTTTAGGTAGTAGTGAAACAACCAATGAAAAGCAATTCTATGATGCCATTGTCCTCCATGATAAAATATAATGTTCAATTTGGAGAAAGGTTTAGGCATTTTAAATGTGGTATTAGTTATTGCCTTATTTACTTGCTATATAACTTTTAATATTTTGACTGAATAAAATTGCTATTGCTGATAAACATTGCTAAATAAATATTTTTATTATATTTTTTCTTGAAATAAACCTTTTATTATTGATCAAATGAGTTTTTGTAGCTTTAATTGTTTTTTATTTTATATCAAAATATTTCTAACAGTTCGATCGTTTCCTATGAGGAAGTGTTATAAAGTCGTCCAAATGCACGCTAACCTGAGGAATAAGTCATTTTTAACTGATACCTATAATGTCTCTAATCAAAAGGGACTTCCTAAAGAAAAACACTTCTCTTTTATTTGAAAGTGACTTCTATTATAAAACACGTATCTCGATCCCTCCCAAAAGACTTTTAAAAAAACTTCTGTTTCAATATTAGTGCCACGCTGATGGACCAATCATATTACTCACATTTTTAAATTAAACTCGGAATAGGTACCTACCACACATAATTACCAAGATGTTTGTTATATATAATTTTGGCTGCCACTACTCAATTAACAAAATACCTATAAGGTCTTTAATAATGACCTTTTTACAAATGAGGCATAAAAGTCTTATATTGTTTATTTCCACCTATAGTGTACCTCAAAAAAATAGATGCCAAGCATAAAAATAACATATTAAGGCGTCTATAAATAAAACAACTTTAAATATACCATTACCATATCTAATACGTGTCCTAGTACTTACAGTATACACCCTAACACCCCACAATATTCAGCAAACTTTGGCGCAAAGAAAAACATAGACAAAACACAAAACTAAGAAAGTGACAATTTTGTGAACAGGATATTCGAACGTGAAAACTCCTGAACAGTATAGCGATTACACAGAGAAAGAAATTGTTGTGAGGTCTGCTTGGGCAATAGGGCATTTCCACGCTCTAGCCAAAGCTTTATTCACAGACAGCGGAACGCATCGTAACAACTTGTAATTCATGACCAAGATAGACTTGGAAAATAATGTAGAATTATACAGATTCAAAAAATTAGGTATACGTTTGACGAAACAATTTTTTCACTGTTTATTACAAAATTTTGACGGGATGGATTTTTCCATAGCCGATTTTGCCATATATTTTCGTAAGAACCTACCTACTTTATTTATTTTAGGTTTACTGAGGTGAACCAAATGCAGTTTGGGATCCTGAGACATTTCCTCTAGCCCTCTGGGAAGGTCATTTGGTACGCGTCAGTAAACCTAACCCAAAGGGTAACTAAACTCTCTGCTGCCAAACAACTGATTATACTGTTTACCGGACGTGATATAGATATAAGATGTCAGCGTCCAATAGCTAAAATAAAATGGACACCGATATACTACCTAGCATTTTTGCGTCGTATACCGACATTAAACTTTTCAACCTGACGTTGGAAACTTACATCAATCTGACTTCGAGAAGACTCGAATTTACACCAGTTTGGTAAACAAAATAAGGGTTGTAAGAACGTCAGTATGTGACTTTTGCACATTATAAGTACTTAACCAATTTTATGTATATCTGTTACTTATCCCAGCAAACACTGATACATTGGCCAACCGTCGGTTTACTTCTGGCACCGCTGGCTTAATGCTGGCATTGGTAACCATATATAGGGCCATAATTTCCCCAATGCTTGATAGCCATAAACATTGAGTAGCCAATGCTGGACCTGTTTTGTTATTACTACATTGGCCCGACACTGGCTTAAAGACATTGGTCCAATATACAAATGCCTCTTATTTGATATGCAAAATAAAAATATTTTGTTGTTTCCATAACATTTTAATTCTTATACCTAAATGTTTTGCATTTTTTGTATTATTTTTTGTTATTAGAGTTACCAAAAAGATAAATTTCTATAGTAATGTACAAATATTTTGATCGATTTATTCCCATTTGTAGCAAAACTACTTGGCTTGATGTATTTTTACGAACCATATCTGATTTTAAATAATTAGCCCATGTTGCTGTTCTCTCAAACCCATTCCGCTTTCCTCGTCTTGCAAACATGCAAACCACAGATGCAAATCGCAAATTTTTCTTTTAAGGTTCTTTTCTTTCTCCAAACTAGCTTGTTTAATAGAAATAGCAGATGTTAAGGTAAAGTTAGAAAAAGAAAAACATATAACATAACCCCCCAGGTTGACATGCGGCTTTTGATCTGTACTTGTACAGTGTTGCCGGATATCAAGAGTTTTCTCCCAATCAAATAATGTTCGCCACCAGAATATGCTATATTGGACCTAAATATTTATTTTGTCTCTGCTGTTTTTATGTTAATACATCACAAGTGACTACTAATACTAAATTTCAAACAATGGAACAAAACACTAAATTAAAACCTATAGGTGAGACAGAAAAAGCCTCTGCAACTTATTATTATCTTGCAGCTGCAAGTGGTTTAGAATGTTGTCTATTCTTCTGTTCTTAAAGTCTATTAATTTTTTGGATCTGCAAGTTCACCTGCATGTCTATTCTGTATTTTTGTAGCTATTTTGAGTAAATTTAAAGAATATTGATCCAATTTATTACTTTTTCAAACTGCAGTCTGGCAACATTGTTTAAGTAGGGCTTGTTCCTTCCTTGGCCTTGCATGCCTATTTTAGTCTGTGTCTGTGATTTTAATAGACAAGTCGACTCGTGTCTACTGTGTGAAAGTTTTCCAGTTAATTTTAAAAGTTTAAAGTTTGATTTTAAAATGGAACAAAGTGATGGGTAAGTGCATATTTAACATATATATTATGTTTATGTATATAAGTAGTATATTATTATTTTGCATGTAATGTAAAAGAGCTTATTTTTTGTTTACAGTAAGCCTTGTTCTTGCTGTAATCCGCCATTTTAACATCACTTAAATTATTTTTAATAATAATAAATAATATAAGATTTTATTTCCAGTTTACCTTCCTGTATAATTAATGACAAAAAGCATATATTGGAACGAGCAATTTTCTGATATAGTTGAGGATATAGTACAAGACGAACCGAAACTTTCAGAATCTAATCTTCCCCAAAAATATTTTGAAGTCAAGAAAATTTAATAAGATACTGGGGAACCATCAGTTTTCTTAAGTGTAGTAAGTATAAAGTCATCCTGTATTGTATTTAGTAAAATTTAATTTACATTTTGTTATTCCTAATTAATCCGAATTAATCTAATAAATTATTCTTTTTAGTGTGACACATTAACGATTATTGGAGGCAATAAAAGTTAATTTCAAACAAATTAGCAGTAGAATGCAATTAGATGGGTCGATATAAAATAGGTAAGAGATTTTTTTAAAGGCGTAATAAAAAATATCTTAGATATAAGTGAAAATGAATGTAGGTATGTTGGTGTATGTATGTAAATAATTTGATGTTTATTTAAATGTGCCTTAACTGTTGAAATGTTCTCGAGTGCCAACTAGCTTCTATTATAGTACTTGCCTCTTACTGGGTAATCGATTTTTTTTTATTCTCTCCAAATACCTACTTATAAAAAAATATGTGCCCAAGACTTTTAAATGGGGAAAAAATACAATTTTTAACAATACACAGTACCAGTAATTATGTATGTTTCAGGAGCTGTAAGGAAAATCCGTTTTGTAAGAGAGTCAGTCAACGACAGGTAGAAGATCACATTAAAATATGGTTGAGAAATGAAGGTGATAGAGCGAGGGAGGACGAGCCACGAGAAAAAACAGAAGCACAGCTCAAACGGTAAACTGACGTAACATTGTCACTTTTTTTCTTGTTTTATTTGGACATCGTTAATTATGATCATAAAAACTATACCAGCCTAACATTTTCATTTTAAGTCGAAAACATCTATGATATATTTAAGTATATGTTATAGGAATAAACATTTCAAAATAAATAAAAAAATGTCTTTGTTTCAATTTGCATTGTTCTTTTTTTAAGTATTTTTGACACTTTCTGTTACCTCAAAATACACTGTTTGTTAGGTAGGTACCATAATTAATACTTTATCATTATATTCAATTCAATTTTGATTTGCATATCTCAAACTGAACATATTAAAATTATTTTAACAAATCGGTTTGTTTTTTGACATTTTTGACCATGACGGTATGATTACCGTTAATTCTCTATAAATAACCACCAGCGTTTGTTTTGATTTGCAAATTGCAACCTCATTGTGGCTTCCAATTAAAGTTATTAATATTAAGAAGATATTAATTATATACAAAGACCATTTGAATTAACCGAAACCGTGTCAAAATTACTTGCAAATCAAAGAAAATTTTAGCAGTGTCGTCATGGGCCCTAAATACGCTATATTTCCTATCATTGGACCACACTGGCCAAGAATTTGCAATCTACAGTATGTCTTCGTAAGTTGGAACCATATGGAAAACTTTTTTATTAATAATTTTACGAAAAAAAGGTATTTTTCATAAAAAGTTCTGCATGG
Organism: Polydrusus cervinus; assembly: GCA_935413205.1. Lineage (NCBI taxonomy): Eukaryota > Metazoa > Arthropoda > Insecta > Coleoptera > Curculionidae > Polydrusus > Polydrusus cervinus. The sequence continues at coordinate 5,585,935 of OW284520.1, forward strand.
TCTAAAACCTAAAATGCAACTATCAGATATTAAATTCTTTTAGGCGTATACGAGGTTTGTCAAAAAAAAAATGAATTTTGCCCACGAGCCAAATTCCTATTTTTTGACAAACCTCGTATATGCCTAGAAGAATTTAATATCTGATAGTCGCATTTTAGGTTCTAAACCATGCAGAAATTTCATGAAGAATAACTTTTTTCGTAAAATTAATAATAAAAGTTTTCCACATGGTTCCAACTTACAGAGACATACTGTATAATTGCAGGCTATACGTTGGCCCAAAGTTGGCTATATAGTGTATTTCCTTAAACGGATCAACATTGGCCCGATGTTTGCCAACCATCGGCAACCCATAATTGGCCCATTCGTTGGCCGCAGTCTCCTATAGTCGGCGGCCCAATGCCGGAATCCAACATCGGGGAGACGTTGTATACAGCGGCAAATGGTATGCTCGTCAACATTGGGCCAACGTAAAATTGTTTGCTGGGATCCTGCACCTAAAATGCCGGATAATTTTAAAAATATCTTTATTTGACTTCTGCACGAGAACTTGAGACCACTAACAACCAACTGATATTTTGTGGGTTATTTCATTAAATATAGAGCTTATTCTTACTAGAATAAACATTTATAATGTTTCGGTGGCTTAAAATTGAAACGCAAAGCACTTGCATTGTTAAAATTTGGCAATAATATATATAGCCTGAAAAACTAAGCACCCCTTAATAATAATAATAATAATAATAATAATAATAATAATAATAATAATAATAATATAATAATAATAATAACATGCTTTATTGTCCAAGAAAAACTCTATTGACAAAGCTTATCACTTAATATCTAATAGTCCAATTCAGTTTAATATCCAATAGTCCAATCAATTACAGACAATTTACAAATACCTACCCTTTTTTTTAACAAACTGGTCTAACATTCTAAGGAACGAGAGACAAAGAAAATTGCAGATACAAAAATATTTTAAAAAATAGTTTAGAATAATAATCAGGTAATTGATCAAATTAAGGAAATAATAATACTTCTTATATCTTGGATAAAGGAGAAAACCTACATAAGTTAAACTAGCATCTAAACACTCAGAATACGTAAAGTAGGTTATTAAAGATCAAATAGTGGAAGTTTACAATATTTGGTTTTTTAAAAAAAATTTTGTGATAAACGAAACCCTAAAATGACTCCCGTAAAAATATGGCAGAGTCACGTCGTCACCTAAATGGGTTTAAAGCACGCTTTAGGGAAGAATTAGTCGAACAACAATGACGTCTAGACAGATTTAGTTAAAATAAGTATAGGTACTTGTCTTAAATCATGCATAGGTAATGAAAACTTTTAACTCATTATTACCTTAAGTCAAGAAATTTACGTTATGTATACTCTTAATAATATTTTTACGTATGGCAGGCCGTAAATGTAGTCCGTTAAGGACCTTCTGAAATGAGTTATAGTGTGACGTCTGTGTGACTACTTTTAGCATCACAGATACTACCTCGGCATTTGGTCAGATTACTACGTTTAAACGATGTAAGAGTGAATCTCTATTCATGACCTCAATCCGAAAAAAACTCAGTGACATCTACACGACGTAGTTTAGCCGGTAAGTATGCTAACTAGACATCTTATATAAGTAACTGTTAGGGTTGCCAGGTGTCCTGGTAATGGAAGGATGTCCTGGTCTTAAGGCCTAAATTTAGCGTCCCTCTAAGACCTCTGGAAGGACGCCTAATGTCCTGGATTTCTTAAATGTCTAAATTACAATTATTTATTGCTAAGCTTTGTAACACGGCACCATCTTTTGTATAATGGAAACAACTTCGTTATACGAACCATGAACACCCACTTCCACTGCCGACAGAGAGAGTAGTTTTGTTTGGGGGTTATTTGGGGTTCCCCGAAGTGTAGTCGTTAGTCGTAGCTTTGAATATCGACTTCTGGTATATGATAGAATTTTAAGTTTTTATTTTATTAAAAAAAATTTACTTTTGTTCATTTTTTACATAAAATATTTTTTTTTAGTTTTAACAAAATGTCCTTTTTTATTTGTGTCTGTACTTTCTTTTCAAACTTGTGTCCTGCGATTTGCAGATTTAAACCTGGCAACCCTAGTAATTGTATTACCCAAAGTTGCACCAACCCTGACGTCATATTTAGGTAATATTTAGTCATAAGTCCCGAAAATGCTAGTTGGGTATGCTATTGAGATATCATTTACACCCACACATATACATACACTTTGCACCGCGGTAAACAATAAGCCTTGACCAATACACAACCAGATTTTTAAAATTTTGTGCTTTTAGCATTAGCATGTTCACCTTGAAATAGATGATATCTGAATATCGTAAAGACCATTCCTATTTTATTTTAGCCAATTTAGAATCACCAAATACTGCTTAAGCAGTTTAGAGTCCTTCTTTGCCTTCGTCGGATCCTAGCTCTACCGATGAGCCATGATATGGCGAAACGCGTCTAGAGATGGATCTGACGAAATTAAAGCAAAATCTTTGTATAATCCTTGTTTGTTTTCCGGACAACGACAGACCACGCGACTCCAAAAGGTTAAGGAGTAAGGAGTGCGTTCAGAATTGTGGTTCAGTTGTTTGAAGGCTGGTAATCGCAGTACAAGTTCAACGAAAAAATACTGAAGTATATAAAAAATTATTCTTTGTTTTTTTCTAGTCTAAGAAAATGATTTTATTAATCAAAAGCACCGTATTTGCAAAAATATAATATGAAAAGGGGACCAGAAACTTGTAACCGAACAAATACAGTTCAAGTGTTTCAAAAATTCGCATAATCTTAAATAAGGGGAGTCGGAAGTGTTGGCACCTTGTTCTTTTTATTATAATAAAAAGAGACAGTCTGTGTTTTTTTAAATGCTAGCACTAGTTCATTTACCAATTCCAGATGATACATTCCGTAATTAGGATTGGCGTATCAAGGCCACGTGATAGGATTAAAGATGGCCACCCTTCAGACTTGCGTAAATGGAACCAAGTTTTTGTTTTGTTTTCGGTGCGCATGCCAACTTTTTGACAATTCTTGGCAAAATTAGATTCCCGGGCCAACTTGTAGCTAAAATTGGTTTGCTTTTTGGCTAATATTTTTGCTTTAGGAGGAGAAAATGTAAGTAATATTTTATTTTTTAAAGAAACCGTAGTTTAGCTATCTAAAAATCTAATATTTTATTTTGCAAACTTAAAGGTGTCTTTAGGTAAAGCAGATACTAAACTTTTTGTGCTAACTATTATTTTTCTTTGAATTATTGATATTTCTATAATTGATCTATTTGACCCTTTTACAGTAGAACACCAAACTTAGTTTTGTGTTAAATAATGTCAAGGTGAATTAAAAACAGCAGTACTTTCACCAAAATCAATATTTAAGTTTATTTGTAAAAATATCTAATTTGCATATTTTTTTAAGACGTTACATCTAGAACCAGATTATTTGGTCGCTTTGTTCCTTTATTGCTTGAAATGCTGCCATCCATCCATTTCCTCCATTATTTACAGAAGAATAGTATGTCACCTTTAGAGTAACATCTGAGAACAAAACTGCTGGAACATCCTACGGGTAATGTAAATTTTACTTCATGTTAACTTTATTAGAGTAGCTTAATGCTAACATATTATATATATATAAACTGTATCAAGCAGTTTCATTTATTCACCTGAAGAATAACCGTCATGGTTATTCTTCAGGTGAGTCTATGTGCCCAACAGATGCAGTGAGAGTAGTGTGTGTGGCCATTGTAACCACTGCACGTAGACTATAATTATTCTTTTGGGACCTTGCTATGCTATAATGACAGGTTTTGAAAAAGTAGTTCAATTGTCACTTAAGTTAAATCAAAACTACCCTTTAAGTTTGAGTTTGTTTGAAAAACACAGTACCTAACATAAATATGAATTTCTAGTAAAAAAAAAACATGTAGGTAAGTTACCCATAATACATTTTATCGAAAATAGAGTTCCACCAGCACATTAAAATAATAGCATACTCAAGAAAAATTTTAATTAAATACACTGATGTAAATGATTTACTGCCTAAGGAATATGTTTTTTTGTTCTTTACCTGTGGACAAAATTCATGTTCTGTAGGATAATTATTACCATAAGTCGTTACAACCACTTTATTTTTGTAACAGGCACCAACTAAGTCGAATGCTGTAAAAAAATATTTATTACTATTTACACAGATGTGTGTACAACAATAGTATGTATGTTAGATATAAGTAGATATTCATTTTGGAACTTCTTACCTGTAAACTTAAGGGCAACCTTATAACCTTTTGGTACCTTTACATCCCAAGTGCATTCTAAATCTTTTCTGTTAACATTTGGATACATTGGGCTAGAAAATTTCCCTTTAAAATTAAACATTTTGCCCCCACAACCCTGTCCTTGTTCAGATGATAAAAACATAAGGGTATATTGAGAATAGATATCTGGGTTTCTTTTGTTGTATGCCCGAATATAAAGTTGATTAGAGTTAGAAAACACTGGATTAGGTACACGGAAGCCACATGCTTCCAAAAGTTGAGGACCCGTGGAGTTATTTTCTCTTATCTGAAATATCAAATATACAGGGTGGTCCTTAAGTACATGAAGAAAATCTGGGATATGATTCCTGACATCATTTTAAGACGAAAAGTTGCTATGGACATAAGCTTACTTTAAAAAAATTAATTCAGCGATATCTTAACATAGTTTTTTTACTATTTTACAATTTTTTCTATTTTCTTTTAAAACTACTGTGTTTTGCAAAAACATAGTAGAGACAACTTTCATTCAGCTTGAATCAATAATGCATAAACATTTTACAAAATCAGTGGCATATTAAATATTTTCACAAAAAAAAAATATTGATGGTATCTTCACACACGCCACTGGTGGAAGTCAGCAAAACCTTTTTTAACAAAAAAGTGCCGTTTAATGCAAAATCAGTTGACACAAATTTTCAATACCGTAAGTACTTCGAAAGTTAATATTTAAAAAAATATTTTAACACTGTATCTTAGAGGGTAAGCATTTTAAGTCATATGTCCATATAAACTTTTCGTCTCAAAATGATGCCAGGAATCATTTCCTAGATTTTCTTCATGGCTTAAGGATCACCCTAATAATATAATCAACCCATTTCAATTCAATTTATTCAATAAATTCATCCACGTTTTTTAATAAATGTGTTTCAATAGTCTTGGCAACCAATGTTGCAATATCACTTTTACTTAAATTCTAAATAGCGTAGCTGTAAATACTTAGTGATGTTTAGATTTATTTTAATGTATTTGTACCTAAGCTTCGCTTGTACACTTACGTACAAATTCACTTTGCACATGCATGGTGATCAATAAATAAATTTATAAAATAGTATAATGAAAGAAACAAACAAACACAGATTAAACAAATCAAAAATGTAACATTTAGTCTGAAATTATATAAATACTAGAGGAATAGGAGAGTCTGAGAGCAGATTAAGTTGAAAAGTTTTTATTATTACTAAAGTCCGCAAATTATATAAATGAGAGAGAATAAGAGCCTGAAATCAGATATTAAGTTGAAGAGTTATTATTATTTATAAAGGGTCCTGCGCCTCACCTCCCGTCTTCTATAATAGCTCACTTATTAATAAGTTAGGATTTTGATATTTTGCATACTTTACCTGTATCCTAGGGCGCATTTCAGGAAAATATTTTTATTTAAACAGGGTGTTCCAAAAAAGTGTGACGTCATTAGGATCTATCTTTTTTAAAATACATGCCCTAAATATTTTTACTTATTTGGATGCCTCTTATAGTTGCCTTCATACCGCTAAAATTTTAATGAAGTCGGTTCAGTATTATAGGCAAAAAAAATTAAAAACTAATAAATATTAGTTTTGCACCACTGGTTTTAAAAATTAATAAAAAATAAAAATAATGCCTCCTTAATAAAATTATACATAGGTACTTAATAAATAAGGTCGAACAGTCTCGTTAACCAAGTTTTATTAATACGAATTGTACAGGGTGTCCAAAGTTTAGTGTCAAACTTTGCAAACTTTAAATCAATTTATTTTTCTTATTTAAAATTGCAACCCCTGTACATTATTATGTCATTCGATGCAGAATTAAAAATCAAATATTTGTTCTAATTACAACCCTATTGCAATTTCCGACGCATCAAGACTTATTTGCAGAAAACTCGTTTTATCAACTATTCCACCAGTCATTATTATAGATAAATATCGAAGATGGCTTTGCAAAACGATTTATTAGTACCTATAAAAGTTTATTAAAACGACAAAAGCCCATTTTGACATTAGTTTCAAATATTGCTAGATTATTATTAATTATTTAAGCTATATTATTTTTTGTGATGGAATATAACCAAGAGCGCGTAGATATGATTTTCATAGTAGGAGCATGCGAAAAGAATTATTTTTTGTTACTTAAGTAAACGTTAATACCAATAAATTGTTTTTCAAAGCCACCTTCGATATTTATTATGATAATGACTGGTGGAATAGTTGATAAAAGCAGTTTTCTGCAAATAAGTTTTGTTGTGTTAGAAATTGCGATAGTGTTGTAATTAGAACAAATGTTTAATTTTTAATTCTGCATCGAATGACATAATAATATACAGGGGTTACAATTTGAAATAAGAAAAATAAATTGATTTAAAATTTGCAAAGTTTGACACTAAACTTTGGACACCCTGTACAATTCGTATTAATCAAACTTGGATAACGAGACTGTTCGGCCTTATTTATTAAGTACCTTTGTAAAATTTTATTATCGAGGCATTATATTTATTTTTTATTAATTTTTAAAACCAGTGGTGCAAAACTGATTTTTTTAGTTTTTATTTTTTTGCCTATAATACGGAACCGATTTTATTAAAATTTTGGTGGTATGTAGGCAACTATAAGAGGCATCAAACTAAGTAAGAATATATATAGCATGTAATATATAAAAAAAAATCCTTCTGACGTCACACTTTTTTGGAACACCCTGTATAAACAAAAATATTTTCCTGAAATGCGCCCTAGGATACAGGTAAAGTTTGCAAAGTATCGAAATCCTAACTTTATTAATAAGTGAGCTATAGAAGACTGGAGGTGAGGTGCAGGACCCTGTATATATACAAGGTGTCCGGTAACTTATGGGCCGTAGAGTAACTGGAGATACTAGACATCAAACTAAACCGATTATGCCATAAAAGTTTTTTCAGATTGTCACTTTTTTTTTTTTTTTGGTAATTTGATTATGTACTATGTTTTTTTATGCTTTGGGATGTTTAAAGGGAAATTACTCGAAAACCGTTAAAGATATTAAGATCAATCAGGTACACCTTTTTGACCCAGAAAATGCCCTTTTTAAGAAACTATAATTGAAAAACACTTAATATCACAGGTAAGAAAAGAAATCATAGATTTATGAAGCCCAGTGAATGCAACTAGCGCCCTCTAGTTTGAAACTTAAAAATTTCTTGCTCATAAAAACATAATGTTGCCAACTTTCAATTCGATTCATTAAACCGTTTTAAAATCATGGCTTATTTTTGAAAATAAACTTTTACTTTTAACACCCTGTATCTCTAGAACGAGTAACAATCCGAAAAAACTTATATGGCTTAATCGGCTTAGTTTGATGTCTAGTATCTCCAGTTACTCTACGGTACATAAGTTACCGAACACCCCGTATATACATACAGCACGTTTAGTCTGCAAGAATTTGAATATTGTCCACTATAAACAGGGTCCTGCAATAGAGCGTCATGCTTCTATAGCCTCTATACGAATTAAATTTCATTCATATTCAGACTTATACTGTATCATAGGGTGTATTTCGGGAAAATATATTTTCATATACAGGTTGGCCCAAACAAGTGTGATAACAAAAAGTTGTATTTTTTAAATGGATCACCCAGTATTTTATTGCATATTTAGGTTCGTATTAGAGTTCTTTATGATTGTCCAAAATTTTATTTATTTTGCCTTGGTAGTTTAAGAGTAATAAATTAAAAATAAAGTTTTAAGGTCCTGTAACAAAAAATCAAAAAAACCATCTAAATTCCTTTTTTAAATCATGGGATTGGGTGATATTTATGACAATGTGTCTAGAGATATTGTGAATCTAATAGTGTTTATCTATTTTATACAGGGTGTTCGTAATAAGGTTTCAATAACGACACATTTTAAATACATTTTTCTCAAGTTTTTCAAATGGAACACCCTGTATATTATTTGAGTATTTAAGTAATTTAAAATTTTTTATCAATTTTCTTTGTACTACAAGCATAGTTATGAGTTATTTCCAACAGTTTTCGAATTAATTTTTCCTAAATTATATTTAAAAATAAAGTGTTATTATTAAAATTAAGCTGTCAAAGACTGTCAAATGTTCAAAATGTATTTCATTTTAATCTGTACACACGTCAACGCGTTCTTGAAAAGATCATTTTACATCCCTTATTATTACTTGGTGAGAACGCCCTAAATACCAACTTTTCTGAATTAATTAAATAACTTGTTAAATTGTAATAAAAAAGTGCATTTTTATTTTATTTCAAAGCCTACCATGGTTTTAAGGCATAACCTTTACTAACGAACCGTTTTGCTAGTATTTCACTTAAAATATAATGGATGTTAACAGATCTTTTCAAGAACGTCTTGACTTGGGCACAGATTAAAATGAAAGACAATTTAAAAATTTACTATAATTTATTCTAGTCGCCAATGTATAATTTAAAAAATAAAACATCATTTTTAAACATAATTTTATGAAATTTGCAATTTTTTCGAAAACGATTGGAAATGACTTATACAGCGTGTGTATGAATATTGGCAACATATGGAAAACTTTTTTATTTTTGATTTTACGAAAAAAACTTATTCTTCATAAAAAGTTTTGCTTACCTTAAAAGTGATATTGTTTTAAAAATTACAGTTATAACGTACAGGGTGGTTAAAAAAACACGAAAATATGTTAATATTCTAAGAGTAAAGTAACAGTAATCTACATGATACAAACAAATTTATTGAAAATTAGTTATTGAGTATTAAATATTATGTCGGAATATAAAGTCACAGCCACCTACTTATTTTTTTTATCATTAAGTTACCTAAGAAACAAGCAAGTGATTAAATAGATGTCAATGTAATAGTTAAAAATTCATTTCTTGAAAATGCGACTTAGTAATTAAGAAAAAGTGGAAATTGTGCTTATTGTGGGCAATAACTACCGTTCATTTAGAGATACTGCAGACAAATTTAATGCAAATCATCCTGAACGAGACAATATCACCCATTCCACAGTAGCTCGCATCATTACAAAATTTAAAGCTTGTTCCCCAAATTTTTTTAAATTTAATGACGCAGCACGAAATGAAGATGATAGTGCAATTGAAGATGAATTAGATGTTCTGCTTCATGTACAGGAACATCTGAAAGTAAGTTTAACTCAACGACATCGGGATTTGGGGTTTAATGTTAATTTTATAAGAAAAGTTTAAAAAAAGCATCACTACAAACCATTTAAACCAAAATTTATACATTCGTTGTTACCGGGAGATATGGATAAAAGGCTAGATTTTTGCTTTTGGATGATGGGACATTTTGAGGAAGATAGACAATTTTCTTCTAAAATATTGTTTACCGATGGGGCGATGTTTACTACTAATGGCATTTTTTCGTCGCAAAACTCTCGCTGTTGGAGTAGTGAAAATCCTCATTGGGTGGTTGAATGTAGAAGTCAAACTTCAGAAAAAATAAACGTATGGTGTGGTATTGTCAATAATATGATTTTAGGACCGGTCTTTTTTGATAATAATGTAAATGGGAACATTTTTCTAAATTTTTTACAAACAGAATTTATGGACTTAATTGAAGAGTTGCCATTAGCAATAAGGCATGGATTAATATTTCAACTTGATGGAGCACCTTGCCATTTTTCCGCACAAGTAAGGGAATGGCTTAATGTAAATTTTACAAATAGATGGATTGGGCGCTACGTACAATGACAACCAATTTACGAATTGGCCTGCAAGTTCACCTGACCTCACCCCTTTAGATTACTACCTATGGGGAAGATTCAAAGAAATCGTTTATAAGGATAGACCTGCCAATGGCAATGAATTAAGAAACAGAATTATACGAGCCTGCAACGACTTACAAGAAGTTGAAATTAAAAACGCAGTTCGAAGATTTAGAAAAAACCTAGTGAAATGCATTGAAAATGATGGTGGCTCAGCTGAAGCTTACTAAGATGAACATTTTTTTTATTCTTCCAAAATTCGCAACCACAACATTTGCCGTTATCTAAACAAAAAAATTTAAAAAAAATCTTAGTAGGTGACTGTGACTTTATATTCCGACATAATATTTAATACTCAATAACTAATTTTCAATAAATTTGTTTGTATCATGTAGATTACTGTTACTTTACTCTTAGAATATTAACATATTTTCCTGTTTTTTTAAATACCCTGTACGTTATAACTGTAATTTTTAAAACAATATCACTTTTTAAGGTAAGCAAAACTTTTTATGAAGAATACGTTTTTCTCGTAAAATTAAAGATAAAAAAGTTTTCCATATGTTGCCAATATCATACACACGCTGTATGCTTAAGAATTTTACATTAAATAGTCAAATAATATACAGGGTGTTCTATTTGAAAAACTTGAGAAAAATTATTTTAAAATGTGTCGGGAAACCTTTTTATGAATACCCTGTATAAACTATATAAATACTATTAGATTCATAATATCTTTAGACCCCTTGTCATAAATCTCACCCAATTCCATTAATTTAGATTGCTTTTTTGACTTTTTTTTTCCAGGGCCATAAAATATTTTTTTTATTTTTAAAATATTACTCCAAACTACCAAAGCAAAATAAATAAAATTTTGGACAATTATAAAGGACTCTAATACAAACCAAAATATGCAATAAAATACTGGGTGTTCCATTTAAAAAAATACAAAATATAACACTTTTTTGGGCCACCCTGTATATGGTAAAATATTTTCCTGAATTACACCCTATGATACAGTATAAGTCTGCTTATGAATAAAATCCCTAACTTAATTCGTATAAGAGCTTTAGAAGCCTGACGCACTATTTCAGGACCCTGTATATTGGCTTGGCTTGGAGAACACTATTATAATAAATATAAGAGAGAACACTATTATATGAAATATAATAAATATTAAAAAATAATGCAACATACCTCTAAACCAGCGTTAGTACAGTTGGTGGTAGAATGTAAAATGTAAAAATTTAGGAAATAAATAGATAAAGTCCTGTTTTTGTCTGCTATTATAGTAATATTGCAGTTATTTTTGTCATTGACATTACTTTGAATTTTTCCTTCATTTGCGTAGATAGTTCTGTTACAGCCTAAAAAATAGGTATAAAAGGTTTCAAAATTACTGTTTGTTTTTCAGGCTTCAGAGTGAAGTTACACTCATAGCTTCTGGTTCTCCAAACTTTTGGCTATGCTTTATTTTATATATTGAGTTACATAGGTTGCTTCACATGTGAGGATGCAGAAATTGAAACCTACATAACTATCAGCATTGAGATTCTCTATTGTTATTAGAACTAGAAATATGGTTATATTAAATATTTAGAAGTTTTTTCAAAATATCTGTAATATCATTAAGACCTTTTTGTAATATCTATATTGGTTATCTTTGTCTATAAGGTATTGCATTTGGGACACACTGTATGTTTTGAAATTTGGTAAATTGAATTTCACTGACCTGAAGATCCATATTTCAATTTGAAACCTTTTCCTTTTTTGCCAGCGGTGTAGCTTTTAAATACTAGTGTTAAACTGCTTCCAACAGAGTAGAAGTCGAATGGTTTTGTGTCGTTTCCACAAAAACTGTACTGAGTAGAAAATATGTGAGTATACTGAAAAAAAAACCATTAGATTCATAATGACGTGTGTAGAAAATTTATTATAGTAATTTAGGTATTATTTGACCCTATTTTTAAAATAACAATTATTTTTTTCAGGTAAACTTTGCTATATGTGTCTAGTACACAATATATTCAAATTGGGAAGGTTGCTCTGCACATACCCTGTAGAAATCCGAATTTGTGTATATTTGACTACAAATTCGGTTCTAGAGAGGTTTATGTTGAGTATTTATTTCTTCAACCACCGCCTATGTTGCTGATAAAAGTGATTAAGTAAGCCATAGCTTATTATGGCGAGTTTGTTTTGATTCCACAAGTGTCGTACAAATATTAAGTTTTATTTTAGATCTATTAAAATGAGCATTATTTTTTTGAAAATATTTTAACCACAAGGGACCCCGCACAAAGCTTATGGGAAATGGCTTTCGGCTAATTTTTCTGAACTTTTAGTATTTTCTAGATCTTGACGTCCTGATTAAAAGTGTCCATGGCCGTAAACCAATCCTATGACTAGTTTTTGAGTTATGACATTTTAAAGTTGGCAACTTTTTACTTTGAGATTTTATGTGTCTGGCGTTTTCACTTGTTTCTTAAAAACTTTTAACTTTTTTATTATTTTTTATTTGTGGAAACGTAGGCCTTAAGTTTTCTTTCACTTTTATAGAAATGAAATATCTACAGGATGTTGAATAATTTATAGGCGGATCAAATAAATACTAATATTAAAAAATTATGAAAATCCAAAAAAAATAAAAATTTAATCATTTTTTGAATTTAAAAAAACAAACGGCTAGATTTTGTTCATATTTTAATATCTTGTAATACCAAGCTGTGGATAAAAAAAAGGTATTGGTTGACGTAGAATAGATTGCCGGGTATTTTATTTTTCAAAAAAAAAATTGAAAATTCACCTGAAAACGTAATAAACGACTTTTAATTGATTCATTTAATTACTATGCCAATCTGTAACATTTTTCTTTTACAATAATTATTCTCTAGCACATTCTTATCTTAGATCTACAGGGTGATCAATTAAAAGTCGTTTATTACGTTTTCAGGTGAATTTTCAATTTTTTTTTTGAAAAATCAAATACCCGGCAATATATTCTACGTCAACCTATACCTACTCATTTTTTTTTCATCCACAGCTTGGTACTACAAGATATTACAATATGAAGAAAATCTAGCCGTTCGTTTTTAAAATTCAAAAACTGAGTAAATTTTGTTTTGGATTTTCATAATTTTTTAATATTAGTTTTTATTTAATCCGCTTATAAATTATTCAACATCCTGTACAGATTTTGTTTTTATATAAGTGAAAGAAAACTTAAGACATACTTTTCCACCAATAAAAAGAAATAAAAAAGCTCATAGTTTTTAAGAAACAAGTGAAAACTCCACACAATACATAAAATCTATCATTAAGAAGTTGCCAACTTTAAAAGGCCATAACTCAAAAACTAGTCATAGGATTGGATTACGGCCATGCACTCTTTTAATCAGGATGTCAAGATCTAGAAAATACTAAACATTCAGAAAAATTTGTCAAAAGCCATTTCCCATAAGCTTTGTGCGGGGTCCTTTACTTATTTGTAAGGTTAATTAGTAAATAATAACAAAAATCTGTAATTCAATTTTCTAAAAGTGTTGTGATAAAGATGTTTCTATTTAGACTTTAACTTGGTGCCGGTTTAGTATGCGGTCTACCTGCCCTGTGCGATCTACCTAACACTATCTCCGGTTTATTATGCGGTCCACCTACCGTAATTATTCATAAAAGTTCACTTATCATTATTACTTCAGACAAAGAAAATAATCCCGGCGTAACAAAGGGTGAGTCTGCTAATGATACTAATTTAAATTAGGTTGTTTACAACTTCCATATATAAAATGTATAAATGAAAAGTTCATTTTCCAAACTGTTTAATATCACAGTGTTTGTCAGGTGTATACCAGAAACATGTTGCTTCGCGATTTTTATGTCAATATTGCCGCCCCCGAAGAAATTGCTATTGCATTTCTTAGGCAACATCAACTACCTAATTTAGACCAGTTTTCCGGTGTCGGAGAAAAGACTGCCAGACATCGAGGTCAGTTCGTACTAGCAACCGATTTTTCCACTACACTAATCTCAATGGAAGAGCAAATAGCAAATTGACTATAGTTCAGATACTTGAACGTCTTTATGTTTATACTAGAACTTCCCGTAGAATCTGTTGTCTTGCTCACCAGATTTCCAAACCTACGATTATTGATTGGTTCAATATGTGCCGTGAAGTTTGTACAGCAATGGTATCTCACACAGTTCATGGCCAAATGGTAGGATTTCAGGATGATCCCGTCCAAATCGACGAGGCACGTTTTGCTACAATACAACCGAGGTAGGATGTTGCAAGGGGATCATCTGCCTAAATCCGAAAATTCGGACGAAGAGATAGAAAATAATATTAATCACGGACGCTGCATTGATGGGCCATGGGCCTACGAACGAAATCTGATATCAGATATTTTTATGTACTTAGGCGAGATTCAGACACACTCATACCGCTTATCTAGAGGGAAGTCAGAGCCGGTTCGCATATTCACTCTGATGAATGGCTGGTTTATAGCAGATTACGTCAACTTGGGTATGTGCATGAAACTGTAAACCACCAAACGATCTTAGTTGGACGCTAAGATTAAAATTATGAAGAAGATAAGAGGTGTGTCAATAAACCATTTCCAGTCTCACTTGGATTACATCACTTGGAAAGACGAAAAGACCTTTTCATCACATTTTTACAAAATATGCGAACTGTATATCGTACTTAACTTGTAAATATATAACGAATAAATTCTTTTTGGACATTTATTTAGTTGTTATTATAAGCTTGGGTAGACCGCATACTAAACCAGATAACCTTAGGTAGACCGCATACTAAACCGGCACCTTAATGTTATGGAAAGTTGCCGGAAAAGAACAGGAAATTCAGTTGAAAAAAATTTAGTAGACACACACACATTAGGTATTTTGTACATTTTTAAAACTTTTTTCTAGTTTTTGGACCTACCATTGGTGTACTAACATGATGGTATTTAGAATTAGGCCCATATCCCATTGTAATAATATGTCTATTGGGGTCATCTGTAATGTCCAGTTTGTCATCACCACATGAAGACGTCATCCGGTTAGATGGCTCTTCAAGTAGTTCGAAATCTTCAAAATGTAACATAATCCTTCCTTGTGAAGTAGGATTTGTGAGCACCCATTTACATTGTATATCATATGGGTAAGTGTTTGGATAATCTGGTGAAGTTAGTTCCTTTAGGTCACCAGTTACAGTGAGTTCAGAAGGTCCACATTTTGCTATAAACAAAGATGAGAAAATGTAGGTAATTTTGTCGTTTATAGAAGCACATAAAGAGCCAAAACAACTATCTCCTTAGTTATGCCACGCTGGGTATTGAATAACATGAGAAATATTTAGTATACTTACATTTAATTGGGGTCAAGGTTACACTAAATATATCATTTTGAGCCACAGCCGAATATAGCCTAATGTAGGCTGTACTCCAGGTTGTTGTCAATTTTCTTTGAGAATTATTATCACTGCTGCACATTTTTGACATTAAATCTGCAAAAGGTCCTCCACCATCTCGCACCTATTAAAAATATTAGGTGAATTTATGGGAATGTGATTAATTCTAGTCCAAAACTCTTCAATCATTCAAGAAACATCATTGTTTCAAACATTTAAACAGAGTAGATATTAGGGTGGTCCATCTTCATAGAGGTAAACAATTTTTTTTAAAATTTTTTGCCTCCCACCCCCTAGAAGTGTTCCATTAGGCCAAAAACAATTTGTGTCAAAATTTGGGATCAACTGGATAACGATAACCCGTGCCGCCTGCAGGTAAAATAGTTTAAATAATAGTTATTAACCCAAATTACAACAAAAATTTATTGTCATTTAAAAATACCCCAACCATGTGTACCTGCTTTCTTAGAATAGTATGTTGGGTAATAAAAGTGATGTGATAAAATAATCCCTTTGTACAAACAGCTACCTTTCAGTGGCGGCTCGTCAGGTGAAGTAGGTGAAGGGGCTCTTTTCACCAAAAAAAAAAAATTAGAAGGAAATTGTTTCGACAATGTTAAATATTAATGTACCAATACAGCTACCATTTTAGCCCTTAAAAATAATTATGTTCGAATTAATAATATTAATTTAATCCGAATGTAGCTATGCTTACTAGGGCCACGGTTAACTCCAATGGACAATAATTATAAACACTCGTGCATTTTGGCGCGCCCCAGTCATACGGGTCCGTTAGCTCAAAGCAAGTGAAGACCCAACGCCCAACATGGCTTTGATATTCACCGTCGCCATGGTTACGTGACGTCAGTCACGCAGACAGCATGTAACAATTTGCATTATGATGAAGGGGAATTTAAAAATAGATCAGTCATATGCACCATTTTAGAATTGGTTTGCCTAACCTTAAGGTATTTATTTTAAGGCTTCGCGAAAACCACGGTTATAGATATTGTTTTTACGTGATTTACTGTGTGATAAAAAAGTGTTGTTACTCTTAACTGTTAAATCCAAAGAGGAGGTTTTGGAAGGAGAGCCTGGTCCATCAAATCCAAAAAGACAAAGACTTAGTTGAAGTTTTGAAAAAAATAAAACAAATGAAGAAGGCATTAAACGGTTAATAATAAATGATATTAATGACATTAAAAATAAGAAAATCGATGACTTTATAAGTAATCAAAGTAAAACGTTTTTTGATAAATTAAGTTTGCCTATAGTGTTTTTAACAACTGATCCAGCAACTTGGAGCGAAAATTTTTGTTATAAGCAATGTCTGGCAATTGTTAAGAAACTTAAAGTTGTAAATGATGCAGCTGAATGAGGCATCAAGCTTATTAGCGAATATAACCCAATTTTAAGAAAAAACGAGGAAGAATAACAATTTTTGCTCCAAGTTGTAAAATATTATAAATCACGTTTCCCAAATGTTAAAAAGGAAACACTGTCACAAGTTTTTGAGTAATGTAGTAAATATTTACTTTTACATAGTTTTAGTAGGTACATTTTACATAATTTTAGTTTAGTATCTATTATGAAAAAATTGTATAGTTTTTTTTTATCAAAATAAAGTTTAATTGAAATTAGTTTTTTATTTAATTTATATTTCGATCAATTATAACGCCCTTATAACTAAATAGTTAACCTAAGAGAACGCCTAATAAGGGTTTGATATTTATGTAACGTTACCATATCTCAGAAAATATTAAATGCAAGGTTGTAGAAAAAAGTAGGTATATCCAATTTAATCCATTACCTATTATAAAAAGGGCTCGTCCTGCGGTACTTTTGGTCGCTGATTTTTTTATGGGAATATTTTTTCATCAAATGGAACCATTTTGAGGGGTGGGAGGTTAAAATTTCCGAATTCGAAAAACATGGACCACCCTAGTAGATATGATGTCCATACACGAGGAAGTAAATTGACCACGATGCCATAAGCGGAGCACTCAAACTTCCAACAGATATAAATTCTCATTCGAAACTTAAAGTTGAAGAGGACTAGACCTACCTCGATGAATAAACATGTACAGAAGAATGTATGATTTCTGACAGGATTGTCACAAGCTCCAGTAATTTTTATTTTGGTAAACTCTAGTTGGATTTTTTGGTTTCTGGGTGCTATAATTATCCAATGACAGTCCATATAAGGTAACTCGTTTGGAGAGTTTATATATTTTGTTTCAGTCAAATTTATTGTGCCTCCACAGCCTGCAGTTGGGCCTGGAAAGATGTTTAATCATTTTTATGGTGTATTGAACAAGCCTAACTAGCATTTTCCGGACTTATGACTAAATATGAACTAAATATGACGTCAGAGTTGGTAATACATTTACTTAACATATCTAGTTAGTATTTACCGGCTAAACTAGGTCGTGTAGATGTCACAGAGTTTCTTTCTGATTGTGGTCGCGAATAGTCTCTACTCTTACGTCGTTTAAACGTAGTAATCTGACTTTAAATACCGAGGTAGTATCTGTGATGCTAAAAGTAGTCATACAGACGTCGCACTATGACTCATTTCTAAAGGTCCTGAAGAAACTACATTTATGGTCGGCCGGAGGTGAAAATATTACTAAGGGTATACAGAAAGTAAATTTTTTGACTTGAAGTAATCATAAGTTGAAAGTTTTGCACTTTCATTACCTATGCACGATGTAAGTATACTTATTTTACCTAAATCTGTCTATACGTCATATGTGTTCGACTAATTCTTCCCTAAAGCGTACTTTAAACCCTTTTAGGTAACAACGTGACTCCGTCATATTTTAACGGCAGCCAATTTTAGGGTTCCGTTTTTCACAAGATAATTTTGAAAAATATAAAACCAAATACTGGAAACTGCCTCTATTTGATCTATAATAACCTACTTTACGTATTCTGAGTGTTTAGATGCTAGTTTAATTGATGTAAGTTTTCTGCTTTATCCAAGATATAGTATTATTATTTCTTTAATTTGATCAATGAAGGGGCGCTTAGTTTTTAAGGCTCTATATTGCTAAATTTTAACAGTGAAGTGCTTTGCGTTTCAATATTGAGCGACCGAAACATTCTAAATAAGTTTATTCCAGTAAGAATAAGCTCTTTATATAGCAGCCATTACTTATATTTGATGAAAGAACCCACAAAATATCAGTTGGTCATATTTGTTAGTAGTTTAGTATGTTTACCCGTGCAGAAGTCAAATAAAGATACTTTTAAAACTTCCCGACATTTTAGGTGCAGGATAAATAACAGATATACATAAAAATCCTTACCTATAATGTGCAGAAGTCATATATTGACGTCCTTACAACCCTTATTTTGTTCACCAAATTGGTGAAAATTGGAGTCTTCTAGAAGTCAGATCGACGTAAGTTTCTAACGTCAGGTTGAAAAATATAATGTATATAATATAATCCGCCAAATTGGAGCTTCCTTATTGTTCACAAATTACCCACTGCGCATCATCACCCCACTCTCCCTATATTACTTACCATAAGTAAAATAAACTTCTCCTTTAAACCCGTTAAAAACGTAAGCTGTAGAGTCAAGTTTTATCAGCATACTATTAGAATTCGAAGGTACGGGTTTTTCTGCATCAATATTCCCACAAATTGTAGCTAACTTTTTTGTTTGTTTCACCTCCAAACCGTCATAGATATCTAGCGACTGAGATAGGCAACTTAGTGAAAAAGGCATGCTTAATTTTTCTACACTAAAAAATAAGGATTTTTGTTATAAAAGTTGCTTAGGAGGGGACACCATAGTATAGAGAAAAAGGTTAACAAAATTTTATTTGTAAAAAATTGTATTTTTTTTTATAATCATCGCCAGCAGCTACTATAAAAAAGCTCCAATATTTTTTTAGCAAAATGGATACTTAATACTTAACTGTAATAAGTATAACATTTACTATAGTCTATTTCAGAAATGTGTAGAGCAATAAAAGCTCATTAGGTATGCAAAGGGACTACAGAGTAACCCAAGGAATATTTAAGCCACTTTCATAATTTGGCATTAATTTCATTGCAAAATTCTTTATTTTCATCAAATGCCGGTAGTACCACCCGGGTTTGGGTCAATTTATGGGTTTTGTGTATTGTTATCCATTCAGAAACACTGAAAATGGTGTGATAAAGGCGTGCTATATGTACATTGTATTAGGTACACCTATTTTTTTTTTAAACATAAAAAATACAAAATACATTATACGGAAATTAAATTATAAAAAATCATAATATTCCTCGTCATCTGAGGAACTGTCATCTCCTCTTGACGTTATAATTAACGGGTCGACGGTCCGATCGATCAGGTGGTCAAGATCCCACATTTTCTCTTCTTTAATGACATGATGGACTGCTTTTCGCCAGTTCTCTGGTGTCACTTCCTTAGTGGCTTGATCAAACAGTAGCTTAACGTCTTTCATTTTGAATGTCGTGTTGTGTCTTCCTACAAATCCTTTCACTTGCGCCCATATAAGTTCTACAGGAATTAGTTCGCAATGATACTACGGTATGCGCAGCACAGTTACACTATGTTTTTCAGCTATACCTTCCACGGCATATTTCATAAAACGATGTTTGTGTAATTTTGCTATAGCTTATAGTTTCTTCTTTATCAAATTATCTTATTTTTTTCTTTGGTTAGTTATCAAAAATCATTCAATGCACAAAATTTACCTGCGTCTATGGCCGACACCGAAATTGAGCCGAACCGAACGGAATTTCCCATTTTATTACTCTACATCTTTCTAAAATAGACTATAATAGGATTACTTGCTCTGGGGCTAAACCTTATTTTTGTCATAGATGCTAATTTTTTGGCCAGGTATTGGTTGTAGCCTCTCCTTCCCCGGACGCCCGTGATTCTAAATTAGGTCTATAATTATACCGGGTGTCCCATTATGGATGGCCACCGGCCGTATCTCGGAAACTACTGGGCATAGAAACTCGGGGAAAAAAAAAATGATAACTAAAATGGCCATAAGAAAATCTTGGAAATAATTTTTAAGTTCCGCATTTTGCAGCTAGAGGGCCTAATTGAAAAGTAAATTTTAAACTTTTACATATCTCCGAAAATTCCACATTAAGGTATATCTTTGGTAACACCATTAAAAAGCTTGGACAATTATGCATCATTTTGGTCTTATGCTCATTGGCGTACCGACTTTAATAAGAGGGGAAAGTGTAATCATTTAAATCGCTGTAACTTATAAACGACTTATCCGATTTTAGCAAACTAAAAACTGTTTGGGAAAGAAATGTATGCACTTTCACCAATCGTATTTAGTTGTCCATAATAGTTCTAAAAAAATGCTAGAGGGCGCAATTTGTAATAATAACACATTTTTTGATTTTACTCCGAAAAAATAAATCATACGGTATAATTATGATACTATAATCGAAAAGTAGATTATATTTGTTAGAAAAAATATTTAAACCGCAGCTCAATATCTCCGTTCGTTTCAGCGTTATCGCCAATAGAATAATTTTTAAAACTTTAAATGAAGAAGCGGTTATATATTTTTGAGAAAAAAGTGGGACGCCACTGATATTTTTCCATGTGGATATTATTTCGGATTAGCCTGGTCAATTCTGCATAAAAATGGTCTCTTGCGTTCTTCTCTTCAGGCACACCGTAATAATATATGAAATTAGGAAATGGCAGCGTCTTCGAATTTGCTTACCTTAGAACAGCAATTTGGTTGGACGGTGCAGTAATATACCATTTGCATGAAATTCTAGGCTGGTAATATCGCTGTAGTCCATTCATTTGATTAGTATCACCGCCTGGAACCTCAATAACTGTTGTTGAAGTTATATTTCCTCCACAGCCTAAAAATATGTAGCATTTCTCTTCATTACTTAAATTTAATCATACAGGGTGTTTTTTAATTGAGCGCCGATACTTAAGGTTGTGAATCCTTGGGTGATTTTAAAAGGAAAAGTTAATATTAACATATGTCCTAAAGCTCATTCATTTTCATTTCAACAAAATATCGAAAGCAGTTGCAATGAACCGAAGAAGAAAATTGTTTTTTTGTTTTTATTTTTTATGCAAAAAGGGTGCATCATACGAAAGTAAGTCTATGGACCAAATTTGCTCCAAAATAAAGGAGGATTTTAAATATAAGTTTGGTTTTTAGAAAAATCAGTGGCGTACCATTTTTTTCTTTAAATCTTTTAAGTCAAAAAATGCTACTTAATGATTAAGAGGTGTGTAAAAAATTTCATAAAAATATCTAAGAGTAATATAATAATTATGATAAAAAAGTTATATTTTTTTAAAAATGTTAACACCCTGTAGCTCAAAAATGGAGAGCTTTAGGACATATGTTAATATTAACTTTTCTTCTTAAAATCACCCAAGGATTCACAACCTTAAGTATCGGCACCTAATTAAAAAACACCCTGTATTTATTACGTAATAAATCAGTTAAAATAAAAGGGGTCCTTGACATACCGGGTGACACCATTTTTTCAGTAATTTTTGACCAATTCAAACGTTCGAAACCACTTCCGGTTTACCTGGAAGTGAAGTCAACCTTTAAATTTTAAATGGTAACTTATTTTTATTCGACGTTTAAATTCTATAAAATATTCTCTTTTCAATGACATCACACTTTATCATTTGTTTTAAAAATGGCCGCCTAGATAAATTTTCCTTTGTGCTTTAAAATGTCCAGAACTTTGGTAGTGGTAAAGAGTAGGCCTTGGAAACCTTAAAATGGTTTATTTTTTCCTACTTTATAATATGTTTGACGTGTTCGAGAAATGTTTATCCGTTAGGGCTATTTTATTTACAACGTATTTTTTAAAAAAACAAAGAGGAATTTCTCGAATTTTCAAACGACCACCCATCTTTGTTTTATTATAATAATATTTTTCATTTAGTTTTCTTTCTATCTGCGTATCACAAGTTAATAATTATTTATTAGTTAATAGTAGGAATTAACAAGAAATATCATAAATGTAATTTTTAGACCTATATAAGCCATAAGAAGTTTTGTCAAGACCAGTCTAGTATGCCGTGGAAAACAAAAACATTATTTCTGCTTTTATTAGACCAATATGTCGAATGGTAATGAATAAAATTACGTAGATCGAAATGAATGAATTGTTTTTCACGGCATACTTGACTTAACTTCTTATGGCTTATACGGGTCTAGAAATTATGTTTATCATATTTCTTGTTAATGCTGCTATTAATAATTATAACTTGTGATACACCGTTCGAAAGAAAATTAAATGAAGAATTTTATTATAATAAAACAAAGATAGGTTTACATTTAAAAAAATCGAGAAATTCCACTTTGTTTTTTTAAAAAACAGGATGTAAATAAAATAGCCTTAACGGATACATGTTTTCCAAAGAAGTCAATTTTATATTATAAAGCAATGAAATAAACGATTTTGACGTTTTTATGTCCTACCCGTTACCGCTTACCTTGTTTTATATCAAAGTTATGGACGTTTTAGAAAATAAAGGAAAGGAAATTGATTTAGGCGGCCATCTTTAAAATAAATGATAAAGTCCGTACAGAGTTGAAAGGCTAATTTTCTACAGAATATAATTATCGAATAAAAATGAGGGGTTTCAATTTAAAAGTTTACTTTACTTTTGGTTAAACCGGAAGTGGGTTTCAAGGTTGGAATTGCCCGAAAAATGGCAATTTACAGACTTATTAACTCCTTAAAATTTCTTATGTCACCCGGTATACTGTTAAGATACAAATATATTTTTGTTTTGAGTATGTCTCAAAATTTTATGTACACTTTTTCTAATTTGATTAGCATGTTTTAATTAATTCTGGATAATACTCACTTTCATCCTTATAGGATATTTTGAATCCAGTGGCAGGGCTCCAAGGGCGTTGAAGACTAACATAAATAATCATCACTGAACTTTTAAATCTAACATTGACAGGCTTGTTTTTTCCACAATACACTTGTTGAGTGCCGGTTGCTATTTTTCCGAATGTGGTCCCACCAATTGTAAAATTGCTGCGTATACAATCTGACGCTATTAAAAAATACTTAAGGTTTATTATGGCTGTGTTATAGTACTAATAGAAC
Source organism: Polydrusus cervinus (assembly GCA_935413205.1). Lineage (NCBI taxonomy): Eukaryota > Metazoa > Arthropoda > Insecta > Coleoptera > Curculionidae > Polydrusus > Polydrusus cervinus. Next base: position 5,609,498 of record OW284520.1, read on the forward strand.
TTCTTACCATCGTCCAAATAGAAATCTAAAAACTTAATACTTAAAACACCGTTTCTCTTTTTGGTTACTATTTTGTATGTGCAATTTGCTATCATGTTGTTGGGATAACCGGGGCTCATCAAATATCGTTCTTTTGCAGTTGCTTCTAGCTCTCCTCCACAGTGCGAATTCCACTTTGCCTAAAATTGAACACAATCTATCTTGTTGCTTACTGAACTAACTTGTTCTGATCCAGAACAAGGGTAAATGTGTTTATTTACAATAGAATATGCTGAATTATGCATTTGAAACCTAACCTCTACAAAACGGCACTTTAAGAAGGAATATTTCAAATACTGAGCGTTTCCGATAACATCTTTCGTGAAAAAATTATTAATTCTGTGGTAAATAAACTGCTGGACAATTGCTTTCAAGCAAGAAAAAATTCGCCTAAATTTAACAGTTAATATTTTCTGAACCAGATATGATATCGACCTACGGTTTTGAATGGTTGATAGATTCATCCATTGAGAAACAGTTATCAATGTTGGATTTTCTTTATCCATCCGAAACTTTTATATACAGGGTGTTAAAGAAGACGATGATTTTTGCTACAGTTTTAATGGAGTGTAACTTTCACAATAATATTTTTAAATTTTATCACTCTACGTCAATTAAATCACTGGTTCATAGCAAAGAAAGTAATTTGTCAAATTTTTGATATCTGCTATATTTTAAGAAATACCGATTTTTTTGAAAAACCTTTATTTCAACTTATTGGCAGCTAGATCTCACTGTGCGTTGTATCGTGTAAACTTTGCGAGTGATTCTTTTACCTTATGAAAAGTTTGATTATGTTTAGTAACAATAGTTTTACCTAAATGTTATGATGTATGATTACATTTTCCCACAAACTAACAAAACGTACTTGTGACCTTTTAACTAATTGTAACAGAATTGGAAACCCGAACCCCTTGTGTTATGTATATATTAATTACATTTTCCCACAAACTAACAAAACGTACTTGTGACCTTTTAACTAATTGTAACAGAATTGGAAACCCGAACCCCTTGTGTTATGTATATATTAATTACTTTAAATCCGTTTGCAGTTATCTTCTCGTTACTTCTAAACAGAATTTTAAGTTTTGTACTACTGGATATAATTGGTTCTGGCAAGGTCCTTCCACATTTTTTTCCTAGGGAGATCCACGTCTCATCTTTCCAATCAAATATCTAGAGAAAAATAAAACAAATTTATTATATGAGGTAGTTGCATTTGGTAAACAGTGATGGGGTGGAGTGAAAATATAAATTTTTAAGACATCTACCAGTGTCACCATTACAGTCCGCACCATATGGAACTTTTTTTTATTAATAAAGTTTGTTGAATTTAAATATCGGCATTTTTTTTTTTACTTCAAAAAATACTAAAACTTATGTATTCAATATTCAACGGTAAGCAACTGTCATCCAGTACCTGTCAAAAATGAAATTTTATTAATGAAATGCAGAAAATGGCATTATTTTAACGAATTTTTAAAAATGTTATAGGAAAAAGTTGTTTCTGGTGTAGTTTTAGGCCTATGTACAAAGTTTCAGATCTCTCAGACAAAGTTAAATTTTTTGCCATTTTTTCGAATTAATATGTTTTTTTCATAATGAAAGTTGATTTTATGGATATTAAACTATTCGTTCATACCATACTCTTATTTTAATGTCGTTTTCATGCTAATTTTTCTTATGGGATGCATTTTTTTCAGACATATAAAATTAGAAGCAAAAAAAAAATCGACAAGGGTTGGGCAAAGTTTTCATAATTTAACAATTTTATCCAAAAGAAGTCAAATGTTTCATTTTTTCGATAGTTAATACATGAACAAAGTTAAAAAAAAATTGTTGTTACCTATTGAAAATCGTTATTAATCCTTTTTGTTCCTATGCATAATAGATTTAGCTATTTATACGAAATAGGGGAAAGGGGGATAAGATGATGATAGATAGCTTCACTTGGTTGATTGCCGAGTGTAGCAGGTGTGCTTTATAAGTTGCCTATGTATTAACATCAAAATCTGACTTACTTTGTTGACGATATTTCGCCATTTGTGTTTATTGGTTATGTCATAATATTAGTGCAAGACGATATAAGCTTTATAGCGTTTGTGTTGAATCTTATTTTCAATCGGTAAGTATTTTTTTCAATGTTATGGTATTGTTCATCTACAGCCCATTAAGTTTTCATGAAATAATATCTCTTTGTTGGTTAATACAAAATTCGAATCAAATTGTCCTGGTCGGCTAAGATGACGAATTCGCTAAGTGGGCAAGATGACGAGTCCGTCATCTTACCCGATTGAAGGATGTGGCGGCAATATTTAATGTGGCTTACGATAAGGTAGCCATAATAAAAAAATGCCGTACAATCTTTCAGAGAAACTGGATTAGTCCACTTAATTCTCAAATATTAAATGATTCTAACTTCGAACCCTCAATGACCACAGACAAGCCATACGAGCCTTCCAAGAATGTCGACGAAAACTTAGACTGATGTATCGGGACTACCAGATGTCACTAATGCTCTTTCAGCAAATATATTCACTGCGGTAGGAGGAACATCTCAAAATACTTCCTCTAATGTCTTAGATATTTCACTACCAGGGCCGTCTAATGCAGAATCATTGAATTGTCTACCTCACTTTCCTATTGCTGCTTATAAAGAAAAGAGATAGAGGAAGAAGCTACCTACTCTGCATATAACAAGTACCTCTATTAAAAGTGCATTAGAAAAAAAAGAGAATGAAAGAAAAACTAAGGAGGAGAAAAAAGAAATTCATCGAAGAAGGATAGAAGAGAATAAAAGAAAGCAAGTTGAAATGAAGAAAAAGCAGATCAAAAAAGGCAAACATGTCAAAGAAGTGAGGTTTGACGATCATGATAATGGGGAATCCTCTGACTCCTCCATATCAGTAAATTATATGGAAGAAGATGACGATAATGTGGAGGAACAAGAAGAAATTTGTTTAATGTGTAACGATTCTGAAAAAAAATGAAATTTGGTACGCCTGTTACCTGTCGTAAATGGGTTTATGCAGCATGATCAGCATATATTTGCGACTTTTGTGACAATAATTAATATATCTTTTTAATTACCTAGGTACTGTTTTTCTTTTATTCAACAATCCTCGTCATCTTACCCGCATACTTTCGTCATCTTACTCATACATGAGGGCAAGATGACGAATTTGTCATAAAATTTTGATCTTACGAAAAAAAATGTATAGTGAAGATAGCAAGAAGCAAACTGTTTTGAAATAAAATTATCCTGAATGCTCTAAAATACGAAAAAAGGGCGAAATATGACGAAGAAAATAAAAATATACTTATGCTTACTGTCGTCATCTTGCGCTCCTTTCCCCTAAATGTTTTTTGTTCATGTATTAACTATCGAAAAAATGGAACATGTGACTTCTTTTGAATAAAATTGTTAAATTATGAAAACTTTGCACCACCCGTGTCAATTTTTTTTTTATTCTAATTTTATATTTCTGAAAACAATGCAGCACATAAGAAAAATTAGCATGAAAACGAAATTAAAATAAAATAATGGTATGCACGAATAGTTTAATATCCATAAAATCAACTTTCATTATGAAAAAAACATATTAATTTAAAAAAATGGCAAAAAATTTAACTTTGTGTTAGAGATCTGAAACTTTGTATATAAGCCTAAAACTATACCAGAAACAACTGCATTTTATTAATAAAATGTCATGTTTGACAGGTACTGGATGACAGTTGCTTACCGTTGAATACATAAGTTTTAGTATTTTTTGAAGCAAAAACGATTGCCGATATTTAAATTCAATAAACTTTATTAATAAAAAAAAGTTCCATATGGTGCGGACTTTAATGGTGACACTGTATATACCTCAACATAATCGTTAGCACAATTTTCACTTTCGTCAATATGAAATCGATCATCAAACGTCAATTTAACCATATTTCCATCGAAAAGCCGTATTTCCCAAATACATTCAGCATTATTTGGATAATCTTTACTATAATTTGGTGTTGTAATTATGCCCTTTGAAAGATGGTAAATACCGCCACATCCTAAAAACATTAAGATTAAAACAAGACTAAACAACTAACATAATCTACAAAAATCAATAAAACATGTCTATGGTATGACCACACAAAGAAAGAAATGTTCAAAATTACTGGATCCAACGGGGTTTGAATACAATCATGTACGTTTCTCAAAAATACTACTAACCATGGATTTCTGGTTCATAACTCAACTTAAATCCTGTGGATGAACTATCACCTCCCTCCTCGTATTTATATTCAATTAAAGCTATATTTGATTGTGTCGTTATCAAGTCTGGCTTGTTATTTTTACAATATGTTCCAATCCTAGGTTGAATTTGCGTATTTCCATTGTAAATAACCAAATAACTTTTGTCACAGTCGTTCCCTAGGTTTAAAGTGGTTATGTTTATTTTTATCTTATGCTCCTTTTCTAACGTTATGTGCCATGAGCACTCCATCGATGTCCTGGGTCTATTAGGAAAGTTTGGACTAAATATTGTACCTTCTTCATTATTCAGAAGTCCTCCACAGTTATAAGTCTTGTAGGAAATTGTGAAATTTAGCTCGCTCCATCGACTTTTTCGTACCTAAAATTTAGAATTAAAGTAGGTACAGCAGGCTACCTCTACTACATCATCGACGACCAGTTTTTTTAAATACTATTTTTAAAGTAGATAATTGTCTTTGTTTAAAGATTGAAGACAATGATAGTTTTGGATTTGCATCGTTCTTATTTGTTTCAAATCACAACGTTTTAATGTATCTCCAGTCGTATTCAGGTGAATACTAAACAAATACGATAACTACAGCTCTATTTATACTGACTAGGTGTACCTACTGGAGCATAACAGATTGGTCAGTCATGCGTTCAGCTCGTGCGCCGTATACGTTTACATATACCGGAAAACCCGTGTCTACCAGATCCCCTGTGGGCACCGACCCACCCTAGAAACATAAGTGCCCACCCTGGTGCCCTCCCAAAATTGATGGATCCGGTATTGTAATGGAAATTTTCGGGGGAAGAGGGACTTGGCTATAAAAGTTTTTTTTTTATTTGGTGGAGAAGCTCATTGACCGCGATGGGTCATTAGCGCAGGTACATTTGGATTTACATAAATATTTATTTGATTTGATAATTAATTGTTTGTGCCTGATGTGTTAGATGTCTTTTAGTAAGTTACAGTCCTTTAAAAAGTTTATTAGGGTTTTCGCACTGTTTGTTTGAGTTGTTCGCTAGAGCCTCGTGTAAGCTGTTTGGAAGTGTGTGTGTTTGTCGTTGTTAGGCGAACTTTGGGCAGTCTATTAGGATTATGCCGGGTGGTTAGTTGTTCTTGGCATTCGTCACAGTTTGGTGGTTCGGTTCTTGAGATAAGGTATCCGTAGGTTAGTCTTGTGTGGCCTATTCTTAGTCTGGAGATGCAGACTTGGGAGCTTTGATTGATGTCTAAGGGTCGCCATGGGTTTATTGTGGTTTTTATATTGGCTAGTTTTTATTGTGATCGGTTCCGTTCTGTTTGCCATGCGTTGAGAGTTTTTGATTTTATGTATGCTTTGAGGTCGTTCGCGATGCTTTCTGTTACGATGGTTGAGTTGTTGTCCGTGATTGCACTTCTTGCAGCCTTGTCGGCCTTCTCGTTCCCTGGGATGCCGATGTGGGAAGGCACCCAAAGTAGGACTACTTCTTGGGAGGCATTTTGTAGTAGGTAGAGTATGTCTCTGATAGAAGTTACTATTGGGTGGGTAGGGTAAGTGTGGGTAATAGAGGTTATTGCACTGAGACAGTCGGATATAATAGCAGAGCGCTTAATTTTGTTGTCCAAAGTAAACTTGAGGGCTTGAAGAATGGCGTAAAGTTCAGCTGTAAAGGTAGTGGTGTATTGTGACATTTTGAATTTGAGGATAGTTTCTTGGGTAACTATTGCTGCAGCGATGCCAGTATCAGTTTTTGATACGTCGGTGTATATTTGAAGATGGTCGGGTATAGTGCTGAGGATTTCTTGGAAGTCTGCCAAAATAATTCTGGGATTTGTTTCTGTTTTATTGTATTTGGTTGAGTGATGTTATGCATTTAATATTTTTGGATAACCAGGGTGCATGTAGGGTGTGCGCGTTTGAGAGAAGGTTTGGAAAATATTGTAAGATTTGATTTGGGTATCTGTTTATTTTTTCATAAAAAGAAGTAGTGGTGCGTGGTTTTTGTTGGTATATGTTGGAGTATCTTTGAGAAAACACATTTTTCCGTACTGACTAGTGTCCTGGCGCCGCCATTGCGAATGTGGCTGATCTTACATTGGTGAGACACTAAGATTAATGGAATCAAGAAACACAAACAATACGCTAAAAGGAAAGATCGAAAAATTAGGTGCAGCTGATCATGCCTGGACACATGGCCATCATATCCTGCATAAAGAATCACACTGGAGGAAGATCAAGGAAGCTGTTACCATACCCTAGAACCCAGATTGTTTTAGTAAGCCCTCATTAGATATAAAAAATATCTGGACACCTTTGTTAAGTAGATGTAAACTTAGAATACCGCGCACGAACTGAACGCAGGACTGCACCCATCTCAGTTATGCTCCAGTGCATCTAGCCAGTATAAATTGAGCTGTAGTTACAATTCAAATTCAAAATATGCTTTATTGATCATAAGAGCTTATGCCCTTGTTGACAAAGCTGAAAAACTTAGATCTAAATGAAATATATAATAATAAAAGTCAACCAAAAAGTCAAAGTGCATTCGAAACTTTAAGTAATTACTTAAGGATTTTATATTCAGAGGGAGATGCTTAAACATCTTTTTTGAATTGTATATAATAGAATTGTATACAAGAGCGCTAGTTGGCAGCGGTAAAATAATATCATGAGTATTTCTAGTCTGGTAAGCCAACACATCTCTCTTGTATGCATCCCTCCTCTTAAAAATTAGACAAACAGATTCCAATATGAAAAGGCACGGCAATGTTAATATTCTGTGTTTCCGAAACGGAGGCCTGCAAGGCTCCCTAGGACCCACACCGGAAAGGCATCTCACAGTCCTCTTCTACTTACTGTACCTATTTAGTATTCACTTGTAAACGACTGGATATACTTACCAGTTGAAACGTTGTGATTTAAAACAAATAAAGACAAGTCCAAAACTCTCCTATCATTCAATAATTGTCTTGTAAAAGAATATCTGTTTTCTACTTACCATTAGGGTGGTGCTAGGATATGATGACCTTATAACAACAGGATTTTTTGTAGGACTGCAAAGTTTGCCGATATATTTTTTATCAGAGAATACGTGTATCCCTGTAACGCTCATACTACATCTTATTCCTATTTTAGTATCGTTGGTTTCCATTGTAAGTTTTAAAGCAACAGTTTCGTTCGCAGCTTGCCGGTAGTGTTCCCATTCACACCCGTACGGTTCTGTAATTGCAGGGGTTGAAATTTCTCCGTACGTTTGGTTAAAATCACCAACACAAACTAAAAATAATATGTGATGTGTTTCAAAAGTCATCGCAGAAAAAGGCAAATCCAATAACCACAAAAATTCGTTATTTATATGGAATGTTTATTTAAAAGTAGCCAACTGTTATTTTCTTTGCTGGGTTGTGGCCGGTGCCTAGTTAAAACAATAGAGGGATTCACGATTCAATGTGATCTATCGGTGAATGAAGTTTTTTTAGTCTAGTACAGTTCTTGTTTATTATTTAGTTACTTTTTGGACTTTCAGTTTTGTTTGTGCCCGATGAAAGTATACTTTTGCTCAGTATTCATATTATATACAAAATTTTACGCTGTAACATTTCCTATTAGGTAAACATAGATATGTGTTTCGGCCGCGGGAGAATATTTCTCATGAGTTTTTGAAATTCTCGCACAATTGTTAGTTTTGGAGTTTGGATTCCACCTTTTTGTTTATCGATAAAGATTGAATTTAAAAAGTACTAACGTGATGGTTTGTCAGAAGTAAACCTTATTTTAAATCCACGCTGATTACTCTGAACCTGTTGCCAATATATTATAAGTAAAACATTATCACTTGATTCATATATATCTCCACTTTTTATAGCACTGCCACGCTTTGGCAGTAATTCAGGGCCGTTAAAGTTTCCTTGCAGTATAGCGAAAAACTTGGTATCAAAATCAATATCTTCCATGTTTAGTGTAACTCTGCGTCCTTTAGGCACTTTGATTATCCAAAAACAATAATGGCTTTCAATCACTGAATTTGGGTATCCCGGCGAGGTAATGGTTCCGCTTTCTTGAATTAATGTTTCTCCACAATCTATAAAATAATATATACTTTTAATATTACACGGTTATTTTAATTATTTGCACGTAAAACAGTTCCAGATACCAGTGGCGGCTCGTCAGGGGAGACAGTGCCTCCCCTGGAAATAATAATGTAATAATACCTTATTTTATATACCTATACCTACCTATAATTATACCATTTAAACAGCTTTAAAACATATTTTTAATATAAACACAATAATATAATAGTTCCTGTATAAATTTTGCGAAATATCTTTAATAAATTTGTAATTTCTGAAACTCTTTAATATTCAATTATTATTTTTAACGTCTGGACCTTTGTCCAGTGACCGAGCAACAGCGTCCTTATCCGTTTCATTGTTATTACATCTTGTCTCGCTCTTCACTGATGGATCGCAGTTTATCGGAACGAGAGGAGGCAATCCCAAAAATGTTTTCTCTGTAGTCAATGTTTTTGGAAAAAACAACAGTAAAAATACAAATAATTATATGTTTTCGGAATCGTAAAATGCTCTTTTTCATGACGCAAAACGCGGTTAGGAGGCAGGCACGCCTCCTGCGCTTTGACCAATAAGATTTTAGAAATTTCGAATTAGGTTCTGTAGTTGGGTCGTTATACCTGGTACCGTTATGTTAGTGTAGGTTATGGTTTTTCAATTTCTTTCTTTATTCTTGTGATTTTATACGTGAAGGTGTTATCGAAGGTGAGAGGGTAAGTATTTAAAATTTAATTTAATAATTCCATTATTAAAAATGGAAATAAATGAAGGATCTGTAAGAAACGCCAAGGATATTGTAGAATTTCTTATTAAATTTAACTTTAGCAGACTTTCATACGACGACAAATTATTCGTGAAAGATTTCTCGTCCAGATTTGAGCAAACTAATAATTAGTCAGGGTAAACCACATCGTAGTTTTGTTAATGCATTGTATGAAAAATGTAAATGGTATAGCCTCCTAAACTTGTAATAAATAAATATATTATTTTAGCAATAAAATAATTTAATGGAAACTCTACACCTTTCCGTTGGTTTTGCTGAACAATAACATATTTTTAAGCATGCCTATTTATATAAAATATTTTATTGACCAAGTAGAGGTCCTTTCAATATCCTAATAAATAATCGGTTTCGTTGTAAAAAAAATATTTTGTCTACCTCCTCTAAAAAAATTGCCATTAAGTAAACACAATATTTTTAGCGTTGCACAATTTCGCGGCTTTCCGGGATCACGATTAAAAAAACGAAGCACTTAATCACAGTAATTATTACAAGGAGTCACTTTGTTTTGCAAGTTTGACTCAAATTTTAACAATAATTTTTTAGTAAATATAGGTAAGTACCTATACCTAATACCCCTTTTTTGTCCTCAAAAATGATTTAATTCCTATATTGTTTTCATAAATACTTATAAAAAGAACTTGCGAAACTAATTTAATTTACGACATTTGATAGCACTTATAATTGAGTGAATTATTGACGAATTATGGGCGTGGCTCCGAAAAATTATGGCCTGCGGCGCTTTTCCGCCTTGGTGCTTAATTTTGCCTCCCCATTTTAATTTGCCACGAGCCGCCACTGCTAGATACTTACGTTCCCTCCTTGCTACAAATTTCAGTGCAAATGCGGCTTGGTCGGATTTTGACACATAGTTAACTATTACTTCGTTACTGCTGGACTTGATTAATGGGGTATTTGGTCCGCAGTACACACCCAAAATTGTATCTAAAAGTATACGACAATAAAGAACGACACAAATTTTATATCATTGCATAGGAGCTTAAGTCAATATTACAGTATACTGTAGTTACTCACCATTTTTAAATATGGAACTGTGCTCATACAAAGTTACTTTGGAAATATCAGATCTATTACATCTTGAATCTGGTAGTCTTAGCGTCCATATAGGGAAAGTAATATTAAGCTTAAAACCCAACGGGGCCTTTAAGTACCATGTACAGTTGCTACCGCTTCTGAGGTATTGAGGCTCCTTGCTACTCAACGTTCCCTCAATACCTCTAATTGTACCTCCACAATAATATATTGATATTTTTGCTTTAAACCCATTCCTAGGGTCATCTGAATCAGTAAAGAATTTTATTCGTAGCATATTGTCGGTACTGAATTTGGTACTGGGGGCTTCATAACAGTATGTTCCTATTAGAGGAGCTAATTCGGTACCACCGTCTCGTAGTTCCAAATAATCTTTGTTACAACTAAAATAATGCAATATTGAGTGTACCTACACTGTTTACTTGTTCGGTAATTTCTGTACACAATTTGTTAGTAAAACCATAAGTGCAAAAGAAAGTGAAACCTATTTAGATCTGCGAAGTCGTGGCAGTGGCGGCGCTAGGATTTTTGGTATGTTTGGTATATTTCATAGCCAAATCACCAGGATGACCTCACATTTCATTTTAAGTGAGGCAAGGAATGTTAACATCAAATTAAATGACAGGCTAGCCATGGTACCCCAAAAACCCCATGGACGTACCTATCGGTAAACTCAGTGATCTGGCTTGGCAATGTGACACGTTCGATGTTCAGTTATCAATTGTTTTTGGTTCTACAAACCGATGCGCTACCTAACGAGACCCCTGTAATTGTAACTTGTGTCTCAGTGGCGGCTCGCGGTCTTAAAAAATGTTGAAGAGCTATAGTATAGTGCGGGAAATTAAACAAACAATGACTAAAAACCCGTGTAACAAAATGTCTCTGTTATCCTCATCTGTCCAACGACTGAATGGAGTTTCCAACAAATTACAAACTATGTCATTAATTGGGTTCATTTTTAAAACACACAACTAAGTAGGTAAGAACACTATATATATATCTATAACCGTACGTTTCGCGACGCCTCAAAATAAATACCTTAAGGTTAGGCGAACCAATGCTAAAACAATGGTGCATACGACTGATCTATTTTTAAATTGCCCTTTATCATAATGCAAATTGTCACATGCTGTTTGCGTGAGTAACGGCACGTACCTAACCATAGCAACAGTGAACATCAAAGCCATGTTGGACGTTGGGTCTTTACTTGCTTTGAGCTAACGGACACGGTTAGCTGGGGCGCGCCAAAATGCACGAGTGTTTATAATTATTGTCCATCGGAGTTAACCGTGGCCCTATTATGCATTCAGATTAAATTAATATTATTAATTCGAACATAATTATTTTTTAAGGGCTAAAATGGTACCTAGCTGTATTGGTACATTAATATTTAATATTGTCGAAAAACTTTCCTCCTGGTTTTATTTTTTTTTTGGTGAAGAGCCCCTTCACCTGACGAGCCGCCACTGTTGTGTCTTTACAGGTGATTTCACTTAACATTTTACTTAATTTTACAAGACTAGACTGTTAAAACAACACTGAACATTCAAGTTCAAAGTTAAATAAAAAAGAAATATTTCTTTCTTACCTTTTGTAAACAGAGATGTCAAATCTTTCCTCAAAATCTATTCGTAGGGCTTCGCCTGTCGGAGCTCTGAAGGTCCAAATACATTCTGAGTGAGCTGGTGGTATGTTTGGATAGTTCGGTGACGAAATTTCCATTGAAGTAACCTCTGCAGATAGTTGGTAATGTTGTCCACAATCAATTGATACTTCTTCATAATTAATTTTAAATCCCTGCAAATCATTTTGGTACTGGATTAAATAGGTGCAAGATAATTACATATTTTTTTTACCTTGACATCGGTGGTTCCGATATACTTTAAATACAGGTGGTTACTATTGGACTGCATATCTGGCGGAGTATCGGGACCACAGAATTTTCCATCTCCCAATAAGGGACTGTCCGGGAACTTGCCATTTTTAATTATAATGTAATTTTTGCAGTTATTTGAAGCTAGATCAAAGAACTCAAAAGTTAACTTAATTGTACGGCCCGATTTCACAGTTATATTCCATTGACACTACAATAAAAAAATGTATGTAGCTTAACTATATTTATGTAAGAAATAAATATTAATATACCTCTCTTTCATTGGAAACCATGTTATTAAAAGCTATGTAACCAGAAGACTCAGTTAAAGTACCGCCACACACTGAAAAACAATTTTATGTAGAATAAAATAATATTGATTTAAAATTTACGTTATCCTAGTTAACGGAAGGGACCATAAATTATACAGGGTGTCCATGAAATGACTACAACGCTTCACCATAAATTCCTTAACCAAAAATAAGGATTTCTAGGCAAACTTACCTATATGCAATGTTGCTTCGTTTTGCCTCTACAGGGCGCTAAAGTTTTCAAGTTAATATTGTTGTACAGTCATTTCATGGACACCCTGTATACGCTTGAAAACAGCTAGAGATACGTATGAACCTCAACTTTGCGTTAAGGGAAAAATTCCAATACAAGAATTTATAATTTAACGAAGGTGATATTACAAATTTACAGAGGTGACTTTTTGTACCGATAATATATTTTACCTGATAAAATCTGCGCTTGAAATCCAGTTCCATTAATATACCTATTCGATGTGAATTCCACTTTTACCAAATTAGTACCGACAAACTGCTCGATTGAATTTAAGTTATTACAGATTTCCTTTATCAAGTTCCATTGGGCATCTTTATCGGGTTTCTGATAGACTTTAATAACATCAGTAAAACTGCAAGATCGAGAGCTGACCCAATATCCAAAATTTCTGTCCAACACTCGTACTTTAATATGGTATTGTGATGGTGTTGTTAATATCCATTCACAATTCAAGTTGTGAGCGTAACCATTGGGGTACCCAGGGGATGATATTGTTGTGTTTGTTTCCCCTTTTAATGTTTGAACAAATTGACAGGCTGTAAGGATAAAAATAAAATTGGAAATTATCGATTTATTTCTGCACCATTACAAATTTTTACTTTGAACAAACTCTAGATGTAGAATAAACGAATATACTGTGTACTGCACCTCACCTCCCGTCTTCTATAGCTCACTTATTAATTAAGGTAGGATTTTGATATTTTGCAGACTTTACCTGTATCCTAGGGCGCATTTCAGGAAAATATTTTTTAGACTACATGCTGTATATCTTACTTATTTGGATGTCTATGTATAGTTGCCTTCATACCCCTAAAATTTTAATGAAATCGGTTCAGTATTATAGGCGAAAAAAAACTAAGAAAAATCAGTTTTGCACCACTGGTTTTAAAAATTAATAAAAAATAAAAATAATGTCTAGTTATTAAAATTATACAAAGGCACCTAATAAATAAGGTCGAACAGTCTCGTTAACCAAGTGTGATTGGTTGGTTGGTTGATTTAAGGCGGGGGTTGGGCGTTCGGCCCAAGCTTCTTGCACTGCAGCCTAGTGGCTTATTGTGCTCCCCTATCTTGCTAGAAAAGATTTGTTCCTTTTATAAGGTCCAGCAAATTCCTACCAAGTTTGTCATGTGGGAGGTTATCCCCACATTGAATGTCTCCGAAGATTCTGAGTCTTCCTCGGGTCAGTGCTTCGCAGTTATATATGATATGTGAGGCGGTTTCGTCCTCATCGCCGCAAAGCCTGCATTCAATGGGGCCATTGTAAATTCCTACTCGGTGTAGGTGTTTTCTTAAGCAGTGGCCTGTTAGTAGGCCGACCACTTGTTTTAGCTGGGTGCGCGTTAAAGGCATCATTCCAGTTGATAACTTTTTGGAGGGTTTTCCAATTGTGGCCTTCGCTTGGGTATGACCAGTTATCCTGTTCCATTGGGACAGGTGTTGTTGTTGTGCCCACCTGTCTGATGCTGTTCTGGTTGCCTGTTTTGATATGCCAAGGGCGGGTTCAGGGCCCCTGAGTTTTTGAGATGATCCGGCTCTTGCCAGTTCATCGACCTTTTCGTTGCCTGCTATCCCTGAGTGGCCAGGAACCCATAGGAGTTCTACCTTGTTGTTCCTTGCGGCCAGGTTTCTCAGGTCGTTTAGGCACTCCAGTGTGATCCTCGATTTGAGTCGACTGGAGTTCAGGGCCTTGAGGGCAGCTTGGCTGTCGGACAGAATGTATATCTCTTGGTCGTGGTAGCCCTTTTCGATATTTTTCTGTACACATGCTTGTATAGCACGTATTTCTGCTTGGTATACTGTGGCGTAGTTTCCCAGGGGAATGCTGATTTCCATTCTGGGTCTTTCCCCAAATATACCTGCGCCTACTCCGTCGGCCGTTTTTGGTCCATCAGTGTACCAAACCAGGCCCCTATCTAATGACGGTGGTGTCCCTTTTGACCACATGTCAGAGTCGCACCTGATGTTAAAGGGTCTGGTGAAGTTGTAGACCTCTTTCATGTGATCTGTTTGCATCTCCAAGAGCTCGTCGTTGATTAGATCCGCGGCTCTTGTGTGCCCTATTCTTATGGGTTGTTGTTTCCATTCCCCATTTATTTTCATCCTGGAGGCGCTACAGCTGGCCTCCTTTCTGATGTGAATGTCTAGGGGTAGCAGTCCTAGTATTACTTCCATCGCTGCGGTGGGGGTGCTTTTCATTGCACCACTGATGCACAGGCAAGCCAGTCTCTGCAGGCTGTTTAGCTTGGTGACTGTCGTAGTTTGCTGTGTTTTCGTCCACCATATTACAGATCCATATGTCGCTATGGGTCTGATGACTGTGACATATAACCACAACACCATTTGCGGTCTGAGTCCCCAGGTTTTACCAAACAAGCTTCTGCATCTCATAAGGCACATTTTCGCTTTGTTTAGGTTTTTGATTATTTGTTGGTTCCAGGTCAGTTTGGCATCCAGGATTAGCCCTAAGTATTTTACCTTACTGACTGTTTTAACCTGCTCACCGAAGATGTTTAGGTTGTCGCAGTTCCCTGTTTGTCTTCTTTTGGTGAAAGGCAGGATTGCGGTTTTTGCTGCGTTGACTTTGAGCTTTACTTTCTCACACCAGCGCTGCACTATTCTTAGTGCTCTTTGCATGAGCTCTGTAAGTATAGTGGCGTGCGTTCCTATGACGAGTATTACTACATCATCTGCATAGCCTTGGGCGTAGAATCCCTCTGCATTGAGACATGTCAGTAACTCATCTACCACTAAATTCCATAGAAGGGGCGATAGTACCCCTCCTTGAGGACATCCTTGCATTACTTTGGCTGTTACAGAATATCCATGTAAGCAGGTATTGACTTGCCGATATTGTAGCATGTTGTGTATCCACCTTCGAGTGGTGTCGATTCCATGCCTTTCTGCAGCCGACATCATCGATAGGCAAGAGGCGTTGTCAAAAGCCCCCTGTATGTCGATGAAAGCTCCTAGGGCGATTTCCTTGCGATACAGCGATGTTTCGACCCTTGTTATCAGGTTGTGCAAAGCCGTCTCGCAGGAGTGTGATTAATACGAATTGTATAGGGTGCCCAAAGTTCAGTGTCAAACTTTAAAGCAATTTATTTTTATTATTTTAAATTGGAACCGCTGTAAATTATTATGTCGTTCGATGCAGAATTAAAAATCAAACATTTGTTCTAATTACCACCCTATCGAAATTTCTAAGGCATCAAACTTATTTGCAGAAAACTCATTTTATCAACAATTTCAACAGTCATTATTGGCTTTAAAAAACAAATTATTGGTATTAACGTTTACTAAAGTGACAAAATAGAATTCTTTTTGCATGCATCTAATATGAAAATCATATCTACAAGCTCTGCTTGGTTGTATTCCATTACACAAAATAATATAGATTAAATAATTAATAATCTAACAATATTTGAAACTATGTATATAATAACTATAGTCAAAATGGGCTTTTGTCACTTTAATACCAATAAATTGTTTTGCAAAGCCACCTTCGATAGTTATTTATAATGATGACTGGTGGAATAGTTGTAAAATGAGTTTTCTGCAAATAAGTTCTGATGCGTTAGAAAATGCGATAGGGTTGTGATTAGGACAAATGTTTGATTTTTAATTCCGCATCGAATGACATAATAATATACAGGGGTTCCAATTTGAAATAAGAAAAATAAATTGCTTTAAAGTTTGACACTAAACTTTGGACACCCTGTATATTTCGTATTAATTAAACTTGGTTAACGAGACTGTTCATCCTTATTTATTAAGTACCTTTGTATAATTTTATTAACGAGGCATTATTTTTATTTATTTTTTTAATTTTTAAAACCAGTGGTGCAAAACTGATTTTTCTTAGTTTTTATTTTTTTTCGCCTATAATACTGAACCGATTTCATTAAAATTTTAGGGGCATGAAGGCAACTATAAAAGGCATCCAAATAAGTAAGAATATATATAGCATGTAATCTAAAAAATAGATCCTTATGACGTCACATTTTTTTGGAACACCCTGTATAAACAAAAATATTTTCCTGAAATGCGCCCTAGGATACCGGTAAAGTCTGCTATATATCAAAATCCTAACTTAATTAATAAGTGGGCTAGAGAAGACGGGAGGTGAGGTGCAGGACCCTGTATATATTATGAAAGTCATTTGAGGTTTTTGGTACCTGATGTTGTGTTAGAAGAAGTAATTTTCTTAATCCCAGTGAGTTCTTTCCATTTAATCAAGAATTTACTCTTTAGTCGGTCTGAAAAGTAGTCGAGGACGATAAAGATAATGTTGGAACTAGATAAAAGTGGAGCGGGCAAATCATTGTTACATTTTTCTATTAATGATTGTGCTTCGGCATCCATTCCATCGTAAATCTAAAATAGTAAAATTCAAAATACCAACTTTTCAATTGCAGATCTTACGCGATCATTTCGGCTAGGGAATGACCAAGTAAGGTCTGGGTTAGTTAGGCAAAAGTAGAAAATGAGTATGATTTAAATTACCCTAAATGCATACGTTAAACAATCTTCTTCTTCTACGTAGCCGGTTTCCATGAAATAGTCAATAAAAGTAACTTCTATCCTGGTACCTGGTTTCGTCGTAACCAACCAAGTAAAAGTAGCGTATGTGGAAATAGAGCGAGGATAACCAGGACTTGAAATAAATCCTTCTGGTCCCGAAAGTTTGTTTTCATTACCTGGAATACAAATCGGTGTCAATATTTTAATAACTACTGAATATTATACAGGGTGATTCACGACGAGCTTGCATTAGAACTTTTAAGAAAACTACTGAAAATATTTTTTTGAAAATCTGTAGGTTTAGTTTATCGTTATGCTCTCTTAAACTAAAATATTAGCATGTTTCTGCCACTTCCGGTTATACCGGAAGTAGCTTCAACTTTAATTTTTTAAATACAATATAGCATTTTTTATTAAATTTTTGGTTAGTATTGCATAAAATTATATGCCACACGTTTTTTACCTAAGTCTACTAATTTCTGAGATATCTGAATATTTTGTAATTATTTCGTAAATGTATAGCGATGAAATTATCCGTATATATTTTTTACCTTAGCTCCTGGACTAACATTTTTTTATAATGGTATATAATAAGCGAAGAACATCTTACTTATAGCATATTCAGCTTTAAATCCTTTGTTTGTGGTTGCAATACCTTCTTCTAGAGTACTACTTTTAAATAATATATACAATTTTCCAATAGCTGTTAAATTATTTGGCATGTTTGTTCCACAATAGACTCCTAACAACTTTCCTGTTGCATTCGTCTCACGAATTTCCAAAAAGTCTGTGTTGCAGTGATCTGTCTCAGGAATGTCGAAGTCCAGGAAGTTCAGATTGATTGTATTGCCTACAAAAATACATGTTCGTATGTCCACAAATGTAGTAAATACACAAATATGGATAAATGATCGTACCTGGTCCTATTGAAAGATTCCACAAGCACTGAATATTACTGGGATATGTTTTGGGCCATCCTGGTGTGGCAAAGAAACCTTCTTGAGATTGTAAGTCGCCGCCACATTCTAAAATAAACATTTTTATTTTTGTGTGTAAATGAGTTGTGTAAGTGAAAATTCTTATAATTAATAATAGTTTATACAACCTTACGAATTTTATACTAATTAAGTCGCACACATTTTAATAGAAAATTTGATCAACTTTGAGGTATATAACTTTTAATCTAAAACCGTTTTAAATAAAATTGTACGTCGTATCTACTCTCCAGAAGGGACATGGTAATGTAGGGTTAAAAATTGAAAGCCATATCTTCCTTCTTAGGCCCGGTTGTACAATTACGACTTAAGCTTGGTTCAGCGTTGAACCAAGCTCAAACTTCATTTTGACAACCAACAACAATGTAAAGGTGTTGTCAAAATGAAGCTTGAGCTTGGTTCAACACTGAACCAAGCTTAAGTCTTAATTGCACAACCAGGCCTTATAAATATGTTTATTAAATCAGAACCTACGCGTTTCGGTCTACAAGGCCACCATCAGGGCAAACTGTAAGAAAATCGTTGTTGCTAACGGGTACCACTCAGAGTCATTTGATTGTAACTTCGGGTGTCCCACAGGGGAGTCTTGGGGCCTCTATTTTTCATAATCTACATAAAGCTTTGCAGATGACAGCACACTTGTCTCATCTTTTACCTTGACTCCCCAAACATCCGCTGCCGACGCACATCTTCGCAGGCAGCATGAAGTATTGCGCCTCAACAATGACCTGGAAGAAATTTTGGCTTGGGGTGACAGTAACCAAGTCGAATTTAATGCTAAGAAAACCCAGGCAGCAGTCTTCTCCAAAAAGGTTAACATTGCAGAACCGGATATAGTCATGGCAGGACACGCAATTCGCCTGGCACCGTCTATTAATTTGCTGGGGGTCAATCTGGGAGGTAATATGTCTTGGCATGATCACGTTGCCGCAATTGCCAAGGCAGCTGCACAGAAACTTGGTGTGCTTTTCCGCACCAAAAGGTTGTACACACCTCATCAAATTTTGACACTACAAAGCCCAGATTCGACCATCATTAGAATATTGCTCTCATGTCTGGAGCTCTGCACCCAAGCACACCCTTCGGCTACTGGATTCCATTCAAAGGAGAGCCGTTCGTCTGATCGGCGACCCCGAACTGACCAAGACCCTCGATACCCTGGAGCATCGAAGACAGGTTGGTCATTTGGCTCTCTTTTACAGATATTTCCATGGCAGGTGTTCGACTGACATTGCCCACTTGATTCCACCTAGAGCAATGCAAAACAGAAATACACGGCGAACCGCTGCCGCTCATCCATATGTTGTTCAGCTTAGTACTCTTCGAACTTCATTGTTCAAGAATTCTTTCATCTGGAGAACGTCATCTTTGTGGAATGATCTTCCTGAGATCGTGTTTCCCAATGAATACAATCTTCAACGTTTTAAGACCAACGTTAATCGCTTTTTTCGCACTCGCACCGCTCCCAGAGCGCCTTAAAGGATTTTTCCTACAGTGCAGGTGTTTTATCATAAAAAAAAAAAATAATAATAACATACTTAAGTGATTGTTTTCGATATAGTAATTTTGTAGTGTATGCCGATGACCTTAAGATGTATCGTATAATGGAGGCCCCCGAGGACTGTCTTAAGTTGCAAAGCGACTTAAATAGGTTGCTAAAGTACTGCAAAGCCAACAGCCTGTTTTTGAATTTGGAAAAAGGCTTTTCAATAACGTTCTCAAAAAATATAAATTTAATAGTTTCTAGCTACACTATTGACTCTAAAACCTCAAAAAAAAGTTGACAAAACAAAAGACCTTGGCGTTCTTTTGGAGAGCAGATGGTCGTTTCGCTTTCACTTTGATAGGATTATAGCCGATGCGAACAGAATGTTAGAATTAGAAGTTGTTAAGTTTTTAGAAACCCTAAAACATTCCTATCGCTCTATTATGCTTTTGTGTACAGCAAAGTTTCGTTTGCTTCAGTTGTATGGAACCCAAATCACAAAGTAGGTACACACTAACAAAATTGAAGCAATTCAAAATAAGTTTCTAAAGGTTTTGGTAGTTAAAGCTGGGTGTACTCCCGACGCTGCTGTCCATAAATTTAAAACATTACCTCTTGCCGCAAGGCGAAGCGTTTCAGACTTATATTTTATACACAAACTTATTAACCACAAAATTGATTCGCCACCTCTGTTATCCTTCTTAAAGTTTAATGTGAAGGGAACTTAGAAATCAGGAATTATTCAATGTACCGCTCAGAAGAACACATTTGGGACGCAATACCCCTTTAATTAGAATGCAGATTATTTCTAATAAGTATTGTAACGACATTGAAGCATTTTCTACCACATTCACAATATTTAAGTCGAAAGTAAAACAAGCGTTTTTCGCACATGTATTTGCAAATGTAATTAACTGACTTTTGTCTAAATTGTACCTTGGTCATTTTTTATTTAGGATTAGTCAATAAACCCAATATTAATATATTGTAAACAGCGGAAGCTTCTTGTGGAAATCAGTTAGTACTGTAGCATGTTGTAATAAACAAATAAAATAAATACCGAGTTATATATTTTCTTACAGTATGCCCTCTTGATGGCCTTGTAGGCCGAAACGCGTACGTTCTGATTTGATAAAAATATTTGTAAGAAGGAACATAGGGCTTTTTGTTTCTAACCCTACATCATTAAAAATGTTTCAGTTGCATTTTTTTTGTCGAGTAGTAATAAATAATTTTTCATACGGTCATCAAGTACAGTATAGGTTGCAACGAAATCTACTGCTTGGTTGAACTCAAGGTGCAAAGCACAACCATCGCTGACAATTGGTGGTGGTACTTTCGGTCCGCAGTAAGTTCCAAATAACGGTGAATCAGGAAATGGTCCATTGTAAATTCTTAGGTTACTACCGTATTCTTCATCGCACCAACCAGTATTGCTCATTAAACTAATTGTTAAAGTAACGTGTTTATCTGAAAATATTTTAATTTTAGTAAATTCCATTTTCAAGTCCATATGTGCATATGTCACTATACCCTAAGTCCAAAATTAGTGTTATATAGAGTTAGGGTTGCCACCTCTCCCGGAATCGGGCCTTAAAAAGCATCTGTCCCCCGTCTCCCGGGTTTCATATAATTTCTCCCGGAAATTCAGATTACAAAACGCTGCACCTTTCATACAAACTTTCCACCGTCCATTTTTCAACAAATAGATGCTCCACGCAAGCGTTTTCGTCCCTTTTTTGGTGAGCGAACACCGCGCGCGAAATTTTGTTAACTATTATGCTGAAGGATCTTTTATTTATGGTACCTTTGATGGGGTTTTGGTTTATTTTGTATGTAAATAAACGTATTTACATTCAACTTTTTTTTTGGTCATTAGACTCCCGGAATCGTTGGTAAGAATGGTGGCAACCCTATACGGGGTGATTCCTAAGTTGGTACTTCTTTTTTAGCTGTGTATTGAAGGCATTAAAATAACTTTTTCAAATACCTTTTTTCAAAAAACTTAAAATAGCCTAGTTACAGAAGTAAAATATCTAAGTGCGGGCCTGGTAATCAAAACGTAGCCCTTTATTTTATATTGTTTTTCTCCGTTTTTTGTATTGTTAGTCATGCATTTTACGGATCGGTCGTCAGTTATTTATTTTGGCAATTCGCTGGGCGGTGTGGTTTTCTGAAGCAAATTAATATTAATAAATTGGTGAAAATGGTAAAATTTGAAAACAATGAACTAATTACGGTGCTAATTTATTGTGAGTGTCGCAAAAGTGCGGATGTTTCTTCTCTACACCCAGAAGTTTTAATGTTATTCAATGGACAAGTTAGGCAGAACCGTATTTGATTTGTAGTGTAATAAAATGAATGTAAGTTCCTCATTTTTGGGTTTTTTGAAAACAGGTATTTGAAAATGTTGTTTATTTTAATGCCTTCTATATGCAGCTAAAAAGAAGTATCAACTTAGGAATCACCCTGTGAGTGCAACGGGTTGTACGAAGTTAAAAAAAACCATTTCAGTGATTTTTTGAAATTCTATTAGCGAGCAGGATACCTATTTATATTAATGGAGTTTTTTTTCCTTGACTTACAACTCGCTGCTCTCGATGGGAAATCGATGAGTCATTGTGAGTAATTTTGGACCTGAAGTATATACAGGGTGATTTCTAAGTTGATACTTCTTTTTTAGCTGTGTATAGAAGGCATTAAAATAAACATTTTAAATCCCTTTTTTCAAAAAACTCAAATATAAGGTACTTACATTAATTTATTACACTATGGATCAAATACGGTTCTGCCTAACTTGCTCGTTGAATAACATTAGGAAAACTTCTGGGTGTAGAAGGAGCCCGCAAGGGAAAGCGTTTTGCGTATAATCTCGGAGCTGCACTTTAACGACACTCACCGTAAATTAGCACCATATCTACTAGTTCATTGTTTTAAAATTTTATCATTTTCACGTGTCACCAATTTAAAATTAACTTGCTTCAGAAAAACACACCGCAGCGGATTGCTCAACATCACCCGTAAATTGCATGACTAATAAGAGATAAGAAAAACAACATTAAGTATAGCGGGCTACGTTTTGATGACCAGGCCCGCACTTAGACTTTTTACTTCTGTATCTCGCCTATTTTTAAGTTTTTTGATAAAAGTTATTTGAAAATGTTTATTTTAATGCCTGGTATACACTGCTAAAAAAGAAGTATCAACTTAGGAATCACCTTGTAGGACAATCAAAGGGATAAGTGGATGAAGGTGTTGACTGACTAATTTTTTATTTATATTTTTAGGGGATAAAGGGGTTAGAACTGGTTTCCAGCTGACCTTTATTCACTAAAATATGAATCTCTAACAATTAATCAGTTAACACCTTTAGCCCCTTACACCTTCAGTTATGAGGCTAATTTTCTTAATTTTTACTAGTTTCTAATAAATGTTCTCGTCTGCGGCGCTAGTTCCGCTACGAACTGAATTCCTGGGTACCTATATTGCGTATTCATATACAGGGTGTCCCATAACTTATGGGTCGTAGAGTAACTGGAGATACTAAACATCAAACTAAGCCGATTAGGTCATATAAGTTTTTTTTTTTGATAATTAAAATATTAATTTAATTATGTACTATGTTTTTTTTATGCTTTGGGATGTTTAAAGGGAAATATCTCGAAACCCGTTAAAGATATTAAGATCAATCAAGTACACCTTTTTGACTCAGAAAATGCCCTTCTTTAAGAAACTATAATTGAAAAATACCTAATATCACAGGTAAGAAAAAAAATCATAGATATATGTATATGCAACTAGCGCCCTCTAGTTTGAAACGTAAAAATTTCTACAAATTCTTATTTCTTGCTCATAAAAACATAATATTGCCAACTTTCAATTCGATTCATTAAACCGTTTTAAAATTATGGCTTATTTTCGAGAATAAACTTTTACTTTCAACACCATGTATCTCTAGAACGAGTAATAAACCGAAAAAACTTATATGACTTAATCGGCTTAGTTTGATTTCTAGTATTTTCAGTTACTCTACGGCCCATAAGTTACTGGACACCCTGTATATTATGACAATGATATCCCCCTTCCCCTTAGGTTTAAAATTTAAACTTTTTTCGAAAGCCAAGAAATGATATTTCATTTACTATTTCAGAAAAAAATATTTACATATGTCTTCAGATTGTATAGTGTATGTACAATTATTTCCAATATCCGTCACTGAAGATATATCTTCCTTGTTAATTTGTAAAATACCACTGCCACTTGTCTTTATAGTGGCTCCACATGCCTGAAACAGATAACTTAGATATTATTAAAAAAAAACCAAAAATATAAAATTGAAAAAATAGCTAAGTAGTATAATTATATATATTTTTTTTTTTTTTACGGTTCGCCGACTACGTAGGCCATCTTGAACCGGTCATCGACGACAAATGTGATCTACCGACTGGGGAGTGTGAAACGGCACCTTCATCCTACGAGATATCCGATCTCATCCGGCCTGTCCGGCATGAATAGGATGGTTAGGTGTCAATTCATTTTACACTCTTCCCTGAGGCAAGAGCACGCCGTGTTCCCAAGCGGTCACCCGCCCAAGTACTAACCGCGCTCGACACCGCTTGACTTCGGTGATCTGCGGGAACCGGTGCTTAATATGTCGACAGGCCCTTGCCTTATAATTATATATAATAAGTATAATTATAATCAGCAAAAAAATTATTACCTATTTTAAAACACACATTTTGAATATTTAACGTACCTTTTTAAATTTGGCTTTAAAACCTTTGCTGGTTAAAAAGCTGTCACTTCTAAACTCGATAAACAAATTCTCAAAAGTCGAGATAATCGTTTTATTTAATTGTGTATTACCACATACTGTCTCTAATAATGGATAAGCTTGATTAGGACCATCATATACCTAAAAATTGTTAATCTACGTTAGCGGCTAGCGGACAGTTTTGTGTATCTCTTTTTCTTTAGCTCACACAGTGGCGGCTCGTCATGTGAAGTGGGTGAAGGGGCTCTTTACCAAAAAAAAAATAAAATAAAACCAGGAGGAAAGTTTTTCGACAATATTAAATATTAATGTACCAATACAGCTACCATTTTAGCCCTTAAAAATAATTATGTTCGAATTAATAATATTAATTTAATCCGAATGTAGCTATGCATAATAGGGCCATGGTTAACTCCGATGGACAACAATTGTAAACACTCGTGCATTTTGGCGCGCCCCAGCCGACCGTATCCGTTAGCTCAAAGCAAGTGAAGACCCAACGTCCAACATGGCTTTGATGTTGACCGTTGCCATAGTTACGTGACGTCAGTCACGCAAACAGCATATAACAATTTCCATAATGATGAAGGACAATTTAAAAATAGATCAGTCGTATGCACCATTGTTTTAGCATTGGTTCGCGGTATTTATTTTGAAGCTTCGCGAAACTTACGGTTATAGTTATCGTTTTTACGTGATTTATTGTGTAATTAAAAAGTTTTGTTTTTATTTTTCAGTTAATTCAGTAGTGTACGTACCTACTTAGTTGTGTGTTTTAAAAATGAACCCAATTAATGACATAGTTTGTAATTTGTTGGAAACTCCATTCAGTCGTTGGACAGATGAGGATAAGAGAGACGTTTTGTTACACGGGTTTTTAGTCAATGTTTGTTTAAGTACCCGCACTATACCTAGCTCTTCATCATTTTTTAAGACCGCGAGCCGCCACTGATGCTCACATTTATAGTGGATTTGTCGTTTGCATTGAGTTGATTCCTACTAGATGGCGATGCTGCGTGTTCACTACTTATCTATTTTAAAATAAATAATGAAAAGGAGATTTCGCAGTCTGTGGAGTTGCATCAGGTTATGACATGACTTTTCGATGAGTCCTAATAAGGACGAAACGGCCGTTTCCGTCATTGGCCCCACGAAACCAATGTTTTGGCGTCCTTGTGTACTTTAATGCAAGCGACATTGCTTAAAACCGTTGTCAGTTTTACATAGATTGGAATGATAAAACATACCTTTATATAAGTTTTATTACAATCTCCTTTTACTAAGTCAACATCTTCAAACACTAGCTCTATTAAATGATGTTCGTCTATGTTAATTAACCATTCGCAGGTTTCATTCCTATTATAGTTTTTGGGATAGTTTGGGGAAAATACATAGCCAGAAGATACTGTTAGCAGACCTCCACAACCTATAAAAACCTAATTTTACTTAAGGGTCTTTACATTAGATGCAAGTGCACAGTGGCGTATTTAGGAGGGGGGGGGGCTTCCGGGCTGCAGCCCCCCCCCCCCCCCTGAGCCTCGGAGCTCGGGCCTAAAAGTGTAATTACAACCTAATTTTTAAATCTTTAAATAATGTATTCTTGGCTTAGATTACAAAGGTCTTGTAGAAAACGTTTAGTTTTTAAACTTTTTAAAAGTCTTGTTTTATATAATAGACATTAAGGTTTCGGACGCATATCGTTTTAGTTATTGATTTATGATGCAATTTTAAAGGAAAACGAGTAAAAAGAATAATATATTTTTATTATATACTTGTCTATTCCGTTTGCCCTTTTTTAGAGCTATTTTTAATCAACAAAAATATAACCCAACGCAATAAAATATTTTTACAACAAAAACGGAAACAATTACCTAGTTATTTATTTAAAAAAAATTAAAATAAAAATTTTAATTGAAACATTTTTTATGGAAGAAGTGTGATAAATTATAATTTAAAAAAATAGTGCGGGAAGAGAGGAGAATGCTTTATTATGAATAGGTATACAAAACGGCACGTAAGAAGGAGTATTTAAAAACTTAAGCATTTGCACCAAATACTGCTCTTAGATCTACGCTCCTAAAATTCATGATTTCTGAAAACATCATCAATTTTGGCGTGGTGAGCGATATTTACTTTATTTTTAATGATGAAAACTCGAGCCCAAAAAACGCTGGTTAGAGTCATACATACGTCTTATGTTAAAATTTTGGATTGACACCAATATTCATATTTTTGACAAATATAAAAAATGTTTTTTTTTAATAAAGAACCAGATAGGAATATCAAAAATAAAACATTTACAAAAACAGATTTTACTAATTTAATTTTCGAAATTTGATAGTATTAAGGAATTGATAGAAATTATCGAACTTTTTTCGCCTGCAGCGCTTTTCCGCCTTCTTCCCTAGGTGAAATATCATGGAATTCATGTAGTCCCGACTGTCCCCCTCTTCAGAAAAAAATGCTCTACTTACGCCCACTGAGTCCTCTCCCCCCCCCCCCCCCCGAGCATATTTTCTGGCTACGCCACTGTAAGTGGCTAAAAAATAGCACATTCGACGATGACGAAGTTAACGAAACTGGGTTGTATAACATTTACTCAAAACAAGTGGGTAAGTGGGTGCTGGAAATATACTAAAAACACTGCAAGTGCAAGTGATCCTCTTCAATGGAAGAACTTGCATCAGACGATTAAAAATAACATTTTAATCAGCTGATGCAAGTTTTCCCATTTAAAACTACCATTGACTTGCACTTGCATCTAATGTAAAAAAGCCTGTACGTGGTCAAGGGTGAGCCAAAAAACAAGATGTAAAATGATTTTAACTTGACTTACTTGTTGGTTCTGTCCGGTAGTTAGCAACAAATCCAGTACCTTGATAACTGGAATCGGCCTTAAATTGAATGAACATGTTGTTACCAGTACTTGTTACTGTGGTTGGTTTTAGTTGATGACAAAATGTTGCTATTAACTGATAGGAGGCGTCTTTACCATTATATAACTGAAAAATTTGACATTATGAAATTGAATTCCCAAGGCCTGGTACCTAAAGAATACATTTTAATATGGTAGGCAATGGTTAAAAATATATTTACATTGACGAAATCGTAGTTGCAACTACCGTCCCTTTCAACATCTATTTTCTCAAATGTGATATTGATACTTTGTCCTAGAGGTGCTGTTATAATCCATGTACACTCAATACTTGGAGGGTAAGTTCTGGGATAGTTTGGGGATGTTATTTTTCCTCTAGCATTATTTAGAATTCCACCACATCCTAAATAATAAATAAATAAAATTACGAACTGCTAAAATCTTTAAATGGAAATATCCCTTACCAAAGAGTTGCCATTCAAGTCTAAATCCTGTGCCCAGAAGAAGGCTATCACTTACAAAGTGAACTTTGGCATGGTGAGAATTCAGTGTTATTAATCCAGGGTTAGTATAGCCGCAATATCGGCCATACTTTTCATATTTGGGCTCTTCTGAGCTGTCAGCCCAATTTTCGACCGTCTGATATTCAATCTAAACGAAAATATTAATGTAGCTTTCGAAAACAATTTTTTACAGTTGTATAAAAATGTTACCTCAACGTAATCAAATTGACAACTTTTGTTTTCTAAAGTCGTGGATCTTTCTAAAGCGAAATGCGAAAATGTGATGTTGATTTTATTTCTCTCCGAAACAATAATATCCCATACACAGTTCTGGTCCTGAGGATAATCGTTGGGGAAATTTGGACTCTCAATTACCCCTCCAAAGCCGGTTAAAGTGTTCGTGCATATGGCTGAATATTGAATATGGAAGCCCCTTCCTTGGAAGCTAACATCTGATTTGAATCTCACCAATAAGCTATTTCCAGATGACATGACTGGTGATGTTTGTGGGGAACAGAATTTTCCTAAAGACTTGGAGTTTAGGGTTGGTCCGTCAAATATCTAAAACAAAATTCCATTGGCAAAGAAACTTTAAAGAATTGTATTCCTAAAAACTAGAGGTGACTTACCTGTAAGAAAGTTTCATCCTTAATTATACATAAAGGTCCACTATAGTTATTAAAAAATGTTTCTCCATTTCTAATTAAACTGATTCAGTCATATTTGGTTGATAGAAGACAGTATGTAGAAATAAAATGATGTAGATCTGTTGTTTATAAGAGTACATCAGGGGTGCCGCAAGGCTCTAATCTGGGACCGCTGCTCTTCATAGTAGCTTTTAACAGGGTTATGACTAAGGTTAAGAATTCAAGGGGCTCAGTGGCGGCTCGTCAGGTGAAGTAGGTGAAGGGGCTCTTCACCAAAAAAATAAATAAAACCAGGAGGAAAGTTTTTCGACAATATTAAATATTTATGTACCAATACAGCTATCTTTTTAGTCCTTAAAAAATAGATACAGGGTGGCCCATTTGTCTGACAAAGTAATATACCGTCTCTACTATTAAAGATATCAAAAAAAAGTTTTAATAAAAGTTGTGAAGTATAAAAAAATATATGTTCTAAAAATGAATCTTTTTATTGTCCTACTTTTTTGGACCATCCTGTATATTTAAAAATAATTTTAGAACATTTATTTTTTTGTACCTCACAACTTTTATAAAATCTTTTTTTGATATCTTTAATAGTAGAGACGGTATATTACTTTGTCAGACAAATGGGCCACCCTGTATGTTCGAATTAATAATATCTATTAATTTTTTTTTCCACGGTTAACTCCGATGGACAATAATTATAAACACTCGTGCATTTTGGTTCGCCCCAGCGAACCAAAATGAAGACCAACGCCCAACATGGCTTTGATATTCATCGTTGCTATGGTTATGTGACGTCAATCACGCAAACAGCATGTAACAATTTGCGTTATGATAAAGGGCAATTTAAAAATAGATCAGTCGTATGCACCATGATTAAAAAGTTGTGTTTTTATTTTTCAGTTAATTCAGTAGTGTTGTACCTACTTAATTGTGTGTTTTAAAAATGAACCCCATTAATAACATAGTCTTTAATTTGTTGGAAACTCCATTCAGTCGTTGGACAGATGAGGATAAGAGAGACGTTTTGTTACACGGGTTTTTAGTCAATGTTTGTTTAAGTACCCGCACTATACCTAGCTCTTCACCATATTTTAGGACCGCGAGCCGCCACTGAAGGGGCTTAGTTTTTGCAGATGATTTTAAAAAAATTTTTGAGATTAATTCGAGGAATGACTGTGAGACACTTCAGCAGGATTTCTGCGATATTGCTAGTTGGTGTAATGTAAATGGTTTTAACTTAAATGTAGATAAGTGTGCCTGTATGTCGTTTACACTTAATAAAAATATTGTTGTCCATGATTATACGTTGAATGATGCGGAAGGGTTAATGAACGGAAGGATCTGGGAATATTATTAGATACTACCTTATCTTTTTCCAGTCATATAATTTCTAAAATTAAAAGTGCAAAAAGAATTGCATGATTAATTGCAAGAAGTACTAAAGCCTTCAATGTTGATGCCAGCCTTTATTTGTTTGACACCTTCTTGGTGATACAAATTTTGGAATATGGCACCATAATTTGGTCTCCTCAGTATAACATTTGGATAAAGATGATTGAGGGAGTGCAGAGAAAGTTCTTGAATTGCATGCATTACAGAAAGTTTGGGATTTATCCACTTCAGGGTTGTGATAATGAGTATATTTTGGGAATTTTTAACAGATTATCTTTAAGTAAAAAAAGGATAAGGATATTCTTGTGTACAATGTTTAAAATACTTAAGGGTGATATTGACTGTCCTAATATTCTTGAACAGCTTCCGTTTACCTTCAATCGTGTTAATTCTAGAAATCGTAATGTTTTTTATCTGACCTTTCCGCGAACGAATCTTTACAGAAGTTCCCCCCTGTATAGATTATGTCATTTATTTATTTTGTATGCTTCTGATATTTATATCGACCCTGTTAATCTGAGAAGCTTTAAAAAACTTATACAGGATAAATTACTTATAAACTAATTGTTGTATTATGTCCTATTTTATAATTTCTGTGTTATACATACTTTGGTAAGCTAATTGTTATTGGTATTTATGACTTTGTATTGTTGCCTGACTATTAGTTTGAGTTGAGTGTCTGTAATTGGTGTTTTACTGTTGATACTTTGAAATAAATAAAAAAATATTATCACCAGGACGAAGCTATCGAATTATAACGAAAAAAAAAAACAATATTACCTGAACATAATCCAATGAACATAAACTATGCTTCTCTAAATCTATATCTGCAAATAAAATTTGAATCTTTGTACCAGCGCTGACGACGATCTTCCAAAAACAATCGGAATTTTTGGTATAACGTTCTGGATAGTGAGGAGACATTATTGATCCAGATGGACTTGTAAGGGAACCACCACAACCTAAGAGATAAAAAACTTGTTTAAGAAATATACCATAGTGAATTACCAATATTACCTGTTGCAGCAGAAGACCATAGTATTTTGAAACCCTGTGTGGTTCTGCTCATATCAGAATTAAACTTAAGAAGCAATTTGTTGGCATGTGATGGTATTAGCTTCGGTATTGTAGTTCCACAATATCTTCCTATCAGAGGTGATGATGGGGTTCCCCCATTTCTAAAAGAACATTTGATTTGGACCAAGTTATTTATGATATGTCATTAATAAGTACGATTTAGTAAAAATCTGAACTGATGAATTATAAGCATGTAAATGGATTATACTCATTTGAGTTATTATACCTTATTTCTAGCCAATCATATCGGCAACCAGAATAAGCCTCAATATTGAAGTCGGTGACGTTGAGCATAATTTGATTTCCGGGAGGTACTGTGATAGCCCAGATACACTCCCTATTAGTAGGGTAGTTTTGTGGATACCCAGGTGACTTAATGACACCAGCTGGGGAAAAGTAATTTGCACTGCATACTGCAAAAACAGTAAAATTATTATTGCATTGAACAGAGGTAGATTTGTACAGGGTGGCCCATTTGTCTGACAACTATTAAGGGGGATTTCTACTGTGATGGTTTCAAAAAATGGATTTTTTTCTGACGTTTTTCGACTCTCTATAGCCTCTAGAATAACAGTGTGTAATCGTTTTTACCAAGTCTACTCCAAAAAAAAGTTACATCCAATTTTATGATTGCCGGTCAGTTCTCACCACTGGCCGCTTTTGAGTTAGGCACACACTGCATGTAATCAATCTGAAAAACGGGTATCTGAGGGCGCTAAAAAGGCAAGGCTCGCAAAGAGGCAGGAAGAATCAGCTCGTTTATCGTTTTTCGAGGATGAGGAGGGTGTAATCTACAGACCAGGCATCGCAGACTAACTGACAGTGAGACTATTTTGTTGTGAGCCACCGTTGAAACTTTAAAGTTGTTTTTCTCGAAACCCTGTTTTTCGCGCCGGCGGAAAGTACTTCGGTATGTTCAAATTATCAGCATTTAATGATTTTGGTCTTAAAATGCTCAGAATACAAGTGGTTATAGCCCCCTCTAGAATCAAGTATTTTGCGATATTACAGAAAATGTTACGGCCTTTAAAATACAAAAAAAATTGTAAATTTTCAAAAAAAATTTAAAATCTTATCTTTAATAAAAAGAATTGAAAACTTGTTTTTCTGCATTTGTCTTATTATCCCCAGAAAAAAATCGTAAAGAAACGATGAAAATAGGACCATCACAATAGAAATCCCCGTTAAAGATATAAAAGTGTTTATAAAAGTTATGAGGTATAAAAAAATATATGTTCTAAAATTATTTTTAAACATACAGGATGGTCCAGAAAAGTAGGACAATAAAAAGAAACATTTTTTTTAATGGAACACCCTATATATTTTAGCATTTTTTGTTTCCTTAAAAAATTTAGTTTTTTAATTTTTTGCAACGTTGCCAAACAAAATGCAAAATTCTTAAAATTTTGGAAAAAACATGATAAAAGTAAAAAATTACCTGTATTTCTCAGTAAGAGTATCGAAAATCGAATATTTCTTGTAAGGTATTAAGTTTCGGAATTAAAAATTTGTATTAAATCTTTAAATAGCTAAAACTTTGTACCGGGTGTTTTCTGTGGACCTCAAAATATACAATATTTTAAAATACATTAACTTTGTTTTTTCAAATGAAACACCCTATATTAGATATTTAAAGTATCTTTTATTATTGTTAAGTCATACCTATTCCTAAATTTACTAGTTTTGCCAATATTTCGATTTTTATTTAAATTTTCGTGAAAAAAGTCAATGTCAAATACTTAATATAATTGAATATAATGTCATATTAAAGAAAATTGATAACCACAGTAACGTATTTATTTAGTTATAACCTAAACGAACCGAAATAACAATAGATCCTGCCAATGAGTCACCAATCACAACAAAATCATTATTTTACCTAATTATTATTATTATTATTTGAAATGTCAATTAATAGAGGTCAATGACGAGTGAGTACCCGTTCTGAGTTCAGAAATAATAATTTAATCAACCTCAAAAATCCGAAAACCACTGACCATAATCCAATTTCTTTTTTTACACTTCTTTACACTCTTTGGAACTTTTACTTCTAAACACAAAATACAACTGTACCAAAAGACTTTATAACATGTTATTAAGCAACTCGATATTAAAGAGAAGTCCACAAACATTTAAATAGTTCAAAGGTAAGTAAACAAATAGAACTAACATACAAACAACGTCATTAGACTGAACTCGCGAAAGACGAGGTTTCAGGTCGTTTGTTCTCGGTTCAGTAAGAGTCAATAAATCATTTAGCTCATTTTCTTCCTTACAAACATATATTCCTTTTATTATAAGTTACACTTCCTGTTCTGTGCGACTCTGACATGTGGTCAAAAGGGACACCACCGTCATTAGATAAGGGCCTGGTTTGGTACACTGATGGATCAAAAACGGCCGAAAAGGGCAACCACGACCAAGAGATATACATTCTGTCAGACAGCCAAGCTGCCCTCAAGGCCCTAAACTCCAATCGACTCAAATCGAGGATTACACTGGAGTGCCTAAACGACCTGAAAGACCTGGCCGCAAGGAACAAAAAGGTAGAGAATTCCTATGGGTTCCTGGCCACTCGGGGATAGCAGGCAACGAAAAGGCCGATGAACTGGCTAGAGCCGGATCATCTCAAAAACTCAGGGGCCCTGAACCCGCCCTTGGCATATTAAAACAGGCAACCAGAGCAACATCAGAGAAGTGGGCACAATAACAACACCTATCCCGATGGAACAGGATACCTGGTCATACCCAAGCGAGGGCCACAATTGGGAAACCCTCCAAAAAGTTATCAACTGGAATGATGCCTCTAACGCGCACCCAGCTAAAATAAGTGGTCGGCCTACTAACAGGCCACTGCTTAGGAAAACACCTACGCCGAGTAGGAATTTACAATGGTCCCATTGAATGCAGGCTTTGCGGCGATGAGGACGAAACCGCCTCGCATATTATATATAACTGCGAAGCACTGACCCGAGGAAGACTCAAAATCTTCGGAGATATCCAATGTGGGGATAACCTCCCACATGACAAACTTGGTAGGAATTTGCTGGACCTTATAAAAGGAACAAACCTTTTCTAGCAAGATAGGGGAGCACAATAAGCTACTAGGCTGCAGTGCAAGAAGCTTGGGCCGAACGCCCGACCCCCGCCTTAAACCAACCAATCAACCAACCAACACCTCACAACTTTTATTAAAAAATTTTTTTGTGATAGTAGAGACGGTATATTATTTTGTCAGACAAATTGGCCACCCTGTATGTGTATATGAGCGTTAAATAGAATTTTCTCTTTTCAAACTTACCATTATTTTCTTTGATAAAAGTATAAGAAACTAAAAATCCGTCCCCATGTATGGTATTATCTGAAATAAAATCGATGGTCATGATATTTGAAGAACTCGACATAGCAGGGGGTAGGCTGAATCCACAATATTTTCCCATGCTGCCACCCATTCCATCACCAGTGTTGTTGTCAAAAATTTCGATATGATCGTAAGTACAATCAAAACTCTGTTCCAAATTGAAAGTCATCCATGTTAGTTGAATTATCTTGTTATTGGGTGCCATAAAGACCCATCTGCATTTCTTGTTGGAGGTATATTTGCCTTGTGGTGGGAATAATATAGTTCCAACTTCTTTCTTTAAAAGGCCTCCGCATCCTATAATAGATTTGCTTATATTAAAACTGGCAAATCAAAAAATATTTTAAAACAAACCCAAATCTAAAGATGTATAATTTGCAGTAAAGCGACGAATTCGCGATGTTCTTGAATTAATCCACAAGTAGTTTGTTGTCGATTCAATTATATATTTTTTCCCCGATTCA
Source organism: Polydrusus cervinus (assembly GCA_935413205.1). Taxonomy (NCBI): domain Eukaryota; kingdom Metazoa; phylum Arthropoda; class Insecta; order Coleoptera; family Curculionidae; genus Polydrusus; species Polydrusus cervinus. The sequence continues at coordinate 5,644,209 of OW284520.1, forward strand.
CAATATCTACCAATTAATGTAGAATTTTCATTGTCTCCATCGCGTACCTGTAAAGTAAACATTCTGTCAGAAAAGCAGCAATTGATTTCAGTGGCGGCTCGTGATAGTCGATACAGGTGGGGCCAAAATATCAAGTCAAAAATCTTTGATGAGAATACAGGGTACAATTCGATACATTAACATCGGAAATCATCGACATTTGATTAAATTTCTTTTTAACAAATTGTTCAGCATTAAAATATGCAACTTTGCCTCCATTTACCAAACTCCCAATCTCTAGTAGTTACCGAGATAGCAATGCTAGTGCATCGAATTTGTACAACCCTGTATATAAAAAAAATCGAAAAACTTACAGACTAATTAAATGGAGCATTTGCAATCGTTGTAACAAAAAATGTTCACAAAACACTCAAATTATCTTATAAGAAAACTCTATAGGTACGTCTTTTTGTTATTTGAAAATGATTCAATCACTTTTGTTTTTGAAGTCATCAATATTGTTTACAAAATGTTTTTCGGCAGACTACATACCTAAAGCGCTAAGTCTTTCCTCTTTTATTTTATTCATTTTAAAATTGATAAACCGGAATCAGGAATATTATTATAATCCACCGACGGACTGAACTAAACCTAACCTACAAGAATAATTTATGTTAAACAGTAAAAACTGTTTAAAATAAAACTATTTTAAAAGTAATATCTCGACAGGGCAAACCGTATTTAAAACAGCTGCCATCTAGTATAAAGTAGTCGTAACAAAGACGAAGGCCTGATCCGATTGGAACGACAAAATAAAGCACGTGTAAATCCTCCAATCCCGGACGGATCTAAGGATCTGGCCCGCCACAAAATTTCTGAATTCCTTATGCGTCAGTAAGAGAGGGCGGCGATATATCATTATCTCTTTCGTAAGCGATGAACCTTCGATGAACAGCATGGCCATACATAGAAATCGCCGGCGTTGGGTAGCGCGAAGGAATTTTCGCGGCGTCGGGGAGTTTTTGCACCGTTAGGCGTTATCAGATATTAAATGAACGCAACGTCTTGAATTTTAAATTAGGTATTCACAGTTACAAAAAGAATGAAGCGTAAAGATGCAAAGCAGTGATTATGAGTGTGAGTAAAAAAAATAACTTGGTGTACAGACACTGTGGCCCTACTGTACGAGCCGCCACTGATTGATTTTATTATTAAATGAAATTTTTCACATATTTGATTCAATTTTTTTCCTAAACCTAATCTGATTTGAATGATTTTTTTGCATTGTAAGTTGGTTCCTTGAAATTGTGATTTTTATTACACCCGGTATAAAACGAAAATTTACTTTTTAACATAAGTAGCAAAAACTATGACATGGTCAGAGAACCCACCTATAATGCAAATAAAGCATTTAAATAATAGGTTTATTTACCTCCACATAATATGGTATGCACGATGGTTCTGTAAAATACGGTCCGATTAATTCTAAGTTAAGAATAATGATATTCCCAACTGGTTGTTCTATTAGGTATATACAAGATCCTGTTTCTAGAGAAGAATCAATGCTGCCAACGGCTTCAGTAAATCTCGCTGTACACACTTAAAAAAAAATTCAAATAAGCAATTTTCTTTAATTTGAAACCCTACAACTTCTTAAGTACAGGGTGTTTCTTAATTAAATGCGATAATACTTGGACGATTTTAAGAAAAATTCTTTATAGAAACCGTCCTTATCCGCTTTATTTTCTAGTTACAGAGTGTTGAAATAAAAAAAAATCATTTTTTTCCAAGTTTTTTACGTTTAGTTACGCCAATGAGCATAAGACCAAAATGATGGATAATTGTCCAAGCTTTCTAATGGTGTTACCAAAGATATACCTAAATGTGGAATTTTCGGAGATAGTATGTAAAATTTTTAAATTTACTTTTCAATTACGCCCTCTTGCGGCAAAATGCGGAACTTAAAAATTAATTTCAGGATTTTTTCATGGCCACTTTAGTTATCATTTTTTTCCCCGAGTTTCTATGCCCAGGGCAAATGTTTATTAATGAATTTTAGAAAACTTTTTAAATTTGGACTCACAGTGAGGAAGTTATTTTCATTAAAAAATTTTTGAAATATTTTTAACAATTAATCATAACTTTAATAGTTTTCATTGGAAGAAAGAAAACTTCAATATCCTGCTTAGTTTTTTTGTAATTTGGGTAAATGCCGCTATTTTACATGGACAGTCTGATCACATAAATACAAATAGTCGGATCCACTCATCGCGTCTCTTACTTTACTTTGATGCTTTGCCGAAAGCCGCTAGACCTTCGCGGATAAATTCAACGCGTTTTTAGTATATTTTTAGTTACACATCGGGTGGAAAAGGGCCGCCCGGAGGTCTCTGATTTTACGTGTTCGTATGAAAGAAGCTGCCGCAGAAAATAAGGTACCGCGTCACAACCGAGCATAATACATGATGGCGCGTGAATTTCAGGTAACAAAGATGGTAAGAGAGTTGCAGGCAGTGTTGCCAATTCTCCTGAATTATCGGTAGATTGACCAAATTTATTTATGATTTTTCGAATAATTATACAATAAAAATGATTAAATAAAAAAAAGGAGGAGCTGCCACTGAACCCTGTATAGGTACAACATACATGTATTAGAAATTAATGGTGTTTTTATATGTTATATAAAGTTTCGCTTTAAGAGCTAACACAAGGTAAGAAGCAAAGACAATTTAAAAACAAGGAAAAATAATTGAATGTCTTGAAGAAAACGTGTCTATACCTGATTCATATTTTATTTTCCAGTGATTTTTTCTTCCCATTGTGGATGTTGATACTATAAGTACGTTGTTTCCAAAAGTTTCAATTGGTCCAGGAAGAGAACTACCACAGAACTTTCCTATAAGACCGGAAGCCGTAGATAAGCCTTGATATATCTAAAAAAGTTTAAAATAAGATAACATTACTAATATGATCAGTGGCGTAACTAGCCCTTTGACCTGGGGGTGACCTAGGGTGGGCCTGTTATTGTGACTTGCAGTACCGGCTCGTGTAGATGCATTTTTTTTTACCACGCCCAAATTTTAACAAATTTGGTCAATAATCAACAGTAATATCACAAGACCTCGTTTTTTTATCGGTTAGATTTTCCAGCTGTCACGAAAACTTTTTTTGGAAATTTTTCGAGTTGAATTTGGACATGTTTATTCTGATTAATTTTTGAATAAACAAACCCAAAGTTCAACGAGTATTGCCAAAAAAGTTTGAGTAAAAAATAAAATGGAAAATTTAACCAATAAAAAAATGATGGTCGAGTGATATTTGGCAAGATTATTTCGTACATCGTTGAATAAACATGGCCAAAGTTTAACGAGTAAAATTACCAAATAAGTTTGAGGCTGACAACCAAAATACATTTATTATAATTTTATTATTGAATGTTTGGTTGTCAGCCTTGCAGACAAATATGTTAAAGCAAAAGCAACACGTCAAAATTTTAGATTAGTTATATAATAAATGACATCGTTATGTAAAAATTGATGCTATATTTGCGAGGCGAGTAACGAGCTTACAAAGTCAGCCTTTTTTTTCTAGATTGAGTCTAGCGACGTTTGGGGAGGCCCGGCCCCCCCTGTAGTTACGCGCTTGAATATGATACGTATGCTTGTCTAATCTTGCCGACTGAATTTTATCAAGAGTTTGCTTCGAGTCTCGTATTTACCGCAATGGCATCCCGACAAGATTCATCCAGATCCATTTCCACAATTTCCAATCTTATAGTGGTGTTTGTGGGTAGTTTAATTTCATGTACACAGGTTAGGGAAGGTGGCATTGAACTAGTCATTTCAATTGATTGTATGTAACCATCTTTGTTAGTATAGGTGCCTCCACAACCAGGAATACCTAAAATTTTAATTATCGGCCGAATTAGGTGAAATCTGTCTTTGGCACTTGGTATTATTTTAAAATGTCCCTACCATTATGAGTGCCGTATCCTATTTGAAATCCTGAATAAGTGTCTTTATCATTTGACTTAAAGTGGATGTATCCTTGGTAAAATGTCGAATAAAATGGCTCAGGAATAGTGGAATTGCAAAATTTTGCAAAAAGATGATTGCTAGGTTCCTGTTGACGATTATATGATGCACCAGGAGTATTAGTAGCACAAAACTTAAAAAAAAACAAATATAGGGAGATTGAGAAATAATAGCACAATACATTTCAGCTTTCCTAATATTTTAGTATGTCTATACAGGGTGCTACAAATTCGTGTGCGTACAAGGGGATCTCGAAAACGGTAAGAGATACGAAGATTGTTAAATTGAGGCAAAGTTGTGTATTTTGGGGCTTAATAATTTCATGAAAGAAAATTTTAAATATTCCGAATATCTTCGGAGGTATCCGAAAAAAACCGACATATTTAGTTTTAGTTTTACATTTTTTGCGCCTTTACTTTTGACTTGGGAAAAAAAACACTCTCAGAAACATGTAATCAAAATAAACAGACAGACAAATATTTAAGGCCAAGACTTTATTGGGTCTTTTTTCTTACAAAATATCAAATATCTTCTCTCCTCTTTGGGTAAAAATGGACGGATTTTTCAAATTAGAAACTTTTATTTTGGCACTAAATGTTTAGGACCGTAATGATATAAACAAATAATTTGAAAAAAATGTGTTATTAGATGACAAACGTTAAAATTTTAAAAATCTTTAAATTGAATTGAATTCCTAAAGCTTAGAAGTTCCTAAAACTGTATTTAATAATTAAGGTCCGTATTTAAAAAATTAACTTGAGGTTAGTATCAAAAGAACAAAACGTCGAATTGGAAAACTAATACCGCCAAATTGTAGAATATTAAAAACGGTTTTAAGAAAATGTTTTTTTGTTATTTTTCCAAGTCAAAAATGAAGGCGCAAAAATTTAAAAACCAAAACTAAACATTTCGGTTTTTTTCGGATATCTCCGAAAGTATTCGGAATATTTGCAATTTTCTTTCACTAAATTATTAAGCTCCAAAATATGCAATTTTGCCTTAATTTAACCATCTTCATATCTCTTACCGTTTTTGTACGCACACGAATTTGTAGCACCCCGTATGTAACAAAAATCTGTTACTATTACGACATGGTAGATAAAAATCAAACTGACTAATATTGTCTATGTCTTACCTCCAAGAAGTCACCGGAGCAATCAGAATCAAGTCCTATATTCAACGAATAAACGTGAAACAACAATCTTTTATTGGTTGGAACTTTAAAAAACCAGTAACAATCTCTACAAGACAAATAATTAGTTCCAACAACTACTGGGTTTAAATTTGTAACATCTACTTTAATTATGACTTTAAATTAAAAAATGTGTACCTATTATTCGGATATTTACTTGGCCATCCTGGTGACGCAATCGTTCCACTGTCCCCCGTGATTTCACCTCCACATTCTAAAAAAATTGCGTATAAATTTAGTTTATTTCAAAAATAATATAAACCCGTTTAGTTGCAATCTGGAATTATTCATAAAACCAACACTTCCCATTGTAGGGAAGGTTAGGTTTTAGGATTAAAAATCTTACTGTTAGTATTCGTAAAATACATATTAGTAACTGATACATTCTTACCCGGTGTTTTCGTTGCCCACGTAAGTTCAAACCCAGGTTTACGCATAGACCGTCCATTTGACCTTAACCAAAAATACACCACATTATGAGTGGTAGTTACAGTACCATTCAAAGGAACTATTATACCGCAATACCTTCCTAAAGGTGGTGCCGCGCTGTTTTTTCCATCGTGAATCTAAAAGGCTTAATGGTCAGAAAACATTTTTGAAATTTTTTTAGTTTTAATAAAATTTGACAAGTTTTTTATACCTGCAACCACTGCGATGAACAAGTTTTATCTGCCGGTATGTTAAATTTCGTCAAGTTAATCTGAATAACCATAGGTTGCTCGACAGTTATTGTCCATGTGCAACTTATGGGTTCAGAACCACGAGAATCTGCATAATCTGTTGGTGGATAACTCATAGTACCATTTGGTTCAATTATGTTTCCTCCGCAAGCTTAAAAATTAACTTTTACGTATTTTAAAGTTCAAACTAAAATTATAATTTACTGTGATAAGTACCTACCTTGTTGTTCTTTATTACAAAGTTTTCCAGATAACCCACTTGGACATATACAGACAAATTTACCACGTCGTTTCTGGCAGGTTCCACCGTTCAGGCATGGATTTGTTGCACATGGATCATCTATGCGCTCGCAATAGGTTCCGGAATGTCTTCGGTCACAAACACAAGAAAACCCTTGTGGAGAGGTATCCGTTACACATGTTCCATGGACACATGGGTTGGGAGAGCATGAAGTTGCATTGTAGCTAGTTCTAAAGCATCCATTTGGTCCCATGCCTGAACCAGCGTAGCCTGGTGGGCATATACATTGAACAAGAGCTATTGCTGAAAATAACAATTTAATTAAAATACTATTTAGATTATATTGCCAAGTAGGTACGTCCAGCAATCCAACATCTAACTATTTATTGTACCTGGGTTTTCAACACAACGAGCTAATATACTGCAACCTCCATTATTTACGTTACAAACGCCTCTGTAGGAGCATATTTTACCATCTCCTTGGTATCCTGGGGGGCATGGTCCACATTTGCTAGTTCCCTAAAATGATCTACACATTTTTATTTGTCTCTTTCATAAAATAACAAATGGACAGATACAAAATATCTTCTTTTTTGCTACCTGTTAAATTAGCAGAGCTACTGTTTGAGTTTCTTACTCACCGGCGTGTTAATGCATTCCACAAAAGGTGAGACGCTACATCCACCATTAAATAGTTGACACTCGTTAATATCAGCGCAGTAGTATCCATTTCCAGTATATCCTAAAAGTAATCTTGTTATGTAGGTTGCAAGTTTATTATACTGGCAACTTAAACGTATAGCTTAAAGAAAATGTCGACAATACCTACCTGGAGGACAATGCTGACATACAAAAGATCCAGGTACGTTGGTGCATAAAACCAACGGATCCGTAGAACAAGGAGGATGGTTCAATTTACATTCATCCACGTCAATAGAGCATGCCTGATGGACACCATCATTGGTCCATCCTGGGTCACAAATGCATTTATATCCAACCTCGATATTCTGAGGGATGCAAGTGCCATGACCACAAATTTCAGAACCCCCTGAGCTACAGTCTTTTGGTTTACTACTGCAATGAATTCCTACCCAACCATTTTGACAATAACATCTAAAATTAAACAAGAATATAATACCAATGAGAATTCCAATTTCTTAAAATCTTACTGGTAAGTTCCCGGTAAATTTTGACATGTTCCTCCATTTTGACAGCCTAAATCGGTTTCTTTAAATCTGGTACATTCGTTTATGTCATTTTCACAAGTAGGTCCCTAAAACAAGTTAAATATTTACCAGAGAAAAAGTGTATTTTATAACTTTCTTTAATTTTTGATGTTGGTTATTTACCTCCCACCCGGTTTGACATTGGCATAGGAATCCATTGTATATGTCCAAGCAGACACCTCCATTTTTGCACGGGTTGCTAGCACATTCGTCCTTAGTCAGCAACGTTATTAGAGTGATAACAGTTCTTTGTACACTTGTTATCCTTCTATCAATTCTTCGAAATTTCGTGTTCATATTTTCATCTCTTAGAGTGGAGTTGGTAGTATTGGAAAGAACAGTATCTGGTCTGATATTTAGGAGCCTGTTTTCAATATCATCCATTTTTGAATAGTACTGAGCTATAAATCTTTCATAATTTTGAAGGACTTTCGATGCATTTTCTGCCTGAAATTGTACATGTTGCTATAGAACACGTTAGGAAAATACACTTCTGAGTGTTATTTAACCATCTAATTTAAAAATAATTATCTATTAAGTATATTATTATTTAAACATTTTATATTTTCAAAATTTACCCCTTTTATTGTTGACAAAAGTTCCTTTCCATTTATATGAAAACTTGATGTTTGGAAATGAATGTCTTTTTCTTCAGGCATAATGACATGTAGATGTCCATTGTTAACATATAACTTTGGTCTGCAATATTAAATAACATCAGTGGCGTATTTAAGGGGGGGGGGGGGGAGGGGGGCTGCAGCCCGGCAGTCCCCCGAGCCTAGGAGCTCGGGTCTAAAAGTCTAATTGTCTGTTCGTTTTCCCCTTTTTAGAGGAGCTATTTTAAATCAACAAAAATATAACCCAATGCAATAAACTATTTTTACAACAAAAACAAAAAACATTTAGTTATTTATTTTTAAAGAGAAAAATTAAAGTAAAAATTTGAATTGAAACATTTTTTATGGAAAAAGTGTGATAATTTATAATAAAAAAAAATTGGGCGGGAAGAAACGAGAATGCTTTATTATGAATATACAAAACGGCACTTAAGAAGGAGTGTTTCAAAACCTAAGCATTTGCACCAAAAACTGCTTTTAGATCTACGCTCCTAAAATACATGATTTCTGAAAAAATCATGAATATTGGCGTGGTGAGCGATGTTTACTTTATTTTTAATCATGAAAAACCGAGCCCGAAAAACGCTTGTTAGAATCATACAATTACGTTTTATGTTAAAATTTTGGATTGGCACCAATATTCATATTTTTCACAAATTTAAAAAATATTTTTATTTTAATAAAAAGCCAGCTAGGAATATCAAAAAAAAGTAAAAAAAAACATTTACAAAAACGAATTTAATCCAACCATGCAAAGGGGGAGAGGTAATAATTTTAATTTTCGAAATTTGATAGTAGTTAGGTGAAGTTTAAACATATTTTGGGCGTGGCCCCGAAAATTTTTCACCTGCGGCGCTTTTCCCCTTCTTCACTCATATCATATCATGAAATACATCTAATCCCGACTGTCCCTTTCTCCAGAAAAAAAATGTCCCTCTTACAAGAGACATCGCAGATTAATAAGGGATTGGCAAAAATACCGTGTTGTTGGCTAAGCACAAAATTGCAGAATATGAAAGTATTGTAAGAAAAGCAGGTTCTGGTCGCCCCAAAATTTCGAATGATGGTCAAGATATAAAATTAATTAATTTTCTAAAACATTATCCCTTTAAAACAGCAATAAAAGCTAAAGCCTGGTTCGGCTAATACAGCGCGTAGAAGAATTCGTAGTTCAGATATAAAAAGTTGTTGTGCTGCCAATAAAATATTTTTAACCGAAGCAGACAAACAGAGAAGAGTAGAATTTGTTTATGAATATATAAATCAAAGTAATATATGAGAAACCGTAATATTTTCCGATGAAAAAACCTTTTAATCATGCAATAATGAGAAAATCCGCGTTTATAGGCCTTCTGGTACGAGATACGATGAAATATTATACAAATAAGACTAATCAAAGTGAACGCTTTTCTATAAACGTTTGGGGCTGCCTTAGTGCAAGGGACCCAGGAGTTTGCCAAATAGTGCAAGGGAGGCTCAATTCACCATTATATTGCAACATACTAAACCAAGTTATGATACCATCTGTCGACGCAGTATATGGCCAAGATTTTTAATTTCAACAAGATAATGTTCCTATACATAAAGCACGCATAGTTAAAAATTATTTAGAAGAAAATCAAATTCGTGTTCTGCCGTGGCCTTCGAAAAGTCCGGATATCAACCCAATTAAAAACGTTTGGGGTGAGATGACAAAATTTATGTATAAACACAACTTTCAGCTCGGGATGAATTAAGCCAAAGGATATTGCAAGCATGGGATGCAATAACGCAAGAGTATACGAGAAACCTAGTGTTAAGTATAGCCACGTCGCGTCGTTTACAAGCATTAATTGATAATAACGGTGCAACTACCAAATATTAAAAAACATGTTAATATGATTGAAATTAAAATTTATAGGAACCTAATATTAAAAAATCTTGTTTTATTTTTATTAAATTTTAAAACACTATATATATCCGTATTTTAATTTTTCCTCGTATTTCTAAAAATGAAGTATTGTTGTTAAACCTTTTCATTTCCATGACAACTATTATAACAACAATGATAACCTTCCCTCAATAGATTTTACATATTCCTTATAGTCAAGAAGCTACTCTACAACAATTTTGCTGTCCCAGTTTTTTTTGGGCGCAATGTTACCTTTCCATTATGAGATCTAATTCTTATGAAGAATATGCACGTTTGTGACCCTTGACGTATCCATAATTTATTCCCGAAGGTCCATCCATATGCCGGATGCACTTAATATTAAGATAGAGTTGTTTAGTTTACATAAAATGCTTTTGCTATCCTGTAGGTGCGGTTGTAAAAACTCTTTATATTTGAAAAGTTGTTCTAGAAGTTGAAAATTCTATCAGTAACTGATTAAACTCTTAGTACTGTACTGATGAGATATTGTTTCTATGTAATAATAGCAGAAATATCAGACATAAGTGATTTTTTTTTAGGCGTATGAAGGTTTTTATATTACTCTCCCCAATCAGTCAAAAATGAGAAACAAGAATAATACAAAAAAACTCTTAGTGGTAGGGGAGTTCTCTTATGGTTATGGAAGAGGAATTTTGCATAGAAAAATGACAGTTGCCAATAAAAAAAAAACTCCTGGCGCTTTGGGATACTAGCGTTGATGATGAATCTGCACGTTGCCGATCTTATCCATATGCCGATGTAGAGTGCCTATATGTTTTGCAATAGACGATCTAAAATCGCTAAAAAACGTCAAGACAATTTGGCATCCAGAAGTAAAACGCAACGTACCCAACGTTCAATATTTGCTGATTGGAACAAAAATTGATTTAAGGATTGAACATTTAACTAATGAAAAAGTGCTTGTTACGTATAACGAAAGTGTAGAAATGTCAAAGACTATAAACGCCGAAGGATATTTTGAGTGTTCTGCTATAAATGGTATTGGTATTAAGGAAATTAGAAAGGAAAGCGCTAGAATCGCGTGCAGTTTAAATCAAACACAATCTAGTCAAAATATCTGTAATATTTTATAAATTATGATGAAAAAACTACATTAATACTTTCGAGCAAACGCATTTTAAATATTTTGTAAGCATACGACCAGGTAATACTCTCCATAACATTTATGATAACAGGCAATTCTCTGTAAAGTTGGTTATTAGTAATTGAAATATATCTTATTTACTTATCTGATATAATATTATTTATATCCTTTTAGGTATGGTATGGTACTGTCAAAATGATATCTTGAAGTTATCAGTGTATAAATTATTACACCTTAATACGGTAGTTAAAAGTGCTTGTACGATGAAACTGTCGGATAATATGAAAAAAACAAACTTATTAACCAAAATTGAACATGATAAATTTTCGGAATCTATTTTTGTACTACCGATTCAAAAATAAATATTCTTTTGAATATAAGTGACGATGCTTTAATAATAGTTGCCTTACAAACATTGTATGCGCCCTGTTCAGCGAGAATTTTGAACTTTTAATATGTTCAGGATTGGGCATGGAGGAAAATATAGTTAAAAAGTTAGTATTGGTTGGTGATGGAGCCTGTGGCAAAACAAGTTTACTCGCAGTATTACAAATTTCCAGAATACCATATTCCAAAAGTTTTTTTATAACTGCGAGAAAGAAATAGAAGTTGAAAATCAGAAAATCTGTTTATCTCTCTGGGATACCGCTGTGGAAGACGATTACGACCGCATAAGACCCCTGTCTTACTCTAAATGTGACATAGTTCTTATATGTTTTTCTGTAGACAATCCAGCTTCTTTGCAAAATGTAAAGTTAAAGTTTTATCGAGAAATTAAACATTTTTTACCTCACGTCTACTATTTTTTAGTGGGAACCAAACTAGACTTACGAAAGGGGGAATGTACAAAAGGAGAGATTGTAACATATGAAGAGGGAGTAAAAATGTCGGAACGAATTCGTGCTGATGGTTATTTTGAGTGTTCTGCTAAATATAGTTTAGGGGTTCGGAAAGTATTTGAAGTCAGTGCACGAATTTTATTGGACCAAAAGAAAAAAACATTTCTGAAGACTTGTTTCATACTTTGAACTGTTTCTTTTATATGTTTTGATCTATAGTTATAAGTAAATAAGGTCTTTATTTCCATTTTAATGTATAATACATCTAAGACTAAAGTATACCTATTGGAAAATGCCGAAGGTCAGATAGGAGTGTCAAAACCTGGAGGCAAGACACTCCATGCATGCATGCATGGAAGCATGTAGGTATAATAGACGGGCTAGTTTATTTTTAATTTTAACTTAATTTAAATATAAAGTTTAAAAAAATGATTCCTGGAATATTAAAACACTTTTTTTAATATTTCAGCTTCTAGATGCATTTATGAGAGTAATTTTTATCATAACTGGCAATTCTGTCAAGTTAATGAATTGTAATTAAACAATAAATTTTGATAAATCATTATTTAAATCCTGCATGGAGATTAACTAATAAAATTATATCTTGAAGTTGTAAGTGTATAAATTAGTAGATACGGTAGCTAAAAGTGCTTGTACGATGAAACTGACAGATGATATGAAAAAACTCTTAGTACTCGGAGATAGCCAGTCCGGGAGAACAAACTTGTTAACCAAAATCGAACTGGATGACATTCCTGAATTTTTTTTTAATACTTATGGATATAACAGAGGTGTTTCGACCAGAGAAACTATTGTTGATGGAACAAAGGTTACCTTGGTCATGTTTGATTCTAATTGCTCCTATGAAGACTTTTACGCTTTAAGGCGGTTGATCTATCCACACATCGATGTAGTGCTTATATGTTTTGCCATAGACAATCCAGAATCGCTGGAAAACGTAAGGGCCATATGGCATCCAGAAATTAAACGTCACTTAACCAATCTTCATTATTTGCTGATTGGTACAAAAGTGGATTTAAGGAATGACAATGCAATTAGTAAAGAAAAGGTTGTGACGTATGAGGATGGTTTAGAGATGTCGAAGAATATAAACGCTAATGGATATTTTGAGTGTTCTGTAAAAAATGGAATGGGTATTAAAGAAATTCGAGAGGCAAGTGCTAGGTTATCTTTGAAATTTAAGAAAAAAACAAATAAAAAACCTTGTAGTATTTTATAAAAGGTGAAATTATGTGGCTTATCAACATCAACATATATAACAATGGACCTTTCAATTGAATTTAAACAATATTTATTTTATCGATTTAAAAATATATCTAGTCGAGATTAAAGGTGCTCTTGTGATATAATAGTATATTAAATCATTACATTGTCAAAACTGTTCGCTTTTTCCTAGAGATGAACGAATTTAACGATATAAAGAAATTGCCAGTTATTGGCAATTCTGGATGTGGAAAAACATGCCTATTAAATGTGATTATAAGTGGAAAATTTCCAGAATATCCAATAATACGCTATCAATATAAAAAAGAACTTATTGTTGACAATCAAAAAGTAAACTTAGAGTTTTTTGACTCGCATGTGAGAGATGAAAATTTTGATCGTCTTCGATTTCTTTGTTATTATGCAGCTGATGTAGTGCTCCTGTGTTTTTCTATAGATGATTTGAAATCACTAGAAAGCGTAAGAACTAAATGGCAACCAGATATTAAACATTGGATACCATATGTGCAATATTTGTTAGTGGGGACAAAACTAGACTTAAGATCTGACGAGTCTAATGAACAGCACTTAATCACTTTTGATGAAGGTTTAAAAATGTCTATAGACATTGGAGCTTCTGGATACATGGAATGTTCGGCTAAATTAGGCATTGGTATTCAAGACATTTTGGAGAAAAGTGGTAAATTAGCCGTAAATTCAACCAAGAAACATTTTTATAGAAAGAAATGCTGTTTTATTTTGTAGTTAGCTTTTTTTAATAGGTACTTACATAAATGTGTAAAGTACCTAAATCAGTACCTATACAGGGTGATTCCTAAGTTGATACTTCTTTTTTAGCTGCGTATTAAAGGCATTAAAATAAACATTTTTAAATACCTTTTTTCAAAAAACTCAACTACAAAGTACTTACCTACATTTATTTATTACACTACGAATCAAATACGGTTCTGCCTAACTTCCCCGTTGAATAACATTAAGAAAACTTCTGGGTGTTGGATGAGCCCGCAAGGGAAAGCGTTCTGCGTATAATCTCGAAGCACTTTGCCACACTCACAACAAATTACCACCTTATCTATTAATTCATTGTTTTCAAATTGTACCATTTTCACGTATTAATAATTTAAAATTAACAGAAAAACACACCGCACTGGATTGTTCAACACTACCCGTATGACTAATACTAATAAGAGATAAGAAAAATAACAGAAACTATAGCGGGGTATGTTTTGATGCCAGGCCCACACTTAGATTTTTACTTCTTTATCTCGCCTATTTTTGAGTTTTTTGATAAAAGGTAGGTATTTGAAAAAGTTGTTTATTTTAATGCCTTCTATACACAGCTAAAAAAGAAGTATCAACTTAGGAATCACCCTGTATAAGCGAAATTTTTAATGTTCCTAATATATCGTAATCTAATCAATAATAAATAAGGATGTAAGTGATTCTAGATAAGACGGATTGAAAAGATAATATAATCTAAAATATTTATATCTTTAGATAATGTATTTTTTTAAAAACTTTAGTACCTACTTAATATCAACAAAAACCACCTTCTTTTGGTGCTGATCTATTTAGTTTACAGGAAACCTTGCTTAATATAACATTTAAAAGTACAGTGAGTTGTTCATTTCTTTCGTCGGATCCTATAGCTGTACTTATGAGCCATGATATAGCGAAACGCGTCTAGGATCTGAAGAAATGCAATCTATATTAGTTTTAGCACTAGTTTTCGAAACTTAAACCGATACCTACGGGTCAGCGCTGCCTAGCGGGACTCCTGTAATTGTGACGAATGTCTTTACAGGTGATTTCCTTTTAACATTTAGCTTATTTCTATACGTTTGTTAGAGGTGCTTGTATGCTCAAGAGTGTCTAACAACGACACAGATGTCGCTCCGTGCAACATCTTACTGGTGTGTCTCACCAAATACTGCTTAAGAAGTTTTGAGTTCCTTTCTTTCGTCGGATCCTAGCTCTACTGATGAGCCATGATATGGCGAAACACGTCTAGAAATGGATGTGGCGAAATTATATTTAGTTCTCTTCACAAGAAGGTTTTGTATTAAATTATATTTAAATAAAAATCGTATTTTTTTTAATATCTACGCACTTTCTGATGGTCAGGAATTTTTGATTTTAGGAGTAATCACGTCCTCCTATATATTTATATTAAGCATGCGTGTTGTCATATTGTGTATTCTTCAAAGTGTTAAATGTGATATTTTCCCGACACATTTGCAACTGTATACGCCAAAAGATTGCCCCCCCAGACAAATTTCGGGGCATCACAAGTGGATAATAATGCATTAGAAATTTTAAACTTTTGTAATATATTTGCAAAAATGTACACAAAAGATGTTTCTTTGGTTTTGGTCAGTAAGGCACTACGACTAGGAAGTAATTCTTTATTTATACTAGTCATCCACACCTAAAATATCTACAACCAAACCTGCATGTATTTATGCTTATTTACATCAAGGTTAATACTTTACAATATGTTCTTTGATACACTGTATAAGTACACTACATATTCGTTGAAGATAAGCCGATTCTAAAGTAAATATTCAAACTTTTGAATATGAATGACGATGATTTAAATATAGTTACCTTACATAGATTGCATGTGTTCTATATAGCGAAAATTTTGAATTTTTAATATGTTTAGGTCTGGCAATGGAGGAAAAAATAGTTAAAAAGCTAGTAGTGGTTGGTGATGGAGCTTGCGGTAAAACGAGTTTACTCACAGTATTTGTGACCAACGAATTTCCAGAACACCATATTCCAACGGTTTTTGATGCATACATGAAGGAAATAGAAGTTGAAAATCAGAAAATCAGTTTATCTCTCTGGGATACCGCTGGAGAGGAAGATTACGACCGCTTAAGACCACTGTCTTACTCAAGATGTGACGTAGTTCTTATGTGTTTTTCTGTGGAGAATCCAACTTCTTTAAAAAATGTGAAGTTAAAGTGGCATCCAGAAATTAAACACTTTTTACCTCACGTCTACTATTTTTTAGTGGGGACCAAACTAGACCTACGAAAGGGGGATTGTAAAAAAGGAGAGATTGTGACATATGAAGATGGAATGAAAATGTCGAAACGAATTCGTGCTGATGGTTATTTTGAGTGTTCTGCTAAATATAGTTTAGGGGTTCGGAAAGTGTTCGAAGACAGTGCACGAATATCTTTGAACGCAAAGAAAAAAACATTTCTGAAGGCTTGTTTCATACTGTAAACTGTTTTTTTTTATGATTTGGTCCTTTTTACTTTCAAGCAAACTTATGGAGAATATTTTTACCCACATAGCATATGATGAATATTTTATAATGCGTATACCAGAAATATGTAATAAATATACAGTGTGTCTACTTTATTAAGTTGCCAACATATCGGAAACTTTTTTATTATTAACTTTACGAATTCTTCATAAAAAGTTCTGCATGGTCCAAAACCTAAAATGCAACAATCAGATGTTAAATTTTTTTCAGTCGTATATACGAGGTTTGTCAAAAAATATGAATTTTACCCAATGTACCTTTATTTTTAACAATATCGAAAACTGTAATTATAAAAAGTTGTTCGGAATGTAAAACTATATTTTAATATGCAACTACATCCTTATACTTAAATTTTTGTTAATGATAAATGTTCGGTAGGATCCGTAATTTGAGAAAAATTTGTAAAAATAAAAAAAAACTAACTAAAAGGATGTAATTGCACATTATAGTATAGTTTTACATTCCGAACAACTTTTCATAATTACAGTTTTCGATATTGTCAAAAATACAGGTACTTTACTCTTGGGCAAAATTTTCCTTTTTTTGACAAACCTCGTATACGACTAAAAAAATTTACCATCTGATGGTTGCATTTTAGGTTTTGGACTATGCAGAACTTTTTATGAGGAATAACTTTTTCTCGTAAAGTTATTAATTAAGTAGACACACTGTATATACAAATTTAATATAATATTAATTATGTTGCTATATGGGTTGGTTATTTATTTCTGAATATTATGCAGTGGTTTATCCTTTTGCTCTAGAATTTGCATACTTTTTCCTGTAGTTTATGTTTAAGGAGGATTTCTACTTTTAAAAACAGATAAAGTTAAAAAAAATAATTACGCATATATCTTTTCATTACTATATTTTCATCTCTAAAGTTGAGCCAAAAAGTTGAACAGATGCTGTAAAAGTGTAGGTTTCTTTAGGCTTTAAACGAGTTTAAAAAAATCATTGATAATTTATTGTAGGCACAGAAAAAATTGACTATTTTTCCAATTTTTTTATTCCCCATTATTTTTGAGTTGCGTTCATTTTTCAAGTAATTAATAACGCTTCCAAACCTTGCAATTTATAACACTGATGTACTTAAATAAAATTGCGGTGACACGTATAGTCGCTGTCAATTTTTTTTATTAAAAAGTGAAATTACAAATTTAAAAGAAATAATTAATTATGCAGAGTAGGCCGCTCTCAACACTACAACTGTTTAATATATTTTTTAAAAACAGAGTTATAAAGTAGGCTTTAGATCTACAATTTAAAACTATACAGGATGTTCAGTTGAAACGTTGTAATTCAAAACAAATAAAGACATTGCAAGTCCAAAACTCTGACACATCATTTTCTCCAACCTTCAAACAAACATACTTTTTTTAATAGAACACATTCTCTAATTAAAAGTTCAACAAAGTGCTTAAAGCATCGTTGAATGTAGTTGTGAATATCTGCAAAGCTCGAGTCTGGCACAGCCTTTGACCTTTGAGCAATTTGAGCAAACTTTGCTCTCTTTAGTTGAAAAATGTAACAAACAAATTTTCAGTTAAATTTAAAAGGTACATATTGTTGAATAATTATTTTTGTATTTAGGTATTAGGTTCTTGATGCGATATATAATAAAACGAATTTTTAATAAATCCTGGTATTAATTATTAGGATATTTACACAGCTATAACATGCATCGATAAATAGATATTGACAAACTAACAATAACAAAATATGTTAGTTAGTTATTAAACATATTTAATTTCACAATAAGTATTTATATAAATACCTACCAACCTATAAACGTTCGTTGGGGCCTAGAACTTCTTGGATAATAATAAATGTGAGGAAATAGTCCATATATGTATAGGTACGTAAAGTGGCAAGTTAAATGGGGTAAAATAATACTCTAAGTCAACCTTCACTAAGATATATTTAATAAGAAACCTTTATTTTATCGTACTCTACATGTTTTGAACGTATAAACGTTCATCTTCAGGATAAGTAGGTAGGTATATACAGCGTGATCAGTTAAGGGTACGGAGCGGCCATATCTCGAAAACTACTGGGCATAGAAATTTAGGAAAAAAATAATAATAACTAAAGTGGCCATGAGAAAATCCTGGAAATAATTTTTAAGTTCCTCATTTTGCCGCAAGAGGGCGTAATTGAGAAGTAAATTTTAAAATTTTACATATCTCCGAAAACCCCACATTAAGGTATATCTTTGATAACACCATTCAAAAGCTTGGACAATCATCCATTATTTTGGTCCTATGCTCATTGGCGTACCGACTTTAATAAGAAGTGTAATCATTTAAATCGCTGTAACTTATAAACGACTTATCCGATTTTAGCAAACTAAAGACTGGTTGGAAGAGAAATGTATGCACTTTCACCAACCAACCAAACCGTATTTAGTTGTTTATAATAGTTTTCAAAAAAAATGCTAGAGGGCGCAATTTGTAATAAGTACACATTATTTGATTTTACCCCGAAAAAATAAATCATACGGTATAATTATGATACCATAATCGAAAAGTAGATGAAATTTGCTAGAAAAAAGTATTAAAACTGCAGCTCAATATCTCCGTTCGTTTCAGCGTTATCGCCAATAGAATAGTTTTTAAAACTTTAAATGAAGAAGCGAGTGGGACGCCACTGATATTTTTCCATGTGGATATTATTTCTGATTAGCCTGGTCAATTCTGCATAAAAATGGTCTCGCGTTTTTCTCCTCAGGTACACCGTTCTTAATTAAAATAATTAAATGGGCGCAAGCATGCCTATTAAATGAAGGTGGTCATTTCCAACAATTTTTATAAAACAAAATGTTTCATAATGAATGTTAATAATAATAAATAGTATAGCTAATTTAATTTAATTATTTTAATTAATAGCGGTGTGCCTGAGGAGAAAAACGCAAGAGACCATTTTTATGCAGAATTGGCCAGGCTAATCAGAAATAATATCTACATGGAAAAATATCAGTGGCGTCCCACTTTTTTTCTAAAATATATAAGACCGCTTCTTCAGTTAAAGTTTTAAAATTTATTCTATTGGAGATAACGCTGAAACAAACGGAGATATCGAGCCTAGGTTTTAATATTTTTTCTAGCAAATTTCATCTTCTTTTCGATTATGGTATCATATAATTATACCATATGATTTATTTTTCAGAGTAAAATCAAAAAATGTGTACTTATTACAAATTGCGCCCTCTAGCATTTTTTTTGAGAACTATTATGGACAACTAAATACGATTAGCGAAAGTGCATACATTTCTCTTCCAACCAGTCTTTAGTTTGCTAAAATCGGATAAGTCGTTTATAAGTTACAGCGATTTAAATGATTACACTTTCAACAGCTTCCCCCCTCTTATTAAAGTCGGTACGCCAATGAGCATAGGACCAAAATGATGGATAATTGTCCGAGCTTTTTAATGGTGTTATCAAAGATATACCTTAATGTGGGATTTTCGGAGATATGTAAATTTTTATAATATACTTTTCAATTACGCCCTCTTGCGGCAAAATGCGGAACTTAAAAATTATTTTCAGGATTTTCTCATGTCAACTTTAGTCATTATTTTTTTTTCCTGAATTTCTATGCCTAGTAGGTTCCGAGATATGGCTGCTCCGTACCCTTAACTGATCACGCTGTATAGCTTATGTTGGAATAAATATTAGGAAACTGTAAGTGAAAGTTTTGAGAAAATTAATTTATTGAATAAAAGTGATGAAGAACTTCCATAGAAGTAGGGGAGAAAAACATACTACCAAGTTATATAGATATCAACCATTCCCCATCACCTATAGAACTTGGTAGTAGGTATGTTTTTCTCCCCTACTTCAATAGAAATTCTTCATCACTTTTCTTTAATAAATTAACTTTCTCTAAAGCTCTATGAGGGTGTCACTTACAATTTCTTAATATCTATTTCAACATACGCTATATATACTTTTCCTGAAGATGAACGTTTATACGTTCGAAACATGTGGAGTAAAATAAAATAAAATAAAGGTTTCCTATTAAATATATCTTAGTGAAGGTTGACGTAGAGTATTATTTCTCCCCATTTAATAATAAATATCTTTATTGTAATAAAGAAGAGAAAATTAAGAATGGCAAAGTTGAAGCTAGACTTCCTCACATAACATAATGAAAATTGAAGGTACTTACCTATCTATACTAGTGTAATTAAATACGACTACAATAAACAATAGTAAGATAAAAAGTGTTCTGCGCGATGCATGGTTTTTCCATCATAATTTGAGTTTTTTAAAATTATTTCTTATTGGTACTCCGTTTATAGTACAAGTCAAATCCACCTATAGACCCAGTATAAAAATAACATACAGGGTGGCGCATTGAAAACGAAACAGATACATTTACTGGCAGCTCAGTTCTTTTTTGGAAAAACACTCAGACCCGTCGATTTTGTTTTCGAGGAGGACACAAAATTGGCCAAAAATCACGTTAACACGTGCATCCCCCTGGGAGGGGGTGGCACCACCCCTAACATCTTAAATAAAAAGGGAGTCGAGTGATACCTTATATTAAAGGTTTTTCAAATCCGTTTATAACTAAACTGAAGTAAATGGCAATTTACATCATTATAAAGGCAATTTAAAGTCCTTTAAAATAAGGTATCACTCAACCCCTCTTTCCATTTAAGATTTTAGGGGTGGTACCACCCCCGCCCAGAGGGCTGCACGTGTTAACGTGATTTTTTGCCAATTTTGTGTCCCCCTCGAAAACAAAATCGACGGGTCTGAGCGTTTTTCCAAAAAATAACTGAGCTGCCAGTAAATGTTTCCGTTTCGTTTTCGATGCGCCACGACCCTATAAATTAAATTGGAATGAAACGTCACTGGTAAACTTTTTCCATCTATCCAAAAACTTTGAGGTAAAATAATCATAATATGAATGAAACTTACTGACGTTGAAAGATTTTTATCGTGCTAACACCCGCAAGGAAAATCCAAAAAATAACAAACTGGTAACAAGAGGCCATAGTATTTAAAAAAAATTAAGGCATTGTACAATACTGTTGATTGACTGGCACTAACTGATTTCAAAATATGTGGTGGGTAGCTACAAGCTAACTATTAATATTTCAAAAAGAGAGGCGTTGTACGTATCATATTTCGGCCGTACCTGGTAAAACATCTTGCATTTTATACAAACAAAAAATTAAATAAATTCTTAAGAGGATCCAACGCGTTAAAATTTGCCGTGGTAAAATAGCCCGAATTAGGTACAAAGAAACTAAGCAAATTATTACTTAAGTTTTTTCATGAAACAGATTAGTGGCGGCTCGTCAGGTGAAGTAGGTGAAGGGGCTTTTCCGCTCTTCACCAAAAAAAAAAAAAAAAAATACAACCAGGAGGAAAGTTTTTCGACAATATTAAATATTAATGTACCAATACAGCTACCATTTTAGCCCTTAATAAATAATTATGTTCGAATTAATAATATTAATTTAATCCGAATGTAGCTATGCATAATACGGCCACGGTTAACTCCGATGGACAATAATTATAAACAATTAAAACAAGCAAGTAAAGACCCAATGCCCAACATGGCTTTGATATTCACCGTTGCTATGGTTACGTGACGTCAGTCACACAAACAGCATGTAACAATTTGCATTATGATGAAGGGCAATTTAAAAATAGTCATATGCATCATTGTTTTAGCATTGGTTTGCCTCTTAAGGTATTTATTTTGAGACTTTGCGAAACTTACGGTTATAGATATCGTTATTACGTGATTTACTGTGTGATTAAAAAGTTTTGTTTTGCACCTGCAAAGTAAAAACCTAACCGTCATTTTTTAAATTGTAGAACAGTTTATGTGTGCACAGACTGTGAGGTGAAATGTAGTAGAAAAACAAATACTATTTTTCACATGAAAAGAAAACACAAAGTTTTCAAGCGATCACCTTTAAAGTCGACCATTACATGCCATGCATTTCTGGTATTAATGCACTAAAAACAATAACAATAAAAAGTCGGAATTACAAAATCGTAGACCCTCAACACCGACAACCACATCTTTGAATTCCTTAAAACGTAAAAGAAAAAAAGAGAATAAAGTGTTTAATTTAACAATATAAATAGAATACCGTAATATTGAAAATTTAATTCATTAATCGCTATATCAATCATATTTTACATGTAATAATTGAACTCATTTCTACCTATGTAAATTTCAAATATCCCGCCATCTTCCTGACATTCGCAGTGTGCCGGCAATAGGTTGGGATATAGACGCGAGTATTTTACTATATTAAGTCGCATTTACTCTTAATATTATCCTCTTATTCGGCGAGCTTAAGCGGCAACATCATAACGCGACCCTACACAAACTGTATTTATTGAAACGTTTTTTCTTTGACAGTTTTGAAAGATGTTTTTAGTATTATTCCAGCACCCATTTGTTTTGAGTAAATGTTATACAACCCAGTTTTGGTAACTTCGTCATCGTCGAATGTGCTATTTTTTAGTCACTAACAGTGGCGTAGCCAGAAAATATGCTCGATGGGGGGGTCATGATATTGTACCCAGGGAAGGCGGAAAAGCGCCGCAGGCGAAAAATTTTCGGGCCACGTCCAAAGTTCGGGTCTGTTCGCCTAATTACTATCAAATTCCGAAAATTAAATTATTAAAATTTGTTTTTGTAATGTTTTTTGATATTCCTAACACATTTTTTATATTTATGAAAAATATGAATATTGATGTCAATCCAAAATTTTCACATAAAACGTATGTATGACTCTAAACAGCGTTTTTCGGGCTAGGTTTTTCATCATTAAAAATAAAGTAAATATCGCTCACCACGCTAAAATTGATGATTTTTTCAGAAATCATGTATTTTAGGAGCATAGATCTAACAGCAGTTTTTGGTGCAAATGCTTGAGTTTTGAAATACTCCTTAAGTGCCGATTTAAATATTCATAATAAAGCATTCTCGTTCTGTCCCGCGCTATTTTTTTATTATTTATTTATCACAATTCTTCCATAAAAAATGTTTGAGTTAAAATTTTTACTTTAATTTTTCTCTTTAAAAATACCTTATTGTTTTTTGCAGCCCCCCCCCCCCCCTCTGGTAACTAAACATAATGAATAAAAATACTGCATATTTCTTTACATTATATTTCAGCAAAGAAAGCAGATGAAAATTACAACTTTATAAATTGATATTAGAAAAGTATTTAAAATTATAAAACTATATACCTAGTACGCACAACTAAATACATTATTATGGATCAAAATCTGGATTTTTCCTTAATATCACAAATCCTTCCATGATCGGTGTAAGAGAAACATATTCTTCTGTTGCCAATTCCGCCCGCTCGCCATGTGCTAATAATACAGGAGTTGTGTGTGTCTGGAACCCAGTAATTGTTTTTGGCTTACCTGCTTGACCTACTACATCTACCGCCTGAAAATAAAAACCAATTTTAGTACAAAAATAGTTTTTTTTTAAAGTTTTTACTTTCATAGCTAGAAGAAAAAGGATCTTAAAATTAGGTAAACTCTGCACATTAATAGTAGTTTGTACAACAAGAGTCGAAATGATGTCCATATCGCACGAGAAAGTAAATTGAGCACGACGCCGTAGGCGGAGTGCTCAAACTTCCGAGCGTAATATGGACAATCCACCATTCATACCTACTAAGAATTTAAAAAAATTATTTAAATTAGGCATCATAACTTGTCTTTTAAGTTGGCCATAAACTCGTGAGAACGATAATGAAAACAATTGAACAAAAATTAATTTTGACGGCAAACTCATGGACCAAATTACACTGTAACATATTTTTATCGATTTGGTTAATTTCTTATATTTAAACAAAATCACTTTAAATATATCTATCTTTTTCACATTTGGCTTTTTGCAGAATAACAGACAAAAAGCGATATATGTATGTATTAATAAAAATAAACAATTTATTTTCTCAACCATAGGTATTTTGATTGATTGATTTACTGAAATGCACAGAAGAAAAAAAGGTTTGTCCGGGTTTATTTCTGCTTGCGTAAGAATTATAACTCCGAAAGTACAACAAAATAGCTGTAGAATTCGTTTTAAACAGTTAAAAATGGATTCTTTGCATTTATATGAATTTTTAACGTTCGCTATGGTAAAATTTTTCAAAATAATCGCCAATTTACAAACTAACAACACTGTTAACGTGGAAAGAGAAGTGACAATACTGTAAGTAGAAATAACATAACCTCAAAACCTTTAGTAAATAATGAATTTTTTTTCTAGAAATCTTATAACTTCGCTGTTTTATCGGGTCTTATGTGCTCATCTTCATGTTCCACCATTGAAGGAAGAATTACTAGTTAATTTTCTATGTTTGTTGCGTATAATAAAAGTTTTAAGATCAATTGGGGTTGGATCCCCGTTCTAAATATATCAGAAAATATCCCGATGCACAACATATTTATAATAATAATATATTATTTATATGGAAAAAAAATAACCAGGGTTAGTAAAAAAATGTTCATTTAGTAGGTATATAGCACATATTATGCATTAAAGTTTGTAGTAATTGTCTAGAATCGACTGGAAATAAAAATATTTTTGAAATAAGAAAGTGCGTCTGTGCGCAAATCTTTAGTTCGGTCAGAAAATAACAATAATTTAGTAGGAATATATTTTGGCATTCATTTTCTTATTATAACTTCCATTTTTGCACCATTTCGTGTACTCTTTAGGAAAATATTGTGCATACATAGACTCTGGGATAAATGTTTTGATTTAAATTAAAACAGATCAAATTTCATCCGACAGATTTGCATATTTTTGAAGTATATTGTTAACCTAACTTCTTTCAAGTGTCAGAAAACGACTCGTAAAATTTACAACTTGTACATTTGGTTTCTTTGTAATTGATCACTGTGATTGACCAGTTTCATAACCTAACTAGGATAGATATGAAATTTTGCCGCACAGTTAACTGGAATAGCCTACTTTACTCGCCACTTAAGTGTAAAGAAAACAGCAAATTTCCATGTGGGAGTAGAAAAAAGAACTTACCAAACCAACTCTGACAGGTACTGGTAATGGGTTAAGATCCTCATCAAAAGTAACCAACATTCTGGGTTGCATGGCAGCCGCCAAAGTATATAGCAAATAGTGAGATTTTCCCAAAATAACTATAAAACAAAGATTACTTTTAAAAATTTTGTTTAACAAAAAATAGCAATTACTATTTTGTTGTTTTGTTTAGCAATACTTACTTGTCTTTACGTCCAAGAAACCCACCAGGGTAGCCATCAAACCTGCAACAGCTACAGGACTCATAAGTTGTCGATCACTATGATATGGACTGAGTGTTAATGTGCCTTTTCCCAGATGTGTTAGTCCTTGTGCTATTCGAACCATAAATAGATTATTTGGGTCTTTAGCATGATACTGGGCCAACTGTCTTAACATTGCAGCTAACCTGGCATTGTTGGTTCCAGCTCCAACTAAACCCATAGCAAAAATAGCATTATGAGCTACTTCAGCATCACTGTCATGGGAGAACTTGCTTAGAGTATCCAAAATGCTTAGTTTAGGGTTTGATACTGAAATAAGTCCTAAGGCTAAAGGTACTGCTCTTCTAATAACTGGTTCACAGTATCTTAATAAGTGTCCAAAGGTTCTGAAGGCCATCTCACTTCCAATATCTTCTCCCATACTGATTAAAGCAATGCCAATGACAGCTATGGCTTGTCTTGCTGATAAGTCTTTTTCCTTCTCTTCAGGTTTTTCTTTTTTATCTTTGTCTTCTTTCTTTTTGTCTTTCTCTGAAGTTTCTGAGGCTTCGTAATGTTCAGAACAAATGTGAAGCAAATGCTGAACTTTTAGAACATTCCCTGTTCCTGCATATGCACAAATATCCACCATAGTTGTTGCCATCGATCTAAAAATAATAAAAATAAATTTTCCCATTGTTCTACAGTTTCAGAAGTTATAACTTACCTAAATGGTTCAGGAATAACCTCCAAAGCAGCAATGATAGTATCTATGCCTTCCTGTTTCCCTAGATAACATAAACCAAGACCCAAAGGTAAAAATCTAGCATAAGTGTCCTTTAGTTCAGCTTCAGATTTTTCCATTAGAGTCTGCATAATGTTTGTAGTCACTTGGGAGTTAGCTGACCCAACTGAAATCATACCACAAGCCAATGCAGCCATTCCAATTACCTCCATGTTAGATTTAGGGTCAGAAAATACTGGGAATAGTAGACTAAGGACAGCTTCACGGTTTGATCCAACATAAGCCAAACCAAGGCCTAGGATAGCTCCTGTTCTCATAATTGGAGCATTGTGAAGAACATAGTCACTTAAAAGAGCTAAGGCAGGGTCACATTCATTTCTAACTCCACAATTGACAATACCACATGCCAACAGTGCTCCAGATTTAATGTGATCTTCTGAAGAGTATAGGTATTTATCAATAGGGGTCAAACCACCATCTACATCCCATAGAAGAACTAAACCAAGAGAGGCTGTTGCACTTAGCATTCCATGTTCTTTGTTTTTATAAAGCCACTTATTACCATCTTCCATAAGAAGTTTATCTTGGCCAAAAGCTGCATTGACAAAACCATTTACAAAGCTAGCAGCCAAGTTTTGCCTTGCAGAATCAACTTGGCTACCTCCAAATGAGGGTCTAGTGTTTTCTAAGTGAGATTTGTAAACATCTTCAGGGGTTTTGGGTTCCATAATATCTAATTCTCTGGCCAAATTTAAGAAATGATTGTTTAAATGGCAATTAGCCATGATTTCAGTGAGATCTTCATATTCTGGAGTAGTCTCAGGAATCTCGATGTAGATTTGCTGGCGACCCAGCATAAAAGCTAGTTGCTTCTGAGTGCAGCTAAAGTTAGAAATAACAGTTGTTAGTGACTTCTATCAATAGACAGTACAAATGGCATATTTAAAAAAAAACTTACGTGTCATTGCAAGAAAGGAATATCTCTTCAATAAGAGCATGATCATTCAGCTGCATGGCCAAACGTAAAGCTTGAGGGTATTGATTAAATTTTCTAAATAATAGCAGAGCAGTCTGTAAAAGGGTTGTGTTTTCAGGATCTGCTACGTAAGGTACACAGCTGAAACAATTTTTTGTATTGGTACACTAAATTTGAAACTACTGTTAAATAGAAAATATCAAATTTACCTACCTAGTAAGATAAAGACAGACTCTAGAATAAATATTTTCATCAACATATTGTTCTAACAAATCAAGTCTTTCAATCTCCATGAGTAAATCACATGCTTCGGCCTCAGCATTATGAGCCATATTATATGGGACAATTTGTTTTGCTAGTTGAATCAGTTTGTTTTCCACATCTCTATCATCTACATCCTTTTCTGCCCATTCACCAGCAATTTCTCCAGCCAAATGTCTAAAAAACAATACTTGTTAGACATTCTATCTAAAGAATGCTTTAAAAAAAACTACCTGACATATTCATGTCCCCATTCTCCAATTTTATCCAAGTCTGAAGACAACCTATATTTCAAACATTCTCGGCCATCTCCCATTGTCATAGCCAGAACTGAAACTATATCAGCACAGACTTTCTTTACCTCGAGATTTTTAATTTTTTCATAAATCTGCTTCATACTATCGTAGTGAGGTCTCATAAACTTGAGAGGCTTGGGCACAGATGTCATAGATGTGGTTGAAGCTTTAATTTTTGTCCCCAAGACGTTAAGGGCAGCGAGATAAAGGCTATCATCATCTTCCTAAAAATAATATAGTTATATAGGCTTTAGTGACTAGGCGATTTTTAGGTTAACTTACTGTTAGCCTTTCAACACAAAGGTTTAGCTCATCTTGTAGTTGTTTATCTTCTTCAGACTGAAATAAAATTAAAGGGAATTGTTAGAAAATACTTTGTAGATCAACATCCAACCGATTTTACTTACCAAATCGTTTTTATCGTCTTCAGTTTCCTTTTTTGTCTCCACTTTAGCTGGTACCTCGGCCTTTGCTTGAGCCATTATTATGATAAATTACACCACGTATTTTAATGCAGGTATAAATTGATCCCCTTAGTCTTTTAAAGTTGGATCTTTTAATTGAAAATAACCGTGATATTTATAATCGCCTAAGTAAAAACAAAAATTATGCCTTAAAAGTTTGAGTTTTGCACCATCATTTCGGCAATGTCACGTTTGACGCTGCTGACGTTGACAGTTGAAATCATTGACGGACCTTGGGGTACGTTCGTGAACTTGCGAATTTCAAAAATGGAATTTGTAACAGTGTACACCAGGACGAAAGCACGAATCAATCGATGGGTGACAAAAATGCCGGCAATATGAACAGAGGGTTTATGAATAGGAAAAACATCAAGAATGTGCCAAGAGTTTTTCAGACTTTCCGTCTTATCTCTAAGTTAACCATCTCAAATTTTGTACTATAAATAACAGAATGGTTCAAGAATACCTTTACCTCTATCCGCCAATGTCACCACGTTCGTAGTATAAAGTCCCTGTCACTAGTTTTCATTTTCCTTCGATAATTTTAAAATAAATACAAATTTGTAGGTTATTAACACAAATAAAAATGTTTTTAAATTACTTTTCACTTAAACAATAGCCCTAAAACATGTTTAAAATATTCAGGAGCCCAAAAAATAGTAAGTATGTGTGATGAAAATTTGAATTTCCCTCGAGAAAATGGCGAATTTTAACGATGAAAACCCGATGGGAAATGGGAAAAAGTAGCAAGGGCTAGGAATATCGATGGTGTAGCCCGGGAAGTTAATAAAGGCTCGTAAAGTAAACATTGAGTGAATTAAAGTTTTAGCAATAATTTGTGTTATTATAAATATGTCTGAACAAGAAAAACATAGGTATATTCCATTAAACTAGCCCAAGCAATATGCAGGAAGTAAAACGTCCTTTAGAAGGATTTCTAGTTCAATTTTTAACGAGGTATTCATTGAATTTTATTACTGTAGAATTGCTTTTTATAATTCAGGCAATGGGACAGAGCTCCTCACAAACATGCACCCCATAGTTCATGAGCACTGAATATTTCATTCTCTGCAGTCTTTAATAATCTATATTATCTATTATTGTTTTAAGTACTGCTAGTAATTAAGTTATTATTACTTATATATTGTTTTATTAGGTTGGGAAAAAAATTAAAGTACTTCTATTTAAAAAAAAAAATTAGTCAGTGAGATATATCAATATGTTTCTGCTAAACTATACTAACTCATAACTGCATACTTTCAATATACTTGAAACATTCATATACTTTCAACAGAGGTGAAATGAATCGACGAGCTTTAAATTGCACGGAAACTTACCCTGAACTATTTTGGCTTCTTCTGATCAATTTAATGAAAAATATATTGGGCTGATTTCTAAACAAAGCACCAAAAATTACTACACTTCGATATTAACAGGTTTATATGTCTTTTAACAATTATTTCAGTAGTTAAGTTAAAGCTTTAATGTTATTATATTATTAGTTTGTATATGTTAGTTGTTTTTTTTTCAGAAAATGGGGGAACTCATTCCTCCCTAACATCTAATATGGTCACTATGAATTCAGACAAGGCTGCTGTTAAACGCAAGCCAGAACCATCTACCCCAGGCTGTAGTATACAGCCTGTTAATGAAGACGTTACTTCTTTGCCACCACCCTTTATTTGTGATGAGTCTCCCAATATCTTGCTATATAGAAAGGTAAGTTGCATGGTTTTTTATTGCTATACTAAATTTATGTTTGGCATCGAAATATTTTGCCTTTTTTTGAAATAGTTTAGTTGACGGTGTGTGTAAAATTGTTGAATAACTCTCTGAATATTTAATTTTCTATTGGGTACCTACTTACTTATCCTTAACGAATTTTATTTTATTTTATTTTTTGGCACTTTTGTTATCTTATGCTGTGTGAAAAGTAATTAGACAAGTCAATTTTTCTTGCAACTTAAATAAATAAACAAATTATTCCAAATGGTGAAGTAGGTATTACAAGTAGCGACATCAATGTTCAACAACTTACCTGCACCTCTAACACAGCTTATGAAAATAAGCAAAATGCAAGAAAAGATCACCATAGTCGTCCTTCATCAAACTTCATCCCTATACACGTTTTGTCATATCATGACTCATCAGTAGGGCTAGAAGTTGATTAGTAAAGGGAAGCGGTCTACTGTTCATTTTAAAATAAATTACTGTTTATTAACAGGACTTGACGTTTGTTGATTTACAAAAATAATATTTATAATAAAAATAAAACTGGAAACAGCGAAATAGCCACCACAAGAGAACATTGCAAATAGAAGAATAGTATTAAAGAACTACTGTTTTTAAATTTGACTTTATATCTGTTAGTGTCAGGTTGAAAAAAATCTGTACAGGGTGGCCCAATTGTGGACAAAATATACCTACTGGATCTACTATTAAAGATATAAGAAAATAGTTTTTATAAAAGTTGTGAGGTTCAAAAATATATTTATGTTCTAAAAATATTTTTAAATATATAGGAAGGTCTAGAAAAGTAGGACAAGAAAAATATACATTTTTTTTTAAATGGGACACCCTAGAGAGGGTGTTCCTTAATGATGTGCTAATATTTTAGGGTGTTTGGTATTTTTGATTGATTGATTGAAAGTCATTTTATGAAGAAAAGTTCATATAAACATATGTCCTAAACGGCTTAAATTTTTTGCTACAGGATGTTGAATTATTTTTTTTTAAATGCGTTTTTTGTAATCTCCGAAAGTACTTTAGATAATATTTTCAATTTTGGCATGTGTTAATAGGACATAAAACCACATGTTTTAGTGATAAAAGTTATTTTTTTGTCCCACCAGTGGCGTCCCTGTAAACATTTTCTCCGATATTTTTTTGAAAATATGTGGTACGCCACCGCATTTTTCCATGTGGATATTATTTCTGATTAGCCTGGTCAATTCTGAATAAAAATGGCCTCTTGCATTTTGCTCCTCAGGCACACCGTTCTTAACTAAAATAATTAAATAATAATTCAACACCCTGTAGCAAAAAATGTAAGCCGTTTAGGACATATTATGTTTATAGGTATGAACTTTTCTTCATAAAATGACTTGAGGAATCACACCCAAAAATATAAGCACGTCATTAAGGAACACCCTGTATATTTAAGCATTTTTTGTTTCCTCACAAAATTATCCATATTATGACGCCATATTTAGTGTTTTTTGCAATTGCCAAAAAAAATATAAAATTTTTAATATTTTGAAAAAAACATGATTGTATAATATCACCTGTATTTCTCAATTAGAATATCGAAAATCGAAAGTTTCTTGTAAACTCGTAAGTGTGGGGATAGAAAAACTGTCTCAAATCTTCAAGTACTTAAAATTGTGTACAGGGGCGTTTACTGTTGCCATGTGATTACCTATAGAAAATTTTAAAATACAATAACTCTGTTTTTCAAATAAAATACCCTATATTAAATATTTTAAGTATCTTTTATTATTGTTGAGTCATAACTTTTTCTGAATTTACTAGTTTTGTCAATATTTCGATTTTTATTTAAATTTTCGTGAAAAAACTCTCTCAAAACAAATAATATCATATTGAATAAATTGCTAACCACAGTTACGTATTTATTTAGTTATAACTTAAACAAACCTAAATAACAATACATCCTGCCAATAAATCACCAAGCACAACAAAATGGGCTGTAATATAATTTGTTCCTAGGGATTCTAACACTTTTGGTATAATTGAGATTTTCGATATGGCACGGTAATTTTCTATATATTATGATCTCCATCCTTATAGGTGAGGGTGGTGTAGCTTTACGTTTTCATTTATCAGGGAATACGCTTAGAAGTAAGGATTTATTAAAGATCTCGGGAAGTATGCTAGACCGAACAAATATTTTTTAAGAATGTCCAGGTATACCATCAGGGCCACACCCCAGGTTAACATTTGAATTAGTTATACTGTTAAAAATATCTAGGGTACTAGTAGGTAGATACTTTATTTATATTCACAAATATATTAGGGTTAGGATCAGAGCTAGTAGAATAATTATTTTTTACATTTTGAGAGGCAAAATGCTGAGAGAATAATTCAGCTATATCACCACCTCGACCTTCTCATCAAAATGCATAGAACTTGGAAGATTCAGGTTTCCCTTGTTAGAATTTATGTATTTCCAAAACTCACGTTGGTTACGAATGTTATGTTCTAAATTTTTGGTATGACTTATTTGTGTCCTTATATGTGTCCAGCCCATTCCAAAGAAAGGTAAAAAGACCCTGCCAAGCAACTACCGACCCGTCGCATTGCTTTCAGTAATTTCAAAAGTAATGGAGAAAGCTATTAACCAACAACTCCTAAAGTATCTGGAAGGGCTTAACATTATCAGCGACCATCAATACGGTTTTCGTAAGTCCAGATCAACAGGTGACCTTCTGGCATATGTCACTCATCTTTGGAGCAACACCATTGAACATCATGGAGAATCCCGGGCTGTTGCACTGGACATCTCTAGGGCTTTTGATCGTGTTTGGCACGATGGGCTTCTAAGTAAATTGCGATCCTACGGTATGCCTAATGGATTTTGTTTATGGTTAACCAGCTTCCTTAAGAACCGTTCTCTGCAAGTGGCGATTGACGGGTTTCTCTCAGACACCTTCACCATCAATGCCGGTGTTCCTCAAGGGTCCATATTGTCGCCTACCCTCTTTTTACTGTATATTAACGACCTTCTAGTGAAAACCCAAAATCCAATTTATAGCTTTGCTGATGACAGCACACTTGTCTCATCTTTTACCTTGACTCCCCAAACATCCGCTGCCGATGCACATCTTCGCAGGCAGCATGAAGTATTGCGCCTCAACAAGGACCTGGAAGAAATTTTGGCTTGGGGTGACAGTAACCAAGTCAAATTTAATGCTAAGAAAACCCAGGCAGCAGTCTTCTCCAAAAACGTTAACATTGCAGAACCGGATATAGTCATGGCAGGACACGCAATTCCCCTGGCACCGTCTATTAATTTGCTGGGGGTCAATCTGGGAGGTAATATGTCTTGGCATGATCACGTTGCCGCAATTGCCAAGACAGCTGCACAGAAACTTGGTGTACTTTTCCGCACCAAAAGGTTGTACACACCTCATCAACTTTTGACACTCTACAAAGCCCAGATTCGACCATCATTAGAATATTGCTCTCATGTCTGGAGCTCTGCACCCAAGCACACCCTTCGGCTACTGGATTCCATTCAAAGGAGAGCCGTTCGTCTGATCGGCGACCCCGAGCTGACCAAGACCCTCGATAGCCTGGAGCATCGAAGACAGGTTGGTGATTTGGCTCTCTTTTACAGATATTTCCATGGCAGGTGTTCGACTGACATTGCCCACTTGATTCCACCTAGAGCAGTGCAAAACAGAAATACACGGCGAACCACTGCCGCTCATCCATATGTTGTTCAGCTTAGTACTCCTCGAACTTCATTGTTCAAGAATTCTTTCATCTGGAGAACGTCATCTTTGTGGAGTGATCTTCCTGAGGTCGTGTTTCCCAATGAATACAATCTTCAACGTTTTAAGACCAACGTTAATCGCTTTTTTCGCACTCGCACCACTCCCAGAGCGCCTTAAAGGATTTTTCCTACAGTGCAGGTGTTTTATCATAAAAAAAAAGTAAGTTTTACATTATGGTTAAATATAATCTTCATAGGAACCAAACCTTTTAAACCCTTTATGCCAAAAAAAGGTTAGTTAGTATTTTTTCTGAACAACTTGTTTTTTGATTCATACCGATATCTAAATTATTAAAGGAAAAACACAGGTTTAAAGGAAATAATGCAATAATCCTTTATTAGCAACAAAAAATTTAAAAATTTGTAGTTGGCTTTGTCTTTTTTTTCTTTCTGAATCTCGTTTCCATGGTACCATGGCTTGTCAAGAAGATTTTTGTCAACAAATGTACAGATTTATTAATTGCTGGACTTCAAGCGTAACGTAAAAGTGTATTAATTTAAATTAAATATGAGACCAGAAGAAGTGGCACAAGCCGTCGCTTTACAGGATGATGGTCGTCCGATTCTGTATATCGCAGAAAGGCTTGGCCATCCACGCAGCACCATATCCGATGCGATCCAAAGATTTAGAGAAACTGGTTCTTACTCGAGAAGACCCGGGCAGGGAAGACCAAGAGTCACAAATGCAGTTGAAGATCGATTTCTTCGTTTTTAGGCTCTTCGAGAGCGAACAGCCTCTGCTCCGGTTTTAGCTGTAAGATTGGCAGATGTTCATGGTACCTTGGTGTCATCTGACACTGTACTTAGAAGGTTAAGACAACAGAATCTAACATCTCATGTACCTGCCACAGGACCTCTATTAGACGCAGGTCATCGACGGCAGCGCCTTGAATTGGCTCGAGCTCATGCAGATTGGAACATGAACAACTGGCAAAACGTTCTATTTACAGACGAGTCTCGTTTTACGCGATATTCACCTGACGGACGTCAAAGAGTGTGGAGAAGGCCTGGAGAACGAAACTCTCAATGTTGTTTCTCTCCTAGAGTGCAATTTGGTGGCGGAGGAGTGATGGTATGGGGCGGCATATCTTTGGAGGCCCGTACAGACCTCATTACACTTCATAAAATACATCAGACAGTGCTTAGAAAAACATGTGATACCATATTCGCATTTTATAGAAGAACATTTTAAATTAATGCAAGATAATGCTCCACCACACAGAGCACGAATAACGAGACAGTATTTGAACGATGTTGGCGTTCAGGTATTGGACTGGCCCTCAAGAAGTCCGGATCTGAACCCTATTGAGCACATGTGGGATACACTGGGAAGGAGAGTTAGGCAAAACTACGGCGAGTTTCAAACTTTGGAGGCGCTAGCACAGGCACTGACAAACGAGTGGCAGCAGATACCCCAAGACGCAGTTGCTATTTTAATTCAATCTATGCCTGAAAGGATGAGAGCTGTTATTCAGGCTCGTGGAGGAAATACTCGATTTTAATCTTACCACTATTGCCCATGTTAATTTTTAAATTTTTTGTTGCTAATAAATTTCCTTTAAACCTGTGTTTTTCCTTTAATAATTTAGATATCGGTATGAATCAAAAAACAACATGGGACTTAAAAATTCCGTACAAAAAAACATCAATCAGTTCTTCAATTTTTCCACAGGGTGTTTAGAAATTAAGCGTAAAATGCATTTTTTTTGGCTACCCTGTATGTTAACACATCCATTTTCACTGTTCGTAAAAGCGATATCAGAACATGATAAAGACGACTGCATCTGCAACGTGTCAAAAAATTATCGAATTTAATCAAAACACTTAAAAGTTATTTAAGATTGAATTGGAGCGAATTTTTTTCCATCCGGTTAATTTTGCGGTGCAGTGTA
Source organism: Polydrusus cervinus (assembly GCA_935413205.1). Lineage (NCBI taxonomy): Eukaryota > Metazoa > Arthropoda > Insecta > Coleoptera > Curculionidae > Polydrusus > Polydrusus cervinus. The sequence goes on from OW284520.1 coordinate 5,679,956, forward strand.
TAAGCAGCGTTCCATTTAAAATCCCCACATAACATAGTAAATAATTTCATAAAATTTGCTTAAAACTACAATGATATCCTTAAATTTCAAAATTTTATTCCAATCAATGGTAGATAAATGAAAATTTATTTCCTGATAGTTAGCTAAGTTAAACTTATAGTCAGTGTCGGCTCGTCAGGTGAAGTAGGTCAAGGGGCTCTTCACCAAAAAATAAAACCAGGAGGAAAGTTTTTCGGCAATATTAAATATTAATGTACCAATACAGCTACCATTTTAGCCCTTAAAAATAAATTATGTTCGAATTAATAATATTAATTTAATCCGAATGTAGCTATGCATAATAGGGCCACAGTTAACTCCGATGGACAATAATTATAAACACATACACGTGCATTTTGGCACGCCCTAGTCGCTCAATGCAAGTGAAGACCCAACGCCCAACATGGCTTTGATATTCACCGTGACATCAGTCACGCAAACAGTATGTAACAATTCGCATTATGATAAAGGGCAATTTAAAAATAGATCATTCGTATGCTCCATTATTTTAGCATTGGTTCGTCTAACCTTAAGGTATTTATTTTGAGGCTTCGCGAAACTTACCGTTATAGATTGATTTACTGTGTGATTAAAAAGTTTTGTTTTTATTTTTCAGTTAATTCAGTGGTGTACGTACCTACTAAGTTGTGTGTTTTAAAAATGAACCCAATTAATGACATAGTTTGTAATTTGTTGGAAACTCGTCGTTGGACAGATAAGGATAAGAGAAACGTTTTGTTATACGTGTTTTTAGTCAATGTTTGTTTAAGTACTCGCACTGTATCTAGCTATTTACCATTTTTTTAAACCGCGAGCCGTCACTGCCTCTAGTACTACTATAATCAGAGTATACCATAATTTATTTGATCGTTGAAATGTCAATGCTGGGTGGTATTTATCACAAGTCAAGAGAGGGCTATCTGAAGCCGAAATGACAAAATTTAAAAGAGAAAAAATTAGATCAAGATAGCCACCATAAGCATTGGAGATTCCATTTACTTGCTTTAAATTGTGAAATTCCAGGCAATCTGAGATACTTGTAACTTGTTTAATAATTTTACTACTCTTACTAAGTAATTTACTTTTATCAATACATATACTAGCTGGGTTGATTTTATACAGGGCGATTCCTAAGTTGATACTTCTTTTTTAGGTGTGTATAATAGACGGTATAAAATAAACAACATTTTCAAATACCTTCTTTCAATAAACTTAAAAGTAGGCGCGATACAAAAGTAAAAAATCTAAGTGCGGGCCTGGTCATCAAAACGTAGCCTGCTATACTTTATGTTGTTTGTCTTATCTCTTATTAGTCATGCAATTTACGGGTCGGTGGTGAGTTATCTGGCATTCCGCTGCGGTGTTTTTTTCTGAAGCAAGTTAATTTTAAATTGGTGATAATACGTGAAAATTTGAAAACAATGAACTAGTACATATGGTGCTAATTTACGGTGAATGTCGTCAAAGTGCGGCTGTTGCTTCGAGATTATACGCAGAATGCTTTCCCTTGTGGGCTCATCTACACCCAGAAGTTTTTTTTAACGTTATTCATCGGGCAAGTTAGGCAGAACCGTATTTGATCCATAGTGTAATAAATGAATGTAAGTACCTACCTACCTTATTTTTGAGTTTTTTGAAAAAGGGTATTTGAAAATGTTGTTTATTTTAATGCCTTCTATACACACTTAGGAATCACCCTGTATATAAAAATTTTCTGGCAAAAAAACACTTGTAGCTTTTTACTGTTTCATTGATGGTTTGTAGAGATTTATTCTACATATATTTCGCTTTTTGAGGGCTTTTTCAAGAGGAGTTAGGACACTAAAGTTAAATTCTGAAATTAACAAATTTTTATTTTTGTACCACAGTACTACACTATTGTAAAATATTTAATATATCGTTTTACCCAAAATATTTGTATTTTTATTATGAATAAGGGTTTTTACTCCCTTTTTGTAGATGGAAAAAATTATTGAAAAAATGCAAGATGCCGACGCACACATTTTTATTTTTGTACGACAGTACTACTATTGTAAAATATGTATTATATCGTTTTACCCACAATATTTCTATTTTTATTATGAATTAAGGTTTTTACTTCTTTTTTGTAGATGGAAAAAATTATTGAAAAAATGCAAGATGAGGCCACAGGAGTCCCAGTACGAACAGTAAAGTCCTTCATGTCAAAAATTCCATCTGTTTTCACTGGATCCGATTTAATAACATGGATGATGAAAAATCTAGATGTAGAAGATCAGCAAGAAGCCTTGCATTTAGCACATTTAATTTCATCTCATGGTTATTTTTTCCCGATAGATGACCATATGCTTACTGTTAAAAATGATGGGACATTTTATAGGTTTCAGACACCATATTTTTGGCCGTCAAATTGTTGGGAGCCGGAGAATACTGATTACGGTATTTATAGTTTTTTAGTAACTGTTACTAACTTTTTAAAGGCACAATTTCAATTTTTAAAAAATCATGTCCAATCCAGTGAGGTGTCAAATGAAACGAATTCTATTGTGTGTATGTCTCTTCGTCAATGTTCACTAATTTTTGAGGTGTAAAAATTTTTTTTAATACAAAAATTGAAAAACTTGTATTCACTACCTACTCTAATTTCACTATAAAAAGAAACAAAAAAAAAATTGACTACGGTCTATCTTGGCTCAAAATATTTTTCACAAAAACTTTCTCTTAGATATTTAATAATTACCAAACCTAGTATCCAAGATACTTCTCAAGACGTCAGAGTGGTTGAATAAAGATTGTAGGCCAAAAAGTAGATCATTTTTATATTTATTATTTTTGATATAAAAATTCTTTGCTCAAATTCAGGAAATATGTTTATCTCCCAGCAATTTAAGTCTACTGTATTAATTAAATGTATCTATCTTTGGCAGTGACCTCCTTGAGGCCGCGCGGCCTTCTTTCGCGTACCAAAAAATACGATAATTTTATTTTGTAATGTTTATCGTTGTTTAATTCATTGGGAAACCATAAATAATTTTGGTAGATCTACCAATTATTCAGAAGAATTGGCAACATTGCCTGCAACTCTGTACCACCTTTGTTACCTACTAATTCACGCGCTCTCATGTAATGCGCTCGGTACCGAATTTTTTGCGGCAGATCCTTTCTGACGAATGCGTAAAATCAGCGACCGTGGACGGCCCTATTCCACCCGTTGTGTAACTGAAAATAGGCTAAAATCTCGTTGGTTTATCCGCGAAAGTATCGCAGCAAGTAGTTAAACATGCGGGTTTCTGGGACACTTTCCCTCTACTGCGCATGCGCGTCAAAAACCGCACTCTTTTGCGGCCTCCTTAAGACTTATTCGGGCCCCTTAAGGCTTAGTGTATTTCAAGGTCATATAATGGTGCCTGAAAGTTATCACGTGTGTGTATTGGACCACGCCCACTTAATCAAAAAAAAATGCCGTCTTGTTTTGAATTTTTCGCGCAATGTGTGAGAAAGAGAGAGAGATTGATCATGTGACTGTTGTCTAGTGTTCTTCTACTACTCTTATTTAAAAAAAAAATCGCTGTGTATTTAATTTATTAGACCCAGGCTTCCCCTATAATCACGGTTCGATTGTTCCAAATTGCCCACCACCCGCCGTACAGTACTACATGATGGTGATGCCATCGCACCACGTGCGTGACCACATTAATGGTACGATTCTGTCGATCCATCGTGTGTGAGTGAAACGGAGCGAGAAAAAGTGAGATGGAGAGAGAGAGCGGTGAGAGCAGCCTGCCTGCCTGTCTACCGCTGTGTTCTTTGGCAATGAACTTGACTACAATCCTTTCTCTTTCACTTCCTTGCTTCATCTCATTTTTTCTCGCTTCGTCTCGCTTCCACTCGCTAGGTCTTGCTTCGTCACAGCTTGGATTCCTCGTTGAGGAATTAATAGAATTTTTTTAATACGGACCTGGAATTTTAAATACAGTTTTAGGGACTTCCATGCTTTAGACATTTAATACAATTTAAAAGTTTTTGAAATTTTAACATTTTGTCATCTAAGAACACATTTTTTTAAACTATCTTTTTACATTATTCCGGCCCTGAACAATTAGAGCCAAACTAAAAAAAAATTCTGGTTTGAAGAATTTTTACTCAAATATTTTGTGAGGAAAAAGACCCAAAGTCTCAGCGTCAAATATTTTTCTGTCTGTTTATTTTTGTTACATGTTTTTCCTGAAACTAGCATCATCAGACCTTATAAACAGTAATAAAATGTTGAAATTGCTTTTGAAATAAAGATAAGCGCATCACAGTAACATTCTTAGACTAACACTTCAGTTATATCTTTTTTCACTCGGGAGTTTTAGTTGTTTTTAAATAATAAACATCTATACACTATAATTTCCTGTAATTTATTATTTAAGTAATCCAAAAAATAATTGCCAGGGCCGTAATAGTAAAGAAAGGATAATTTGAAATACTAATGATATGTTATTTGATGACAAACCTTAAAATTTTAGAAATATTTAAATTGTATTAAATTTCTAAAGCTTAGATGTCCCTAAAACTGTTTCTAAAATTCCAGGTCCGTAATTAAAAAAATTGACTTGCGGTTGGTATCTAAAGAACGAAACGTCGAATTTAAAAACGAATAACGCCATCTTGTAGAACAAGAAAACCGCAATTAGAAAGTGTTTTTTGTTCTCTTCCCACGTCAAAAATCGTACAAAAAATTAAAAACCAAAAGTCAAAATTTCGTTTTTTTTCAGTTTTTACAGTTTTCTGTTACCAAATTATTAAGCCCCAAAATACGCAACTTTGCCTCAATTTAACCATCGTCGTAACTCTTACCGTTTCCGAGATCCCCTTGTACGCACACCCATTTGTAGCACCCTGTATAGATATAATTTCGCATTAACAACGCAAAAACATTATTTTTTTTTACGGTTCGCCGACTACGGAGGCCATCTTGAACCGGTCATCGACCACAAAAATGTGGTCTACCGACTGGGGAGTGTGAAACGGCACCTTCATCCTACGAGATATCCGATCTCATTCGGTCTGAATGGCTTCCCTGAGGCAAGAGCACGCAGTGTTCCCAAGCGGTCACCCTTCCCAAGCGGTCACCCCCCCAAATACTAACCGCGGTCGACCAGCATCACCTAGACAGGCGGTATTGGCTCGATACAGCTTAACTTCGGGAACCGGTACCGTCGGATGGGGCTACTTTTAAATCCAGGGGTTACATTGATACAAACTTTGTAATCGTCTCCACGACGCTGGTTTAGTTCTATTATGTCCATACCAACAAATCTGATTGAAAGACAGCCTTATAGGGCGCGCTACGATGTTTACCAACTTTACCAGTCGACAACTATCGTTTGTGAGGTACGCCACGTGTACAATTGTTAAAGGCCTTTTATAACGTTTTTTATTGTTCAAAAAACTTTGATGGTCGAAAGACCCTATAACATTTTATGTTATGTTGTTTTTTTAACCTAATATTTTTTTACTCAAAAGAGTGGTTGCTATTTACTTTTTCTAAAAATATTTTAAGCATTTACCGGGATTTCTTTGCAAAAATCACATACTTTTATGGTGTGATCAAAGTAACCCCACTCGGCGTTTAACCTTATTACAGCATTTAATAATTAATTTTTCCGAAACCATTAAATATTTTTGCAATATTATTATGTGAATAAAAAAAACTCTTAAAGCCGGCGATAATAGAATTAATTTTTAAGTAGCCAATAGGTTAAATTAAAGGAAATATAAAGAAACATTTTTTATTTTGATCAATGTAGCCCCATCCGACGGTGCTTAATATGTCGACAGGCCCTTGCCTTTTAAAAAAATGAAGAAACGTGAATCATATTATGACAAATTTTCCTCAAAAATGAGAAAAATATCCGCAGGCACTCAATTTTGCGTCCGTATCTGCGCCCTCCCATCTCAATATCCACGAGACGCCAATGGTATTTGGCAATGTAAACCATAGACATATAGGTGTTTATAAGTACGCCACTGCACATCATAACATTTAGGTACAACTATTGTTACTGAACATAATCAAGCTTTTTATAAGGTACAATAATCACTCGCAAAGTTTGCAGGATACAATGCACAGTGAGATCTAACTACCAATAAGTTAAAATAAAGCAAGGTTTTCCAAAAAAAATCGGTATTTCTAAAAATATAGCAGATATCAAAAATTTGACAAATTACTTTTTTTGCTATGAACCAGTGATTCGATTGACGTAGAGTGATGAAATTTAAAAATATTATTATGAAAGTTACACGCCATTAAAATTGGAGCAAAAATCATCGTCTTCTTTAACACCCTGTATATAAAATTTTCTGACAGTTAAAGAAAATCCAACATTAACAATTGTTTCCCAAGGGATGAATCTATCCACCATTCAAAACTGTAGGTCGATATTAACTGTTAAATTTAGGCGAAATTTTTTTTGCTCGAAAGCAATTGTCTAGCAGTTTAGTTAAAATACAACAACATTTGTTATGTTCTGGGTTATTTTTTCACGAAAACGGTTATTATTTAACAATTATAAAAAAATACAAAAAACAAAAAATACATTATACAGAAATTAAATTATAAAAAATCATAATATTCCTGGTCACCTGAGGAACTGTCATCTCCTCTTGACGTTATAATTAACGGGTCGACAGTCCGATCGATCAGGTAGTCAAGATCCCACATTTTATCCTCTTCTTTAATGACATGATGGACTGCTTTTCGCCAGTTCTCTGGTGTCACTTCCTTAATGGCTTGATCAAACATTAGCTTAACGACGTCTTTCATTTTGAGTTTCGTGTTGTGGCTTGCTACAAATCCTTTCACTTGCGCCCATATGAATTCTATAGGATTTAGTTCGCAATGATATGGCGATGTGCGCAGTATAGTTACACTATGTTTGTTAAAAGGCTGAAGACAATGACGTTTCTTTTTATTTGTAAATAAAGACAATGCAAGTCCAAAACTCTACTGCCATTCACAGTTACACTATGTGTTTCAGCTATATCTTCCACGGCATATTTCATAAAACGATGTTTGTGTAAATTTGCTATAGCTAATAGTTCCTTTCTTTATAAAATTTTTTTTTTTTTCTTTGGTTAGTTATCATAAATAATTTAATGCACAAAATTTACCTGCGCCTATGGCCGACACCGAAATTGAGCCGAACTGGACAGAATTTCCCATTTTATTACTCTACACCTTTCTAAAATAGACTATAGATAGATCTGCGTTCTTCCTAAAACATAGGTCAATTCTTAATACTTGTAAAAACAATTTAAAATTTATTAGATGATAATATATTGAGCAGTATCTTTGATAGATTTATGTTAAACTAATATCTCATTCAGTCATTATATATTCGAAGAGAGTATAATAGTTGAAATTTTTAAGCTGTATATTTATGTAAGAGGACCATGCAAAATAAAACAAGACTGGAATTAGCAGATTATGAAGCGGAGAACTTGGCACGATTGCAAAAGATGTTCTCAAGGAAATGGGAGTTTATATTTATGCAAGCCGAAGCTCAAAGTAAAGTTGACAAAAAACGTGATAAGTTAGAGAGAAAGGTACTCGATAGCCAAGAAAGGGCCTTTTGGGATGTCCATAGACCAATGGTATGCCTAAAATATTTTGGTGACATTTAAAAAAAAATATAATGTAAATTTTGAAAAACCTATTCCATGAAACCTTTTTAGCCTGGTTGTGTAAATACTACAGAGATCGACATAAAAAAGGCCTGCCAAATGAATAAACCAATGAAAGGGCTCAAAAATTTGCAAATAGGACCTCCTAGGTTGTCTCCTTCTATTTCAGGTCTGCAGCCTAAAATTACTGTCGAGTCTCTTCGAAAGCAGATTGCCCTTCTTAAATCTCAGTTGGAGAGACGGAATATCAAAGTATCAAAAGCTGCCGAATCGTAAGAATTTTTTATGTGATATTTTAAGCAAGTTCGGTTTTTACCTCGCAGATGAGACGAGAACGATGAAATTTTTAGATCATGTGATCACGGAGGATTCAGACGACTTCGTACTTACCGAATGACCTTTTTGGTTTCGATTTTATTTTCTAACCTAAGAAAAGAAAGTTGTATGTAAACAAGTTTAAACAAAAAATTTGGTTGGATTCATATCATATAAAGTGCAATAAAAAATAATCTTGGCGAATTTCACGAAATGTAAGGTTATCTTTATTCTTCAATAAATATCGCCAACGGTTAGATTTTATATATAGGATGTCTCTAAAAGGTGCGGAAAAAAGCTACGACAAGTTCCTGAGGCATAAATATAACGATCTAACCCAACTTACCTTAGTCCAAAAGTCGATGATTTCGGAGATACAGGGTGTCAAAAGTTCAATTTGGTTTTAATGTTTTATAAATAATTTTTTTAATAATTGGTGTATTGTCACAATATTCGGCTTGGGGGGTTATGCGGGGTGAGAAATTAGAATCTGCTCTCATTTTTATTGTAAAGTTTAAAGGGTGCCACCTGCGGTACCTCGCACACATTTAAAACGAAATAACTTTTTTAAGCCACCATTTAACTTTTACATAAAAATTCGGATTTTTCAACGTCTTTTACCTAAAAAAGGTATACGTGGTAAAAGTTGATTTGAGCAGCTGTTTTTGAGATATATGGATTTAAAAAATTCACTTCGTGTATGGCCAGATCTAAATTATTGTAATAATTAAACACATTCGAAGCGTAGGCGGTAAATTAAAATAATGTAACTAAAAACTAAAAAAAACATCTACCTAATTAAAATAGATTTGAAGCGGCTGTGTGCACTTTTTTAAAGTGGAAGGGAAGAAGAAGACACATTTTTGTATTCAAGTGCATAAAAAAAGCGCCCTCGGCTTATTAGGCCATCATCAGTGCTTCCTGAAAAGTCAGTAATAGAATCAAAATTATGGAACTTTTTATAATAAATGGGTAATCAGAGGTATTGTATAAAGGTAAAAAGATACTGAATGTGTGTGTGAGAAATGAAAATTTTTGATTCTATTACTGACTTTTCAGGAAGCACTGATGATGGCCCAATAAGCCGAAAGCGCTGTGCGAATTTCAAATAAAAAAAATGTTCTACTCCCACATGGAAATTTGCTGTTTCCTTTACACTTTAGTGGCAAAATTTTATATCCATCCTAGTTAGGTTATGAAACTGATCAATCACAGTAGTCAATTACAGTGAAGCCAAATTTACATGTTGTAAATTCGTTTTCTGACAGTTGAGAGAAGTTAGGTTAACAATTATGCTTCAAAAATATGCAAATCTATCACATGAAATTTGTTCTTTTTAAATTTAAATCAAAACATTTATCCCAGAGTCTTTGTGTATACACAATATTTTCCTAAAGAGTACACGAAATGGTGCAAGAATTAAAGGTATAATAACAAAATTAATACCAAAATATATTTCTACCAAATTATTGTTATTTTCTGCCGAACTAAAGATTTGCACACAGACGCACTTCCTTATTTCAAAAATATCTTTATTTCCACTCATTTCTAGACAATTACTACAAGCTTTACATAAAATGTACTATATACCTAAATGAACGTTTTCTTACTAACCTTGGTATTTTTTTTCCATATAAATAAATAATATATATTATTATAATTATTTGTGCACGGGGATATTTTCCGATATATTTTGAACGGGGATCGAACCCCAATTGATCTTAAAACTCCTATTATACGCAACAAACATGTAAAATTAACTGGTAATTCTTCCTTAAATGGTGGAACATAAAGATAACCCGATAAAACAGACGAAATTATAAGATTTATAGAAAGAAAAACATTTTTTACTAACATTTTTAAGGTTATATTATTTCTACTTACAGTATTGCCTTCTCTTTCCACACTACCAGTGTTGCTAGTTTGTAAATTGGCAATTATTTTGAAAAATTTAAACATAGCGAACGTTAAAAATTCATATTAATGCACAAAATACATTTTTAACTGTTTGAAACGAATTCTACAGCTATTTTGTTGTACTTTCGGAGTTTTAATTCTTTACGCAAGCAGAAATAAACCCGAAAAACCTATTTTTCTTCTGTGCATATCAGTAAAACAATTATTGATCAAATTACCTGGTTAAGAAAATAAATTGTTCGTTTTTATTCGTATATCGCTTTTTGTCTGTCATTCTGCATGAAGTTCGGAAGTTAAGTCGTAGAAAAAATATACTGTACAACTCGAGTGGATTGTCCATATTGCGCTCGGAAGGAGCACTCCGCCTACGACGTCGTGCTCAATTTACTTCCTCGTGCGATATGGACATCATATCCACTCTTGTTGTACAAACTACTATTTTTATGAACTTGAATACAAAAATTTGTCTTCCCTTCCACTTATTACCTAATTGTTTTTTTTTTAGTTTTTAGTGACGTTATATTAATTTACCTCCTACGCTTCAAATGTGTTTAATTATTACAATAATTTAGACCTGGCCATACATACACGAACTCAATTTTTTAAATCCAGATATATCAAACAGCTGCTCAAATCAACTTTTACCACGTATACCTTTTTTAGGTAAAAGACGTTGGAGAATCCGAATTTTTATTTAAAAGTTAAATATAGGGTGGCTTAAAAAAGTTATTTCGTTTTAAATGTGTGCAAGGTACCGCAGGTGGCGCCCTCTAAACTTTACAATAAAAATAAGAGCAGATTTTAATTTTAAAAACCCCCCAAGCCGAATATTGTGACAATATACCAATTATTAAAAAAATTATTTATAAAAAATGAAAACCAAATTGAACTTTTGACACCGTGTATCTCCGAAATCATCCACTTTTGGACTAAGGTAACTTGGGTTAGATCGTAATATTTACGCCTCAGAAACTTGTAGTAGCTTTTTTTTCGCACCTTTTAGAGACACCCTGTATTCCCGCCTTTCAGAAATTTCATTTTCAAAATCTGTGGAAATTCTCCGACGAAAAATATGTACAGGGACATTATTTTAAGTGTCTCACCCGATTGGCGACTTTGCTATCGACCACAATAAAAAAACAATTATGTATTCCCTAACAGCTTTTAGTGAAGAAGCTAAATTTGATGTCAAAAAAAATCTATGTTTACAAATTTGACAGATACGACGCCATATTGGATTTTCTTAAATGGCAACCCTACCTTATAGTAAGCCAGCTGCATTCGCCTATTTGTTCCAACATTAAAAATATATAATTGTCAATATTTATTTTCAGCCGTTCCGGAGATATGAGGCTTCGAAGTTGGTGATTTTGTTATCATCGAATTAACAGAAGCTTTGAGATTAGAATCTCAATTTTTTCTGAAGATACGTAATTTTTTATGGCGGAGCCACCCATGCTATTGTCATATATGCCAGATGTCAAAAAATGACAGTTACGACGCCATTTTGAATTTTTTTAAATGGCAACCCATATTTAAAACTACGTCAGTGTATTGCATTTCGCGGTCCGATTTCAAAAATATATAGTTGTCTATATTTATTTCCAACCCTTACCGAAATACGACCGTATCAAAAACTGCATCGTACGATTATGTGTTTTAAGTATCTCACCCCATTAAAAAATAGAAGCTTTAAGATTAGAAACTCAATTTTTTTTGAGGATACGTAATTTCTTATGGCGGAGCCACCCATGCTATTGTCATATATGTCAGATGTAAAAAAATTATAGTTACGACGCCATTTTAAATTTTTTTAAATGGCTACCCACATTTATAACTACGTCAGTGTATTGCATTTCGCGGTCCAATTTCAAAAATATATAGTTGTCTATATTTATTTCCAACCCTTATCGAAATACGACCGTATCAAAAACTGCATCGTATGAGTATGTCTTTTAAGTATCTCACCCCATTAAAAAATAGAAGCTTTAAGATTAGAAACTCAATTTTTTCTGAGGATACGTAATTTCTTATGGCGGAGCCACCCATGCTATTGTCATATATGTCAGATGTCAAAAAATAACAGTTACGACGCCATTTTGAATTTTTTTAAATGGCTACCCACATTTATAACTACGTCAGTGTATGGTATTTCGCGGTCCGATTTCAAAAATATATAGTTGTCGATATTTATTTCCAACCCTTATCGAAATACGACCGTATCAAAACCGGCATCGTATGATTATGTGTTTTAAGTATCTCACCCCATTAAAAAATAGAAGCTTTAAGATCAGAAACTCAATTTTTTCTGAGGATACGTAATTTCTTATGGCGGAGCCACCCATGCTATTGTCATATATGTCAGATGTCAAAAAATAACAGTTACGACGCCATTTTGAATTTTTTTAAATGGCTACCCACATTTATAACTACGTCAGTGTATTGCATTTCGCGGTCCAATTTCAAAAATATATAGTTGTCTATATTTATTTCCAACCCTTACCGAAATACGACCGTATCAAAAACAGCATCGTACGATTATGTGTTTTAAGTATCTCACCCCATTAAAAAATAGAAGCTTTAAGATTAGAAACTCAATTTTTTCTGAAGATAAGTAATTTCTTATGGCGGAGCCACCCATGCTATTGTCATATATGTCAGATGTCAAAAAATAACAGTTACGACGCCATTTTGAATTTTTTTAAATGGCTACCCACATTTATAACTACGTCAGTGTATGGTATATAGACAACTATATATTTTTAAAATCAGACCGCGAAATGCAATACACTGACGTAGTTATAAATGTGGGTAGCCATTTAAAAAAATTCAAAATGGCGTCGTAACTGTTATTTTTTGACATCTGACATATATGACAATAGCGTGGGTGGCTCCGCCATAAGAAATTATATATCGTCAGAAAAAATTGAGTTTCTAATCTTAAAGCTTCTATTTTTTAATGGGGTGAGATACTTAAAACACATAATCGTACGATGCAGTTTTTGATACGGTCGTATTTCGGTAAGGGTTGGAAATAAATATAGACAACTATATATTTTTGAAATCGGACTGCGAAATACCATACACTGACGTAGTTATAAATGTGGGTAGCCATTTAAAAAAATTCAAAATGGCGTCGTAACTGTTATTTTTTGACATCTGACATATATGACAATAGCATGGGTGGCTCCGCCATAAGAAATTATATATCGTCACAAAAAATTGAGTTTCTAATCTTAAAGCTTCTATATTTTAATGGGGTGAGATACTTAAAACACATAATCGTACGATGCTGTTTTTGATACGGTCGTATTTCGATAAGGGTTGGAAATAAATATAGAAAACTATATATTTTTGAAATTGGACCGCGAAATGCAATACACTGACGTAGTTATAAATGTGGGTAGCCATTTAAAAAAATTCAAAATGGCGTCGTAACTATAATTTTTTGACATCTGACATATATGACAACAGCATGGGTGGCTCCGCCATAAGAAATTACGTATCATCAAAAAAAATTGAGTTTCTAATCTTAAAGCTTCTATATTTTAATGGGGTGAGATACTTAAAACACATAATCGTACGATGCTGTTTTTGATACGGTCGTATTTCGATAAGGGTTGGAAATAAATATAGACAACTATATATTTTTGAAATCGGACCGCGAAATGCAATACACTGACGTAGTTATAAATGTGGGTAGCCATTTAAAAAAATTCAAAATGGCGTCGTAACTATAATTTTTTGACATCTGACATATATGACAATAGCATGGGTGGCTCCGCCATAAGAAATTACGTATCCTCAAAAAAAATTGAGTTTCTAATCTTAAAGCTTCTATTTTTTAATGGGGTGAGATACTTAAAACACATAATCGTACGATGCTGTTTTTGATACGGTCGTATTTCGGTAAGGGTTGGAAATAAATATAGACAACTATATATTTTTGAAATTGGACCGCGAAATGCAATACACTGACGTAGTTATAAATGTGGGTAGCCATTTAAAAAAATTCAAAATGGCGTCGTAACTATAATTTTCTGACATCTGACATATATGACAATAGCGTGGGTGGCTCCGCCGTAAGAAATTACGTATCCTCAGAAAAAATTGAGTTTCTGATCTTAAAGCTTCTATTTTTTAATGGGGTGAGATACTTAAAACACATAATCATACGATGCCGGTTTTGATACGGTCGTATTTCGATAAGGGTTGGAAATAAATATCGACAACTATATATTTTTGAAATCGGACCGCGAAATACCATACACTGACGTAGTTATAAATGTGGGTAGCCATTTAAAAAAATTCAAAATGGCGTCGTAACTGTTATTTTTTGACCTCTGACATATATGACAATAGCATGGGTGGCTCCGCCATAAGAAATTACGTATCCTCAAAAAAAATTGAGTTTCTAATCTTAAAGCTTCTATTTTTTAATGGGGTGAGATACTTAAAACACATAATCGTACGATGCAGTTTTTGATACGGTCGTATTTCGGTAAGGGTTGGAAATAAATATAGACAACTATATATTTTTGAAATCGGACCGCGAAATGCAATACACTGACGTAGTTTTAAATATGGGTTGCCATTTAAAAAAATTCAAAATGGCGTCGTAACTGTCATTTTTTGACATCTGGCATATATGACAATAGCATGGGTGGCTCCGCCATAAAAAATTACGTATCTTCAGAAAAAATTGAGATTCTAATCTCAAAGCTTCTGTTAATTCGATGATAACAAAATCACCAACTTCGAAGCCTCATATCTCCGGAACGGCTGAAAATAAATATTGACAATTATATATTTTTAATGTTGGAACAAATAGGCGAATGCAGCTGGCTTACTATAAGGTAGGGTTGCCATTTAAGAAAATCCAATATGGCGTCGTATCTGTCAAATTTGTAAACATAGATTTTTTTTGACATCAAATTTAGCTTCTTCACTAAAAGCTGTTAGGGAATACATAATTGTTTTTTTATTGTGGTCGATAGCAAAGTCGCCAATCGGGTGAGACACTTAAAATAATGTCCCTGTACCTCGTCGATATGATAAACGAACGACATTCAGATTTATTTTTGTCCTCTGAAACATTAAACGAATGGGCGCGGATTAATCCGACAAATCTGATAGTAAAACCGATCTTGCTTATTGACTTTCTTTTACGCTTCACAAAAGGTACTCAGATTCATATTTTTTTTCAGGTTTCTTGCATATTATGAACAATACCTAGAATATGATCAGTTTTTCACTCCGCCAGAGTATTCGAACCCTTGGATATATGATAACACAGAGTTATGGGATCAAGAGAGATTAGCAAAAGACATATCAGCTCGTCGGGTTAAAAGATGGGCATTCAGTCTGCAGGAGTTGCTTGCTGACCCTGTAGGTCGAGAACATTTTGAAAAATTTCTTGACAAGGAATTTAGTGGCGAAAATTTAAAGTAAGTTCGTAAAAAAGCTGAATTTGAAAATGTCCTTATGCACCGAGGTCGGGTATTGTCGGATCTTATCCACAATGATCGGGTGTTTTCCGAATCGAAAATTACTACCCACTAAACAAAAAAACCTACTTCGGCCCCATTTTGTTATCATGTTTCATTGTAACGTTATGCAAAAGGGCACAGTTACAAAGGCCTCTTACTGAATATAATCGTTACACCGGGTGTCCCATTATGGATGGCCACCGGTCGCATCTCGGAAACTACTGGGCCTAGAAACTCAGGGAAAGAATGGTAATTAAAGTGGCTAACAGCCGTATTCACCATCTTTAACTTAACAGTCTGATAGTTAACATCGGTATAAGGATTAACAGTATGTTAATGAAATATCGTATTCACCATAACTTAGGGACGCTCTATCAAACTCATATCTTCTGAAATATCGTTTTATCAATCAAATCCGTTCTTTACGTCACTTTACGCTAATAAATTAAATTTTACGGATCCAGTAGTAAAATTTAATGATGGACAAAACAGGAGATAGGAAGACAGCCAGTAATTATACTATGCGGGAGAAGAACTCTAATTTCATTGGAACAAATAAAGTACATTAAAATCGGAAATCCCCGATATTAATTTAAAATGATCCTGTAACATAATATCTTAAACAAATTAGTATTTAATATATTCTTGAAATAGGTTGATTTCTATAATTTACTGGTTCAACTACTCTATCTAACCTCTTAATAATTGTTATTATTTGTCATGTGTTTGTCAAGTTGTTATAAATCTAACAACAATTTCATTGCGACACAAGTACGTACATTAAAATCGGAAATCCCCGATATTTATTTAAAATGATCCTGTAACATAATATCTTGAACAAATAAGTATTTAATATATTCTTGAAATAGGTCGATTTCTATAATTTACTGGTTCAAATACATTGTTACGCACTTTTACGTTCCTTTCTCGTACGATTTCCTCATCATCGGAGTCTGACGAGTCTATAGTAAACGTGGAAAATGTATTCGATAGTCTAAATTGATTTTTAAACAAGAAACCTATTAATAAATGTTATTATTTGGCATGTGTTTGTCAAGTTGTTATAAATCTAACAACAATTTTAAAACAGTTTGTTATTTCTTATCAGCTCAAAATTTCACCGTTAATTTTAACTCTCTGATAAGGCTTAAAATCCAATGGTGAATACGAGAATAGAATTTAACAGACTGACAAGAATCTTAATCGACTGATAGTGAAAAAATAGTGTGTAAGAGAAAATCCTGGAAATAATTTTTTTATTCCGCATTTTGCCGCAAGAGGGATTGAAAGTTAAATATTGAAATTCTAAATTTCTTCGAAAATTTCCACATTAACCTTTGGTAACATCATTAGAAAGCTTAGACAAGTCTGCATCATTTTGGTTTAAAGCTCATTGGCGTACCGACCGAATAAGAGTGGGGGGGAGGGGGGGGGGGGGGGCTATTGAATATTGAAAGTGTAATCATTTAATTTGCTGTAACTTCTAAACGACATATCCGATTTAAGTAAAATTAAGCTTGTTTGGAAGAGAAAGGTACCATTGCGCCCAAAAAAAAACTGGGACAGCAAAATTGTTGTAGAATTGTTGCTCCTTGACTATAAGGAATATGTAAAATCTATTGAGGAAAGGTTGTCATGGAATGGAAAAGGTTTAACACCAAAACAACAACACTACATTTTTAGAAATACGAGGAAAAAGGGAAATACGTATATTTAGTGTTTTTGTAACAAAAATAAAACAAGATTTTTTAATATTATGTTCTTATAAATTTTAATTTCAATCATATTTAAACCTTAATTAATAATATGTTTTTTAATATTTGGTAGTTGCACCGTTATTATCGATTAGGGCTTGTAAACATCGTGGCATACCTAACACTAGGTTTCTCGTATATTCTTCAGTTATTGCATCCCATGCTTGCATTATCCTTTGGCTTAATTCATCCCGAGTTCTAGGCTGGAAGTTGTGTTTATACATAAATTTTGTCATCTCACCCCAAACGTTTTCAATCGGGTTGATATCCGGACTTTTCGATGGCCACGGCAGAA
The DNA here is from genome assembly GCA_935413205.1 of Polydrusus cervinus. Lineage (NCBI taxonomy): Eukaryota > Metazoa > Arthropoda > Insecta > Coleoptera > Curculionidae > Polydrusus > Polydrusus cervinus. The sequence goes on from OW284520.1 coordinate 5,697,415, forward strand.
CAGGAATTTGATTTTCTTCTAAATAATTTTGAACTATGCGGGATTTATGTACAGGGTGGGGACTTTAACGGGAATAAATTCGATATTATTAAAACTGCTGAAGTTGCGCCTACAAAATTTGGTATGTGGGAGTTTTGGAGTTTTAGAATGCCCATTTGTTGCGATGAATTGGGCGTGTCAAATTTAGTAAGATCCCAAATTTACAAAATTCTATCTTTACTAGTTGCTGAGCTATGGCAACACTGTAGTTCCATTAAAAAGTACCAATTTTTAAGGTTTCAGTTAAATAAGCCATTTTGACACGACAAGAACTTTTCTTGAAGCTTGTCAATAACTTAGTAACTATGGAGATGCTAACAAGGTAACGCTACTTTAAGGTAGATAAGCGTCCCGGTAGTTGAAATATAAAATCTTGACCATATACTGCGTCGACAGATGGTATCATAACTTGGTTTAGTATGTTGCAATATAATGGTGCATTGAGCTTCTCCTGCACTATTTGGAAACTCCTGGGCCCTTGGACTAATCCAGCCTCAAACGTTTATAGAAAAGAGTCCACTTTGATTAGTCCTGTTTGTATATCTTTCATCGTATCTCGTACCAGAAGGCCTATAAACGCGGATTTTCCCATTATTGCATGATTGAAAGGTTCTTTCATCGGAAAATATTACGGTTTCCCATATATTACCTTGATTTATACAGGGTGATTCCTAAGTTGATACCTACTTCTTTTTTAGCTGTGTATAGAAGGAATTAAAGTAACAACATTTTCTAATACATTTTTTCAACAAACTTAAAAATAGCCGAGTTAGAGAAGTAAAAAATCTAAGTGCGGGCCTGGTAATCAAAACGTAGCCCTTTACTTTATATTGTTTTTGTACTGTTAGTATGTTAGTTTCGTTCGCTGCTGTGTGTTTTCTGTTGGAAAAGTAACCAATAAACGACTTATCCGATTTTAGCAAACTAAAGACTGTTTGGAAGAGAAATATGTATGCGTTTTGACCAGTCGTATTTAGTTGTTCATAATAGTTCTAAAAAAAAATGCTAGAGGGCGCAATTTGTAATAATAACTCCATTTTTCCGAAAAAATAAATCATACGGTATAATTATGATACCATAATCAAAAAGTAGAGGAAATTTGCTAGAAAAAATATTAAAACCGCAGCTCGATATCTCCGGTCGTTTCAGCGTTATCGCCAATAGAATAATTTTTAAAACTTTAAATGAAGAAGCGGTTATATATTTTTTAGAAAAAATGTGGGACGCCACTGATATTTTTCCATGTGGATATTATTTCGGATTAGCCTGGTCAATTCTGCATAAAAATAGTCTCTTGCGTTTTTCTCCTCAGGCACACCGTTCTTAATTAAAATAATTAAATTAAATTAGACGGGCGGAAGCTTTCCTATTAAGCGAAGGTGGTCATTTCGAACAATTTTTATAAAATAAAATTTTTCATTATTAATGTTAATGTTAATAATAATAATAATAATAATAATAATAATAATAATAATAATAAATAGTCGAGCTTTCTATGCTCAGTAGTTTCCGAGATGTAGCCGGCAACCTTTCTTATTGAATCACCCGGTACATGTAATTGAGGTAATGGCGATGTCAACTGTGTTGAAAATTTTTCAATGCCAAATGTTTGGAAATTAAATGTTTGCCTACCCTGTTCAAACGGCTTTGCACGCCACTGACCGGCGTCGATCATAAACGAAGAATATATTGCCCCTTTTGGGGTCGAGTTAATAGAAACAGCCCAACCGCTATGTATAACTTTATTGCTAAAAATTGTGGAAAATACTATTTTTTTTTCATAAGTGTGTAGCGAGGTGTGAAGGTACTGGTTTTCCAGGTTTTAAAATTGTTTTAATTTGTAGGTTTTGGGAAGCAGTTCAAGAACTAAAAGCTCTACCACAAAGCCAAGTACAAAACAAAGTTTCAGAGATTTGGGACTACTTTTTAGCATCGGACGCTAAGTGTCCCTTAAATATTGATTCACAGTCTTATGAAATTACTAAAAAAAATATGGAAGTACCTGATAGGTGGGCGTTTGACAATGCGGCGGTAAGTGTTAAATGTCGAAACTAGTTCATAGCTTCGTTCCAACCAGTGTCAGAAACATTCAGGATTTTGCGCAGTAGTCTAAAACCAGTTATTAATAAATAGATAACTATGAATTTTCCGTTCCAATTAAAATTCAAACTTGTTTGAAAACTAACAGAACGGTTAGCGGATTATCCTTTAACTAGTTATCTGACGCATGTGTATTGTTTTTTTTTTATTGAAACATAACCTAAAACACGCTAACGTCACCACTAAGGCCACCCAGACGAAATAGAAGAAGAAGAAAGCCACCAAATCTGTGATGATTTGAAAGGCTTATAGTTTATTATACAGGGTGTCCTTGAAATGACTGTCCAACGCTTCACAAATTATTTAATAAGGCAATCTAGGCAAACTTACCTATATGCAATTTTTCTTCGTTTTGCCGCTACAGGGCGCTAAAGTTTTCAAATGAATATCGTTATATATAATTTTGGGATTAAGAATGACCACTATTTATAGCGTGTTTTGACATATGCGCCATATGTTTTTAATATCTGCAAATTTAAAAATGGCGTGTGATTGGTAAATGAAAGTTTCTCGACACTAGCTGACTTCATGTTGAAACTTTTTTGTCTCTTGTAAAATTTTAGCCAGACATGCAGTTTCTCTACAAAAAAATGATTTACGGTACCTTGTTTTTATAATAATTGCAGCATTAATAATTCTTTGCAATAACAGATCTTACTTAGCGATGGAGGAAGTATGCACTTTTGATTTAAGAGCTCCCACAGAAAATAGTCCTGAGGCGTTAGATCTGGGGTTTATGCACGACGGGGCGCAACCCCATTTTAATATCAACGTACGCAGATTTTTAAATGAAAGATATCCTAATGGACCGGAAGAGGTAACGATGCACCCGTAAATTGGCCACCAAGATCCCTAGATCTAACGCCTCTGGACTATTTTCTGTGGGGGTGCTCTTAAATCGAAAGTGTATACTTCCCCCATCGCTAAGTAAGATCTGTTATTGCAAAAAATTATTAATGCTGCAGATTACATTACATACTATTTTTAATCTATCTCTTGCCAAGGGAACTTTTCCTGAATTTTGGAAACTAAGTTACCTAACACCTATTCATAAATCAGGGAAAAAAGACTTGATAACAAATTATCGACCAATTAGCATATTAAGTACCATTCCTAAGGTATTTGAGCATATTTTAACTAAGTATTTGAACTCATTATTAAGCCCATGTATTGATTTCAGACAGTTTGGCTTCCAAACCGGAAAGAATACCGAGCTCAACTTGCTTACTTATGTGGATTTCATTTCTGACGCCCTGGAGAATGGTTCTCAGGTACACTCCATTTACACTGACTTCTCCAGGGCGTTTGACAGGGTCAAACATGAAGTTCTTTTGTCCAAGCTGGAGGGTCTGGGAGTTGGCGGTCCGTTACTTTCCTGGACACGAAGTTACTTAACTGGGCGATCCCAGATAGTTCGATTCAATAATTTTCAATCCAAGAGTATAGAAGTCCCATCCGGAGTTCCCCAAGGGTCTCACTTGGGTCCCCTTTTCTTTAATTTGTTTATCAACGACCTTGGATCTCATTTTGATTACAGTCTGTTCCTCCTTTTTGCCGACGATTTAAAATTGTTCATGAAAATTTCATCACCGGAAGATTGCTTAAAGCTTCAGTCCGACCTAAACAAGTTAGTTGCGTGGTGTAAGACCAATGGTATGGAGCTAAATGCTTCAAAGTGTTACTCCATCATTTTTCTCAAAGCTAGGTCAGGGGTTGAGCCACCTTATTTAATAGAAAATAATGTACTTACTAGAGTTTCCAAAATTAAGGATCTGGGTTTGAGTATGGACTCAAGGCTCACTTTTATAACTCACATCCAGAACACCCTTACTAAATCCCTTCAACTTCTCGGATTTATAAAGCGCATTACCAGCGAATTTACTAACACTAATGCAATTAGACAACTATATTGCTCATTAATAAAAACCCATCTCGAATACTCCTCCTGTGTCTGGAATCCTTGCTACAATGTACATATCCAGAATATAGAGAGGGTTCAACATAAATTTCTAAAATACATGGCCTTTAAACTTAATACCCCAGAACTAACATATTATCAGCTGGAATCTAACATCCAGATAAATACGCTTGAACAATGTAGGAATCTAAAAGACCTTAAAATGCTCTACAACTTAATACATAATAAATTTAACTGTCCTCTCTTGCTAAATAAAATAGGGTTGCATGTGCCTTCAAGGGAAACACGTCTGAGGAATACCTTTTCAATACCTCCTCACAGAACTAATTACGGCCAAAATGCTTTTATATCAAGGTCAGCCAGACTAGCCAACGAGCATCCCACACTCGATTTCTTTTCAAATAGATCGGATTTTATTAAACAACTACATACTATGATTTGAGGTCTCTAATTTCGTCACAAACCTCATCATTTATGTTTTTCATTTTATTTGAGTTATTAGATTGTTTGAGTTTTTTTATTTTTTTATTTTCTTATTATTTTTATTGTTCACCTAAACATTTAATTATTTTGTATATGTTACTCTGCGATAGATTTAATTACCACTTTATTTGTGAAATTGGGCAATGCCCGTTAATAAATAAATAAATAAATAAATAAATTATTATAAAAACAAGCCCGACACGATGCCCAAAGTACAGTTTAATTTTTGGAAAAGAGTTAATTTATGTATTCAGGAACACGGTGAACATTTCGTTCAATTGTTATAAAAATCAAACTAAACTGCTGGACAATTGCTTTCGAGCAGGAAAAATTTCGCCTAAATTTAACAGTTAATATTTTCTGAACCAGATATGTTATCGACCTACGGTTTTAAATGGTTGATAGATTCATCCCTTGGAAAACAATTGTTAATGTTGGATTTTCTTTAACTGTCAGAAATTTTTTTATACAGGGTGTTAAAGAAGACGATGATTTTTGCTCCAATTTTAATGGCGTGTAACTTTCACTCTACGTCAATTGAATCACTGGTTCAAAGCAAAGAAAGTAATTTGTCAAATTTTTGATATCTGCTATATTTTAAGAAATACCGATTTTTTTGGAAACCTTGCTTTATTTCAAATTATTGGTAGCTAAATTTCACTGTGCGTTGTATCGTGCAAACTTTGCGAGTGATCATTATACCTTATGAAAAGCTTGACTATGTTCAGTAACAATAGTTGTACCTTAATGTTATGATGTACAGTGGCGTACTTATAAATACCTATATGTCTATGGTTTATGAGTATCTCACAATTTTTCATGATTGTTTTATATTGGAAAGTGCTCGCCCCTAGATTAGGAGAATTTTTTCTTATTTTTTAGTTTTTCATATCGCACTACAGGTATGTTATACAGTGTGTTTACAAAATTTTAACAAAGATAATTTTTTTAATTTAATTTTTGGAAATTTATTAATTTTTAACTTTCTAACACTACGCCACTGTACATCATAACATTTAGGTTCAACTATTGTTACTGAACATAATCAAGCTTTTTATAAGGTATAATAATCACTCACAAAGTTTGCACGATACAACGCAGAGCGTGATCTAGCTACCAATAAGTTGAAATAAAGCAAGGTTTTCCAAAAAAATCGGTATCTCTTAAAATATAGCAGATATCAAAAATTTGACAAATCTCTCTCTTTGCTATGAACCAGTGATTCAATTGACGTAGGGTGATAAAATTTAAAAATATTATTGTGAAAGTTACACGCCATTAAAATTGGAGCAAAAATCATCGTCTTTTTACCACCCTGTATATAAAATTTTCTGACAGTTGAAGAAAATCCAACATTGACAATTGTTTCTCAAGGGATGAATCTATTAACCATTTAAAACCGTAGGTCGATATCATATCTGGTTCAGAAAATATTAACTGTTAAATTTGGGCGAATTTTATCTTGCTCGAAAGCAATAATTGTCCATCAGTTTAGTTGGTAGTTATTTAGAATTAAAAAATATTTCATGTTTTCTCGTTCTGAATAAACAGCAATGATGTGATGAACTACAAGGTATCGTAAATCATTTTTTGTAGAGAAACTGCATGTCTGACTAGTGTCGGAGAAATAATTTAAGTCATTTATACGGGAGGTAACTAAAATACAAACTTTTATTTACCAATCATACACCATTTTTAAATTTACAGGTATTAAAAAAAGATGGCGTATACGTCAAAACAGGCTATTAATAATGGTCATTTTTAGTCCCAAAATTAGTGGAAATTGATAAAGGCATTTAGAAATTATTAAAAAAAAAACGATATTAATTTTAAAACTGTAGCGCCCTGTAGCGTCAAAACGAAGCAACATTGCATAAAGGTAAGTTTGCCTAGATCGCCTTATTTTTGGTTAAGGAATTTGTGGTGAAGCGTTGTACAGTCATTTTAAGGTCATCCTGTATTATTACCTTTTTTTATTGTAAATGCGATGATGATTTAGAATTGCTACCAAACGAGCATAGATTTAACGAAGTTAAATATTTAATCAAATTTTGTTTTTATTAATTTTAGGCGCACGTTTACCATCTTATGAAAAGCGATAGTTATTCAAGATATCTGCGTTCAGAAATGTATAAAGAATTCTTAAATGGTTCCAAGAAAAAGGTAAGACCTTATTTTTACTTTATATCGGGTGACACAACAAATTTTTTCCGTCATTCTTGAAGTAAAGATTTAAAAATTTTCGGCCAATTAAACCTGCAACAGTTCCTGTTCAATGGGAAGTAAATTTTTAAATTTGAAATGGAACCCGCCATTTTTATTTAATGCTTAAATCTATAGGAAATTGTCCTTTGAATGACATATCCACACATTATCATTTGTTTTAAAAATGGCCATCTAGATTCATTTTCCTTTAACGGCAATTACATTTCACTGGTAAGCATCTCCAGTCGTCTTTAGGTGAATACTAAATGAGTGTGGTAACTACAGCTCTATTTATACTAGGTAGGTGCAGTGACGCATGACTAGTAGGCGGAGTCATGCGTGTAACTCTTACGTATTATATTTATACTAGCTAGGTGTGTGACGCATGCGTTTAACTCTTACGTGGTCTTATTCTAAGATTAAATTTACTTAACAAAGGTTTCCAGACGTTTCTCATATCTAATGAAGGCTTACTAAAACAACCGGGACTTTGGGGTATGGTGGTAGCTTCCTTAAACTTCCTCTTCCTCCAGTGCGGTTCTTTTTGCAGGATTTCGGCTTCTGTCCACATGATATGATGGCCATGCGGCCAGGCGTGGTCAGCTGCACCTGATTTTTCGGTCTCTCCATTTTGGATGTTGTTTTTAGGTTTTTTAATTCTTACTTTAAGTAGTTTTAGTGTCTCACCAATGTAAGATTGGCCGCACTTGCAGGGGATCTGGTAGACACAATTTTTCTTGTCTTTTTGGCTTGTTGGTTTCGCCTTCGTCAGATGGCTTCTTAAAGTTTCTCTCGGCTGTGTTAATGTTGTATCGTTGTCCTAATCTTCTTATTTTCTCTGATACTCCTTTGACATACGGAATGTTGAGTATTGATTGTATCCCTTTCTCTGCTTTATGTGCGTTTTTGGCCGATTCTTGCGATTTTCGAATATTGAGTCGATCAATCTCATGGAGTCATGGAGCCATTCTTGTTGAGGTCGGTCTTGATGTGGTTAGTGTCTCTTTTGAGAGCTTCGTTGAGTTACAGAGGGTAATTGCTCTATCCACAAGGTTTCTTACTAGGTATGCCATGTTTTGTGTAGGTTCTCTGTACACTAAAGTTAGGAAGGTGTTGCCATTTTTCTCTACGTTGACGTCTAGAAAAGGTAGTTGGTTGTTTTCGTCTTTCTCCATGGTGAATTTAATTGTCGGTTCCAAGTTATTGATGTGATGTAGGAATTCTCTGAGTTCGTCATCGTTTCCATTCGAAATAATGAACGACTTACCTTGTTTTACCAAAGTTATAGACATGTTAAGAAACAGGAAAATTGATTTAGCTGGCCATTTTTAAAATAAATGATAAGGTGTGATATATCATTAAAAAGAGATATTTCTATAGAATTTAAACATCGAATCAAAATGGCGGGTTTCTTTTTAAAATTTAAAAGTTTAGTTCATTTCCAGTTAAACCGGAGATGGGTTTGAAGGTTTGGATTTGCCGAAAAATGGCAAATTGCCCATTTGTTAACTCCAAAAATTGTAATCTTTTACATCAAGAACAACGGAAAAAATTGAGATAGCACTTTCTTGCGTCACCCAGTATATTATGTTTATCATGTTACTGTATGTTTGTTGTCATCCAATCTAATGCCAAAAAATGGAAAACTGTTGGCAATTTGACTGTATTTGTGTAAGTTTCCTGAGTTTTATATTTCTAATTTAACAAATAACAAAGACATTGTTTTTTTTCAAGGTAATTGATATATTTATTTTTTGTTACAGACTTCTGTAAAAGGAATTCGCTCAATAGTATCGTTTTCAGCACGAAAAGACAATGTAACTTAGATAAACAAATTATTCATGTTTAATCAAATCAACTCGTCATTGTACGAGTAAAAATATCGACAATACAACATTTGGCAGATTTTTGTTTCGAGGTTTATGAAAATTATTTGTTGTGACTAAAGAAATAATATTGATATTGTTTGTTAATCTAAAACTAAAGATATAATGATAGTCATGGCGATCTAAAAGATATTTTTGAGTGATAATTACCGTTGGTATAGTGACCCAGTATTATAAGTTCCCGGGACTTTTAGAGAACACCGTTGATATTATATTTGTACATAAAACGTTATTTCCCTTAGCGCAAATTGTCTAATTAAGTTATATTTATTAGTTTACTTTATTCTTGCCAAAAATATATTCTAAGATATTTATGGATGTATATTGTATGTATGTCTTGAATGATAGTAAATACCTTTTATAGATGACAAGTAAATATTAGCTAAGATTTTAATGGCGGATGATAAATCAAACAATACAATTTGTTTATTCAAAAAATAATTTTCGAATAGATATATATAACAAAATAATGACATTATAAAAAAAACATATTTTTAGATGGAGCTTTGCTAAAATTTTTTGTTTGACGCCGCTACTGAAGTTGTTTTATGTCTCTCTCACTTGAGAAGGCCCTTCTCTTTCACTCTAGAGGAATTTTCATAGTTCCTTAAAACAAAATAATGACATTATAATTTGATCGAGTTTAATTTATACGAGAGGCGCACGGAGTGAAGGGGGGGAGGGGGGGGGGGGTATCCTTATAGATGACATTTGAGGGAAAACTATTTTTAGATGGAGCTTTGCTATAACTTTTTGTTTTACGTCGTTACTGGAGTTGTTTTAAGCGTTTCTTACTTGAGAATGCCCTTCTCTTTCACTCTAGAAGAATTTTCCCATGGACATGCTTCAAATTCTGTCTCATGGGTCCTTAAAACAAAATAATGACATAATTGGATCGAGTTAAATTTATAGCAGAGGCGCATGGGGGAAGGGGGGCTACTGAAGTTGTTTTATGTCTCTCTCTTTTGAGAACGCCCTTCGCTTTCACTCTAGAGGAATTTTCCTATGGGCGTGCCGCAAATTCGGTTTCATAGTTCCTTAAAACAAAATAATGACATTATAATTGGATCGAGTTTAATTTATACGAGAGGCGCACGGAGTGAAGGGGGGGGGGGGGGGTATCCTTATAGATGACATTTGAGGGAAAACTATTTTTAGATGGAGCTTTGCTATAACTTTTTGTTTTACGTCGTTACTGGAGTTGTTTTATGCGTCTCTTACTTGAGAATGCCCTTCTCTTTCACTCTAGAAGAATTTTCCCATGGACATGCTTCAAATTCTGTCTCATGGGTCCTTAAAACAAAATAATGACATAATTGGATCGAGTTAAATTTATAGCAGAGGCGCATGGGGGAAGGGGGGCTACTGAAGTTGTTTTATGTCTCTCTCTTTTGATAAGGCCCTTCGCTTTCACTCTAGAAGGATTTTCCCATGGGCGTGCCTCAAATTCGGTCTCGTGGGTCCTTAACCCAACTTTTTAGATGGTCGATTAAAAATAAAAATAATACACAATTGTAAATAAGCCATCGATGTGTGGAGAACATCTGCATTGAATAAAAAATGTCAGCGGTACGTTTATATGAATTTAACCGCGTTTTTCAGTCTATGTTTATAAAAATTACGTCATTTGACATGATGGAACTTCAATAATTTCGTAATAAATAATCGTCGTGCTTGACCCCGATGTGATCTAACAGGTTTAATATAAAGAAACGTCAATGCATTAAAATCTAAGTGATATATACTGTATGTACCCTCTTCCACTTGATTTTGTTTTAAGATATTGACAATACTGCGTCACTGTAGACCAAAAGAAAATGATATTTTTTCAAGCAGTGTGAGTTATGAGTAAACACTGCCAAAGAATGGAAAACGGGTGTAACTGTGAAATATATACAGGTTTATAAGACGGGTAGCGTTCTCCAGCAGATTTTAAAATATAGCGTTAAAACCGTTTTAGCATTGTACTGGTAAAAATAGCACTTGTGTATTTAGGGTTTTGGTGAACTTGTCGGGTATTTAATAAATATTAATATTGACATTTTGCCAACTAACAAAATCCCGCTAATTGATTTTTCAGGCGCTAAAATCTCCGCACTGGCTGCTCCTCAAACCGGATTCTCGATTTACTGGAAATAATTCTATTTTCCGCTGAATATGAAACAGGTTTTTACAAAATTGTTTGTGTGGATTCCGAGAAAATCACGTTTGAAATAGCTTTTAGAGGGATTTTATTTGGTTTGCAAAATGTCACCATTAATATTGACATTTTACCAACCAACAAAATCTCGCTTAGAGATATTTCAAACGTGATTTTCTCGGGATCCACACGAACAATTTTGTAACAACCTGTTTCATGTTCAGCGACAAATAGATTTTTTTCCCGCGAATCGAAAATCCAATTGCAGGCGTCAGCCAGTACCGAGACTTTAGCTCCTGAAAAATAGATTAGCGGGTTTATTCGGGTCTATGTCACCAATATCTTTTTGGTGATTAAAATGTATTAAAGCCAAGAATTCCAAAGGATAAGGCTTATGGGAAATGGCTTTCGGCTAATTTTTCTTAATTTTTAGTATTTTCTAGATCTTGACGTCCTGATTAAAAGTGTCCATGACCGTAATCCAATCCTATGACTAGTTTTTGAGTTATGTCCTTTTAAAGTTGGCAACTTTTTACTTTGAGATTTTATGCATTGTCTGGAGTTTTCACTTTGTTTCTTAAAAACGATCAACTTTTTTACTTTTTTTTATTGGTGGAAAAATAGGCCTTAAGTTTTTTTTCACTTATATAGAAATATAATATGTACAGGAAGTTGAATAATTTATAAGCGGATTAAATAAATACCTACTAATATTAAAAAATTATGAAAATCCACAAAGAAACTTTTACTCATTTTTTGAATTTTGAAAACAAACGGCTAAATTTTGTTTATATTTTAATATCTTGTAGCACCAAGCTGTAGATGAAAAAAATGGGTATAGGTTGACGTAGAATATATTGCCGGGTATTTTATTTTCCAAAAAAAAAATTGAAAATTTACCTAAAAACGTAATAAACGACTTTTAATTGATTCATTTAATTATTCTGGCTTTTCTGTAACAATTTTCCTTTACAATGTCTATTCTCCAACACATTCTTATTTTAGATATACAGGGTGTAGCAGTTACAATGATTTACACAAGTGAACACTTTTAAATATAGGAAAATAAAAAATATAAATTATAAAAAAAAACATTTTGGTATGACCCCAAGATATTCTAAACGTATCATGTACAAGAGCCAAGGTATTTAACGAAAAAAATATTTTGTAATTTAACAATAATTATTTGTCATTTAATAAAAAAAAACATTTTTTAATTTTCCTATATTTAAAAGTTTTCACTTGTGTAAATCATTCACTGATTCACCCTGTATATCTAAGATAAGAATGTGTTAGAGAATAATTATTGTAAAAGAAAATTGTTATATACCCATTTTCTTTACCCATAGCTTGGCACTACAAGATATTAAAATATGAACAAAATCTAGCCGTTTGTTTTCAAAATTAAAAATATGAGTAAATTTTTTTTTATTTTCATAATTTTTTATTATTATTTATTTAATCCGCCTAAGGCCTACTTTTCCACCAATAAAAAAAAAATAAAAAAGTCGATAGTTTTTAAGAAACAAGTGAAAACTCCAGACAATACATAAAATCTAAAAGTAAGAAGTTTAACCATAAGCTTTGTGCTGGGTCCTTTACAAATATGTTACCCTTAAGGGTAATAACAGTACCACAGTTTGTTATGAAAAATATTCGCGTCGGTTCAACAAAAAATACATGCAGCCATTGTGCATGTACCCATTTTTTTCATGAAATGTTAAAAATTAAATAACATTTATTTTCAAACAGATATATTTTAATCGAAAAGCCTGGTTGTATTAACTGAAACTTTAAATACAGAAAGACTTATATTGCATCTGTATTAGATTAGCTTTTTAGATTGGGTGGTAGTTTTCTGATGGATAGAGAATCCCATTATTAGACATATACACTTTATGTCAAAATTAAAACTGGTCAAGATTTTGTGTATCCTTTTTTGTTTAATTATAAGAATGTATATTTATTTCATAATTTTCCTAGGTAATTTAAATTATTGTTTTTCGCCATCTCATTAGTATTAAAAAAGAAGTATTAAAAGCACATTTTTTATTCCTGGATATTGGCGACACTACTTTTCAGGAAATGGGCAAATTATTTCTGAAAGCATTTATTAACAGTTATCGCAGTGGATGTGGACGGTGCAGTTTTGTTTTTTAAGACAGTGACTGCAGCAATTTTTTAAAAAGTTTGTCGTCATATCGTTTTTTATGTAGTGACAGTACCGGGTGGCTAAATAAGAATGGACGCCGGTGATATCTCAGGAACTGTTTGTGCCAACGTTTTGAAATAAAAAAAATCATTACAAAATCGATGAAAAAAAATATAAATGTAAAATGGAATAAATTCCACCCGAGGGGAACCTCTTTTGAAAGAAATACTCATAACTCCGGTTTGCCTCAACTAAATTTAAAAAACTTGGTCTCATTTGAAAGAGCTTATCCCTCGGCTTATCCTATAGTAACATTTAAAATGTAGTATGACTATTTTTTGTTATATCTATCGTCGATAGAGAGCTCTATTCGCTCAATCAACAGATTTTTCAATTTTTATCAATGATTTTGAATACAACCATATATAATTATTTATTTAAATAAAAAATGGATTAAAAACTAAGAAAATAGGTGAAAACCGCATGTCGATATCTAAATTTAAGCTAAAGATACAAGATATTATAGCATAAGCGATTGCGCAAATAGCGCTCGCCAGCGACGACGGATATACCAAAAAATAGTCATGGTTGGTTGGTTTAAAGCGGGGGTCGGGCGTTCGGCCCAAGCTTCCTGCACTACAGCCTAGTGGCTTATTGTGCTTCCCTATCTTGCTAGAAAAGATTTGTTCCTTTTATAAAGTTCAGTAAATTCCTACGAAGTTTGTCATGCGGGAGGTTATCCCCAGATTGGATTCCTCCGAAGATTTTGAATCTTCTTCGGGTCAGTGCTTCGCAGTAATAAAAAATAGTCATACTACATTTTAAATACTACTATAGGATAAGCTCTTTCAAATGAGACCCAATTTGGTAAATTTAGTTAAGACAAACCAGTGTTATGAGTATTTCTTTCAAAACAGGTTCCCCCTCCTCCCCCGGTTTATTTTGCGAGTTAGATCAAAATGTATTAAAGCAAAGTTATGCTGTATATTTCAAAGAAACATTTAAGTTTTGACATAACTTTATTTGGTACGTTATCGATAATATTCCTATAATCTTCTTAGTAATATGTTGAACGCCCTCTAGCAGGAATTTTAGTAACTTAAAAATAATTTCCAGCAATTTCTCTTGATAGATTTTGTAAGGATTTTTTTTTATTTCAACACGTTCGTTGGGACAAACAGTTTCTGAGATATGGCCGGCGTCCATTCTTATTTGGCCACCCGGTGCAGATACTGACATTTCCAGTGGTGGCTGGTGTGACTAGCGAGGAATTACAATATACAAAATTTAATTTTTTTTTGTTACTTAGTAGATTTTTTGTCAAAAATTATATATTATAGGTATTCGTTTTTTTTACTTAAAATTTAAGTAAAGGCTTTATAGCTACCACTGGGTATACAGGGTCCTGCACCTCACCTCCCGTCTTCAATAGCTCACTTGTTAATTAAGTTAGGATTTTGACATTTTGCAGACTTTACCTGTATCCTAGGGCGCATTTCAGGAAAATATTTTTGTTTATACAGGGTGTTTCAAAGTGTGACGTCATATAAGCATATTCTTACTTATTTCGATGCCTCTTATAGTTGCCTATACCCCTAAAATTTTAATGAAATCGGTTAGTATTGTAGGCGAAAAAAATAAAAACTAAGAAAAATCAGTTTTGCACCACTGGTTTTAAAAATGAATAAAAAATAAAAATAATGCCTCGTTAATAAAATGATACAAAGGTACTTAATAAATAAGGTCCAAAGTTTCGTTAACCAAGTTGGATTAATACGAATTGTACAGGGTGTCTAAAGTTTAGTGTGAAACTTTGCAAAGTTTAAATAAATTCATTTCTCTTATTTCAAATTGGAACCCCTGTATATTATTATATCGTTCGATACAGAATTAAAATCAAACATTTGTCATAATTACAACCCTACCGCAATTTCTAACGCATCAAGACTTGGCAGAAAACTCATTTTATATTCCGACAGTCACTTTATGAATAAATATCGAAGGTGGCTTTAAAAAACACTGTTGGAATAGTTGATAAAATGAGTTTTATGCAAATAAGTCTTGATGCGTTAAAAATTGCAAAAGGGTTGTAATTAGGACAAATGTTTTATTTTTAATTGTGCATCAAATGACATAATAATATACATGGGTTCCAATTTGAAATAAGAAAAATAAATTGCTTTAAAGTTTGCAAAATTTGACACTAAACTTTGGACACCCTATACAATTCGTATTAATCAAACTTGTTTAACTAAACTGTCAGACCTTATTTATTAACTACTTTTGTACAATTTTATTAACGAGGCATTATTTTTATTTTTTATTAATATTTAAAACCAGTGGTGCAAAACTGATTTTTCTTAGTTATTATTTATTTCGCCTACAATACTAAACCGATTTCATTAAAATTTTAGGGGTATGTAGGCAACTATAAGAGGCATTCAAATAAGTAAGAATATATATGGCATGTAATCTAAAAAAATTGATCTTTATGACGTCACAATTTTTTGGACCACCCTGTATAAACAAAAATATTTTCCTGAAATGCACCCAGAGCTGTGAAAGTTACTTCAGAAAAGTAACTAGTTACTTTTTTGATACTTTTGCCCAAATGTATCTAGATACTTATAAGGAATAGTTACTTTTACCTAAAAGTAACTTAGTTCTTAGTTACTTAGTAAAAGTAACTAGTTACTTTTTTGATACTTTTGCCCAAATGTATCTAGATATAAATAAAAACACCATAAATTTACCAGGTAGTGATAATTCATTTTCATGTACACACTACAGACTGTGACAAGTGACTTCTAAAAAAAAAAAAAAGGTCATCGCTCCTGGAAATTCCCTAACAAAACCGAATCCATCAATTTTGGGGAACACTCCTGCACTCATATAGGGTGATAGGTATCTGATCTGATTAACGGCCGCCGATCGTCCCTTGGTCATCATCTGATTGTGTGCATTATTTTTAAAAAGTAACTTGTATCTAGTTACTTTTTAGGAGTAACTATACACTTAAAAAGTAACTAGTTACTTTAAAAGTAACTTAGTTACTCCTAAACTCCTAAAAAGTAACTAGATACAAGTTACTTTTTAAAAGTAACGAAGTTACAGTTACTTTTGGCAAAAAAGTAACGAAGTTACAGTTACTTTTGGCAAAAAAGTAACTTGTATCTAGTTACTTTTTAGGAGTAACTATACATTTAAAAAGTAACTAGTTACTTTAAAAGTCACTTAGTTACTTTAAGTAACTAGTTACTAAAAAGTATCTAGTTACTTAAGTTACTCACAGCTCTGAATGCTCCTTAGGATGCAGGTAAAGTATGCAAAATTTCAAAATCCTAACTTAATTAATACGTGAGCTATAGAAGACGGGAGGTGAATTGCAGGACCCTGTATATTCAACTGTAAAATGTATTTTGTCAACATCATTATTGAACACATTCCCAGTATTTTTATTTTCTGTGATTATATTTCAACTGATACTGATAAATATTAGTTTTTAGGAATTTACTATATATATAAAATAAAAAAATACAAAAATTACCAAAATGCTTTCAAAAGACCAGTGAATATGCCATATGATTTAGTTCTCAAAATATATGTACAGAAGATTAGATAATATATTATGTTATAAAGGAATTGAAATTATATGTATGTACTTATGTATGAAATCGATATACATATGTCGTAGTCGTATTGTTGAATCCGTCATTTCATGAAAAGTCTAGGCATTTCATAAAACGGCGGCATATAGTGTAGGAAAATATTGTTGTGCTATCTGCCTCGGCTTTTCGTGAAAAGCCCAACATTTTTAGTCATACAAGTTATCTCTACACAATCCGTCTTATTTAAAACTCGGCCTTTCGTGAACATACGGTATATCACTCAAATAGTGTTTAGTAACATCTCTTGTTTATTCGTAATTTTGTAAATGTTTGAATGAAGCAATGATAGAGAAAATAGAAGCAAAATTCTTTGTGCAACATTATAATCTCTATTACAAAGATAAAACAACAAATAAGCATCCATACAATTACAGCAATGAAATGAGGGATAAGCAAGGAATAGTGAAGACTAATTGTCCGCCTTATTTAAAATAAACTGCTGGACAATTGCTTTCGAGCACGAAAAATTTCGCCTAAATTTAACAGTTAATATTTTCTGAACCAGATATGATATCGACCTACGGTTTTGAATCGTTGATAGATTCATCCCTTGAGAAACAACTGTCAATATTGGATTTTCTTTAACTGTCAGAAAATTTTATATACAGGGTGTTAAAGAAGACGATGATTTTTGCTCCAATTTTAATGGCCTGTAACTTTCACAATAATATTTTTAAATTTTATCACTCTACGTCAATTGAATCACTGGTTCATAGCAAAGAAAGTAACTTGTCAAATTTTTGATATCTGCTATATTTTAAGAAATACCAATTTTTTTGGAAAACCTTACTTTATTTCAACTTATTGGTAGCTACATAGACATATAGGTGTTTATAAGTACGCCACTGTACATCATAACATTTAGGTACAACTATTGTTACTGAACATAATCAAACTTTTCATAAGGTATAATAATCACTCGAAAAGTTTGCACGATACAACGCACAGTGAGATCTAGCTACCAATAAGTTAAAATAAAGCAAGGTTTTTAAAAAAAATCGGTATTTCTTAAAACATAGCAGATATCAAAAATTTGACTAATTACTTTCTTTGCTATGAACCAGTGATTCAATTGACGTAGAGTGATAAACTTTAAAAATATTATTGTGAAAGTTACACGCCATTAAAATAGGAGCAAAAATCATCGTCTTTTTTAATACCCTGTATATAAAATTTTCTGACAGTTAAAGAAAATCCAACATTGACAATTGTTTTCCAAGGGATGAATCTATCAACGATTCAAAACTGTAGGTCGATATCACATCTGGTTCATAAAATATTAACTGTTAAATTTAGGCGAAATTTTTCTTGCTTGAAAGCAGTTGTCCAGCAGTTTAGTACGAATACTTATAGAACAATAAGAAACAGAATTGGTGGTCCCTTTTGGCTTTATCTAACAACAACGTATGCCGTCTTAATAAGACCTAACCTTAAAAATGTATTACGTTATACAGGGTGGCGCATCGAAAACGAAACAAAGACATTTACTGGCAGCTCAGTTCTTTTTTGGAAAAACGCTTAGACCCGTCGATTTTGTTTGCGAGGGGGACACAAAATTGACAAAAAATCACGTTAACACGTGCAGCCTTCTGAGCGGGGTTGGCACCACCCCTCAAATCTTAAATGGAAAGGGAGGTCGAGTGCTACTAAACTGAAGTACATGAATTTTACATCATTATAAAGGGAATTGAAAGACCTATAAAAAAAGTATCACTCGACCCCCCTTTCCATTTAAGATTTTAGGGGTGGTGCCACCCCCGCCCAGGGGGCTGCACGTGTCAACGTGATTTTTTGCCAATTTTGTGTCCCCCTCGCAAATAAAATCGACAGGTCTAGGCGTATTTACAAAGAATAACTGAGCTGCCAGTAAATGTCTCTGTTTCGTTTTCGATGCGCCACCCTGTATTAAATCGTCTTTTCACTGAATGCCTAGTTTTAAATACGGTGGATTGTGTAGAGGTAATTAGTTCACTTTATGAAAAAAAATATTAGGCTTTTCACGAAAAGCCGAGCCAGATAGCTTAATAATATTTCTCGACTTTATATGCCGGCGTTTCATGAAATGTCTAGACTTTTCATAAAATAACGGATTTCACAATACGACTACGACATATGTATGTGTTCAAATAGAAGAAATTGTCCAACTAGAATCAAATTAACATACACAAAAACCTAATAAACAATTATTTAAATTAAAGACTTTTATTTTAAGTCCTAGTTCGGCAAAATTTTGTTAATTAAGAGAATCAAGTTTCTCAGGAGAAAAGGACGTTCCAATACGTTTTATTTTCCAATAATTGATGACGTCTCAGATGTGGCAAATGATGATATCGTAGCAAAGCTAATCACTCCCACAAAAACTGGTACTGCAAGAACCCCGTCGTATTTTACTTTTTATTATACTTTGGCAGTTTAGTTGTTCAATAGCAAAATATGATTCTTAAATAAATATTTCAAGTTTTGTTAGTGTTTTTCTGGGTAGACGAATCATTCCCCTCTGGTGGGCGAATGTACACCCCGTAGGGAATCATTCGGCCAAAAATCAACAAAATACAAATGATGATTTTTTTACATTTACGACACTTTTTTCCACAATTGAGCGTCATAAAATGTCAAAGAAAGTATCATATTTGGACATACGATGTATAAAAAAAATATTAAGACGTTATTAATTGCTCAGTTTCAAAATATCCTCTTAGGTGCCAAATGATCCCCGTCTTCCCCTATTTAAAAATGTTGTTTATTTTAATGCCTTCTATACACAGCTAAAAAAGAAGTAGCAACTTAGGAATCACCCTGTATAACTACAACGTTGTAAAATATTACCAATATCGCCGTTGTGCCGCAGTTATTTCTTCGTAGTCGAGTGATGACTATTATTTATACCTAATGCAACGTCCCAAGTAGTACAGTATTCGTCGGAAGTCGGAAAAATGCTACTTGGGAAGTACAATATACCGACATGATTTATAAGTATAATAAATTGGTTTATTTGGCCGACTTTCTCTGTTATTTTTATTGGAAAATATTGGTAGCGGCTGGTGCTTCAAACACGAGTCGTTTCCCGACTTCTTAACTACCTAAAAATAATTGACCATGTTGGTGCAAGTGGGAGTCGTAACAAAGTAGTAAATGAGTTGGGTGCCAACGTCAGGTCGCATAGGCCAACGTCGGGCCATCGTAATATTGCTGGTCGGATGTTCTTAACTCATGATGAGTTACCAATTTTAATCTAAAATGTACTAATTTAAACTATCGTTTACAGCGTCTTTTTTAGGAAAAGGTAAAATAAACTGCTCTTCAGATAAATATAGGTAACTTTATTTTCTACTGATTGTGTATATTATAATACCCTAATATAGGTATGTATAGTGTAGGTAAAAAAGTTGTCCACAGCCCCATTTTTAATAAATAATTTAAATTAAAATGGGATATGGATTTTTCAATGCTGACTAATTTTTACATTCTTATAAAAAGTATCACAATCTTCTTTTTTTGCTGAGAAATCACTCAACGCTCACTGTGTAAAAACATTTTTTGTACAGGGTGTATTATGGTCGGTGGTGGTTTACTAGGCGTTACTCTGATCATTTTTAATTAAAATTTTACAAAATCTGTTAATTTTTATATTTTGGCATATTAAGCGCGATAGAAAAACTCACATTCTAAGCGATATTACCATAAAGGCGTCACTTAATAAGAGGGTAGACTATGAGTTCGTTGTAACTGTGAAGGGTTATTATCACTATTATATTTTCAATCCAGAGATTACCCAAAACACCAAATTTCCCATATTTTTTACACCCTGTAGACAGTAGGTTGTAATTGCACTGAAAAATAAATAAATTAATACTATCAATGCAGTTACAACACACTGCAATACCTTAGTCAAACTTTAGACGGATGACATATAGACTAAATTTCATGAAATTCGTTGCAAGAAACTGGAAATTTGTTTCATTTCACACAATCTATACAGGGTCCTGCAATACTGCGCCAGGCTTCTATAGCTTCTATACGAGTTGAGTTAGAAATTTCATTCATATGCAGACTTATACTGTATTATAGGGTGCATTTTAGAAAATTATTTTTCGATATACAGGGTGGCCCAAAAACGTATGATTACAAAAAGTTGTATTTTTTAAATGGAATACCCAGTATTCTATGGCATATTTAGGTTCGTATAAGAGTCCTTTATAATTGTCCAAAATTGTATTCATTTTGCTTTGGTAGTTTAAGAGTAATAAATTAAAAACTTAAAAATAAGTTTTACGGCCCTGGAAAATAATCAAAAAAGCCATATAAAATCATTTTTTAAAGCATGGGATTGGGTGAGATTTATGACAAGGGGCCTAGAGATATTATGAATCTAGTAGTGTTTATCTATTTTATACAGGGTGCTAATAAAAAGGTTTCAAAAACGACTAATTTTTTTTAAATGAAACACCCTGTATATTATTTGACCATTTAATGTAAAATTTTTAACGAATTTTTGGTGTACTAGAAGCATATAAGTTATTTCCAACCGTTTTCGCAAAAATTGCGATTTTCATAAATTATATTTAAAAAAAAAGATTTATTATTAAAATTACGCATAGGCGACTAGCAAAACTCTGCAAAACGGTTCATTTAGTAAAGGTTATGCCTAAGAACCATGGTAGGCTTTAAAATAATATATGAATTAATTTGTTTATTATAATTTGACAAGTTATTTAATTATAATTTGAAAAAGTTAGTGTTTAGGGCGAATAAATTTTAACGAATTTTAATAAGATGAGTTGGTTGATATGATCTTTCGATCTTTGTACTTGGTAAGAGCGCCCCAAGCCAAATTACAACTTTTTTGAATTAATTAAATAACTTGTCAAATTATAAAAAAACAAATGAATTCCTATTTTATTTCAAAGCCTACCATGGTTTCAAGGCATAACGACCTTTACTAACGAACCGTTTTGCCTGTATTTCACTTAAATTATTAAGGGATATAAACAGACCTTTTTAAGAACGTGTTGACTTTTGCACAGAATAAAATAAGAGACATTTTGAACATTACTGTAGGTTAGTCTGGTCGCCTATTATTATTTTAATAATAAAACTTTATTTTTCGAAAATAACTTATAAGTATGCTTGTAGAATAATAAAAAAGTGTTTAAGAATTTTACATTAAATAGACAAGTAATATACAAAGTGTTCCATTTGAAAAACTTGAGAAAAATTAATTTATAATGTTTTGCTTTTAAACCTTTTTATGAACACCCCGTATAAAATAGATAAACACTATTGGATTCATAATATCTCTAGACCTTTTGTCATAAATCTCACCCAATCCCATGGTTTAAAAAATGGTTTTAGATGGTTTTTTGATTTTTTTCCTTCCCCCCGCATACGCTCCGCTTTGGATCTATGGGTTGTATAAAATAAAGCAAATTTCCTAGGGTCTGTTTAAATGTTGTTTCTTGAATGATACAAGAGTTTTGGACTTGCATTGTCTTTATTTGTTTGTTAATCATCACGTTTCAATTGGTGAGTACCTCCCTTCACCAAACGTGATTTAAAAACAAATAAAGACAATGCAACTCCAAAACTTTTCTGTCATTCAAAACAAATTTCCTGTTTCTTGCAACGAATTTCATGAAACTTACTTCTCCAGTGTGTCACTAGCCCTGATGTAGTCATTGATATCGATATACTTAGACCCCCAAAAAGGATACAGTTTTTTGGGCACCATTTTGACAATTCAAAATTGCTGTGTTTTTTATACAATATAATATAAATGAAATCGGGGTTTGACCAAGGTTTACAATAATTCAACAACTTAAAATAACATTATGCAAGTATTTTTCATTCGGGGTGTTCTTATTTATACAGTACTACTCTTTAAGGAACATCAAGTAAAAAACTATAGGTTCAGTACATAACATTTGGTGTTCTATGAGCCTAAATAATTAAAGGTAACTAAATTTGTTTGTACGCGTTTATCCTCAGTCCCTATACTATACCACATTGGCTTTAAATTTTCTAATATTATAAACAAATTGGATGTATGTATGTTTTACACTTTTTTATTTTCACGCAATCTGGTAGTTTTAAACGAGTTCTTGGATAAGAAAACTAATCGCCTCACTGTAGTGGTATTAGTCTACATTTTTGTATTTAAAATGTGGATATTTTTACAAACTCTTATAAGATTAAGGTTTTTCATCCTACAAATTTTGGAAGACAGGAAAATTTTACTAAATAATGATTTAACTACCAGATTGACTATGAAAAAATTACTTTTTAATATAGTTATTGGACCTGTATTTTTACGGAAAACATTAGAGGCAAGACAATTTTACAATCAAATCCTAAAAATAAGCCAAAACGATGGTAATGTGTAAAAATATTCATTCAGGTACAAAATCAACTTATTTTCATTAAATTCTTTGGGGAAATTATAGCCTTTACACAGTGGCGGGCTCGCGGTCTTAAAAAATGGTGAAGAGCTAGGTATAGTGCGGGTACTTAAACAAACATTGACTAAAAACCCGTGTAACAAAACGTCTCGCTTATCCTCATCTGTCCAACGACTGAATGGAGTTTCCAACAAATTACAAACTATGTCATTAATTGGGTTCATTTTTAAAACACACAACTATGTAGGTACGTAAATACACTACTGAATTTACTGAAAAATAAAAACAAAACTTTTTAATCACACAGTAAATCACGTAAAAAACGATATCTATAACCGTAAGTTTCGCGAAGCCTCAAAATAAATAGGTACCTTAAGGTTAGGCGAACCAATGATAAAATAAGGGTGCATACGACCGATCTATTTTCAAATTGCCCTTCATCATAATGCAAATTGTTACATGCTGTTTTCGTAACTGACATCACGTAACCATAGCAACGGTGGATATCAAAGCTATGTTGGGGTCTTCACTTGCTTTGAGCTAACGGATACGGTCGGCTGGGCATGCCAAAATGCACGAGTGTTTATAATTATTGTCCATCGGAGTTAACCTTAGCCCTATTATGCATAGCTACATTCGGATTAAATTAATAATAATAATTAGAACATAATTATTTTTTAAGGGCTAAAACTGTAGCGTAAAACGTCCAATTTTTAATATTTAATATTGTCGAAAAAGTTTTCTCCTGGTTTTATTTATTTTTTTTTTTTGGTAAAGAGCCCCTTCACCTGACGAGCCGCCACTGCCTTGATACAAAAATTACGCAATATACCTACCTAATAAAAGAGTATAATTGCCTCGCCCGGCATTAATGTTCTCGCGATACTGAAGCTTTCATAAAGCTTAAAGACGCATTGATGCGCGGCGAAGTGCTCCGTAAAACGGTGCTTTGGATTTGCGAAGCGCGGCGTGGCGAAATATGAGAATAGCGATTTTAGCAATGATTTTGACGCGCCTTAGTGTGTATCCGCGGATCCATAATGTACCACATGCAATAAACTCAAAGGACCGTTTTTGGCAGCGCATCAGTGCGTTACAAACTCGGTCTAAAATCGATCTAAACTGCTGGACAATTGCTTTCGAGCAAGAAAAATTTCGCCTAAATTTAACAATTATTATTTTCTGAACCAGATATGATATCGACCTACAGGTTTAAATGGTTAATAGATCCATCCCTTGGGAAACAATTGTCAATATTGGATTTTCTTTAACTGTCAGAAAATTTTATATACAGGGTGTTAAAGAAGACGATGATTTTTGCTCCAATTTTAATGGCGTGTAACTTTCACAATAATATTTTTAAATTTTATCATTCTACGTCAATTGAATCACTGCATCATAGCAAAGAAAGTAATTTGTCAAATTTTTGATATCTGCTATATTTTAAGAGATACCGATTTTTTTGGAAAACCTTGCTTTATTTCATCTTATTGGTAGCTAGATTTCACTGTGCGTTGTATCGTGCAAACTTTGTGAGTGATTATTATACCTTATCAAAAGCTTGATTATGTTCAGTAACAATAGTTGAACCTAAATGTTATGATGTACAGTGGCGTACTTATAAACACCTATATGTATGTAAATTTTCTGATAGTTAAAAAAAATCCAATATTGACAACTGTTTCTCAAGGGATGAATCTATCAGCCATTCAAAGCCGTTGGATCGATATCATATCTGGTTCAGAAAATATTAACTGTTAAATTTAGGCGAAATTTTTCTTGCTCGAAAGCAATTGTCCAGCAGTTTACTATAATAAGTTTGCCTGGTCTCTTTACACACTCGTATATTTCATAATTTTTGTAAAGTGATTAAAAGCCATAAGATAATTATTCTCTATTACAAGTCCTATAATTTTAAGATTTACCGTGAGTATTCTGCAGCTTGCAGCTTTATAGAGATAAGTACAAATACGTAATATTCAATGAATTTTTAACAATAACAGGAAAGGATCAAGTAGATATGTTAGAGTTAAAAAGTTTAAGCAGAATTAGAGATAGAGGCCTAACTTTTTACAGGGCTGTTATCGAACGTATACATTTAGCTATAATACTACAAACTTGCTCTTATGGCCTTAGATGCCGAATTCCGCTTGATTCGTTTCTTTATCACTTTAATAAACTTGTGCTTTACTACAAACTATACCAACTATTAACAGTCTTTTTCTATGTTTCCATAGAATTTACTTCTAACTTTCTCGTTATCTATTCCGTGCCATGCCAAATAGTTGATTTTAATTATTATATACATCTTGACGACAATAATTCTCGGTTTGAGTAGATGGCGGAATACACAGTCACTCGGTGGCCTTTTCTTGTTCTTCGATAGCACCCCGGTAAATTTTTATCACTTTTAAATCTCAATGCGCAGCGATTTTTTGTCCATAATACCAAAAACTTGGAGGTAACCTTATTGTGGACCTTTACTTTAGTCAGTAAACAAAAAGGTTGTCATTTTAACTCAGACTAAAATATTTTTGAGCGCTATTACATTTGTGTTATTATATCGTGTATAATCCACTGGCCACGCTGGTTCGTTCTTCTTTGCTTGGGTGTGCCACACCAATATCTATATCAAAAAAATAATTATTAATACGTTTTTTATTCTTATAAACATAGTATCGGGTAAAAATGAATTTGTCTAAGTCAAGAAAATAATAAACTCCCCGGCATATCTTGTGTGGCTGATCTTACATTGGTAAGACTCTAAGGCCAGTTGAAACTAGGATCAAGGAGCACAGAAACAAATCCCCTGCTAATGTGGCCGGTCTTATATTGATGAGACTCTAAGGCCACTTAAAACTAGGATCAAGGAACACAGAAACAGATCCCCTGCGAATGTGGCCGGTCTTATATTGATGAGACTCTTAGGCCACTTAAAACTAGGATCAAGGAACACAGGAACAATACGCTTAAAGGAGAAACCAAAAAATCAGATGCAGCTGACCATGCCTGGACACACGATCATCACATCAAGTGGACAGAAGCTCAAATCCTGCATAAAAAACCACACTGGGAGAAAGAGGAAGTTCAAGAAAGCTGCTACCATACACCAGAACCCACTACTACTGCTACACAACTATAGCTCTATTTAATAGAGCTGTTGATACTTTACTTATTTAGTATTCTCCTGAAGACGACCAGAGATACTTACCAGTTGAAACGTTGTGATGTAACACAAATAAAGACAATGCAAGTCCAAAACTCTTTTATCATTAAAAAGCTTTTCGTCATCGTCCTCTGTCTCTACGAGCTCTGCAAGATCTATGGTTGGTACTGGCAAAGAAATATCAGGGTATTTCTCAAAAAATAATAACTATATAACCTTATTTATTCGATGCCACGAGGACCGAAAGCTATTATTGAAGCAAATCGACATACACGGTATTAAAATGTTTGATTTTATTGTTGATTAATAATTTTTATGTTAGTAAAAATATATAATTAGTATTTATTTAAAATGGTTCAGCTCTTGCTAGAAATGAGATAATCGAATGATTCGGAAAAAAAATGTTAGAAATACATCTAAGACTGTAGAAAAAGTTTTAAATAATATTAGTTCCTCTTACAAGCCTCCTGTGAGAAATTTAGAAATCTATCTATGAGCGTTTTAAAGGACTGGATGTTTTTTGAGATTTAAAAATGGAAATAAAATTATTTCCACCCAATTTTCATTAAAAGTTGTTTCTATAATATTTGAGGTACAAAGTGAACGAAAAAGTCTCGATCTGTCTCAAATAATCATATATTTATGGGATTTTTCGCGGTCGGGTTGGGAAAAACGCCGTCACAGGTCTCTGGGAAAACATTCATTGAGTAATAACGGAAAACTGTAGAATATGTCCTCAATCAATTCGACTTCTACGAAAAATTCTACAGTATCTTAAACTTTATTGAGAATTTCAAATTTTTTTAGTGTGTTTGCAGCATGTTTTTTAAAATATATATACACGGTCCTACACCTCACCTCTTGTCTTCTATAGCTCACTTATTAATTAAGTTAGGATTTTGATATTTTGCAGACTTTACATGTATCCTATGGTGCATTTCAGAAAAATATTTTTGTTTATACAGGGTATTCCAAAAAAGCATGACGTCATAAGGATCTATTTTTTTAGATTACATGCATTACATATTCTTAATTATTTGGATGCCTCTTATAGTTACCTTCATACCCCTAAATTTTTAATGAAATCGGCTCAGTATTATAGGCGAAAAAAAATAAACACTAGGAGAAATCAGTTTTGCACCACTGGTTTTAAAAATTATGAAAAAAAATATAAATAATGCCTCGTTAATAAAAATATACAAAGGTACTTAATAAATAAGGTCAAACAGTCTCGCTAACAAAGTTTGATTAATACGAATTTTACAGGGTGTCCAAAGTTTAGTGTTAAACTTTGCAAACTTTAAATTAATTTAATTTTCTTATTTCAAATTGTAACCCTGTATAAAGTTATGTCGTTCGATGCAAAATTAAAAATCAAACATTGGTTCTAAAAACAACCTTATCGCAATTTCTAACGCATTAAGACTTATTTGAAGAAAACTCATTTTATTAACTGTTCCACCAGTCATTATTATAAATAAATATCGAAGGTGGTTTGCAAAACAATTTATTGGTATTAAGGCTTTTTAAAGTGACAAAAGCCCATTTTGACTTTAGTTATTATAAATCTTCAAATATTGTTAGATTATTATTAATTATTTAAGCTATATTATTTTTTGTAATGGAATACAACCAATAAGAATGCATAGATCTTCCACCTTTGATATTTTTCATATTCACATCACATTAGTTTTCTGAAAATAATTTTTGATGGGTTAGAAATTGCGATAGGGTTGCAATTAGGACAAGTGTTTTATTCTTAATTGTGCATCGAATGACAATAATATACAGGGGATCCGATTTGAAATAAAAAAAATAAATTGATTTAAAGTTTCCAAAGTTTGACACTAAACTTTGGACATCCTGTACAATTCGTATTAATCAAACTTGGTTAACAAGACAGTTGGACCTTATTTATTAAGTACCTTTGTATAATTTTAATAACGCCAGACATTATTTTTATTTTTTATTAATTTTTAAAACTAGTGGTGCAAAACTGATTTTTCTTGGTGTTTATTTTTTTTCGCCTATAATATTGAACCGATTTCATTAAAATTTTTGAGGTATGTAGGCAACTATAAGAGGCATCCAAATAAGTAAGAATATTTATGGCATGTAATCTAAAAAAAAATGATCCTTATGACGTCACACTTTTCTGGAACATCCTGTATAGACAAAAATATTTTCCTGAAATACGCCCTATGATACAGGTAAAGTCTGCAAAATATCAAAATCCTAACTTAATTAATAAGTGAGCAATAGAACACGGGAGGTGAGGTGCAGGACCCTGTATGTAATGTTACAATTAGTTTTAAAATTAAAAATGTCCGTATCTACGACTTACCCTCGTACAATTGGAAGCCAACAACTGAGCCTCGAACGGTTCGAAAGGCGCCAGGCTTTTCAAAAAGCCGTCTTCTTCAAATCCAGGTTTATAGGGCATCGAGGCGTCAGGACGGGTAAGCAAAAACTGTACGGAGATAGCGAAACCAGCCATGTCGACGGCAAATTTTCTTCCACCGATCCATCCATCGTAAAAACCCCGGAAAGTGCCGTTTCGGACGATAGGCGAGCTGACACCGGCTTTGGTGATCAAGCCCACGGGAAATAGCGAAACCGTTTTTGTGAATCGTATCTAAAATAAAAACCGACAAATTTTAGGGAGATTTTTATCGACCTAATTTTTACCATCTTCATGCGAAATAATATCTATACAGGGCATTTCATAATTCAATGCTGATAAAGGCTGAAAGCATGCGCTTTGACGACGATCTTTTAATCAGCTGATGCAGTGGCGTAGCCAAGGGAGGGGGGGGGGGGGGCGAAATCCAAAAAAAAAAGATATAAACTATAATTAGGCAACATAAAAAATCTTTGACGCAACGCTATCAATAACGCGCCAAATAAAATAACAAATCATCCTCCCAGTAACTAAAGCTTCAGCAAAAAGACGTTTTTCCACTTTAAAAAGATTAAAAACATATCTGAGAAATCTTTCAGGTGAAGAGCGTACAACAAGTTCAGCTTTAATAAGTATTCATCAAATCCACATTGAATATGAAATAATCAATATATTTTGTCAAAAAAGGCGACGAATCACGGTTTAGTTTTTGGCAAAAAAATATGTTGTGCTTTATGTTTATGGTTAATTTTTGTTTTTTCAATAAATAAAAAATATACCTTAATTTTAGTATTTTTTTGCCCAATTATGCTTATTTCATGAAGAATTTTTTGTTTAACAAGTATATTATCTGTTTTATATTACCTATATTAGTGTATTTGCATAACTCACTACAAGTTTTTTTAAATGTATGTATTTTTTTATTTTGAAATTTTTTTGATTGTCCAAAAAAAAGGGTTTTTTGGGCGTGGTACTCACAAGATTTTTCGCCTTCGGCGATTTGCCTGCGGCGCTTGCTCGTTCCCCCCTCCCCAAAAGAAAAATCCAGACTGTTTAGGTCTGGGGATCTAGCTGGCCATGACTCTATCCCCCCACAATCTATTAAGCGATTAGTAAAGTTTTAGTCTAAATATGCAAATGCACCGTCGTGTATAAACCACATGCGGTTTTTCATTAAAATAGAAACATCTTTCAACAGATTCGAAAACCGTCCGCCGGACGAAAAAAACTTAAGAGACCATTTTTATTGGGAGATAGAGGGCAATTATAAAAATAGTATTAAAAAAACAATGGCGTATCATTTAATATTTTTATGCGTACTCTGCATGTACCAAGATTGAAAAAAATACAGAGAGGTTTTAGAGATAGCAAAAAAAAAATAATAGAAAAGAAGGTTTTTTAGCGGCAGGCAGACAAAGTAGTGCATCTATCCTTTGCATTGAGTACACAGGGACGCCAAAGGTTGTGGGTTCCCTGGGGCACAGGTAGACAATGACAGGTTGTTTCGTTCTTATTAGAACTCATCAGAAAGCCATAACCTGTAAGCGACCCCCAGTACAGCGAGACTATGCTTTCAAGGCATTTTTAAGAAATAAAAACGCGATGAGAACCCAGTAACGCCATCTATAGGAATCAACTCAATGCGAAAGATTGTCGTGACGAAACAATAATAAACCAAATACGTTAGGCCAACACACCAGTATAGGCAACATTTATCGCATCCCCCAATTTTTCTACGGATTTGTAGATTCAAATAAGTTCGCGCTGCAGTATAACCACTGTGCGCTGCCAACCCGTAATACAATGCCGTGTTTTTAAAATAATATAATTAAATAGAAAAGAAGGTTTATTAGCGGCAGGCGGAAAAAGTAGTGCATCTATCCTTTGCATTGAGTACACAGGGACGCCAAAGGTAATGGGTTTCCTGGGGCACAGGTAGACAATAACAGGCTGTTTCGTTCTGGTTATGGCTTTCTGATGAGTTCTAATGCATGCATAATGGGACACCCGGTATATACACTCATTAAACAATCATCCACGTATTATTGCCCTTTAGCCTGATACAACCTGCCATGTTAAGTAGTTTTTTATCGCCATATTTTCATTAGATTTATAAAAACTATATCTATTGATCTTCATTTACACTTGCCCCAAAGTTCCTAACAGGAAAAATTTTACATAAAACCTAATAAACCACTCTCTGTAATAAATATAAAACCCCCAAAAGGCCATTTTTTACCATTACCCTGTTTCAGCCTAAATTCCCCTTACAAGTCAGATTAATGTGGACAATCCTGACAGCAGAAAAACTTGCTCCTTGAAAATCAATGCCGACCGGTAAAAAAGAGCCGCGATAGGTAAGAATAATTTTAAAATTAATATTTAAAAAGCAATATACAGGGTCCTACACGTCACGTCCCGTCTTCTATAGCTCACTTATTGATTAAGTTGGGATTTTGATATTTTGCAGACTTTACCTATATCCCCTAAGGGCGTATTTCAGGAAAATAATTTTATTTATACAGGGTGGTCCAAAAGTGTGACGTCATAAGAATCTATTTTTTTAGGTTACATGCCATAAATATTCTTACTTATTTGGATGCATCTTATAAATGCTTTCATACCTCTAAAATTTTAATGATATCGGTTCAGTATTATAGGCGAGAAAAAGCAGTTTTGCACTACTGGTTTTAAAAATCAATAAAAAATTAAAATAATGTCTCGTTAATAAAATTATATATAGGTATTAAAAAAATAAGGTCAAACAGTCTCGTTAACCAAGTTCTATTAATACGAAATGTATAGGGTGTCCAAAGTTTCGTGTCAAACTTTGCAAACTTTAAAGCAATTTATTTTTTTATTTCAAATTGGATCCTCTGTATATTATTATGTCATTCGATGCAGAATTCAAAATCAAACATTTGTTCAAGTCTTATTTGCTGAAAACTCATTTTACCAACTATTCCAATACTCATTATTATAAAAAAATATCAAAGGTGGCTTTGCAAAACAATTTATTGGTATTAAAGTTTATTAAAGTGATAAAAGCCCATTTTGACTTAGTTTCAAATATTGCTAGATTATTATTAATTATTTAAGCTATATTATTTTTTGTAATGGAATACAACCAAGACGAGCTCGTAGATATGATTTTCATATTAGGAGCATGCGAAAAGAATTCTGTTTTGTTACTTTAGCAAACGTTAATACCAAAAAATTGTTTTTCAAAGCCACCTTTAATACTTATTTATAATAATGACTGTTGAAATAGTTGATAAAATAAGTTTTCTGCAAATAAGTTTTTATGCGTTAGAAATTGCGATAGGGTTGTAATTAGAACAAATCTATAATTTTTAATTCTGCATCGAATGACATAATAATCTACAGGGGTTCCAATTTAAAATAAGAAAATTAAATTGATTTAAAGTTTGCAATGTTTAACACTAATCTTTGGACACCCTTTCGTATTCGTATTAATTAAACTTGGTTAACGAGACTGTTTGACCTTATTTATTAAGTACCTTTG
Source organism: Polydrusus cervinus (assembly GCA_935413205.1). NCBI lineage: Eukaryota > Metazoa > Arthropoda > Insecta > Coleoptera > Curculionidae > Polydrusus > Polydrusus cervinus. The sequence continues at coordinate 5,729,494 of OW284520.1, forward strand.
TATAATTTTAATAACAAGGCATTATTTTTATTTTTTATTAATTTTTAAAACCAGTAGGTAGTGCAAAACTGATTTTTATTAGTGTTTATGTTTTTTCGCCTATAATACTGAACCGATTTCATTAAAATTTTTGGGGTATGTAGGCAACTATAAGAGGCATCCAAATAAGTAAGAATATTTATGGCATGTTATCTAAAAAAATAGATCCTTATGACGTCACAATTTTTTGGAACATCCTGTATAGACAAAAATATTTTCCTGAAATGCGCCCTACGATACAGGTAAAGTCTGCAAAATTTAATATTCTAACTGAATTAATAAGTGAGCTATAGAAGACGGGAGGTGAGGTGCAGGACCCCGTATATTTTTTTTGCAAAATAATGTGAGGTATGAATTTTTAGAATTATCTTAATAAAAATGTTTCAATAAAGGGATTAGGTCAAATTTCTCTATAAAACTGCTATAAAACTAACTGGAAAGATGTAAATGTAACAAATACTTCTTTTTTAAAACATAATGAATTTTTGTAGTAGATATCAGATACCTCTACTAATAAAAATGGTTTAGGTAATTATTTTTCTCATTGCGATAAAAATATTGAGTTCTTACCTCGCTAAAAAGATCTAAGTCGTAAGTATTATCATCATCAGCAAAATACAAAACTCCATTGTAAGCATTCTCACGTACCCATTCAAGACCTTTGTTCCTATTTGATACACCCCTTGGCCTTGGACCTTTAGTTTTGTTTTTGTATTGAACAGGCATGGGAGCTAAAAAAAATTAGTTCAAATTAATCTAGTAAATATGTTTTTAAAATTTATATTGAGAAACGATTTCACACCTACTTAGTACAATAAATTTTTAGTGAAATAGACAATATTCTTACCAATCATATAATGGTATCTAATTCCAGATCTTTTTAAAATCTCTTCTACAAGGCTATTGGTAGCATAAGCATCTTCAATCACAAGCCATATTAAATTTGGAACTAGCATAAGAGTATGCGACATCCGAGTCAACTCGGCTAGTTGCTCTGGTCTTCTATATGTTGGGGTTATTATATACAAGGGGGGTAAGTCGGGGGTAACTTTGCTGAGGATAGCTTCACACTGAAAAGAAGAATATTTTTGGAAAAACATTCTGTGCCAAGAAAGAAATATTTTAGTCAGAAAATGTACCTAATAAGAGTTTTGAGAATATTGCGGTAGAGCAAAAACAAATCTACTTATTTAACTTACCGGTGTTTTTCTATCAAAAGTGTAGTCATTTTGCGTATATGGAGAATAAATATGGTATTGTACAAATAAAATTGTTGCGCATATAAATACTATAAGGTACAGTTTCATAGGAATCTTCATTATTTCGGAAGCTATCTCTCCCTGAAACAAATAAGGTCATAGCTAATAATATACAATAGGTTTGTACAACAAAACGTATCCAAACTACTAATACCGGTGGCTATAAAGACGAGGTACGTTTTTCCCATAAAAAACTTACACAAAAATAAAGCACATGAACCAATTTCATTTTAAAAACAATAGTCTAGTTATGTGTTTATAAAATTATCGATTTAAAACGCTTGAATATTGTTTTATCATATAAGCACTTCCTTTATAATTTCCTGTAGTATATCAGTATATACACGGTGGTTAACATGTTACAATGCTTGTTTTAGCAGGATAAGTTCGAAAAACAATTAACCACTTAATTAGTTCCCCTATCTACACTGTTATAATATCAATAAATAAAAAAGATATTTATTTGTGCCAAAAACAACAAACAGTAATAAAATGAATTTGTAAATATTATATTATAATTAAATAACCATTGGTGACAGTAAATACCAGTTGACATAAAAAGGTAAAATTTTGATTAGTATTAAATTGGGATTCCAATTCGACCCTAAGAAATTTTTTTTGAAAGTGCATGTTTAATTTTTTTATATCAGATAATATATTATTTATTATACAGGGTGATTCATTAAGGTCGACGAGCGGCCATATCTCGTAAACTACTGGGCATAGAAATTCAGGAAAAAAAAATGATAACTAAAGTGGCCATGAGAAAATCCTGGAAATAATTTTTAAGTTTCGCATTTTGTCGCAAGAGGGCGTCATTGAAAAGTAAATTTTACATATCTCCGAAAATTCCTCATTAAGGTATATCTTTGATAACACCATTAAAAAGCTTGGACAAGTATGCATTATTTTGGTCTTATGCTCATTGGCGTACCGAATTTACTAAGAGGGGGGAATCTGTTGAAAGTGTAATAATTTAAATCGCTGTAACTTATAAACTACTTATACGATTTTAGCAAACTAAAGACTGTTTTTAAGAGAAATGTATGCACTTTCACCAATCGTATTTAGCTGTCCACAATATTTCTCAAAAAAAAAAATGCTAGAGGGCGCAAGTTGTAATAATAACATATTTTTTTATTTTACTCCGAAAAAATAAATCATAGGGTATAATTATGATACCATAATCGAAAAGTAGATGAAATTTGCTAAAAAAAATAAGAAAACCGCAGCTCGGTATCTCCGTTCGTTTCAGCGTTATCGCCAATAGAATAATTTTTAAAACTTTAAATGAAGAAGCGATTATATATTTTTTAGAAAAAATGTGGGACGCCACTGATATTTTTTTCATGGGGATATTATTTCGGATTAGCCTGGTCAATTATTCTGCATAAAAATAGTCTCTTGCGTTTTTCTCCTCAGGCACACCGTTCTTAATTAAAATAATTAAATTAAATTAGCTCTACTATTTATTATTATTATTATTATTATTATTATTATTATTATTATTATTATTATTATTATTATTATTATTATTATTATTATTATTATTATTCTTATAAACATGGATAATAAAAAATGTTGTTTCATAAAAATTGTTGGAAATAACCACCTTCACTTAATAGACATGCTTCCGCCCGTCTAATTTTAAAAACACCTTGATGTGGAAATTTTTGCAGAAATTTAGAATTTTAATATTTGCCCTCTTGCGGCAAAATAAAGAACTTAAAAATTATTTTCAGTATTATCTCATAGCCACTTCCGAGATATGGCTAATGGTCAGCCTTAATAAAACACCCTGTATATAGTATATAAATAATCTAGTTTTTTAGTGGAAATTGTTTTATGAACAAAATAATTTAGGTGGATTTCGCGTCTAAATTCGAGTTTTATATTATTATGTTGTTTATAGGTTAGAGTTAAATGGTGATATTTTTTAATTAATAATAATGTAATTAATTGACTGACTCACCGATTCATCAACGCTCAGCTAAAACTACTAATGCTTAAATGTTGAACTTTTAAATACAGATTTATTTTAAGCCGTAGACGTTCTCGAGGAAATGACATTTAAAAGCTCACCCTCTAAGGGGGTAAAGAATAAACCCGAGAAAATACTTTAACTTATTAATTCGTGTAAATTTGCCACAAAACTTTTAAAAAGCACTAGTTTTATATATTATTTCAATAAAGAATGCATTTTTCGAACCGTATAAGTTGTACCTACATTTAAAACTTATTTAATATTACAGAGCACGCGGTGTTCCGTACGAAATACTAAGTCATTAATTAGCGAATAAATAATACACATGTTTACATAAATTAATTGTAAAAAAGCAACATTATATCAAAAAGTAAATAATAAATTAAAGATATTTAAATAACATTTTTACCTAGAACTGTACAACACAAACATCTTTTATATGTAAATTTACTGCTTTCTTATAATATCTTATCTAACGAAAAGTTATTATATAGAAATAATTTAAGCTGATCGACTAAATTCTTTAAATAATATTTTTTTTTAGTTGATACCGCTCGCTAAACTACATTTAAAATATATAGATATATTGCTATTGTTTCAAACTGATTAAAATTTAGTGCATTGCGATATAGTTTATTTGCCTTAGCAAACCACTTATGGCATGTCATAATATTTTTTATGCATGGGAGCAACATTGTATACTCTTACCGTTCGCACAATGAGTTCTTAAGGGGGATTTCTACTGTGATGGTTTCAAAAAATCGAAAAAAAATTTCCGACGTTTTTCGACTCTCTATAGCCTCTAGAATAACCGTGTGTAAACGTTTTTTTACCAAATCTACTCCAAAAAAAGTTACATCCAATTTTATGATTGCAGGTCAGTTCTCACCACTAGCCGCTTTTGAGTTAGGCACACTCTGCATATGTAATCAATCTGAAAAACGGGTATCTGAGGGCGCTAAACAGGCCAGGCTCGCAAAGAGGCAGGAAGAATCAGCTCATTTATCATTTTTTGAGGAAGAGGAGGGTGTAATCTACGGGCCAGGCATCGCAGACTAAGTGACAGTGAGACTATTTTGTTGTGAGCCACTGTTGAAACTTTAAAGTTGTTTTTCTCGAAACCCTGTTTTTCGCGCTGGCGGAAAGTACTTCGGTATGTTCAAATTGTCAGAATTTAATGATTTTGGCCTTAAAATGCTCAGAATACAAGTGGTTATAGCCCCCTCTAGAATCAAGTATTTTGCGATATTACAGAAAATGTAACGGCCCTTAAAATGCAAAAAAATGGTAAATTTTCAAAAAAAATTTAAATCTCGCGCCATTTTAACAGTTACTCGAGTTTTGACTTGATTCTAGTGGGGGGCTATAACTACATGCTTACAATTAAAGAATCTGGGTAATTTTATTTTTGTTATGAATAGAAAAATTTATTTGAATTCCGCCAGCAAGTTACGTTTTTTTTTGAGGGGTTAACTCAAGTTTTTTATTTTTTGGGGGTTGAAATTTTTTTTTCTACATCTTATCTTTAATAAAAAGAATTGAAAACTGGTATTTCTGCATTTGTCTTATAATCCCCAGAAAAAAATCGTAACGAAACGATGAAAATAGGACCATCACAGTAGAAATCCCCCTTAAAAAGGATCAGTTGACTCAAAGATACCTTGAATGAAATATTTTATAAAGTAAGATCTAAAAAGAAGACACCAAAATGTCTTTTTCCCTAAAAAAACAATATAGGCAGTGGTAGCCAGAAAATATGCTCGGGGAGGGGGGGGGGGGCTCAGTGGGCGTAAGTGGGATATTTTTTTTTTTTGAGAGAGGAATAGGGGACTACATATATTTCATGACATAGTACTTAGTGAAGAAGGCGGAAAAGCGCCGCAGGCGAAAAGTTTTCAGGACCACGCCAAAAGTTCGTTTAAAATTCACCTAGCTACTATCAGATTTCGAAAATTATTACCTCTCCCCATCTGCATAGTTGGATTAAATTTGTTTTTGTAATTTTTTTTTTATTCCTATCTGGCTCTTTATTAAAAAAAAAAACATTTTTTATATTTGTGAAAATATGAATATTGGTGACAATCCAAAATTTTAACATAAGACGTATGTATGACTCTAACCAGCGTTTTTCGGGCTCGGTTTTTCATGGTTAAAAATAATGTAAATATCGCTCACCACGCCAAAATTGATGATTTTTTCAGAAGTCATGTATTTTAGGAGCGTAGATCTAAGAGCAGTTTTTTGTGCAAATGCTTAAGTTTTGAAATACTCCTTCTTAAGTGCCGTTTTGTATATCCATAATAAAGCATTCTCGTTTCTTCCCACTATTATTTTTTAATTATAAATTATCACACTTCTTCCATAAAAAATGTTTCAATTTTATAGTCTTTTGTTTTTGTTGTAAAATTATTACATTGGGTTATATTTTTGCTGATTTAAAATAGCTCTAAAAAAGGAAAAACGGAAAAGACAAGTATATGTATAATGGGAAAATACTATAAAATATTATTAATTTTACTCGTTTTCCTTTAAAATTGCATCAAAAATCAATAACTAAAATGATTTGCTTCTGAAACCCTATTCTCTGTATAAAATAGGACTTTTAGAAGAAAAAGTTTAAAAACTAAACGTTTTCTACAAAACCTTTGTAATCTAAGCCAGGAATATATTATTTAAATCTGAGCTACGAGGGGGGGGGGGGCTGCAGCCCAGCAGCCCCCCTCTTAATACGCCACTGAATATAAGGGTATAATTTTAGCAAGTTATTTGTTTAGGTGTGGAAGGAAAAAAAATCAGATTTTAACTTAAAGATACCTTGAATGAAATATTTTATAAAGTAAGATCTGAAAAGAAGACACCAAAACGTCTTTTCTTGAAAAAAAAAACAATATAAGAGTATGATTTTACAAAGTTATTTTTGTTTGGGTGTGGAAAGAAAGAGCTCGGGGGTAGGGGATTGGAAAAATTTAGGGGTTGCAGAGGGCAAAAAATTATTTATTACTCACTCATAATTGAAAACTTCCTATAAAACACTGTCTTACCTTAATTTCTGTAAAGGAATACATCTTTTTACAATTGACTGTCACGATGTAGAAAATAAAAATGTATTTGATATTATGCTTATTTCAACTTAAATGTAAGAATTTTAGGAAATATTTACATATTAAAAGTTTGCCCAAAGTATTACACTGTCATTTAAGCTAAAATTGTATAAACCCAGACGTTTTTAGTAGTTATTCTTTATCGCATAGACGCATAACATGTTTTTACTATTTTCTTGGGCTAAAATGAAAATTTTAAATTCACCTTCTATCAGTATTTATACCTTAATCTTTAGAGATAAGATTTGCATATACCATAGCTATAAACATAATATGCAGATGAAAATACTTGTCTAAATAACTTAATTTAATAAATATAATATTAAACATTTATAGGTTAGTTTTTCCATTGGAATTGTCATAATATACAATAATTTTCAATAATCGCCAGGTTAGGTTAACCAGGGTTAGACAATTTTTTATAACTTTTTAGTTGTTTATACTACAAATGCATTTGTACAGTTATTTATTTATTTAATATTACCACATTCTACAGAAATAAAATAGTAGAATTTAGTGTCCGTTAAAATATATAAACAAAAGAAGCTTAGCGGCAAGCGGACAAAGTAGTGCGTCTATCTTTTGCATTAAAGTACACAGGGACTCCAAAGGTAATGGAATCCCTGGGGCACAGGTAGACAATGACAGGCTGTTTCGTTCTTGTTAGAACTCATCAGAAAGTCATAACCCGTAAGCGACCCCCAGTATAGCGAGCCTGTTCTTTCAAGGCGTTTTTAAGAAATAAAAACGCGATCAAAACCCCGTAACGCCATCATAAGGAATCAATATCTTTTGCATTGAGTTGATTCCTTATGATGGCGGTACTGGGTTTTCATCGCGTTTTTATTTCTTAAAAACGCCTTGAAAGAACAGGCTCGCTATACTGGGGGTCGCTTACGGGTTATGACTTTCTGATGAGTTCTAACAAGAACGAAACAGCCTGTCATTGTCTACCTGTGCCCCAGGGATTCCATTACTTTTGGAGTCCCTGTGTACTTTAATGCAAAAGATAGACGCACTTCTCTGTCCGCTTGCCGCTAAGCTTCTTTTGTTTATTCTACAGAAAGTTCCAATTATCGAATGGGAAATAAAAAAGTTTTAACATAACATAAAGCATTATCAAAAAGAAGAAACATAGATATAGTAAAAATAATAATAAAGTTGTATGATTATTATAATATACCTATTATATGTAAATAATTATAGAATTATTCGTTTAATGGAGGCCACAGTGCAGGCATGTATATCTAGCTGGTTTTGAATTTTGTTGTATTTTTCACATATTTGATGTATTGGAGAAAACTTAAGTGTATTTGTATTTAGAGTTGGTAGAGCAAAAGTCAGGTAATTAGGTGAGGTTGGCCTTGGCACTTGAAAGTGCAGGGATTGTAAAATGTTCCCAGCATCAATTTTCCCGAAAAGTACGTTATGCAGAAAGATAATTTGAGATTTTGTTCGCCGTGTTTCAAGGCTTTCCATTGAAAATCTTGCTAAGAGACGATCGCGGGGAAATCCTATTTCAGGATAGATTCCATCTAGCTTAAAACTGGTGTACTTTAAAAAGCGTCTTTGAATCTTTTCCAGATTATTGATGTGGGTCTGATAGAAAGGACACCAAATAACCGAGGAGTACTCAAGGCGTGACCTAACAAAGTTATTAAATAACAATCTAAGTGTGTCCCAACTCGTAAAATCTCCAGCGTTTCTTATAATAAAGCCCAACAATTTTAAGCTTTCTCCAACAATTTTAGAATGATGTTCACGGAAAGAGAGCTTTGAGTCCAGCACAACACCAAGATCACACACAGACTCACACCGTTTTAACATATCCCCATTTATACTATATTCATATACAATGGGATGCACCTTTTTAGTAAAGGTAACAATACTGCACTTAGACACATTCAGCAGCAATTTATTTTTTCTACACCACCTATTCATTTTCTCAAAGTTATTTTGTAATTTCATGCAGTCCCTCTCGTTTCTAATTCTAAGATATAACTTGACATCGTCGGCATAAATTAAATGATCGACGTCTAGAATAAAAAAAATATCGTCAAGAAATATAATGAAAAGTAGGGGTCCTAGATGTGACCCCTGGGGGACACCTGAGGTGGCAGCAAACTCTCTGGAATTATGACCATGGCATTGAACATATTGTATGCGGTTAGTCAAATATGACTCAAAAATTATGCGATGTAAAGTAAAATTAACCAATAACCCCCCCCCCCCCCCCCCCAATTTACCCCCTAAAAAGTTATTTTTTCTTTTCACTAACTCCGGCCAAAAAAAAAATGATGCAGAACTTTTTTTATTTCCTTGTGTTTACATATTTCCACCAAATATCATCTATCTAATCATTAGCTATTATAGTTAGTACCCACAGAAGTTGTAGTTATCTGAATGTATAAAATAAAATAATTGGTAGCAAAAAATATTTCGTTCTATAGAAACTAATTAAACAACAAAAACAGAAACCGACTTGTATTGTTTGAGCAAAATTATACCTTCTAGCTTTCACTTAATTTATAGTGTTTTAGTTATTTTTTGTTGCTTAATACAACTCTAACGTTCCCTGTTCTCAAAATGCCAAACAAACATAATAAAATAACTTTAATACCAATTACATGGCATTATTAAGGGTTTCATACCACACAAAAAGCTGAATTAGTTTTGGATATGGTCGGTCGTAAAGATAAAGTTTTGGTATCAAATAATTGTGTCCAAATCCAGGACTGGATTCAGATTAAGGTAAATCAATGGGTTACAATTATTACCCTGGACTAGAAAAAAATCAAAGAAAAAACTCTTGTTAGAAAAGTAAGGATACTTATTGCGTGTAGTGAAACTATGGAATATTTATTATTTATAGAAAAATATCATTATCCAGAAATGAAAATGTGTCATACAGAGTGGCCATTAGTTGACCATTACTGGTATTTGAAATTAGAGAGAATGTACCATTTTTAAAGCTTTTTTTTAAAGTTCCATCAGTAACGCGGTGCCGATTTGTCTTTGCTTTATGCGATACCGGGTGATTTGTTAAAAAATCTAAAATTAAATTCTTTAAATAAAATTTTCGTACTTTTTTCGCTACATTATCACTTCTTTTATGTCGTTTTTTTCTTGCAACTGAGTTATCATCGTCAAAAAATCAAATTTTTTAAATTTAATACGTTTTACCAAAAATAAAATAATTTATCACTTTTTTTTACTTACATTTCGGCACATCGTTTGCAGATACCAATATTGGTAAATTAAATAGTTGCCGCCCTATATACAGGGTGTCTCTAAAAGGTGCAAAAAAAAAGCTACTACAAGTTCCTGAGGCGTAAATATGACGATCTAACCCAACTTACCTTAGTCCAAAAGTGGATGATTTCGGAGATACAGGGTGTCAAAAATTCAATTTGGTTTTCATTTTTCATAAATAACTTTTTTAATAATTGGTGTATTGTCACAATATTCGGGTTGGAGGGATTATGCGGGGTGAGAAATTAGAATCTGCTCTAATTTTTATTGTAAAGTTCAGAGGGCGCCAGCTGCGGTACCTTGCACAAATTGAAAATAAAATAATTTTTTTGAGCCACCCTATATTTAACTTTTAATGAAAAATTAGGATTCTCCAACGTCTTTTACCTAAAAAAAGTATACTTGGTAAGAGTTGATTTGAGCAGCTGTTTTTGAGATATCTGGATTTAAAAAATTGGTTAGGTGTTTTTTTAAAAGTTTTTAGTGCCATACACGAAGTGAATTTTTTAAATCCAGATATCTCCAAAACAGCTACTCAAATTAATTCTTACCACGTATACCTTTATTAGGTAAAAGACGTTGGAGAACCCGAATTTTTATTTAAGAGTTAAATATAGGGTGGCTCAAAAAAGTTATTTCGTTTTAAATGTGTGGAAGGTACCGCAGGTGGCGTCCTCTAAACTTTACAATAAAAATGAGAGCAGATTCTAATTTCTCACCCTGCATAACTCCCCCAAGCCGAATATTGTGACAATATACCAATTATTAAAAAAGTTATTTATAAAAAATGAAAACCAAATTGAACTTTTGACACCCTGTATCTCCGAAATCATCCACTTTTGGACTAAGGTAAGTTGGGTTAGATCGTCATATTTACGCCTCAGGAACTTGTGGTAGCTTTTTTCCGCACCTTTTAGAGGCACCCTGTATAATATAAACATGTTTTTAGAAGCCAAAAATAATTCATCATTTTTATAGGATTTCCATCTGACAACACCTTATTTAGTATCCTTCCGTGACAGATTTTCTTAAAATATGTTTAAGCCTGTTAAATTAATTAATATAAGTCTTTGAAATGTAATTATTCCTTTTAATATGTTTCTTATCTTTAGATAATATAATCAGAAAACATCCTTACAACATGCCAGTAGTTTCAGTCTATGAAATTACTAATTTAGTGCATTAAACAATTCAAATTTTTATAAAAAATTAATAAACAATTTAAATAATATGTTGCTTATTTTTGATTTAATTCCAAAAGATAAATGAAAATTTAAAACCGTCAGAAAACACATATTTACCTTACAGTTCTCTGAATTCTGATTTGGTTAGACCAAATAGCATTCAGTTCTATTGATCACTGAATATCTTGGCACCGAATTCATTGCGGTAAATTTTCATGCCAAATGTCTATATCAATTGGACCTAATAACTACTTACTAACTAAATTGTATGTTACTTACCAGTAAGTGATAGTAAAGTGGTTCTCTATTTTCCTATACGTTTTTATCAACATCCTTGGGGATGTTGATCAAATTTTTTTCCGGTTTTATTTTTGTATAAATGATTGTGCACTGATCATTTTTATTTTTGACTGTTTTAGGCCCTAGGAAACCGTATTTCTGTATGTAATACCAATAAATGTGCTGGGAAATCTTTCGTGACAATTCTAGCAACGGTTTGTTCAGTCACTACCGTGTTGTGGCATATTGTTCAGTGTCTCTCTGTCTATTCCCTCATGTTGCCCTTTTACCACCCGCGGTTGAGGGGTTGATCGATTTGGGATCCCCAGCGTATTTGAAGGCGGTCGCTGTTATCGTATGTTGCGAGAAATGTTTGAAAGGTGGCGTTATAAACCTGACTTCATCATGAGGAATATTGATTTGTTTTGGGGTCTAAAAATTAGATTTCTTCTTGTGTTTTAAGAAATTGGAAAATGTTTAGTGCGAAAGTCATGTGACAATGGTTAGTCAGGCCATGCCATCAACACCAGATTGTAGGATTGTAGATTGTAGGTAGGCAGTGGCGACGCCAGGATTTTTGGGATGGGAGGGCACAAATGGGCTCGATGAATTTTGAGTGAGCACTACCCAAAATAAAAGTGACATCTAAAAAAAAAAGGTCGCCGGCCTCCCGACGCTCTGGAACGGAACGCTATATGTAGCGACCAATAAAACTTCCCTCTTGTTCTAAGTGATGTCTCAACAAAAAAAAGTCATCGCTCGCTTGAAAATACCGTCCAACCACTAGTCAGTACGGAAAAATGTGCTTTCTTAAAGATACTCCAACAAAAACCACGCACCATTACTTCTTTTTATGAAAGAATAAACAGATACCAAAATCAAATCTTACAATATTTTCCAAACCTTCTCCCAAACGCACACAACCTATATGCACCCTGGTTCTCCAAAAATATTAAATCCATAACATCACTTAACCAAATACAATAAAACAGAAACAAATTCCAGAGTTATTTTGGCAGACTTCCAAGAAATCCTCAGCACTATACCCGATCATCTTCAAATATACACCGACGCATCAAAAACTGACATTGGCATCGCTGCAGCAATAGTTACCCAAGAAACCATCCTCAAATTCAAAATGTCACAATACACCACTACCTTCACAGCTGAACTTTACGCCATCCTTCAAGCCCTCAAGTTTACTTTGAACAACAAAATTAAGCGCTCTGCTATTATATCCGACCGTCTCAGTGCAATAACCTCTATTACCCACACTTACCCTACCCACCCAATAGTAACTTCTATCAAAGACATACTCCACCTACTACAAAATGCCTCCCAAGAAGTAGTCCTACTTTGGGTGCCTTCCCACATCGGCATCCCAGGGAACGAGAAGGCCGACAACTCTGCAAGAAGTGCAATCACGGACAAAAACTTAACCATCGTAACAGAAAGCACCGCGAACGACCTTAAAGCATACATAAAATCAAAAACTCTCAACGCATGGCAAACAGAATGGAACCGATCACAATCAAAACTAGCCAATATAAAACCCACAATAAACCCATGGTGACCCTTAGACATTAATCGAAGCTCCCAAGTCTGCATCTTCAGACTAAGAATAGGGCACACAAGACTAACCCACGGATACCTAATCTCAAGAACCGAACCACCAAACTGTGACGAATGCCAGGAACAACTAACCATCCGGCATATCCTAATAGACTGCCCAAAGCTTACACGAGGCTCTAGCGAACAACTCAAACAGTGCGAAAAACCTAATAAACTTTTTAAAAGACTGTAACTTACTAAAAGACATCTAACACATCAGGCACAAACAATTAATTATCAAATCAAATAAATATTTAATTAATGACCCATCGCGGTCGATGCGCTACTCCACCAAAAAAAAAACTTTTATAGCCAAATCCCTCTTCCCCCGAAAATTCCACTACAATACCGGATCCATCAATTTGGGGGGGGGGGACCAGGGTGGGCACTCATGTTCCCTGGCGCCGCCCCTGTAGGTAGGGGTTCTCTCTACAGAGGTGAAATTAAATGTTTTTATTTTAATATGAAGCCCCCTAACACTCCACTATCATTTCTTGCATCTCTTCTTTGTTCCTGCCTTTGCAAGTCCCTATGATTTCTTGCATCTCTTCTTTGTTCCTGCCTTTCTTCACATCTGCAGTTATTTATTACAGTGCCTTTTGTCTCAAATTTCTTGATAGTCCTTTCGACTGTAGATTTTGCAGGTATCGGTCTATTCGGATACAGAGCAGCAAACATGTCTGACACATTTTGATAACTATTTCCTTGATAATACCATTTAATCATCAATATTTTTTCTTCAGAAGTGTAATTCATGGCTAATATTTTCGATATACGAGTTTTTATAACAATATAGCACACATTTCAAAATGACAACTTTATTTGACAGTCATCTTTTACATTGACTGGTGCCCGCAAATACGGGGCCATAAAAAGGAGAAATAGTTTAAAGAAATCGGCCATAACCCGTAAACGGGCTCATCAAAAATATCTAAAGTTATTCTTTTGAATGTGGGTTTTAGTGCTCTTTAATAAACCTAAATAGAATTTTTCTCTAAAATAATTAGGGAAGCCAATAATTGACCCCATTTAAAATTACATGGGATTTCCTATGTCCCGCTCGACGATGCAACACCCGGTATAGAAGTTTCAATTTGAAATAAGAAAAATAAATTGATTAAAAGTTTGCAAAGTTTGACACTAAACTTTGGACACCCTGTACAATTAGTTTTAATCAAACTTACTTAACGAGACTGTTCGACCTTATAAGTACCTTTTTATAATTTTTATAACGAGGCACTATTTTTATTTTTTATTAATTTTTGAAAACCATTGGTGCAAAACTGATTTTTCTTAGTGTTTATTTTTTTCGCCTATAATACTGAACCGATTTCATTAAAATTTAGTGGATATGTAGGCAACTATAAGAGGCATTCAAATAAGTAAGAATATTTATTGCATGTTCCATGGTAATGGCTTAAAAGTTAGTAACTTGCCTTGTCACTTGGTGTCTTTTATGATTAAGAAAATGTACATAAAACAAAGATCGAGTTTAAAGAAAAATCATACTAAATGAAATAATCGCCAAAAAAAAGTAAAGAAATCGACCCCAGTGCTTTAAAATAACTTAATTATCTAATAGCCAAAAGTTTTGAAAGGGGACCTCCTATTTAAACATTAAATCATCATTCAATTCCGTGTATGTAAATCAACTAAATTAGGATATTAGATAAAGTAGGTTGAAATTTCCCCTGTGCTGTAACGAAGTGTTAACTGCCTCGTATTTAAAGATAATTTACTATGAAGCAGTGCGGGTAGGTAGCGAATCAAAAATGAGTGAGTTTTAAATCACTAGTAATATTGAATTTTTCTTGTTCCTAACCCTTATTGAGCCTGTTATTAATTATATTATATCTCTCTTTCTGTATTATGTCTCGGTTGTATTATGTAAAATTCCCAAAATTTTTATTTATGTATTTAATCTTTATTTCAAAATTACATTGTAATATACAAATAAGTAATAAACAAAGTAAAAAAAAATGTCGTCAAAAAAAAAACAGAAACAAAGCAACAATAGTTACAATTCACAAAATCTTAAGTGTCTAAGTAATCGCTTAACTTATAGGGTTCTAAATCAATTAGAAAATTTTTGAGTTTCTTCTTAAATAGGCGTTCGTTTGATGCGTCCTTAATTCTAGCATTCAATTTATTTAACATATATTTAATATATATCAATATATACTTCTGAAACATTTTCATCATCATATGATATGTCCAGAGCTTCTTAAAGCGTAATTCCACTAGAATTAAATATGCTGTATGATAAAATTAATTTTGGCTAAACCGCCTAACGGGCCCATATGGGGACACTAATATTTATACTAAAATAAGGATATTAAAATAAAAATATTATAAAACGAAACATTATCATACAATGTCCGTTTGAAGGTCGGAGACATTGATGTTTCTTGACTGATAGAAGAGTTTTGGACTTGCATTGTCTTTATTTGTTTAATATCACAACGTTTCAACTGGTAAGTATCTCCAGCCGTCTTCAGGTGAATACTAAATAAGTTAAGTAACTACAGCTCTATTTATACTAGCTAGATGCACTGAAGCATGACTGAGATGGGTGCAGTCATGCGTTTAGTTCGTGTGCGGTATTTTAAGTTTACGTCTACCTAACAAAGGTTTCCAGATATTTCTTATATCTAATAATGGCTTAGTAAAACAGTCTGGGTTCTGGTATATGGTAGCAGCTTCTTTGAACTTCATCTTCCTCCAATGTGGTTCTTTATGCAGGATTTGAGCTTCTTTCCACTTGATGTGATGACCGTGTGTCCAGACATGGTCAGCTGCACCTGATTTTTCGGTTTCTCCTTTAAGCGTGTTGTTTCTATGTTCCTTGACCCTAGTTTCAAGTGGCCTTAGAGTCTCACCAATGTAAGATCGGCCACATTCGCAGGGGATCTGGTAGACACAGTTCTTCCTGTCTTTTTGACTTGTTGGTTTCGTCTTCGTCAGGTGGCTTCTTAAAGTGTCTTTCGAGCTGAATGCCGTATTGATGTTGTATCGTTGTCCTAGTCTTCTAATTCACTCAGATACTCCTTTGACATACGGAATGTTTAGTGTTAATTGAAACTCTTGCTTCTTTTGTGTATTTGGCCGATTCTTGCGATTTTCCAATAGTTTATCAACTAAATGCCTGGGGTAGCCATTTTTGTTGAGGTCGGTCTTGATGTATTGTATTGATGCTTCAGTGCATCTAGCTAGTATAAATAGAGCTGTAGTTACTTTACTTATTTAGTATTCACTTGAAGACGACTGGAGTTACTTACCAGTTGAAACGTTGTGATATAAAACAAATAAAGACAATGCAAGTCCAAAACTCTTCTATCAGTCATTATACATATATAACTTATACAAATTGGATGTCCATAATTTCTCAGTAATTTTATAATCACTAATATCGAAAAATCGTCAGTTAAACAACAAAGAACGTAAAAACTGGCTTCTGAAATAAGACTCGCATGCGAGCTTCCATGCAAGTTGACATTCGCGTTAGCTCCGCCTCCTTGAAATCAGGGGCTCCCGCTGTCACCTTTTGGTACCGTTAGGCGTTAATGGGTTAATTGAACTGCCAAAGAACTGAATAGAGCGACACCTTGCAGATAGTTGATTGTGTTATTACTAATCGACGTATGTCCATTGTCCATACGTACGATTTCTGTAATGCCAATCCTGAGAAAATTAATCTAAGCAGATCGAAGCATAGTCTTGTACCTCATCTAAGGTTGTTACATTGTTACATTGTTATAAAACATTTTGTTGGGCAGATTAAAAGAAGAGAAAGAAAAGGATGGCTAGTAATATTTCTAATATGCAAGAATGCCTTTGTGTGGTCAGAAATAGAAACTAATGATACTGTAGTTGATGAAGACATAATAAGGGTTTTGCAAGATCCACTTAAAGACTAAAAAAATAATTTTCTGTTTCAAGTAGGGTTTAAATTTATGAATTGTAAAAGTTTGTAACTTTTTTTTTTCAAAAAACCAAAAATTTGTTAATACCCACCCAAGTTGATAGGAAAGTATGACCTATAGACATAAATTTTAAATATATATATTTTTTGTTTTAGTGTCATCGATAATTATGTTTAGGATTTAAAGTTTAGCAATCACATATTCAACCATAAATTTTAAAAAAACAATCTTATAAAGTGGCCCTAAATACTATGAGTAACCTATGGAGATCACAAAAGTTTACTTAATAAAAATGAGTTCACACTTACCCGGGTTGACCTTATTACTTCCGGTTATACCGGAAGTAGCTGCCAACTTCGTTTTTTTAAATTTTTTTTTGTATATTTGGCTTTTGCTCAAGATTTTTTTCATACTTCTAATAGTTCTCGAGATATTGGCATTTAAATCCTAACATTTACTGAACTTTGACAGGTTATAGTATCGTAACAGTGCATCTTAAAGAAAACCGGCTTGCAACTATGTTGCTTTTTAATTTTTGACACATTTAAATAATGGGTACTTCCGGTTTAACCGGACATCCAAAAGTTAACCGGAAGTTAATTTTTTAAGTAGAAGATTAAAATTTATGATAGGAACGTGAAAGCAGTTTTTTTTGTAAGATGCACCTTTGAGATGCCACAATCTGTCAGGGTACCAAAAATATCATTTTTCAAATGCTAATATCTTAAAAAGACGTTTACCTGTTATACCCAATATATTTATAATCTTGAGAAAAATAAAAAAAAATTATTTAAAACAACAAAATTTACAGCTATTTCCGGTATAACCGGAAGTAATAGCCAGATAGAAACACTTTGTTTCAGAGTAGAACGCGATATTTTTTGGAGCATTTAATTTTTTGAAAAAAATAAAAATAATAATAATAATAATAATAATAATAATAATAATAATAATAATAATAATAATAATAATAATAATAATAATAATAATAATAATAATAATAATAATAATAATAAACGATTGGTGATAAACGATAATTTAAAAAAAATATCACTGATAAAAAATCTAAAAAAAAAACAGGATAATGGTAGCTTTTGTTGCTATTATAGAGAGGGAATACAGAAATAAAACAAAATATATTAAATAACATTTACTTAAGGACTATAATACTAAAAGTAAATATTTTTACAATATATAGTTATGTTAAGCAATCCCGCATGAGACAATATTTTATTCTATCTTATATTGCACATTAAAGTAAGAGATCAAAAATCGTAGTTTACATTAATTTAAAGATAGTACAGCGCATTCTATGTTCTGTTGTCATCGAAAATGACAAAGAAGAAATTATTTACAATAATGATGTATTTTTACAACTGCCATATATTACACTACTTATATAGTTACAGTAACTGATATGTATTTTTTCTTATATATAAATATGTTTGTATGAAGTGGATACAAAACAATTTTAAAGGTTCGACAAAAAGATGATTATATATTATACCGGGTGTTGCATCGTCGAGCGGGACATAGGAAATCCCATGTAATTTTAAATGGGGTCAATTATTGGCTTCCCTAATTATTTTAGAGAAAAATTCTATTTAGGTTTATTAAAGAGCACTAAAACCCACATTCAAAAGAATAACTTTAGATATTTTTGATGAGCCCGTTTACGGGTTATCGCCGATTTCTTTTTAACTATTTCTCCTTTTTATGGCCCCGTATTTGCGGGCACCAGTCAATGTAAAAGATGACTGTCAAATAAAGTTGTCATTTTGAAATGTGTGCTATATTGTTATAAAAACTCGTATATCGAAAATATTAGCCATGAATTACACTTCTGAAGAAAAAATATTGATGATTAAATGGTATTATCAAGGAAATAGTTATCAAAATGTGTCAGACATGTTTGCTGCTCTGTATCCAAATAGACCGATACCTGCAAAATCTACAGTCGAAAGGACTATCAAGAAATTTGAGACAAAAGGCACTGTAATAAATAACTGCAGATGTGAAAAAAGGCAGGAACAAAGAAGAGATGCAAGAAATGATAGGGACTTGCAAGTTTTATTGTGCGTGGAAGAAAATGATGGGAAGATCAGCACAAGGAAACTTGAGGATGACATAGGATTAGATCACACCACAGCGTTACGAGCTTTGAAACGACATAAATATTATTCATACAAATATGAAAAGCACCAAGAGCTAAAAGATAGGGACGAAATACGACGACAGGAGTTTTGTTTTGGTATGATTGAAAGAGCAAACATGGATAGGGAATTTTTAAAAAACATTTGTTTCACTGCGAATGCACATTTACCTTAAACAATGAACCCAATGTTCAAAATTATCGATATTGGAGCAAAGAAAACCAACACAGGTTTGTCGAAACAAGGACGCAATATCCACAAAAAGTTAATGTTTGGGCTGGGATTTTCGGAGAAAATATTATCGGGTCATTATTTCTTACACGAAATTTAAATGCAGAATATTTTTTGGAACTACTTGAAGATCATATTTTACCTACTTTACATGATGCCGCCAGGGAAAATCAGGAAGTTTGGTACCAAATGGATGGCTGCCCGGCACATAGTACCCTGGCTGTCCGGGAATATTTAAACCGTGCTTTTAATGGAAATGTTATTGGCTTAAATCATATAGTAAATGGGCCAGCCAGGTCTCCTGATTTATCGCCAAATGATTTCTTTCTCTGGGGCCATTTAAAAAACAGGATATACAAAGATAAAAAATACCCAAATCTAGATGAGTTAAAAAATGCTATTTCTGCCGAATGCAATAGAATTTCAGTTTACCAACTAGCGAATGTAAGAAGAGAATTTTATGATCGCCACGGTTATTGTCTAGCAGTCAATGGAGGAATATTTAAACATCTTCTTAAATCCTAAAGTTCTAACAATTTAATAGTACTTACCTATTAATTAGTAAAATATTGAAACATGTAAAATGTCATAATTAACCTTGTAATTGGATGCTTTATTTTAGTTTTATTCAGATTAATTTGTACTCATAAATACACCTTTAATATTTTCGATGTACGAGTTTTTATAACAATAAAGCACACATTTCAAAATGACAACTTTATTTGACAGTCATCTTTTACCTTGACTGGTGCCCGCAAATACGGGGCCATAAAAAGGAGAAATAGTTAAAAAGAAATCGGCGATAACCCGTAAACGGGCTCATCAAAAATATCTAAAGTTATTCTTTTGAATGTGGGTTTTAGTGTTCTTTAATAAACCTAAATAGAATTTTTCTCTAAAATAATTAGAGAAGCCAATAATTGACCCCATTTAAAATTACATGGGATTTCCTATGTCCCGCTCGACGATGCAACACCCGGTATATGTACCTATAAATACAAATATTGCATTCTTATTATAATTATCTGCGCTATAACTGTATCAGGTGTAAAATATGGACAGTAATCAAGAATTCTAAAACAAAAAAATCAATATTATCGAATTTATCAGGTGGTGAATTTTAAGTTCACATTTGTTACAATAAAAAAAGTTATGACGTGTTAACCCAAGTCAAGAGGTTCAGGAAATGGAATAAATTAAGTTTTACAATAAATTATGGTTATTTTAATACAAGGGTCACAAAAGCTTTGACGTATATACAGGAACTGACATAAACGGACTAATAAAATGATGGATATCTCTTTCAGGCGGGTATACAGTGCCTGTAGGGCCAGTAGGTTGTGCACTCGAGTAATCTGTATCCATCCCTGCATTGGAATTTTCATGAAGTTTCCTCATATGCTTTTTTAGGTCAAAATTTCGACAAAATCCCTTCCCACATACCCGACATGTGAACGGTTTTTTGTCATTGTGCGTGTGCATATGAAATGTTAAATTGTACACTTGGTGAAACGCTTTTGAGCAAACTGAGCACTTGTAAGCTTTCTCCCCACTATGCGTTAACTTATGGTTTTTATAGTTCCCTTTCTGATGAAACCCTTTTCCACAAAATTCACAGATAAATGGCTTGTACCCAGCATGAATTCGCGCATGCGTATTCAGCGTTGAGGATCGGTTGAAAGCTTTCCCACAAGTGTGGCACTTATGCGGTTTTTCCGAGGTATGAATTATCTTATGGCGACAGAGAGTTGAGGCTTGCCGAAAGCCTTTCCCACAAATCTTACAGACAAAAGGCCTGGCTCCCGTGTGGACGGGCATATGCCTCGTAAGGTTGTAGTGCGCATTGAATACTTTGCCACATTCTCCACACTCAAAGGTCTTTTGTTTCGGAGGTGTTACCAAGGCCGAAGAGGTAGAAGAACTGTTCGAGTTGTTATTGTTGTTTGAAGAAGATTTTGGAGGGGTTTTCAATGGTTTACTGTTTCCAAACGATACGGAAGGCGGAACAGATGGCGTATTTCGAGTGGATTCCTGCACTGGGGGAGTATACAATGATACTGAACCTAACATAAGCTGACTAGGATGATAGTAGACTAGGGGGTAGTTGTGTAAAAGTTCAGGAGATCGAAGAACATTCGGCACGTACTTCTTAAAAGCGGACTCAAAAGCTGGAGAATACGGGAAACATAAACTTTTATCCTTTTCGGCTTCTTTTTTCTTTTGTTTGCTGTCTGGCTCCATTATCTTGGCTATAGAAAAGTTAAGGGTCCTTGAAGGAGGTGGAGCGGTCGCTTGGCTTTCGTTGTACAATTTTGTTGACGTCTCTGATGAAGCCATATTTTCTGTTTTGTGGCACATCTGAAAAGAAAACCCAATTTAGAATAAGTATGTGCTTTCTGGTTAAAATGTCTCGACAGGTTCATTATTCATCAAAAACTTTCAATCAGTTTTCCGTTTTTGCCTACTCCCCGAACATTTTACTAATATTTTTAAACGATATGGTTTACTCCCTAAGAAAATCTGAAATAGCGACTCTGTTCTAAAGAATAAAAATCCAACCAAACGCAAAGTTTGTACAGAGGTAGATTTCTATATAAAAAAAAACGTTTCAAATACGCATATGGCAATTTTTTACGCCTTCGTGTAAATTTTCTTTTCACAAACTATAGACCAAAGGTTTTCCAGAATGTACTTCTCCACCCACTATTTACCCATCGTGGAAGTCCTTTGTCCTGAGTAGATTGCGTATGCACTTATTCGCTGTGCTCCGCGGTTTTCGGCAAAATAAAGCGTAATATTCGCGTCTTATTTCTCATGATTTAAAATATCAATCACAAAAAAAGCGCGTTTTACACCCGATGGGGCGTGCTCGAATTTTCCCAAGTTGACTTGGAGCTGTCTGTTACAGAACTCCGGTTAAAAGGTAAGGATTATTCAGACAATTTAGTCCGTATCGACGGATTTATTCATATCGCATACATATGAAAATTACGAAAAAAAACGAATAAGTTCATAATTTTTATATTAGATTAGCTGTTTATTTTTTAACTGAACTGTGCCTGGATACACCTACCTTTAATTACTATGCAATATCAGTGGCGACTCGTGGATATTGAGTATCCGAGGGCGTAAACTTGAGTGCCTGCGGATATTTTTCTAATTTTTGAGGAAATATCTAAAATGCATGAGGTACAAATTTAATTGGCCACGATGTGATTCACGTCTCTTTATTTTTTTAAGAGCATCCTAACAAGATTTCTAAATTCTTCTCCAAAGTTACCAACTCTATGCGAAATTAAAACTACAGTTTTTCTATTTCTAGTTACCCATCAGCAAAATCAAAACAAATGTACTTGAATATAATGTCAAATTAAAATACTGATAATAGTAATATTTTTTCGACGAGGTCTTCTTATAATCTGGACGTTAATTTGAACATTTATTTAAAAAATTAATTTTTTAAGTAGGGGAAGCCGGGGTATAATGAGCACAGGGGCATAATGAACATCTCCTATAATTTGGTGAAATTTCGCAGTCTGGCAACACCGATCGGAAATATTGCAAAAGGCGAGTGGACGTAAGAATCACCTCACACTCACATTAGTCAAGTCCAACGCTCGCGGCGGTTGTTATTACTAGAGGACATAAATTTGTGCACGTGATATAATTTTATACTATTTTGAATAGCCTACTATGCCAACCAGTGTCTTGTTTTTGACTTGTTATAGTTTTAAGTTTAAAAGGTAAGTTTAGTTTTTAAATTTATGTATATACAAATAACAGAACTGGTGATGTTTCTTTTCAATAGTTAAAATAATCCAATTTGACACCTGGGGCATGATGGGCAGGGCAAAATGAGCGCTATTAATGTGCTCAATATGCCCTTGCAAAAATTGCCCCATAGATAAAAACCTAGTAGATGCATTTGTGAACAATTTTTTTTTTCATTTCAGTTATTCAATTATGGTGCGTAATTACAAAAAGAAGACTGAGAGACAGTCCTGGACAAAAAATCGTGGAAAAACAGCTATTTTAACATAGTCCCCTTACTTGAATGAGCTGAATCCACAAAAGTCAAAGAAGCTAAGATATCTAAAGTAGAAACTAAAAAGCGAAAGGTATTTGAGAGCTAAGAAAATGAAAAAAAGCTGCTGATGACTCCGACTCTGCAAGTGAAGTATCTGATGTAGACTGTTTTATACTATGGCTACTCATATCTGCAGTCAAGTAAAGGTTGGGTTGCAGCTTATGCGCAAAATGGACTCATTTCTCCTGTGCTGGAAAAGAGGATGAAGATGAGGACTGTAAATACACTTGCGAGCAGTGCCAGAACTAAGCGAAATTTATTATAAATACCCATGCTCATTGTTCCCCGTTGCGGTGCTCATTTTACCCCATATCCGGGGCACAATGAGTTTTTATTCAATAAATTATATTTTTATTTTTTTTTAGTTCGTTAAGTACATTTATGTTAAAATTTAACTTTTGTAATATAAGTTAACAAATATATAACAAAATGCACCTAAAATAATCTTTACATTACTAATAACGAGTTCATAATTACGTTTTTTTTACGGTGCTCATTATGCCCCGGCTTCCCCTAGGTATTGAAATAATTGATATGATTTACATTCTTGGTGCAAGTGACAAAAATACATTGTTGGCAAAAAAACGTTATCATGAAGAATATTCAGACAGCCGACCACCCAATAAACCATTAAAATTATTATTTAATTTCATATTGTTAAAAATATTTAAAATCCTTAATATCTGCAGAATGGAAATTGAAACAGTTTTTAAAAATCTATTATCAAAGAGGTGAGGGTCAAGAGAACGCATTGTTTTTAGTCTAATGTAATAAAATAATCTTGGAGAAAAATTTGAAAATATTTATATGCTCATTTCTTAACCAGTCAGTGAATTCTGCTAAGGTTTCTTGGGAGGGGAGGGGGGGAGAGAGGTTGGTTTAACGACAAGAAAATAAATTATTTCAGGGGATTGACAGTAGACGAAAGATACGTCACTGATATTATTAGCTGAATATAAGGGCGGTCACATTTGGTGGCGGGTTTGTCTCAGGGGGTTAAGGGTGCCGCTTTACATCAATTCAGGCGGAGTTGATCGTTCATGGTTCGACGGGAGGCCCGCGGCGCAATTCGCGGCGCAAACAAACTGCTCGCGTCCTGTTTGCTTCTGCCGCCCCCAGAGGTCGCAATGCAAGAGGATGTTTCCAGGCGACCGGATTAACGAGTAACCGACCGCGCTTTCTGGATTTTTCTCTAATTGACTTTTGTCTCTCTGACTTTGTATTTACCTTCGCCAGGGACATTTTTTATTCGATATAATAGTAAAAAATATTTTTAACAAATATACATAATACCGGATGTCTCATTATGGATGGCCACTGGCCGTATCTCGGAAACTACTGGGCATAAAAACTTAGGGGGAAAAAACGTAATTATAGAGAAAATCCTGAAAATAATTTTAAGTTTCGCATTTTGCCGCAAAAGGGCAAATGATTGAAATTCTATATTTCTCCGAAAATTCCCACATTAAGGTATACCTTTGAACATCATTAGAAAGCTTAGACAATTCTGCATCATTTTGGTTTCAGCCTCATTGGCGCACCGATCTTGATAAGCGTGGGGGAAGCTATTGAAAGTGTAATATTTTAATATGCTGTAACTTCTAAACGACTTAACCGATTTTAGTAAACTTAAGCTTGTTTGGAAGAGAAAGGTAAGTACTGTTAATTGTTGTATCCCTTGGTACACGATAGTTCCTAATAAAATAGCTAGAGAGTGTAATTTGTAATAGTAACAGTTTTTTGATTTTATCCCGAAAACTCAAATCATAAGGTTTAACTATGACATCATAATCGGAAAGTAGATTGAGTGCGTATATTTTTACTAATTTTTGAGGAAATTCCTAAATTGCCTGACTTAAAAATTCATATAGAAAACATAGGCTAGGAAAATTGGCCAAGATATTTTCGTGTGTTTTTTTTTTATCTAAACAAATTAAGATAAATAAAGATTTTTCTAATTTTCTCGAAAACGAATAGACCGATTTAAAAAAATCAAACGTCAAAATAAAGCACTTTGAAAGACCTTTCAAACAAGCCATTACTTGATACCCCTTGTCATTTAAAATTTTTAAGGGGATGACCCTGGGGAACAGAGGGTAAAAGGGGGTGAAGTAGTTTTTGGTTAAAAAGTTGTCCCCTTTGGCATATCTTTTGACGTGTCTCGGCGTTTTTTCTTTTAATCAGGGGTTATCGATAAATCCGTGGTGGGAAGTTTTCAAATGAACACCCTGTATAATATTATACAAGTAGCCTCGTTGTACGGTATCTACTGATCTTTGTCTGTGGAAAATCGATATTAAAAAAAATTATATGAACCCAATAAAAGGCCAGAATTAACCATTTTCTCCCAATTCGCTTTACTGTGTACGTCAATGAGATTTTCCGTCTCTTCGGCTCGGGTGTAATTATCTACAACAAATATTTGCTCGGCATTTACCTTTTAACTATCTGGGTTCGACTTGCAACGACTGGAGACGTCGTGCGTATGGAATACGCTTCCACACCCCCCAATACACACAGTTTTTAATCTCTTCCCTAAATCCCACTTGCGAAATCATTCGGGATGTTTCGAATCTATTTGTTTCATTCTGTTGCACATTTGAGAGGTTTAAATGATGTAACAAAAATGTTGCATATGAAATTTTATATTAAAATCCAAAGGGTCTTTTAATATAGACAAGATTGCTTGTATTTTGGGTGTGGGATATTTTTATCGTAAAAATTAACCATTCTTTTTTTAGCAGCCAATTTTTACCAGGCGCGGATCCAGAACTTCGTTATTTTTAAAATGTAGGTGTATGTAAATAATTTTTATAATGAAAAGCGCTTGCCGGCGTGCAGACAAGATTAAAATTGAAAACTTAATATGCCTCCGCTGGAAATCGAACACAGAACCTCTCGATTAAGCATCAAGCGCGTCTGAGAATATCAGGTCCTTCGTAGCGCAATTGGCAGCGAATCAATTAAAAGTCGTTTATTACGTTTTCAGGTGAATTTTCAATTTTTTTTTGGAAAATAAAATAACAGGCAATATATTCTACGTCAACCTATACCCATTTTTTTTCATTCACAGCTTGGTACTACTAGATATTAAAATATGAACAAAATCTAGCCGTTTGTTTTCAAAATTCAAAAAATGTGTAAAATGTTTTTTTTTTGGATTTTCATAATTTTTTAATATTATTAATTATTTAATCCGCCTATAAATTATTCAACATCCGGTACATATTTTATTTCTATATAAGTCAAAGAGAACTTAAGGCCTATTTTTCCACCAATAAAAACAATAAAAAAGTTGATACTTTTAAGAAACAAGTGAAAACTTCAGACAATGCATAAAATTTCAAAGTTGCGAACTTTAAAAGGCCATAACTCTAAACTAGTCATAGAAAGCCATTTCCCATATATAAGTTTTGTCCGGGGTCCTTTAAATCAGTAATGACTGGTGATAAGGCTTCAGAGTTTGTCAAAATAGTAAAATCTTTTTGAATTTCTATGTTTGGGGGGGGGGGGGTCATGACAGCTTCCCTGGATGGATAGTACTCTTAGGGTATAACAACTAAGCTAATATTTTAAATACTTTTTTAAGGTGTTATACCGGGTGATTCATTAAGGGTAAGGCGAGCTTATTGATAATGAAAAATTTTTAGAAAAATTGTTGGAAATGACCACCTTCACTTAATAGGCATGCTTCCGCCCGTCTAATTTAATTTAATTATTTTAATTAAGAACGGTGTGCCTGAGGAGAAAAAGGCAAGAGACCATTTTTATGCAGAATTGATCAGGCTAATCAGAAATAATATCCACATGAAAAAATATCAGTGGTGTCCCACTTTTTTTCTAAAAAATATATAATCGCTTCTTCATTAAAAATTATTCTATTGGCGATAACGCTAAAACGAACGGAGATATCGAGCTGCGGTTTTCATATTTTTTCTAGCAAATTTCATCTATTTTTCGATTATGGTATCATAATTATACCGTATGATTTATTTTTTCGGAGTAAAATAAAAAAATGTGTTATTATTGCAAATCTTTACCTCTAGCATTTTTTTTAGAACTATCATGAACAACTAAATACTATTGATGAGTGTATACATTTCTCTTTCAAACAGTTTTTAGTTTGCTAAAATCGGATAAGTCGTTTATAAGTTACAGCGATTTAACTGATTACACTTTCAACAGTTAAAGTCGGTACGCCAATGATCATAAAACCAAAATGATGCATAGTTGTCCAAGCTTTTAAATGGTGTTATCAAAGATATACCTTAATGTGGAATTTTCGGAGATATGTAAAATTTTAAAATTTACTTTTCAATTACGCCCTCTTGTGGCAAAATTCGGAACTTAAAAATTATTTCCAGGATTTTCTTATGGCCACTTTAGTTATAATTTTTTTTTCCTGAATTTCTATGCCCAGTAGTTTCCGAGATATAGCCGCTCGTCACCCTTAATGAATCACCCGGTACAACAATATCTACTATGCCTAATATTGTATCATTAGCTAGTAAATTTACTATTACTTATTATCTATTATCCAGTGTATTTTTAAATATGTCAGAATTACAGTTACATCACAGTGTTAAAGGCAATAACTTTATTTGCTCCAAACCAAGCCAAAAACCAATAAACAAGCCAAATAAAAATCGCGCTAAATTATCGTACACATACTGCACCCGGAACAATGGCAAGTGTGGGGGTTCAGGCCCCACGTCACATCCGGCACGTGTGCCCAAATACTTATTATACAGTTTAACCGCCTTTTGACATTGCACCGGAAAGAGAAAGCCACCAACAAAATTACCCCTAAATTATGCATAAATTGCTTACACTGGTTTGGTCGTAATCGCTCAATGTTTTAAATTAACTGACTACTAATTTTTACTAAACAGGGAAACTATCCCCCATTGTGTTCAGTTCCAATGAGGTAATTATATTTAATCACTAAGGCCACATAACTTCTTATTTATAGGCATGTGAGAAAAAATATTTCATAATATCAAGGTTATCACTCTTAACTTGAAGAAATAGTCTATACTTGAAATGGAGTGGAAAATTGAAATGATAGGAAATGAGATACTTTAAATCTTCCTCTACTTAACTGATATACAGGGTGGGGATTTTAAATAAAACGCTGCTTATAGCGACTCTGGGAATAGGATTTCTCTAAAAACCAAAAATACGTCCTCAAAGATTTGTTATGTAGAAGAAATTGAGACCCCAAAAGGGGGGCGTAACCGAAACCAAATTTTTTTTCAAATTAGACGATACTACTTTTGGCACCTTTTTAGA
The DNA here is from genome assembly GCA_935413205.1 of Polydrusus cervinus. Classification (NCBI taxonomy): domain Eukaryota; kingdom Metazoa; phylum Arthropoda; class Insecta; order Coleoptera; family Curculionidae; genus Polydrusus; species Polydrusus cervinus. Next base: position 5,757,889 of record OW284520.1, read on the forward strand.
GAAACATTCCCAAAGTCGCTATAACTAGCGTTCTATTTAAAATCTCCACCCTGTATATGTTAGTGGAGGACGACTTTTCTTTCGATTTCAAAAAAAAAATAGTTTTAATATTCTTGAGATTTAAAAAAGAGTCCTTTCACTCTAGTCTTCGATAATGTAATTTGTGCTTTAAAAGTATAAATAAGCTGAATAAAAGCAGCAATCAACTAAATGAATAAAGAAAAGGCTAATCGTAACCCAATAAATTATAACTATATTATATAACTGGCTTTTGTATGATTTGCATAAAATTTTATGTAAAATCTTTTAAACACCAAATTAGGTCTTTCAGAATGATACCGCGTAATAACAAACTAACATTTGTTGAAGATATCTTTAATTTTCCTGATGTTTTATCTAAAATTTATTATACTTATATGTATTACATAATAATATTAATCAAACCTAGAGGGATAATTTTCTAATAACTACAATTTTCACAGTTAATATTCGGTGCTACCTCAAAAACTATTCTCTGAAGTTTGACAACCTATACTACATCCACCCAACTGTGGCCAACATTCGAAAAAAACAGAACCGCTTAGCTATTGAGACACAGTCGAAAAGACGTGAGAAATATTACTGCGGTTGTTACTGGACATTGCCTCTTCGGTAGACATGCCGAACGTATGCAAATACCCACTAACGACTTCTTTAGAAGTTGCAAAGATGAGGAAGAGGGAGAAAGTATTCAACATTTTCTGTGTGAATGCCCTGGCCTCGCAAGAAGAAGGTTCACTGCTCTGGGTGAACCAGTTTTCGATAGCCTGGAGGAACTAAGCAACTTACAACTTGGACGACTGAGCAGGTTTCTGAACAGTAGTGGCTGGTTTGAATGAGTTGTTAAAATCCTTCTGCGGTGTACGCCGTACTAACCATCAGAGATCTGATGAAGGTGGGTTTTACGGAACACGTGTGGTATCACAACAGACCTAATAGGACTACGTGAGACTGTTTGGTCTGAACCAAAGGTCTGCCACTCTTACCTAACCTAACCTAATCTTGTCATTTTTAGCAGTCTTTTGAGGTTAAAAAAAATGTAAAGTAATGCATTAATTCAGAGATTTAAATTATTTTTCAGTAGTTTAAAATAAATAAGGATTATATGGTAATCTCGTGCATTGTTGTTTCACCATACGTTTCACAGATCGGAATAAATCAAAACATATTCGTCTAAATAAGTAAAACGCCGCAATCAACTGAATGAATCAAGAAAAAGCCAATCGTAATCCAGCACATTATGAGAATTTTATAACTTACGTTTGTATGATTCGCATTTATTTGTGCGAAATTTTTTTTAATGGTATGGAAATCATTGTATAACCTAAAAAACGTATGAAAACAGTCATTCATGTAACGTTACTATGTCAATTACCGGAAAATAACTTTAATAAACTAACAAGATATTAATAAAATTTAACTCAAACAAAATAAAAAGTTAATCATAAACGAATATATTATGAAAATTTTGCATATGGCTTACGATTTTCGCGAATTAAAAAAAATGCTATGGACTTGGTTATGGCTTTAAGTATACATTTCACAATACTCAAATATATGTTCTCTCTATTTTTCAACTAACACTAGTAATAAAACCAATCAACTTGCAATTCCTACAATTTCCACTGCTAATTTTCGATATTCCCCGTATATGAACCTAATAACGGATAATAATTTTCACTCTCTGCGAAAGCGATGATAACCAATTATAAGTGTCAGCAGTTGCTGGCATCTCAATTGCCGATTACGGAGAGCAGAACAGAAGGATCAAGGCGGCTGGGGTTGCTCGGAGGCCCATTGTTAAGGCGATTGTCAACAAACATGGAAACGATTGTCATTTGTCACTTGCTGAGGCAGACCCAAAACCAATCTGTGCTTAATATTGACAATAATCGCCAAATCGAAACACTCAAAACAATCACTTGACGACTAAAGCCTTCGTAAAGGTAGAAACATGTTTTTGATATGAATATATTTTAAAATTCTAATAAGGAAATATAATGGTTATCATAAGCAAAATATTAACAAATTGGTTGTATTCGTTAAATTTTTGAAAATTTGACATACCTAGTGGCAACATCAATACCAAGTAAGGAGATTTCAATGGGTTTAAACCTAAAATAAGTAATGGTTGTACTCGGTTGTACCAAAGAAAACAGTCTAGGGGGTTACCTTACTGGCCTGTACCTCTTGCTGCCTGCTGAAATCATTTTTAATCATCATCTGCATGATAAGGAAATAAAGCAGCCATCACAATACATGCATTTGCATTTGAAAAGAAATTGAGTTAGTTAGCACACTGAAAAAATAAATTATTTAATTCAAATAAAAATGGAGTTCGCCGAATCAAATATTTCAAATAAATAACTATTTTCCACAAATAAATATTTATTTGAAATAGCAAGCGACTGTTAAATTTTAAAATTAAGTGGCTAGCAAGTTAATTTTGTTTGGCGCGAACAATTAAAAACCAAATAAATATTAAAGCAAATTTAAATAACTCTCTTTATTTAATACAAGCAATATTTATGTCAGACAAATAAAAATTATTTGGTTCCAATAAAAATAAACCATAAATATCATTTATTTTATTTGATATAAAATGTGTAATTTTTTCAGTGCAGGGGAAAAAATTGACGGAAAAAAATGTTAAAAAAAAAGTAAGTACCCGTGTTTTTTGACTTTCTCAATAAATGTTATAGCCTATTTCAAAAAAAAGTAGAGTAATAAAATGGGAAATTCCGTTCAGTTTGGCTCAATTTCGGTGTGCAGGTAAATTTTGTAAATTAAACTATTTATGATAACTAACCAAAGAAAAGAAAAGAAGATAATTTGATAAAAAAGGAACTATTACCTATAGAAAATTTACATAAACATCTTATTTTGAAATATGCCGTGGAAGATATAGCTGAAGACATAGTGTAACTGTGCTGCGCACACCGCCATATCATTGCGAACTAAATCCTATAGAACTTATATGGGCGCAAGTAAAAGCATTTGTAGGAAGACACAACACGACATTCAAAATAAAAGACGTTAAGCTACTGTTTGATCAAGCCATTAAGGAAGTGACACCAGAGAACTGGCGAAACGCAGTTCATCATGTTATTAAAGAAGAAGATAAAATGTGGGATCTTGACCACCTGATCGATCGGACCGTCGACCCGTTAATAATAACGTCAAAAGGAGAGGACAGTTCCTCAGATCATGAAGAATATTATAATTTTTTCTAATTTAATTTTTGAATAATGTATTTTTTTATAATGTTTAATAAAAAATAAGCAATGAAATCAATGCCAATTTATGGAAGTGGCTTAAATATTTGTTGGGTCACTCTGTAGTCACTTTGTATACCCAATGAGCTTTTATTACTCTACACCTTTCTGAAATAGACTATACCAAATGTATTCATATTAAAAGATTCACCCTATATATTATTCCTTTATTAATGAGTTTATAACATGTCTGTACGTGTTTTTACGGTTTACAATAAATTACTTTTTATTTTTACATACTAACGATAAACATCGTACGAATTCGATGTCCTTAAGTAACCAAAACTTCCTTTTGTGCGTGCTATATAAACGCCGTAAAAATCCATTTACGGAAAAAATATAGCTGAGAAAAGGCTATTAAACACGTAGGTGGTCAGCTACTAGCGATGACCGCCTGAAAATAAATAATCCGGGAGCAGATAGGGGCCAATATGGCTATAGTCAGCGGCACGCAAAAAAGGAAAACCTGACGCTTCTGCATAAAATATTCATCGTTCGGGCTGACCATCCATCTGGCTGGTTAAAAGGGCCAAGAGCACGTTTACATGGTTAATAATGTTTCATGTTATCCTTTTGCAGTGACGGCCTTTCTTTAAGGTCTAGTGGGCCCCCAATTTTCAGCATTCCAAAAATACGATTTCTTTATCTTTTTTAGTTCATATTAGAAGACGATAAATAAATTCGATAGATCTACCGATAAAACGGGAAGTTTGGTACGCCCTCCAGCTTTCTTGTCAAAATTCCTACGATCTTCACAATACCCTTTGGAATCCGTAGTATTTGCGGCCTTGTTCTTATAACGATCGGGTTATCTTTATTTCTTTATTTTACATTACAAAATACAAAACGGGACTAACCCAGAAACAGTATTTACTAAACAAAAAATCCATATAGTTCTAATGTAAGTAATAGTAGTATTATCTAGGTAAAAAAAATTAAGATATATAAATATACAATTTTGAATTAAATAACCAAAAAAAAATGCTAGCAGATAAGTGCTATTATTATAATAGATAAATTCACAATATTATTTCTTATGAAATATGATCTAAATAAAACTTTTTAAGTGCACTGATCAGTACCATCAGGGAAATACGATATACAGCAACGTTTCAGAGGCAAGTTAGAGTGATAATTGCTAGGACTAGGTTGTATATGAAAAAAAAAGCTTATTTCGCGTGTTATAGGATGAAACGTTTATTTTAATTAAACTAATAATTGGCGTTGAATCAATTACGTCGTTGATAATTTTGTGGGAAAAATTTAATGTCGTACATTTGCCTTCTATCCTCGAGTGATAATAACTTATGATTTTGTTTAATTATCGTCAAGTTGTCGTTTAAATATAATTTATAGCAAATGTATTTTATAAACTTTTCTTGGACTCTTTAGAATTTACTAATATTAAACATGGTATTCCAAATCACCGATCCAATATATAATTTACGAATAGATTATAGGTATTTGTTTAAAACCCCTACAAGTTCTTATAATAAAACCAAGTGATTTTTTAGCTTTGGTAGTAATTTAGTAGTAAAATAACATTTTACAGTAAAAAAAAATACCTATGTCTGTTACGATGGAGACTCTTGTTAATGGTATGTTGTTGATGGTAGGTATAATTTGATAAAATTTTATTTATATTTTTAGAAAACGTAATAGTGTAACATTTTTTAAGATTAAGATAGAGGCAGTTACGTTGACAGTATGGAAAAAGACTGTTTAAGTCCTGCTGAATGAACAAGGCATTTGAGTGATTATTGACCACATGAAATTTTTTTAAGTCATCTGCGTACATTAAAAAATAACAAAATTTAATAAGAAAATTTATGGCAGCTGACAATATCGTTAATATAAATGTTATATCTATGAAATACTGCTCCATTTTTTTTTTCGGCAATGGGCAAAGAACCATTCAATTGAATTTATTATTGTTTTAGTGTAAGTATTGCTTACGTACATTTATCTTTTTCATAATTCACAGGTGTGAAAATAATATCGTGTTATTTTATACAATTATTTACAAATTAAGATGAGTGTAAATACACTGTTAAAAATTATTACACTATTTAGCTATGGTAATTTATTACCCCAATATTCAGGGTGATTCCTAAGATGATATTTTTTTTTGCTGTGTATAGAAGGCATTAAAATAAACAACATTTTCAAATAACTTTTTCAAAAAACTAAAATATAATTACATTCATTTAGTACATTATGGATCAAATACGGTCCTTCCTAACTTGCCCGTTGAATACTATTAAGAAAACTTCTGGGTTTAGGATGAGCCCGCAAGGAAAAGCGTTCTGCGTATAATGTTGAAGCAGCAGCCACACTTTGACGACACTCACTGTAAATAAGCACTATATTTACTAATTCATTGTTTTGAAATTTTACCATTTTCACGTGTCACCAATTTAAAATGAGCTTGCTTCAGAAAAACACACCGCAGCAGATTGCCAAATAAACAACTGCCCTCAAGTAAATTGCATGACTAATAAGACAAAACCAACATAAAGTATAGTAGGCTACGTTTTGATGACCAGGCCCTCACTTAGATTGTTTACTTCGGTATCTCGCCTATTTTTAAGTTTTTTGAAAAAAGGTTTTTGAAAATGTTTATTTTAATGCCTTCTATTCACAGCTAAAAAGAAGTATCAACTTAGGAATCACCCTGTATACTACAAGAATATTACACTATTAGTTATGTAAAAAATTTTCCTAGATTTCATGTGAGTAGTATTTATATAGTAATAATACACAAGTTTTTTGTAAAAGTACACTTTTTATAGGGTAATTATTGTGAAATTAATTCTTTATCAAAGAAATGGATGAAAAATGAATTTCAAACCAAATGAAGTGAAACTTAACTATTGGCAGCATGTCACCACCTGCAGACCGGTTTCGAACTCTGTTGTTATTGTCATTACAGGGTAGTTGTTCATACCATACCAAACCAAAATTTTTATACTAAAGCCAATGGTATCAACGTTCTTGAGTTGTATATAGCCCTTAGCCCCAAGTTCCACACCAAAAACCCAAAAAGTTCAAAAAATATTTTCATTAAAAATACTGTAAAAAATAAATAGCTTTAATTGTACATAACAAATAGCGAAAAAAATATTTTTGGCTAGTAAATATTAATAAAAGTTTTTTAACCACGGCAGTGGCTCAGAGGTGAGGTACTAACTGGCATTGGCTCGTGGCGGTCCGGGTTCGATCCCCGGAGTGGGCACACGCATAATAAAAAGTATTTTCACTTGCGTTTTGTGAACACAGTGAAGTTTATCGTTGTTAAGTTTGGTAATGGTCAATGTTAAACCTTGGACGACGTTTCGACCTATATTAGGTCATCCTCAGGACTATAAATTTAGATCCTCCGTGTTAAAAAATTTAAAAAGTACATGCTGGGTATGGGATAATATGTGCTTATTAGTGCCTCTTTTATTTTAGTAGTTGTTGGTAAAGGAAAACATGAACATTACCCAACAAAATCTAATATATATAATATAAAAATTATATTCGAAATTTAGTAGGTTTAAGAATGCAGGAACGAGTGTAAAATGTATCATCTCCCAACCCACCCCATTCACGCCGTTAACCAGGCCGGATGAGATCGGATATCTCGTGGGGTGCGGAAAAAGGTACACAATCCCCAATCGGTAGGTCAAGCAATGCCTAGGCTGATAGCCCTTGGGGGGTGTCCCATGACTGAGGATCGTTGTTCGGAACCCACGTTAAGTTGTAGGTTCCCTCGGGTATATCCCTGTCAGCGAACCAAGAGGAACAAATTACACAACAAAAAAAAATGTAAATTCATGATATCCGTAAAGAAATATTACTTACCCATGGAAATATAGTATATATATACCTATAGAGAGAAAAAAATAATTCCTGATTAAATATCGTAAAAAATACGGTAAATATTGTGCAATTTTACAATACTTTTTTACAGTGTAGTATTAGGGGTATATTAAATGTCAATTTTTCAAGCCTTTTATTGGAAGACATATTAAAAATAATAGGGATCTAAAGTTAGTTTTGATATATAGACTGTTCTATTCCGATGTAAACGCAGTCAGTAATAATAAACCCAGCAGGCTAAATCCGGTGTTCACCTGAACGCCGATTTGCTAGGTTTTAATCACGCGATAAAGATGGAAATTTATCACTGTCACATGACCAACCTTTTTGAAATAGATAATAAAATGCGCAGGACCTATCACAGATAGGGATCTCTGCTGATGGACAATAATTATGAACTTCTTGCGTTTTACTAGCGCCCATTTCAAGCTTACTTTGCATATTAGGGTGAATTACATTATTTTAAATAAATGAGTTTTTGCTGAGATTCAAATTAATAGAATATCTGAAAAATAGTTCAGCAATTTATTTTTTAGCCGGTATCGCCCGCTTCACTGGTCCTGGTCATTTCCCGTGCAGGCGCAAGGCGTTTGTTAGTTCATAATTTTGTCAAGAAATATTTTATAGAATTATTTATTCTATAGCTTGTCTCAGGATTAAAAATTTTCCAGTTTTCGAATATTCTCTACTTTAAGGTTGTAACTTGACAAATGCGAGACTCATTGAGGACGTATTTTTGGATTTTAGAGAAATAATATTCCCAGAGCCGCTGTAGCAGCATTTAATTTAAAATTCCCACCCTGTATTTAGACCAAAAACATTAATGGATATTTAAAAACCTTGGAGAATATATTACAATGAACTTTGGTAATTAATTTTTAGGGTTGTACCTGTGCCAATTTTCATTTCATGGTAATAACTGCTAAAAACAAGCAATAATACATTCGTTATTAATTTCGTAATTGGAATAAATATCGACATTTGGCAAATATATCACTTAGGGGGAAAGCTATAAATCCATGTAAATATACATTAATAAAGCTATTTACTGAAGTTTGTAGCACCCTCACGATCCAAAAGGGTGAATATCATAATATTTAACCACTCTAGCTTATTTTACTGGCTAAAGTTTAAAAGGATGTATGTTTTATTGTAATGCTTTTAAAAAGATTGCCCAAATCTTTGGTTCTTATCTTATTTAAAACAAATTTATGTAACATACCAATAAGGAAATTAATATACTCAATTAATATACTCAATTGAGTGACAACCTGACATAATCATGAAAGTTAAAAATATTTTTTTGTCGTGGAATGCTTGATGACAACTAGGTTAGGTTAGGTAAGAGTGGCAGACCCTTGGTTCTGACCAAACAGTCTCACGTAGTCCTAATTAGGTCCGTTGTGATACCACACGTGTTCCATAGAACCCACCTTCATCAGATCTCTGATGGTTAGTGCGACGTAACCGCGGAAGGATTTTAACAACTCATTCAAACCAGCCACTACTGTTCAGAAATCTGCTCAGCCGTCCAAGTTGTAAGTTGCTTAGTTCCTCCAGGCAATCGAAAGATGGTTCACCCAGAGTAGTGAACCTCCTTCTTGCGAGGCCAGGGCATTCACATAGAAAATGTTGAATACTTTCTTCCTCTTCCTCATCTCTGCAACTTCTGCAGAAGTCGTTAGTGGGTATTTGCATACGTTCGGCATGTCTACCGAAGAGGCAATGTCCGGTAACAACCGCAGTAATATTTCTCACGTCTTTTCGACTGTGTCTCAATAGCTCTGTGATTTTCTTTTTATCGAATGTGGGCCACAGTTGCCTGGATGTACTACAAGTTGTCAACCCTGTCCATCTGTTCTGTGCAAGCTGCTTGGCCGTGTAGTCAATCTCCTCTTTGCCCAATCCCAGTGGTTTGTTCACTGTATTGTCTGCTAGATCAGCTGGCATGCCTGCGCCCTCTCTTGCGAGCGCATCGGCAGCCTCGTTGCCATCTATTTTGGAGTGTCCAGGAACCCAGCACAGAATAACCCGATGTTGGTTGCCAAGTGTGCATAGATTGTTGCGGCATCGCTTTACGAGCTTTGATTTAACGCTGCTGGAACAGATTGCCTTAATCGCCGCCTGACTATCACTGAAGATGGTGACTGACGAGGCTACTCCCAAGCCAAGGTGTTCTTGCAGGATATTGACCGCCTTCTCTACTGCCAATACTTCTGCTTGAAAAATACTACAATAGTTGATGACAACTATGAAAACACTCACTTCTCCAATTAAAGTGTTAAATATTATTGTTTTGGCAATAACTCTGTAACGATAGAAGATCTTAAACCGCTGTCTAAAATGTTTGCAAATTTAATCTACTTTCCGATTATGATATCATAGTTATACCGTATGATTTGAGTTTTCGGGATAAAATAAAAAAAACTGTTACTATCACAAATTACGCTCTCCAGCTATTTTATTAGGAACTATCGTGTACCAATGGATACGACTATTAAAAGTACTTACCTTTGTTTTTTAAACCAGCTTAACTTTACTAAAATCGGATAAGTCATTTAGAAGTTACAGCAATTTAAATAATTACACTTTCAATAGCCTCCCCCACTCTTATCAAGGTCGGTACGCCAATGAGGTTTAAACCAAAATGTTGCAGAATTATCTAAGCTTTCTAATGATGTTACCAAATATATAACTTAATTTGGACATTTTCGGAGAAATTTAAAATTTCAATATTTAATTTTCAATTGTGTCCTCTTGCGACAAATTGAGGAACTTAAAAATTATTTCCAGGATTTTCTCTTGGCCACTTTAATTACTATTTTTCCCCCTAAGTTTCTACGCCCAGTAGTTTTCGAGATACGGCCGGTGGCCATCCATAATGGAACACCCGGTATTTTAAACAGGCACTAGTTTAGGATGTTAGTGCTGAATATGATAAATTCTATAACAGTGAAAAAATGCATTGATTAACTCGGAAAAAAATGGACAGGTGTGAAATAGAATCCTAAAAAAAAACAATTCGTATAAGTATGGCACGTGAATGATTAAAACCATGTAATTATCTTCATACATCTCAGCAACTGGTGACCCGGTGGCATTTCAATTGTAGAAGTGCTTGATTTCACTTCATAAAAGGGCATCTTGCATCTTGAATTCAAAGACCAAACATATGGGCCTCCTTCCGGCCCGGTATTTCTTCCGGTAGATCTTTTGTCCTTGCGACAGCAAGCACGCGCGATTTGCACCCCTTGGATTTTTTTACTATACGCGAAGAAAGAATCGCGGGCTAGATATCGTCTTACTATTTCCTGCATCTGTGAATACGCCTTAATAAGAATTAGGGTGCATAATGTTTAACTTATTATTGTTGAGTAATTTTCATGCAATTCATTTATCGACAAAATACTATTCAAAATTTGACGCTTTATATTTTTGGTCTACTATGACTATGACTTTCACAGGGCCTATTTTCCCAATAGGAACGGGTATAGGGCCTCGCTTTTAGAGGAGCCCCGCGCTCGGTCTGAGCGACACTTCTGATACAAATAGTATAATTAACAAAATACTTTATTTACAAAATTGAGATGCTACCATACATTTTTATTGTAAATTTAATAAAATCTAAGTCGATCGACAGATTTTTTTATACAAAACAGAAACACAGAAAACAGAAAACAATCGTAAAAAATCCTGACTTGTTACGGCACACGTTTGTAGCCCTATATTAAAATATTTTATATTACACAGTGTGTCTACTTAGGTAAGTTGTTAACTAATGGAAAACGTGTTTATTATTAACTCTACGAAAAAAAATTATTCTTAATAAAAAGTGCTGCATGGTTCAAAACCTAAAATGCAACCATCAGATGTTAAATTATTTCAGTAGTATACGAGGTTTGTCAAAAAATATGAATTTTGCCCAAGAGTAAAGTGCCGTTATTTTTGACAATATCGAAAACTGTAATTATGAAAAGTTGTTCGGAATGTAAAACTATATTTTAATACGCAATTACATCTTTGTACTTATTTTTTTTTTTTTAATTTTTACAAATTTTTCTCAGATTACGGATATAAGTAGGTATAGATACCGAACATTTCTTTTTTTTTTTTTTTAATTAAGTGGAAGGATGTAATTGCATACTAAAATATAGTTTTACATTCCGAACAGCTTTTCATTACCACAGTTTTTGTAATTGTTAAAAATAACGGTACCTTACTCTTGGGCAAAATTCATATTTTTTGACAAACCTCGTATACGACTGAACAAATTTAACATCTGATGGTTGCATTTTAGATTTTGTACCATGCAGAACTTTTTATGAAGAATAACTTTTTTTTGTAAAGTTAATAATAAAGAAATTTCCCATTAGTTGCCAACTTAAGTAGATACACTGTATATTTTGAGAAATATTAATATTTATTATTTTTTACTATAAACAAAACCGACGTACAACTTGCTGGTATTCATTCAATTACACACCGAAAATACGAATTTTAAAATTTGTTTAAATATGTAAATATTTTATGGAGAATCTTTATTTTGATTTAAATTCATTTACGAATAAAAATTCAACAACAAAAGAAATGTACCCAAAATTATCTTATTATGATTTAATATATAAAAATATTATTAAATAAAAATTGTGGCACAAAGGACGGCGAACGGATCAAAGGATCCAACAATCATTGTGCTGCTTACTAATCTAGCAGGTGAAAGGCTTAAAGCTCGAGTTTCGATTTAAAAAAATAATTAATTCTTTTTGATTTCATGTTTATAGGTACTTTAAGACTGTTTTCCAGACTTAATTAGCATAATAATTGATTAAGGAAAAAACACAATGAAGTTGTGTGGAGCAAGGGCGCCCATAGAGGATGCATGGAGGGTTCTCCCTGGATCCTGGAGATTTTAGAAGTCACTTTTGATAGGACAAGTTTTTGATACCGAAGCCACTTTTTTTTAATGGTTAACTTCCCCTTCCCGCCTGACATTGGCTCTGTACAGGGTTGCCCAAAAGTTCGGAACAAAATTAGTATAGCCTTAACCTCTAATTTTTGAGGAAAACGCTCGGACATGCCAACTTAGTTTTATATATGCTCACCTTTTGACGTTATTCGTTTGTTTTTTTATAGACATTTGTAAAAGATATGACGACATCGATCTTTTTTTTATGGAAACATACAGCTTGTGATACATCATTTAAAATCTAATATCTCGTACAGTATGCCCATAAATTTTATCGCGATTCTGTCAAGCTAATTCAAATTGGCGAGTGTTAAAAGTTTTTAAAAAATCTTTATTTAAATAGGCGGAAATGATACCTTACCTTTCAAGGTAAGACATCTTCATTGTTTCACGTTTTGACATTGTGAACTTGTAAAATTAATTTAGGTATTTACGAAGTAGATAATATTTTACAATGTTCTAAAGAAAAATGGTCTTGTCGAAATATTGTTAGGATGTGGAGATAATAACAAAAAGTCAAAAAACGTCAGAACGTGAAATAATGAAGATTTCTTACCTTGAAAGTTAAAAAAGCATCAATAATTTATCATTTTCGCTTATTTAAATAGAGATTTTTTAAAAACTTTTAACAGTCGCCATTTTGAAATACCTCGGCAGAATCGCGCCAAAATTTATTAGGTACGAGATATTAGCTCTCAAATGATGTATCAGAAGCTGTATGTTTCCATTTAAAAAAAAGATCGATGTTGTCATATCTTTGACAAATGTCTATAAAAAAAAATGAATAACGTCAAAATATGAGCATATATAAAACTAAGTTGACGTGTACGAGAGTTTTCCCCAAATGTTACAGGTTAAGGCTATATTAATTTTATTCCGGACTTCTGGGCAACCCTGTATATAGGCGTCATTAAATAATAGGGTCCTCGGATTCCGTAACAGGCCTAGGGACCCTTAGAATCGATTATAGGCCCTGTTTTTTGCCTGTCTAGTTGCTACTATAGGCAAATCGACATCAGGCTTTTTGACAGAAAAATAAATAAAAACTGCCGTTTAAATCTGCGTCATTAAGGAATTTTCTTTTTCCCCATTTTAAATATTTAAAAGTTCATCCAAATGATTTTTGAGGGTTATTCTTTTTAACGTGTCATCTTACCGCCGCGTCGTGAAATGCCAGCAATAATGACACGGCTGTGACTGGGAGTTGTGTAGTTGACATGGTGACAGCAATCGTGCTAGTTGACAAAAGTTTTCAAGAGTTGAAGCAGGAACTCCTCTTTTGCCAATGGCGTACGATATTTTATTCCTATTAAACTTACACTACAGAAAAAACTGATAAAAATCCAGTTATTTTGTGTTGTTTACAAATGGATCCACGTAAAGTACGGTAAAATAACAGAAATATATCGATTTTATTATCCTATTTCTATATTTGATAAAATTCACTATTAAATTAAGTAAATTTTTACACTGGATAATCCTCACTTTTTAGAATCTTTAATATGTGGATTGAGTCGTCCGTTACTTTGTGATATTGCATATTAACAAAAACAATATGAGAAATTGATTCACTATCAGTACTTAGAGCGTTGGAAAAACTTAATGATTGGAAATACACAACGTCCCCTATTCTACTTGAAATTAAAAACATTACACGGAAAATTCAATTGAGACAACAAACAATCATTTATATGTGGATTAAGGCTCACACAGGTCTTACACACAATGAATATGTAGATAACCTGGCAAAACAAGCTATTCTTTCAAGTAATAATTTTAAATACCCCATATCGATCATAGATACATTTAATATCACCAAAAACAAATTGAGACAAAAATGGCAACAGCGTTGGTGCAACCATGGCAAATCCACCAACACAAGATTATTTCAAATAAGCCCTCAAATACCGACAGTACTATGGCATGATAGCTTTAATGTTTCCAGAAAATTTATAACTACAATAACTAGAATAAGATTTGGTCATGCAAGTTACCCCTACCACCTTCAAAGAATTAAGGTATTACCGACCAATATATGTGACCACTGCTATGAAGTCGCCGACCTAGACCACATTTTCTTTAAATGTGAAAAATATAGCAACTGTCTGTACTCCTCTCTCCAGGAAACAGGAAAAATCGATTCACCGATAAATTTATTGTATGTTTTAACTATAGAAAATAAGGATGCAATATACATGATTATGCGCTTTCTCAAAAAGAACAACATTAAGTTGTGACCACCTTATTATAGTACACACGCCGCCATTGAAAAAATTTAATTATAAATTTTAGTTAGAATGAGCTCCCTTTGTAATCCCTATGTTTTAGTATCCCCAATGGCCTACCTGTTTGTTATACAATGTTCTGATCGGCCCAGAACGAGAAGAGTGTGACCCTGTCTACTTTCCTTTCGTTTCTGTTTTAACAAATGGTCGTTAGCTTAGGAGAAACACTTGCTTTAGAAATTTCTTGGTTAAAAAGCAAAAGCGACTGGCTGAATAGCTGAACAGCTCAAGCCAAAAAAAAAAAAAAAAAAAAAAAAAAAAAAAATATGAGAAATTTACTTTGTTATAATATCACTTTATTAATTTCTTGGTGACTGCAGTTTTTGTCATTAATATGTACCTGAAATGTCTATTTTATAATTTATAGAGGGGGGGTGCCCCATCTGTCATCAGTTATCATAGTGTGATAATGAGACCTATCTTGTAAACGTTCATTCTGGTTATCAAAGTTATTACAACCCAGCTTTTTATGGATCAATCAATAATTTTTTTTTTAAATTGCATACAACTTTTTTGCCATGGTATTTAATGAATGTACTACTGACATTACTGTCGAAGAAGTTTGGGGTAAAGCAAGATAAATATTTCTAATTACAAAGTTATAGTATACTATACAAAATATGCAAAGGCTGAACCCGAACAAACCCAACCTACTCCTACAAAACATACGCAAAGGCTAAACAGAAACACACCCGAACAATCCCAACCTATCTCTACACAACATACGCAAAGGCTGAACCCGAACAAACCCGAACACACCCAACCTACTCCTACACAACATACGCAAAGGCTGAACCCTATAACAAACTGGGTTGTCATAACATATTAACTACACAAAACTCAGGAATGTGAACTACATTTCATGATATTATACGTACTATACATCAAAAATGTTAAAAATCATTGACACGGTTTTAAAAAATTATAGTATTTTTTTAACTTATACGCTCTCTATCGGCTAAACGAGGCAATTTCTAAACTTTACGGTACGAGCACTAAAACAGCAAATAAACCTACGGGCACGCCCGTGGTGACCAAAAATCCCCGTCGGCGTCGGTTGGAACTCAGTGATTTTAGTCGGCACCGTCTAATTCCGCCTGTATAATTATTCATTGTGAACGTGGATTTGTATGAAAGCAGCCACAGGACCACTCCCCTGTGGTTTTCTTGAATTTTCTAACATATGTTGTAATTACGATTGCTCGAAATCCACCCCAGCTGCTTTTTTTTATTGTGAAACGACTTGCGCGATTTCACGATTATTTTACGCCACTTTTACTTCAGCCACCGTTGTGATGTTATGCTTTTGACACCGCGAAATCAATGTCTTTATTTATCAACCAAAACCCTTTTATAATAATGGTGCACTTCCTGTAGTCTTGCGTCAAGATAATCATGTATTTATTTTAAGTAAATTGCTGTTTGAAATATTGATTTTGAAATATTTTGTTTTAGAATATATTGCAACTTTACATTCTTTCATGGCTTCCAAGAGCCTATGAGGATTATTCTCCCACGGTCGAAACACAAATCTATTTTTACTAGAAACTTTCACAGGAGACTGGTTACCTGTAAACTGTTAAACTCACTCCGAAACAATTAATACACTAAAACTAAAAATGATATAATATATACGCTCACCACACCAAAATTGATAATGTTTTCTGGGAGGACGTGTTTTTGGATGTAAATTAGAAATCTCCGCTTTCGTCGTAAACGCTCAGTTTTTAAACTATTTCTTCCTAAAATGAGGTTTTGGATACCTACATAATGCATGTTGGTTCTTTTTGATCACTATTTTTTTAAATTGTAAATAAACACAGTTACCCATTTTCATTAATAAATCTCACTTTCTGTGTTTTCAATTAAAATTTTTGCTTTAAAATTTTGTCTTCAAAAATAATATTCAATATTCTAGCCTATCTTTTTTTTTAAACGGTCACAGCCTGCTATGTGAAAATATTTTATGGCATTTGGTTATATATAAAAGGAAAAATGGGAGAGAAAGGACCATTTTTGTCCATTAAAATTGCAAACGAAAAAGTATAAAGTTATGCGTATCAAACTTATCCTGTACAAAACGGCACTTTAAGAAGGAATGTTTCAAAACTAAGCGTTTCCGACAAAAACGATTCGTAATCTACGCCCCAAAACACATCTTTCCTGAAAAAGTAATTAATTTTGGCGTAATGAGCGTATAAAAATATGACATATCGATTATCGTTCACGGTGACTATAAATGAAGAGTTATCAAACAAAAGCAGATAAATCCATTTTACATAATAGTTCTGAGTTATTGATAAAAAAATGGCCCTTTGGTCTATTGTAAAAATGAGAAATGCAGTCAATATCAATTTTGTGATGTGCTATAAACCCGATGTGTAAGTAGCGAATGACTTTGAATAAAGTTTAAGTCAAGGACTTAAAATTAAAAAAAGTGTACAAAAAAATATTCTCTAGTAGTTATCGCAAATAAAATAATGAATTTATCGTATTTCACTTGATCGAACTGAATAACAATAATATATCTTAATATTATTTTAGGATTGTGGAAATGTAACATTAACTGTTATTAATTTTGATTAAAACGTGAATTAAAAATATGTATCGGATTTATTTGCTTGACTTGGCTACTTTTAAACGCGATTATTTATATAAAATATCTGGTTTAGTCTGAATTTGACCTCGTCAATGGATTTATCTGACTCCATGAATTGGGAATCCGTCATAAACGCAGTTTTCCATAAAAATTGATTTATCTGCTTTTATTTGATCGCTCCTTAATTGTTAAAACTTAGATATTAGCAAATCACTTTAAGTTTATTAACCCTAAATTTTTATTTAACAGTTAAACATCGAATCTGACACCAAAATTTATTGAAGCCAATTGTCGCCAAATTTTCTAAAATCACATCATCACATCAGTATTCTACTAGCCAGCAAATACACTTAAAAAATCTCGGAAGTACATTTGTTAGTAGAAAAAAGAACAGGGAGGGTATGAAGTGCTCTCAAATAAAAACAAAAGCTTAGTTGGGGCCACATGTTCTTTGATATTTCCCAACCCTGCTAAAATAAAGCATATTTCAAGCGGTATATTTTTCGCATTTCAATCAGTGTTTACATTTTTTCGCTCTTAAACTGCACTTAAGATTTGCTTTGTTTTGGAGAAGTGGTTAGTATATATATTATACAGTCATTTAATACGTTTAAATCATTATACGATTTTAATATAACTGAAAAACCACAGTATTGTTTTCGGTATAAAAATGAAAACAAATGAGACAAGAGTTTTTGCAACCAGCCCAACGGCGCTAAGTCTGGTAAAAAGGGTGGAAGAATGGAATATGATTTTAAATTTTCAGCGGTACGAGAACTATACAAAGCCTGATTTTTAATAAATAATACTTTATGAAATAGCTGATTGTTTTATAACCAGCAGGGGGAAAGCAGTGGCGTATTTAGGGGGAAAGGGGGAGCTGCATCCCCCCCCCCCCAAGCCTAGGAGCTCGGATCTAAAAGTCTAATTGCAACCTAATTTTTCATCTTACCCTTGGACACTTAATTTAAATTTTTAAATAATGTATTCTTGGCTTAGACTACAAACGTCTTAACGAAAACGTTTAGGTAATTTTTAAACTTTTCCTTCTAAAAGTACTGTTTTATATAGAGATTAAGGTTTTGGACGCATATCGTTTTAGTTATTGGTTTATGATGGAATTTTAAAGGAAAACGAGTAAAAAGAATACTTAATAATATAGTATTTTTCTATTATATACTTGTCTGTTCCGTTTTCCCTTTTTTAGAGATATTTTAAATCAACAAAAATATAACCCAATGCAATAAAATATTTTTATAACAAAAACAAAAAACAATTAAGTATTTATATTTAAAAAGGGAAATTAAAGTAAAAATTTTAGTTTAAACATTTTTAAGTGTGATAATTTATAATAAAAAAATAGTGCGGGAAGAAACGAGAATGCTTTATTATGAATATACAAAACGGCACTTAAGAAGAAGTATTTCAAATCCTAAGCATTTGCACCAAAAACTGCTCTTAGATCTACGCTCCTAAAATACATGATTTCTGAAAAAATCATCAATATTGGCGTGGTGAGCGATATTTACTTTATCATCATGAATCATGAAAAACCGAGCCCGAAAAACGCTGGCTAGAGTCATTAGTAGGTCTTATGTTAAAATTTTGGATTGACGCCAATATTCATATTTTTCACAAATATAACAAATTATTTTTTTTTAATAAAGAGCCAGCTAGGACTATCAAAAAAAAAAGAAAAAAAAACATTTACCAAAACAAATTTAATCCAACCATGCAGAGGGGGAGAAAAAATAGTTTAATTATAGAAATTTGATAGTAGTTAGTTGAATTTTAAATGGACTTTGGGCGTAGCCCCGAAAATTTTTCCCGCAAAAAGAAATGTCCTACATACGCCCACTGAGCCCCCCCCCCCCCCCCCCAAGCATATTTTCTAGCTACGCCACTGGGATCAAGCCCCCCCCCCCTAGTCGTACCTTCTTTGGATGCCCATGGGCAAGACTAATAGCTTAGCCCCCTCTCCTTCAAGCGCGGATCCAGGGGGGGGGTCATGATCCCCCCCAAAACAGAGAAACACAAACAAATTTTTATTGTTTTGCCGGTCTGCATGCATAACCCAATGAAATAAAATATTTTTACAACAAAAACAGAAAACAATTATAATATATTTATTTAAAAAAAATTAAAGTAAAAATTTTAATTGAACCATTTTTTATGGAAGAAGTGTGATAATTTATAATAAAAAAAATAGTGCGGGAAAAAACGAGAATGCTTAATATACAAAACGGCACGTAAGAAGGAGTATTTGAAAACCTAAGCATTTGCACCAAAAACTGCTCTTAGAGCTACGCTCCTAAATACATGATTTCTGAAAAAATCAACAATTTTGGCGTGATGAGCGATATTTAATTTATTTTTAATCATGAAAAACCCATTCCGAGAAACGCTGATTAGAGTCATACATAGGTACGTCTTATGATAAAGTTTTGGATTGATACCAATATTCATATTTTTTTTCACAAATATAAAAATGTTTTTTTTAAATAAAGATCCAGCTAGGAAGCAAAAAAAAAAGTAAAAAAAAAACATTTACAAAAACAAATTTAATAAAACCATGCAGAGGTGGAGACGCAATAATTTAATTTTCGAAATTTGATAGTAGATGATGTAGATGAATTTTAATCGAACTTTGGGCGTGGCTCCGAAAATTTTTCGCCTGCGGCGCTTTCCTTATCTCACTTTGGGCGTGGTTCCCAAAATTTTTCGCGCTTTTCTTACCGGGCTTTAGGCGTGGCCCAAAAAAAATTTCACTTCATTTACATGATTTGACCCCCCCAAATCAAAGTTCGGGATCCGCGCCTGCTCTCCTTCCATTTCTTTAAAAATTACTTGCAATATTGTCTACCAGACTTCATGACTAAACTAGTTAAAATTTCCATAGTAAAATTAACGTACAAATTAACTCAAAGTATGAGTTCAGCAACGGTCGATGTAAATAAAGCCAAAATCACGCAACTCGAGGGATGTAGGGGGGGAGGGGGGGGGGGGCAAGGATAGAGAATAATACACCGTGGTACGAACTTTGTAACATACACGTGAGTTGTAGGCAATAAAATTAAGTGGATGGGCGGGAAAAACATAAAACTGTGTAACGACATTAACCCATCAATTGTGAGATACTTGTTTGTTATGTAGTGTTGCCTTTTACGCCCTTTTACGGTTTATTTACATGCCAGGGGTATTTTTTCAAGCGTGTCATTTAATTGCCAAGTCTATATTTAGTTGCGGTAGTAAAGTCTCTTTAAATAATTGAGTTTGTATGGCAATTTAACATTTCACGCTCATGGTTATAACAATGTTGTTTTTTTACTAATACGTATGGTGATATCCCTACTCGAAATATATATTTTAGAATATCCAGGCTTAAAAAGTATCCGATACAATTTTAATCAATGAGAAACAAGCAGGGCCGTAGGTAAGGGGGGGGGGGGGGGTTTAGGGGGTTCAAACCCCCCCATGATATATTACTTGACTGAACTACCCAACTCAAAAATCGTCTCCCTAGCCTTACTAGAGAAGATAGAAAAGATTCTTTTCTAAAAAAAATATTACTAAAATATATTAGATACTAAAAACAATATTACCTAAATGAATCAAGGTGTGTCCTTCCACGTTCGCTTTACCTCATTCATCACCTTAAGATTTACTAACAATTTTATTTGTCCGTCCGTTGGACAACTTCCATTTCCGACAAGTGCGTTTAGTCAGTCCTGTTCTGTGGTCAGTCCGACCCAGTAGCGTATTTGGGTAGGGGGGCAGCTCCCCCCGAGCTCCGGAGCTCGGCTCTAAAAATCTAATTGTAACCTAATTTTTGAACGCTTGAACACTTAATTTAAATCTTTAAATAATGTATTCTTAGCCTAGATTACAAAGGTTTTGTAGGAAACGTTTAGTTTTTAAACTTTTCCTTCTAAATGTCCTATTTTATATAGAGATTAGGGTTTTCAGACGCATATCGTTTTAGTTATTGATTTTTGATGCAATTTTGAAGGAAAAAGAATAATATTTTATAGCATTTTTCCAATATATACTTGTCTCTTCCGTTCTGTCTTTTTTAGCGCTATTTTCAATCAACAAAAATATAACCCAATGCAATAAAATATTTGCACAACAAACCAAAAAATAATTAATTGACACATTTTTTATGAAAGAAGTGTGATAATTTATAATAAAAAAAATAGTGCGTGAAGAAACGAGAATGCTTTATTATGAATATACAAAACGGCACTTAACAAGGAGTATTTTAAAACCTATAAGCATTTGCACCAAAAACTGCTGTTAGATCTATGCTCCTAAAATGAAAACATGATTTCTGAAAAAATCATCAATTTTGGAGTGGTGAGCGATATTTACTTTATTTTTAATCATGAAAAACGGACGCCGAAAAACGCTGGTTACAGTAATACATATGTCTTATGTTAAAATTTTGGTTTGTTATCAATATTCATATTTTCACAAATATAAAAAATGTTTTTTTTTAATAAAGAACCAGCTAGGAATATCAAAAAAAAAGTAAAAAATAACATTTACCAAAACAAATTTAATCCAACCATGTAGAGTTGGAGAGGTAATAAGTTTATTTTCGAAATTTGATTGTAGTTAGGTGAATTTTAAACGATCTTTGGGCGTGGCCCCGAAAATTTTGCGCCTGCGGCGGTATTTTCGAATTTGACAGGGCATGGCACCCAAAAAATGCAACTTTTTTTTAACTTAATAACCTAAACCCCATGAATAACGTCTAGCTACGGCCCTGGAAACAAGGCCAAGTTTTTCAGCAGTCTTTAAGGCAATCTTCATAAGATGTCTATTCGACAAGATTATTCGATATTACCAAGAAGCGTTGTAACTGACAATATTTAGAAACTGAATTTTTTTTTTATAGAGTCTACAATATTTTTATATACAGAAATTGATGACTGATATTACCAAGCAATGTAGCTACTAGACTTTTTTCGAAAAACAAGCCAGTATCCTTACAAATCTTGAGAAAAAAATACAATATTTTTTTTGTAGGTATATCCCTAAGTGGTGCAACTAGACCGTAACAGATCCGTTAAAAAAAGGTAGCTACCATGTCGATAGCGCTATACGGTATTTTTGTAAGACATGATTAAAATAAAAACATCAATAATTGATGCAGGGGATCAAGCTTTCCACCTTAATAAAATTATTATTAAAGTTATTTATTTTATTATTATTTTTTATAGTGTTTGGAATCATTTATTCACTGTTATACAGGCTGATTCCTAAGTTGATACTTTTAGCTTAGACATTAAAATAAATAACATTTTTAAATACCTTTTTTCAAAAAACTTAAAGATAGGCGAGATACGAGATACGATAAGTAAAAAAAAAAGTGCGGGGCTGGTCATCAAAACGTAGCCTGCTATACTTTATGTTGCTTATCTTATCTCTTATTAGTTATGCAATTTACGGGTCGGTGGTTAGTTATTTGGCAATACGCTGCGGTGTGTTTTTCTGAAGCAATTTAATTGTAAATTGGTGACACGTGAAAAGGGTTAAATTTGAAAACAATAAACTAGTTGATATGGTGCTAATTTACGGTGAGTGTCGTTAAAGTGCGGCTCCTGCTTCGAGATTATATTTAGAACGCTTGCCCTTGCGGGATAATCCTACACCCAGAAGTTTTCTTAATGTTATTCAACGGGCAAGTTAGGCAGAACCTTATTTGATCCATGGTGTAATAAATGAATGTAAGTACCTTATTTTTGAGTTTTCACCCTGTATAATTTTTAATAAAATTGGTATTGATAATTGATGAGTATCCGAAAAAATATTTTCAGGGTGGGAGAGCAAACATTTTGTCGTCGGACTATTGATTGCTTATGGTGGGCGAAAGGGGAGGGGGGGGGGGGGGGGGAGAGGGGAGAACGCGATGTAGAAAACAAACATTAGAAAAATATTTAAAATACTTTATTTAGTTAAAAATGTTTTTACTTGTAAAAAATGTTGATGTATTTCTTTTAATTTAAAACAAAATTAAAGAATGCTACAAAATCGGTTTAAGAGGGAATAAACAGCAAAGGCGTCCATAGAACGTTATTCAAGGGAGGGATTCTGGTCCAAGGTTCAAAAAATGGTCCGTGGCGTACTGAAATATAAATAAATGGCTGGTAGGCCAAAAAATTTGAAATAAAAAATACCTACTACGGTCCGAAAGGGGGAGGGGGAGAGGCAGGGGCCCCATTTGTACCTTAGTACCATTTACAAGACATATCTAGATCATAGTCAAACTTATTTAAATAATATAAAAAATTGATTACAGCAGAAATCGTAATGTTAAAAAAAAAATCAAATCGAAACCTGTAGAAAAAAGCGTCGCCGGTAAAAGGTTTTTGAAAAATTTTAATTAAACCAAGTAGAAAATATTGCAGCGCAACGGTATTTTTGTAATTGATGATAATTTTTTAAAACTTAACCTATACCTTTGGCCAAAAATAAATCATATAATAATTGTCCATATTAATTTTCGTGTTTAAATTCATATAACACTCCAATGTAGTGTTGAAGGGGTGTAAATTATAAAGAAAAATGATTAATTTTCATGAAAACCTAACAGGTCAGATAAAATTAATTAAAGTCATACTGTTGTCCATTATTCTATTAAACGTGAATTTGTGTATGATTTACACGCTCGCCACACGCAAAAACCAACGTTTTGATTAATTTCCAGTGGCAATTATTTTGGAGTATGAATTTTCGTGAATCATGGGTTTTAAAAGTTTTTTTTGTGTTTAAAAAAATATTGTTTATGGCTTTTCGGTATTTGCTACTCTCGTCTTCCAAATAATATCTAATCTAATAGATTTTTAATTAAAATGTATTTTAATGTAAAAAATAAGAAACTCGAATGTTTGGTTGCACAAAGATTTTTAACCAGAATTAACCAACCAGCAAGTTTGACTGTGACATAAACGACATTGACAGGCCCCTTGTAGTACTTACAATCAAAGGTGCCTAATTAATTTAAAAATTAAGGTAACCGAGCCAGTATGATTGTGAGGAAATTATTTCTGTCAATGTCATGTAGGTCACAGTTAAACTTGCTGGTTAGTTAATTAAGTAATATTAAAATTCTTGGTGCAACCCGACATAAGTCTTCCTCCATTAAGCGCATTCGAACAATACTTCTAGAATCATATCCAACCATACCATACCACCTCCATGCGAAATTATATCTATACGGGGTGTCCGGTAACTTATGGGCCGTAGAGTAACTGGAGATACTAGACATCAAACTAAGCCGATTAAGTCATATAAGTTTTTTCGGATTGTTACTCGTTCTAGAGATACAGGGTGTTGAAAGTAAAAGTTTATTCTCGAAAATAAGCGATAATTTTAAAACGGTTTAATGAATCGAATTGAAAGTTGTCAATATTATGTTTTTATGAGCCAGAAATAAGAATTGGGAGACATTTTTAAGTTTCAAACTAGAGGGCGCTAGTTGCATACATTGGGCTTCATAAATCTATGATTTTTTTTCTTACCTGTGATATTAGGTGGTTTTCAATTATAGTTTCTTAAAGAAGGGCATTTTCTGAGTCAAATGGTGTACTTGATTGATCTTAATATCTTTAACTGTTTTCGAGATATTTCTCTTTAAACATCTCAAAACATGAAAAAACTTAGTACCTACATAATTAAATTAACAATAAAAAAAAAGTGACAATCCGAAAAACTTATATGACATAATCGAGTTAGTTTGATGTCTATGGTCTATTTCTTTTGATAACAGAAAAAAAAAATTGAACAAAAATTCACCTAATTGGTTAAATCATGGACCAATTTACACAACATATGCATAGCCAACTTATTAAAGGTCTTTTTTTTTAAATCACAGAAGAAGAATAAGAAATTTCCGTTCGATTGATTTCTAGCAAATATATGCTAATTATAAACCTTTTAGCAATTAAAAATAACTTTTAGCTCTAGTTATATTACGAAACAAATATAATCTATTAACTTTCTGTACATAAAATCGGTTAATTTCACGTTTTTCTGCAACATAAAATAGTAAACTACCCTACTTTGTGTTGAAGCAAAAAGGATGTCCGATTTATCGACAAAATATAGAAGGCCATGCCAAACGCCAAACATTGTGACATAACCTAAAAATTCATCTTCTTAAAGGCTGCTTTACAGTTTGCAATTTTTCTTTCACGCAAGTTGTCTTGCAGCAATTAATATTGCGGCAAAAAAAATTTCGCTTCGTTTTACAGCGTGCAATGACTTGCCAAGATCGTAGGTGATGTACCACTTGCCAACCATTAAAATAAAAATACATTTGGTTAGGACTTACCGGCGCTTTTTGTGCATTCATTTTAACAAAACATCATTAAAGGACATGAAAGCAAACCAACAAAAACAAAACGTACCCTCTATTGGTTAGAAAATACATAAATAAATGTCAGGGATTTTTATATTTAGTTTGGTGTCTCATAAATCACCAGAAAATCCTCAGAATTGCACTTGCAATAGCAATAAAAATACGGTCCGAGTTATATTTCTTGCAAGCAATGCAAATTGCGCCAGCTGATCACTAGCCTCGTTCTGCGCATACTCCCGGGCAATCTTTTCTTGCGTGAAAAAAAAATTGCAAACTGTAAAGCGGCCTTAACAAGTGTTAATTTAAAATTCTAACCGCTATAAACAGTAAACAACAAAATGTCAGTTATGACGTAAATCCCTAACCTTACTTTTTCAACTTGTCAAAAATGAAAATTCTTGCATTTTTTTATTGTAAAACGGGGTTCTGTCATCGTTCGCAATCGAAAAGAAATAGACCATAGTATCTCCAGTTACTCTACGGCCCATAGTTACCGGACACCCTGTATAATAAATAAGATTAAAAACATTGCGTTCTCTTGGCCCGAATCCTGGCTATATGCAATAATGGGTTTTTATTAAATTTTTAAAGGATGTTTTATAATTGAATGCTAATCCAAAAGGGTGATAATACTTAGATGATTTAAAAAAACTATATGAACATAATAACCGGTTTATTTTTGAGATTCAGTGTTGGAATTTAAAAAAATTCCCAATATCTCTAAAACCGCTTTGTATTTTTTTTTCAATTTTGGTACATGCAGAGTACCTACGCATAAAAATATATTTATTTCAGGATAAAGGTTTTTAAAATTTTCATCAGTAGCGTCCTTGTTAACATTCCCTGAAATACTTTTAATCAAAAAAATTGATCCGCCACTTTTTTTAAAATAATTATTATTATAATTAGCCTCTTTCTTCTCATAAAAATGGTATCTTGACTTGTTTTCGTCTGGAGGCCAGTTTTCGATTTAAAAAATTAAATTAAAAAATAAATATGTAGTATTTTAAAAAATATCCATCATGTATTTTTAACAAAAAAAAATTTAATGAACTAAAGAAAAATTAGCTGCAAGATTACATTAAATTAATTGTTGAAAATGTCCGCCTCTTGTAAATATGCATGCTTTAGCCCTCCTTCTCATCGACTCGTGTATTCTTTGAAAAATTCCTAGAGTATTAAGCGGTTTCGCAATTTTTCCTGGTGTGAATTGGTTGACTGTAAACCAAGGTCTAAAAGTCAACCAATTTAAACCGAGGAAGAGTTGCGAAAGCTCATAATAGTTTTCTGTGAAGACTGAAGCTTTGAGAAATACTTCAGGAATTTTCCAAATAGTACGCGAGTCGATGAGAAGGAGGGCTGAAGCGTGCATACTTATAAAAGGCGGACATTTTCAACAGTTAATTTAATGTAGTTGCCCGCTTGCCGCTAATTTTTTTTCAGTTAATTTGGTTTTGTTTCTTTTGTTCAAAATAGTTTAAAGTTTTTAAAAATAAAAAATGTATTTTTAGGTGTGTTTATTACGATTCTTGTATTTTTTATATCGACAACCGTCCGCCAGAAGAAAACAAGTCAAGAGACCATTTTTATGAGAAGATGGAGGCTAATTATAAAAATAATATTTATTTTAAAAAAATCAGTCGCGTATAATTTTTTTGATTGAAAGTATTTCAGGGAATGTTAAAATTTTAAAAAACTTTATCCTGAGAAAAATGTATATTTATGCATACCTACTTTGTAAAAATTGGACCAAAAACATATACCATTCTTATGACCCGAATTCTGGTATCTAGAATGGATTGTTAAAAACTTTTTAATTTTGCGTTCTATAGACATATTGAAGAGTAATTTTCACTAAGAAATTTTTTTAATATTGTTTACAACACAATGAACTTTAGTTATTATTTTTAGGGTCTCCACTTCTTATAAGTATCTAGTATCTTTTTCTTCGATTTTTTTTTCTGCATAAAAATAACTTTCCCACATTCACATAGATACCATCTTTCTGTTGGTAAAAAAAAACCGAAATAATTTGCTAAGTTTCCTTGTAATTCAGGTCAGTAAGAACCCCAATTTAACACGGAAAATTTTAGCGCGGTAAGATCCATTTAAATTATTTTTGAAAGTTATTTAGAAGTTATATTCTCTGTTTCGAATGCAGCTTCAGAAGAACAAATATAATAAAGGAAAGAAAAGGTAAATGGTGACATTTTGCCAATCAACAAAATCCCGCTAATCGATTCTTCAGGCGCTAAAATCTCCGCACTGGCTGATATCTGAAACCGGATTCTCGATTTGCTGGAAATAAATTATCTTTGGCGCTGAATATAAACCAGGGTTTTTCAAAATTGCTTGTGTGGATTTGGAGAAAATCACGTTTGAAATAGCGTTTCGAGGGATTTTGTTGGTTGGAAATGTCACCAATATCGTCTTAACAAAGCTTTACAATCATGATTAAATTAGATTGAATGAAGAAACATTAGAACCAAAAATTAGAAGAAAAGACGCGGAAAGAAAGCGTTCGTAAAGTTTGTAAATAATAAATGATAAGCTTGACATATCAATAGTTTATAAAAGAATTATTGTTGGGTAGTACACAGAGCTGTAAATTAGAGAATATTAATAAAAGAAAGAAATAAAATAAATATAGAAGTATTTAGATAGAAGCGATAAAATACTTGAACACTCCTAATGTAAGGATGAACATCTTTTTAGTGAAAAGTATTAGGTAAAGCTGACCATTTTAGGTGAGGTTTTAAGAAAAAATGGTAAAACATCCATTGGCTACTAGATCAGGCCCTTTGTTAGATATAAATAAACATAACAAATAAGAAAAATAGTAATTTTTGTCTGGATCAGGATTTTAAAGTATATTATTAACGTTTTTTATATTTTGTCCTGGTTGAAAACAAGAAAAGAAGCAAATATCCAAATAGTAAAATGAATTAACGAGAAAAGTTCAGAAGAAATAATAAATAGGACTTAAAGAAAAAGTTATAGCCCGCCTATGCTTATTTTTGAAGCCGTTTATAAAAAACCTAAACTTTAAAAAATGATTCCAAGTTTAAATAAATTTCAAAAGAATTCAGCAAAGGGAATGCAGTTTAGCTTGAATTTTTGTAGGAAGACGAACATAAATAAAGAACAATAAATAACTAAATAATTGATTCAGAGTAATGCTGCTTATTTTTAGTTGTTTATTGGAATAAAGTATCTAATGAGAAACACATAAAAAAAATGGCTTCAGACATTATAAAAAAAGACCGATTTAAAATTAAAAAATTTTGGATTCTTCCGTTGCCTAGTTTTACTGTCCTTAAAAAATCTGTATAGCTTGTGTCCCTAGCTTACTTATATATTTCACAGGCTATATTTACTACAAACTCCGAAAATATTTAGATAGATATATAAAAAATTACTTATTAAATATAGACTCACCAAAAGTTTCAATATATCCTAGCCCGTTGACTATTCGGCCTTTTGTCAGTTCCTCAGCCTCCAGAAATCCGTCGGAGAAGCATAACACTTATTCAAATCCCTGTCGATTGGTAAAACAACACATTTCGACTTTGACAAATAACAGTTTATAAAATAATTAATCACAAAACTTGTTTATAACTTCGGAATTTATTTTAACAAATATTTAACGAAAATGTCTTTTTACACTGAGTTGTATTTTTCAAAAAAATATGCAGCAGAAAGAGGTGAGTAGTGATAGCTGTCCAAAAGGGCAATCAAGTTAAGCAAGCAGTTGTTGACAGTACCATAACCTTTGCCCCCTCTCGCATAGCAAAAGCGCAGCACCAACAAGACACTGGTGTAAAGAAGGGCCATTTGCATAAATTTGGTATAGAGCATCCTCATCCTTAGGTCGACCTCTCAAACACCAATCCAAAGCTCTGCGTTGAAAAACGACCAATAACATAGAGCCGTTTGGAATTTGGGATTCAGCGGGCGGAGCTTCTGGGAGGATCCCGTCGCGTCCCGAGGGATGGCAGATGTACAGAGGCGCGCTAGCTTTTAGGGGGCCATTTAGGGACCTGGGTCACCTGCCCTGGTCGGCCTTTTACTGCTCGAAAGAGATCGTCGCAAAAAAAAACTAACAAGACTGGGTAACTGAAATTGGTTTATAGAAATGCGACCTTCTTAATTAGAGCAGTACTTATATAATTTAATGATAATAAAATATTACTATTTTATTAATATAAGTAATTAAAAATTTACTTAATGTAAATTTAAAAAAAACATTGAGAGAATAAACGCATACCTACCTACTTACCTATCTAAATAAAATTTAGCCAGTAAAAAGTTTATCGAGTAGGACCTCTACTATTGCAGACCCTACACGATCATTCTGACTAACAGTCTTGGTAAGGGAATGACGGTAATATTGCGATTGTGTAATGGCAAATTTTGGCGTGCAAGCAGTGGCGTGTTTAGGGGGGAGGGGGGCTGCACATGGCCACGAAGCTCGGGTCTAAAAGTCTAATTGCAACCTAATTTTTCGTCTCATGCTTGGACTCTTAATTTAAATCTTCAAATAATTTATTCTTGGCTTAGATTACAAAGGTCTTGTAGGAAACGTTTAGTTTTTAAACTTTTCCTTCTAAAAGTCCTGTTTTATATAGAGATTAAGGTTTTGGACGAATATCGCTTTAGTTATTGATTTATGATGCAATTTACAGGAAAACGAGTAAAAAGAATAATATTTTATAGTATTTTTCTATTATATACCTACTTGTCTGTTCCGTTTCCATTTTTTTCAACAACAATATAACCCAATGAAATAAAATATTTTTATAACAAAAACAATTAGGTACTTAGGTATTTATTTTTAAAAAGAAAAATTAAAGTAAAAATTTTAATTGAAACATTTTTTATGGAAGAAGTGTAAGGCAATTTATAATAAAAAAAATAGTGCAGAAAGAAACGAGAATGCTTTATTATGAATACCTATACAAAAGTGCACTTAAGAAGAAATATTTCAAAACTTAAGCATTTGCACCAAAAACTGCTCTAGATCTACGCTCTTAAAATAAATGATTTCTGAAAAAATCATCAATTTTGGCGTGGTGAGCGATATTTACTTCATTTTTAATCATGAAAAACCGAGCACGAAAAACGCGGGTTAGAGTCATACATACGTCTCATGTTAAAATTTTGGATTGACACCAATATTCATATTTTTCACAAAAATAAAAAATGTTTTTTTCTTAATAATGAGACAGTTAGGTACGAATATCAAAAAAAAAAGTAAAAAAAAACATTTACAAAAACAAATTTAATCCAACCATGCAGAGGGGGAGAGGTAATAATTTAATTCTCGAAATTTTATAGTAGTTAGGTGAATTTTAAACGAACTTTGTGTGTGTCCCCAAACATTTTTGGCCTGAGGCACTTTTCCACCTTCGTTCCTAGATACAATGTAATGAAATATGTGTAGTCCCGACTGTTCCTTTTCTTCAGAAAAAAATGTCTTACTTACGCCCACTGAGCCCCCCCGAGCATATTTTCTGGCTACGCCACTGAGTCAAAGCACGTGTTTTTGCAGCAACTCCTAAAATATTTTAGAAGTTGTTGGTTTTTACCATGAATTTAAAAACTAAAATGAAAATGTTTTTTCGTCCTTTCATTTCATATTTTTTTTATAATTATCTATCTTAATGTGAATTCAGTAATTTTTTTGTGCGGCGGGCTATCTTTTTTTATTTATTTATTATTTCTTCTGAACTTTTCTACGTCAATTTACTTTATTTAGGTACTATTTGGATATTTGCTTCCTTTCTTGTTTTAAACCAGGATAAAATGTCTTAAATGTAGGTATAACTTGCAAATTCATATCGAAAACATTAGCTAGAAAAATTGGTCACGATATTCACCTTTCTTTATTTTTTAAGAGCATCCGAACAATACTTATTTCTTAATTTTTCTCCAAAGTTACTAGCTTCATGCGAAATTATATATAGGTATATATAGGTACCTACTTATATACTTATTAAAAATAGTGGATTCTCTGGACCCAAATCCGGGCTAATGTTTTTATTAATGTATTTTTAAAAACTTTTTAAATTTGGACTCAGATGTAGGTATTGAGGATTGTGAAAATGTTATTAAGATAAAAAAAATTATTTTAAACATTTTTAACAATATCTACAATAAAATTAAACAATAATTTTAACGATTTTCATTGGCTTATATTTTTTCCTGAATTTTTTTTAGCATGAAAATAATAATCTAATGCTTACATAGATACAGTGGCGTGCATACAATATAGGCAAAAAATCATTGCCTACCATGGGGACAATAAAACAAACAGAAACAATTTTCTTTATATATTATTTTTTATTCTTGTAATCCAACTTTGGCAATTTATCTCTACATTAATATAATAAATACCGAAAAACTAATCCTACCATTATCATTTCCACGAACGCATTATTTGCTTATTTATATTGTAAACTAGATACTAGATCACTGTATAGGCATTTCGTAAGACAGTTCTAAAAGCAAAGATATCGCTCTACATTAGCGTCTTATGTAAAAGCACTGCTTTTGTACGACTGGAAGCAAGCGAGAGAGCCGATAAGCAGTAGGGTAGAAATAGATGTAATAAATAAACTTCCTTCATCGATTAGCCCGCGCTAAGAAAGCACGCGTTTGGTAAGTGCATTGGTGCCAATCTTCAAGTTTTACCTTAGTTTTAAAAATACTTTGCTTTCTCAATATAAAATATGAAACACGCCTCTATAAGTTTTATTATTAATTAGTTTAATGAGGATATTTTTAAAGGGATAACGGATAAGGTATCGTAAAATAAGAAGCGCTTTTGTGATTTTTCAATCAGGTGGATGATAGATTTTTAATTTATACCTAGTGTTTTCGCCCATTTGCAAAGGCTAGATTTTGTTCATATTTTAATATGTTGTAGTACCAAGCTCTGGATGACAATTTTATTTTTCAAAAAAAAAAAAATTGATAATTCACCTGAAAACGTAATAAACGGCTATTAATTGATTCATTTAATTAACATGCCAATTTGTAACAATTTTCTTTTGCAATAACTAGTCTCTAACACATTCTTATCTTAGATATACAGGGTGTATTACCAGTTACAATGATTTACACAAGTGATTTTAAATATAGGAAAATAAAAAAAAAATTATGAAAAAAAAACATTTTGGTATGACTCTTAGATAAGTAATCTAACCATATCATGTACAAGAGCCAATGTATTTTGCAAAAAAAATATTTTATAATTTAACAATAATATTTTGTCATTTGATAAAAAAAAAACATTTTTTAATTTTCCTATAAAAGTTTTCATGCACTTGTATAAATCATTGTAACTGGTTTACCCCGTATATCTAAGATACGAATGTGTTAGAAAATAATTATTGTAAAAGTAAATTGTTACAGATTGGCATAATAATTAAATGAATCAATTAAAAGTCGTTTATTACGTTTTCTGGTGAATTTTCAATTTTTTTTTTGAAAAATAAAATACCCGGCCATATATTCTACGGCAACCTATATATCAATTTTTTCCTCTATAGCTTGGTATTACAAGATATTAAAATATGATCAAACTCTGGTCGTTTGTTTTCAAAATTAAAAAAAATGAGTAGGGGAAAATCGGGTAATACCGGTCAATGGGCAATACCGGTCAACCCTATATTTCCTTAAGGAAGATAGATCCGGCAACAGCGTTTGGTGCAAACGGCTGTTTTTAATGCCCTAGCATTGAGGGCATTTGATCGTTTCAGTTACCATCAAGTGTTGACGCGGAACAGTTGGCTATTTGTTTTTCTTGTGTTTTTTCTAATTTTGTCATCATTGAAAATAAGCCGTAAGTACTTATATTTATTATTTCTTAAGAATGTGCTTAGTTTATCGGTTGTTTGGTACATCATAGAATAATCTTACGTATTGAATTGAGTGATAATCAAAATTTTAAGGTCCTAAATTATTTTTGAATGTATGCCTTCATAGGAGGGCAATGTCGGTCGAGTGACCGGTATTGCCCTCATTAACAAAAATTAATTTTGTTGATTTTCTTTATTGCAGATGCCAAAGCCACGTGTAAGATTAACTAACAGAGCAAAGTGGTCAGTTGAAAACCTGAATGCTGTTAAACGATTATATCAGCAAGGGGTTTCCATGCGAACTGCAGCTAAAAGATGTGAAATTACATTTTCAACCTTACAAGTAAAAATTCAGAAAGGAAACTTTGTCAGTCCTATTTTGGGTAGAAAAACTGTTTTCACCGGGGAGCAGAAAGTAGAAATGTCGAACCAGATAAAATATCTAGCATCTATATTTTATAGATGTACAGTGATAATGAGATAGATTTCACTTTATGTGTGATTTGTGGTGAATACGGAGCGAATAATGAGATGTGGTACAGGTGTGTCATATGCGGACAATGGGCACACTCCCTGTGTTCTGCAAGGGACTCTCCAACCGGATATAATTGTGATTTTTGTTTGTGACCGGTATTACCCATGCTATGACCGGTAATACCCGAATGTTACGACAATACCGGTCAAAGTAACTTTTTTTAATTTAAGAGTTTTTACCAAGAAATGTTAGATTTTCAGTTCTTTTTGTTTTTGACAACTTAGAGTAACTTATATGTTTCATTTTTCTTCTATCAGAATAAATATATACTTCATATTTTGACTTTTATGTCCAAATTTCGTTAAGTGACCGCCATTACCCCATTTTACCCTACTTACCTAACCTTTTTTGAATTTTCATAATTTTTTAATATTAGTATTTATTTAATCGGCCTATAAATTATTCAACATCCGGTACAAATTTTATTTCTATATAAGTGAAAGAAAACTTAAGGCCTACTTTTCCACCACTATAAAAATTAAAAAGTTGATAGTTTTTAAGAAACAAGTGAAAACTCCAGACAATGCATAAAATCTCAAAGTAAGAAATAGCCAACTCTAAAAGGCCATAACTCAAAAACTAGTTATAGGATTGGATTATGGCCATGGACACTTTTAATCAAGACGTCAAGATCTAGAAAATACTAAAAATTCAGAAAAATTAGCCAAAAGCCATTTCCCATAAGATTTGTGTGGGGTCCTTCAAAGTCAAGTTAAAACTGATAGTTGTACCTGCATTTCTCTAAAAAAACGCTAAAATCGGACTAAAAATAAAAAAGTTATCAAGCCTACAACTAAATCAAAATTTTGTAAGGGCCGTTTTTTGTGCACGCGAGTGTATGAAATGTTTCATTAAAAAAAAAA
This sequence comes from Polydrusus cervinus, assembly GCA_935413205.1. Lineage (NCBI taxonomy): Eukaryota > Metazoa > Arthropoda > Insecta > Coleoptera > Curculionidae > Polydrusus > Polydrusus cervinus. Next base: position 5,792,542 of record OW284520.1, read on the forward strand.
GTTGATACAAGTAGCATATTTATAAATCTTTTTTTCTAAAAAATGCATTTCAAAAAGATTTATTTGACGAGTCCAAGCGATCATTGATTAAACCCTGTAAATGCCAAGAAAATACAAATCTTTCTGGAGATAAATACGCCTATTTCATTTATAAAATAACGAGGAAAAAATCCAATTTTTGTCAGGAGAGCATTTATTAATTAAAATATTATTTGACATATTAATTTAATATTTGATTTGTAAATTGTATATGATCTCGTTGGATACTCCCCATACATCAGGTTACAATACGGTTAAAGCTCCTGTGAACAAAATACAAATAATGGGGGATTTTCAGTGGGTATCATGCGAATTCGTCGGTAACAAGGCAGAGCCCCGTGACGCAGTTTGTGAACTGTGAAAACATTGTTGAGAGGTGCCGAACTGGAAACTGAATTCTCTTGTCCTGAAATTAAGCTCTGATCCTGAACTCGTCCTGAGAGTACACAGGTGCTGTTTGGCACCTTTGTTGCAGACTTTTCTATACAGGATGATTCATTAGGTTTGTTAGACATCATTTTTAAATGTTTTAAATCTTATTGAAGGGTTTATTGTTATATAGTGACATGCCACATTTTTTTATCTTCTGGATTTTTGACTTACTTACTTAGGTACATTTTGTCCAAGAAATGGACTTAACACGTTAAATACGACCGGCCGCTATAATGGCCACAAAATGTTGTAAAAATTTACCGCGGCCACTATAGTGGCCAGCAGTTTAAAGTATTTTAAACGAGTACTGAATTTCTGCAGTACAAAATAGAAGGTTTGGTTTAGTTTTGTGGAACACAGAAAGGATTGGGGAAATGCCCCGCCCACCATGAGCACTATATTGGCCATGTAGTAGGGTAAGGTTGCCTATATCGTACCACTTTTTGGTTTTAATTTTTTTTCTTATAAACTGATAAATGAAATGTATATTTTTTGGTTTAAAACAATAGATTGGTCTATTGGACACCTAACTGCAATTTTTAAAATATTATTTTTTATTTAATTTATAAAAAACAGCTGATTTTGTAAGGAATAGCAAATAGTACGATTTAAGAAACTGGTTTCCTAAATCGTACTAGTGGGTTCCTAAATCGTACCACAGTGTTCTTTTGAGGTATATTAAATAAAAATGAATATAGTTTGTTGTAAATACAACAAATTACACAAAATTATTGTTTATATTAAGTATTTTACAAAAAAAAAAAATAATAAAAAAATCTATTATACCTTTGAAAATAGTTTTAAATGTACCTACAAACAAAAGTCGCACATGTAGTCCTTATTAAGATGTGTCAGATTGGAACACTTTTCATGTGCGTGTGTGGTACGATTTAGGAAACTGTCAATCAAAATAATAAATAATACAATTCTAACCCCAATAAAGATCTGAAATTAAATTCAATTTTTGCTAAATTACAAAAACTTCCCCGGCTATGTTACTAAAAAAAATATCTGTATAAATACTACTTACCAATGAGATATAGCCTTGCAAAAAATTAACAAAGTTAACATGAAAATAGCCGAATTTTTTTTAACTTGCTTTTCCGCTTAGCGAAACACAACCGGTGCAAAATGATTATACTATGCAACTGGCACTAGTTAGACACTACAACAACGTCCGATAGATGTCGTATAATTTATCGTCTAATATGAAAACTTGTAGTGGTACGATTTAGGCAACGGTACGGTTTTGGCGACTTTACCCTACTTAGGTACATTTTGTCCAAGAAATGGACTTAACACGTTAAATACGACCGGCCGCTATAATGGCTACAAAATGTGGTAAAAATGTACCGCAGCCACTATAGTGGCCAGCATTTTAAAGTATTTTAAACGAGTACTGAATTTCTGCAGTACAAAATAGAAGGTTTGGTTTAGTTTTGTGAAACACAGAAAGGATTGAGGTAACGCCCCGCCCACCATAGCTACTATATTGCCCATGTAGTACTTACATTAGTCGTTTATAAAAATAAAATATTAAAAAGGACCAGATACCAGTGCCCCAAGTGCGATGAAAGTCCAGATTTATGCATTCATCCTTGTTTTAAGATATGACACACATAATAAAGTCAGAAATATGATTTTTGATTACCTAACGTTTTCTTTGTACTATTTGTTTAAATATAATTTTTTTTCTATAATGCTTAGTGGCCATTATATTATAGTGGTCATTATAGTGCATCAGGCTTATATTTCTTCAAAATAGACCAGTAACGTCTATATTGGATCAAGGTCAGAGCTGTTAACGTCATATTAAAAACTCCTATTAATCATTTCTGTCTAAGATTCATGTTAATATGTCAATCCATTTCCAAGTTATCCACTATGGTACAGCAGCATAGAACTGGTTAAAGCATTGTTAGTACACAACGTGTTAAAGTATAATTATTAGCCCTTTAGTTATTTCATACAAATGTGGCTATAGAAAACTTGCCCCCCCCCCCCCCCCCCCCAGCTATATGTTGTCAAGTATCAAGTTAACTATTATTTTTGTAATTAATTTTTTTGAACTGCAATTAATATACAAAACTTGTGACCTAGTTGAAGGACTAAACCGGGATACAGAATTTGCGCTGTTCAAATTATTATGTGGATTACGTAAATATTAAACAGGGCCGATAGAAGAGGGTTAGAAATTACACCGCACGTAAAAGCAGCACCCCCTAGACAAGTCTAGGTGGTGCTGGTAAAAGCCACTATATGTATCTACTACAATAATTTATATAGGCATCTAATTGTCCTAAATAGTTTTTTTGTAACAACACACCAACATTTAAAAATACAATTAATTAACAATTCAATTCTGTTCGTGTCGATGCATCATTTGCTTAAAATATGTTGTTTATACAAGCTATTGCCTATTGCGCAGGCTCACCGATCCGACTACGAACTATACAGGTTCCTGGACTTTATCAAATAACTCCTAGATATTTTAGGAGGTGTTGCTTTACCTCCCGTCTTCGTCTTCTATAGCTCACTGATTAATTAAGTTAGGATTTTGACATTTTGCAAACATTACCTGTATCGTAGGGCGCATTTCAGGAAAATATTTTTGTTTATACAGGGTGTTCCAAAAAAGTGTGACGTCATGAGGATTTTTTTTTTAGATTAGATGCCATATATATTCTTACTTCTTTGGATGTCCCTTATAGTTACCTACATATCCCTAATATGCACCATTGTTTTAGCAGTGGTTCGCCTAACCTTAAGGTATTTATTTTGAGATTTCGCAGCGAAATTTACGGTTATAGATATTGTTTTTACGTGATTACTGTGTGATTAAAAAGTTTTGTTTTTATTTTTCAGTTAATTCAGTAGTGTACGTATACCTACTTAGTTGTGTGTTTTAAAAATGAACCCAATTAATGACATAGTTTGTAATTTGCTGGAAACTCCATTCAGTCATTGGACAGATGAGGATAAGAGAGACGTTTTGTTACACGGGTTTGGTCAATGTTTGTTTAAGTACCCGCAGTATACCTAGCTCTTCACCATTTTTTAAGTCCGCGAGCCGCCACTTATACCGTTGACAATATATTGGTTGTAAATAGTGACATTTTGCCAACCAACAAAATCTAATACATACAAAAAATATAGAAAAATTTGCATTGCAAAACTAATTCTTTTATATAGGTAAGGATGATAAAGAAATATTATGATATCCCAATAAAATATAGATACCTAATTGCATGCGAGTTCGACTTGCACTCTAGCGCTCGTTGAGCAATCGTTATTTTGTCAAAATTGTCACGAACAGTCCAAACAAAAAGAAATCTGCCAATATCGATTTTTATTCACTTAAACGGCCAAAATCAAAACTTATTAAAGGGCTATTTAGGTGTTGATGAAAAGAGAGGAAGCTGATTTGATTCAGAATTGATCAGGACTCATATAATCCTGTTTTGGAGTGACAATCGTGTCGGGTACAGACTGCTTATGAATGCTGAAGGTGTCGATCCGAATATAAAGGGGAGATGAGCAATTAATGAACTTCTCTTACCCGTTCCGGGATCTGTTGTGATCTCTACTATAAGCGTTTAATCCATTATAGGGGCCCTAATTTATTGTTTCCTGCTTGCAGGGCATATAAGAATATTTTTAAATTGTTAATTAATTGGGCTCGTAATTAAAAAAAATATTATTATTAAAGTACTTTATAGTAGTAGTAGTACCAACCTACCATTTACATTTAAATTTTCATTTATAAATTCAGAAAAACTCTGATTGTGCATCGCAAGGAACGTTAAAACACAGAACCCCACTTAATAAAGTGACGTATTTAGGAGGGGCTGCCGGGCTGCTGCCCCCCCCCCCCTCGTACCCCGAGCTCAGAAGCTCGGGATCTAATAGGCTAATTTTAACAAATTTTCAAAATTCACTATTATCAATATATAGTCGAATTGTGCTACGCTTGGCAACAGTGTTTCTCGATCGTCATAGTGGCACTAACAACTAAGCTCTTATTGTGAAATCCTAGTTGCAGTAAGTAAAAATGTGAATTTTACAGCTTTTAAATGTAGGTTATACCTCTAGTACATTTATGTTAAATTAACAGCGACAGTTAACATTTATGAACCTAACCACGAAATCGATTGGTTACTCTCACTATTCTACTTGGTCTACCAGCGACGATACAATTATACAGGTATAGAGAAGAGACTATTGAAAATTAATTTTTATTGATGAAGCCGCATAAAAACAAAAAAGAAAAAACATTTTTGTCGAAATATCTACAGCTGCTAACTTGGCGTCATCATATGTATGTCATATAAGCGGCGAGACCAACAACAACAAAATATTAAATGTATGGGTAATTCTCTGAATTTGAATTTTTACACAAGCGCCGAAAATAGTTATTTTCCTAACAAGTGCGGAAAGTGACACTTTCCCGCACGCGACTGCAGTCGACCCGAACGACGCGGAGCGGAGTTCGGGCAAGCGATCAAGGGCGGGAAAGACACTTTACGTATGAGTTAGGAACATTATTTTTTCTACAACCGTATATACAAAAAAGTATACCAACCCATTTTTCAAAAATTATTTAATTTCAACATACATATACAAAACTTTAACTAAAAACTACTAATTATTATAAATATTAATATTATTTATATATAATATTTCTCCTTACACCATGTAACAAAATGATCGTATTGCTTTTCATATCTTAGTCTGGATTTGGCAGGTAACAGCTCGGAATTAGCTTTATCTGCAGCCTTCAAAATGGCTTCGGGAAGTTCTTCGTCGTATGAATCCATTAATATTATTGCTTCGGATTCGGTTTAATGTGGTTTAATTTAGAAGAAGATTGTATTCGGTCACTTCGAAGACGCTTTGAACAACTTTGACGTTTTAGTAACAATTACACGCCTGAGTTATCATAGCGACTGATATCAAACCCGGTGGTTTGATAGTTGTTTTGTGACATTACTTTAAAGAATGTACAGGGTTATATAAAAATATCTTCATTATTTTATATTTTCAAAAAATTAAAAATGCAACAAAAAGCTAGAAAAGATGTAGATTTTATTTGATGGACTATTTCGTAAATATTTATTTACCTGTTGTAACAATAGTTATAACTTCCGAAGTAAAAAACTATCTAATAAGGTCAAAATTTGCATTATTTTACTTTCCCGCACTAGTGCGGGAAAGTGACACTTTCAAAACTAAAATGCGTGCGGGAAAATGGGTTTAAACGCACGGTCGTAGACAAAAAATATATTTTAACGTTTTTGCTGGCTATTCGATCAGTAAAACAGAATTTCTTTTAGAATAATCCCATTTTGAGCCAGGTAGATGCCGGCTAAGCTGTTTGATGTCGGCAACCTTTAGAAATGAATTGTCGATGGTCCCTTCTATACTAACATGACTGTATTCAGCTTGCCTTGAAAGTTGTTGCCATAAAATTTAATCAATTCGGTGGATCAATATCTAGGTATTATAAAGATTTTTAATAATAACTATCTAACCAGCAACTTTAATTGTGACATTAGTGACATAGCAGGCATAATTTTCTCGAAATAAAAGTTGTCTGATTAGTAAATCAAGAATTAAGCTTACCGGGCCACCTTGGTTACAAAGAACCTATTTCTGCCAATGTCATTTGCCACAGGCAAAGTTGCTGGTTAGTTATTTATTGTTAAAAATCTTCATGCAACCCGACATTATTATATTATGTATACACATATTAATATGGTTTTATTTTTAACTTGAAACCCCGAACTATAAAAAACCTGGTTAGAAAATATGAGCCCCCCCCCCCCCCCCGAACATATTTTCTGGCTACGCCACTGACTAAATATACCTGTGATAATAAAATCATGCATGCCGTTTGAATAGAACCCTATAAAACTAGAAGTTTTCGCTAAATATATAATTTTATATTTAAGTTGAAATTCATGCTTTATCTTAGTCTATCAAAATATCAAAGGGTGCAAACTACCTTTATCAAAGCAATCGCAATACGCCTTTTCAGCTGAAATATGATCCGGTAACGTTTAAAAAGGTTGATCGCGTTTAATCTGCATCTGATCGATCTTTTACGCTGATAATGGTGTAATTACAATTACATTAAGGGTGTGTGGTTTCTTAGCTCTTTAAGCTTGTAAGGAAATCCCATAAAAGATGTTTTCACATAAGCTTTTCCTAGGTTTCTTATTGTGAGTTCGAAAAAGCTGTCCATTTTCTCCAAGAGACCAGATTTAAGTATAAATAATAAATCCCGGGACTTTGTGGGATTTATTATTTATTCTTATTATGAGGGTTTGGCAAAATAAGAACACAAGAATTAATAACTAAGGGTCTAATAGTCTAATTTTTCGTCTTCCTTTTACTAACTAACTTAAATTCCGCTATATTTTAACAAATTTTCAAAATTCACTATTATCAATAGTCGAATTTTGCTACGTCTGGCAACAGTGTTTCTCGATCATCATAATGGCACTAACAACTAAGCTCGAGCTGTCCGCCAAGCCGGCTATGCACCGAACTCGAGTTGCACCGTTAGTTTGTTAAAAACAATGTTTCTACTCACTCGCTTGAACGCCAAATTATTGTTATAGTTGTATAACTGACTGAGAAAGCAAACTTATCCTTTACCTTCTTTAATATAATATAAAAACAATTAATGTCTACGCGTTTCGGTAAAAAACCAGCAGCTAGCCTGCAGTACATAAAAGGTGGTTAAAAAGTGATAAATAAAAAAAGGTTGACATTACTTACAGGTCAAAAACTGAGTCACTAAACAATCAAGATATAACAATGGTACTTACCGGTCAAAAAATACTTAAACGATACCATATTTTAAAAACTTAACCACGTGTTTTGTATAGATTTACCAGTTACACGTTGCTAAGTAGTTTGTAAGTTTTGTGACCAAAAAATAATCCTAGTTGCCGTAAATCAAAATGTGAATTTTACAGCTTTGGAATGTGGGTTATACCTAGTAGGTATACCTATTTATTTTTAATTGGCAGTGACAGTAAACATCTATGAACCTAACCACGAAATCGGTTGGTCACTCCTCACTATTCTACTTGGTCTAGCAGCAACGATGCAATTAGACAGGTATAGAAGAGACTATTGAAAATAATTTCTTATTCATAAAGCCGCATAAAAACAAAAAAGCAAACACATTTTCGTCGAAATATCTATTATTAATGAATTTTCGATGGTCCCTTCTATGTTAACATGATTGCATTCAGCTTGCTTGGAAAGTTGTTGCTATTAAATTCGCTCAATTCGGTGGATAAATAAGTAGGTATTATGAAGATTTTTAACAATAATTTAACTAACCAGCACCTTTGACTGTGGAATTAATGACATTGGCAGTCATTATTTTCTCAAAATCAAAGTTGTCTGATTAATAAATCAAAAATTAAGCTAACCGGGCACCATTGGTTGGAAGAAAACTATTTCTGCCAATGTCATTTATGCCACAATCAAAGTTACTGATTAGTTAATTATATTAAAATCTTTATGCAACCCGATATTATTATATTATGTATAAACATGTCAATATAGAAAAGAAGAGCCCCCACCCCCCGGACATATTTTTGGCCACGTCACTGATTGTACCTATATAATAAACAAATAAAGATAATTATATTAATAATATTATCTATCTATACAGTGTGATTCCCAAGTTGATACTTATTTTTTAGCTGTGTAAAGAAGGCATTAAAATAAAAAACATTTTCAAATACCTTTTTCCAAAAAACTCAAAAATAAAATCTTAGTAGGTACATTCATTTATTACACTGTGGATCAAATACGTTGCCTAATTTGCCCGTTGAATAACATTAAGAAAACTTCTGGGTGTAGGATGAGCCTGCAAGGGAAAGCGTTCTGCGTATAATCTCGAAACATCAGCCACACTTTGACGACACTAACCGTAAATTAGCACCATATATACTACTTCAATGTATTCAAATTTTACCATTTTCAATTAACTTGCTTCAGAACAACACACCGATTGCCAAATAAATAACTGACCACCGACCCGTAAATTACATGACTAATAACACAAAAACAACATAAAGTTTAGCAGGCTACATTTTGATGACCAGGCCCGCACTTCGATTTTTTACTTCTGTATCTCGCCTATTTTTAACATTTTTGAAAAAAGGTTTTTAAAAATGTTGTTTATTTAATGCCTTCTATACACAGCTAAAAAAGAAGTATCGACTTAGGAATCACCCTGAATATTATATTCATTTCAATTACAAAGGTATTGCATTTTATAACAACAGCTTGCAAGGAAACTTAGCTCTTAATAATTCATTTTTCACTAAATACAAAAGAGTTTAAATAATTTTAAATTTAATTTTGACTGATTTAAGTAGACTAGGAATATTTTTAATTATCACATCCAGTATTTATAGCAGTGTACCGTACCTACTCATGCAAATTAAAAGCATAAAACTCATTCATGATATTCCGTTATTTTTATCTGATTTTGTGAAAACGGAAATCTCTTTTAACTTTTTTCAAACTATTCCCCGCGTGGGATCCTAAAAAGACATTTCAAGAGAATTAAAAAACCCTATCCGATGTGCTATAACCCCTTACATTAACTTAATTATTTGCCAGCATACTCGGTATATCAAACTTTGAGATCTCGACAACTTCACGCCTTCAGAGTCTCCTTTCATTCCTCAAAGTCAATTTTCAAATACGACTTTAATAAATTACTTAACATATCACTATTTCCAATCAATATAAATTTCATCTTCTTGTAGTTAATAAAGCAAATATTTTGGTTTGATTATCAGCGTACAGGGTGTTCTTTCATAACTTAATACTTTCGCAAATTTTTTATTACAAAATAACGCTTTAAAAAAATAATATTAAATGACAAAGAACACCAGGAAATGCATCTGAGATATTTGACATAAATAGTTGCATAATAAAAAAATTATGTAACTGTAATAGTTATTTACGATATAAGTGTTGTAAAGATTCATATTACAACACGAGATGTCAAAGTTGTCAAACGAGGCGTCAGCCGAGTTTAATAAAACATCGAGTGAAGTAATATGAATTTACAACAAGAATATTGTACACAATTTTATCTACTTTCATCTATGAATAAAAATATTTTGCAAGAGGCATTTTTAAAAATAAAAATGCACCTGTCAAATGCACCTGCTATTAAGTTTACTAATCAAGTTTTTTATGTTACCTTTCGCATAGTTACTGTTTCGCATGGTTACTGTCGAAACTTTCTCAAACAAATTCAAAAATATAAAAAGCGTTTTTCATAATGAGCGATTCTGATGGAAGTTTACCCTCTGATATAGAAGCAGCGGCAAACGAAGCGATCTCAAGTTTAGTTTCGACAAAATCCAAGGCGCGGTATGAGTTGGAGTATCAGAAGTTTGAAGATTGGTGCAAAGCTAACAAAATAAAGGAGGTGTCTGAGAAAATCCTTTTGGGTTATTTTTCCGTAAAGCAACGTTCCCAGAAACCATCTACACTATGGACTGACTACTCAATGTTGAGAACTATGATTTCAGTCAAGAAAAGTCAAGATATAATTGTTAATAATAAATCATTCTTCCAAAAAGTGTGGTTTTATTTAACAGCAAAATTTTAATAAAACCACTACAGCACTATTTCTGTAAAGGCATCTGTTACAGCACTAGCGCTGTAATAGATGCCCTTACAAAACGATTAATAGTATCTATTTAAAAAAAAATGTGTCATACTTATTTTAGCTATATTAAATAAGTATATTTAAAAAAATTTATTTTGATGTTGTCATGTCATTTCTTGCCATTCTATCGAATTAGACTTTTTACCTCTTCGTTCGCTTCCAGGGCCATTTCCGAGGGGACCTACAGCTTAACGTGGGTTCCGAACCACGATCCTCAGTCATGCGACACTTCCCCACAAGGGCTAACCCTCGGTTTCTTGTGCCATTGCATCACCTACCGATTGGGGAGTGTGTACGTTCCTTCGCACCCCCCCCCCCCCCCCCCCAGATATCCGATCTCATCCGGCCTGGTTACCGGCGTGAATGGGGTGGATTGGGAGATGATACATTTTGCACTCTTCCTTACATTCTTAAACCTACTAAAATACCGACATACTTTTTTATTGTGTGTATGCCCACTTCGAGGATCGAACTCGAATGCCAGTAACTCACCGCTGAGCACCGCCGCAGTCGATTTTGATGTTCTATTTTTAAGTGAAAAGATAAAGAAACCTGACAAAAAAATTCTATGCAGTCCTCTATAAACAATAATCGGCCCTTATAAAGAATGTATTAAGAAAACGTGTAAATATTGAAGTATATGTCTTATTAGCCTTATTGATTTCATTTTTGGTTCATTTCCCAAATCGCAAGGACGTAACAATGGGCAAAAGCAAATAACTTAGCCATTCATATGGTACCATCCCGAAGGCAAAATCTTTCCTCTTTACATTCAACCAAAAATGTTCATGGCTCATCAAGCAAACATCCGTCTTTGAGAGTTTACACACCAGCGGTACGATTCGGTACTATTCATCGTAGGTTCGGTACCATTCATCTTGAAGTATCTTTAACAGCTTAAATTTTGCGAGAACCAATTTTGCTAATAATAGACAATTTCCTATACTATGTACTATAACTATATTATGTAATTTTAATAGATATAGATTATAGATAAAGATTTAACGGTGAAGTCTAGTGATGCATTCGCCATTTAATTTTTTGATCAGTATTTCTTATCCTTTTTCCTTTATTTAAAAAGGGGCCAAATAGCCGTCCTTGAGTAGCAATTATCTACACTTTTGAACTAAAGAAATTTTAATTAATGAATTAATAAAAGCAAAAAACGAAAAATTGTGTAATTTGTCTAATTTTCTTTTTCTGTTTTTATTACTTTATAAATTTACACTTGTTTACCTTTAAATTGAAGGTAATTATGCTTCAAATGTCGGTATTTGGTAGATTTTTGGATAAAAGAAAAAAGTAGCGAAATATTTTGAATAAAAGTTTATTATTATTATATTGATCAAAAAACGAAATGCCGAATGCGTCACTAGACCACACTCTTAATGAACATTTTTTCTCAGGTGTATACTGTCCATTTTTATTTACACTGTAAAATCACACTATTAGTTGTGTAAGAAATTTCCGTAGATTTCGTGTAATTGTGTAGAGTATTTAGAGTTCTTTGTAAAATTACACTTTTTGCACAAATATTTGTTGTAAAATCAACTCATTATTTAAAAATGCATGAAAAATAATTTTCAAACCACCGGAACTAAAAAAAAACTTTACTACTAGTAGCATGTCACCACCTGAAGACTGGTATGGGAATGTCAAGAGGATCTGGAGACCCTGGCAAGAGTAAAGACAGTAATACTCCATTGGGTACCAGGACACGAAGATATTACAGGAAATGAAAAAGGGTTTGGTCCAGAACCAACACTCGGAATACCAGGGTACACAGAACGAGATGCCATAAAGCGATGGATCAGAAGTGAACAAAAAATCCACTGGAGCAACAGACAGGGTTTACACCACAGCAAAAGCTTCATTGGGGATCCAGACCCAAGACTTACAAAACAATTGCTTCAAATGAACAGGAATCAGCTGGGAACCATTACAGGAATTCTGACAGGACACATCTGCACAGAATGCAATTGTACAATGGAGATCTTGACTGCAGAATATGCGGACAAGACAGGGTGGGCTGGAAGTCGGCGCGTGTCAAGCCCATTCCAAAGAAAGGTAAAAAGACTCTGCCAAGCAACTACCGACCCGTCGCATTGCTTTCAGTAATTTCAAAAGTAATGGAGAAAGCTATTAACCAACAACTCCTAAAGTATCTGGAAGGGCTTAACATTATCAGCGACCATCAATACGGTTTTCGTAAGTCCAGATCAACAGGTGACCTTCTGGCATATGTCACCCATCTTTGGAGCAACACCATCGAAAATCATGGAGAATCCCGGGCTGTTGCACTGGACATCTCTAGGGCTTTTGATCGTGTTTGGCACGATGGGCTTCTAAGTAAATTGCGATCCTACGGTATGCCTAATGGATTCTGTTTATGGTTAACCAGCTTCCTTAAGAACCGTTCTCTGCAAGTGGCGATTGACGGGTTTCTCTCAGACACCTTCACCATCAATGCCGGTGTTCCTCAAGGGTCCATATTGTCGCCTACCCTTTTTTACTGTATATTAACGACCTTCTAGTGAAAACCCAAAATCCAATTTATAGCTTTGCTGATGACAGCGCACTTGTCTCATCTTTTACCTTGACTCCCCAAACATCCGCTGCCGACGCACATCTTCGCAGGCAGCATGAAGTATTGCGCCTCAAAAATGACCTGGAAGAAATTTTGGCTTGGGGTGACAGTAACCAAGTCGAATTTAATGCTAAGAAAACCCAGGCAGCAGTCTTCTCCAAAAAGGTTAACATTGCAGAACCGGATATAGTCATGGCAGGACAAGCAATTCCCCTGGCACCGTCTATTAATTTGCTGGGGGTCAATCTGGGAGGTAATATGTCTTGGCATGATCACGTTGCCGCAATTGCCAAGGCAGCTGCACAGAAACTTGGTGTACTTTTCCGCACCAAAAGGTTGTACACACCTCATCAACTTTTGACACTCTACAAAGCCCAGATTCGACCATCATTAGAATATTGCTCTCATGTCTGGAGCTCTGCACCCAAGCACACCCTTCGGCTACTGGATTCCATTCAAAGGAGAGCCGTTCGTCTGATCGGCGACCCCGAGCTGACCAAGACCCTCGATAGCCTGGAGCATCGAAGACAGGTTGGTGATTTGGCTCTCTTTTACAGATATTTCCATGGCAGGTGTTCGACTGACATTGCCCACTTGATTCCACCTAGAGCAATTCAAAACAGAAATACACGGCAAACCACTGCCGCTCATCCATATGTTGTTCAGCTTAGTACTCCTCGAACTTCATTGTTCAAGAATTCTTTCATCTGGAGAACGTCATCTTTGTGGAATGATCTTCCTGAGGTCGTGTTTCCCAATGAATACAATCTTCAACGTTTCAAGACCAACGTTAATCGCTTTTTTCGCACTCGCACCGCTCCCAGAGCGCCTTAAAGGATTTTTCCTACAGTGCAGGTGTTTTATCATAAAAAAAAAAAAAAAAAAAAAAAAAGAAACTGTACAGTACATAGTTTGCCATTGTGAGTTACTAGATCGGAAGAGGCAAGAAATACTCGGGCAACCATAACTGGAACCAGAGGACATCCTTACCCTCTCCCCATTTGACCTACACAAACTAGTACAAGACACTGATGGGATCACGGTGTGGGTATAACAACCAAACCGGGTAAACAGAATAGGCCAAACCTGGCTTAAGTGCATCCGGCACACGAACGGACCCTCGGAAAAAAAAGGTCACCACCTGCAGACCGGTTTCGAACTCTGTTATTCTCATCATTACAGGGTATAGCTGTTCATACCATACCAAACGAAAGTTTTATACTAAAGCCTAGGGTATCAACTAGAAATATTAGTTACCCATGGAAATATAGCTTATATATAGTGAAAAAAAGTCCTGATTATACAGGGTGATTCCTAAGTTGATATTTCTAGCTGTGTATAGAAGGCTTAAATAAACAACATTTTCAAATGCTTTTTTTTTTAAACTAAAAAATAAGGTACTTAGGTACATTCAATTATTACACTTTGGATCAAATACGGTTCTGCCTAACTTAGAGATAATCACGAAGCAGCAGCCGTACTTTGACGACACTCACCTTATGGTGAGCGTCGTGTGAGAGATTTACATCAGCACCATATCTACTAGTTCATGTGTCAAATTTTACCATTTTCACGTTTCACCAGTTTAAACTGGTGGTTAAACTTGCTTCAGTAAAGCACATCGCAGCGAATTGACAAATAATTGACAACCGATCCGTAAATTGCATGACTAATTAGACAGACAACAATAAATATAGCAGGCTACGATTTGATGACCCGCACGTAGATTTTTTACTTCTGTATCTCACTTATTTTTAAGTTTTTTGAAAAAAGGTATTTGAAAATGTTGTTTATTTTAATGCCTTCTATACACAGCTAAAATCACCCTGTATAGCGTAAAAAATACAGTAAGTATCGTAAAATTTTACCAACAATTTTTACAGTGTAGTGACGTCTGTACACCCAACGACAGTGGCCGATAAAGAAATGCGTATCAGGCCCGCCATTCCTCTAAACAGTTGAAAACTATAGGTATTTTTATTATTCTTATTTTTTTTCTTCTTTCCTTCTTTTTTTTCGGATTTTTAAAGTCTTCTTCTCATAGTATCTAATAATATAATACAGCATAATATTATATTTTTATCTCATTCTATGCCTTTAGTCAGTCGATATTCGAAGGCCGTTTTTTCCTTATGTATAAATTAAATAACTCCGCCCTTTTTAAAATCTATTTTTAAAAGGATAAATATATAATACAGTATTATTATTGATTATTGTGCCGATTGTGCGGTTACGAAAAAACATCAACCCAAAAGGTATTTAGTGTCAATCACAATTCGCTGTACACATTCGGACATTCCACTTGTGCAACTAGTTGTACAAAAAAATTGGGGGCGGTTAAGCCATTTAAAGCGATCAACAAAAGCGATCGGCTAATCGCAGAAAAGTGTGAGCGGCGAAGTATGAAAAAGCGGCATCCTGTGTTAAACAAGACCCAGAAACCATATGGGCTACTGATCCTTACTAGCAGGGGCGTAGGATTAAATCAAAAAATAGGTACTAAAATGATATTTCATTATTTCTCTCGTCAATGGTACACTGAGAGAATATTTTTGTTATCGTTATCAAAATATTTATACCGGTTATAATATATACAGGGTGTCCCATAACTTATGGGTCGTAGAGTAACTGAAGATACTAGACATCAAACTAAGTCGATTATGTCATATAAGTTTTTTCGGATTGTTACTCGTTCTAGAGATACGGGGTGTTGAAAGTAAAAGTTAATTCTCGAAAATAAGCCATAATTTTAAAACGGTTTAATGAATTGAATTGAAAGTTGTTTAATATTATGTTTTTATAAGCAAGAAATAAGAATTTGTAGAAATTTTTAAGTTTCAAACTAGAGGGCGCTAGTTGCATACACTGGGCTTCATAAATCTATGATTTTTTTTCTTACCTGTGATATTACGTGTTTTTCAATTATAGTCTCTTAAAGAAAGGTATTTTCTGAGTCAAAAAGCTGTACCTGATTGATCTTAATATCTTTAACGAGTTTCAAGATATTACTTAACCCCAGTAAACAACAGTGGCGGCTCGTCAGGTGAAGTAGGTGAAGGAGCTCTTCACCAAAAAAATAAATAAATAAAACCAGGAGGAAAGTTTTTCGACAATATTAACTAATAATGTACCAATACAGCTACCATTAAAAATTAATTATATTCAAATTAATAATATTAATTTAATCCGAATGTAGCTATGCATAATAGGGTCACGGTTAACTCCGATGGACAATAATTATAAACACTCGTGCATTTTGGAGCGTCCCAGCGACCGTGTCCGTTAGCTCAAAGCAAGTGAAGACCCAACGTCTAACATGGCTTTGATATTCATTATTCACCGTCGCTATGGTTATGTGACGTCAGTCACGCAAACAGCATGTAAGAATTTGCATTATGATGAAGGGCAATTTAAAAATAGATCAGTTGTATGCACCATTGTTTTATCATTGGTTCGCCTAACCTTAAGGTATTTATTTTGAGGCTTCGCGAAACTTACGTTTATAGATATCGGTTTTACGTGATTTACTGTGTAATTAAAAAGTTTTATTTTTCAGTTAATTCAGTAGTGTATGTACCTACTTAGTTGTGTGTTTTAAAAATGAACCCAATTAATGACATAGTTTGTAATTTGTTGGAAACTCCATTCAGCCGTTGGACAGATGAGGATAAGAGAGACGTTTTCTTACACGGGTTTTTAGTCAATGTTTGTTTAAGTACCCGCACTATACCTAGCTCTTCACCATTTTTTAAGACTGCGAGCCGCCACTAGTAAACAAATGTTGTATTAGCAAAGTCACTCACCATCGGCTATAAAGATACTTTGCTAGAACAATAAAGATACTTTTCTACGCCCTCTGCATCGTCTCGATACAAGATTTTTTTTTCAATATCAATATAACATTTTGCTGCAATAAAAAATGTTTTTTCTTATTTCAAAAAAGTTACTTTGCTGTGTGAGAATGCATCTACTTACATCAGGATTTTTTTTTAGCTACGGTAGCAAATAAGCATCGCTATAATAGTAAAGTGATTTAAGTATATGACAGCTGACAGCACCACTTATTTGCTATTATGTGGGGGGGGGGGGGGCTCAAACAAGAAGCCGTATGTTTTGTTGAATTTTTAATATACTTTAAAAAACATATTATGATAACACATTTATATAAAGCAACTTTTTTCACTTTGGGTACCTACATAGTAAATTTCAGAAAATTTTGATTCATTTAAAATTGTGTTAAAAACTAAAAAAATGTATTTTACAACATATAATGAATGGAACAGAACTTATACTTTCCTTAAGCTTAAATAAATTAATGTTAGTAACCGAAACAATAAAAATAATGGATAGTATTTCGATTTAAGCAGATAACGAGGTGGTTATAAAAATTAAAATTTATATGTTTACATGTCCCCAAAATTTGCCCAAATAAAAATCAAGCCGCTAAAAAATAATTAAAATTCAAGTAGTGGTTTCTTTACAATTTTAATTAGGTATCCATCAGAACTTGGTACAATATTTTAATGTTGTTTAGTGCTAGTATATAGTTTAAAGAGGTATACATATATCTACGCCTATGTGCCTATATCAACCACTATTGAAGAACTAACGTAACTACGATGTAATCTGCTTAAAGATATTAGCAAAGTAGTTGTTGTGTGTGTCCGTTCGAGAGGAAGAAAAGGAACTCCTTAATCTGGATGCTGCAAAACGAACGGTCTCATTGTAATACTGAGGGCATTGAGAATAATTTTCACTGCCCACACCGCACCCTGGGTACATTCACTACGCTCGTAATTTCGGTGACCGCATGCGGTGGTTTTGTTACGTCTTGTTACATCAAACATTTCAACTCACATTCATTCATATTTTACGCTTGTTTGTTTTTCCGGGGTTATTATTGCTTTGAGTAAAAACCGAAAAATATTTCTTAAGCTGATCCGACCGCGGCAAAATTTGCCGTGTTAAATTGCGGCTCTTCTTGGCCCGAATTACAAAAAAAAACTATGCGAATTATTGAGTTTCATTTTCACGAATGGAAAGGTGGTATCCACAAAAAAAACTTTTCTATTAGTAGGTATAGAAGAAAAAGTCATTCTTTATAAAAACATCTGCTTGTGCTGAAACTAAAATTTCGAATATTAGATTTACTATACAGGGTTCGTCAGAAAAAATATTTTTAGTTTTTTGGATTTCGTTTAAAATAAATTTACGTAAAAACAAACAGCTATTGTTGCCTTCTTACTTAGAATATGATTTCACATCTGGCCGAATAACGATTTTGTTGTAAGAAAACTATTTTTCTTACAACTTTTAGTATTTTTAATAATACATTTCTTTAATTTATTCAATCATAAATTATAAAAAATTAAAAATATTTTTTCTGTCCAACCCTGTATAGTTTTCGCAAATCTGATATTCGAAATTGTAGTTTCAGAACAAGTAAAATTGATTTAATAAATCAAGAAATTGATAATTGGAATTGAAAAAAAATCCAAAAAACTAAAATTGTTGTTTCTGACGAACTCTGTATAGTAATCGCAAATTTGATATTCGAAATTGTAATCTCAGAACAAACAAAATTAATAAATCAAGGAATTGAGAAAAAAATTCAAAAAACTAAAATTGTTGTTTCTGACGAACCCTGTACCGGGTGATTCATTAAGGGTGACGAGCGGCCATATATCGGAAACTAAAAAATTATAACGTAAGTGGCCATAAGAAAATCCTGAAAATAATTTTTAAGTTCCTCATTTTGCCGCAAGAGGGCCTAATTGAAAAGTAAATTATAAAAGTTTACATATCTCCGAAAATTCCACATTAAGGTATATCTTTGATAACACCATTAAAAAGCTTGGACAATTATGCATCATTTTGGTCTATGCTCATTGGCGTACCGACTTTAATAAGAGGGGGGAAGCTGTTGAAAGTGTAATCAGTTTAATCGCTGTAACTTATAAACGACTTATCCGATTTTAGCAAACTAAAGACTGTTTGGAAAAAAAATGTATGCACTTTTACCAATCGTATTTAGTTGTTTATAATAGTTCTAAAAAAAATGCTAGAGGGCGAGATTTGAAATAATAACACATTTTTTGATTTTACTCCGAAAAAATAAATCATACGGTATAATTATGATACCATAATTGAAAAGTAGATAAAATTTGCCTAGAAAAAATATTAAAACGGAGCTCGATATCTACGTTCGTTTCAGCGTTATCGCGAATAGAATAATTTTAAAAATTTTAAATAAAGAATATTTTTTAGAAAAAAAGTGGGACGCCACTGATATTTTTCCATGTGGATATTATTTCGGATTAGCCTGGTCAATTCTGCATAAAAATGGTCTCTTCCTTTTTTCTCCTCAGGCACACAAACCCTGTATAGTAATCGCAAATCTGATATTCGAAATTGTAGTTTTAACACAAGCAGACGTTTTTTTAAGAATAACTTTTTCTTCTATAGCTACTCATAAAAAAGTTGTTCCTTTTCCAAACTCTATCCGTGAATACACTGTACTATATGGGCGTGAGAAAGTTATTTTCATAAAATAAAAAAATTCGAAGGAAAATATATAAGCCAATGAAAACCCTAAAAAAAATCATAATTTTATTGTAAAAAATAATGAATTTTTTTTAAATAAAAATAACTTTTTGACACTCTACAACAATATCAGTCCAAATTTAAAAAGGTTTTAAAAATTCACTAATAAAGATGGCCAGGATTCAAACCAAGAGAACGTATTGTTAAAAAAATGTGTGGGTACCAAATAAGAAATAATCATAGAAAATGCCATCTCCGACTCCCTTTACTCTGCGATGTGTTCAAGAATGCTTTTGCTAAAAATGACGTAGATTTGGAAAGAAATTACATACATTGGAGAAATATTAATAAGTTAAAGAAAATACAGATTTATAACAAAGAAATGTGGGAAAAATTTTAACGTTTCCCACCTGTGGTTAAATTGTAAAATGTATATTCTTACTCCAACCTCTGGAATTCGAATAATTAAGCTTCATCACGAGAATTTTCCTTTTAAAATATAAATAGCTTTAATTTTGTAGAAAGAAATAAAATAACATTCATTCTATAAATTCTTCTACGAGAATATCTGAGCCTTCTAAAACAATCCCTGTTAAGCGGAAAAATATAAAACAGTGAAATAGAGCTGTCTCTCGAAAAAATAATTAAATCTTTATGATTTACTAGACGATTTTTCCGGTGGTGAAGGGAGATTTCCGGACAACCCACGGTGGTGGAGGGTGAAGAAAGGGGGGGGGGGACGCGTCAAGTGCATCGCATCGTAGTTGAAAACATAGGAAATCCCATGCAAGTTTTAGACTTTTTTAGGGTCTCTGTGTGGTGAGTACACATGCGTAGTTTCAACAATTTTGGACAACCCGATCCTAACTTATTTGAATAGGATTGTGGTTGATTTTTCATTGGAATTCAACAGGTGATGCTGCGGACACCAGCATTGATTGGACTTGTCTTTGTCAACTCTACTTTGCAAACGGTAGACTTTTAAAAATTATTTAACTAATATTTTCAAATAAATCTAACATTATTTTCAAAACGGATCTTTTATTAGAAAACGAAGTATTTTACTTACAATGAAACCTATTAAATAGTGTTAAAATCATCTGGAATTGCTAAAAGGGGAAGAAAATAAGAGGGTATTTAAAAATAAACAATTTTTAAAAAAAAAAATTATAATTTTATTTTAAGAAATTCGTTCAATCGTAAAGAATATTTTGTGTTCTTAATTAAATGTTCAAATAAACCGCCCTTTGCTGCTAAGTACCCCCCCCCCCTAAATACGCCATTGATTCGACCCATATTTCTAAATTCCCTTTAAAGTTTAACAGTTTCAAGCGAAATTATAACTATATATACAGGGTGATCCTTAAATGAATAAAGAAACTCTAGGATTTGATTCCTGACATCATTTTGAAACGAAAAGTTGATATGAACATATGCCCTTCCTACTTTAAAAAAAATTTGAATCAGCGATGTCTTAACATAGTTTTTTCCAACTTTTGTTTAGATTAAAAAATGCATCAGAGTTTAAAAATTTTTTACAAATAAAATATTGATGGTATATGTACTGGTGGAAGAAGCAAAACCTTTTTTAACAAAAAAGTGCAGTTTAATGCAAAATCAGTTGGCAGTGTTGACACCTATTTTCGATACCGCATCTTCAAGGACTTCGAAATTTTTAAAAAACCATTCTATTTTAAAATTATTTTAACACACTGTAATTTAGAGGGTAAGCATATTGTAATATATCAAGGCTTATTCTCTGTACAGTTGGTAGATCAAGCCAAGTGCGCATGAGTTGGTTTATACATAAATAGATTTGTAACTGTAGGTTCCCCCCTTTTTACGGTCAGTTTGGCAATAGAGAAAGAGAGAGAAAAAAAGCGTAGAATATTTGGGTTTCATTATTGACAAGGAGGGTTTGCATCCGTCTGGGGAAAAGCTAGGGCCATTGATGAAGCTTCTAGGCCAGAAAATGTTAAACAACTACAATCCTTTTTGGGAAGCATAAATTACTATGGTAGATTTATTAACAATATGTCAACAATTTTGAGTCCATTATATAATTTGATAAAGGCAGGTACTAAGTGGAGTTGGACCAGTCAGTGTGAGCAAGCCTTTGAACTAATTAAAATGGCTTTAAAGTCGGCAAAGGTATTAGTGCATTACAATCAGAATCTGGAGCTAAGACTGACGGTTGATGCTTCCCCCGTGGGGGTTGGAGCTGTTTTGAGCCATAAGTTTCCCACGGGAGAGGAAAAACCAATAGTTTTTGCCTCCAGAACCCTCTTAGGGTATATGTCTATATTAACTTTTCGTCTTAAATTGATGGCAGGAATCGTATCCTAGATTCTCTTTATGTACCGGGTGGTCAACTAAGAATGGCTGCCGGCCATATCTCAGAAACTAGTAATCGTACAGCATCCGGGTAAATTTTTTTATGACAAAAGTGCCCAGGAGAAAATGCTGGAAATTATTTTTAAGTTCCGCATTTTGCCGCAAGAGGGCGTAATTGAAAAGTAAATTTTAAAATTTTACATATCTCCGAAAATTACACATTAAGGTATATCTTTGATAACACCATTAAAAAGCTTGGACAATTATGCATCATTTTGGTCTTATGCTCATTGGCGTACCGACTTTAATAAGAGGGGGGGAAGCTGTTGAAAGTGTAATCAGTTAAATCGCTGTAACGACTTATCCGATTTTAGCAAGCTAAAGATTGTTTGGAAGAGAAATATATGAATTTTCACCAATCGTATTTAGTTGTCCCTAATAGTTCTCAAAAAAATGCTAGAGGGCGCAATTTGCAATAATAACACATTTTTTGATTTTACTCCGAAAAAATAAATCATGCGGTATAATTATGATACCATAATCGAAAAGTAGATGAAATTTGCTGGAAAAAATATCAAAACCGCAGCTTGATATCTCCGTTCGTTTCCGCGTTATCGCCAATAGAATAATTTTTACAACTTTAAATGAATAAGCGATTATATATTTTTTAGAAAAAAAGTGCTACGCCACTGATATTTTTCCATGTGGATATTATTTCGAATTAGGTCAATTCTGCATAAAAATGGTCTCTTGGGTTTTTCTTCTCAGGCACACCGTTCTTAATTAAAATAATTTAATTAAATTAGCTCTACTATTTATTATTATTATTATTATTTATATTGATAATGTAAAATTTTGTTTTATAAAAATTGTTAGAAATGACCACCTTCACGTAATAGGCATGCTTCCGCCCATCTAATTTAATTATGGTATCATAATTATACCGCATGATTTATTTTTTCGGAGTAAAATCAAAAAATGTGTTATTATTGGAAATTGTGCCCTCTAGCATTTTTTTTAGAACTGTTATGGACAACTAAATACCTGGTGAAAGTGCATACATTTCTCTTCCAAACAGTCTTTAGTTTGCTAAAATCGGATAAGTCGTTTATAAGTTACATCGATTTTACTGATTACACTTTCAACAGCTTCCCCCCCTCTTATTAAAGTCGGTACGCCAATGAGCATAAAACCTAAATGATGCATAATTGTCCAAGCTTTTTAATGGTGTTATCAAAGATATACCTTAATGTGTAATTTTCGGAGATATGTAAAATTTTAAAATTTACTTTTCAATTACGCCCTCTTGCGGCAAAATGCGGAACTTAAATAAATAATAATATAATAAAATAATTTCCAGCATTTTTTCTTGGGCACTTTTGTCTTTAAAACATTTACCCGGATGCTGTACGATTACTAGTTTCTGAGATATGGCCGGCGGTCATTCTTAGTTGACCACCCGGTACATACTTAAGGATCACCCTATATTAAATTAGACCAAAAACATTTTTATTAATGTATTTCAATATCAATGCTGTCGACATTAAAGAAACATTATTTTTTGAATTATGGTACCTCTAATTTTAACAAAATAAACTCAAATGCCCACTATGAAATTAAAAGAAAATAAATATGTGAAAAATATAAATCAAAGGAATCGCAACTAAAAAAAGCTTAGTTATTCAAATATAAAAAAAGTTATTCTATTGACGGTTCTGGTATTGAAATTCACGTTGACATTAACA
The DNA here is from genome assembly GCA_935413205.1 of Polydrusus cervinus. NCBI lineage: Eukaryota > Metazoa > Arthropoda > Insecta > Coleoptera > Curculionidae > Polydrusus > Polydrusus cervinus. The sequence continues at coordinate 5,815,940 of OW284520.1, forward strand.
TATCGAGTGGTTGAAACGAAGTAAAGATAACGACGCCCGGTTGGAGTCCTGTGACGATCAAAGACGCCGGCGTTGCCAAGTGCCGGCTCTTGACATCCGTATTAAAGGCATTCGAAGTTTGTCGAGCGAATGTCAAAAATCATCTTTATATCACTGTATAAATTGAACAAATTATTAGTCCCTTTATACACGGTTGGCGGCAAAATCAAGGAATTCTTTTCAGCGGCGTCGTTAAACATATTATTTTTAGAATTTGATTTTCAGCCCAAAAAAGAAACACATCTTTCTTAATTCCCCTCCATTACCAGCTCCATGCGGAATTATATGTATGAATAAATAATAAAAAAAAGTACCTACTTAATTAAAAATGTAATTCAAAATTGTAAAAGTTTATTTGATGATAGAGATATCACCTAAACTTTATTCATTAATAAAACTTCATAGGCCAGACCACCCTATTACCGGTTGTCTCATTTTTTTCAGCTCCCTCTTATAAATTATCAAAACGACTAATTGATATAATATACCAATAGGTACACTAATTTCACAGCAACATTTCAAATGATAAATTCAACAGACCTAATTAAAAAAATAGAAAATGTAAAAGTCCCAACAAACGCAAAATTAATTTCCTTCGATGTAAGTAACTTATTCCCTAGTATTCCTGTAAAGGACACCATAATTCTTGTTGAAGAACTCCTTTCGTTAAAAAAACACCAATTTTATTAAAAAACAATATATTCCAGCAATGAAGGACTGATTATGGAAAACCCTCTCAGTCAGTTATTAGCTGAACTCTTTAGGGATTTTTTAGAAAATAAAATTAGCACTTTAAACATTTTATTTATTGGTAGAGATCTGTGGACGACATTTTGGCTTGCTTTACTGGTACAGAAAGACAACTATCACAATTTTTTAATTTCATAAATAACTTAGGTACACCCTAACATATAATTTACAATAGAAAAAGAATCTAACAATTCTATTAATTTTCTTGGCCTTACTATAAACACGAGATAATAATAAACACTCTTTTTCAATTTTCCATAAACCTACACATACAGACACTATTATACATATTAGGTCTAATCATCCGATACAATATAAATTAGCAGCTTTCCATAGTATAATACACAGACTCATTACAATACCACTTAGTAATTTTAATTTCCAAAAAGAATTAAACATAATTAAGCAAATAGCTATCAATAACGGCTACACCAGCCAAATAATAGATTTTAAATAAAAAAACCTTTAATAATGTAATTGAACAAAAAAATTACCGACCGCAAGTCAGAATATCTTGAATTTCTTTAAAACATACAATATTACAGTGTCACTTAAAACAAATACCTCTACTGGAAAATTTATTAAAAACAATAAAACTAAAACAAAATTAATAAATGCGGTGTTTATAAATTAACATGTCAAAATTGCCCCAAAACATACATAGGCCAGTCTGGTAGAAGTTTTTAAAAAATAATTAGGGAACATAGTTCTAGCTTTACTTTAGGAAAACCCGACGAAAAAGAGAGCTCGGGGTCTAATAGTCTAATTGCAAACTAATTTTTCGTCCTACACCTTTTACTAATATTTTATATTCGGCCACATTCCGCTACATTTTAACACATTTTCAAGATTCACTCATTGTCGAATTTTGATACATCTGGCAACAGTGTTTCTCGATCGTCATACAACAACTAAGCTCGAGCTGTCCGCCAAGCTGGCAATGCACCGTACTCGAGTTGCACAGTTAGATTGTTGAAAACGAAGTTTTTAAAACTCACTCGCTTGAACGCTGAATTATTGTTTTGCTGGTTTGAGCTGGTTTTGTATAAATTTACCGGTTCAACTACCCTAAATCGCGTTTATTTATTGCTCTAATTCAGTTACAGGTTGAAATTTTAAACTTTAACCAGGTGAATTAAAAGTGTTTTTTTTTCTAGAAGAGGGTTGACGTTGACCAGTAGTCAGAGAAGTTTATTTTTTACGCTGTACATACGTTAAATTCTCTGTAGATTACCTAAACCTGCATTTTCAATATATTATTTTCCGCCCTGGCGCCTCTGATCGAATTATAATTGTATGTTCATTAATTCACTTTTACCTTTGAAATGTAAAAATAAAGCCCTTCTCTGTGTTGGACAAGTGCCTTTTGCATAAGAAATAATCAATTCAAACAATTTATTTTAAATAAAAGAACAGAAATATAAAATACCTAAATGGAATTTTAAGTGGATGCGACTGTGCTAAAATTTGCCGTGTTAAATTCCGGTTCTTCTTATATTAAATATACAGGGTCCTGCACCTCACCTCCCATCTTCTATAGCTCACTTATTTTTTACGTTAGAATTTTGATATTTTGTAAACTTTACCTGTATTATACAGGGTGTTCCAAAAATGTGCGACGTCATAAGGATCTATTTTTTTAGATTACATGTTATATATATTATTACTTAATTGGGTGTCTCTTATAGTTGCCTTCATACCCCTAAAATTTTAAGAAAATCGGTTCAGTATTATAGGCGAAAAAAATAAACACTAAATCAGTTTTGCACCACTGGTTTTAAAAATTAAAAAAAATAAAAATAATGCCTCGTTAATAAAATTATACAAAGGTACTTAATAAATAAGGTCGAATAGTCTCGTTAATCAAGATTAATTGATACAAATTGTACAGGGTGTTCAAGGCTAAGTGTCAAACTTTGCAAACTTTAAAGCAATTTATTTTTGTTATTTTAAATTGGAAACTCTGTATATTATTATGTCATTCGATGCAAAACTAAATATCAAACATTTGTTCTTATCACAACCCTATCGCAATTTCTAGCGCATCAAAACTCATTTTAATAACTATTAGTCATTATTATAATCAATTAATATAAACGGTGGCTTTGAAAAACAATTTATTGGTATTAAAATTTATTAAAATGACAAAAACCCATTTTGACTTAAATATGGTTAGATTATTATTAATTATTTAAGCTATATTATTTTTTGTAATGAAATACAACCAAGAAGAGCTCGTAGATATAATTTTCATATTAGGAGCATGCGAAAGAATTCTTTTTTTTTATAGCGAATTAAAATATATAGGGGTTCCAATTAAAATAAGACAAATAAATTTGATTTACTTTACTTTACAAAGTTTGACACTAAACTGATTTTTGTAGTGCTTATTTTTTTCACCTATAATACTGTACCGATTTCATTAAAATTTTGGGGGTATGTAGGCAACTATAAGAGGCATCCAAATAAGTAAAAATATATATAGCATGTAATCAAAGAAAATAGATCCTAATCAGGGCCCGCTCTAGCAATAACGCCGCCCTGGGCAAAACAAAAAATTGCCGCCTTTTTCCTAGTCTCGCACATAATTTCGAAAGTGATTTTTCTAATTTAAAAAAATAAAACACTTGCCAGGTATTTTTAATTAAAAAAAAATATTGAATTTTTCTTTATTCCGTATTTATTGCACATATATATTATATAATTCTAAATACTAACAAAGTGAAAATTAACAAAAAAACATTAAAATTTTTAGGCAATCTAATTGCACATTATAAACATATGTTTAAAAAAATTAAGCCCTTTGCTGCGACGCCGTCATGACCGAAAAAAGCACCGGTGCCGGCGTTGTTCGGCATGCTTTGTCGCGGAGTTGCTTGATATTTTAATAATATTAAAAAGAAAAGGGATCGGTTGAAATAGTCACTGTTTAAAAAATAAAACAGCAAAACAAAGGAAATTAATGTTGTTAACTGAGAATTGGAATGGTTCAAACTTCAAATATACGTAGGAACGTAAGTAGGCAAAACGGGGATTTATGATGTTTTTTAGAATTATCATGCCGCTCTTCCAACTTGCCGCCCTGGGCAGGGGCCCAGGTTTTTCCCCCCTAGAGCGGGCCCTGATCCTAATGACGTTACATCGTTGTGGAACAGCCTGTATAAACAAAAATATTTTCCTGAAATGGGCCATAGGATACAGGTAAAGTCTGCAAAATATCAAAATCGTAACCTAATTAATAAGTGAACTATAGAAGACGGGAGGTCAGGTGCGGGACCCTGTATAAAAAATTTTCTACGTACAGGGTGGGGACTTTAACTGGAACAAATTCGCTAGAAGTTTAGGAAGAAATATTTTTAAAAAATGAAAAAATACGTCGATTGAGATTTTGTTTGAGCTACATTTTGGCATTAAATTTTTTTTGACCCCCTGTATAAGGTGAAACATAACCGAACAATTATTTTTGTACAATAAAAAATAAAAATAAATTGAAATTAAAAACAATAGTATAAGTATTCAACTTTCTCTTTAAAGCTTTCCAAAAGGTATCAAGTCGTACCTTCCCATTAAAAACAATTAAGTCGGGTTATATTCCACCATATACAGAGTTCAAAAAAAAAGTTTTTTTGGTGTCATCAAAAAGTAGCTCATACAAAATCTCAATCGACGTGTTTTTCCAGTTTTCAAGAAAAATGTTTCCTAAAATTTGTTCCGGATAAAGTCCCTACCCTGTATAATAAGAAGATTGTGTTCTCTTGAAACAAATACTGTTTATATTTATTAATAGATTTTTAAATACTTTTTAAATTTGGACTGGAAAAAATTATTTTAATTTTAAAAAATAATTTTCAATGGAAAAGAATGTTTTTAGCGGCAGGCGGACAAAGTAGTGAGTTCTAATGTTCAATTAAAACAGATTTTATTTTAAAAATGTCTTTATTTTATTCATAAGTACATGTTTTTCTCTTTTAAGGATGTCTTGAGTTTTCCATAAGGAATAAAGTAGATCCCATCGAAATTATTATTTGCGTAATGTAGAATTTTTAATCGCCATGTCATAAGAAGGAGGTGGTGCTAAAAATAAATTCAATATTAATAGTTTTACATGATTGTGTGGGAAATTAATAGCCAATAAAATAATGTAAAAACATAGAATTTCTTACTATTAGTCAGGTGGTACAAAAGTCTGTGGGGCAGACGTGTTGAAGCCCCGAAAGAAGCCGACTGAACGGACGATTTAATCGTGCTACAATTTTGGCTGAAGTTATAGAAAATAATATTCGACCGCGGCGACCCGGGTTCGATTCCCGGAGTGGGCATACGTACAATAAAAAAAGTATGTCCGAAATTTAGTGGATTTAAGAATGCAGGGAAGAGTGTAAAAGGTATCATCTCTCAACCCACCCCATTCACGCCGGTAAACAGGCCGGATGAGATCGGACATCTCGTGGGGTGCGGAAGAAGGTACACACTCCCCAATCGGTAGGTCATGCAATGGCAATAAACCAAGGGTTGGTAGCCCTTGGGGGGTGTCGCATGACTGAGGATCGTGGTTCGGAACCCACGTTAAACTGTAGGTCTCCTCGGGAATGACCCTGGCAGCGAACGAAGAGGAAAAAAAGCCTAATTCGAAAGAAGGGCAGAACGGCAATTAGAAAATAATATAGGACTGTAAGGTACATTATAAATGTTGAATTATTTGGGAGTATAGAGGAGGGGAAGGGGGGGGGGGGATAATAGCCACTACTTACTTAAAAAAAATGTATAAACTTTCTCAGTATGAATAAGCCTTTGATGTTTTCTAAATTGCGTTAACGCCTAAAATTTGATGAATGTGTAAAAGATTTGGTGTTGCCATTTTTGTAATGTATCCGCGTGTTATCTTTCTTTTTTTAAGTTGACTGGTAGGTGTATTGGTTAGAATGGTTAGGTTATGGAATGGTATCAGTCTATTATTTTTGAATAAAAGTTTATTTTATATGAAAAGGTGATGGACAGAGATTTTGTTGGCTAGGTTAAGAACAGTGTTTTTTTTTTGTAATGGTATCTACCCAAGGATGTATTTCTAAATAAATCTTATCAAGTTCACCATTCCATCAAGAAATCTATTAAATTATTTTTAAAATTAATTATATCATTCAATGTTTGTAAAATAATTCTAATTAAAGTCAGTGGCGGCTCGCGGTCTTAAAAAATGGTAAAGAGCCACCAACATTGACTAAAAACAAAACGTCACTCTTATCCTCATCTGTCCAATGACTGAATGTAGTTTCCAACAAATTACAAACTATGTCATTAATTGGGTTCATTTTTAAAACACACAACTAAGTAGGTACGTACACTACTGAATTACCTGAAAAATAAAAACAAAACTTTTTAATCACACAGTAAATCACGTAAAAACGATATCTAATAACTAACTAAAAACCGTAAGTTTCGCGAAGCCTCAAAATAAACACCTTAAGGTTAGGCGAACCAATGCTAAAACAATGGTACCAATGCTAAAACAATATATACGACTGATCTATTTTTAAATTGCCCTTTATAATGCAAATTCTTACATGCTGTTTGCGTGACTGACGTCATATGTAACCATAGCAACGGTGAATATCAAACCATGTTGGGCGTTGGGTCTTTACTTGCTTCGAGCTAGCGGACACGGCCGGCTGGGGCGCATTATTGTCCATCGGAGTTAACCATGGCCCTATTATGCATAGCTATATTCGAATTAAATTAATATTTTTAATTCGAACATTATTATTTTTTAAGGGCTAAAATGGTAGCTGTATTTTGGTACATTAATATTTAATATTGTCGAAAAACTTTCCTCCTGGTTTTATTTTTATACTTCACCTGACGAGCCGCTACTGATTAAAGTTCACCACCGTAACTATACGGAGTAGTAAATCATTATTAACGGCAGAATATGCCCAGATATGTATTGATTTTTTTTTTGCAAAGTTAATTGTATTTGTTAAATGTCTTACATTAGGTGTAAGTTCAAACTAATTAAGTTGCATGCAAGTGCTTTGATGACATTTTAATCAGCTGATGCAAGTTTTCCTATTTAGGAACTACCATTTTACTTGCACCTAATGAAAAAAGGCCGCGGTTCGGCTCGGTTGTCGGGTTTAGGCTTAATTAATAAATGTTCGAGTTTTGGGCTCTAAAAAATAATTTGTTTTGGGATCGCCAGGCTTTATTGCTTTTAGATAATAATTTCTTCGGTCCGCATTAAGGTTGCATGGTTGGGCAGGGTCGTAAAATTATGGCTCATGCAGGACCCTACGCAGTAACCAGATAAAAGCAGTAGGTATATTATAATTTTATATTTTTCATCCCTCATTTATTTGAGTTCTTGGTATGTATGTATACTATTATTTATAATTTGATTTGTCTTTACTTTTTCAGGACTTAAGATTTTTACAAATTACATAAAAGCCGGAAATTTTCACAAAAGCAAAGTAATTTAATATAATTCATTTAAGACCTAATATCGTTTTAAAACGACATGTAAACTTGTATATAAATGCACCTACATCTTATTATTGGTTTCGAATGACATGTAAACGCACATAATCCGCACCGGAGTTCGGTAACTTTCGCGGCTCCATCACGTCTGCTCCACAGACTCTAGTCTCTTTTAGTCTCCTCTGGTCAGTACACGGAAGGTAAGGTCTACCATAGTTTTTAAACTAATGCCTATAACATCAACCTACTTGTGTCGTATATGGACGTTAGCGCTATCTCTTGGTAGTCCCATGCAATCTCTCTGAGACTCATAGGACTAACAAGAGAAGGCGCTAACGTCTATATACAACCCAAGAAGGTTCATATTATAGGCATTATAGGCTTGGATATTTTTTTCTGACAAAGTAACATTTACTTGAAGTGGTCATGTAAGTTTGAAAGTAAAGCAAAAGATGGCGAAAATGGCGTAGCAGCCAAAATATGATGGAAAAATATGATGGAGTTTGAAACAAGGACAAGCCACCGGAAGTAAATTGACTAAAATGATTTATGTTAGCATTTTGTAATCATTTAAATTTTTTCTCTGGAAAATATTCTGACGCCACTGTTCATTCGGCAATTTTCGGGATTTCGGCCGCCAAGTTTTGGCGGCTAACTTCACGTCAGTATAATTATTACTATTACTGTTATTTAGTGCTTAGATAGGGAAACCTCTAAACTCAAATACAATTTTAGAACAAAATTATATAATGGATATTATTTTTGTTTTATTTATATTATATATAATAGTCATTGAGTTTGGAATCAAATAAACATAGTCAATAACATAAATAAGATTGTCAGGAGGAAGCAAGTAAAGTATAATAAGGTAAGTATTTTTCTTAATATAGCTAGATAATTATTATTTTACTTTTATTATTACAATAAGAAATAATTTTGACACTTTAATAAAATGTATTTTCAATCAAACCAGTAGAGTTAATAAATAATGTAATAGAGTTCTTGATAAAATGGCAAACTTTAATTATAATTATTTTATAAACACAATGGTAGAGATAATTAAAAAACAGATCGTGGGAAAAAGAAACTGTAATATATTTCTTGACAAGGTGGTGAGGTAACTGTAAATTAACTTAACCGAACGCGTAGAATTGTTAAATATGTAATAGATTTCTTGATGTAATGGTAAACTTGAATACATTTATTTAGAAATACAATACTTAGGTACGCCTTTACAAAAAAATTTTACACTATCTCCCTAACCTAACCAACAAATTCTTGTATATAAAACTAACTTTCATTTCTTTTTTTAATCAAAAATGATAGACTGAAAAAGTTAACCAAACATTCTAGCCAATACACCCTAACAGTCATCAAGATAACGCGCGTCAAATGGTTACCTTGCAAAAATGGCAACGTCGCATCTTAAATTGAAGCACGCTATACCAGCAAGCTCTTGTGGAATTGTTTCCCCTAACTTCGTACAACCCACTACACTCTATATGAAAGCCATAAATCACTGACTATTTTTTCCGACTCATACTATAGTTTAAATACTTTCATTTGGCATACCCTGTACTGACGAGGACAATAGAGTTCGAAACCGGTCTGCAAGTGGGTGACATCCTACCAATACTAAAGTTTTCCTTCGTTTGCAGAACTTTGCAATCTGATTTGTATTTTATTATCTTAGACGACATGCAATCTTATGGTATAAAAAGTACTTTCAGGTGTTTTAGAATTAATTTTTCATGCTTTCTTAAATAAAATAATGGCTCTAAGTAATTTTCTACACACCCATATCATCATTTTGGTCCAATTTGGAAAGCAGACTTTCGCTTTCTTGAGTAGTACTGAAATAATTTGGAGGAAGCAGTTCCATGTTGGCACCATTTTGATCATCAACCAATGTAGATGGATCATATGGTGCAGTAGGTAAGAGTGCATCAGGACGAGGTGTATTGTAAGGAGCCACAGGTATCTTAAGCTTAAGATTTGTGTGGCAACCGCTGGTGACCACTACAAACTAAAAATAACATTTATTCAAGGTTGACCAGTTTTTTTACTAATGGAAAAATGGTAGCTATGTGGGTGTGGGAACGTTATTTTCACGCAGAAAGTAAAAAAAAATGGTTTAATCAGAACTTCTCATTTAAGACAAATCTTAAACTATTTTAGAAATTAAAATATTTAGGTATAGGACATGTTTACCAAAAAATGAAGGTGTTTTGAAGCTATATCCGTTGGCCAAATAAAATTAGGGTGTTCCATTTAAAAAAAAATGAAATAAAGCATTTAAAACTGCTGAGTTGTCCAAGTTATAATGAACACTTTGTATAGAGAAATCAAAAAACATTAGCATAGATCGATATAAAGTACCTTAATACCACAATGTAATTTTTATTTGCCTAGGGTTTATTCACAGGTCGCTTTGATTTTTTATTGATACCTAAAGATTACCAAAAATTCGGAAAAAAATTAATTACTGTAGATTGTAAAATATTTTTAAATTATGCAACCTGATAAACCCTTTAACTTTTGAATGACAATTTTTTTTCTATCTTTAATAGTTTAGGTGCTATCGAATCCAGACACTTTACTGACATACACAATAACTTTGGAGAATATTTGCCTAGCAGGTTGTTAAAAAGAAGAGTTCCTCGATCGGGGATCTTTATCGGGGTATTTTCTATTTTAAAATAATAAACTAAAAAGGTATAAACAAAAATGTACATGAACGATAGAAGAGTTTTGGAATTGCATTGTCTATATTTGGTTCACATCACAACGTTTCAACTGGCAAGTATCTCCAGTCGTCTTCAGGTGAATACTAAATAAGTAAAGTAACTACAGCTTTATTTATACTAGCTAGATGCACTGGAGCATAACCGAGATGGGTGCAGTTATGCGTTTAGTTCGTATGCGGTATTTTAAGTTTGCATCTACTAAACAAAGGTTTCCAGATATTTCTTATCAGTGCATCTAGCTAGTATAAATAGAGCTGTATATAGTTAGTTTACTTACTTAGTATTCACCTGAAGACGACGGGATATACTTATCAGTTGAAACGTTGTGATGTAAAACAAATAACGACAATGCAAGTCCAAAACTTATCTATCATTCAAGAAACATCATTGTCTCCAACCAATATATTTAGGTACTTACTATTATTTTGATTGTACGTAATAAACGGAAACAATAGGTTTATTTATTATAAATCATTTCTAACCTTTAGCCTAGGTTCAACAGCTAATAATACAGAACCAGTAAAGCAGGGGATTGATGAGACTGGTATAATAAACTTCAGCTGGGACGTTGTTTCCTTATATGTATCTACTCCATCGTATCTTTCCCCGACAATATCGGTAGACTCACATTTCTTTTTATCACCAAACATAGCTCTTGCCGTAAATGTCAGTTTCTAAAAATAGATGTAATATACATACTATATCAGTCTATTTTTTTATAGATTTTTCACTATTTAAGATTATGAAAACCGTACGAGAAGATTGAGGGAAATGTTTGCCGAATAAGGGAACGTTATTTTCCTTACGGTAACTATAGTCGTAAATAGGGAGAGGCAGTATTTTATTATGGTTTCCATATTAGTTTTTTTTTGTGCGCATGCTTAGCTGTCAATTTAAGAATGACCATAATAAGGCCTTTACATAATAGCGTTTCCAATAATTCCCTATTATTTGTAAACTCTAATATAATCGAGTTTACAGATAATAGGGAATTATTGGAAACGCTATAAGGTAAATGCCTTATTCTGGTAATTCTTAAATTGACAGCTAAGGAAATAAAAACCAAGACCTACCAACCCAAACGTCAAAAACACAATATAAGTTTGGCCAACCTAAGCGAACCCCTGCAAGATGCCATTGTTAAGTCGACGGATAAACGTCCTGTAGAATGACGTTAATTCGAAAACGTTGGCACAACGTTAAAATGAAACTGATATAACTACTAAGTAAGTAGTATGCGTCACAACGTCGTCAAAACGTTGTAATTTTACTTAAGTTTCGTTTTTAACGTTTATTAACCGTCGCTGTAGATCCCAAATAGTTGCCTATTATAAGTCGCAATTTAAACCACGTGAAAACCTCTTTTCTAACGTCTTCATTTAACAGAATTCATGGTCAACGTTAATACGTCGTTGTTTGATAGGTTAATGGGCAAAGTTCTAAAATATGACCAAATTATGCACAAAACGCAACGTTAATAATGGTGTAGAATGTAGTCGCAGTCGGAAAAATGCTACTTGGGTAAGTAAAATAACGTTTCCTTATTTCCCTTATTCGGCAAACCGAAACTCAAAAAATAGATGGTGGCATTATAACCTTAAAATTGGTGAACTTTATGTTTTGGTCGGTTAATTTTTTAATCACTTGGGTTGAGTGTAAAAGCGCTGCTCACTGTCTTGACTAGGACTGCCACCTCTCCCGGTATTCCGGGAGCTCCCCGGAATCGGGCCTAAAAATGCGTGTCTCCCGGGCTTTACATAATTTCTCCCGGAATCCAGTTTACAACACGCTGTAAGAGCGTGGAGGAAACGGCGACCTTTTGTTGGTTATTTGGACAAAAGGGCAGTATTGTATTGTTTGTCTCCTTATTAAGGCGGCGACCTTTTTTTTTTTAGATTTGGTATGTCAATAAACGTATTTACCTTCAACTTTTTTTTTTTTGGTTATTATAGACTCTCCCGAAATCGTTGGTTAGGAAGGTGGCAACCCTAGTCTCGACAGATAAGTGCGAACTCTGCCCTTGTTGGAAAAATGTATGTGTTGTTGTAATTGCAATGATTTATTGTATCTTACTAATTTTTTAACAATAAAAACAATTATTATTATTACTTAAGAAAGGTACCAAACACCAGTGGCGGCTCGTGGTCTTAAAAAATGGTGAAGAGCTAAGTGCGGGTACTTAAACAAACATTGACTAAAAACCCGTGTAACAAAACGTCTCTCTTATCCTTATCTGTCCAACGACTGAATGGAGTTTCCAACAAATTACAAACTATGTCATTAATTGGATTCCTTTTTAAAACACAATGCTAAGTAGGTATACACTACTGAATTAACTGAAAAATAAAAACAAAACTTTTTAATCACACAGTAAATCACGTAAAAACGATATCTATAACCGTAAGTTTCGCGAAGCCTCAAAATAAATACCTTAAGGTTAGGCAAACCAATGCTAAAACAATGGTGCATACGACTGATCTATTTTTAAATTGCCCTTTATAATGCAAATTCTTACATGCTGTTTGCGTGACTGACGTCACGTAACCATAGCAACGGTGAATATAAAACCATGTTGGGCATTGGGGTCTTCACTTGCTTTGAGCTAACGGACACGGTCGGTTGTTGGAGTGTTTATAATTATTGTCAATCGGAGTTCCGTGGCCCTATTATATTTCGTATCCTCGTCCAAATAGATATTACACCGGCAGTATCACTATTATACCTTATCGAGCACATCTCTAAAACCTGAGTCATAGTTTTTTGTTATTTCACCCATACCCGGCCCGGCCTAGTCATAACATTATTGTGCTTTATCGAGTAAACAGTTGAATTTTAGTTAAAATTCGTTAAAAATGCCGAGAGGAAATAAAAGAAAACGTTATTATAGTAGTGGTAGTAGTGAGGAAAGTGAAAGTTTAGAAAAGAGGAGAAGACGTTTGCTGCGGAAATTGAATCGTTTGGAGGTACAACGGCAAGAAAAGGCACGTTTACGGGAAAGTTCTAGCAGTGAAGAAAAAAGTGAGTAAAAAAGCACGAAGTTAGTGGTTTTCCTGGGCTAAAATTGTTTAAGCCGATACTAAGTGAAAGAGACATAACTGTTAAGTCTCTGGAATTATATAATAGCTATAATTGTTAAAGCTATAGTGTTTTTTGCTGTGCCAAAATTGTTTAAGCAGATACTAAGGTAAAAGAGACATAACTGTTAAGTCTCTGGAATTATATAATAGCTATAATTGTTAAAGCTATTTATCCGCCTTCCTTTTGGGAAGACGTAAGGGTTGACAATGAACAACTTGCCAATGAGGAGGGTGCTAATAATCCACAGCTACAAGAAATATATGATAACATTATAACATTAGTAGATTTTTTGGTTCTGAACCAGTAGGGTTAGAGCCGATTTGGGGACCGGAAGTGGAACCAATTATGGCAGGCCATTGGAGTAAATATCTTGAATTAGGCATTGGAAAAGCCGAAAAAGAAGAATTACTTAAAAGTACCCTGTGCCAAAAAAAAACAAAAGGTAGCTGTATTGGGTACTTTAATATTGTCGAAAAACTTTCCTCCTGGTTTTATTTTTTTTTTTGGTGAAGAGCCCCTTCACCTACTTCACCTGACGAGCCGCCACTGCCAAACACAATCCACAACGCAAAAATAAAAATAGACTTTTTATGTTAAAAATAACGCTGTAGTAAAAAGAAAAGCGTTCCAATAAGTCCTCTTATTTTCTAGGGAAATAAGATTAAGACCTTGTTAAAATAGAGCATTCCCTTATTAGTGGTGACGACGTTACAATTATCTTTTCAATAATTCCCTAATATTACTTATTGTACTTTGTAGATTTAAAAAGAAATGAGAGAATCTACATGTTTTTATGAATTTCGGTTATTAAAATAAACATTACAAATTTTTAAAATTAATAGTACTTATATGTTACCTCTTGCCCGAAGTTCCTCTACTATATACTACATATGATTTTAATGTTGACGTTACCTTTAAGATAACTAATGGTGATAACTCTGTTTTTTGTATAAAATATTTTTCGACACATTTTCCATAAATTGATATTTATAACTATAAAGAAAACAAAAAAAAAATATTATTTCGACTGTTTTAACAGATTGTTCTAGTAAATTTTTAAAACGCGCTCTGTACTGGATAAATAAAAAACTGACGTATTACCAGATTTAAATAGAGCTTTATGGCCTTTACTTTGACGTTTGACATATTTTTACAAGTGAGGACGAAATTGAAATATTCCCCAATGTAAAGAGCTCTTCTTGCTAGTTGAATATCTAGTTGAATATGACCACCACCAGTACCACAGAAACAGGATATTGTATTTTCATCGGAAAAATATGATGGTTCCTGTAAAAAAATCGTTTCAATTTCAAAATATTTTTATATGAACTCATACTAATATTTAAACTAAACATACATAATTACTGTATACTTATTTCAAAAATGAAAGATAAATCTGCAAATCTGTCGACTATAAGTGTTCAACTGCCATGTTCAGATTTACTAGTTTTTCAGGACTTGCCAAATCCAATTTAATTTGTTTAAAGAAAAAACTGCAGCTAAGTCCGATGTAGAAAAGTTGCAAATTTTCATAAAAATTTACCTTCGTTACTTACCTTTAACAGTATAAGTGCTAAGTGGTAAGAAACCTTAAATACAAGCAGCAAACGGCAACGGTCAATGGTCAGACTTAGCAGTTTTTATACACTCACATCAATTGATCAATTGGAGGTGTTTTTCGTATCATGTAAAATAAAGTATTTTTACATTTAATGTGATTTAGGGGTTTACTCAGAATGTAACAATCTTTTTTCCGTTTAAGAAAATACCCATAACTAACTTTGCCCTAAAAGTGGACTTAGCAGGTTAACACTTTAAGCCGACGACATGGGAAATAAAGTTCTAGGATACGTCCTACCAGCGGCAGTGCCGGGGGGGGGGGGGGGGGGACACTGGCCCACCCTAAAACTAGGGTTGACCGTCCAACCCTACGTTTTTTTATAGGGTACTTTTAATAAGATAAAAGTTTTGTGAAAGGAGACACTTCTATATGTCCCTATTTAGAGAAATTAAAAGATAATCTAGTGGAAAAAGTTTGTAAAATTACGTACCAGGAATGCAGAATTAATATTTTCTAATTTAATAAGAGGAAGTATGGTAATTTCTTTCTTTGTCTCATAGTCGAATGCCCATGGTTTATCCACTGTTAGTTTTATAGAATATCTGACTGTCCCATAAAGTAGCTTAACGCTTCCAGGTATATTTTGAGGAATAACAAATGTGAATTGATATATATACTGGCCGGCATCCATTGTTCCTAGAATATATAGGTTACCAGCAAGTAGGTAAGTAAGTTAATAGTAAAAAAAGCTTTTATTTCAATGCGCTAAAAAGAAGAAAATAAACTTTGCACTGATTCAAACCCATTACTTTGTTACATTAATAAATATTATGATATAAAAGCTTGCCGGGAGACTAAATCTTTGACAGAGCTGTTAAAGTTACTTCAGAAAAGTAGCTAGTTACTTTTTCGATACTTTTGCACAAATGTATCTAGATACTTATAAGGAATAGTTACTTTTACCTAGAAGTAACTTAGTTCTTAGTTACTTAATTAAAGTAACTAGTTATAGTAACTAAGATACTTTTACAGTAACTAGTTACATTGATTGTAACTACGATAATTTAAAAGTAACTAAGATACTTTTAAAGTAACTATTTACATTGATTGTAACTAGTTACATTGATTGTAACTACGATACTCTAAAAGTAACTAAGATACTTTTGAGTAACTAGTTATTTTAATTGTAATTACAACACTCTAAAAGTAACTAAGATGCTTTTGAACTAGATACCATAAATTTACCAGGTAGTGATAACATGTAAATGAAAAGTTATTATAACGAATAAGAATTTATTATACTTACAAACTTAATACATTTCTAATAAAAGTAGAAAGAAAAGATAAGTAACAAAAAGCCTATTAAATAAATATAAGTAACAATACTAAATAAATATAAATGAAGTAACAAATCCAAATATACTAGGAACTTTTATAAGGAACCGAAAAAGTTCAGAACGTTTTTAAAATGCCCCGTTGGCTTTTAAAAGTACCAACCTTTCAAAATTCTCATCTAAGAGGGTATGGCTGCGAGGAGCATTAATGAAAGTAGCATATGAAAACAAACGCTCCATGGGAGCTAAAGAAGGCACCGGGTTGTTATATTTGAGAAAAACCTTGTTAATGTTAGGATATTTTTGTCGCGACTTGCCGCTCGTCCCTTCGTGAAAATCTGATTAACTGCCGCCGCGCCGATCGTCCGTTGGTCATCATCTGATGGACGGCACGTGTGCATTATTGGTATCCTAGAGGAACTTTAATACTCTAAAAGTAACTTAGTTACTTTAAAAGGAACTTAGTTACTTTAAAAGTATCTAATTACTTTTTAAGTGTAAAGTTACTTCTAAAAAGTAACTAGATACAAGTTACTTTTCAAAAGTAATGAAGTTACAGTTCCTTTTGGCATGATTCAAAAAAGAACTAAGTTACTAAGTATCTAGTTACTTTAAGTAACTAGATACTAAAAAGTATCTAGTTACTTAAGTTACTCACAGCTCTGATCTTTGACACAGGTAATTTTAAATTTAATTTATAAGGAATACATACTTATATAGGTAGGTAGAATTATTACCTGCGTCAAAATGTATTCTCGCGACAGGCTTTTGTATCATATAATATTTTATATGATGGGTTTGATTTACTTCAAAGTTTATCTTCTTCTTTTTAGTGCAGTCAAATAAGAGCTTGTTATTAGAAAAGTTTTTTTTATTAATTCTAAACTTCGACCGTCCTGTATATTCTGGATAAAAAAAATAGTGTATACTCTCTCAAATAGAAGAAAAATAAATATATTTACCTGCATTAGTATTATTATAAACTATTTTATCTTCGCAAAAAAATTGATTAAATCCGGTATATGTAGTTGAACTTTTACCACTACCAGATGTCCATTTGGTAGATTCAGCGCCTTTAAATCTTATTCTAATTTCTAAAAAATAAATTGTAATTATCTGTCTCAAAGCTTCAAGTACTTAAAATGTTGTACAGGGTGTTTTTTGTTGACATCCGAATATAGAAAATTTTAAAATACAATAACTCAAATGAAACACCCCATTTTTATTATAGGCTTATGTTCATCTCATAGATATTTTAATTATTTTTTAATGTTGTTGAGTCATAACTTTACCTAAATTTACTAGTATTGTCAATATTTTGATATTTATTTAAATTTTCGTGAAAAAATCGTAATTTTTATTTTTCTAGTTAGCCATGACCAGCAAAGTCAAAACAAATGTAATTGAATATGATTAAAATACGTGTAAAAGTAATATTTTTTCGACTAGGTCTTCTTATAATCTAAGTGCTGGCCACATATATACTATATTGCCAATACAAGCAGCCGCATGAAGCAAGAATACACCCATCGTGCGATTCAAAATAACCTGAGTTGGGATCCGTGGTGCTTGCGCAGTAGGGAAAAAATTAGGCAACCGATACGATTTCTAACAGAACGTAAACAAACCCCAAGGTCTCTTGAACAGAACCGGCTCGCTGCGCCGTTGTATTCTTTATTCGTCGCCTTCTTTTGTTTCGTTCATTCGTGTGTGGTTTTAATTTCCAAGTTTTGGGTGTTAATATTTATAAAACTTTACTTTAGACATTTTTTTGTTAGTTTGTAAGTTGTTGTTAGTCGTTTCCTTTTTTTTTACGTTGTATTCGTTCGGATGTTTCGTGTGTGATTGTGGATATTATTTTTAAGTTTTGGGTGCGAATTTAGGTATAAAACTTTACCAGACATTTTGTTATTGCTAGCAACTTGTGTCTCAAGATGGGTAGAAAAAAGTGCACGATCCTTTTTTGCACGAATCGCTGTTCAATACCAGGAATAAGGTATTTCAGGTATGTAAAATATTGGTTACTTAGTTTTATTTGACCATAAACTGTACACACCCGAACTAACGGGTGAATTTAAATAAAAGCTTGTAAAAACATTTTGAAAGTCGGTCCTGTCAAATGTTTACATCAAGAAGCAAATTTCCGAGCTGCGCAAACTCAACGGACCTTGATAATCTGCCTACAGTGGTGTAATCTTCGAATTATGGTATGTACCTATATATGTGGTGCTGGCCGATAATTTTAACATTTATTTAAAAAATTAATTTTTCAAGTACCTATATACCTACTGAAATGATTGATATGATTTTCATTCTTGGTGCAAGTGAAAAAAATACATTGTTGACAACAAAACTTAATCATAAAAAATATTCAGACAGACAACAACCCATTAAACGAGCTTTCGAAAAATTAATGGAGAGGTTTAACAGAACAGGAAGTGTGACATAATAAAAGGAATATAAAAAAACTGTTATAAATATAAATCATTATTGATTTTCACTGAACCAAGAACAAACGACGCAAAACCTCGCCTTTCGTGAGTTTAGTCTAATGGCGTTGTTTGTATGTTCGTTCCATTTTTTTACTTACCTTTACACAATTTAAATGTTTGTGGACGTATTTTCGATATAAAGTTGCTCAATAACATTTCATAACGTGTATTGGTACAGTTGTGTTTTGTATTTAAAAGAAGTAAAAGTTTGTTGTGATGTGAAATGCGGTAAAAAATCTTAATCGTAGATTCGATTTATAGCTATTGGTTTTTATTAGGGCTGTGCCAGTCTTGGGATTTTTGAGGTTAATTTAATTATTATTTCTTAATTCAGAACTGGTACTCACAGGTCAAATAATGACATCTATTAATTGGCATTTCAAATAATACTAATTAGGTAAACTATCGATTTTGTTGTACTTCATGATTTATTGACAGAATGTATTGTTATTTAGGTTCGTTTAAGTTATCAATAAATAAATATGTAACAATAGTAATCAATTAAGTTATTTTAATATGACATTATATTCAATTAGGATATTTGTTTTGACTTTGCTGGTCACTAGAAAAATAAAAGTTACAGTTTTTTCACGAAATTTTAAATAGAAATCGAAATATTGGCAAAAGTAGTAAATTTATGTATAGGTATGACTTGACAGCAATAAAAGCTACTAAAAATTTCTATCACACGAGCCTAATAAATATAGGCTGTTTTATTAAAAAAAAAACAGAGTTAATGTTAGGATATTTTTGTCGCGACTTGCCGCTCGTCCCTTCGTGAAAATCTGATTAACTGCCGCCGCGCCGATCGTCCGTTGGTCATCATCTGATGGACGGCACGTGTGCATTATTGGTATCCTAGAGGAACTTTAATACTCTAAAAGTAACTTAGTTACTTTAAAAGGAACTTAGTTACTTTAAAAGTATCTAATTACTTTTTAAGTGTAAAGTTACTTCTAAAAAGTAACTAGATACAAGTTACTTTTCAAAAGCAATGAAGTTACAGTTCCTTTTGGCATGATTCAAAAAAATACTAAGTTACTAAGTATCTAGTTACTTAAGTTACTCACAGCTCTGATCTTTGACACAGGTAATTTTAAATTTAATTTATAAGGAATACATACTTATATAGGTAGGTAGAATTATTACCTGCGTCAAAATGTATTCTCGCGACAGGCTTTTGTATCATATAATATTTTATATGATGGGTTTGATTTACTTCAGTTAAAAATTTCTATATTCGGATGTCAACAGAGAACATACAAAATTTTAAGTATTTAAAGAATTGAGACAGTCTTCTATCCCTAAACCTAAGAGTTTACAGGAAATTTTTCTATTTTCAAAATTCCAATTTTGTAGTATCATGTTTTTTCCAAAATTTTAGGAATATTGCATTTTGTTTGGCAACTTTGCAAAAAATTATAAAACTAGATATGGGTTATATGGATATAATTTTGCGAGGAAACAAAAAATGTTAAAATATATAGGGTGTTCCAAAAATGTATCTTTTTCTTGTCCTACTTTTCTTTACCATCCTGTATATTTAAAAATAATTTTAGAATTTTATATTTTTTACCTTACAACTTTGATAAGAACTTTTTGATATCTTTAGTAGTAGAGACGGTATATTACTTTGTCACACAAATGGGCCACCATGAATTTATAACTTACTGGTAACATCTTCACTTTGATTAAATTGGCAAACTGCTCTTCCATTAATAATATCTCCAGGGTAGTATTCGTTTCGTTCAATAAATAATTGTGTATGTTCTGACATATTGGAAAGAAATGTGGTTATTTGGAACCTACAAAATGGTGGTTGAGTCTATTAAGAAATTGTTTTCTAACCCATATAAAAGAAATAATTTTGTACTTTGGAGCTTCTACAAAACGTAAGTTTGTAATTTTTTTAAAGAAAGGGCTCGTTTTGATTGAACCATCACTAAACATGCTTTGTATAAAAGAGCCATAAAGTAAACATTTTTTTTTGACGCAATATATATTATTCTTGACACATTGGTGAGGATTGGTTCTAGTTAAAACTTCAACATAATCATCAATCCTTGATTTCTACAAACTTTAGTCAACGATATAAGATAAACAAGATAGCTTTATAACCGATGATAATTTTTTAACAATGAATGATATTTAGAGGTTGTGCCGGCATCTTATGAATAATTATCTCCGAAGAAACAGGTGGTCATTTTCATTGTGTTTCCATTCTTTCATTGATAAAGAGTACCTATACATTTGACTCACAAGATAAGGTCACAGCCTCTGAATATCATACCTTGTAATATTTGTCTTTTTTTAAATTAAAAAATAGCAACACAAAATGCCTGCCCCAGCTAGAACAATTATTATCAGTTGAATAAATGTTTAAAAGCAAAAGCAAAAAAGATAACCTAAAATTGTAACCAGTCGTCAAGCTATAAATCTGTTATATTTTACTTCTTATTCGATTACTGCTTACTTCGTACGGACTGCGACTCTGCGCTTTACCTTTGACTTACTTTTTTGAGATTCACGTAATATACAGTATAATGATGTACAACTATTAATAAAGCTTTAATTTTTGTAATTTAACCTTATACCTACGCAAACAACATTAAAAACGAAATAAACTAAGACACATCTAAATGGATGCAGACATCAATTTTTTTTTAAATTGGAGCTGTGTTCATACTAAAAACCTAAACCAGTCGATAAATGTCATAAATTGTCCTCATAAACACAGAATAAAAAAACCTTGAATTGAAATTAGAATAAAAAATCAAATAGGTAGCACAATTTGTATGCAAAGGATGGCGCCACCTCTGCATAATTGTGGTATGGACATGAACATATTTTTTCAAATTTAAAGTCCTTTGAGCTTTAAAGGCATGATAATGATACCGTGTTTATTTTAATTATTACCCCAAGATGATTGGATCCATGTTAAAATATCTTTAATAAATATTAAACCACTAACGACTTCGAGTAAATAGTAATAAAATGTTTCTAAATATAATAAATATTAGGAGTCTTCTGTAGTTCAAATCTTAACCACAGCAGAGCTTGACGTGTTATCGTTATCGACTTTTATTAGGATGTTTGCATTCTATACTTTTTTTTTTCTCTGTGGTAACGAAGGTTATTCTTTCTAAATTTAGAATCCTAATACTGAGAGTGCTTACCAAATAAATGCAAATAACTATTATTTAAACCCGCGAAAAATATTTTTTTTACGTGGGACCGATACTCCCAATCCGCTAAGAATTTATTATCATTCTGGACAGGCGCTTATGATGACGTCATTGTTACACAGATATATGTAGTGAGGAATATTTTATTTTAGTTTATGGCAATGAACTGTTTTATTATTATAGTATTAGGATTAGGTTATGTGTGTATACAGGTCGACAAGAATTTGTGAAGAAGAAAGCAGAAGGATTAAATTTACATTACAAAAATACTTTCTCCCAGGGGTGTCATAATTCGATTATTTATTCGCTAATATCTTCAAAAAAAAATTGTTTAATTGTAACGACTTGCCGACTTGTTCTAGAAAGACCCATTACTACTAGGCCTGGTGAGAATTCTAAAAATTATAATATATTTATTTAATTTAAGCACATCTCTTCAATAATTTATTTTACTTATAGATAAATTTTTTTTACTTCAGGATATCTTGCGTTTTCCGTAAAGGATCCAATAAGTTCTGTCCAAATCTTAATTGGCGTTAAATTCAGAATTTTCTTGCGTTTCTTTATACGTTGGTTGTGTTAAACATAGAAAAAAAAAGAAACAGTAAGTAGGTATTCTTCTTCTTCTGGTGCCTATTCGTTACCGAATGTTGGCAATCATTCTTGCAAAGATAATTTTATTTGTTGCTGCTCTGAATAGTCCTGTGGTGGATGTTTCAAACCAGGTTCTTATGTTCTTTAGCCAGGATATTTGTCTTCTGCCGAATCGATGCTTCTCTTGCCGTGAACCTTTCCTTGCATAATGCATTTTAGTAATTTAAATTTAGTGTGCGTTTCTCATAATGTGACTCAAATATTCCAATTTTCTTTGTTTTACTGTGTACATTATTTCTTTTTTTTATTAAGTTTTTGGAGTAGATACCTATTCGGGTGTTTGAAACTTTGTCCATCCATGATATTTTGAGGATTCTTCGGTATGTCCCTATCTCAAATGCTTCTAATTCTAATCTCTTTGTTGTTGCCTCAGTCAAGGTGCAAGACTCCACTCTGTATAACAACAATATGTGGCATCGGAGTAGTCTAAGTTTTAATCTGAAATTCAAGTTATATGTTCTGAACAATTTGAACATTTGGATGAAAGCTGCTCGTGCTTTTTCAATTTTTTATTTTATTTCTTGTGAATGATCCCACTGTTCATTACTGTGCCAAGATATGTGTATGTTGACAATCGTTCTACTACTTTCTCCGTAATTATCATTACTTTTGTTTTACTGGTGTTAACCTCTAGGCCAGTCTTTCCCAAAGTGGGCGATAACGCCCCCTTGTGGGCGCTGCAGGGCTAAAGGGGGGCGGTAAGAGACCCAGAAAAAAAATGAGGGCGTTGTGTAGAGGCTAGGGGGGTGATTTGTAATTTCATCTAGCTAGGAAGACTCTTAGACACCGACTGAGCTCTCGACTACAACTTGTGAACTTCAACTACTATTAGTTGATATCGTTATATTAATTAAGAGATTGTTCAAACTCGGTTCGATATTTCTCTGTATTATTGAATAAATAAAATAAAAATCTTGTCAATCGGTCGCTTCGTTTCGAAATGAAAGTAGATACAAACAAACAAATAAAAACGCAACAGACACACTTTCGCATTTTAATAGTTATTAGTATTCCTAGATAGGTAATTTTCGTAGATAATAGACCGCAGGCAATCATGTTTTACCAATTTTTGTTTTAAATAACCCGATTTGTGCATTCCTGTATCAATGCGGCTGTTCTTGAGTAAATTGGAACCTGATATCAACAAACTTATTAAACAGCATCAGATTCATTCTTCACATTAGTTTTTATATAAGAATCGATTATGTTGGTTTTATTTTGAATAAAAGATACTTTGTCTGAATATTACAAAGTTGCGTTTCAATAATCATTCTCATTGGCAGGTGTAGCCCGTTAGAGTTAACTTGAGACCTGAGCGTCGTTGTGTACTACCTACTGCGCTCAGGTCTCAAGTTAACTCTTGCGGGTTATAGTAAAAGTCTCGTTTAAAATGAATGTTTAATCTCCGCTAATATAGCTCACTATAATTAATTAAACTAATTTGAAGTTATAGTGGTTTTTAAGTAGGTGAAAAAATGGGGGCGCTAAAAAATAATATATTCTCATAGTGGGCAGTAGACAAAATAAGTTTGGAAACCTCTGCTCTAGGCCATATTTCTTATCTACTAATTTCAACTACACTGTTCATCAAAAGTTGTAGTCCCTGTGCAGTGCCGGCAAAAATGAAGGTGTCATCGGCATATCTAAAATTATTCATTTGTTCGCCGTTCAGAGCTTCTTGAAAAATTGCCTCTGAGTACATGTTGAATATGAAAGGTGACAATATACATCCCGGCCGTACTCCTATTAGAATTTTCACTTCCTTTATTTTTTTATAATTAATTCTAACAGGGGCTGATTGATTCCAGTATAGATTTTTGATTATGCGTAGGTCTTTAATTGCCGTACATTCCATTGTCTTGCAGAGCTTCCATCATTTTGTTGTGTTGAACTTTATTAAATGCCTTTTGATAGTCAATGAAACAGGCATACACATTACAATTTACATCTCTGCAACGTTGGAAGAGCAGCTGTACACTAAATAAGGCATCTTTTGTTTCAAGACCTTTCATAAAACTAAATTGTGTTGGTGATACTTGTTCTTTACATTTTTTTGTACACCCTTCTACGTATTATTTTAAAAAATATTTTTTACAAGGGACTCGTAAGACTTTTTGTCCTGTAGTCACTACACTTTTTGGCCCCCTGCTTTTTTGGCAGTACTATAAACTCTGACCTCAACCATTCTTTGGGTATTTTTCCACTGTTGTATATTTCATTGAAAATATTAGTTAATTCCTTTTTAAATTCTATATCGAAGAGTTTAATAATTTCTGACTGCACTTCATCTGGACCAGCAGCTTTTCCATTTTTGAGTGACAGTATTGCTGCTTCTGCCGCATCTAAAACGATGTTCGGTCCTGTTATATTGTTTGTTACTTGTTGTTCTGATCTTAGGTCTAAGAATAATTATTATTCTTTCACTTAATTTTTACATGTTAGTTTTATTTGTTCGATGTTCACAATTATTTCTCTTTGGTCATTCTCCATTTTCCAATTGATGAAACAGTAAATAAAAGAAACTTAAATAATGTTTTTGAGTTACTGCCACCAAGTTTAAGGATTTAGTAATAAATAGAGAGTCTGTGTAGCTATAGCTAGACTAAAGGATCCCTCACAAAGCTTATGGGAGATGGCTCTAGGTTAATTTATCTGAGTTCTCAGTATTTTGTAGATCTTGACGTTCTGATTAAAAGAGTCTAAGGCCGTAATCCAATTCTAGCAGCAACCACAGCCGGGGATAAAGCAAACCTACTTGCTGAACTGTTTTCCTCGCATTCCACTGTAGACTTTCAGGGAAAACCACCACCCAACATTCCCTCAGTTCAATCGCAAATGTCTGAAATCGTGTTCCGTCAGCGTCTTGTTAAACGGATTCTTAAAGGACTCGACGTCAATAAAGCTTCTGGTCCAGACGAAATTCCTATCATTGTTCTCAAGACATGCGCCGATGAACTTACACCAGTACTTTGTAGACTTTTCAACTTATCCTACAAAAAAGGAATATTTCCATCCTGCTAGAAGTCGGCGCGTATCCAGCCCATTCCAAAGAAAGGTAAGAAGACCCTGCCAAGCAACTACCGACCCGTCGCATTGCTTTCAGTAATTTCAAAAGTAATGGAGAAAGCTATTAACCAACAACTCCTAAAGTATCTGGAAGGGCTTAACATTATCAGCGACCATCAATACGGTTTTCGTAAGTCCAGATCAACAGGTGACCTTCTGGCATATGTTACCCATCTTTGGAGCAACACCATCGAACATCATGGAGAATCCCGGGCTGTTGCACTGGACATCTCTAGGGCTTTTGATCGTGTTTGGCACGATGGGCTTCTAAGTAAATTGCGATCCTATGGTATGCCTAATGGATTTTGTTTATGGTTAACCAGCTTCCTTAAGAACCGTTCTCTGCAAGTGATTGACGGGTTTCTCTCAGACACCTTCACCATCAATGCTGGTGTTCCTCAAGGGTCCATATTGTCGCCTACCCTCTTTTTACTGTATATTAACGACCTTCTAGTAAAAACCCAAAATCCAATTTATAGCTTTGCTGATGACAGCACACTTGTCTCATCTTTTACCTTGACTCCCCAAACATCCGCTGCCGACGCACATCTTCGCAGGCAGCATGAAGTATTGCGCCTCAACAATGACCTGGAAGAAATTTTGACTTGGGGTGACAGTAACCAAGTCGAATTTAATGCTAAGAAAACCCAGGCAGCAGTCTTCTTCAAAAAGGTTAACATTGCAGAACCGGATATAGTCATGGCAGGACACGCAATTCCCCTGGCACCGTCTATTAATTTGCTGGGGGTCAATCTGGGAGGTAATATGTCTTGGCATGATCACGTTGCCGCAATTGCCAAGACAGCTGCACAGAAACTTGGTGTACTTTTCCGCACCAAAAGGTTGTACATACCTCATCAACTTTTGACACTCTACAAAGCCCAGATTCGACCATCATTAGAATATTGCTCTCATGTCTGGAGCTCTGCACCCAAGCACACCCTTCGGCTACTGGATTCCATTCAAAGGAGAGCCGTTCGTCTGATCGGTAAGCTTTCTAAAAATATAATAAATATTACGATCGAGTCTTCTGTAGTTCGATTCTCAACCACTGCAGAGCTTGGCGTGTTATTGCTATCGATTTTTATTAGGAATTAGGATGTTTGCATTCTATTGTATTATCCTCCTCCTCGCTCTGTGTGGTAACGAAGGCCATTCTTTTTAAATTTAGAGTCCTGTTACTGGTAGTGCTTAAAAAATAAATGTAAATAACCTGTTGAAAATATTTTTTTAAGTGGGTATACCGATCCGCTAAGAATTTATTATCATTCTAGACTAGTGCTTATGATATCATAATTGTTACACAGATAAGTAGTAAGGAATATTTTATTTTAGTTTATGGCAATGAACTGTTTTATTATGGCACCAACTAAGTATATTATTAGTTTATGTGTGTATACAGGGAAGACAGTAATTTGTTAAAAAGGAATTATAGAATGCTCAAATTTAAATATTTAAACTAGTTGCGGTGTGTGTAGAAAAATTTAAATAAGTTATTCATATAATTATAAAAAATACATAAAAACAACAGTAGCATAGGGGTGTGATACTTCTATTATTTATTTGCTACTCTTCAAACAAAAATTGTTCAATTGTAACGACTTGCCAACTTGTTCGAGAACGACTCATATATTACTACTACTCCTGGTTAGATTTCAAAAATTATAACGTATTTATTTAATTTAAACACATTTATTTTATTTATAGATACAATTTTTTTTACTTCAGGATATCTTGCGTTTTCCATAAAAGATCCAAGGAGTTCTGTCCAAATCTTATTTTGCGTTAAATGCTGAATTTTCCTGCGCTTCTTTATACGTTGGTAGTGCTAAACAGAAAAAAATGAACTAAAAAAACAGTAAGTAAAAGAAAATTAAATAATGTTTTTGAGTTACTGCCACCAAGTTTAAGGATTTAGTAATAAATAGATAGTCTGTGTAGCTATAGCTAGGCTAAAGGATCCCTCACAAAGCTTATGGGAAATGTCTCTTGGTTAATTTTTGTGAGTTCTGAGTATTTTGTAGATTTTGACGTTCTGATTAAAAGAGTCTAAGGCCGTAATCCAATCCTATTACTAGTATATGAGTTGTGGCTTTTTAAAATTGGCAACTTCTTATTTTGAGATTTTCTGCGATGTCTGGAGTTTTCACTTATTTCTTAAAAACTATCAACTTTTTTATTCTTCTTTATTGGTGGAAAAGTAGGCCCTAAATTTTCTTTCACTTATACAGGGCGTTCCTTAATGATATGCTAATATTTCTGGGTGTGATTCCTCAAGTCATTTTATAAAGAAAAGTTCATATAAACATATGTCCTAAACGGCTTAAATTTTTTCTACAGGGTGTTGAATTATTTTTTTAATGCTTTTTTTGTAATATCTCCGAAAGTTCTTTAGATAATATTTTCAATTTTGGCATGTGCTAATAGGACATAAAACCACATGTTTTAGTTATAAAAGTTTTTTTTCCCCACCAGTGGCGTCCCTGCAAACATTTCCTCTGATATTTTTTAGAATAAAAGTGGTAGGTACGCCACCGACATTTTTCCATGTGGATATCAGTACTTTAGATCATATTTTCAATTTTGGCATGATGTGCTATAAATAGGAGATAAAACTACATCTTTTATTAATTATTTAATAGGCATTCTTCGCCCGTCTAATTTAATTTAATTATTTTAGTTAAGGACGGTGGTGTGCCTGAGGAGAAAAACGCAAGAGACCATTTGTATGCAGAATTGACCAGGCTAATCAGAAATAATATCCACATGGAAAAATATCAGTGGCGTACCACTCTTTTTCTAAAAAATATATAATCGCTTCATTTTAAAAATTATTCTATTGGCGATAACGCTGAAACGAACGGAGATATCGAGCTGCGGTTTAAATATTTCTTCTAGCAAATTTCATCTACTTTTCGATTATGGTATCATAATTATACCGTATGATTTATTTTTTCGGAGTAAAATCAAAAAATGTGTTATTATTATAAATTGCGCGTCCTAGCATTTTTTTTGAGAACTATTATGGACAATGGAATAAGCATAAATATATAAATGGTGGCGCATCGAAAAAGGAAACAGAAACATTTACTGGCAGCTCAGTTCGTTTTAGGAAAAACGCTCAAACCCGTCGATTTTGCTTTTAAGGGGGACACAAAATTGGCAAAAAATCACGTTAACACGTGCGCCCCCTGAGCGGCCACCTTACATATATTTTATATGTTTTTTTAAAAACTCTTTTTTATTAAAAAAAAAACACATAAATAAATGAAGAAGAGTTTTCTTCGTAAACATCGTCCCTAGATGCGTTTTGCCAAATCATGGCTCATCAGTAGGGCTAGAACAAGTCGACGAATGAAGCAGGGAAACTGTCCACTGTTTAACAGTTTCTAGAGCATCCGAATGGAACTTCATTATTTAAAATTTAGACCAGGTTTGTCTAACATTTTAAATATAACATTTATTTCTTTCTAAACGGTGAAGTTACTATTATAATCTAGGTACATACCTATATAGGCACGGTTCCTGTACGATTCTAAAGGCGAAGCCAAAGTCTGTTGAGAAGTACTAGAAGATTCTTTTTCAGAGCGTGGCTGTAGTTTCTTATTTATACCAGTCATTGGTGTTGGCTGTATCCTGCTTGGGGGATAATATGATATAGGTTGCTTATATTGGGCACTAATGGGGAACGATTGGGGATGGGGTGCATTGTAAATGGCCACTGTTGTTTCAAGAACAAGATCGTCATGGATACCGTGAATCACCGCACCGACCTAAAAATAATACCTAAAAATATTACTTACCTTACCTTATAGAGAACTATAGTTCTCATCATCAAAGAATTTTTTTCTAATTCTAGTCGTTGCCAATAAAATATATTTCTCGCTATATTTAACATTGATGAAAACAAAATGATTAACTTATGATTAAAAATGATTTCTTACCTTTAATCGAGGAACATAACTAAATAATACCGAACCAGTAAAGTTAGGTACTATAGTTAAGGGGGGAATTAACACCCCCAGCTGGGTGGTTGTTTCGCTGTGTGCATCTACTCCATCGTATGATGATGAACAAATATTTTTATAGTCATGTGTCGTTACATTACCAAGCACAGTTTGTGCTATGAATGTAAACTTCTAAAAATTAGTATTATATAAATGTCCACTAACCAAAATCTTTTATTTGGATCTTTGTTCGATAAAAAAAAATCGATAGGTAACTACCTTTGCCTATATACTACATTATTAGTGATTTATGTTTAACATACCATATCTAAATTAACTTCTAGGGCTATCACATCGATATTTGATGTATTTGTACAGGAGACGTCAAAATTGAAATGTGTCCCAACACATAACGCTCGTTTTTCTAGAATGACATCTAATTCAACATTACCACCAGTGCAACAATAACAGCATAAGGTTTTTTCGCCAGATAAGTTTGTTGTTTCCTAAAATTTAAAAATTCCTGTTATTCTCTATCAATATTACCAACTTATTCATGAAAACATAATGCCCATGGGGTGTATATTGATAAAATTAAATGTTTATTATGAATCACTTACTTTGAATACAGAAGAAATATCTTGTAATTGTATATGGGAAGCTATAATAATGTCTTTCTTGTTTTCATCGACGAGAGCATTTGGTCTATCCACAGTTACTTTTATAGAATATATGATATTCCCTATTGTGTGCTTAAAGCTACTCGGTATATTTTGAAGAATGATGAATTGAAATTCAAATGCGTACTCGCCTGCTTCAATTTTTCCTAACAAATATACATACAAATAAAACATATACAGGGTCTTGTACCTCACCTTCCGTCTTCTATAGCTCACTTATTAATAAAGTTAGGATTTTGATATTTTTCAGACTTTACCTGTATCCTAGGGCGCATTTCAGGAAAATATTTTTGTTTATACAGGGTGTTCCAAAAAAGTAATAAGTACCTCATAAGGATCTATTTTTTTAGATTACATGCTATATATGTATATATATATATTTTTTCTCACTTAATTTGATGCCTTTTATAGTTGCCTTCATACCCCTAAAATTTTAATGATATCGGTTCAGTATTATAGTCGAAAAAAAAATTAAAACTAAGAAAAATCAGCTTTGCACCACTGGTTTTAAAAATTAATAAAAAAATAAAAATAATGCCTCGTTAATAAAATTATACAAAGGTATATACTTAATAAATAAGGTCGAAGAGTCCCGTTAACTAAGTTTGATTAATACGAATTGTACAGGGTGTCCAAAGTTTAGTGTTAAACATTGCAAACTTTAAAGCAATTTATTTTTCTTATTTCAAATTGGAACCTCTGTATATTATTATGTTATTCAATGCAGAATTAAAAATCAAACATTTGTTCTAATAACAACCCTACGCAATTTCTAACGCATCAAGACTTATTTGCAGAAAACTCATTTTATCAACTATTTCACCAGTCATTATTATAAATGAATATCGAGGGTGGCTTTGCAAAACAATTTAATGGTGGACTTTAATTATTATATAGTTTTAAGTATTGTTAGGTTATTATACTAAATAAATTGATTAAAATTTGCAAAGTTTAACACCAAACTTTGCACACTCTGTACAATTCGTATTAATCAAACTTGGTTAACGAGACATTATTTAATCCGTTCCTTTGTATAGTTTTAATAACAAGGTAAAACTGATTTTTCTTAGTGTTTAATTTTTTCGCATATTATACTGAACCGCTTTCATCAAATTTTTAGGGGTATGAAGGCAACTATAAGAGGCATCCAAATAAGTAAGCATATTTATGGCATGTAATCTAAAAAAATGGATCCTTATGACGTCACAGTTTTTTGGAACACCCCGTATAAACACAAATATTTTCCTGAAGTGCGCCCTAGGATACAGGATACGTTTGCAAAATATCGAAATCCTAACTTAAATAATAAGGGCCGTTTGCACGGGTTTCACTTAAGACGTTTTAGGTGGGGCTTAACTTAAGGTGTCACTTAACTAAAACTTTTCCGTTGCACAGTCGCTAAACCGGCACATAAGCCAGCCCTAAGTAGATATAAATTAGGCCGAAGATTTTTACGGCTTTTTTCTCTAAAAGTCTTGTTTTATATAGAAATTAAGGTTTCGGACGCTTATCGCTTCGTGATTTATGATGCAATTTTATAGGAAAACGAGTAAAAAGAATAATATTTTATAGTATATTATATACTTGTCTGTTCCGTTTTCCCTTTTTAGAGCTATTTTAAATCAACAAAAATATAACCCAATGCAATAAAATATTTTTACAAGAAGAACAAAAAACAATTAGGTATTTATTTTTAAAGAAAAAAATTAAAGTAAAAATTTTAATTTAAACATTTTTTATTGAAGAAGTGTGATGATTTATAATTAAAAAATATTGTGCGGGAAGAAACGAGAATGCTTTAATATGAATATACAAAACGGCACTTAAGAAAGGAGTATAGAAGAGGTACAATATCATGAAATAGATGTAGTCTCGACTGTGCTATTTACGCCCATTCAGCCCCCCCCCCCCCCCGAGCATATTTCCTGGCTACGTCCCTGTTGTACATCAAAATCAAGGTTTCTCAACGTGAATCGTATTTATACAACATGCAAAAGAATTTATGAAGAATAACTTCTCTTCGAGAAACTAAAAATAGATATGTTTACAAGGATAGTTAAGTTACGTGGTACGCGGTATAAATCTAAAATTAATATTCAATTTTAAAATGTATTTTACCACTTCCGTTCGTCGAAACAATAATTAAAATATATTTACGAAACACTATATTTATTTTAAATGTCTCTACACGCTTCCGAGACTTTGTTCCCACACTGACCGGACACCCTGTACATATTTGTAGTGATTTACGCTGCATCGAATAGACTTAATACATAAATTACATTTACCCTCTTCATAAACTAATTTCTCTTCAGAAAAAATCTTGTTGGATCCTATATAAGTAGTGTGGTTAGCACCACGATCTGTCCACCAGGTGGATTCAGTGCCTGTAAATTGAATCCCAATACCTAAAACATATTTTATAAAATATTATCGCAAAACCATTAAAAATAAAATTATTGAGAAACATCGTATCTTTATTACGAGTGGTATACGTATTTTAAGTTTATTCTTTATTTTTTTTTTGAAAAAAGGAGAACTTAAGTTTTTGAACTTTTAATTGTCCTACTTTTCTGGACCATCCGGTATGTTTAAAAATAATTTTAGAACACATATTTTTTTATACCTCACAACTCTTATAAAAACTTTATTTTAATATCTTTAATTGTAGAAAAGAAAAGGTATTAAATTTTGTCAGACAAATGGGCCACCCTGTATAATTTCGGAACTCCTGATACTATACAAAATAAAAAATACTAACTTCTAACATCTTCACTGTGTTCAAATTGGCAAACGGCTGTTCCTCTAAGAATATCTCCGGGCTTGTATTGCTCTCGCTCAGTGTAAATTTTAATATTTTTCGACATTTTGGGTACAGTAAGATCTTATATGAAATATCTGGTAGTTTTTAACTTATTAAACCTCCACCTAGTGCACCAAATGGACTTGTTGCCACTAGAAGAATTAATTTAGCACTTTATTATGTGTTACAACTCTATAAAATATCTTTAGACTTACGCGACTTGTAAAATCTGCTATACGAGACACCGGCATGCCAATGTCATGTTCGAGAGTCGAGCGTCAATTAGCGCACTTTTAACAGGCTCAGAACGAATAAAAATAATTAAATTGGCTCAGCAGCGGGTGTAACGTAATGATCGAGCGATGCGTGCCAGTGTTCAAATTTTCACGTGCTAATCGGCACACCGTTGTATGTGTATCGTGGCTATACCCATAACTAATCTACATCATTTTTATGGTTATTTGTTTCCTGCAGAAACTAAATTTACATACTTATCAATGACCGCTAATGGCCAATAATTATATTATTAATTATAATTTTGTATCCTGCAACATAAACGACAATTTTTTTTATATTACTAGGTAACCGGGGTAGCCCCTCCTCCCCCCTGACGTCTCACCCATAAGAAGGTCTACAGAGCTATGGACTACGTTAGAAAGATTCCCAAGTAGCAATTTTAGACACTATGTGGTAAAAATGTGTCCTTACTATCGTTTCTGTTTCCGACAGTGGCGGCTCGTACAGTAGGGCCACAGTGCCATGGCCCTACCTTCCTGCACACCAAGTTATTTTTTTACTCACACTCATAATCATTGCTTTGCATCTTTACGTTTCATTCTTTTTGTAACTGTGAATAATTTAAAATTCAAGACGTTGCGTTCATTTAATATCTGATAACGCCTAACGGTGCAAAAACTCCCCGACGCCGCAAAAATTCCTTCGCGCTACCCAGCGCCGGCAATTTCTAAGTATGGCCATACTGTTTATCGAAGGTTCATCGCTTACGAAAGAGATAATGATATATCGCCCTCTCTTACTGACGCATAAGGAATTTAGAAATGTTGTGGCGGCCAGATCCTCAGACCATCCGTGATTGGAGGATTTACACGTGCTTTATTTTGTCGTTCCAATCGGATCACGCCTTCGTCTTTGTTACCACTACTTGATACTAGATGGCAGCTGTTTTGAATACGGTTTGCCCTGTCGAGATATTAATTTTAAAATAGTTTTATTTTAAACAGATTTCGGTTTATCAATTTAAAAAAAACAAAAAGACGTACCTATAGAGTTTTCTTATAAGATAATTTGAGTGTTTTGTGAACATTTTTTGTTACAACTATTGCAAATGCTCCATTTAATTAGTCGGTAAGTTTTTCGATTTTTTTTATATTCAGGGTTGTACAAATTCGATGCACTAGCATTGCAATCTCCGTAACTTCAAGAGATAGAGAATTTGGTAAATGGAGGAAAAGTTGCATATTTTAATGCTGAACAATTTGTTAAAAATAAATTTAATCAAATTTCGATGATTTCCAGAGATATCCGAAAAATGTACGACGGATTTTTTTTAACAAATAATTCATCAATAACATGTTCAACTTTGCCTCCATTCAACCAAATTTATATCTCTTATAGTTACTGAGATAGCAATGTCAATGTATCGAATTTGTAACACCCTGTACTCTCATCAAAGATTTTTGACTGACACTGGTTTCCGACGACAATTGAAAACTTATTGTTGACAATGTTGATAAATATGAAAATATTTTCGATACGTATACAATGGCACATTTGCACGTCCTAGTGGTTAGTACTACCTGTGACATTCGCTGTCTTGATGCACAATCCGAAACCGTTACTTCAAATCTGTTTCATTCAAACCAGCGCCAATTTGTTTAAGTATGCAATATAGGTCATATGGCTTTTTAAAAAACGCAGAAAGTTAATTAAAATCCATTTTAACAAAATCAAAATTAATTTGACAAAATGGCTGCCAGAAAGCGATATAATATTCTGGGGCAAAATGAACTCAATACACATTTTCTACTATTTGGTTTCTATAATGTTTCCTACATCATGTATCTATATTTAATAGAAAATGTGTCGAAACATAAACACTGTTTCAATAATGTATCGAAGGTATGCGAAAAAAATGTAGCTAAAGCAAATTTACCGTCACGTGTGACGTTATATACACTGTCAATGGTCGATTAGTGTACATAACCTATAACAAAAACAATTTTATATTTTTTTAAACTGTTTTTTTTCTTAACTGAAAATAAAAGTAGGTATACTCATACTAATACCGTTTTTATTCAAGAATTATAATAATTGCCCAAGAGCACTATGTGTTATTTTGAATAAACTCAGTTTGTTAAATCTTCGATTCTGGTGGAAATAGTTGATCTCGATTTTGATTTTTGGTTCATTTTCTGTTCTTGACCTACGCTAACATAAAGTAGTTTAAAAAACGATTTCATGAAGAAACTGGTAATTTTTGTAAGAACTTATCGTTGGGCTGAAAAGTTCGTAGGCTAACATAGTAAAAAATATTTTTTTGACAAAATTCGATTTCATTATTCAACATAGTTGCCTTTGAGGGCGATTCAACGATTATAGCGGTCATACAATTTTTCGATGCCTTTTTATAGTACGATTTCTCTTTAGCCTCAAAATAGGCCTCAGTTTCGGCGATTACCATTAGTGCTAAATTTCTTTCCAGTGAGCATTCTTTTAAGGTCTGCAAACAGAAAAAAGTCACTGAGGGGCCAGATCTGAAGAATATGGTGGATGGGGAAGCTTTGGCTTCAACAGTATTTTTTTTCGCCAAAAAGCAATGCCTTATTAACACACGAAATTCTGTTTTATCCATTTTTTCACAAAAACAAAAGCTGCTTCACTCACAAATGCTATATCTCACGAACTAATTATCCGGCAGCTGTGAAATTTATACACGTATCTTTTAAAGGTTAGTACTAAGTAAAAATCACATGGATTTAATTCTAGTAACGCCATCTATGAGTCAGCCTACGAACTTTTCAGCCCACCTAATACATACATGCGTAGGATCCAGATGTCGATGGGACATCACTTATTAGAAAATTTGGCGGTGGTTTACCTTATTCTTTTTCACTTAAAATGCTTTCTTTTTCTTTTTAGTGTCATAATCTTGAGGAATGTTTATACTGTTGTGGTCCAATATTTTTAAAAACACGCGTAAGCTTGTTAAGATGGTTCAAAAAACCAAACTATACAAAAAGTAAAAATTATAGAATGACAGAAGAGTCTTGGACTTTGTATTTGTTTTGAATCACAACGTTTCAACTGGTAAGTTCCCAGTCGTCTTCAGGTGTGAACAAATAAAGACAATGCATGTTCAAAACACATTTGTCTCGACACAACTTTACAATTTTATTCAAAAACGTTTCTCAGCAAAGAATGTGTGTCCAATTTGTGTCAAAAAATTCTACTTGGGTTGCTAGCGTCTTCTAATGCTTTATTTACGTCAATTATTCGATAAACTTGGTTTATTATGAAATGGTTACGGACTATAACTAAATATAAAACTTATAATACGTAGTTTTTACTTTTAAATAAAACACATTTGAAAGAGATAATGCCATTTCATTTATTCCCAATGTTAATTTGATACATTTGTTTTTCTTAAGGATTTCTTATATTATTGTCCATAAAGAATAAAATGTATTTGGGCCTTCAAATTTTATTTTGCATTTCAATTCTTGTTCGCTTCTTCATAGGTAGGAGGTGGTGCTAAACAAAAATTACATTTATGTATTTAAAAAACCAATGCTTAGTTAAAGACACATTTTAAGGCATGAACCTATTGACAACTACTTTCCTGCCTATTTAACATATCATCTACTGTATCATAGCCAAAGATTAATAAAATAATCTCTTACATACCAAAAATACCAATGTGGTCAGTCGATTTGGAAGGTGGAACTCCGATTTCTTGAGAAATACTAGCAATTTCTTGCAAACAATAAGGCATACGCATGGATATTGGGGGACAACTTGGTTCAGGTTGTTCATATTGAGCAACAACTGGTGGTGCTAATGGGGGTACATGGTATAGACCCGCCTTTGCTTCAAGAATAAGATCTAAATGGCAACCTGGGATAACTGCTTTAAACTAAAAACAATGGTAGTTGTTAGTAGTAAATAATGCAATATTTTTGAAATTCAAGACGTCACTAGCTACCAGAGGGTGCTGTTACCTACGTCTTCATAATAGGATTGTTAATAAAAATAATATAAACATTTTTATTACCACTAATCGAGGTTCAGAACTAAATAATGTAGCACCAGTAAAGTTAGGAACCATTATCGAGGGTGGTACTAAAAACCCCAACTGAGTGGTTATTTCGCTATGTGCCTCTACTCCATCGTAGGATGCTGAACTAATAGTTTTAATGGCAGTTGTCTCTGCGTCACCAAATAACATGGTTGGTGCCCTAAATGTCAGTTTCTAAAAATAGTTTTAATAAGGAACATTCTGTTAATTACAGGGCAAAAACTACTACATTTTTAATTACAATTAATTTAAATTCCGATCAATATAAAATAAACAAAATATAGCACATTTTAAACTGGTACATTTATGCTCATCTTATAGTGTACTTTACTACAAATAAAAAACTAACATACCAATTCTAATAGAACTTCTAAGGCCCTCACTCTGTTGTTGGACCTATTTTTACAGGACGCAACAAAATAAAAATTTTCTCCAATGTTAAAAACTCTTTTTTCTAACATAATATCTAGTTCAATATTTCCACCAACACAACAGAAACAGCATATATTTTTTTCATCAGATAAGATCCCAGGATTCTGTAAATTACCAAAGATTTAAAACCTGTAAATATATAAGATATATATGTACATGCATGATTTCTATCTGTATTTAAGGCTATTTATTTATTTATTTACGGGCAAGCCCATTTTTTGTAACAGTATTTAATAAACATTGTTATATAAAAAAAAAATTAGATATTGTAATCATATACCGGGTGTTGCATCGTCGAGCGGGACATAGGAAATCCCATGTAATTTTAAATGGGGTCAATTAATGGCTTCCCTAATTATTTTAGAGAAAAATTCTATTTAGGTTTATTAAAGAGCACTAAAACCCACATTCAAAAGAATAACTTTAGATATTTTTGATGAGCCCGTTTACGGGTTATCGCCGATTTCTTTTTAACTATTTCTCCTTTTTATGGCCCCGTATTTGCGGGCACCAGTCAAGGTAAAAGATGACTGTCAAATAAAGTTGTCATTTTGAAATGTGTGCTTTATTGTTATAAAAACTCGTACATCGAAAATATTAGCCATGAATTACACTTCTGAAGAAAAAATATTGATGATTAAATGGTATTATCAAGGAAATAGTTCATCAAAATGTGTCAGACATGTTTGCTGCTCTGTATCCGAATAGACCGATACCTGCAAAATCTACAGTCGAAAGGACTATCAAGAAATTTGAGACAAAAGGCATTCACTGTAATAAATAACTACAGATGTGAAGAAAGGCAGGAACAAAGAAGAGATGCAAGAAATGATAGGGACTTGCAAGTTTTATTGTGCGTGGAAGAAAATGATGGGAAGATCAGCACAAGGAAACTTGAGGATGACATAGGATTAGATCACACCACAGCGTTACGAGCTTTAAAACGACATAAATACTATTCATACAAATATGAAAAGCACCAAGAGCTAAGAGATAGGGCCGAAATACGACGACAGGAGTTTTGTTTTGGTATGATTGAAAGAGCAAACATGGATAGGGAATTTTTAAAAAACATTTGTTTCATTGACGAATGCACATTTACCTTAAACAATGAACCCAATGTTCAGAATTATCGATATTGGAGCAAAGAAAACCAACACAGGTTTGTCGAAACAAGGACGCAATATCCACAAAAAGTTAATGTTTGGGCTGAGATTTTCGGAGAAAATATTATCGGGCCATTATTTCTTACACGAAATTTAAATGCAGAATATTTTTTGGAACTACTTGAAGATCATATTTTACCTACTTTACATGATGCCGCCAGGGAAAATCAGGAAGTTTGGTACCAATTGGATGGCTGCCCGGCATATAGTACCCAGGCTGTCCGGGAATATTTAAACCGTGCTTTTAATGGAAATGTTATTGGCTTAAATCATACAGTAAATTGGCCAGCCAGGTCTCCTGATTTATCGCCAAATGATTTCTTTCTCTGGGGCCATTTAAAAAACAGGATATACAAAGATAAAAAATACCCAAATCTAGACGAGTTTAAAAATGCTATTTCTGCCGAATGCAATAGAATTTCAGTTTACCAACTAGCGAATGTAAGAAGAGAATTTTATGATCGCCTCGGTTATTGTCTAGCACTCAATGGAGGAATATTTGAACATCTTCTTAAATCCTAAAGTTTTAACAATTTAATTGTACCTACCTATTAATTAGTAAAATATTGAAACATGTAAAATGTCATAATTAACCTTGTAATTGGATACTTTATTTTAGTTTTATTCAGATTAATTTGTACTCATAAATACACCTTTAATATTTTCGATGTACGAGTTTTTATAACAATAAAGCACACATTTCAAAATGACAACTTTATTTGACAGTCATCTTTTACCTTGACTGGTGCCCGCAAATACGGGGCCATAAAAAGAAGAAATAGTTAAAAAGAAATCGGCGATAACCCGTAAACGGGCCCATAAAAAATATCTAAAGTTATTCTTTTGAATGTGGGTTTTAGTGCTCTTTAATAAACCTAAATAGAATTTTTCTCTAAAATAATTAGAGAAGCCATTAATTGACCCCATTTAAAATTACTCAATACTATGAATATGTCTAGCATAGATAGGACTCCATACAGAAGAGCAATATTCCAAGTATGGTCTGACAAGTGCACAGTAAAGAAGTCTTATGGACGAGATATTGGAAAAACTGTGAGTACAACGCTTTACAAAGCCCAACATTTTCAGTGACTTAGAGACTATATCTGTTATATGAGGAATAAATGACAGTGTTGAGTCAAAGATAACACCCAAGTCTCTGATCTCAGTCACTGATGACAATTGGATATAGTTGAGGTAATAGTTCCAGATGATTGGATTGCGTCCCCTTGAGAAACAGACTATCTTACATTTAGCAGCGTTAAGCTCCATGCCATTTGCTACGCACCATTCTACCAACCTGTTAAGGTCCTCCTGAATATTTAGACAGTCTT
Source organism: Polydrusus cervinus (assembly GCA_935413205.1). NCBI lineage: Eukaryota > Metazoa > Arthropoda > Insecta > Coleoptera > Curculionidae > Polydrusus > Polydrusus cervinus. Next base: position 5,855,994 of record OW284520.1, read on the forward strand.
CCATGTCAGTAATCATTGCAAAAAACTTAAGATCATCAGCAAAGCATAAAAATTTACTGAAGAGGAAACATGAAGAAATGTCATTTATAAAAATGTTAAATAATAGAGGACCCAAGTGAGAGCCCTGGGGCATCCCTGATGGTACTTTAATACTTACCGAATAACACTTATTCACCCTCACGATTTGAGATTGATCAATTAAATAGCTTCTGATCCAGGCCAAAAGAGCACCCGTCACTCCAAGCCCCTGCAGTTTCGATAGAAGAAGAGCATGATTTACTCTATCAAAGGCCTTGGAAAAGTCGGTATATACAGAGTGGACCATGTGGCCTTCCTCGAGGGCACCTGAGAGAACGTCTGAATAAGTGACCAGATGATTTAAGTCTGTAGGACGTTTTGAACGAAAAGCAAATTGTTGATCGATTATACAAGGATTTAATTGGGAAGTGAGGATTGTGGTTACTAAGTTTTCTAGGAGATTAGGAATGACACTAAGATTGCAAATAGCCGGTAGTTCGATATGTTAGCTTTGTCACCCTGTTTGTGGATTGGAATAATGTAACCAACCTTCCAATAACTAGAAAAGGTACCAGTTGCAAGTGATTTGTTAAAAATTTGGTACAAAGGACGTGACAAGACAAAACTGCAAGACCTAAGAAGGGACGGGGGAACACCATTAGGCCCAGGACCCCTGTTAACATCCAATTTACACATCTCATAAATGGAAGATATTGATATATGACATTCGGATATATTTAAATTACTTGTAGAAGTAGTTGGTTCGACATTAATTTCCTGGTCCGAATAAACGCTCTGAAAAAATGTTGCAAACAAATTTGCCAGATCGGGACCGTTTTGAATAAATATATCACCATAAAACATTTGCGAGGGCAACTCATTCTGTTTTCGCTGAGAATTCACAAAATTCCAAAAAGGCTTAATATTATTAAATGAGACCAATGACATCTCAGATTCATGAACAAAGTTATTATAACAGTCTTTAGACACATTTTTACATTGCATTCTCAGCCTAGAGAACTCTGCATAATCTCGAGCCGATCCAGACCGCTTCCAAGTCTTGTGTGCTTTCTTCTTTAGAAAAGTTAGGGACTTCAGTTCATGAGAAAACCATCTTGGAAATTTTCTAGTATTTAGCTTCTTCACAGGAACTTTACGTAACTAGTTAGTAGTTACTATACAGGGTGTAGCGCTGCTTATAGCGGCTTTGTGAATAAGATTTCACTAAAATCCAAAAATACGTCTTCAAAATTTTTTTATGGGCCTTGCTTTTATTGTTTAAATAAAATTAGGACCCCCAAGGGGGGGGGGGGGATGGCGCAACCCCAACCAACTTCTTTTTTAAATTAGGTGATCCTATTTGTGGCACCTTTTTGATTACCTTTTTGAAAAGGAATTTGTCCACTTTTTTTTTTACATCTGTCAAACCATGCGTCAGAAATTTAATAAAAACTAATTTATAATAAATTACATTAAAAATTACTTTAAAACTGTAATGGCACAGACCCAATCAATGGTGAAACTCTTTCTTTGGTCTTTCCAAAACTTCTAAAGTGATTAAACTTATCTCTGGCCAACTTCTTGCATTCGACTCTTTCAGATTTCTAGGTCTGGTGACATAGACCCTACATTTTAAATCGCCCCATAAATAATAATCTAAGGGTTTAATATAAGGAGATCTGGGCGACCACCAGTGGCGGATTTAAGTCATTGGAGGCCCTAGGCAAGGCTTTTCGAGCGGCCCCTACAACCGGAATGTATTTTCTAAAATTTAACCGAAAATGGCAAGTTTTAAGGTTTTTTAAGGGCTATTTTAAAGCAAATTAAACCTCAAAAACCAACAGAAAAATTAATTTGCGGTTGACTTTCTTTGAAATAATTATTCCATGTAGGTACGCTTGGATGTTTTAAAATCACAAGTTTGTAGCCTATCCAATTCACTAACTACTTTAAGATTAATATTTAGATTATTTTGATATGTAAAGTGAAAAAACGGAAAAAGCGGCTTTTTCACTCTATGCGGGTGAAAAGTCAACAACTTTTACTCTTAAAAGTGAAAAAGTCATTTTTTTCAATTTAGAATGTGGATTTGTAAAGTATTAACGCACAATGACAAAATGAACTACAGTATATTGTATTATGTTCAGTCAAATACAAATAAAGCATATAATTTTATACCTAAACTCTAAACTTTTCTTGCTTTTTGAGCTGCAAACTCTTTAATCAGTTCATCGAAGTCCAAGTTATTACAAAGTTCAGCATTAGCTACAAAACTTGCTAAACTAGACAATCTTGCGTCAGAACTAGCATTTCGTAAATAATTTTTTTTAGGAAGTAATTTTATTTTTTAGATGTGTAGTCAGTGTAAGGTTAAAACCAAGTTTGTGGGGTCGCCATCCTTGTCCCACGGCCGCAATCTTGGAAAAAAGGGTTAAAATGGTTTTTACGGTTTATCTCGTAAACTATTGGTCTCATAAGAAAAATTTAGAAACATTTTTTATTGCAAATTAAATTATCTACAACTTTTGTTATAAGCGAAAATGTACAGAAATTAGAGAAACAATTTTATATTATATATAATAAACATATATTATATGTATGTATTAATGAGTTGCACTAATTGCACTAATTGCACTGTAAAACCTTAACTATTGACTAAATTTAAAAATGTTTTGAGTTAAAGTTGTTCCTCAAAATACGATCTACAAAAATGGTCTTGCCTTGCGGCCCCCTAGGGCCTGCGGCCCTAGGCGGTTGCCTAGTCTGCCTAGTGGTAAATCCGCCACTGGCGACCACTCTTTAAATCCTCTCCATCCTTTTCACCTATTTGGAACTGTAACGTTTAATAATTCTATAAATATATATATATATATATATATTTCCTACAAAAAGAGGAGGGGCTCCATCCTGTTGGAAAAAATCCTTTGATCTAGATTTTAATAACTAGTGAATATTCTTGAAGTTCTGGTATTAAAAATATTTGAAAACAAAATTTAAATACTTGTTCTCCATTTAAATTGCCTTCAAAAAAAGAATGAACCAATTATTCTGTCACCTATTATTACAGTCCAAACATTTGCACTTTCTTAACCAATTTTAGAGCAAATGTCGCTTCATCAAAAAAAAATTTAATTTTGTGATGTCCAATGCGGCCATCGTGAGCACAATGGGCAAAAACTGGCCTAAGTGCATCCGGCGCACGGACAGGCCCTCGAAAAAAAAATGCGCTCATCATAACTTCTACTCTTCTATCTAAGTCATTCTCCAATAACTCCTGTACTGGCTGCATTTTGAATGGGTTTATCCCAGTAGATTTTGTGATTTTTAACACCGTTTTATGATCGATATTGTGGTCACGAGATAATTGTCTTGCTGGTGTAATTGGGTTTTCTTGATAGGTCAATAGGATATTCAATTTAGTTTAATCTAATACTTTTGGGAGTCTTCTTCGAAGAACATGTCTTGACCAACTTCTCGAAATTGCTTCTTGAATTCGTTTTTTTTGCTCCAAACCCGACCGTCATCAATATTTTATTTTTTAGCGTTTTAGTTAAACATATTTTTAAACCAAATCGTTAAAAATTTTAAACAACTTGTCAAATGTAACAAAACTGGCTGTATTATCAAGGAACCAAAGTAATTTGTCGTACGCATGGGCCTGTCCCAAATGGGGCACATTTTTAACAATTTTTACGCTAAAAAATTCCATTACAGTATAGTTTTAAAGTTATTTTTAATGTAATTAGTCGTTAAAAATTAGTTTTTGTTAAATTTTTGACATGGTTCGACAGATATAAAAAAATATGGACAAATTCCCTTTTCAATAAGCTTTCCAAAAAGGTGTTACATTAGTGGTATCATCTAATTAAAAAAAAAAGTTGGTTAGGTCTGTGCCTTCCCTTTGGGGTCCCAATTTTTATTACATTTTTGGATTTTAGAGAAATTTTATTTCCAAAGCCGCTATATAAGCAGCGTTCCATTTAAAATCCCCACCCTGTATATATTAAACAGTCAGAAAAAAAAGATATGACAGATAAACAGACACAAACAAAAACCACGAGGATATTCTATATTTTGATGTTTCGAATTTTGGTTGAACACTAAAAACTTTAAAGATAAAATTATAAACTAAGTAAGTAAACCTAGATATTCCACGTAATTGGGATAAAGCGTGACTCGCAAGGCTTCGAGGTAAATCAGCACCACCTTATTTATTAAGACGGTATTGGGTAAATGCCGAGAAGCGAAGTGACTTTAGACGAATATTCGCTCTCGCTTAATGTCTACCGTTTTGGACGTCGACGACAATTTATGAGAGAACATTTTTACATTGGACCATTCCTCTTGGTTTGGTTTCTCTATGATCAAACCAAAAACATGTGGTAGTGAATAACACCTAAATACAAATTTCGGTCTAAATTACTTACTTGCAATGAAGGAGAAATGTCTTGTAATTTGATAAGAGAAGCTATGATAACTTCTCCCTTTTTCTCATAGTCGAACGCCCATGGTCTATCCACAGTTGCTTTTACAGAATATCTGATATTCCCTTTCGTATTCCCTTTCTTGTGTTCAAAGCTACTGGGTATCTTTTTGGGAATAACAAATTCGAATTCAAATGAATACTCGCCTGCTCCCACTTTTCCTAATAGAATTAAATAATAAGAGCCAAACACACGTTTTTTATACAGGGTTAGTAAAAAGTACCGGAACGCTTAAATTTCTTCAAAATCGTCAAAGCTGCGGTTATAAAATTCGCCATTTGGGGGTTTTTGGGCATGCGAAATTGAACAGTGATATCGGCTCTGTTGCCAAATTTTCCAGTTTTGCGCTAAACGTAGTAGTTTTTTTTTTATTTTAGAAGTATTGTGCTCCTTATATTTTTACTGCCATGAATTGGGCGTCTTGAACTTAGCAAGTTCACAAATATTTAAAATTGTATCTCTACTTGTTGGAAACTGGGAAATCTGGCAACAGTGCCGATAATATTGTTCAATTCCGCATGCCCAGAAACGAAATGACATTTGTGATGAAGATGTGAATGACAGTATGACGAAATTAAAGCGTTCCCGTATTTTTTACTAACCCGGTATAATGTTATTTATTATTTGTATAATATCCTTATTTGTTTTAAATCACAACGTTTTAACTGATCTATCTGAGTATCTCCAGTCGCCTTCGTGAAATATTAAAACGTTGTGATTCAAAACATCTGCTTTTAATCAAGAAAAATGATTCTATCAAACTGCATTTTTATATTTAAATTTTTCTGTTCATTAGCTTATGTGGATATTATTTTAGGATCTACCCCCAAGAATATTTTTTGGAATTGATTTCATGGGTGAAGTTTGGTTATCAGATGTGAGGGGGGGAAGAGGGTGTTTATTATGGGGTTTGTTGCTGGTGGGGGCGGGACTAACCCGTAGTTGGATTAAATTTGTATTATTTTCTTGATATAGTTACTATTAAATTTTAAAATGGAAAAACATTACCAAGAATATTTCATTTTAAATACTGGGTCTCCCAAAAGTCCCGCATAAAATTAATATCAATTAAAGGGAAGAGATCTAGGAAAAACGCTTGGACCCGTAAATTTTTATTTTTTTTTATGATAAAACACCTGCACTGTAGGAAAAATCCTTTAAGGCGCTCTGGGAGCGGTGCGAGTGCGAAAAAAGCGATTAACGTTGGTCTTAAAACGTTGAAGATTGTATTCATTGGGAAACACGACCTCAGGAAGATCATTCCACAAAGATGACGTTCTCCAGATGAAAGAATTCTTGAACAATGAAGTTCGAGGAGTACTAAGCTGAACAACATATGGATGAGCAGCAGCGGTTCTCCGTGTATTTCTGTTTTGCATTGCTCTAGGTGGAATCAAGTGGGCAATGTCAGTCGAACACCTGCCACGGAAATATCTGTAAAAGAGAGCCAAATCACCAACCTGTCTTCGATGCTCCAGGCTATCGAGGGTCTTGGTCAGCTCGGGGTCGCCAATCAGACGAATGGCTCTCCTTTGAATGGAATCCAGTAGCCGAAGGGTGTGCTTGGGTGCAGAGCTCCAGACATGAGAGCAATATTCTAATGATGGTCGAATCTGGGCTTTGTAGAGTGTCAAAAGTTGATGAGGTGTGTACAACCTTTTGGTGCGGAAAAGTACACCAAGTTTCTGTGCAGCTGCCTTGGCAATTGCGGCAACGTGATCATGCCAAGACATATTACCTCCCAGATTGACCCCCAGCAAATTAATAGACGGAGCCAGGGGAATGGCGTGTCCTGCCATGACTATATCCGGTTCTGCAATGTTAACCTTTTTGGAGAAGACTGCTGCCTGGGTTTTCTTAGCATTAAATTCTACTTGGTTACTGTCACCCCAAGCCAAAATTTCTTCCAGGTCATTGTTGAGGCGAATACTTCATGCTGCCTGCGAAGATGTGCGTCGGCAGCGGATGTTTGGGAAGTCAAGGTAAAAGATGAGACAAGTGTGCTGTCATCAGCAAAGCTATAAATTGGATTTTGGGTTTTCACTAGAAGGTCGTTAATATACAGTAAAAAGAGGGTAGGCGACAATATGGACCCTTAAGGAACACCGGCATTGATGGTGAAGGTGTCTGAGAGAAACCCGTCAATCGCCACTTGCAGAGAACGGTTCCTAAGGAAGCTGGTTAACCATAAACAAAATCCATTAGGCATACGGTAGGATCGCAATTTACTTAGAAGCCCATCGTGCCAAACACGATCAAAAGCCCCAGAGATGTCCAGTGCAACAGCCCGGGATTCTCCATGATGTTCGATGGTATTGCTCCAAAGATGGGTGGCATATGCCAGAAGGTCACCTGTTGATCTGGACTTACGAAAACCGTATTGATGGTCGCTGATAATGTTAAGCCCTTCCAGATACTTTAGGAGTTGTTGGTTAATAGCTTTCTCCATTACTTTTGAAATTACTGAAAGCAATGCGACGGGTCGGTAGTTGCTTGGCAGGGTCTTTTTACCTTTCTTTGGAATGGGTTGGACACGCGCCGACTTCCAGCAGGATGGAAATATTCCTTTTTTGTAGGATAAGTTGAAAAGTCTACAAAATACTGGTGTAAGTTCATCGGCGCATGTCTTGAGAACAATGATAGGAATTTCGTCTGGACCAGAAGCTTTATTGACGTCGAGTCCTTTAAGAATCCGTTTAACAAGACGCTGACGGAACACGATTTTAGACATTCAACATTTATATTAAATTGTTCATTTTTTGACATAAAAATATTATACAGGGTGTCTCATAGAACTGTTGCCACGTCTTTGACAATTTTTTTAAATGGAATGCCAAATTTTTTATTAGGTTTTCAAATTCTACGAAAAGTTCTAAATATTTTTCATGTAGGACTTGCTATCCCGATTTTAAGCTGTTTCCAAGATATTGACATTTAATTTGAAAAGTAAAACAAAAAGATTATCCATAATAAATTTTTATTTTTTACTAAAGTGAAAATTCTAAAAGTCCAACAAATGCTGGAAATGTCCACCGCCTTCTACCTGACACGCCCCTAGGCGATGGTAAAATCCGTTTACTGCATTCCTTATAAAATCAGGAGGTATTCTATTTATTTCTGTCCTTATTCTTTCTTTGAGATCTTCAATATTATCAGGTCTGTTTCGGTACACTCTTTCCTTTAAATAACCCCAAAGAAAATAGTCCAGCGGTGTTAAATCCGGCGACCTAGGGGGCCACTCAATAGTACCCCTATGATCAATCCAACGGTTTGTAAAGGTTTCATCTAGGTACCTTCGGACCTCCACGCCAAAGTGTGTAGGGTCACCATCTTATTAAAACCATACCATCTCATTTGGAATATCAGGATCCATCTTGTTAGGAAAAAGAACTGCTAATGCCGGAATTAAACCAATGTTAAAAAACCCAAATAACATTCAGCGTACCTAAGGTTCCCTTCAAAAAAATATGGTCCCAAAATTATATTATTTATTAAGTCTGCCCAGACATTAACCTTATTACCAGCATATTGAGTGTACTTCTCAAGTAACCATCGCGGATTATCATGAGACCAGAATCGATAATTTTGTCTAATAACTTGCCCGTTCAAGCAAAATATAGCTTCATCAGAAAATAAAATATTACTTGAAAAATCATTATTAGTATCAATCCTTGCCATCATTTCATCGCAAAATTCAAGGCGTCTATCAGACGTCATTCTAGTAGTTCCTGTACAAGAATAGGTTTATAATCGCTCTTAAAAAATCGATGTACTGTACCACAAGTAGCTTCATTATCTAACACCAAAGTAACAACTGAAGAGTGGGGGTTTTCAGTAAGCGATAACATTATATCGATTTTTTAATTCCCGGTTAGAACCAGTGGGCGAACGCTTCTAGGTAAATCTCTAACTGAACCATTCCCCTCAAATTTATGGACTACCCTACTTATAGTCGACTGAGTAATTTGGTTTTCTGGAAACTTTTCGGGTGAAAGTACAAACCTCAGCTTGAGTTCTTATTTTATCCTTACACCCCAGCATAATTAAAATTTCGATGCGCTGCTTTTCTGTTAATATTTTTAGGTAGTTGACAAATTACTGAAGTCAAAGTCAGTATTGACATAATTAGAGATAGTTGATGACAGTAAGATACCTGATTTATTTAACATGCATGTTCTAATATAAAATACAATGTGAACTAAAAGTATTAGGTACCTTTAACAAAAAAAACTTTAAATGTTAATATCTTGGAAACAGCTGAAAATCGGGATAGCAAGCCCTATACGAAAAATATTTAGAATTTTTCGTAGAATTTGAAAACCTAATAAAAAAAATTTGGCATTCCATTTAAAAAAATTGTCAAAGACGTGACAACAGTTCTATTAGATACACTGTATAATATTTTTTTATGTCAAAAAATGCACAATTAAAAATAAAAATTTATGGGTTCGAGCGTTTTTCCTAGATGTTTTTCCTTTAATTGATATTAATTTTATGCGTGACTTTTGGGAGGCCCAGCATATTATTGCTTTGTTTTTCTTTATTTTAAAGTTCCGTACAGTAACTAGTAAAAAAATTTACAAGGGTGAAGCAATATATAAATTAGAAACATATATTGTTAATATACATAAATTTAATATTAATTTACCTCCATTGTGAATTATTTTCTCAAGAGACAGAATTTTTCTCGTTCCGGTATATGTAGTAGAATTTCTACCACTACCTACTGTCCATTTAGTGTATTCAGAGCCTTCAAATGTGACTCTAATTTCTAAAAAAACGTTTGCTGTAAAGACCCCGCACAAAGCTTCTGGGAAATGGCTTTCGGCTAATTTTTCTGAATTTTTAGTATTTTGTAGATCTTGACGTCCTGATTAAAAGTGTCCATGACCGTAATCCAATCCTATGACTAGTTTTTATGGCCTTTTAAAGTTGGCAACTTCTTACTTTGAGATTTTATGCATTGTCTGTAGTTTTCACTTGTTTCTTAAAAACTATCAACTTTTTTATATTTTTTTATTGATGGAAAAGTAGGCCTTAAGTTTTCTTTCACTTATATAGAAATAAAATATGTACAGGATGTTGAATAACTTATAGGCGGATTAAATAAATACTACTATTAAAAAATTATGAAAATCCAAAAAAGAAAATTTACTCATTTTTTGAATTTTGAAAACAAACGGCTAGATTTTGTTCATATTTTAATATCTTGTAGTACCAAGCTGTGGATGAAAAAAAAATGGATATAGGTTGACGTAGAATATATTGCAGGGTATTTTATTTTTCAAAAAAAAAATTGAAAATTCACCTGAAAACGTAACTAACGACTTTTAATTGATTCATTTAATTATTGTGCCAATCTGGGCAATCTGTAACAATTTTTTTTTACAATAGTTATTCCCTAACACATTCTTATCTAAGATATACAGGGTGAACCAGTTACAATGATTTACACAAGTGAACATTTTTAAATATAGGAAAATTAAAAAATGTTTTTTTTATTAAATGACAAAATATTATTGGTAAATTAGAAAATATTATTTTTTGTAAAATACCTTGGCTCTTATACATGATACGTTCAGATTATCTTAGAGTCATACAAAAATGTTTTTTTTTATAATTCATATATTTTATTTTCCTATATTTAAAAATTTTCACTTGTGTAAATCATTGTAACTGGTTCACTCTGCATATCTTAGATAAGAGAAGGGTTAGAGAATAATTATTGTAAAAAAAAATTGTTACGATTGCCCAGATTGGCATAATAATTAAATGAATCAATTAAAAGCCGTTTATTACGTTTTCAGGTGTATTTTCAATTTTTTTTTGAAAAATAAAATACCGGCAATATATTCTACGCCAACCTATATCAATTTTTTTTCATCCACAGCTTGGTACTGCAAGATATTAAAATATGAACAAAATCTAGCCGTTTGTTTTCAAAATTCAAAAAATGATTAAAATTTTTTTTTTGGATTTTCATAATTTTTTAATAGTAGTAATTATTTAATCCGCCCATAAATTATTCAACATCCTGTACATATTTAGATTCTATATAAGTGAAAGAAAACGTAAGGCCTACTTTTCCATCAATAAAAAAATATAAAAAAGTTGGTAGTTTTTAAGAAACAAGTGAAAACTCCAGACAATGCATAAAATCTCAAAGTAAGAAATTGCCAACCTTAAAAGACCATAACTCAAAAACTAGTCATAGGATTGGATTACGGCCATGGACACTTTTAATCAGAACGTCAAGATCTAGAAAATACTAATAATGCAGAAAAATAAGCCGAAAGCCATTTCCCATAAGCTTTGTGCTTTTACAGGGTATTCCTTAACATATTTTAGGTGATTTTAGGAAGAAAAGTTTAAATCTGTTGCTATAGGATAGGGCATTAAATTATTTTTTTAAGTTTTATTTTATAATATCTCCAAAAATATATTGGTGATATTTTGCTAACCATAATCCCGCTAATCGATTTTTCAGGCACTAAGATCTCGGCAGTGGTTGATGCCTGAAATAGGATTTTTGATTCACTGGAAAGAATTATACTTGCCGCTGAATATGAAACAGGTTTTTACAAAATTGTTTGTGTGGATTCAGAGAAAATCACTTTTGAAATATCGGTTAGCGGAATTTTGTTGTTTGGCAAAATGTCACTATAATTTTCTATTTTGGGTGTGTTAATGCATAAAACCAAGCCATAAGTTTTAGTGAGAATTTTATTTAATTTAAATAGATTAAATTTCTGGAATAGATTTGGTTTCACTGACCATATCTGATAATATTTAGTATATTTACCGCAGTGGTTTTATTTATTAAAAATTTAATTTTCCTTTATCTGTAGCGAGACACTACAATTTTAATATGAATCCGACACAATCAGACATTATTTAGAAAAGTTATTCTATTGCTTCAAATGTTGATGTCCCTACAAACAGATCCTCTGAGTTTTTTTACAAACAAGTGGTACGCCACTGAAATGTTTACATATGGATCTTATTCCTTCATTTTTGTTAGTAATTAAAACAATTAAATTAAAATTAAAACAACATACTTCTAATATCTTCAGCATTTTTAAACTGGCAAACGACTTGTCCTGTCATTGTCTCTCCAGGATAGTATTGGTTGCATCCAATATATAACTGTATATTTTTTGCCATCGTGTACGTCTTCTTAGGTGCAGGTGGAACCTACTAAATATTTATTGGGTGGTGTTATGGAAATAGTTTACTTATTAAATACCCATGTATCAATTAATTACATGAATCTTTGAATTTCAACATTTAAAGAAAGCCGAATAGATAGGCGCACTATGATTCATTCGCTACGTAAGAACCGACGTGACTTCGGAGCGCGCCGTCTTTTATTACATAAAATAATAAAATATCTTTTATCTGAAATCAATCGAAAATGGAGACCAACATTAGTTTGTCTCCAAAAACGGTTGCCACATTTTTGCACTGATCCGTCCGTTCTTTAAATATTGAAATTCAAAGCATGAATTTAACTTTTAGGAGCACGTTCAGTGTGATCAACAAAGCAATATAATCAGAGAAGACGCCCCCCCCCCCCCCCCCCCGAGAAATGCAATAAAAATATTTACGGCTAAAATAAGGCAGATAAATTTAAAATACAAAACTCAAAATTTTTTCAAAAAGTAAAAATAAGGCTCAATTTTTTTTACGATATTACTGAGCACAAAAATCTGCCACTTTGCCCCCATTTGACCGATGCTGTATCTCTGATAGTTTCCGAGATACCCATAATGAGCATCGAATTTCGGACAGGCCAAAAGAATTTTTTTTTGGGAGTGGCAGTTTCTTTAATAATAAAATCAGCCACGTATCAAAATTCACTAAAAATAAAATATTCTTTAAAATATGTACCTACGTAGGTATATGTTTTTATTTTGGGAAATATATTGATAGGCCATGCAAAAGAGTATTTTTTGGGAGTGTCATGCACCCAAAACAAATTTCGCCCCCTGAAATCGCATCAAATAATATTTTTTTAATGATAAATCAGTGGCGGCTCGTGGCAAATTAAAATGGGGCGGCATTAAATTATTTTATTGCCATAAGAATATTATATTTATTTATTACAAGTTTAGGAGGCTATACCATTTACATTTTTCATACCATGCATTAACAAAACTACGATGCGGTTTACCATGACTAATTATTATTTTGCTCAAATCTGGACGAGAAATCCCTAAATCTTTCACGAATAATTTGTCGTCGGATGAAAGTCTGCCAAAGTTAAATTTAATAAGAAATTCTACAATATCCTTGGCGTTTCTTACAGATCCTTCATTTATTTACATTTTTAATAATGGAATTAGTAAATTAAATTTTAAAAACTTACCCTTTCACCTTCGATAACACCTGCACGTATAAAATCACAAGAATAAAGAAAGAAATTAAAAAACCATAACCTACACTAACATAACACGTGTAACGACCCAACTACAGAACCTAATTCGAAATTTTTAAAATCTTATTGGTCAAAGCGCAGGAGGCGTGCCTGCATCCTAACCGCGTTTTGCGTCATGCGAAAGAGCATTTTACGATTCCGAAAACATATAATTATTTGCATTTTTACTGTTGCTTTTCCCAAAAACATTGACTACAGAGGAAACATTTTTCGGATTGCCTCCTCTCGCTCCGATAAACTGCGATCCATCAGTAAAGAGCGAGACAAGATGTAATAACAATGAAACGAACAAGGACGCTGTTGCTCGGTCACTAGACAAAGGTCCAGACGTTAAATTAATAATTAAATATTAAAGAGTTTCAGAAATTACAAATTTATTAAAGAGATTTCGCAAAATTTATACAGGAACTATTATATTATTGTGTTTATATTAAAAAATATGTTTTAAAGCTGTTTGAATGGTTTAATTATAGGTAGGTATATAAAATAAGGTATTATTACATTAACATTTCTAGGAAAGGCACTGCCTCCCCTGACGAGCCGCCACTGTGATAAATATCAGCCACGTACCAAAAATCACTAAAAATATAATATTTTTAAAATTTATTTAATTTAAATTATATGTACTTATATTTTTTTTATTTTGGGAAATATATTAATAGGCCAAAAGAGTATTTTTTGGGAGTGTCACCCAAAACAATTTTCGCCCACTGAAATCGCATCAAATAATATTTCATATTTCTTTAATGATAAATATCAGCCACGTATCAAAATTCACTAAAAATAAACAATGTACATTTATTTTTTTTATTTTGGGAAATATATTGATAGACCAAAAGAATTTTTTTTGGGAGTGGCACCCAAAACAATTTTCGCCCTCTGAAATCGCATCAAATAATATTTCATATTTCTTTGATGATAAATATCAGCCACGTGCCAAAATCACTATAAATAAAATATTTCTAAAAATATGTACATATATTTTATTATTGTGGGAAATGTAGGTATTGATAGGCCAAAAGAGTTTTTTTTTGGGTTGACCCAAAACAATTTTCACCTGCGGCGTTTTTTCTATATTCTACATAAAAAATTAAGTAGAAAAAAGGAGGTTTGGATATGGGTCCCCCATACAAAGTTCAGGATCCGCGCCTGATCCCAATTTTTTAGGGGCAGAGTTACCAGCATCAAGCTAGGTAGGTTAAATCGGAAAAAATTGGTAGATATTTGCTACAAAAATTACCGTGAAATTTTTTTGCCACCGTCAGCAAAACTGACGTTTGCCTTATTTAAACAGAAAATGTTTAGTGATACCATTCCTAGATCTTTCTTTTTAAAAAAAAAAGCCAAGCTACGTGTTGTAGAACCTTAAAAATAAAGAGGACAAAATCTTTAAAAAAATTATTTTATTTGATAAGGGATATGGATCGATGGTAAAATAGTTTTTTTGTTATCTTCCGTGTCAATTCAAATTTAAAAAGAGTGAGGCTCTGTCTGCGATTGTTAATTAACAACTCTCCACCATTTTTGAATCCTAGACTATGTACAATAAATCAGAACTGTTCGATAACAATAAAGCTTACCCTCTATTTAGAAAGAAAAATCACTGGCCAAATTGAACTTAAGGTAATGAATGGTATATTAATTATTAAACTTAAAACCTTATCAAAAAGATAAGGTTTCCGGGTAAGGAAAGCGTGGGATTCAATTAATTCTTTTGGCTGGGTTACCAGTAATATTTTCATAGAAACTTTAATTAATAGGTATTATATTAAGCTTTATCAACAAAAAATAGAGTCTGCGGTTTTGTTTTTAACCTCTAAAGGGATGCAACGTATACGAGGTCCTCCAATTGCTCGTCAGGCTTCTACAGGCCCGGACTGGCCAGGTCCGCAGGTCCGCGATCGCGGAGGGCCACGGGCCCTAAATGGGCCCTGCACATTGTTTCTAAACTGTGTAAAATTGAAAGAAATCGGCTGTTGATAGAGCTGCGACAGTTTGCACAACAATACAGCAACTTCATAGCGGCAGAGTCCACTAAGAACTACGGAGACAGATGCAGTGACGAAGAAGACGATTTTGACCCAACCGAAGAAGCGGAAAAAAATGCTTACATTTACTGCTCTGAAAATAGACAATGTTTCCAGTATTTGAAATGTGCGTTTTCTGTTCTGTTTGAACTTACTTAATCTGGACTGTTTACCAACCTGTATATTGCATATAAATTTGTTCTTACCATACCTTCCACCCAAGTCACATGTGAACGAGTTTTTTCTAAACTTAAAATAGTTAAAAATCTACTTCGGTCGTCTTTAGGCTAAGACCTTATGTCCAGTCTGCTTTTTATTAATATTGAGAGGGATTTATTTTAAATTTGGTCCCAGTCCGGGCCTGGGCTTCTATAACTCCTATACGAATTAAGCTAGGAATTTTATTCATATGTAAACTTATACTGTAATGTAGAATGTATTTCCACACACAGGGTGGCCCAAAAAAGTGTGCTAACAAAAAGTTGTATTCTTTTAAATGGAACACCCAGTATTTTATTACATATTTATGTTTGTATTAGAGTCCTTTATAATTTTCCACAATTTTATTTATTTTGCTTTGGTTGTTTCGGAGTAATACATTAAAACCTAAAAAAATAAAGTTTTACGGTCCTGGAAAAATAAGCAAAAAACCATTTAATTTTATTTTATTAATCATGGGATTGGGTAAGATTTATGACAAGGAGTCTATAGATATTTTACAGCTCTTCTTAGTGTTTATCCATTTTATTCAAAGATTTAAAAACGAGACATTTTAAATTGATTTTTCTTTAGTTTTTTAAATAGAACATCCTGTAGGGGGAGTTGGGGCACATTGATTCAAATTTTTTGGGAAGGAAAAAAAGTGTCTAATACAGTTTAAAAAAGTAAAATGTTATATTTAAAGACTAGTGCTTTTATTTTTTTGTGGTTATTACAAATTGGCTCTAATTTATTAATAATATAATATATCATTTCTAAAGTAAAAATTGAATCAATCTGCCTCAGGAAGGGGGCAAATTGATACATGGTATGAGGCACAGTACACAAGCTCCATCACCCATAATTACTTAAATTAGGAATGATAGTTTAAAAAAAATAACATTTTTTATTAAAAAAAAGTAGGAATGAAATAATCATACCTAATATTTACAAATTAAAGGAGGAAAGATTAAATTTAAAATTAAAGAGTAACGCCGTTCTGTTGGTACCTATGGTAACGGTTGGCATTGGCATTGGCAGCTGTAGAATAATGTCAGATGTTAACTGTGGCTTCATAGTTTATATCTGGAAATACAAAGCTTCCTAATTGTTTTTTCCTCAAATACGAAACTTATTACTCGTCCCTATCATATTTTAAAAGAATTTTACCAACATAGTGTTTAATGCTTTTCTTTTTTTCAAACTTAATAAGGACAAAATCTCCTTTTTTAAATTTTCTGGCTTAATTTGAGTAGGCATCAATTATTGATTGTTAGAAGTATCGTCCTCAGATGGGCAATAGTTTGAATCAGATGAAAAATCCTTAACTTCAAAATCACTAAACTACTATCTATTTCAGACAGTTTTCTTTTTTTTTGTTTTGATCGGATTTTATCGAACATCTGGACTTAACCCTAACAACTTTCTTGCTGTTTTAAGTTATTTTGCACGTTGCATCTGTTCTTTCTTATTCTATTTTTGTTCTTACATTTTTGCGAATTCCTCAAGCCTTTTTCGGGTGTGTCAGTGTAGATTCTCGATTTTCCTTTTTTCCCCTTCCTTTTTGGAACTGTTTTAATAATTTTTGGCAAAGGCCTAACAGATTTCTCCATTATTTATTGCTTCCGCCTACTTTTTTTCTACTCTATATTGCAAGGTAGGTGCTTTTACATTATACGTTTTAGCGGCTATTCTTATTGACAGTCTTCCTTCAATTACATCTGATATTCCACAATTCATAGCCCTTTCATTTATATCAGCCCTTGCTGTCCTTTTCTCATACACTCTAACCATTTTCACTAAAAAAAAACGTTTTATTATTATAATATACACCTCACGGGGTACGTATATACGTATCAAAGTGCCCCACATGGATTGTATGAATCTGCCCCAACCGCCATATCACACTATCACCACAAAACTGAACAAGCCTTATTAAAATTCGATATATTTTAGTAAAATATAAACAATTTCTTACCTTTGATATCAATTCAGGTATTTAAATATTAAAAATACCCCAAAAATTACACTTGAAAGTCAAATATGGCAATTTACTTAATAGCGATTTCGGTTTACAGATCTCGGGCACTCTGAGAGTGCTCTCCGAGATTTGCGTGTTCGATTATCGAAATCGAGATATTTCACTATATGGCTATGACAGATCTCGGGCAGATCTATGACGTCACAGAGTGCCTGAGATCTGTAAACCGAAATCGCTATAAGATAACTGGATCTACATTAGAAGCGATCGATATTTAGGCTGTCACTGAAAGCGCGCCAAGTATTTATGGTAGTTGCGTGAGTGCTAGCGCCGCCTACGGGTGAGTAGACAAACATCTCAAAAAATACCCATTTAGAGTAAGATGAATCAATGTCCCCCATGCATCAATGTGCCCCAACTCCCCCTATATTATTTGACTATTTATTGTCAAATTCTTAAGCATTTTTTTTGGTACTATAAGCATAATAATTTATTTTCAACCGTTTTCGAAATAATTGCAAACTTCATTAAATTAAAAAAAAAGGTTTTATTATTAAAATTAAACGTGGGCGACTAGACTAAACTTAAACAGTAAAATGTCAAAAAACGTTTTCATTTCAATCTGTGCACAAGTTAACACGTTCTTGAAAAGATCTGTTCATTGAGTAATGGTTATGCCTAAGAACCATGGTAGGTTTTGAAATAAAATATATCCTTGCCTGTATAACTTCGTTTCTTATTGAATAATACAACATATTTGAAATAGGAAAAATCATTTTATTTATTCAAAATATTAATATAGTTACCTACTTCTTTGCACTAAGGATTTGTCGTGTTGTTCAAGATTTTATTTTGAGTTATGTGGATTTTTTGGTTGCTTCTTCATACGTAGGAGGTGATGCTAAACATAAAAATGGCATACTTAGTTATTAAAAAAATATTGTGTAGTGTAAACAGAAAATAATTTGTTTTCCTTCTCGTGTAGTACAATCAGGGCCCGCTCTAGCAATAACGCCGCCCTGGGCAAAACAAGAAATTGCCGCCTTTTTCATCCCTTCTTCGTTTTATACCTACCACAACAGCAAATTGTCTGTCTATTCCTCGCCGCTCGCCGGCTCGTCCTTTGCTGCGACGCCGCCATGACCAAAAAAAGTACCGGTGCCGGTGCCGTCGTTGTTCGGCTTTGTCGCTGAATTGCTTGATATTATTATAATATTAAAAAGAAAAGGAATCCGTCGAAATTGTCTGTTTTAAAAATAAGACGTCACGGCAAAACAAAGGAAATTAAATGTTAACTGGGAATTGGAATGGTTCAAACTTCATATATACCTAGGAACGTAGGTAGGCAAAACGGGGATTTATGGTGTTTTTTGAATTTTTCATGCCGCTCTTCCAACTTGCCGCCCTGGGCAGGGGCCCAGGTTGCCGCCCCCTAGAGCGGGCCCTGAGTACAATAGTATAAGGGTGACAAATATCAAGATATCTACATCCCTATCTATGTGTTCGATTATTGCATTATAGGAGAAAATATAAATAATAACTAGCCTATATTATTTAATTTTACTTTATGACTTTTATTTAGACAGAAAATTTTTAGCGATGGCTCAATAACAAGATAATTCCTTTCTTTAAAAAAAGAATCATCAGGTCACGTTTTCTGTACAAAAAGTAATTTTTTTCTTAAAGTAAATCAATTTTATTAGCAAAAAATTTTATAAAGAATTATTTTTGTATTTTTCACTTTTTGGTTCATTTTTTGTCCTCTTCTAAACCCCATTCGCGGACATACGTAGACAGTGGTGGCTCGTGAGGTGAAGTAGGTGAAGGGGCTTTTCACCAAAAAGGAGGAACGTTTTTCGACAATATTAGTGTCTACGCTACCATTTTAGCCCTTAAAAAATAATTATGTTCGAATTAATAGTATTAATTTAACTGGAATGTAGCTATGCATAATAGGGCTCCGATGACCAAGAATTATAAACACTCGCGTATTTTGGCGCGCCCCAGCCGACCGTGTGCGTTAGCTCAAAGTAAGTGAAGACCCAACGCCCAACATGGCTTTGATATTCACCGATGCTATGATTCGTGACGTCAGTCACGCAAACAACATGTAACAATTTGCATTATGATGAACGGTAAACCATTGTTTTAGCATTGGTTCGCCTAACCTTAAGGTATTTATTTTGGGGTTTCGCGAAACTTACGGTTATAGATATCGTTTTTACGTGATTTACTGTGCGATTAAAAAGTTTTGGTATTATTTTTCAGTTAATTCAGTAGTGTACGTACCTACTTAGTTGTGTGTTTTAAAAATAAACCCAATTAATGACATAGTTTGTAATTTGTTGGAAACTCCATTCAGTCGTTGGACAGATGAGGATAAGAGAGACGTTTTGTTACACGGGTTTTTAGTCAATGTTTGTTTAAGTACCCGCACTATACCTAGCTCTTCACCATTTTTTAAGACCGCGAGCCACCACTAACTGTAGATATCAGTTATAAATACTTTACATACATACCCAAAGTACCAATCTCGTCATTCGATTTTGAAGGTGTAACCTCCATTTCTTGACGAGTACTGGAATTTGCTTGCAATGGCAGTGATATTAGCATACATAATGACGATACCCTATCTGGGGAATTAGATGGTGCAGTTTGCTCATTTTGAGAAATAACTGGAGATACTTGTGGGTGTACATGATATAGGGCGACCTTTGTTTTAAGAACAAGATCTGTGTGGCAGCCGAAAATAACTGCTCGAAACTAAAAATAATATTAAGTGTAAAAGGTATACTTTTTCAAACTGCTATTTTTGAAAAAAACATCTGCACACTTTATAAACGTAAGAAGTGACTGGCTGAATGGCAGCATCTGCCAAAGCCAAAAAAGCCCTCTATTCGTAAACTAGTTAGTTTTGAGATTTGAGGATTTTTCCTGTCCCCCCACTCTTAAAATATCAAATTTCGATTATCTTAAAAATAGCTGTTCGAAGTGACATCTACCTTTTCTGGATAAAAGTTGCCAAGTTCTGTGCATACCATTTAGAGACACCCTGTATTTATTGGTAGTTATATAATAAAATCATGCAATGGTAGTAGGGGAAAGTGGGATAAGATGACGAATCGGGTAAGATGACGAATTGGAAAATTCAGATTATTGTAATTAGATAGCGCCACTTGGTTGATTGCCGAGTGTAGCAGGTGTGCTTCGTAAGTTGCCTATATATTAACATCAAAATCTGACTTACTCTGTTGACGATATTTCGCCATTTGTGTTTAATGGTTATGTAATTATAATATTAGTGCAAGACGAAATAAGCTTTATAGCGTTTGTGTTGAATCGTATTTTCAATCGGTAAGTGTTTTCTTTAATTTTATGGTATTGTTTGTCCAGCCCATTAAGTTTTCGTAAAATAATATCTCTTTGTTTTTTAATACAAAACTCGATTCAAAATTTCCCGGTCGGCTAAGATGACGAATTTGCTAAGTGGGCAAGATGGCGAATTCGTCATCTTACCCGATCGAAGGATGTGGCGGCATCATTTAATGTGGCTTACGATAAGGTAACCACAATAAAGAATGCTGTACAATCTTTCAGAGCAAGTGGATTAGTCCCACTTAATTCTCAAATATTTAATGATTTTGACTTTAAACCCTCAATGACCACAGACAAGCCATACGAGCCTTCCAAGAATGTCGACGAAAACTTAGACCATAATGTACCGGGACTACCAGATGTTACTAATGCTCTTTCAGCAAATATGGTCACGGTGGTAGGAGGAACATCTCAAAATACTTCCTCTAATGTCTTAGATATTTCACTACCAGGGCCGTCTAATGCAGAATCATTGAATTGTCTACCTCACTTGCCTATTGCTGCTTATAAAGAAAAAAGACAGAGGAAGAAGCTACCTACTCTGCATATGACAAGTACCTCTGTAAAAGTGCATTAGAAGAAAAAGTGAATGAAAGAAAAAGTAAGGAGAAAAAAGAAATTAATCGAAGAAGGATAGAAGAGAATAAAAGAAAGAAAGTTGAAATGAAGGAAAAACAGATCAAAAAAGGCAAACATGTCAGAAAAGTTAGGTTTGACGATCATGATGATGGGGAATCCTCTGACTCCTCCATATAAGTAAATTACATGGAAGAAGATGACGATAATGTGGAGGAACAAGAAGAAATTTGTTTAATTTGTGACGATTCTGGAAAAAATAAAATTTGGTACGCCTATTCCCTCTGTCGTAAATGGGTTCATGCATGCTCAGGACTGACATCTGCAGAAGCAAAGCGCAAAGCATATATTTGCGACATTTGTGACAATACTGGTTTTCTTTTATTAAATAATCCTCGTCATCTTACCCATACATGAGGACAAGATGACGAATTTGTCATAAATTTTTGAAATTACGAAAAAAAAATTAAAGTGATAAGAAGCAAACTGTTGGGAACTAAAATTATCCTGAATGCTCTAAAATACGAAACAAAGTTTAAGGGCGAAATATGACGAAGAAAATAAAAATATATGCTTACTGTCGTCATCTTGCCCTCCTTTCCCCCAATAAGAATTGTTCCTTACTTGTAACTGAGGTGTACAACTAAATAATGCAGAACCATTAAAATTTGGTATCATGGTCGAGGGTGATATTAGAAATCCCAATTGGGTGGTTGTTTCGCTATGAGCTTCTACCCCATCGTAGATTGAAGCGCTAATAATTTGACATTCACGTGTCACTACATCACCCAACAGCGTTTGTGCCTTAAATGTCAGTTTCTAAAAATAGTTTTATTACACAGACTAAATATTTGATATTGACCGTAATAAAAACTAAAATTTTCTTCTACGTACCAAATTTAAATAAACAGCCAGGGACATTACTCTGGTATTGGACATATTTGTACAGGACGCAACAAAATTAACATTTTCCCCAATCTTAAAGGCTCTTTTTTCTACATTAATATCTAGTTGAATATTACCACTTGCACAGCAGAAACAGCATATAGTTTTTTCATCAGATAAGTTAATACTTTCCTACAATTTAACATATTTTAAAACATGTAAATATATGCATGGACAAAGATATTACAGATAGACGGATAGCAAGAAAGACAACAAAAAGATTCTATAAATGTTTTAAAAATTTTGGCAAAACACTAAAAAAAGTCTCAAGTTCTGTTAATCAATCAATCATGTTGTAATAAATGTATGATAAATACAAATTTAGCTTTAAACTACTTACTTGTAAAGAAGGTGAAATATCTTGTAATTTTATAAGAGAAGCTATGATAACTTCTCTCTTATTCTCATAGTCGAATGCCCATGGTCTATCCACAGTTACTTTTACAGAATATCTGATATTCCCATTCTGGTGTTCAAAGCTACTAGGTATATTTTGAGGAATAATAAATTGATATTGAAATGCGTATTCGCCTGCTTCCACTTTGCCTAATAGGAATAAAAAGCCAAAAAATAAGAGCTGGTCGATATTTTTTTCTTTATGAAAAACCAGTAATAATAAATGTTTTCAATCTGGATTTCATATTTTAAAATTCTTACATATTTAGTTTTTAATTTTTTGCAATGTTGCCAGACAAGCTGCAAAATTCTTAAAATTGTGAAAAAAACATAAATACATCTGTATTTCTCAATTAGAATATCGCAAACTCTCTGTAAAGTTTAGGGATAAAAAAACTGTCTTAAATCTTTAAGTGTATAAAATTTTGTACAGGCACAGAGTGTTTTCTGTTGACATCTGAATATAAACATTTTTTAAATACGATGACTCTGTTTTTTCAAATGAAACACCCTATATTTATTAGGCTCATCTGATAGACATTTTGAGTATATTTTATTGTTGTTAAGCCATACCTAACACTAAATTTACTAGTTTTGGCAATATTTCGATTTTTATTTAAATTTTAATTTTATTTTTCTAGTGCTGGTGCTAATCTAAGTGCTTGCCGTTAATTTTAACATTTATAAAAAAAAAAATTTTAAGTACTGAAATGATTTATATGATATACATTCTTGGTGCAAGTGACAAAAATACATTGTTGTAAAAAAAATTTAATCATGAAAAATATTCAGACAGACGACAACCCATTAAACGAGCTTTCGAAAAATTAATAGAAAGGTTTGACAGAACAGGAAGTGTGACTTATAATAAAAGGAATAAAAGAAAAACTGTTTGTAAGGAAGAAAATAATAACTGATTTATTGACTAAACCGAGAACAAACGACGCGAAATCTCTCCTTTTGTGAGTTCAGTGTCTGGCGTTGTTTGTATGTTCGTTCCATTTGCTTACTTACCTTTGCACTATTTAAATGTTTGTAGACTTATTTTTAATATCAAGTTGCCTAATAACATGTTATAAAGTTTTTTGATGCAGTTGTATTTTGTGTTTAAAAGAAGTAAAAGCTTGTGATGTGAAATGCGGTAAAAGTTTTAATCGTAGATTGGATTTACGTCCATATTGGTTTTTATTAAGACTGTGTGGGATTATTAAGATTGATTCAATTATCTTTTCTTAACTCAAAACGGGTACTCACGGATCATTGATCTCTATTACTTGACATTTCAAATATCATTATTTTAATTTCATCCTTTATTAATTGACATTTCAAATAATAATTAAGTAAAATATTGATCTTGTTATGCTTGGTGATTTATTGACAGGATATATTGTTATTTAGGTTCGTTTAAGTTATAAATAAATACGTAACTGTAGTTATCAATTTACAATTACATTTGTTTTGACTTGGCTAACTAGAAAAATAAAAATTACAGTTTTTTTCACGAAAATTTAAATAAAAATCGAAATATTGACAAAGTTAGTGTAAATTTGTGTATAGGTATGACTAAACAACAATAAAAGATACTTAAATTATCTATCAGATGAGCCTATAAAAATAGGGTGTTTTATTTGAAAAAACAGAGGTATGATATTTTAAAATTTACTATATTCGAATGTCAACAGACAACACCCGCCTGTACAAAATTTTTAGTACTTGAAGATTTAAGATAGTTTTTCTATCTATAGAACTTAGGAGTTTACAAAAATTTTGGATTTTTCGATATTCTAATTGAGAAATACTGGTTATTTTGTACTATCATATTTTTTCAAAAATTTAAAGAACTTTGCATTTTATTTGGCAACGTTGCAAAAAATTGAAAAGCTAAATATGGCGTCATATGGATAATTTTGTGAGGAAACAAAAAATGCTAAAATATATAGGGTGTTCCATTTTAAAAAATGTATTTTTTTATTGTCCTACTTTTCTGGACCATCCTGTATATTTAAAAATAATTTTAGAACATAATATATTTTTCAATACCTCAGAAATTATGGTAACCGTGTTTTTTTGATAACTTTAATACGACGGTATTTATTTTGGGATTTACATCAAAATTTTTTTTAAATTTGATTTTATGCTTATTTTTTGTGCTAAACGGTTGCCTAAAAATAACTACCATACCAATACTATGACACCAAGGCTCAGTGGCGGATCCAAGATTTTTCTGGCGGGGAAAGGGGGCGACTAAAAAAAAAGTGACAAAAAAAACGTATCCCGGCTCTAGAAATTTTCCTACTATAAGAAGTGCCTTCTAAAAAAAATACTGAACCTTCATACCCTACAATTTTCAAAGCTCAAAGGAAACAAAACACTTATTTTGTAAGGCTTAGGAGGGAGGACTGCATCTCCCCCCCCCCCCTTTTCCCCCCAGCAACCGCGCCTGCCAAGGTTCTTACCTAGGCGAGCAAATTTAAAAAATTTAAGATCAAACATATTTACAAGGGTGGAGTAAACAAATTAATCGAATCCGTTTTTATTGCACAATGCATGTACTTATACAATAATTGGACTCTAATTGTTAATATAAATCTATAGCTTTTGTTCCAGCCCAGCAAGTGATAGGTTCCTGAACAGTAATTTCCAGTCACTTAACTAATTTGCCATTTCAACAAACAATTGTTAAATTCAAGATCCATTTGATACGCTGGAAATGACCGTTCAGTTGCTGGATTGGAACAAAGATTATCACTAAAATTTACCTGCTTTCTGAAGTATTCTATCGTGAAAAAATAGTGTTCTATGTCCAGTATATGTAGTACGACTTGTACCACTACCTTCTGTCCATTTGGTGGATTCAGAGCCTTTAAATCTTATTCTAATTTCTAAAAAAATAATTTTCTATACTTCAAAAATATTTTTATATCGTCTAATATGTATTAAGTATATTAGAAACAAAAAAAATAAAAGTGTCTGTTTGAAGGTTGGAGCCAATGACGTTTCTTGAACGGCAGTAGAGTATTGGACTTGCATTGCCTTTATTTGTTTTACATCACAACGTTTCAACTGGTCTGTCGTGGTCCAGTCGTCTTCAGGTAAAGTATTCACCTTAGATAGATCTAAGGACCTCGGGTCACTCCTCCCTTACTATTCTACTTGGTCTAGCAGCAACGATGCAATTCGACAGGTATAGAATAAGAGAGAGACTGTCAAATTAAATTAATTTCTTTCAGAACAACACAAGCTTCATTCTTCAGAAACAAGACTGATGCGAGAATGGCGAAATATTGATATTATTGAGGACTGTCATTAGTCCGAATGATCATGTAAGGTCTGCATATGATTTTCGTTTATAGTATCGGTGACATTTTTAGCAGAAAGTTTCAATTAATCATTTTACATAACATAAAACAAGATTCAGTAAATTAAACTATAAACTTACTTCTAATATCTTCACTGTTTCTAAACTGGCAAACGACTTGTCCCCTTATGGTATCTCCTGGGTAGTATTGGGTACATTCAATATACAGCTGTATATTGTTCTGTATATTGTTTGACATGTTATATACGGAACGTCTTCTTAGTTACAGATGAAACCTACTAGATATTAGGTGATTTAAAAAAAATAATTTACGTTACGTATTTATTTACATGTTTATTCTTCTGTGTGGTGAATAGGAAACCAGTATGTCAAGACTTTGAGTTTTAATATTTAAAGAACGACGGATCAGTGCAAAATGTGGCTACCGTTTTTGGAGACGAACTAATGTTTGTCTCCATTTTCCATCGATATCAGACAAAAGATATTGTATTATTTTATGCAATAAAAGATGGCGCGCTCCGAAGTCACGTCGGTTCTTATGTAGCGAATGAATCATAGTGCGCCTATCTATTCGGCTTTCTTTAAATATTGAAATTCAAAGGTCAAGATTAGGAAAAAAATTATAACTTTCTATACAAAAAAGGTTGTTCATTTGGGTTAGTTAGAGAGTTACCTGTGATTTTAATAGATAGATCTATCTTCCTTGTCAATTGTAAACTCAAAAAGGCGAGGCCCTGCAGTGGTTGTTTTCTAAAAAAAACACAATAAGTAGCTTGCTTTTTGCTTCCCCTATTTTAAAGAAGATAGTCATTTTGGATTGAATGCTTATTTACATTGCAAATAAATAAATTAAGACCTTATGTAGGTATGCTTTGTGTTGACTTTCTTTACTAAATAACTTGAAGATAAAATATTATTTTTTCTTAAACATGCACAACACTTACTACCACTAATTGCACCTACCTAGAATGTTAAATAACTAACTAGATTTAGATTACATATATACTTTTATAAAGACGAGAATCACTGACTAGTCTGAGCTTGCTTCAAAGAGTGATGTTTTAGCAATTTTATAGTGTTAAGAGCTAGCACCAATAGAGCTTTCGCCATTTAATTTTTTGATTAATATTTCATTTTATTTTCGTCTTAGTGGAAAATACCAGTGTTTGGGAAGCAATTAATTATAATTGATAAATTTATAAAAGGAAAAAAAATATCAACTTTTCCTATATTTTGTGGGTTCCTGGTCACTCGGGGATAGCGGGCAACGAAAGGGCTGATGAACTGGCTAGAGCCGGATCATCTCAAAAACTCAGGGGCCCTGAACCCTCTCTTGGAATATCAAAACAGGCAACCAAAGCAACATTAGACAGGTGGGCACAACAACGGCACCTATCCCGATGGAACAGGATACATGGACATACCCAAGCGAGGGCCACAATTGGGAAACCCTCCAAAAGGCTATCAACTGGAATGTTGCCTCTAACGCGCACCCAGCCAAAAACAAGTGGTCGGCCTACTAACAGGCCACTGCTTAAGAAAACACCTACGTCAAATAGGAATTTACAATGGTCCCATTGAATGCAGGCTTTGCGGCGATGAGGACGAAACCGCCTCACACATCATATACTTATAACTGCGAAGCACTGACCCGAAGAAGACTTAAAATCTTCGGAGGAATCCAATGTGGGGATAACCTTCCGCATGACAAACTTGGTGAGAATTTGCTGGACCTTATAAAAGAAACAAATCTTTTCTAGCAAGATAGGGGAGCACAATAAGCCACTAGGCTGCAGTGCAGGAAGCTTGGGCCAAACGCCCGACCCCCGCCTTAAACCAACCAACCAACCTATATTTTGTTGCCCACTTTTATTATTTTAAAAATCCATTGTAGTTGAAACTGTAAGTAATTGTATTCCAATGCTGGATACTCGACCGATTTGGATTAATTAAAAACGAAATGGCGAAACCGTTACTAGCCTTAACTCTCAAACTTAAAATCTCATCGAGAAGATAAGAGTTCCTTGAAGAAAGGCGTGGAGGTTAAAGTTACTATACGTATATGTTACTTGAGCAATAATGTGCCAAAAACGCAACCTAAGCTTTATC
This sequence comes from Polydrusus cervinus, assembly GCA_935413205.1. NCBI lineage: Eukaryota > Metazoa > Arthropoda > Insecta > Coleoptera > Curculionidae > Polydrusus > Polydrusus cervinus. Next base: position 5,883,859 of record OW284520.1, read on the forward strand.
GTTTAAAAACTGTGTAATGTCTGAAATGGTTGCACCCGCTACAGGCCCCAAGGGTGTCCCGGGGGGGGGGGGGGGGGATTACACTAAAAAACTCATTTAAATGATACTTATAGAGGTACATACTGTGTAACTTATACTACATTTTAGTCAAGACATACTAAAGGCTTTTCTACAATATTTAAAAAAAAAATCCATTAGGTACCACTGGAGTCTTACTGATTCTATAAAGATTTTTAATATTAGTTGAAATTAAACCTATAATAGTGATATATACAGAGTCCTGCAATAGTGCTACAGGCTTCTTTACTTTTCAAGAACGTGTTGACTTATGCACAGAATAAATGAAATATATTTTGAACATTTACTGTAGTTTAATCTAGTCGCCTATGCTTAATTTTAATGATAATGAATAAACTCCATTTAAACATCGCAGTTATGAAATCTGCAATTTTTTCGAAAACGTTGAAAATAACTTATATGCTTGTACTACAAAAACAATTTGTTTATGAGTTCTACATTTATTAGCCAAATAATACCTATACATTGTGTTCCATTTGAAAATAGGGTTGCCACCTTTTTGAAAATAGAAAACCGGCCTTTAGGACCAAAAAAAAAAACGCTGCAGGTGTAAAACTAGTTTAAAAAAATGCAAACAACTTTAAAACCAGAAAATAGAACTTTATTGTTAAAATTAAAATGAGTACAACATTTAGGCACAACAAACAACAAGCTATAGCTATAACTCGAGCTCGAGCTACATCTATCGGATAAATGCACAAATATACTTGTTTAAATTTTAAAATGGTATTTTGTATTTGATTTTGCTGCTTTAATAAGTTCTGCTTTGTTACTTAATGATGAATAAAATTCTGAACAAAAAAGCTTAATGTTAGAACGAATGCAAAGTTCTGCTTTCATTATTTCAACTGCCAGTCTGTTTCTGTCATCATCCCATAGTTGGTTCATGATGCTGAAAATCCTTTCCACATACGCATTGCTACAAGGAACAGACAAAACTACCTAAACAATTTTTGTTAAGATTGGAACTTCCACTTTCTTCAAAAATAAACACCATTTTTCCACAACAGAAATATCTTGATGAATAAAAGAAGGAGATGCGTCTTGAAGCAAACTTGATTCTTCGTAAAGACTATCGCTGTCTTGAAGTTCGACGCCAATGTGCGACACAATTAAGATTATTTCATTCAGTTCTGGAATGCGGTCTTTCAAATTAAATGATTTAAATAATAAAAAAACGTTTTCAAAATCAAACCATTTTTCTAAGTATTCTATTGCTCGATCGTAGACTTCAAATGGGATTTTTTGGAATCCTTTGGAGCAAAAAATTTTGTCATAACATCAGACATCTTACTAGCTTTTTCTATATTTACATGTTTTGCGGTTCCACTGTGAGATTTTACAGCTTTAAGGCCGTCGTATTTAACGTTGAATGTAATATTACACAAAGTACATCTGGCCATATTAACGTCTTTATCACTTGCTAGCCACTTCTTGTAATAATTGGAATCGTTAAGCCAGTTTTTATTAAATTGGCAGTTTCTTATCCGCATCCGGAGGTCGAGGTATATTTGCAGTATTTGGCGTGTCTGTTTCACTCATCGCTCATTTTAAACAGGATTATAACCAATGTTGCCAGGTCAAAAAATTAAAAATCACCAGACCCTTGCTTTAAAAGTTGCCAGAAATCACCAGATTCTTAATTTTCTTGCATTATAATATAATAACATAATTAATGTTAATCAAATATATTGCTGTGCTGTGATTTCTAAAAAAAAAAAAAAAAAAGGTCATACCTCGAAAATAACATACCTCTCATTTAAGCTTTTGACGCCAGGGTGGGCACTCATGTTGTTTAAGCTATAAACATGAGTGCGCACCCCGGTGCCCAGACCTTAAATGAGATGTGTGTTATTTCCAAGGTACGACCTTTTTTTTTTTTTTAGAAATCACTATATATTAAACAGTAACAGATACAAATTCTGTAAATCCCCCGCTACTAAGAAATATTCGGCACAGAGAAGTAGAGAGTTTCCAGACAAAGACAAACGCTTTTCGCTTTTGAAACCAATAAGTTTTCGCATCGATGTCACCATTTTTAACAAAGAAGAATAAAACACAATCAAGCCATTTTTCTCTCTTTCTTTTTAAGATATAAGCTTATCATCAGTGCCGAAAAATCACCAGAAATTAGACTTTTTTAAAAAGTTTTCACCAGATCACCAGATGGGGTTCAAAATCACCAAATCTGGTGAAAAATCACCAGACCTGGCAACATTGATTATAACAACTCAAACTTTAGAACTACCTACACTACAATGTTGCCAGGTCTGGTGATTTTTCACCAGATTTGGTGATTTTGAACCCCATCTGGTGATCTGGTGAAAACTTTTTAAAAAAGTCTAATTTCTGGTGATTTTTCGAGATGATAGCGGGGGATTTACAGAATTTGTATCTGTTACCGTTTTATATATACTGTTTTTTATATAGTGATTTCTAAAAAAAAAAAGGTCGTACCTCGGAAATAACATACATCTCATTTAAGGTCTTGGCACCGGGGTGCGCACTCATGTTTATAGCTTAAACAACATGAGTGCCCACCCTGGCGTCAAAACCTTAAATGAGAGGTATGTATGACCTTTTTTTTTTTTTTTTTAGAAATCACAGCAATATATTTGATTTTACATTAATTATATGGTGTTGTATGTGATAATGCGAGAAATTAAGAATCTGGTGATTTCTGGCAACTTTTAAGGCAAGGGTCTGGTGATTTTTAATTTTTTGACCTGGCAACATTGCTACACTACTACACAACGAACGAGGAATGATACAAACGTACAAACTAAACTTGGTGACCAAGCAGCGACATCTGTATTTTGTGTTTGTGACTTAAAACACTGGTGTGTTCGTTTGTTATATCCCAACATACGTTACTAGAAGAAATTGCCCCAACTGATAATACAAGAAGGATCATTTTGCATTTTAAATGTTATAAACATTCCCACAGAATATTCTCCAAATATCTGATAATGTTCTGTTCTACAGACATTCAGGGATTATTTTTTTTAAATGCAAGAAAAATAATTTTCGAACTACCTGTCGAACAGACCAGACCAATAAAGCCCAGACCAATAAAACCCTTTTTTCTTCTGTGTTTAAAGAGCTAAAGTAATTTTTAAATTTTTGTTAAACATAACCCTACTTATAAGTTCCTTATTTTGAAAATAAAAATTTCAGAAAAAAATTTCTATTTAAAATAATGAGCGCCGACAAAAAAGACTTTATTTATATTAACGATAAACATGCCATTGAATACTCTGTTTTAATTCCTTATGATGATTCTGTAGAAGAATTAGCTCACATCCTAATAACCAAGAATAAATTACCCCTCTACATAGAAACAGGTAAATTAGTATTTGCTTAAATTATCTTTAATGTATCAGTTATACAAAATTTTTTAATTAAATTTATCAATGCCATTCAGTTATTTCTTTTACGGTGCAAAAGCAACATAATAATAATTTTATATTGTACTATTTAAGACTAAAACTAGTAGCCAAACCAACATTTTTCATTATTATTTAAATTTTTAATTTTAGAGCTAATAGAACACCTTAGAACATTTATAGATGATAGAACAAAGGACTATTATCATGAGTTGTCTAATAAAATAGTCACAAAAGCCAAAGAAAATGAAATTAATATCGATGAAATTACAAAAGAATGGGAAAAAGTCATGAGAGAGGTAAAGTGGACTTTTTCTTAATACTTCATTTCAAAATATTATTTTTTTAAGGAAATGGTTGAATTTGGAGAAAAACGCTGTGCTTCAGACGAAGAACTATTTGCTACAGCATACCACAAGCTTGTACACTCCCCTGCTTTGGAAACTATGCTTCAGCTTGAGCATATGTATTCCAGAACTGTTCGGCAAAAGACTGAAGAGAAAAATAATCTTATAAAGAAGCTGTCAGAAAGGTAAATAAAAAGTACATATGTTTGAGAGAAAAGATTTCTCATAAGAAAAAGAATTACAACATTAAATAAGCATTCATAGAATAATAATGTATTTTACAGACAGAGTGAAGAAATGAACAAAGCAGTAGATAGACTAGAACAAGACATGACTGAAACAAAAATCAATGAACTGGTTGCCAGACACTACGAAACTCATTCTTTATTACAAGGAAAATTAACCAGTGAACTTGACACAATGAAAGAGGCCCAAAGGCGAGAATACAGGGAGTGGATAATGCAAATGCTTGAACAAAATCAAGCAGATTCTTCATTGCCAACTCCCAGGTACTTATTTTTTTATTTATCAACAAAAATTATTTTATGAAATTATTTCTGTGAATTTTTCAGCTCCCCGCTAAGTCCGGCACCACAGAAGGACTTTAGTAGTGGAGGAAGTAATACTAGTAGAGATCAAATCAATCCTCTTATATTGGAGGAAAGTTTCACTATCCATTTAGGGTCACAACTTAAACAAATGCATAATATTCGCATATTATCTACAAATGTTATGGACCTGTGTGCTGTTCAGGATGATGAACAATTATTGTTAGTACCTCTAAGTAATAGTTTAAATTTTAGAAGCTTTAATGCAATAACCTAGATGGCAGTATAATTATTACTTTATTTTTAGCATATATAACTAGGATCCCTCCATGACTTTGCTTTTATTTTAGATCAGAACCTACACCCCAGTTGCTTCAAACAGCTTTAGGGCTTTACTCAAATGACTTATCAGGCCTTGTTTTAATGACTGATAACAAAATTGGGTCAAGGCTAACACAAGATTTTCAAGAGATCTGCCAAAGAACCACTGAGTTTCATTTTCCACATATTGAAGATCAACTTGACAAAATTTCTGATGTAGCCAATCAATATTTTAAAAAACCGCTTGGGGAAAGGTCTAGAAATACACATAGCGAGTTGTTACAGGCAGGGGACTTTTACATGACTAAACATTCAAATCTAGCACAGGTACATGTGATTTTCCATATGGTCTCCGATGACAGTTTACGAGGAAGTGAGATAAATAGCAGACACCCTGTCGTGTTGGGTTTGAGGCATATTTTAAAAACTGCCTGCTCCAATGATATTACTTCTTTAACTATACCCCTATTGCTCCAGTATGAAATGACTGAGGTAATTTTTAAATTTAATTTTCAAGTATATACTAAACTGCTGGACAATTCAAGCGGACCTAGCTAATTGTTAGGTGAACTTTGGAGTAAAATATTTTACGAACGAATAAAGCTATCGATGCGCGGTTTGCAAAATTTAAAAGAGAATTTAATTCTTAATATGCACATTTTTTTCGATTTTTTTTTACTTCTAACCTTTAACTGTCTACAGGGTTCAAAGAGAAGTATGTTTTTTTTACCAAAGTTTCTAAGTACCGGATTCCCACAAAAATAATTTCAAACTATTTTGGATGGCATTTTCTTTATCTCCTATTTATAGAGAACAAAGTAAATTATCAAATTTTTGATATCCCTCTTTGTTCATGAAATTTCCATTTTTTTCTCAACCCCTGTAAATTTCAGGTATTTTTGTCATTAGGCCTTACAATGTTTTGTAAGAACGGGTTTTGGTAAGTGATTATAACTTCTTAGGACCACCTCTTTTGCAACGAGTACATTTTAATTTCTTGCGTTTCGTCGTGAGCAGTTATCCTGGCACGAAACACACGATGTGTGGAAATGGAGGCATATAAAATGAAAAAAATAAAAATAAAACCGATTATGGGTACGCCACTGGTCACGACGAAACGCAAGAAATTAAAATGTACTCGTTGCAAAAGAGGTGGTCCTAAGAAGTTATAATCACTTACCAAAACCCGTTCTTACAAAACATTGTAAGGCCTAATGACAAAAATACCTGAAATTTACAGGGGTTGAGAAAAAAATGGAAATTTCATGAACAAAGAGGGATATCAAAAATTTGATAATTTACTTTGTTCTCTATAAATAGGAGATAAAGAAAATGCCATCCAAAATAATTTAAAATTATTTTTGTGGAAATCCGGTACTTAGAAACTTTGGTAAAAAAAACATACTTCTCTTTGAACCCTGTAGACAGTTAAAGGTTAAAAGTAAAAAAAAAAATCGGAAAAAATGTGCATATTAAGAATTAAATTCTCTTTTAAATTTTGCAAACCGCGCATCGATAGCTTTATTCGTTCGTAAAATATTTTACTCCAAAGTTCACCTAACAATTAGCTCGGCCCGCTTGAATTGTCCAGCAGTTTAGTTAGTAAACAATATTTTTCTTTTAGGAAATGACAATAAATTGGTGTGAAAAACGAGCAGAGTTAGTATTTAAATGTTTTAAAGGATTTATGATTGAAATGGCATCTTGGGGTGGATCAGATTTAAAGAACCTTCAGTTTATGCTACCGGAGGTAAATAAGTAACTAATACAAAATATATGTATTGTAAATAGGCGCCTTAAATTTACATTTTTATAATAAAATGTATTTTCTGTTTTAGGGAATATCTCAAGCGTTATTTACTTCTATGACCGAAATGGTCCCTAGAATTTTTAAAGTGTGCAATCCTAAAATATTAAAATAATCTAGGAATAATTCTATAATTTCCTTTTATTACTTATGTGTTATGTTTTTAATTTTAGTACTTTTCTTGTTGATTCCAGTCTGAATATTATCTTTAAATAAACAATCGTTGTATTATAAACATCAGCACTTTTATATTTTCTCTAGTCCTTATAACATTAACCTGTATATGTCTGCGCGCAGCGCAATGAAACCGAGTAGATTTTTTTACTATCGCAAGATGATGTCAAATACACGTGAATTCCGATGTTTACTTTCAAAAAAAGTTGGTTTCTCGTTCTCTCTTAGGGAAAATATTAAATTACCGGTCAAAGGCCAAACCATAAATAAAACTGGATTTTTATTTCATAATAAGTGCCAGAAGGAACCACTCGTAGCGGGGCTTTTGTCATTCTTTCGAATTAGGATTTCTACTTACCTCTTCGTTCGCTGCTAGGGCCATTTTTAGGGTTGCCACCTCTCCCGGTTTGATTTGGAGTCTCCAGGTTGAAACCCTCTGACTACAGGTTATGGGCATCGGGGACCATTTTTTTAGAAGTCACCTTTAATTGATTGGGAAGTACTACGAGAATGTGGGAAGTCGTTTTTTTTTAGAAATCACTTTTAATTGAGGGAAATATAAAAGCCACAGCATAGACTCCAGGTCAACAACAATAAAAAGGTGGCAACCCTAATCCTGTATAATTTTTCACAGCGGATTTTTAATGGACCTAAAATAGTGATTGCTCTTTTTCGCTATAGCTTCCTTACTTTACCAACACCATACATATCAGCCACACCCTGTATACAAAATACACAGAAAAAAAACCAAATAGACGATTTAAAAAAAAGGACATAGTCCCGCGAGAACAAGCTGGTTTAAAAAAAAAATATATTAAAATTTAAAAATAATATTCATAAAATTCATTTTTATTTTTAATACCTACAATATCGATACAAAAAACGTCAAGAACAAAGGAAAAAACTCGAACGAAGTAGGCTTTGTTTCTGCTTTTTTTCCGCTTTTTTGTTTAATTTACCTTGGATCCGCCATTTCTTTAAATCATCTTTACTTCATTATCAGTGATTGTTTGAGTCGGAGCTTTTTTCGGTACGGTGCCTCTGGAAACCACCCCGGGGTAGTTTTTCGCTCGCCAGGGTTCTCTATAGCTCATCACTGGATTCAAGTATTCTTCGGTACCGTTTCGGGCGTGTTTTTTTCTTCGGGCAACCTAAAAAAATGCAGTGCTCTGTCCCTTGAAAGGTAAGTGTTTTTTAAGTTCTTATTTTGTATTTTAACATGGGGCCCTTGATGGGTATCTGACTTTATTTATGTGTTTATTTTTTAAGTTATTGGTAAAATTGAATTTTTTAATAATACACGGTGGTCGTTCCGTAACGTTCTTTGTGGTTGATAGCCGGTTTTTCCCAACCAACAAAACCCCGCTATTCGATTTTTCAGACGCTAAGATCTTCGCAATGGCTGACGCCTGAAACAAGATTTTCCATTCGATGGAAAGAATTATACTTGCCACTGAATATGAAATAGGTTTTTACAAATTTGTTTGTGTGAATTCCGAGAAAATCACGTTTGAAATATCGTTTAGCCGGTTTTGTTGTTTGGCAAAATATCGCTAATGATTAAATGGTTGTATAACTATCAGGGGCAGTTCAAATATTTTTTGAAGTCCTCGCTGCTGTTTGTCCAAACACGTTCAGAGCGTTTTAGCATGCGCATTTTAAAATTAACAATTCACCGCGAATGGACAATTTTCGGCTCCGTGAAACAATTATAGAATGTAATTTTATTCAATGCTGAGTATGACTCACTTGTAAAAACATTAGGGGAGCGGCGGCAACTACCCTACCGTGAAGCAGGGATTGGATTTTAAACTTATTTGATATATTTGTTAATACATAATTACGTTATACTACTACAATAAATATTTATTGCGTGATAAAAAAAAAATTGTAAAATACGGTATTACGCGAAAGCGTCGGGTAACAGGCACGGATCCAGGGGGGGGGGGGGGGGGGGGGGGGGGGGGGGGGGGGGTAAAAAAAATCTTTGGTAAAAATGTAGCACATACAAAAAATCTCAATTGACGACGTGTATTTCTATTTTTCAAAAATATTTTTTCCTAAAGTTCTAGCGAATTTGTTCCAATTAAATAGTTTTTAATTTTAAAAATCGCAAATACAATAACACACAGTGTGTCCACGGATGGTTATAAACTATACTACACTTGTAAAATTTGTTGTTTTCAGGTTTTCGTAAAGAAAGTATCTTCATAATTTGTTTTGCTTGTTTTACAGGGTGGAATTTTTAACTGGAATAAATTTATTTGCAACAAAAAAACTACGGCTGCGTTTAATTTTAGTTTGGCATACTTTTTTCGTGTTTTCATAAAATTTACCACTTTTTGGGGTAAAAACAGCCCTTAACTTTTTTTTTCAAATATAAAGGTAGGTATGTATTGTGACATCTTGTTGGAAAGGGCATAAAAAAGGGAATGCGACCCATTATTTACATTTCGGTAATCTAGAAAGTCAGAAAAAAAACTGGCCATTTTAGCAATAATTGATACTATACAATTTATAGGGGAACTTAAGCAATGACTTATACACGAAATTCGCCAAATAACCCCGGATATATGGTACATAATGTCAAGAAAGAGTATTGAATTTAGATTAGGGGTTTGTTAAGAAAAAAATGGGCACCATTTCCTACAATTTTTACAATAAAACAAATTGCGTTATTGAAATGCAAAAGGAAATAGTGGGTCGTATTCTCTTTTTTATGCCCTTTCAACAAGATGTCACGATACATACCTTTACATTTAAAAAAAAAGTTAGGGGCGGTTTCTACCCCCAAAAGGGGTGTAAATTTCATGAAGATGCGAAAAAAGTCATACTAAAATAAACGCAAACGTTTCTGTATTTTTTCAACAAATAACGAGACTTTCTATAATGAATTTATTCCAGTTAAAAATTTAATTCTGTATAAATACGGGGACATTAAAAACCTTGATATTGTTGTATACAAATTTTTCAAACTTTTTTGAAGCAGTAGAAAGAAAGAGATTAGACGAAGAAATCGAAAAGCCAAATAGAGTCTTTCCACAAAGGTTATGGTTTCTAAGATATTATTTGATAATATTAGTATAGTTAAGTCCATCCGTGGACACACTGTATAATAAAGGAAATTTAAGAAAATAACTTTTGAACTTAAGTTCACCCGAATATATAGTAAATATTTATTTTAAAGCACTTAAATGACCATAAAGGTATTTGTCATTACGGCTCCTGTTCACTTCTATAGGCGATCCTTTACTTCATTATTGTACTTTGCAATTAAAATTAAATATCGTTTTCCATCTACGACCCATTGACACCCCGTAAATGCTGCGTCAAAATTTTTGATTTAGGTGTAATTTTGAACTTTTTATGAAGGAAATCCGAATAATATTTCTAAATTCTTCTCCTAAGTTACTAGCATCATGTGAAATTATATCTCTTGAAGCAAATTCTGTCCATGTTTATTAATGGATGTTTAAAAACTTTGAACTCCACAGATATTGGAGAGTTTGAGAAAGTTATTTTTATAGATTTGCAGGGTTATCTAGTTCTAAAAATTTATTTATATTTTCTAATTCTAATACCTATGTCAGTTTTCATAATTTTTTTAAATAAAGGCACCTTGTATTTAATCATTTCGAAAAAAGAACTTTAAAATTAATTTCATTTAAAATTAGTATTTAATACTTTATTTTAAGTGTTTTCTAAAGTGGATATACCTACTTTTATCAAGATTTTTATTTTTTTTAAATATAAACTTTAGGATACCTATGTTAAAACTTTTTAATAACATAATTTATAGATTTATTTTTTACAAAATTTGAGAAAGGGATAGGTAAATATTACAATATTCTTCTGTCTAAACTGCTGGACAATTGCTTTCGAGCAAGAAAAATTTCGCCCAAATTTAACAGTTAATATTTTCTGAACCAGATATGATATCGACCTACGGTTTTAAATGGTTAATAGATTCATCCCTTGAGAAACAATTGTTAATGTTGGATTTTCTTTAACTGTCAGAAAATTTTATATACAGGGTGTTAAAGAAGACGATGATTTTTGCTCCAATTGTAATGGCGTGTAACTTTCACAATAATATTTTTAAATTTTATCACTCTACGTCAATTGAATCACTGGTTCATAGCAAAGAAAGTAATTTGTCAAATTTTTGATATCTGCTATATTTTAAGAAATACCGATTTTTTTGGAAAACCTTGCTTTATTTCAACTTATTGGTAGCTAGATCTCACTGTGCATTGTATCGTGCAAACTTTGCGAGTGTTTCTTATACCTTATGAATAGCTTGATTATGTTCAGTAACAATAGTTGTACCTAAATATTATGATGTACAGTGGCGTACTTATAAACACCTATATGTCTCTGGTTTATGAGTATAGTGTTAGAAAGTTAGAAATGAATAAATACATTTTTTCCAAAAATTAAATTTAAAAAATTATATTTGTTAAAATTTTGTAAACACAGCAATAATATACCTATAGTGCGATATAAAAAACTAAAAAATTGACCTAATCTAGGGGCGAGTACTTTCCAATATAAAATAATCGTGAAAAATTGTGAGATACTCATAAACCATAGACATATTATAGGTGTTTATAAGTACGCCACTGTACATCATACCATTTAGATACAACTATTGTTACTGAACATAATCAAGCTTTTTTCAAAGTATAAGAATCACTCGCAAAGTTTGCACGTTACAATGCACAGGGAGATCTAGCTACCAATAAGTTGTAATAAAGCAAGGTTTTCCAAAAAAATCGGTATTTCTTAAAATATAGCAGATATCAAAAATTTGACAAATTATTTTCTTTGCTATGAACCAGTGATTTAATTGACGTAGAGTGATAAAATTTAACAATATTATTGTGAAAGTTACACGCCATTAAAATTGGAGCAAAAATCATCGTCTTCTTTAACACCCTGTATATAAAATTTTCTGACCGTTAAAGAAAATCTAACATTGACAATTGTTTCCCAAGGGATAGATCTATCAACCATTCAAAACTGCAGGTCGATATCATATCTGGTTCAGAAAATATTAACTGTTAAATTTAGGCGAAATTTTTCTTGCTCGAAAGCAATTGTCCATCAGTTTAGTTAGGGTGATTAATATACAAATTAAACTGTCTTTTTAAAGATTGGAGATAATGATAGAAAAGTTTTAGACTTGCGTTGTCGTTATTTGTTTTTTAAATCACAACGTTTCAACTGGTAAGTTACTCCAGTATTCACCTGAAGACGATGGGTAAATTTAAAGTATAAATCTTATGGAAATAGTCAATTATCTCAGGGTGTGTCTTTTATTTGTGTGTTTCAAACAGAGTGTATCTAACATAAAAATTAAAGTATTTACCTAAATACCACTGAAGATACTGACCAGTTGAAACGTTGTGATTCAAAACAAATAAAGTCCAACACTGTTCTGCCGTTCATAAAAATTGGAGTTAGTGTTAATTTTTTTAAGGGAACAAATTTATGTAAAAAGCTTTATAATACACTTTAATAGATGTTATTATTATCTAAGTAATACATTTTTAGAAAATCTTACTGTTTAAAATATATTAACATCAAATTAAATGACCCCTCACAAAGCTTATGGGAAATGGCTTTCGGCTAATTTTTACTATTTTGTATATCTTGACATCCTGATTAAAAGTGTCCATGGCCGTAATCCAATTCTATGACTAGTTTTTGAGATACGACCTTAAAAACTATCAACTTTTTTTTATTTTTCTTTATTCGTTTAAAATGAGGCCTTAAGTTTTCTATCACTTATATAGAAATGAAATATGTACAGGATGTTGAATAATTTGTAAACTGATTAAATAACTAATAATATTTAAAAAACTTAAAATTTACCTGAAAACGTAATAAACGACTTTCTTTCTATGGTATAATTGATTCTTTAATTTATTATCCAATCTGTAACATTTCTTTTATACTAATTATTAATTAACACATTCTAATCTTAGATATACAGGGTAATTCAGAATTCACTTATAATACACAAGTGAAAACTTTTCAAAATGGGAATTTTAATACAACTTAAAGATTTTTAAAATTTTAACGTTTTGTCATCAAATAAACTCATCATATCAATATTTCTAATTATACTTTTATTACTATTACGGCCCTGAAAATTATTAAAATTGCAAAAACACAGAATCTCTTACTAGTCAGGTGGAAGCAAACATTTAAGAAAGCATGAAAAATAAATCTTTAAACACCTGAAAGTGCCTACTACTTAAGTGGGTACTAATATTACTGTGATGTGCTTATGTTTGTTTTAAAAACAATTTTAAATTTTTTTAACTGTTTATAAGGGCTGATGATGCCAGTTTCAGGCGAAATGTACCAAAAATAAACAGACAGAAATATATTTGAGGCTTAGACTTCTTTTTTCTAACGAAATATCAAAGATATGGCCTCTTTGAGTAAAAATGGACTAATCCTTCAAATCAAAAATCTTTTTTGGTTTGGCTCTAAATGTTCAGGACCGTAATTAAATCCAAACATAATATGAAAAATGCGTTATTAGATGACAAAACGATAAAATTTCAAAAACCTTTAAATTGTACTAAACTTCTAAATCTTAGAGGTCTCTAAAATTATATTTAAAATTCCAGGTCCGTATTTAAAAAATTGACTTGATGTTTTTATCTAAGGAACGAAACGTCGAATTTGAAGGCTACTAATAAGGCCATCTTGTAGAACATGGCTATGAAAGTGTTTTTAGTTTTTTTCCAAATCAACAATAAAGGCGCAAAAAATTAAAAACCATAACTAAAAATGTTTGCTTTTTTCGGATATCTCTGAGAGTATTCGGAATATTTACAATTTTCTTTCATCAAATTATTAAGCCCCAAAATGTGCAACTTTGCCTCAATTTAACCATCTTTGTACTTCTTACCGTTTTTGAGATACCCTTACGCACACAAATTATGCAACATTATTTCGCTAACATTTTGTGCTTTATTACTGTTTAAAGTTTAGTTTTCCGAACTAACTTTATCGAAATAGAAAAATATGAGTTATGATAAAGTTAGTTCAGGACACTAAAATTTAAACAGTAATAAACCACAAAATGTTAGCGAAATAATTTTGCAATGACAGCTGTGACAAAGAAAATTATTTATTTTTCGTTCCAAAGCAATCTTGACTAAACTGTTTAATTAGAACTTTCCTTTTTTACCCTGATTTAAGACAAATCCTAAAATATTTCAAAAACTATGATATTTAGATATATGACATGTTTAACAAAAAAGTAAGGTTTTCGAAAGATAAATTCTTTTGCCTAAAAAAATTAGGGGGGTCCCATTTAAAAAAATTTAAATAAAGCATTTTTAAAACTATCGAGTTGTCCAACTTGTAATGAACGCTCTGTATAAGAGATTTAAAAAACATTATTATAGATCAATATATCGTACCTTAAAGTACTTACAACGTAAATTATATTTGCCTAGGGTTAATCCACAGGTTGCTATGATTTTTTAACGATACCCTTAAAATTACTAAAATTTCGGAAAAAAATTAATTACTTGGCAACGTTGCATTTCACTTCAAAAATTTTAATAGAGTTGCAAAGTCCTTATTCCATTGAATAATATTTTAGAAAATTATACTGGGTGTCTCATTTAATTTTCTTTTTTATTATTCAGTGCCACTTTTTAGAACCACCCTGTAGATTAGAAAATATTTTTAGATTATGTATCCTAGAAAACCCTTTAACTTTTGTATTACACTTTTTTCCCTATCTTTGATAGTTTAGGTGCTATCTAAGACAGACACCTTACTGACACCCTGTATAATAGCACCCTGATTTTTTTTTTTTTTTTTTTTTACGGTTTGCCGACTACGGAGGCCATCTTGAACCGGTCATCGACCACAAATGTGGTCTACCGACTGGGGAGTGTGAAACGGCACCTTCATCCTACGAGATATCCGATCTTATCCGGCCTGTCCGGCGTGAATAGGATGACTAGGTGTCGATTCATTTTACACTCTTCCCTGAGGCAAGAGCACGCCGTGTTCCCAAGCGGTCACCCGCCCAAGTACTAACTGCGCTCGACACAGCTTAACTTCGGTGATCTGCGAGAACCGGTGCTTAATATGTCGACAGGCCCTTGCCTCACCCTGAATATGTTTTGATTTCTAGCGATACTAAAATGGCATTGGTACTTATACTGTTTTCTTTTATAGCCGGAGACGATATACCTATTCCACACCAACAATATCAAACGCGGTCGACTTCAAGTTTTTCAGCGTGCATCACTTGTATCGCCGTAGCAATGGGTCGTCAGATGTGTTTAGGGCTTCAGCAAACTGGTACGCCGTACTGAGTTATCTTTCAGTGCTGTGTATCGGTGCCTCGATCCTGGATGCGGAATGCAAGGGTTGAGCGTTGTGGATTTTCTACCCCTGATTTACCCCCCGTCGTAGGGCAGAATTCCAATGATGGGGTAAAAATCCTGTGAGCTTGGAGAAGACACGGGACGAATACGGACTTTCAAAATTTCTAATGTGGATTGCTATGTTTAATAAATTTCGTTATCTATGGAATGGGACAGAGCAACCTCATCGCTGGAGCTGGCTCACCTTAAATAATAATTTGGTAAGCTTAAAACAAGATTTTATTTATACCCAATTACTTTTAACTTAAAGAGCAAGCAGAAAATTATAATTTCCCATTTTATCCAGTTTTGAATGTTTCCACAATATAGCATATTCACTGATCCCATTTAAAAATAATTTTACTTTTCGTTCTTTTTTTGGTCTACCTACATTTTTCAGAAGCCGACATGGCTTAAAGCTATTTCATATAGCCATGTTAATTTTTTTTATACAGGGTCAAATTAATTATTTTAGAATGTTTACTAACTATACCATGATTTGTAATCATTTTCGTTAAATATAATTTCAAGATATAAATTTCCAATCTAGCTGACAATAATTATTATTAAGAAGCAAACCCTTGCGTAATCTGCCAAAATATCTCTTATCTCCTCTAGAAAGAAGTTTTATACGAGATATTGATTTGACACCGTCGACTAACAGTTTAAAATACTATTTTGACAGTAATAGATGATATTGATTTTAATTTGTAAAGTACTATATTTTTTTAATTTCAGATATTGGGTACCGGCGACCCTTAAACAGGAAAGTGCGTGGGCGAGTGGCGTGAGGAGATTCTGCTCTTCAAGGGTATACCTAAGCATCGTCGCAGTTTAGAAGCGCGGTAGAGTTAGCTTTTAAAGACCCTCGGATGTCTGGAAAAGGTGAATGGCAAACCGGCTTGCCTAGGGTACATCGACGCCCTTTTTGGTCGTACCTTGAAGAGTAGATTAGAATCAGAAAACAGAAGAATGAAACGACGTCATCGAGTAAATGGAACTGGACAAGGAGGTAACTAGGTTTTTTAAGGTTTTCTATTTCTAGTTACTTAAAAAAAAGCTATTTGGTCGATTCATTTAGACAATTTACACGGCTTATGTAAACTTTACGGCGGCAAAACAATATGTATGTCTAATATTTATTACAAGAATATACTAAAAAAGTGTATAGCACTGTCAAATTGGGGACAGAATTGCTCTATACAGGATATCAAATTAAAAACCTACCACCTTATTTAATATTTGAGTCCTATAAAATATGGAAATCTGCACAACATGTCAACTTTATTTCCAAGGGGGACATTTTTCAAGCTCGTTTTCAATTAAATTATTTCAACCCTCTAACAGGGCTAGAAATAGCCCTTTAAATCTTAAATAAGAAGTGAGAGTGATACCCCTTTTGAAAGGTCGTTTAATTACCTTTTGAAAAGTACCTACCTTGACCATTATATAAGTATATAAGTATATTTAATATAAACTGCTGGACAATTGATTTCGAGCAAGAAAAATTTCGCCTAAATTTAACAGTTAATATTTTCTGGACCAGATATGATATCGACCTACGGTTTTGAATGGTTGATAGATTCATCCCTTGGGAAACAATTGTCTATGTTGAATTTTCTTTAACTGTCAGAAAATTCTATATACAGGGTGTTAAAGAAGACGATGATTTGTGCTCCAATTTTAATGGCGTGTAACTTTCACAATAATATTTTTAAATTTTATCACTCTACGTCAGTTGAATCACTGGTTCATAGCAAAGAAAGTAATTTGTCAAATTTTTGATATCTGCTTTATTTTAGGAAATAGTGATTTTTTTGGAAAATCTTGCTTTATTTCAACTTATTGGTAGCTAGATCTCACTGTGCGTTGTATCGTGCAAACTTTACGAGTGATTATTATACCTTATGAAAAGCTTGATTATGTTCAGTAACAATAGTTGTACCTAAATGTTATGATGTACAGTGGCGTACTTATAAACACCTACATGTCTATGGTTAGAAAGTTAGAAATTAATAAATACCTACATTTTTTCCAAAAATTGTTTTATATTGGAAAGTACTCACCCCTAGATTAGATACATTTTTTCTTATTTTTTAGTTTTTCATATCGCACTACAGGTATATTATACAGTATGTGTACAAAATTTTAACAAAGATAATTTTTTTAATTTAATTTTTGGAAAAAATGTATTTATTAATTTCTAACTTTCTAATCATAGACATATATAAGTGTTTATAAGTACGCCACTGTACATCATAATATTTAGGTAGAACTATTGTTACTGAACATAATCAAGCTTTTCATAAGGTATAATAATCACTCGCAAAGTTTGCACGATACAACGCACAGTGAGATCTAGCTACCAATAAGTTGAAATAAAGCAAGGTTTTCCAAAAAAATTGGTATTTCTTAAAATATAGCAGATATCAAAAATTTGACAACTTACTTTCTTTTCTATGAACCAGTGATTCAATTGACGTAGAGTGATAAAATTTAAAAATATTATTGTGAAAGTTACACGCCATTAAAATTGGAGCAAAAATCATCGTCTCCTTTAACACCATGTATATAAAATGTTCTGACAGTTAAAGAAAATCCAACATAGACAATTGTTTTCCAAGGGATGAATCTATCAACCATTCAAAACTGTAGGTCGATATCATATCTGGTTCAGAAAATATTAACTGTTAAATTTAGGCGAAATTTTTCTTGCTCGAAAGCAATTTGTCCAGCAGTTTAGTTTTCGAAAAATTAAGTAAAATCCGCAAACAAGCGGCAGAAACTTTATAATATTATCTTAGTTAATTATTTACGGGGTTTAGGTTTCATTACAATACACTTTAAGTTTTTTCAACGGCAAACATTTTTCAATTTGAAAAAATTAAAAATTTACAAACACCAACATACCTACATTTTAAGATGGTTTACGGGTTTTATTTGTTTTTTTAAAATCTACTGAAAATAAAGGTCAAGTATATGAGGTACGGTAAAAGGTAATTGAATGATCTTTTAAATAATGTACCACTCAACCCCTTCCCATTTTAGTTTTAGGGGTTTCCAGCCCCGCTAGAGGGTTGGTATAAATAATTTAATTGAAAAACAACCTTAAAAATTTCCAAAAAAGAGTCGACTTG
The DNA here is from genome assembly GCA_935413205.1 of Polydrusus cervinus. NCBI lineage: Eukaryota > Metazoa > Arthropoda > Insecta > Coleoptera > Curculionidae > Polydrusus > Polydrusus cervinus. The sequence continues at coordinate 5,902,065 of OW284520.1, forward strand.
TTTTTGCAGACCATCATTTTTTAAACCGGCTCAAATATTAAGGGTTGTACGTTTTTAAATTGACACCCTCTATAATAGGACTGTCCGTGTATTAAATGGTCATATTTTTGTTTGCATTTTCTTTAAAATTGGGTTTTTTTACTTGTTTTTACAATGGTTAAAGATAACATCTAAAAACCGCCACTATATGGTGAATGTGAATCCTTCTGCCTTTTTGACTTGATTACGTGCCAATATTTTTAAGAGTAAATTACTTAATTTTTAATTCGACTTTCTTTGTTTCAGGATCATCAACATGACGTCATCTAAAACAATGTTTAAAATCCGGGCCGCGAATTTTTCAGGGTAGCGCAAGATACAAAACCCCGTCATCGTTAAAATCAATCCGATTTTTTTTAGTCTAACGTACAGAAAGAATCTGATTGGTCGTATTTCGGGTTTGTTGGTAGTTCATACGCGCACACAAATGACAGAACAGTGCAATAATCAATTCAAAATTAAGCCTTTAGCATCGATTTGTATAATTTTTTTAGTATTAAAGTGTAATAAATTAAATTTCTACGCTAATCTAGCTTGATTGGTTTCTGTATCTGTTTAATTGTCGCTTCGAGGACAAGTTGTTCCAAAATACAATTCGCTTTTGGATCTGTTTGAAGGGCTTCAATTAAGTGCGACCATGAAAGCTTAAACCAGAATGCTTAATGTTCGGGACACCAGCTGGATTAGAGCAGACTACAAGAGTTAACTAAGGTGAGATTTAAAAAAATTTTTATGATTCCAAAATTCTGCTTTTTTAATTTGCTACCCATTTCGTAGCCTCAATAGCTATTTTCGTGGAGACACATCCGGATACATTTGGAACATAAACCGGATAAGTTAGGGATTTGACCAATACGCAAGCGCGTCTGCGTTTCGCTTAATAAAAATATTAAGTTATTGTCAACAAGAGAATTTCCTTAAAATTGAGGCATCGAAGAAAAATGGCGGGTTTAAAATTGATTGTGTTAAAGTTAACTACACTTCCGGTTGAACCGGAAGTGGATTTAACGGTTAGATTTGGCGGAAAATGGCAATTTAAACACTGACTTATTAACTCTAAAATGTTTACTTCTTTACTTCAAGAATTATATATGTAATAAATCTTTTATGTCACCCCGGATATAACAATCAATACAAAAAAGTAAAACGTGCAAAATAATTTTTGCAATATACTAATGTAATCTTTAGTATCTCTCGGAAATAAGATACTTATCTTAAACTTAGTTTCAAAGCTTTCATCGTTTTGGTGGCGATAAAAAGGCACGACGCGAGCGGAAAATGGCCAAAAGCGAGGTAGAGTTATTTAAACTGTTTGTTTGTTATTAACACTGTTCTCTATTGTTTTAGGTTAGTATACATGGGTGATGGGTACAGACGTTCGTCCACAACAAGCGTGAGTGCATAAAAGTGGCAACAGTGTAGAGGTGTTTGGGGATAACAAGGGTAAGTGCATAAAAGTGGAAACAGTGTAGTGGTGTTTTGGGTTGATCTTATTGCAAACGGCGCCATATTTTTACTCGCAAATTTTACTTTATCATATTTGAAAGGTATCTTATGTATGTATCTTACCTTTTCTGTTATATACAGGTGAAAGAGTGAAGTTTAGAGGAAAATGACAGTTCGTTCACCACTTTTGTGTTTTTTTTTAAATTCTCCCTTGGAAATAAAGTGTTTTTCCATATAAGGGCTCAAATTTTAAAGGTTGTCAAATTAACCTTCTGTAATTAACGTCTCTTAACATTTCACATTATTTTTTTATTACTTGGAAATATTATCATAAATTCATTTTATAAAAATCAGTAAAATTGATTTATATTAAATACTATATAATATGGTGAAAGAGCTTGACAGTTGCTCTTAATGCGAGGTTGTCGTTTGTAAACAAGTGATTACATAATTATACAAAGAAGTTACAAGTGAAGAAGGAAACACAAGGACGAAAAGTATAAATTGCAAAAAAAAAAAAAGGTTAAGTATTAAAAAACTATTTTTAATTTAAATCTTCTATTCAAAGACAGGTCAAACCTGCATATATTTTCAAGATTTTCAATTCATGTAAATACATAAAATATAGAGAACTAATATGCTACGCCGCAGGCGAAGATTTGAATTTAAAGGTAAAAAATTAGCAATATTCTTGTATTATAGATCTAGTAATATTTATATATCCATTACATGCAGTAAGTATTCTTGGTTTAAAAAAATTTAAATTTGAGTTCTGACTGTAATAAAACCGTCTTCAATTTTAGGTTTGGTAAAAATGGAATTAGTAAACGATGATGATTGTGGACAAAAATTTAACTAAAACAGAAGACACAACTTAATTTAAGTGACATTTTGACTTTTGGAACTTGAAACAAACGATACATCAATGGTTTCCAGGTAGAAGAGTTTTTCTAACATTTTATTGCATAAAACCACGGTTCTATTTACCTCGTTTCTTTTTAGGTCAAATTAATAATTAATTTTTAGGTATTTAAGGTTTGGTCCCACATTTACAAAATGTTGATGAACAAAACCACTGTTCCCTTTTTAGGCCTGCAAATATTAAATAACTTTTAAAATTTTATTCAATTTTTTTTTAGGTGCAACAATAATTTATTTTTAGGTTTTAACGGTTTTGTCCAACAACTTTCAAATGTTGATGCACAGAACCACTTTTTTATTATTAACCCTCATTTTTAGGTCTAATATTTAATTTTAGTTGTAGAATGATTTAGGTTTTATTCCCATTTTTTTAGGATCGTCAATAATTATTTATTTTTAGGTTTTAAGGGTTTTGTCCAACATTTTTAAAATGTTTATGCACAGAATCACTTTTTTATTATTAACCCTTTTTTTTAGGTCTGATATTTAATTTTATTTGTTAAAGGTTTTAATTTTTTTTAGGTTTAATAATAATCATTTATTTTTAGGTTTAAACGGGTTTGTCCAACATTTTCCAAATGTTGATGCACAAAACCGAATTTTTTACCCTTTTAGATTAAGAATATACTGTATATAAATGGTCATTTGTATCCTTGTATATTCTTGGCAACCGCTTACATTTTAGGTAATTTTGAAAATTAATGGGTAAGCGGCTGTCTGTTGCTTGTCCCGTACCGGGACCGTACAACACTGACGATGGCAATGGAAGGCCGAAACAGTTGCCGATGCAATGATAAACATATAAAAAGGTAATAGTTTCAAATTAAGGCACTTGTATTTTCTAAGCACACTGCTTTAAGGGAGATCTGAAGTTACCAGTTCGGTTTACCGCACAATTTTTCATGAAAATCTTAGTGATAGTAGGTATTCCTAATATTGATGAATTGATAGGGGGTTTGCAAAAAATTAGCATCAAATGAGATTTTTTTTTTGCGTTAAGGTAAAATTTCATATTAGTGAAAGTTTTTGCTTGTCTAACGATTAAAAATGACGAATATTGCTATTATTCTTATTATATTATAATATCTTTTAGTTCAGCCTAGGGTTGCCAACTTTCGGATATTGGAATAAAGAAAGGACACATTCAGAAATATTTTTGGGTACCACTGTACGCGGTGGCGTAGCCAGAAGCTAGGGAGTACCTAAGTAAAAAAATTTTTTCTGGAGAAAGGGACAGTCAAGACTACATGTATTTTATGATATTGTATCTAGTAAAGAACGGGTAAGAACGCCGCGGGCGAATAATTTTCGGGGCCACGCCCAAAGTTTGTTTAAAATTCACCTAACTACTAGTTTTGAAAATTTAACTATTACTTGCATGGTTGGATTAAATTTGTTTTTGTAAATGTTTTATTTTTCTTTTTTTTATATTTCTAGCTGGCTTTTTATTTAAAAAAAAAACATTCTTATATTTGTGAAAAATTTGAATATTGGTGTCAATCCAAAATTTTAACATAAGACGTATGTATAACTCTAACCAGCGTTTTTCGGGCTTGGTTTTTCATGATTAAAAATAAAGTAAATATCGCCCACCACGCCAAAATTGATGATTTTTTAGAAATTAAGTGCCGTTTTGTATATTTATAATAAAGCATTCTCGTTTCTTCCCACACTATTTTTTATATTATAAATTATCACACTTTTTTTAAAAAAAATGTTTTAATTAAAATTTTTACTTTTATTTTTCTCTTTAAAAATAAATACCTAATTGTTTTTTGTTTTTGTTGTAAAAATATTTTATTGCATTTTGTTATATTTTTATTGATTTAAAATAGATTTAAAAAGGGAAAACGGAACAGACAAGTATATAATAGAAAAATTACTATAAAATATTCTTCTTTTTACTCATTTTTCTTTAAAACTGCATCATAAATCAATAACTAAAACGATATGCGTCTGAAACCTTAATCTCTATATAAAACATGACTTTTAGAAGGAAAAGTTTAAAAACTAAACGTTTCCTACAAGACCTTTGTAATCTAAGCTAAGAATACATTATTAAAAGATTTAAATTAAGAGTCCAAGCGTAAGACGAAAAATTAGGTTGCAATTAGACTTTTAGACCGGAGCTTCTAGGATCAGGGGAAGGAAGGACATAATTTTAAAATAAATGACTGCCCTTTCAAATAAAGGACGGTTGGCAACCCTAGTTCAGCCAAGAGTGTCAGCAACGAATTTTAATAAGTTAAGTCATTTAATTTTTAGCTTCCGTTACTTTTACAACAAACACTGGAGATTTATTTGCTGAATACCATCGAGTCTATCTCAATGGCTGATACGAACCTATATATTATATATACACCTAGCCCATTGGTCGATGAAATTATAAAACCATTGTAAGTATACGCAAAGGTATACTATACCTTAGTAACGGATTCTCCAGATTCAAAACTACTCTGTCACTGTCAGTGACTCATCGCTTTCAAATCACTCGCAGCACATTGTACGAAATGAAGTACATCCCTTCTCGCCTTGTTTTTAAACTTCTAGCTTTCCCGCAGTGTTTTAACAGTTTCTAGAAAATGTTTGTGACACTCTAGGAGGATTTTTGTTTGTCCGCAGGATAAGTAACTCGAACAAGACCGTAGCCAGCGTGAAATTGGGAAGGGGCGGAGAAGTATGCGTACCTACCGTAGAAAAACGAAAAATTTTCGGTTCGTTCAAAATTAGCAAACAAGAAATTTTGCATTAAAAAAAATAATATAGGATTAATATTAAAGGATCAAACAGACATACGCGACCACGCGCCGCCATGTAATCAAATGGCAAATATCGCCCGCGAAACGCCCGGACGCCGGACGGAGCGATTCCGCTTAGGCCTGTTTGAAGCTTTAAGCAAATTTAAAAAAATTAAATATAAATATACAGTGAAAGTTATTTTTTTTCTCTTTAATATACCTTCCAATACGTGTTCTCTTAATATTCTGGAAAATTTCCAAAATTGTAAAATAATACAGGGTGGCCCATTTGTCTGACAAAGTAATATACCGTCTCTACTATTAAAGATATCAAAAAAAAGTTTCTATAAAAGTTGTGAGGCATAAAAAAATATATGTTCTAAAATTATTTTTAAACATACAGGTGGTCCAGAAAAGTAGGACAATAAAAATATACATTTTTTAAAATGGAACACCCTATATATTTTAGCATTTTCTGTTTCCTTACAAAATTATCCATATGACGACATATAGTTTTTTAATTTTTTACAACGTTGCCAAACAAAACGCAAAATTCTTAAAATTTTTGAAAAAACATGATAGTAAAAAATTACCTGTATTTCTTAATAAGAGTATCGAAAATAGAAAATATCTTGTGAGCTCTTAAGTTTAGGGATAGAAAAACTGTCTTAAATCTTTAAGTACCGAAAATTTTGTACAGGGTGTTTTCTGTTGACATCCAAATATACAAAATTTTAAAATACAATAACTCTGTTTTTTCAAATAAAACACCCTATATTTATTAGGCTCGTCTGATAGATATTGTAAGTATCTTTTATTATTGTCTAGTCATACCTATACCTAAAATTACTAGTTTTGGCAATATTTCGATTTTTATTGAAATTTTCGTAAAAAAACTATTGTTTTTATTTTTCTAGTAAGTTTATGACCAGCAAAGTCAAAACAAATGTAATTGAATATAATGTCATATTATAATAAATTGATAACCATAGTTAGTTACGTATTTATTTTATTAAATAAAATTTATTTTTTATTATGCATACTTGATCTTGAAAATAAGTTCACAAACATTATAAATATAAATATTATAAATATGATATTATATTCTATTACATTTGTTTTGACTTTGCTGGTCATGGCTTACTAGAAAAATAAAAACTCTAGTTTTTTTCACCAAAATTTAAATAAAAATAGAAATATTGCCAAAACTTACAATATCTATCAGACGAGCCTAATAAATATAGAGTGTTTCATTTGAAAAAACAGAGTTATTGTATTTTAAAATTTTGTATATTTGGTTGTCAACAGAAAACACCCTGTAAAAAATTTTCGGTACTTAAAGATTTAAGACAGTTTTTCTATCCCTAAACTTAAAGCTTACAAGAAATTTTCGATTTGCGATACTCTTATTGAGAAATACGGGTAATTTTTTACAATCATGTTTTTTCCAAAATTTTAAGAATTTTGCATTTTGTTTGGCAACGTTGTAAAAAATTAAAAAACTTAATATGGCATCATATGGATAATTTTGTAAGAAAACAAAAAATGCTAAAATATATAGGGTGATCCATTTAAAAAAATGTATCTTTTTATTGTCCTACTTTTTTGGACCATCCTGTATGTTTAAAAATAATTTTAGAACATATATTTTTCTATACCTCACATCTTTTATAAAAACTTTTTTTTGATATCTTTAATAGTAGAAACGGTATATTACTTTGTCAGACAAATGGGCCACCCTGTATAAGCCGTGTTAAACCCAGTAAATATTTCGGGGGGGGGGGGGGGGTGTTAAACTTTATTTATTACCTCTCCCTGGCTACAGCCTTGAACTGGTAAATTATCAAACAGATTTAACCAAAATTAATTTAATATAAGTTTTAGATTTCCGCAAAAACATAAAAAAATGCTGACTCATGATAAAATTGATTGGGTGTAATAAAGGTGCAATTCTTTCCCATAAAATGAACTGTTATCAATAAAACAATATAATTATTGCCAATAGACAGCTATAAAACAAAAGGCGACACTATCTCTTCTAATTCTTAGCATGCGATAACACTATCACAGGAATATTTAAATCGGAATGCATAATTATTCAAAAAACATTCTTAAAATTTTAAAATTAATTATTGTCTAGACGTAATATTGATTAAAATTTTCCTAATTACTATTTATAATAAATTACGTATATTAAATTAGACCAAAAACATATATTTTTTGAAATGTCAAAGTCAAAAACCATAATTTAATTATTAGGGGTTAGGTTTCCGTAAAACTCCTATTTGTTGAATAAGTAGATTTATTAAAATATTTGGTTGTACATAATACAAATTATTGAACAAAACATAAAAATATTATGGCATAATAATGTGATTACAAATGTAGGATAAATTAAAAATATGCTGCCAAAATAAAATACTCAATGGCAAATACGTTATTAGGTAAATAAAACTACACTTTGAGAAACTATTCGTTTTCAATTTTACTTACAAAAAGACCGATGCAAGTAAAACATTAAAAAAAAGGGAAAATGTAAATAGTTCAAAAAAAATTTTGCACCATACAGAGTCCTTTCTTTTTCGAATTAGGCTTTTTTTTCCTCTTCGTTCGCTGCCAGGGCCATTCCCGAGGGGACCTACAGTTTACCGTGGGTTCCGAACCACGATCCTCAGTCATGCGATACCCCCCAAGGGCTATCAACCCTTGGTTTATTGCCATTGCATGACCTACCGATTGGGGAGTGTGTACTTCTTCCGCACCCCACGAGATGTCCGATCTCATCCGGCCTGGTTACCGGCGTGGGTTGGGAGATGATACATTTTTACACTCTTCCCTGCATTCTTAAATCCACTAAATTTCGGACATACTTTTTTTATTGTACGTATGCCCTCTCCGGGAATCGAACCCGGGTCGCCGCGGTCGAATGCCAGTAGCTCTACCTCTGAGCCACTGCCGCGGTTACCATAAAGAGTTCTTAATTTTTCCCTGTAATCTACAAGAAAGGACATACTCCCAACGCCGGAAACAGACAAAGGTACTAATATTTTAAAATAATACTGTGTTTATTTTTATTTCGAAATTTCAAGATCAGTTATGGGCAGCCAATTTTTAAACTCTTATAAAATGACCAATAAGGACGTCATATTAAAAATAAAAATTGAAGGTAATTAAAATATGTCTGGCTTACGTATGTATCAAATTAAAGATCGGAATACCCTGTAATTTTTGTTTTAATTTATTTTCCCAAAAATAGAAAATATCTGCACGCCTATCACTGGCAACAGCAGCAGAACTGTAAGAATAGAATATGTTTTTAAATGCTATAAAAAATTTTAAATTTCTCTCCCACACTAGGAGCTGGGCAGTTTTTTTAAGCCCTATTGGAGGACTTAAATACCTTTTTGGGGACTTAAAGACCATTTTAGTGCTTGTGTAACAATTGGATACGTAGTTTTAATTAATAAAAAAAAACAGCACTTTAGGTAAAAACTTTAAGCTCTTTTACTGAGAGCCTTGCCCAGCTCTATCACACGCTAAAAATTGCAAAAAGTTATTGTTTAACAATAAAAGAAAATGTTTAACATTTTCGTTTAGAACAAATCAACGCTTACCTACTCTTAAACTAATAAAATAATACTGCAAATAATCACTTTAAATCTCTAAGATTCACAGTCGAAAAATCAGACAAATCCAAAGATACATCCATAAACAGATCAGTCTCCAATTTCATCTCCTGATTTCCGATACTCTTAATTGCTTCCTCTAAGAGTTCATCATCAGATTTCTTACGATCAGGATTATTGGGGTCAGCTTTCATGGCAATATAAGTGGGTAAATTGAGTCTACCCGGCTTCATTTTTACGACAGTAGCCAATGGGGACGATCCCAAAACGCCAAGGGCGGGTTTGGTATTGTTTTCGGCAAAACTTGTAGACGGTACGGGTTCAGTTCTTGTAGTTTCTACAGGCACTACCGCTACTAATGCTATAAGTAAAAATAATAACTGTTAAAAACGGGAAAACTCTGAAACAAAAAATGTTGAAGAACTTTTTTAACTAACCTTTTCGTCGTCCAAATTTATGAACTTGTCGCATGTGTTCCTTAAGATGATCAGATCTTTTGAATGCTTTATCACAGCCTTCAATGTTACAATAGTGATGCTTGTCATTAAAGTGAGTTTGTTCATGCCTCTTAAGCTTGCTTGCAGTGCTAAAGGCTTTGGCACATTTTCCAATTGTGCATTTGTATGGTTTTGTTCCAGTGTGGCATCGCATATGTTCCTTTAATCTGAAAAAAAAGTTTCAATACAAACATGTTCATTAGGAAAACCTTTCTATCTTTGTACAAACCTGTAGGCCTGTTGAAAAATTTTATTGCAGTTTTTGTAGTTGCAGATGTGCAAGTTCTCCAGAAGATGGCGTTTTCTGTGAAATTCTAAAGTGTTCTGGAAGAAAAATGCCCTTTTGCATTCCGGTGTGGGACATTTAAAAGGAGCTTCACTTTGGTCATGTTGAATGCAGTGCTTTCTTAACTCTTTGGTATTTCTGAACATTTCTTCGCAATTATCAACTGGACATATCTAAAATAGATATTATTATTACTTAATTAAACCTATTATTCTTCCATAAAATTTGAATTTTATCAGAAAAACTAAAAATGGTTAATTTCGTTTTTTATTAAAATATGTTAACCATTTATTTGACAGCCAAACTGTGATATTATTAACACAATCTTTTCTATACATGGTGTTCCTTAATGATGTGCTAATATTTTAGGGTGTAATTCCTAAAGTCATTTTATGAAGAAAAGTTCATATAAACATATGTCCTAAGCGGCTTAAATTTTTTGCTACAGGGTGTTGAATTATTTTTTTTTAATGCGTTTTTTGTAATATCTCCGAAAGTACTTTAGATAATATTTTTAATTTTGGCATGTGTTAATAGGACATAAAACCACATGTTTTAGTTATAAAAGTTATTTTTTGTCCCACCAGTGGCGTCCCTGCAAACATTTCCTCTGATATTTTTTAGAAAGAAAGTGGTACGCCACTGACATTTTTCCATGTGGATATTATTTCTGATTAGGCTGGTCAATTCTATATAAAAATAATTAAATTAAATTAGACGGGCGGAAGCATGCCTATTAAATAAAGGTGGTCATTTCCAACAATTTTTATAACAAAATTTTGTATTATCAATGTTAATAGTAATAAATAGTAGAGCTAATTTAATTATTTTAATTAAGAACGGTGTGCCTGAGGAGAAAAACGCAAGAGACCATTTTTATGCAGAATTGACCAGGCTAATCAGAAATGATATCCACATGGAAAAATGTCAGTGGCGTACCACTTTTTTCTAAAAAATATCAAAGGAAATGTTTGCAGGGACGCCACTGGTGGGACAAAAAAATAACTTTTATTACTAGAAGATGTGGTTTTATGTCCTATTAGTACATGTCAAAATTGAAAATATTATCTAAAGTACTTTTGGAGATATTACAAAAAACGCATTAAAAAAAAATTCAACCCCCTGTAGCAAAAAATTTAAGCTGTTTAGGATATATGTTTATATGAACTTTTCTTCATAAAATAACTTGAGGAATCACACTCTAAAATATTAGCACGTCATTAAGGAACACCCTGTATATTCACAACCAAATTTTCAGACTGTCTTTTGTTTTCAACAGTTTAACACCAGACCTGTCAAATAAATAGTTTTACTAAACAGGCGCAAACGACTGCGTTATATTAATGCAATAAATTCGGGTAAATCCCCCAAATCCGCACGGAAAACAGGGTACTCTTGTTGTGTAACAGAAAACATAAATTCAATGAGTGATAAATAGCGGCTACCCACCAATAGATTGTATTACAGTTTCATTATTACTGTTCGGAGAGTCCGATTGGATGATGTTAAGGTGGTAAGAAAACCGACCTTTTTTGGATGCTAACCGGCACCCGGCCTTGTTAACGGGAAACCGGCCAGGCCGGTGGAAAACCGGCCAGGTGGCAACCCTATTTGAAAACTTTGAGAAAAATGATTTTAAAATGTGTTTTGAAATCTTTTTATGAAAACCCCTTATAAAATAGATAGACACTATTAGATTCACAATATCTCTAGACTCCTTGTTATAAATCTTACTTAATGTCATGGTTTAAAAAGTAAATTTAGATGCTTTTTTTTTGTCCAGGACCGTAAAACATTATATTTTTAGTTTTTAGTTCATTGTTCTTAAACTACCACAGTAAAATAAATCTATGGGTAGGTATAAAGGACTTTAATACGAACAGAAATATGCATTAAAATACTGGGTGTTCCGTTTAAAAAAATATAACTTTTTTGTTATCACACTTTTTGGGCAACCCTGTATATGGAAAAATATTTTCCTGAAATACACTCTATGATACAGAATTTTTTTTTTTCCGGGGTTGGCCTATATGAGGCCCATTGTATCCTCTATCGTCTGGGTAATGTCAGCCAGACGGGACCTACAGCTTAACGTGGAATCCGAACCACGTATATGCACTAGTTATCCTTAGGTTAGTTACATTGTTATATTTTAAATGTTATTTAGGGCAAGGGCCTGTCGACATATTAAGCAACGGTTCCCGCAGATCACCAAAGTTAAGCGGTGTCGAGTGCGGTTAGTACTTGGGCGGGTGACCGCTTGGGAACACGGCGTGCTCTTGCCTCAGGGAAGAGTGTAAAATGAATCGAGACCTAGCCATCCTATTCACGCCGGACAGGCCGGATGAGATCGGATATCTCGTAGGATGAAGGTGCCGTTTCACACTCCCCAGTCGGTAGATCACATTTGTGGTCGATGACCGGTTCAAGATGGCCTACGTAGTCGGCGAACCGTAAAAAAAAAATGTCTGTAATTTTTTTTTTAACAAAACCGAACCGTAAAAAAAATGTTATTTAGAATTTAAAAAAAAAAACAGAGAGAGTGTCCCATTTAAAAATCGACAGTTGGTGCAATTTCCGGTTAAACCGGTAGTTTATATAGGATCTAATTATCCAACAATGCCGCAGGGCGATTAGGGACCACCATCACAACTAAAAAACACCACTTACTTAATATAATTTATTTAACATAAATTGTGTAAAAACTTTTATAATAATTGGTAGGTATATAATATCATGGTCATACATCAGTATATGTGTCTTAAAAATCTGATTCAGATAGTAAATAAGGCTTATTATATGCATAGTAACTACGGCGTTGCCAGGGGGTGGCCACTGGCCTACCCGGAAGCTAAAGGTGCTCACCTAAATTGTTGGAACAAATTATTTTTCTTTATAGCAGGCATTTTTTTTAGAAGAAGCGAGGCACTTTTTTTTTGATGCCCACCCCAGAAATATTAGGACCAATCAAAATTTGGCGCCGCCACTGCATATTAAGTATGAAAAAAAAACTGAACATGCAGCGGCGGCGCCAGGGTGGTACTGGCTTCAAATTGTGTGATTACATTATACCGGGTTAGTAGAAAGTACCGGAACGCTTAAATATCTTCATTCTTTGGGCATGCGGAATTGGACAATAATATCGGCACTGTTGCCAGATTTTCAGTTTTGAGCTACATGTAGTCGTTTTGTTATCTTAAATGGAATGCCCCTTACATTTTTACTGAAATTATTCTCGTCGTCTCAAGCTTATAGTCCAGGAGGCAGTGAATTTTTTTTTGTACTTATTTTCCCAGTTGGTGAATATCAAATAGTTTGCTCGGATGGTCACACAAAACGACAATTTGTGAGTCTGGCTAAAATTTTCGGATGGGTTCACGAGATAAAAAAAGAGTCAAGTCCACTTATTTTCCCAGTCATAAATATTTGACATTAATTAAAGTGAGTAATTTTATTAACGGAAATAACAGTCTGGCACGTCCCAAGGGGAGGAAAGTCTGTCTGGCTGAAAATTTACGGACGCAAAAATTTGACGATTTTTGGAATCCGTAACCCTTATTTTCCCATGCTTGAAATTTATCGTATCATTTGGTACGATCATCAACTATTATCAAAAGTAAGTCTGGCTGATTTACGAAATTGGCAAATGAGTCTGGCGACATCTTGAAAATCGTGTTGCTCTTATTTTCCCAGATTTGAAAATTTGTCACATAATACTATAATTTCATAGAAAATACACGTCTGGCTCTCATTTACAATCACTAACGCCCCGCCAGACTCACAAGTCGGATAGTTAAATGAGGAGAGGAAGCGGCAGATGCGTATTAAGGTAACGATGCTGGAATGCGAGTCACCTGAGAGCAGCTGCGTAGCCCCTAGTCTCTTATAGGTATCCCTATCTCTGTCAGTTACTCGCATTTAGATTTTAGAGATGACAACAATCACCTGTATAATTGAACATGCCGAATTTAGCGCGCCTGTCGAGCGTTGGACGAGTCTGGCAAGGCTGTCGGGGTGTTCCACATTAGCCAGACTATATTTTCAGCTGTTATTATAATATAAACTATTATCTGACAAATTTTTAGGACTGCGAAAATAAGGGCAATGGTTTCGCTAAATTTTTTTCAATTTTCCACCTGCCAGACATATTACCCATCCTCACAGATTAGCAAGACTATTTTTTTTTCTTAAATTCCCTGTATCTCTCACTAATAGAACTATTTTTATCACTGGAAAAAAATATTTGTACTTTCTAACGCATTTTCCGCCGCAAACCATCGGAACCCCCCCTACATATATATGAATTTTGCTTAGAATAACAAACCCAATAATCCTATCCATGTTTGCTGACTGGGAAAATAAGTACCGAAAATCGTCACTGCCTCCTGGACTATTAGTAATTTCCCAAATTTTTAAAATCTTATCTCTACAAGTTGCTGAGATATGACAACACAGCATTATCATTTTTCGAAAAAATAGCGGGACCATTTTTGAGCCCACCCAATAAAATTTTTCTGGCGACGCCGCAGTGAAAATGAAAAATAAATAAAAACAGCTCATAAAATAAAGACTTTAAAAATACTTAAAAACGATTAGTACCTATACAGGGTGTTCCTGAATGACCTGCTAATATTCTAGGGTGTGATTTCTCGAGTAATTTTATAAAGAAAAGTTCATATGAACATATGTCCTAAACGGCTTAATTTTTTTGCTACAGGGTGCTCAATTTTATTGTTTTTAATGCGTTTTTTGTAATATCTCCGAAAGTACTTTAGATAATATTTTCAATTTTGGCATAAAACCACATGTTTTAGTTATAAAAGTTATTTTTTTTGTCCTACCAGTGGCGTACCTGCAAACATGTCCTCTGATATTTTTTATAAAAAAAGTGGTACGCTACTGACATTTTTCCATGTGGATATTATTTCTGATTAGCCTGGTCAATTCAGCATAAAAATTGTCTCTTGCGTTTTTATCCTCGGGCACCACCGTTCTTAATTAAAATAATTAAATTAGACGGGCGGAAGCTTGCCTATTAAGTGAAGGTGGTAATTTCCAACAATTTTTATAAAACAAAATTTTGTTAAATGTTAACAATAAATAGTAGAGCTAATTTAATTAAATTATTTTAATTAAGGACGGTAAGCCTGAGCAGAAAAACGCAAGATACCATTTTTATGCAGAATTGACCAGGCTAATCAGAAATAATATCCACATGAAAAAATGTCAGTGGCGTACCACTTTTTTTCTAAAAAATATCAGAGGACATGTTTGCAGAGACGCCACTGGTGTGACAAAAAAATAACTCTTATAACTAAAATATGTGGTTTTATATCCTATTAGCACATGCCAAAATTGAAAATATTATCTAAAGTACTTTCGGAGATATTACAAAAAACAAATTAAAGAAATAAAAATTCTACACACTGTAGCGAAAAATTTAAGCCGTTTAGGACATATGTTTATATAAACTTTTCTTCATAAAATGACTTGAGAAATAACACCCTAAAATATTAGCACATCATTAAGGAATATTACCCTGTATATAATTTATGTAGAATTTTTACCTTAGTTTTAATAGCATCTATGAATGTATATAATATATTACAACGTCAAGTCAACATTTAAAAAATGTTTATAAGCGTTACTACTTTCATCGAGACACAAGCAAGCCTGCAAATCACATATCAGAAGGCATATAAACTAATAGGAGTTTTAAGAATACCTTAATTATATTCTAATTTGTATATAGTTAAAGTAATTTGAGCCATTTTTTTACAGGCATTAAAAGTTAGGCACATTTTTGAATAAGGCATCCTATTTGTATAACATAGAATGTAAGTAAATCGGGCTTTGTACTTTAATGTTAATTTGGAATATAACAATAATTTTGTATAAGTATTTGAAATATTATTTGAAATATGTATACTTATAATGAAAATTGGAATGAATAACTTTTAAACTTTATTGTCCTCCTCAGGCTTTTTTTATTACTTATTCAACATTGGGAACATTTTGCCAACAAATTCCCGCTAAACGGTATTTAAAACGTGATTTTTCTCGGAATCCACACAAACAATTTTGTAAAAACCTGTTTCATAATCAGCGGCAAATTTAATTCTTTCCAGCGAATGGAAATCCGGTTTCAGGATCAGCCAGTGCTGAGATTTTAGCGCCTTAAAAATCAATTAGCGGGATTTTGTTGGTTGGCAAAATGTCACCATTATCTATAGTCTATAGTGTGGTTTGTTTTGTGATGAAATAATCCAACCTTTAGCCAGTTTATTTGTGATATACCAGGGCGGTAGGTACATTGGGATTGACCAAAGTGGTCAATGTCACTCTGATTTTGTAAAGGTATATAGAAATTTATGATCTAGTCTAGTTTAGTTAATACAGTGGTTTTTTTGTGTTCTATTAGTTTTTTTTAAACTAACAGATAATTTTTTTTAACAATCTTTATTTTATTTTTGTAATTTAATTACTTTTTTCTAACTAACTTTTGGTTTATTTTAAATTATTTTTAAAATAGTTTCAAATATTTCACATTTTTAATGTTCTGTAGCCAGGTATAGCTTGTAAAAAAGTAGTTTTTTTTTCGTCAAAGTTCCAAGTAAGTACCGGGTGGTCAAACTAAGAATGACCGCCGGCCATATCTCAGAAACTAGTAATTGTACAGCATCCGGGTAAATTTTTTTATGACAAAAGTGCCTAAGAGAAAATACTGGAAATTATTTTTAAGTTCTGCATTTTGCCGCAAGAGGGCGTAATTGAAAAGTAAATTTTAAAATTTTACATATCTCCGAAAACTCCACTTTAAGGTATATCTTTGATAACACTATTAAAAAGCTTGGACAATTATGCATCATTTTGGTCTTATGCTCATTGGCGTACCGACTTTAATAAGAAGGGGGGAAGCTATTGAAAGTGTAATTATTTAAATCGCTGTAACTTTTAAACGACTTATTCGATTTTAACAAACTAAAGACTGTTTGGAAGAGAAATGTATGCACTTTAACCAATTGTATTTAGTTGTCCATAATAGTTCTAAAAAAAATGCTAGAGGGCGCAATTTGCAATAAGAACACATTTTTTGATTTTACTCCGAAAAAATAAATCATACGGTATAATTATGATACCATAATCGAGAAGTAGATGAAATTTGCTAGAAAAAATATTAAAACCGCAGCTCGATATCTCCGTTCGTTTCAGCGTTATCGCCAATAGAATAATTTTTAAAACTAAGCGATTATATATTTTTTGGAAAAAAAGTGGTACGCCACTGATATTTTTTCATGTGGATATTATTTCTGACTAGCCTGGTCAATTCTGCATAAAAATGGTCCCTTGCGTTTTTTTCCTCAAGCACACCGTTCTTAATTAAAATAATTAAATTAAATTAGTTTCATGCATGCCTATTAAGTAAAGGTCCACCAATTTTTATAAAACAAAATTTTGCATTATCAATGTTAATAATAATAGTAATAAAAGTAAAAATAAAAGTATAAAAACGCAAGAGACCATTTTTATGCAGAATTGACCAGGATAATTAAAAATAATATCCACATGGAAAAATATCAGTGGCGTACCACTTTTTTTTCTAAAAAATATATAATCGCTTAGTTTTAAAAATTATTCTATTGGCGATAACGCTGACTTTTTTCTAGCAAATTTCATCTACTTTTCGATTATGGTATCATAATTATACCGTATGATTTATTTTTTCGGAGTAAAATCAAAAAATGTGTTATTATTGCAAATTGCGCCCTGTAGCATTTTTTTTGAGAACTATTATGGACAACTAAATACGATTGGTGAAAGTGCATATATTTCTCTTCCAAACAGTCTTTAGTTTGCTAAAATCGGATAAGTCGTTTAAAAGTTACAGCGATTTAACTGATTACACTTTCAACAGCTTCTCCCCCTCTTACTAAAGTCGGTACGCCAATGAGCATAAGACCAAAATGATGCTTAATTGTCCAAGCTTTTTAATGGTGTTATCAAAGATATACCTTAATGAGGAATTTTTGGAGATATGTAAAATTTTTAAATTTACTTTTCAATTATGCCCTCTTGCGGCAAAATGCGGAACTTCAAAATAATTTCCAGCATTTTCTCTTGGGCACTTTCGTCATAAAAAAATTTACCCGGATGCTGTACGATTACTAGTTTCTGAGATATGGCTGGCGGTCATTCTTAGTTGACCACCCGGTATAGAGTAAAGAAATATTGACTAAAAATAAAATTGTGAAAAATTTTCCTTTCAAGAAAGCAAATTTAAAAAAATATTTTCTTGGTATTTTATAATAAACATCTAATACCAATTTGGGACGTATTGTACTGTTTCATTAAGGCTGGCCACCGGCCATATCTCGGAAACTACTGGGCATAGAAACTCAGTGGAAAAAATCGTAATTAAAGTGGCTATGAGAAAATCCTGGAAATAATTTTTAAGTTTCGCATTAGCTGCAAGAGAGCACAATAATTAAATGTAAAAATTCTAAATTTTCCTAGAAATTTACACATTAAGGTATACCTTTGGTTACATCATTAGAAAGCTTAGACAATTCTGCATCATTTTGGTTTAAGGGTGATTGTCGTACCTACAGACCTTGATATTGAAAGTGTTATCATTTAAATTACTGTAACTTCCAAACGACTTATCCGATTTGGGTAAACTTAAGCGTGTTTAGAAGAGAAATGCAAGTTCTTTTAATTGTCGTATCC
Source organism: Polydrusus cervinus (assembly GCA_935413205.1). Taxonomy (NCBI): domain Eukaryota; kingdom Metazoa; phylum Arthropoda; class Insecta; order Coleoptera; family Curculionidae; genus Polydrusus; species Polydrusus cervinus. The sequence goes on from OW284520.1 coordinate 5,920,345, forward strand.
ATTGTTACACGATAGTTCCTAAACAAATTGTTAGAGGACACAATTTGTAATAATAACAGTTTTTTTAAATTTCATATCGAAAACCTAAATCATACAATAACATAATAAGGACATCATAATCAAAAAGAAGATTCAAGAAAAAACGTGAAAGCTGCAGTCCGATATCTTTGTTCGCATCAGAGTTATTTGTAATAATAATAGTTTTATTTTATCTCGAAAACTTAAGTCGTATGGTATAATGACATTATAATTGGAAAATATATTAAATTTGCAAGAAAAACTGTGAAGACCCTAGTTTAATATCTTCTTTCGTTTTAGAGTTATTGCCAAAAGAATAATTTTTTACCACTTTAATTGAAGAAGTGATTGTTTTCACAGTTTCGTGGTCGAACAATCCACGAGAAAAAGAATATTTTTAAACTTTATGACTGTGCAAGTTTCTTACTCAAAGGCCGAAAAACTACTTTAGAATAATTACTAATATAATAAAGGAAAACTTTTATTAAAAACTTCAATTAAAGGGTTAAAAATAAAATTTTGTCCATAACTCTAAATCGAACGAAGATATCAACCTACGTATTTTCTTGTAAATTGAATCTACTTTCCGATTATGATGTCATAGTTAAACCATATGATTTGAGTTTTCGGGTTAAATTCAACATGTTATTATTACAAATTGCGCAATCTAGCAATTTTATTACGAACGATCGTGTACTAATAGATAGGACAATTAAAAGTAGGGGATCTCGGGGTAAGATGACGAACGGGGTAAGATGACATACTTCTATATATAAATAGCAAAATTAAATTTTACCATCAAAATTTGATAAATTTACACACTGGGTGTAAGTTGACGGAGGTAAGATGACGAATTCATCATCTTACCCCATGCAAACAATATATTAAGCTACTATTTTTTTTTATGTCTATTAATGATTCCGTATTGTTACTGGTTGATAATCACAGTTCCCATATTTCCCTTTCTGGAATCAACTTTTGTCGAGAAAATGGAATTGTACTGGTAGGATTTCCCCCCCTCACAACCCAACGACTACAGCCATTATACGTCTCGTTATTCGGACCTTTTAAGGCATTTTACAATCAAATTTGTGATTCGTTTTTTATTCAATCATCGAAGAATTGCAATAACCGACAAAAATATAGGACCTTTATTTGGGGCGGCCTACTAATATTTTATGTAAATAATGCTGTAAGCGGCTTCAGAATTCGTGGTATTGCGCATTTTAACCCTCTGGTTTTTGACGACAGTGATTTCGTACCTTCAAGAATAACTAAACGTATTGAACCACCTGAAGTGAACGGTGTCCTTTTGATAAATAATGATGATGACGAAGCTAGGTCATCATTAGAAAACGCGGAATCATCGTCGTCTGATGAAGAGGATCAAATACCTCGGAGTGTGTTGGCTAAAAAAATAAAATCTGTTTCTACACCTGCACAGACCACATTAATAGAAACATTTATTACTTCAACCAAAGGTCAAATAGAGATACCTAAACGTCAGCTATTTTTAGACAAAGACACTTCAAATGAGTCATTTCCTACTACATATTTGGAACGTTAGGCCACTTGCCATCTGAAAATTGGTTGCAATGTTGTAATTGTCTATCATGGTGGCACGAATCATGCAGCCGTCATGACGGTTTTGGCAATTTTCATTGTGATTTTTGTGCATAGTCATCTTACCCCAATAGGTTACCTTAGTATGGGGTAAGTTGACGAAAATTACATTTTTTTGTTTTTTGGTTATTTGCAGAAAACTCATTTATATTTTCATACTTTTGGTAAGATCAACATTACCCAAAGTTATAAACATGTTTTTATGTATTTATATTTAACTTTCAAATTAATTCCTTTTCTTTGTATTTTCATTTACTCTTAGTATCGCCATCTTACCCCGATCACCCCTACTTATCGTTCTCTCTTTCCAAACAAGCTTAAATTTACTAAAAAGATGTTTAGAAGTTACAGCTATTTCAATGAAAACACTTCATAAAATGAGTATACAAGGTGGGGGACTTTAACGAATTCGCCAGAAGTTTAGGAAAAAATATTTTTAAGCATGGAAAAACACGTCGATTGAGATATTGTATAAGCTACATTTTAGTATCAAAAAAATTTGTTTCTCTTGCTCTCTTGCGATTAAGATGTTTTGTGGGCTTCATAATCATAACAAAAATTTGTTTTTTCAACCCTTTAAAATAATAAAAATAAATTAAAATTAAAAACAATAGCCACCGACCCGTCGCATTGCTTTCAGTAATTTCAAAAGTAATGGAGAAAGCTATTAACCAACAACTCCTAAAGTATCTGAAAGGGCTTAACATTATCAGTGACCATCAATACGGTTTTCGTAAGTCCAGATCAACAGGTGACCTTCTGGCATATGTCACCCATCTTTGGAGCAACACCATTGAACATCATGGAGAATCCCGGGCTGTTGCACTGGACATCTCTAGGGCTTTTGATCGTGTTTGGCACGATGGGCTTCTAAGTAAATTGCGATCCTACGGTATGCCTAATGGATTTTGTTTATGGTTAACCAGCTTCCTTAAGAACCGTTCTCTGCAAGTGGCGATTGACGGGTTTCTCTCAGACACCTTCACCATCAATGCCGGTGTTCCTCAAGGGTCCATATTGTCGCCTACCCTCTTTTTACTGTATATTAACGACCTTCTAGTGAAAACCCAAAATCCAATTTATAGCTTTGCTGATGACAGCACACTTGTCTCATCTTTTACCTTGACTCCCCAAACATCCGCTGCCGACGCACATCTTCGCAGGCAGCATGAAGTATTGCGCCTCAACAATGACCTGGAAGAAATCTTGGCTTGGGGTGACAGTAACCAAGTCGAATTTAATGCTAAGAAAACCCAGGCAGCAATCTTCTCCAAAAAGGTTAACATTGCAGAACCGGATATAGTCATGGCAGGACAAGCAATTCCCCTGGCACCGTCTATTAATTTGCTGGGGGTCAATCTGGGAGGTAATATGTCTTGGCATGATCACGTTGCCGCAATTGCCAAGGCAGCTGCACAGAAACTTGGTGTACTTTTCCGCACCAAAAGGTTGTACACACCTCATCAACTTTTGACACTCTACAAACCCCAGATTCGACCATCATTAGAATATTGCTCTCATGTCTGGAGCTCTGCACCCAAGCACACCCTTCGGCTACTGGATTCCATTCAAAGGAGAGCCATTCGTCTGATCGGCGACCCCGAGCTGACCAAGACCCTCGATAGCCTGGAGCATCGAAGACAGGTTGGTGATTTGGCTCTCTTTTACAGATATTTCCATGGCAGGTGTTCGACTGACATTGCCCACTTGATTCCACCTAGAGCAATTCAAAACAGAAATACACGGCAAACCACTGCCGCTCATCCATATGTTGTTCAGCTTAGTACTCCTCGAACTTCATTGTTCAAGAATTCTTTCATCTGGAGAACGTCATCTTTGTGGAATGATCTTCCTGAGGTCGTGTTTCCCAATGAATACAATCTTCAACGTTTCAAGACCAACGTTAATCGCTTTTTTCGCACTCGCACCGCTCCCAGAGCGCCTTAAAGGATTTTTCCTACAGTGCAGGTGTTTTATCATAAAAAAAAAAACAGTCAATTTTATCTTTAAAAGGGCATTCGAAAAAGGTGTCACTAGTGGTATAATCCCATTAAAAAAATTAGGTTGGGTTATGTTTCACCCTATTAAGAGGTTTAAAAAAACAAATTTTTGTTTTTAGTACGGAGCACAAAACATCTTCTAATGAATTTGTCCCAGTTAAAGTCCCCAGTCCTCACCCTGTATAAGTTCAGATACAAAAGGTTTGTTCGTATATAATATAATGTACAAATATGCAGTATTCGGAAAGAGAATCAGTTTTGTACTACCCAACTCTGGGCAACAAAGTACTAGAAGTTTTTGGCAGCTTCGTCATAACTAGGTGGAGCTAAAAAAAATATTAATAAAAATATAATTAAGTATGTAGAAACAGGTATACAAACCTACTCCCTTGAATTTGCACTGCTTATTGGAAAAATGTTTGTTCTCGTGGCATATATGTGATTATATTTGGGATATCATGGAAATGCCTTCTTCTTACATTTAAAGCAAAATATTTGCTTTGGTATAATAGGCGAGAAAATGTATCATTTGTTTTTTCAAATTTACGGCGCGCCGCTACTGTTTAAATGGTATTTTGTAGGCAGCCGGCGCAATTCTTCCCAGAGCAGGAAACTAGCTGCGCAGGTAGACTGATGATTTTAAAAGTTCGTACCAAAGTTTTGAGATGTAGTACAAAGTTTAAAAATAAAGTTCATGGTAGATGTCAGCAGTACAAATAAAATTTGGGGTAAATTTAAACATCTGTCTTTTGACCTAGTTTGTAAAAAAAAATAGGTACTTACGAGATTCATATGCAGACGACTTTCCAGTATCTACAAAAATAAATTAAAATGAATATAAAACAAAGAAGAAAAAAAGGGGGGGGGGGGAATCTAGCATCTAAACCGAAAAAAAAACATTGCAACATTTAGACGAAGAAAAAAGAAAGAAAAAAACTGGTGAATCTTTAAAAGCAAAACTTTTATATTTTTTTTTGCTTTGTCTTTAATTTATTATAATATTATGTAGGAACCAGAAATATCGGTATACGTAAACCAAAAATATTGACAATAATCCTAAAAAGACTTTATACCAAATCATTGAAAACTTACCCGAATTGTCAGGTATTGCACCGAACGGCGGCAAATTTCTAGGTGCAGAAGGTGCTCCGATCTCTTGTGGGGCACTTGGACCTGCATCATAAGTTGGAACGGGGTAAGGTGGTATTATTCCCACTGTTCTACCAGCTTCCGCTTCATAACTAGGTATGGGCATCGGCATGGACATTGGCATGGGCATTGGCATTGGCATGGGCATTTCATTTACGGGATATGGTGGTGCCATTTCATCCTGTACGGTAAATGGGGTTATTTGTGAATAAGGCACATGACCCAGTGTTACTGGTGTTGATACATCCAGATCTAGGTGACATCCAGCGATAACAGCCGTAACCTAAAAGATTAATTTAACTTGTGAAACCTAGAAAAATATTTTATAATTGAAACGTTTATTTAATAGCATTCTTCGTCATTCTTTGGACATTTCTAGCTATTCTTTGGCAATTCTATGTTTACTGGAAAAGTGTTATTTCATACAGGGTGGACCATTTGTCTGACAACGTAATGTACCGTCTCTGCTATTAAAGATATCAAAAAAAAGTTTTTATAAAAGTTGTGAGGTATAAAAAAACATATGTTCTAAAACTTTTTTAAACATACAGGATGGTCCAAAAAAGTAGGACAATAAAAAGATATATTTTTTTAAATGGAACACCCTATATATTTTAACAATTTTTGTTTCCTTACAAAATTATAGATTATAAGAAGACCTCGTCGAAAAAATATTACTATTTTACGTATTTTAATTTGACATTATATTCAATTAAATTTTTTTTCACGAAAATTTAAATAAAAATCTAAATATTGGCACAACTAGGAAATTAAGGTATTGGTATGACTTAACAATAATTAAAGATACTTACAATATCTATCAGACGAGCCTAATAAATATAGGGTGCTTCATTTGAAAAAAACAGAGTTATTGTATTTTAAAATTTCGCATATATGGATGTCAACAGAAAACACCCGGCCTCTATAAAAGTTTAAATACTTAAAGATTTAAGGTAGTTTTTTTTGTTCCTAAACTTAAAAACTTACAAGCAATTTTCGATTTTCGAAGCTCTAATTGAAAAATACAGGTACTTTTTTTCTATCATGTTTTTTCCAAAATTTTAAGAATTTTGCATTTTGTTTGGCAACGTTGCAAAAAATAAAAAAAATAAATATGGGGTCATATGGATAATTTGGTAAGGAAACAACAAATGCTAAAATATATAGGGTGTTCTATTTAAAAAAATGTATCTTTTTATTGTCCTACTTTTCTGGACCATCCTGTATGTTTAAATTTAAAACATAAATTTGTTTATACCTCACATCTTTTAAAAAAACATTTTTTGATATCTTTAATAGTACCTAGAGGCGGTATAATACTTTGTCATACAAATGGGCCACCCTGTATGTTAACGACTCTTAAAAACAAAGCTACTATAATACAAACTTGTAATTTAGTTTCGCAGCTAAATAGTTCACAGCCAGTAAAATTAGGCACTACAGTCGATGGTGGAATTCCTACACTCAAGTTGAATGTCTTTTCTCCATGTGCCCCAACTCCACTATTGTGGGACGTGGCAACAAGTTCGGAGTCGTACTTATATTCCGTTGACGGATACTCAGCTTTAAAGGTCCATTTCTAAAAATATTCTTTTAAGGCATAAAATACAATTTTTAATGAAAACAATATATTGCAACATAAACATACCATTTTTATTTCAACAGTTATACTCTCCACATTGACATTTGTCAAGTTCGAGCAGTACACTTTAATATTAAGGTTTTCACCAACAACAAATGCCCTTTTTTCAAGATTGACATCCAGTTCAACTGGTCCGCTAGCGCAACAACAACAACATATTGTTTTGTCGTCTGAAAGTTCGACTGGTTCCTAAAAAACAAGTAAATATAAAATATTTCTTTAATCAACCTCTTAAAAAAATTGTATGAATAAATAATATTGAAATTTTCACAAATACATTATACAGAGTGTTCGCTAAGTATGGAGATGGGGCAACATATTAAACTAAGTCTAGAGTTTCATATAAAAAAATGTTTTTTTTTGTATCCCGTTCGAGATATCGGGCCCCAAAGGATCACAGTTAGGGGGTAATATAGGAAAAAAATGATATTAAACACTGGACTTATTTTAACATTATCAACACGCTTTCCAGAGTTTGCCCCATACTTACCGGACCAGTGGCGTAGCCAGAAATTCAGTTTGGGAGGGGTGAGGGGTGAGGGGTGAGGGGAGGTGGGGAGGGAGGGGGGAGGGGGGAAGTAAAAGGATCTGAAACCGAGTAACTATAGCGCCGCAGACAAAAAAAAATTTCGGGTGCCACACCCAAAAAACCCTTTTTGTAGAGAGTTATATTAATACACTAGTATAAATAATTTAAAACTTATAGTCATGTAAAGATTATACATGCAAACACCAATAAAACTTTTTAAATTAATAAATAAAATCCGAAAAGGGGTCGCGCGCCGCGGGTGTATTTAAAAGTTTTAAGATTTGCGTGGATGTCAGTTTGTCTTGCAAGCATTTTGTCGAGTATTTTGTATATGTATATGTATATGGGGGGGGGGCTGCCCCCTGGCTACGCCACTGTACCGGACACATATTTAACTCTTCTTACTCGTAAACTGGCCGATAGTCTTTCCAGTTTTATTGGTGACAATATAGTGATTTCATGTTCAGTTTCATAATCCAACTTCCACGGTCTATCAACGGTTAGTCTTACTACAAATCTGATTCTTCCATTGTTATGTTGAAAACTACTTGGTAAGTCTTCAGGAAGAACAAATTCGAATGGAAAAATATGCTCGCCAATATTCAATGTTCCTATATAGATAAGATCAAAATTGTAGAATTATCTAATTGTATGAAAAATTTATGGAATTTACCTTCTCCGAAGACTATATGATCTCTTAGTATAATATCACGACTGGCATGATAGGTTACTGTTCTGGTTTTGGTTTTTTTCTCCACAGAATCGTAATAACTTTCGGTCCCCAACCAGCGAGTTGATTCCTCACCGCTTAGTCTTATTCTAATCTCTACAAAAACATATAATATAGAAAATAAACTCTTATATCGAAAGCTGTATCTAGCTAGAAGTTTTGTTATAGAAAAACATAATACCCGCACATACCGTGGGGGCCTGCTACTTGCTTTTTTTTTAGTCTTTTTTAAACTCAATCGAAAATATAAATTATTTTTCATAGTATGTTTTTAATTCTTTCTCTACATAAATTTTTCGATGAAAAAATGTCCTCCCCCAGGAAAAGTTTCTTTGGACGCCCATGGACACATTAAATCAAGGTCACCCGAAGGGGGAACCCCCGGGTCGTGAATGTTTTAAAGTTAAACTTACTTCTTATTTCTTTACTGCTTCTGAAATGACAAATAGCCTTTCCTGTAACAACATCTCCAGCGTACACCGTGTAATTGTCAAGCCTTATAGTTACGCTAGACATATTGTCTTTTGTTGCCTAAGAAAATTAAAAATTTATCAGATGCCAATCCTAGAAATAAATACCTACGCAAGTTGCTGTTTTATACTGTTTATAAATTAAATTTAACATAAAATTTGCGTAAACAAATGATTTTCGATTTTTAAAAGAATTTAATTATTGAACATACATTTCCTTAAATTGTTTCGAAATATTTTTATTTCCAAAAAGTTTTATATTGAAATATTTTTATTTCCAAAAATTTACTTTTATTTTCAAATATTTTTATTTTCATTTCCAAATATTTTTATTTCCAAAAAAGTTTTGCATTCTAATATTTTTATTTCAAAATTTTATTATTTTGAAATATTTTTATAGGCAAGGGCCTGTCGACATATTAAGCACCGGTTCCCGCAGATCACCGAAGTCAAGCGGTGTCGAGCGCGGTTAGTACTTGGGCGGGTGACCGCTTGGGAACACGGCGTGCTCTTGCCTCAGGGAAAGAGTGTAAAATGAATCGACACCTAGTCATCCTATTCACGCCGGACAGGCCGGATGAGATCGGATATCTCGTAGGATGAAGGTGCCGTTTCACACTCCCCAGTCGGTAGATCACATTTGTGGTCGATGACCGGTTCAAGATGGCCTACGTAGTCGGCGAACCGTAAAAAAAAAAAAAATATTTTTATTTCCAAATATATTTAATTTGAAATATAAGATACTATAGAAAAAAAGATCTAAGCACCAGTATTTTATATTTTTATATGGAGCGAGTTACGTGTATTCACCATTACGTCAAGAATTTCATAAATAGTATTTTTATCTTTTTTTAATGGACCTAATAATATTCTATTTATTATATCGTAATACACAACATGCTGGTTGTAGTAAACCGGTACAATTTTTAAAGTTTATATTATATTAATTATTCAGTTGCCATACACATTAAATATAATTAAAAATAAAAATAACTGGGTGAGTTGTCTAAATATTATTACCCTCCTTATTTTTTTAGCTGTTTACAAAACATACTGAAATATAAAATATGCTCATCAAGATCAATGGCCTCTGCGGCAGGTGACCTATATTGATGATCATTTATCAGTAAAATATCAGGCTTCGGTAAATCGACTCAGTACATTATTCATTCATTACCCACTTGTCAATAGCAATAGAGTCATTGCACCTATTTATTTTGTAATTCACACCTTGCCTTGAATTTTAAATATCAACAAACATGCAATAGGATGATTCCAGATTTTCATTGATCAAGAGCCTGCTATTGTAAAATAGAATAAGTTATTGAACCATGCATAACCTTACCTGGTTGCTGAGACGCACCCACAAACCCCGAATTTTTTACATTAACATAATTATTTTTAGAAACCAAAACAACATAGTACATTAAGGTTAATTTCAGTAATTATAATTAGGATATCAGGATTTATCAAAATCTATTTAAAATGTGCGCTATCTTTTGGTTAATCGGTTAGCTACGCCCTAAATCGAATAACCTTGACATTGTGAAAACAACCAAAATGTATGTTATTTTTGTCCTCTAGTCTGCCGAATATTCAATTTTTCATTAAATAGATGTATTGGTTTTTATTTGTCTATGTTTAATTAATATGTTATTAATTTTAGGGACATCTGTAGTTATTTAAAAAAAAACGGTCTGAAATTTGCAGGTACCTATTTTAAAACTGTTTCTATTTTTAATTTTGTTGCATTTACGACCAAATATCATAAACATGTATGAAAAAGTACTCGAACCGGCAACATGCGGAAAATACAGATCTGCCTCAGAGTAAATCTGACACCCCCGCGTTTAATATTGTAATTGTTTGGTTGGTTGCCTATTTTGTGCCTTTTAATCTTTAGACGAGGGAATTCCTTGTCTAAGCTTTTAATTTGTCAGAAGAAGAAGACCTACCAAAGTAGATTTCTTGAGTATTGAGTGAGTATGTTGCCGATCTGTTACAACTGCAACAGATTTGTATCGTTTTAAAGGATTTATAACACTATAAATTTTCTTTGGAATTTATTACGCTGTTACGCCTTTAAGCAATCTGTTACGTTTTCTTTAGCTGTGATTTTTTTTTGGGTAGGCTGGAGGACAGATGACCTTTTTTTTTCTTTTTTTTTAGAAGGAAGTCCCTTTGGATTGGGAAAAGAGTTGGGGATAGAGTCGATTGGGAGAAGAGATAGTAACAGCATTATATTCTATAATGCTGTTACTATTTTAGTAAATCTGTTACGGGTTTTAAGCAAATTTGCTACGATTGAAAAAAATGTTGTGGCAACACTGACTCTCGCCCTCTCGCAAGACGGAGTCAAAGTCAAAGACCTGTAAATTTTGGTATGTTTGCTTTCTATAACACTATGACACTATTCACTACGTGACGTGTCGGCTGATAATTACGGCTCACTAAAAATCTGGGGAAATTATGAAGTTCCGATATTAGCTAAGTAATGATAAATTACTGCTATCGCCTGCAGTGGCGTAACGCAAAACATCAGCCAGTTTGTTCGTCATAAAAGTAGTTTATTTTTATTAAAAGTCGTGTAGAATGTACTTTCCCGCGTTTTTTGAGACCACACCAACGAGACTGTAGACTACTATATAGCTGCTCTCACGTTTTAAGGTTACTAGTTGAAGGGATGCATTTACTTCTGATGGCCGATTATCGTTTGTTTGTTTTCAATTTTAACCATCTTCTTGTGTTATAGTAAAATTTTGTGAATAAAGCTAATCCAGATCCCAGACATAACAACAAATAATTTGCGTTGAACCGTTCCTGCCTTTTGGGTTTTGCAGAATATTGAGACGTTGTAGGAACGCACCAATCTTGTATTTGTTGAAAATGGAGCTCTAACCGCCCACTGTTAAATTGAGGAAATCCTCCAAGAAGTTATTGTTCCATTTGCTCCTTTTATTAGGAACCAATTTACATTATTATTTATGCACATGTAATAGGTAATCGAATATCTGGATGAAGTTGGACATCCAAGATTAGAATGGCCTGCATGTAACCCGGATCTCAACTCAGTCGAACATCTTTGGGATCAACTTAAAAGGGCCGCTCGTCGTCGTCCTGTTCCTGTACAACCACAAACATTGCAAAACTTACAACTGGCGCTGACCAAAGAATATCAAGGTATATTCCTCAAGAAAGACTAAGTGACCTTATTCATTTGATGCCACGAAGACTGCAAGCTGTCATTTCTGCGAGAGGAGGAAATACACGTTATTAAATTGTTTTTCTTAATTAACTTTTTATAATATACCTAGTGTTTGTTTTTATTAATAAGAATAGGCTTCAAATCAACGTTTCATTTAACATTTTGCAGCTCTCAGCAAAAATAAGACAATGGAATAAATCAAAAAAATTAAATGTTTAGAATATACATTAGATATTACAAAAAACAGTATGTAAACAAAATTATCCACCTCAATTTCCCTAGAGGATGTTTTGAAATTACGACAAAAAACAACATTTTGATTTCCTCCTGTATAATATAGCCTAATCGAAAAATGATAATTAAAGAAAAACAAAATACATTTTTCTACAAACTGATAACAAAATCATAAAAATCGGATAAAAAATAAATAAGTTATAAAACATTAAACTTGGCCAAAATTTCAGGGTGGCGGAATTTTGTGCCGGCGAGTGTATAATATCTGCATAAGAAATTACACTGGCATCCAGAGGTAATTTACCTATATTATTTATATAAATAAGAAAAATAATATGACCCAGTACGGTGCCCTGCAGCACACCCGTTTTAATACTTTGGCCTTACTAACCTACTACCCGTTGTTTTCTTTCCGATAAATAATTTTTTAATAAATTTAGTGGTCCATATCTCTTATGCCGACATTCTCCATTCTTTCAAAAAGTATATGACATATGGTCTCAAAGGCATCAGAGAGATCCAAATATACCGATAAACATTTATTCTTTTTGTTAATATTGGATAAGATCAGCATCCTCACTATTGTGATTATTTTGAAACCAAATTGCCTTTTGTAAAGAATGTTCTCCTTTTCCAAAAAATTTACGAGACGTTCTTTAAAACACGTTTCAAATAATTTAGAAAAATTACTTATGACTGAAATTGGCCTATAATTTGTTAGAAACAATCTGTTTCCCGACTTAAAAACAGGGGTAACGACAGAGTTTTTCCACTCGGGCGGTATATCGGATGTAGAGAATGCTAAGTTAATATGTTTTAGAGGTTTTTGGATACTAAGATGTACAGTTTTAATTAGCTCTGACTAGGGGCAGAATTATTTTTTAAGGAAGATGAGAGAAGAAGAAGAAGAAGAAGAGAAGAGAGAAAAAGAAGAGATGTTTAATTAATTAGTTTTTCGATACTGGAGCCAAAAAAATACAATTTTGGTGTTTAGCTTCTTGATAATTATATTATTTTGCAATGTTGGTATTTGCTTTTGTAAGTCGCTTGGAACATTTATAAAAAAATTATTAAATGCTTCTGCCTTGCTAAAGTCGATCATCATTTAATTGAATTCCATTGCATCGATAATAATTCTCTGCTCTGAATAATTTATTGTAGTCGGTCGCTCCGTTAACTTATTCGAAATTTTACCGGCCTGATTTATTTTAGATTTTAAAAAAAGTCGTTTCGCTGTACCTACCTATCATTTTGGATAATGATTTTCTATAGACTTTATAATTAATATTCAAGTCATCTGAAAATGTTTTAATTAGTTCCTTCTTCATTATATCCCTATTGTTTATGGAATTTAATATACCATCAGTTGTAACCCATGGGTTCCTTTTCCTATTTGTGCTATTATTTTTTTTGTGTGAGAGAGTGTTGAGTTATTATAAATGTGTGTTAAATAAAATTACTGTAAGATGTTTTTACGTTTGTACAGTTTTTATGATACCGATATGATTTACTATACAGGGTGATTCCTAAGTTGATACTTTTTTTAAGGCTGTGTATAGAAGGAATTAAAATAAACAACTTTTTCAAATACCTTTTTTCAAAAAACTTAAAAATAACCGAGTTACAGAAGTAAAAAATCCAAGTGCGGGCCTGGTAATCAAAACGTAGCCCTTTACTTTATATTGTTTTTCTCCGTTTTTTGTATGTTAGTCATGCATTTTACGGATCGGTCGTCAGTTATTTATTTTGGCAATTCGCTACGCGGTGTGGTTTTCTAAAGCAAATTAATTTTAATAAATTGGTGAAAAGGGTAGAATTTGAAAACAATGAACTAATTATGGTGCTAATTTATTGTGAGTATCGTAAAAATGCGGTTGTTTCTTCTCTAAACCCAGAAGTTTTCTTAATGTTATTCAAAGGGTAAATTAGGCAGAACCGTATTTGATTTGTAGTGTAATAAATGAAGTACCTACTTTATTTTTGGGTTTTTTGAAAACAGGTATTTGAAAATGTTGTTTATTTTAATGCCGTCTATACGTAACTAAAAAAGAAGTATCAACTTAGGAATCACCCTGTATATAGGTATGTTTAATATTTCTTTGATCAAATTTACAAATGAGCATCAGTAGATAGGTTTTAAAATAAAACACGGTTCACAATATCATAAAAATTTATATATCGATATACATATAAAAAATACGAATATAGATATAAAAGCAGTCAACAATTTTATATATAATTAAAAAATAACGTTTATTTTTAACATGACATAGAATAAAATAGTTAAGAAATGCAATAAAAATACATTTAATCCATATAGTGCTTGGAGTTTTCACTATACGTTATGGCAAAGTTAGGGTAGATATCCCAATAAAAAACAAAAGTCTGTAGTTTTTTATGCTGGGGTGGCGAAAGAGCCAGTATACTTAGGCCTATAATACCCATTGTATTCCCTATCGTCTGGGTAATGTCAGCCAGACGGAACCTACAGCTTAACGTGGAATCTGAACCACGTGTATGCACTAGTTATCCTTTTTACGCCCCCAGAAGTCCAAGACGCCTTTCTCGGTTTCGATATTAGGAATCACCAGTAGCATACTGCATTCTTTTATCCACTAAATTTCGGACATACTTTTTTTTTATGCATATGCAATGCCCACTCCGGGGATCGAACCCGGATCGCCCCGGTCAATTGCCAGTAACTCACCTCTCTGAGCCACTGCAGCGGTTAAAAAAAAGTAGGTAGTCCTACACTGTCAGTAATAATAATAATATATGCCATTACTAAAATATATAATATGGTAATGGTATTTTTACTAACTAGGCATAATATAACATTTATACTGACCTGTCACTATATCCACCAGGTATAATTTTACAGCCATATCACTCCATGGTTAGTAATTATTTATTAAAAAAAATATATTATTAAGTATATATAAAACTTAGAAAATATTTCTTATAAGGAAATAATCTGTATATAGGTATATATTTTTAAGTAGCTGAATGCACTATTTGAACCAATTAACACAAAAGCAAAGCATGAAAACTATTTCTATTAATACCCTATAAAGGTTATAGTTTTAAATATAAGGCCTCTCTGAGTATATCATATTTAGTTTGAAATAATATTACATTCATTTCTGTAATTATTAACATCCAGTCCAAGAATGGCGCATCAATGGCACGCGTGCCCGTTCTGACACGCGACAAAATAATTTGGGCACAATATGACAAAATTGAATATTTTTCAGAAATTTTAAGGCGTAGATTACTAATTTGAACTCAGTTTTTCTCGAAATTGCCTTTTTATTGAGATTACGTTTCGAATGCATAATGGCAGCAATTTGGTGCTGATCAATATTTTGTTGTATTGTAAATAGTCATATTTAGCCTTTTTTATTAAAAAAGCAGAAAAAAAGAGTTTATTTTGTGTTTTTTACTTACATAATCAATTATTTTCTTTTTTGGAATATGACATTCTTTATTTATTTTAGAGTTATTGTTCTTTGGTACTTGGCCCCCTTAGCCTGGAATATATAATTGTTGAGGTTATAACATGGAGATCCCAAAAACAAAGTTAGTTGTTTTGTTTATTATTAAGAACTCACAGTGGAGAGAACGCCAGGGCCTTTTTTTATTTTTTTTACTAATCATATTGGAAGGCAAAGAGGTATCAACACCCCTTTAAAAGTCACTAAGGAAAGGCGGAGGGGGCGCACCAGTGTCTATAAAAGATTGCTCTCTTGACGTATTCTTCCTTTAAAATTGTGTTACAAATGAGTGACTAGGAAGGTATGCGGCCGAATCATAATCTTCGCCACAAAATATTTCCTTATTAAAAAAATCAATAATTTTGGGGTAGTGTCGAGCTATAGGTACGCGTTATTTATTATTCAGATTTTTGTTTGATGCTTGCGTAATAAACAACCTTATTTTCATTTAACCTTAAGTCAAGATTGTTTGTTGGCACATCATGGCCATATTAAACATTTCTTTGGGGAAAATGGCACGTAAGTGTATAAAGGTTCACCATCCCTGATCTAGAAAAAAGTCTTGTCTTGTCAAATTTTCAAGAAAAAATGTGCAGACCGCAGTTCACTATTTCAGGTATACCTAAATGTGGGAATTTTCGGAGAAATTTAGAATTTCAATATTTAATTTTCAATTGTGTCCTCTTGCGGCAAAATGCAGAGCTTAAAAATTATTTTCAGAATTTTCTCTTAGCCACATTAATTACGAATATTTTTTCCTGAGTTTCTATGCCCAGCAGTTCCCGAGATACGGCCGGTGGTCATCCATAATGAGACACCTGTTAATAATACCACGATCGCCAGAGGTTTTGGTTTTCCTGAGAATTCATGCCAGGGAAACTGAAGGGGGAATGGATTATTGGGATTGCATGGGTGATCTTCTATTTACAATAAATAATGAAATGATGCTACCAACGGTAACGACGGTGGGGGTTGAATTGATAAATGAACGGTTTTAAATTAGGGCTGCATAAGTACAACCTGCTTTTTATAAAATCTTGCTCTTTCAATTTTGAATTCAAACTTTTAAGCGATAGTGTCTAATACATCGTTTTGAAAGCAAATCTTTAGGTTAGCTGAAAAGAAAAATGTTCTTTGGAAAACGAAAATACGTGTTAAACACTGCGTATGCAATTTTGGGAATATTTGGTTGAATAAACTAGTGTTTTGAGTTGTAATGTAGTTGGTTCTTCCTAATTGTACTTTATCCTAGCGTTGGCAGAGTAATTCCATAATTCCAAATCCAAAGTTACTTTTTGGCTACTTCATCGTAAGTAGGTGGGGCTAAAAATACCAAATAATAATACGTTACACTTAGTTTACACTTAAAAATGGTTAGAGCTGATGAGAGACGTTGGTTGTTTTCAGTAACAAAATAAAAGTCCGACAAAATCTTTCTTTTAATAATATATCGTCTACCCAGCGGCTACGCCAGGGGGGGGGGGGGGGGGGGAGGGCAAAGTGGACCCTTACAAATTTTGACCCTGAACTAAGAATGTGGAGTTTTGCGAAGGGCGATACGCCGCCACCTTAAAAAAAATCAAAAGTAATTTTTTACTTACGTAACTCAGAAGAGCTGCCAACACCTGAAAGACAAAAGTAGTAGTTACTCAAGAGCGGTAAGCAATCTTTAGACCAGGCATAAATCTTTACTTATATTATTATTTTAGTATTTGCTTTCATATAATAATAAAATTCTAACTTTCGAAAATCGAGGAACAGTTTTCGAAGATTTCTGTCAACATTAATTAAAAAACTTTTGTTATAAGTTTCCACCAAATTCAAATTATTCTGTCATATAAGTACTAAATTCGACAAATCTGTCGGTATTATTATGGTTTCATTAGTTTAAATACCAAAGTATATTAATATAAAGAAATTAAAATTGCTCATATACTTCATAATTCTGAAGATGGAGTACAATAAATAAACAAAAACGTCAAAATTAAAGAAATCGCTTAGTAAATATTTGTTACCGAGAATCTCAACCAACTGTACTGTCGAGTGGCATATCTCTAACTAAAATATAACTTTATCTTAAGGGTTATAAAATAATAGAAACCTACCAAAATCAGCAGGGTTTCCGGAATATCCTAATTTTGGAGGAGCGGAAGGAGCCCCGATTTCTTGTGGAGCACTTGGACCAGGTGAATAACCCTGAACCGGGTAAGGTGGAACTCCCATTGCTTTATTAGTTTGTGCCTCATAACCAGGCATAGGCATGGGCATGGACATTGGAGACATCACATTTGAAGAATAAAATGGAGCAGTTCTTTCATATTGGTTTGTAAAAGATGCTTCTGGGTTATGTGCATAACCTAGTGCTACATTAGTTGTAACATCAATATTTGAGTGACATCCAGAAATAGCTGCTGTAACCTAGAAAAACATTTGGTTTTGATGGCTTGTCTTATTTCTGCTACAGATACAAATAAAAGATAAAACTGGAGATTTTCAGGCACCACGAAGAAATATAACCGAGAGAAAGCCCTCAATGTAGGAACCTTACCGCTTATAACTTTGGAAACGGGTTTAATCTGTTGCCATTGGTAAACATTATATTTTATATTCTTTTGAACTTACTCTACTTTTGGTCTTGGCATCTCGAGTAGGTAACCTCGACATTCCTAGCATTTGCACAATTGATTGGAAATTCCAGGTTAAGGCTTATACTCACCAAAGAGGATGTGATAGTTATTAATACGAACCTTTAGCTGGGCATCAAAACCAAATAATTCAGAGCCATCAAAGTTGGGTATTACAGTTGATGGTGGTATTTCTACGGTCAAATTGTATGCTTGTTCTCCATGGGCTCCTACTCCATTGCCGTAAGCAGTAGCTACAAGTTCCGAGTCGTGTTTATAACTGTTAACTGGACGTGTAGCTTTGAATGTTAGTTCCTTAAAATAGGTTACAGTATTACTACGGTAGTAGCAGAGTAATGGAAAAAGCTTCAATATGGTATTCAAAAAGCTCTTGTCAGATAACTTCGATAGCAACAATTTTTATGCCGTCCCACCTTTTTCCCAAGAAAAAGAATAAAAAATACCATTTTAATTTCAGCCGCAATTCTTTCCACATTGGTGTTTGACATATTGAAACAGTTTGCATTAATAATAGCGTTTTCACCAACGAGAAAAACTCTTTTCTGCAATTTAACGTCTAGTTGAATAGGGCCGCTGGTACAGCAAAGGCAACATATAGTTTTTTCGTCAGATAATTCCACTGGCTCCTAAAACAATACAATTTTACACAAAAACTAGTAAAAATAGATATTTCTAAACAATCTCACATAAAATTATATATTTTGTATTCAATGGTATAGCAAAAAAAAACTACTTACTAATAAGCTGAGTGAGATGCTCTGTATTTTTATAGGTGAAATTATTATAATCTCTTTTTCACATTCATAATCGATTTTCATTGGTAGGTCAACAGTTACTTTAATGGTATACTTAATTCGTCCATATGTGTGTTGAAAAGTGTTGGGTAAATTATTTTCAGGAAGAATAAATTGAAATGGAAATACATGCTCCCCAGCATTGATCGTTCCTAAAGGTATAAAAGTAAAATTTCTTTAATAAAAATTTTATGACTCTAAAGTTAATTAAGAAAAAACTGTTACAATATCTACCATAATGTTATATAAATAAAACCGATGTAATTTACCTTCTCCATGTACTATAAGATCCCTTAACAGGAAGTCACGATACCCATGGTAGCTAACTGATCTGTACACACGTTTTTTTTGTAAAGAATCGTAGTAATGCTCTCTGTTCATCCAGTGTGTAGACTCGTCTCCCATAAGCCGTATTCTCACTTCTACAAAAAATCAATGTAGAAAAGAATAAATTAGGGGATGGAAAAGAAAGCCTACGTGTTTCGGCCAAAAAGACCATCATCAGGACATACTGTAAGCAACAATGTATAGGTATGTTATACAATATGAAAACAAACTAAAAACTTACAGGCAATAAAGTCCAAAAACATAGAGACAAAGTAAGGCACACTTTGGTCAATTAAAATTAATTAGTAATACAAAACACACTGATACAACGGCAGTCGAGTTTTGGACTTCCATTGTCTTTATTTGTCTTAAGTCACTACGTTCCAGCATCTCCAGTCGTCTTCAGGTGAATAAATAAGTATGGTAACTACAGCTCTATTTATACTAGGTAGGTACAGTGACGCATGTCTAGTGGGCGGAGTCATGCAAGTTTTATTTATACTAGCTAGGTGTATGTGTATGATGCATAACTGGATGAGTCATGCTCATCCCCGAGGACTCATGCGTTTAACTCTTACGTGGTCTTATTTTAAGATTACATTTACTTAATAAAATTTTCCAGACGTTTCTCATATCTAATGAGGGCTTACTAAAACAACCTGGATTTTGGTGTATAGTGGCAGCTTCTTTAAACTTCCTCTTCCTCCGGTGCGGTCCTTTTTGCAGGTGTGGTCAGCTGCACCTGATTGGGTATTGTTCTTATGTTCTTTAATCCTTACTTCGAGTGGCCTTAGTGTCTCACCAACACCAATGTAAGATTGGCCGCTCGCAGGGGATCTGGTAGACACAATTTTTCTTGTCTTTTTGGCTTGTTGGTTTCGTCTTCGTTAGGTAGCTTTTTAAAGTGTCTCTGGAGCTGAATACGGTGTTGATGTTGTATCGTTGTCTTAGTCTTCTTATTTTCTCGGATACTCCTTTGACATACGGAATGTTGAGTATTGGTTGTATCTCTTTCTCTGCTTTATGTGCGTTTGGTCGATTCTTGCGATTTTCCAATATTGTGTCAGCTAATCTTATGGAGTAGCCATTCTTGTTGAGGTCGGTCTTGATGTGGTTAGTTTCTCTTTTGAGAGCTTCGTTTGAGTTACAGAGGGTAATTGCTGTATTCACAAGGTTTCTTACTATGCCATGTTATGTGTTGTTTCAGTGATTTGATGTATAATTGAGATATTGACCTGTATATGTAGGTTTTCTGCACACTGAAGTCAGGAAGGTGTTGCCATTTTTCTCTACGTTGACGTCTAGAAAATTTAATTGGTTGTGTTCTTCTTTGTCCATGGTAAATTTAATTGTCGGTGCAAAGTTATTGATTGATGTAGTTTTTTCTTTGCTTG
The DNA here is from genome assembly GCA_935413205.1 of Polydrusus cervinus. Classification (NCBI taxonomy): domain Eukaryota; kingdom Metazoa; phylum Arthropoda; class Insecta; order Coleoptera; family Curculionidae; genus Polydrusus; species Polydrusus cervinus. The sequence goes on from OW284520.1 coordinate 5,940,599, forward strand.
ATTTATTGTTTCGGATTCAAACCATTCCATGTAAATGTTGGCGCCTATGGGCGAGAGAGATGAGCCTATTGGTAGTCCGTCCTCTTGGCTAAAGAATCTTTATTTTTCTTGGAAATAAGTAAGTAGTATCTATCTAGTAAGGAAATTGTTAAGGCAGCATTCCAATAGTTCCATGATGGCATTTGTAGGTAGCGGTGTTCTTTCTTGTATAGTCTAGTCTTAAGGAGACTTAAGTCTGCTCCTGATAAACCTTAAGTGCGTCTTTTATAGGGACTTTCGACGTTAAAGCTGACCAGTTAGTTTCCTGGACCTAGCTAGTATAAGTAGAACACGTAAGAGTTACACGTATGACTTCGCCCACTAGGCATGTGTCACTGCACCTACCTAGTATAAATAGAGCTGTAGTTACTATTCATATTTACTTATAGTATTCATCTGAAGATGACTGGAGATGCTTGCCAGTTGAAACGTTTAATGTTTAATGTAGTGATTGAGAACAAATAAAGATAATTCAGTACAAACTCTATTGCTATTTAAGAAACATCATTGTATCCAACCTTAAAACAGACACGCTGATACAAGTTACATTAAAAAAAAATATCAGACAGAAAACAATTAAAATACAACACCATGTCGCCGGAGGTACGTACGTACGACTGGCAGTGGTTTAGTGCAAAAAATATCTAACATCGAAAGAAATAAAGGATGCAGATGTCCTCGAAAATTGTAATGTGGAACAAGGATGATTTATATTAAATCTATGTAAATAAAATTGTTTTCAATTTTTGAAAAGTTGGACAGTACTAACATAATAATAATATGAAAAACTACCCTGTTCATTGAGATTTTGTGGAAAGCGGGATTGGGATAGAGCCTTTTTTTTATTTTTCAACACATTCAGTTTTTGTAGGGTTACCATCTGTAAAATCATTAAACTAGGACAAGAAGCTCGGAAACCCCGGATTTTTTAGCTTTAACCCCGGATATTTCTGCTAGAAAATTTTCATCTTACACTAATACAATAAATTGAAATTCTTCTAATTTGACATGTTCATAAACTATTATTTTATAGAATATACCGTGGAGGAGAGTATACAGGGTGTTCCTTAATGACATGCTAATATTTTACGGTGTGATTCCTCAAGTCGTTTTATGAAGAAAAGTTCATATAAACATATGTCCTAAACGGCTTAAATTTTTTAATACAGGGTGTTGAATTATTTTTTTCTTAATGCGTATTTCGTAATATTTCCGAAAGTACTTTAGATAATATTTTCAATATTGGCATGTGCTAATAGGATATAAAACCATCGATTTTAGTTATGAAAGTTTTTTTTTGTCCCACCAGTGGCGTCCCTGCAAATATGTCCTATGATATTTTTTATAAAAAATATGGTACGCCAGTGACATTTTTCCATGTGGATATTATTTCTGATTAGCCTGGTCAATTCTGCATAAAAATAAAATCTTGCGTTTTTCTCCTCAGGCACACCGTTCTTAATTAAAATAATTACATTAGCTCTACTATTTATTATTAACATTGATAATGCAAAATTTTGTTTTATAAAAATTGTTGGAAATGACCACCTTCATTAATAGGCATGCTTCCGCCCCGCCCGTCTAATTTAAATTTTTTTGGTTTTAATTGGAAAATCATTTTATTAGATTTTTTTTGCATGAAAATAACTTTCTCGCAGCTACATAAAAACCAATTTTCCATTGGTGTTTAGTTTTTTTGTAAATCTGGTCAAGAAGAAGAGCAGTTTAACAAGGCAAATTTTAGCTCTCTCGGTTCCCAATTAAATTTATTACAAATAACTTGGTATAGGTTCTTTTAGAATATTGTGATTTTTTTAGAATAATTAACAGAGAATACTATTTTCAAACGTCATGAAGTAATTTGTGGTAACTAATTAACCTAATAATTACAATACTTTTATCATAGAACTTTTTTTTTTACAAAATCCATTAACCTTTTAGCCGTTTAGGACATATGTTTATATGAACTTTTCTTCATAAAATGACTTGAGGAATCACACCCTGTTCATTAAGAAACACCCTGTATAGCGACGTTCCGTAACTCTCGGTAGATGGCAAGTGATGACAACCAGGATTGTAAAGAAAACTCCGCCCGGACGCTCCCCGAACACCCTCCAAACTAGGACAAATCCGGGGAAACCCGGACGGATGGCAACCCTAAGTTTTTGTCCCTTGTTAAGGTGGTGTAACACTTTAAAATTTTTATCTATTTCAAAAGAATGGTAGGATCGTTTAAGGTGAGTAGCAAAGGGAGATTTATTGCACCTGCGACGAACTCGCACCGTACACCCCGCATAGAAACTTTAAGTTAACATAACTTACTTCTGACATCCTTGCTGCTGTTAAAATTGCAAATGGCCTTCCCAGTAATGATGCTTCCCGGATAGAATTGGTTGCTGGTGTTATCCAGATATAAATTTACACCTGACATTCTATCTGTATTTGACTAGCTCAAATACTAAATAATAATGTATTTCATAATAAATCATATGTCACAGGTCGCAACCTAAAATCGTAAAAGATGATAGTAAAAATAATTGAAGGTGTTGTAAATATATTTATAAACTTAATTTAAAACTTGTTTCCATTGTACAGGGTGATTCATTAAGGTCGACGAGCGGCCATATCTCGGAAACTATTGTGCATATAGAAATTCACGAAAAAAAAATGATAACCAAAATGGCCATGAGAAAATCCTGTAAATAATTTCGCATTTTGTCGTAAAAGGGTGTAATTGAAAAGTAAATTGTAAAATTTTACATATCTCCGAAAATTCCACAATCAGGTATATCTTTGATAACACCATTAAAAAGCTTGGACAATTATGCATCATTTTGGTCTTATACTCATTGGCGTACCGACTTTATTAAGAGGGCAGGGAAGCTGTTGAAAGTGTAATCATTTAAATGGCTGTTACTTATAAACGACTTATTCGATTTTAGCAAACTAAAGACTGAGAAATGTATGCACTTTCACCAATCGTATTTAGTTGTCTATAATAGGTCTAAAAAAAAAATACTAGAGGGCGCAATTTGTAATAATAACACATTTTTTGATTTTACTCCAAAAAAATAAATCATACGGTATAATTATGATACCATAATCGAAAAGTAGATGAAATTTGCTAGAAAAAATATTAAAACCGCAGCTCGATATCTCCGGTCGTTTCAGCGTTATATAGCCAATAGAATAATTTTTAATGAAGAAGCGATTATATATTTTTTAGAAAAAAAGGGGGACGCCACTGATATTTTTCCATGTGGATATTATTTCTGATTAGCCTGGTCAATTTTGCATAAAAATGGTCTCGTGCGATTTTCTTCTCAGGCACACCGTTCTTAATTAAAAAAAAAAATTAAATTAGACGGGCGGAAGCATGCCTATTAAGTGAAGGTTTTTCCAACAATTTTTATAAAACAAAATTTTTCATTGTCAATGTTAATAAGCTAATTTTATTTAATTATTTTAATTAAGAACGGTGTGCTGAGGAAAAAAACGCAAGGGACCATTTTTATGCAGAATTGACCAGGCTAATCCGAAATAATATCCACATGGAAAAAAGAAGCGTCTCCCTTTTTTTCTAAAAAATATATAACTGCTTCTTCATTTAAAGTTTTAAAAATTATTCTATTGGGGATAACGCTGAAACGAATAACGGAGATATCGAGCTGCGGTTTTAATATTTTTTCTAGCAAATTCCATCTACTTTTTGATTATGGTATCATAATTATACCGTATGATTTATGTTTTTGGAGTAAAATCAAAAAATGTGTTATTATTACAAATTGCGCCGATTGGTGAAAGTTCTCTTCAAAAACAGTCTTTAGTTTGTTAAAATCGAATAAGTCGTTGATAATAAGTTACAGCGATTTATATGATTACACTTTCAACAGCTTCCCCCCCCCCCCCCCCCCCCCCTCTTATTAAAGTCGGTACGCCAATAAGTATAAGACCAAAATGATGCATATTTGTCCAAGCTTTTTAATGGTGTTATTAAAAATATACCTTAATGTGGGATTTTCGGAGATCCTATGTAAAATTTTAAAATTTACTTTCCAATTACGCCCTCTTGCGGCAAAATGCGGAACCCTAAAATTATTTCCAGGATTTTCTCATGGCCACTTTAGTTATCATTTTTTTTTACCTGAATTTCTATGCCCAGTAGTTTCCGAGATATGATGGCCGCTCGTCGACCATAATGAATCATCCTGTATAAGTTCTGTATGTTGCGTATGTAAGATTAAGTGTTTTAGAATATTGCTCAATTGTATGGAGTCCATACTATAAGAACCATAAATATGCCATAGAAAAGATTCAAAATAAATTTTTATGGTATACCTATTATAAAGAAAATGGAGTATATCAGATGCATATACCCAAAATGGATGTTATGAAAGCGTACAATCTCAAGAGCTTAGAGAATCGAAGGAAAATAGCTTCTGTTCTTTTTTTGCACCAGGTAGTAAATAACTTAGTTGATGACACTAGCCTATTATCTTGTTTAAATTTTTATGTACCGTCTTACAGAACAAGAAATCCTCTGACATTGTATATTGATAAAGCCCGTACAAATAGGGTTACCATCTATCTAGAATATTTTTCAGGACAAACAGGCCCGAAATTCCGGACAAAGTCCGGATATTTTTCTTTGGAGGCGCAGCAAATGAAAAATGAAATTTATTGTTTTATATAAAATTTGTCATTTTTTACCATATATTATACAAATAATGACATATACTACCTATATGTAACCTAGGTATACTTAGCCTTTCCTTATACTTCTTTTAAAATATCTGAATTTTCAGGTAGTAACATAAATTCATAAAGTCGTTACAAGTCATTGCAAAATTAAAGCTCGTCATAATAATATGTTTTACAGAGTCCAGCAAAAGTATATTTTGTTCTTTAGACCACTGGGCTGTAATTAGTGAAAAAACTCGTTCCACATTTGCATTATGCGCTGTTATAGCCAAAAAAAAATGGCAAACCTTTAAAAGTTCTGAATACTGTTCTTCAGATAGACAGTTTGCAAAACACACCACCCATTTTTTGTGTGTAGGTAGATGCTGAAATTCTGATTTCTTTTCTTTAATTCTTTTTTGCAAAAGACATATTTCATTAAACATTTTAGTATCGTCTACATCGTTGCCCTTTTCAATCATATAAGAAATAGATGGTGACATTTTTTTTCCCAATCCAGATCAAGATTTTCTAAACTTACCCATTTAATACAGGAAAATTCTTGAAAAGGCTCCAGCTAACGATTTAAGTAAGTTGGATATTTCATAACATTGAAAAATATTATTTCTGAAAACTTAATTTTCTTGTGTGAACCATTCATCACTCATTTTTTTTAGTATGTCTTGAACTTTAAACGGAATAAATTTTTGCTGCAGTCTTTCATTTAGAATATTAATTATCGATTCTAGAATTTTTATGATTTCAATAATGGAGTTATCTTGTTTCTCCATTTTTTCTATATTAATATGAAAAACAGACAACAATGAATGTATGAAATATAGATATGGTTCAGAGAATCTATTCTCAAAAAAAGATTTTAATAAAAATGGAGGGTTAGCCTCTGAAAAAAATATGATTTTAAGGGCTGAAACATCTTTAAGGTTCTTTCTATCGCGGGAAATAAGAACAACCATCTACTTTTAGAATGATACAAAAGCTGTTCTTATTTGGTACCCACAAAATCGCAAAAGTATTTTAGAGTTGACACTTACTGTATAAATATTAATAATATGCTTTCACGGCCGTGACCGGCTAAATTCCGGACCCGGTTTGCTTTTCCGGCCGGACACAGTCCGAACGCCCCTAAATTCCGGACATGTCCGGAAAAATCCGGACGAATGGTAAACCTGCGTACAAATTACTATAGGAATTCACCCATTACGCAAATGTGCAATATATATAGGTAACCAAATACAAAACCAATGTGATTTGTTTAATATTAGTAAAGTTAGGATTAGGAAAATGTTAAATGAAGTATTTTAGTTTTTTTTCTACTCTCTGTCAACTATCCTACTCTGTAATTGGATTTACTGTAGAGTTTGTAAGCAAATAAATAAATAACGCAGATTTTAAGTTTTTAAACCCAATTACGGATTTTTTTTTAAATAGGTACTGGTTTGACTAAGGCTAAATCATGTTATTCAGTTATTCTATAGGTATTGCAATGTATGTAACGCGTTAATTAAGTTAATGTTATTTATTCAGGAACGACATGTTGTAGAGGTCCTAATAGAAAATATAAAACTAGCTATTCTTTGACACATTTATAATCCAATATAATATATATCTATCAAATAAGTGATAAATGTAATCTCAATATGATCCATTTAATACAAATATTGTAATTCTGGTTTGCTAAACCTTAACGTGGCGTTTATGTTCGATTGTACAATAGTACAAATAATCAATAAACTTACCTTGTGTTATAGAGGCTTCTTATGTAACCACTTAAAGCACACACAACACGTTTTATTTGTATGTTAATTTATTATCTAACTAGTAACCTGCCACATATGGCGAATTTTAAAAATAAAAGTTTAATAAAAAAATAAAATGTGTGCGTTATCTTTCTGCAAATATATTTGAATGCGCCTAAAATTAAATGGCCTTGACATCTTCTTTATATAATATAGCCTTGGATATCAATACCCAGACCCTGAATTTTTATTACTGTTCTGGGCCGGACTTAAACATTATGTAACTATTTATTGTAGAATTTTTATAATAGAAATGTTTGGGAGCACTTCTGTGGTAATTTCTACAAAGTATCAAGAATTACATTATAGAATCCACTCTTTTTTAGATCCTATGGAACGGTAGATGTCGCTTACGCTCACGCTCCTACGGTTTCTACAACGCAGTTTTTTTTTAAATCGAAACTTTTATTAAAACCTATTTCTTAACATTCTCTCACCCTATTGTGGATTTACAGGCAACTAAATTCTATTTGCATTTTTACAGGAGTGTGTAAGTGTTTTTACGTTATTGGCACTGGTTAAAACCAAATTGCCATGTTCAAATTTTACAGAAGAGAGAGAGAGAAACTTTCAAAGGTCTATAGCCTTCATATAGGGAGTTTGAAAATCTACGCCTCTAGCACTGACCAATGGAGTTTTAAGAGTACCTACTACATGTGGCCAAGAACGTATTTTAAAAGAAATGTCTTCAGTCATCATACAAAAAAACAGAAAATATATTCAGGGGGCTCATATTTTCTAACCAGGTCGGTTTTTAGTAAAGTTTTTTAAAGTTAAAAATAATAATAAAAAAATACTCTCATCGGGTCAAAATTTATGATTTTTCAGGATTGATGTATTTTGGGGCAGAAGTTTTACATTTTTTATAAATATTTAAAGATTCCCAGGCAGCAGCGACTGACGTTAATATGGCGTCAACTGTACTTTAAAAATGACGTCATTATGTCACAAATTTATGACGTCACTAGCGTCATTTTTTGACGTTCTAACTAACATATCACGGTAGGAAATAACGTTAATTTAATGTCATAATTAACTAATTTATTATGACGGTTTAATGAATGATAAAAAAGTTTTGTACTTGCATTGTCTTTATTTGTTTTACATCACAACGTTTCAACTGGTAAGTATCTCCAGTCGTCTTCAGGTGAATACTAAATAAGTAAAGGATCTACAGCTCTCTTTATACTAGCGAGATGTACTGGAGCATAACTGAGATAGATGCAGTCATGCGGTTAGTTCGTGTGCGGTATTTTAAGTTTACATCTACTTAACAAAGGTTTCCAGATATTTCTTATATCTAATAAGGGCTTACTAAAACAATCTGGGTTCTGGTATATGGTAGCAGCTTCTTTAAACTTCCTCTTTCTCCAATGTGGTTCTTTATGCAGGATTTGAGCTTCTGTCCACTTGATGTGATGACCGTGTGTCCAGGCATGATCAGCTGCACCTGACTTTTCGGTTTCTCCTTTAAGCGTGTTGTTTCTGTATTCCTTGATCCTAGTTTTAAGTGGCCTTAGAGTATCACATTCGCAGGGGATCTGGTAGACACAGTTTTTTCTGTCTTTTTGACCTGTTGGTTTCATCTTCGTCAGGTGGCTTCTTAAAGTGTCTTTCGAGCTGAATACCGTATTGATGTTGTATTATTGTCCTAGTTTTCTAATTCTTTCAGATACTCCTTTGACATACGGAATGCTGAGTGTTGATTGTGACTCTATTTGCTTCTTCTGTGTATTTGGCTGATTCTTGCGATTTTCCAATACTTCATCTACTAAATGCATGGGGTAGCCATTTTTGTTGCGGTTGTCTTTATGTAGATGGTGATTGCTCTATCCACAAGCGTTCTTACTTTGCCATGTTTTGTGCTGTTTGAGTGATTTGAAATGTAATTGAGATATTGACCTGTATGGTAAGGTTTCCTGTATACACTGAAGTATGAATGGTGTTGCCATTTTTCTTTACGTTTACATCTAGGAACGGTAATTGGTTGTTTTCTTCTCTCTTCATGGTGAATTTAATTGTCGGTGTCAGGCTATTAATGTGATGTAGGAATTCCCTGAGTTCGTCATCGTTTCCATTCCAAATAATGAAGGAGTCGTTCACATATCTCAGCCACGTTTTTGGTTTCTTTTTTGCTTGTTTTATTGCTTCAGATTCAAACCATTCCATGTAAATGTTGGCGATTATTGGCCAAAGAGATGAACTCATGGGGAGTCCGTCCACTTGGCTAAAAAACCTATCTTTTTCCTGGAAGTAAGAATTATCGAGCCAACATTCTAATAGTTCCATGATGGCCTTGATAGGTGGCGATAGGTAATATTACTTTAAAAATGTTGAAAAAATAACATAAAACTTACGTCGTCTAAATGATGTAATTTTCTGGTAACATAATCAACCAAAAAATTACCTGATTCAGACGTCAGTCTGATGCTTGCGTTCAGATTAAGTATCTAAGCGGGAGACAAAAAATTAGGTTGCAATTAGACTATTAGACCCTTCTAAGCTCGGATATGAATAAATGAAAATAAAACAAAGTTTTATTATGTAATAATAAATTATATTTGCAAGTACCCTTAATACAAATGCATTTTACATATGAAACAACTAAACTGTGCCACGTTTGAGCTGTCAGAACGATTTGTCATTCGATCGTATTAGTTTTGACGAGTCTACATTGAGCACATTGATTTTACATTATTAGCACAGAAGTAAAAATCAAAATTGACCTATTTATCACCCTACTAGATCACTTTATGAAATACTATCTACTATTTTTATAAAGATAAAAAAAATTATCATATGCGCCGATAAATTTGTTTTGCTATTTGCATGCCTTCTGGGAGGTAATAAAAACTTAAATCCTGGGCGATATTTTTGTACAAAAATAATAAAATTACTGTGGCAATCCTGTAGCTTGATTATTTTTGAAGGTCAGAATCAAATCATGAGAAAACTGACAGAAAGTTAACATTTACAATTTTTAAGGAAAAATGTTTCAAATATTTAAAAAATATAAAAAAGTATGGTTAGAAAGTACAAAAATATGGTTAAAACATGCATTTTTATATCCCGTGATTTTCTTATATGTATATCCTGAAATTTTATTTTCAAAAACCAAACATTAATATTTTAGTCGTAATTATTCATTGTAATAGTTTCCTATTTTTGTTAAAAATGTTTGCATATGGTAACGATATCGTGTTGGTAGGTAGTTTATAGTCTAAATGCCTAAAATGCACTTTCCTTATGGCCATTGTAGCTTTTAGACCATGAACTAGAGGGTTTTCAGACTCTAAAATATATTAACGACGCATATGCTTGACAAAGTTTTTGTCAAAGATTTTTTTTAATAATTTTTACTGACCCTAAATTTAACTTGTTCACAACAATAAGCAAATTATACTTAGAATGTACATAATCATATGTATAGAGAGTCCTTAAATACTGACGACTTCTAATGCTATGTATAAGCTTTACTGTATACAGCAAAGTAGCAGTTTGTGGTGTCAAAGTCAAAATTCACCAACGTAGAATACAAAGTAATATAATGTATGTTTAAAAGTTGGAGAAAATGACGTTTCTTGAACGGCAGTAGAGTTTTGGACTTACATTGTCCAAAACTCTACTGCCGTTCAACAAAGTAATATACCTACGAAGAAAAATCTACAACTGATACATAGGAAGGAAGACGCTAATGTGACAAATATGTTAAAAAAAACATCAGCTACTAACGTTTTTTTTTAATTAAGAAGGTGTAAATAGTTCCTGAAGAAAAGAGTTACTACTTTTATATTTAATTTATAATAAACATAGGGTCAGTAGTTAGGAATACTTTTATAATTAGGTACTATATAACTTAGGTATATAGAATCAGGTTAAAAAAAAATTGGATACTTATGATTACGGTAAATATGGCATGGTGTATTTATTATATTGTCAACGGTATATTTAGGAGATATAAATATAGAAAAACAAAGTATTAAAAGGTAAACGTAATGCTAAAAATAAATTTTGTACTAAATTTTGGCTGTTAAAAAGGCACAATATTTTAAGAAAATTTTAGGCGTCAATTCGGATTAGCTTTTTGGCCTTTAGTTCTTAAATATTTATTTAACATGTTAAAAATAATGAATAAAATACTTAAATGTTTAAAATTTGACCTTTATTTATTCTCAGTTCGATATTAAGACAAAATATTAATAATCTTGCATCAGTGGCCTATCAGCTGGTATGTTGCCCCCTGCTCATCCCTAAAAGCTGGATATGCTTGCACTTCCTATCCAGTGTTATGTAACCGCGAATAACGTGTCGGAAACGGTTATTTTAGGAAAATTTAACATTCAATCTTAAATTCTTAATATGTTATAACAGTGGCGGATACAGAATTTTGTCGAGGGGGGGGGGGCTAAAAAAAAGAAGTGAATTCTAAAAAAAAAGCGAAAATCTTAGTTTCAAAAGTGACTTCTAAAAAAATTTTGACCTCTCATACACCCTATAATTTTCAAGGCTCACCGTAAAATAGCACTCATTTGGTAAAACTCAGGGGGGGGGTGAAATAGCCTTCGCCCCCCCTGGATCCGCGCCTGTATTATAATTGCCTGTAGGAACCACATATACACTATATTGCCAATACAAACAGCCGCACGAAGCAAGAAGATACCCATCGTGCGAATCAAAAATAACCTGAACTTGGGCCCGTGGCGCTTCCGCAAATGCGCAGTAGGGAAAAAATTAGGCAACCGACACGATATAACAGATCGTAAACAGAACCGGCTCGCCGTTGTTTGTATTCTTATTCGTCGCCATCTTTTGTTTCGTTCGTTCGTGTGTGGTTATAATTTCCAAGTTTTGGGTGTTAATATTTATAAAACTTTACTTAAGAAAAATTTATTTTGTTAATTTGTAAGTTGTTATTCGTTTCCATCTTTTTTTACGTTGTATTCGTTCGGATGTCCCGTGTGTTATTGTGGATATTATTTTTAAGTTTTGGGTGCGAATATAGGTATAAAACTGTACCAGACATTTTGTTATTGTTATAGCGACTTGTGTCTCAAGATGGGTAGAAAAAAGTGCATGATCCTTTTTTGCACGAATCGCGGTTCAATACCAGGAACAAGGTATTTCAGGTATGTAAAATATTGGTTATACTTAGTTTTATTTGACCATAAACTGTAGACGCCCGAACTAACGGGTGAATTTAAATAAAAGCTTGTAAAAATATTTTGAAAGTCGGTCCTGTCAAATGTTTACATCAAGAAGCAAATTTCCGAGCTGCGCAAACTCAACAGACCCTGATCATCTACCTACAGTGGTGTCTAGGGGCTGGTGTTATCATTCAATTATGGTATTAGCAATATAGTGTATGTATATGTGGTAGGAACGTTAAAGAATAGTTTATATTACAGTGGTCCAAATAATATTGTATAATACCTTGCATATTGATTTGGCCAACAAATTAATAGACCCTTACCACTGTTTTATGATTACCCTCCCCCCAGACAAAATTCTAGCTACACCAGTGAGTTCAAGATCTATTAAAAACAATCGTTTTTGCGGGCCAATCTTAGTTACCTACGTAAAATTGTTTAGACCATTGCCGATTAAGAACCAAATAATAGGTAAATAAATAAACTCAACAAGACAACAAAGATATAGGGGAAAGGAGGATAAGATGGCGAATCGGGTAAGATGACTAATTGGAAAATTCCGATTTATTGTAATTAGATAGCGCCACTTGGTTGATTGCCGAGTGTAGTAGTTGTGCTTCGTAAGTTGCCTATGTATTAACATCAAAATCTGACTGACGATGTTTCTCCATTTGTGTTTAATGGTTATGTCATTATAATATTAGTGTAAGACGAAATAAGCTTTATAGCGTTTGTGTTGAATCTTATTTTCAATCGGTAAGTATTTTCTTCAATGTTATGGTATTGTTTATCCATAGCCCATTAAGTTTTCGTGAAATAATATCTCTTTGTTCGTTAATACAAAACTCGATTCAAAATTTCCTGGTCGGCTAAGATGACGAATTCGCTAAGTGGGCAAGATGGCGAATTCGTTATCTTACCCGACCGAAGGATGTGGCGGCATTATTTAATGTGGCTTACGATAAGGTAGCCACAATAAAAAATGCCGTACAATCTTTCAGAGCAACTGGATTAGTCCCACTTCTCAAATATTTAATGATTCTGACTTCGAACCCTCAATGACCACAGACAAGATACAAGCCTTCCAAGAATGTCGAAGAAAACTTAGACCATGATGTACCGGAACTACCAGATGTCACTAATGCTCTTTCAGCAAATATTCACTGCAGTAGGAGGAACATCTCAAAATACTTCCTCTAATGTCTTGGATATTTCACTACCAGGGCCGTCTAATGCAGAATCATTAAATTGTCTACCTCACTTGCCTATTGCTGCTTATAAAGAAAAGAGACCGAGGAAGAAGCTACCTACTATGCATAGGTATAACGAGTACCCCTGTTAAAAGTGCATTAGAAGAAAAAGAGAATGAAAGAAAAACTAACGAGAAGAAAAAAGAAATTAATCGAAGGGGAGAAGAGAATAAAATAAAGAAAGTTGAAATAAAGAAAAAGCAGATCAAAAAAGGCAAACATGTCAGAAAAGTGAGGTTTGACGATCATGATGATGGGGAATCCGCTGACTCCTCCATATCAGTAAATTACATGGAAGAAGATGACGATAATGTGGAGGAATAAGAAGAAATTTGTTTAATTTGTAACGATTTTGGAAAAAATGAAATTTGGTACGCCTGTTCCCTCTGTCGTTAATGGGTTCATGCAGCATGCTCAGGACTGACATCTGCAGAAGCGAAGCGCAAAGCATATATTTGCGACTTTTGTGACAATAACTAATATATCTTTCTACCTACTGTTTTTCTATTAGTCAATAATCCTCGGCATCTTACCCATACATGAGGGCGAGATGACAAATTTGTCATAAAATTTTGAACTTACGAAAAAAAATGTACAGTGAAGATATATAGCATGATAAGAAGCAAACTGTTGGGAACTAAAATTATCCTGAATGCTCTAATGTACGAAACAAAGTTTTAGGGCAAAATATGACGAAGAAAATAAAAATATATGCTTACTGTCGTCATCTTGCCCTCCTTTCCCCTAGTACCTACTTAAAGGTAGCTTTGGTCAACTAATTATTTTCTCGAGAAAATAACTTTGTGGATATGTATATTTTAAATACTGTATCCCAAATTACTTAACAATATATCAATATCAAGGAATTATGTGTATAATCTACAGTCATGTAGTTTTGTTTAACATCCAAAAAAGTAACAACTGTTATTAGGGTCAATGTTTAAATTTAAAAAAGATTTAACAATATAAAATTATGTTTGTGGATTAATTAATTAATTTGACAAAATAATTGTTTCTATTAAACTTTTCCCTAATTAAGAATACTTTATGGGAGTAGGTATAACAAAAACGGAAACCAGCTTAGCGTCGCGATACATATAATACAAAACTAACAATGAGCAAATAAAAAATAAATAAATAAATTACAATTAAAAACAGAACGTTTATCTATTTACAAGTTTCGAGTTTTTAAATTAACTGATCACTAATTAATGTTCATTTAATTTATCCTGACTTCTACTACTGCCTCGGAATCCTTTTCTGCTAAGACTCTCCAAGTAAGCCGCAGGCGCCCAGCCCTCAACTGAACTTCCTGCATAAAAAAACAAATTATTAATAAATATGTACAACATTTTTTTCTAACCACCTAAAAATGCTGTATTCAACAAGAACTAAACAAATAATACTAATGACCACCATCTCCGAGAACCGAGAACCGAGAATGTTACCTTTTTATAATATCCTTGTAAGCTGAGGGTAACTTTAGAGTAATTGTATGATGCTCTAAAATGAATTAGGGTAACTCGAGTATATGAACCTGGCAGCGGCGGTGCCGGGGGGGGGGGGGGGGGTAGGTTTGGCACTAGCCTACCCTAAAAACATGGGAACTCCGTGGGGGAAGGAGGATTGACTATGGCATTTTCTATGGGAAAGAAGTGGTATTATAGAAGGATGTAATAAAAAAAAGAGAACGATGATGACTTTTTTTTAGACGTCAGTTTAGACAAGAGGGGAGTTTTGTTTACCCACTTGTCCCCAAACATCCTGGCGCCGCCACTGGGTCACGGTTAATATAAATAAAGTGGCTCTAGCAGTGGCGTAACGGGGGGGGGGGGGGGGCAAAATCAAAAAAAGATATAAAATATAATTGGGCAACATAAAAAATCTTTCACGGCAACGCTATCAATAACGCGCCAAATAAAATAACAAATCATCCTCCCAGTAACTACAGCTTCAGCAGAAAGAAGTTTTCCCACTTTAAAAAGATTAAAAACATATGTGAGAAACCATTCAGGCGAAGAGCGTACAACAAGTTTAGCTTTAATAAGTATTCATCAAAAAATCCACATTGATATATAAAATAATCAATATATTTTGTCAAAACAGGAGACGAATTACGGTTTAGTTTTAGGCAAAAAAATATGTTGTGCTTTTAGTTTATTTTTAATTTTTATTTTTTCGATAAATAAAAAATATACTTTTAATATTTTTTTGGTTAATTATGCTTATTTCATGAAGAAGTTTTTGTTTAACATATATATATTATCCGTTTTATATTATCACCAATATTAGAGTATTTGTATAATTCACTGCAAGTTTCTTTAAATGTATGTATTTTTTTATTTTGAAATTTTTTTTGATTTTCCAAAAAAGGGTTTTTTGGGCGTGGCACCCGAGAAATTTTTCGCCTTCGACAATTTGCCTGCGGCGCTGGCTCGTCACTTTCCTTACCCATTTGAGCCCCCCCCCCCCCGAACTCAAATTCTGGCTACGCCACTGAGTTCTAGTGAGGTCTATTGACGCATTCGCCATTTTGTTGTTTGATTAATATTTCGTTAACTTTTCCTTTTATCCAAAACTACCGACATTTGAAGCATAATTAGCTACAATTTAAAGTTAAACAATTTTGAACTTGAAAAAATGGACAAATTTCATAAATTTTCGTTTTTTGTTTTCATTAATTCATTAGTTCAAATTTTTTAGTTGAAAACTGTAGGTAATTGCTACTGGCCCATTTTTAAATGAAGTGAAAAGGATAAGAAATATTAGTTAAAAAATTAAATGGCGAATGCATCACTAGACTTAACTCTTAATGCACTTTTTGTATTGATCGGAATACTTTGCAAATTAATAATTTTCTCAATGTTCGTGGATTTTGAAATACGTATTGAGGTTGTATAGCACCTAATAGCAAAAAAAGACATTGTATGAGTAGAAATGCCACCACCTGTTTTTTTGGTAATCGATATAGTCTATGTAAAAAATTTCAAATGTTAGCCCAAAAATAATTTTTGAAAATAAAACACTTTGTTCTCAAAACCATTTATGAAGCTTGCACAAAACTAAAAGGCCAACTCTTTTAAATGGAGCGTTCAACATAATGGACTTTTTCACTTTAATCGCGCGAGATTAACATCCTGAACTAGAATCTATTGAAAATATATCTCAATATTAAAAATCTTTCTAGAGAATCACAAACTTTTTCTAAAAACAATTTAAAAAACACGACGTGAAAGCCGTAAGTTTAAAAACATAAAATAAAAATAGATGTACGTATGATGACATCTTAATAACCGCGCAATTCTTTTATTTGCCGGTCGTGCGACCAATTACAGTTTAAGCGACAGGAAATCTGATTCGAGACCTTAGTTAGGTAGGAGTGCGTCGTTTAGAGAGCGATCGGTTGGTGCCATTGCTTGAAATTGTTGTGACGCGGGTAAGTTGTTTCGCTTGTTTTTATCAACGAGCGTATTTTTCGTAATTGGATTCTCAGTAGAAAATTAAAAATTTAAAAATGTGACCGTCAAAAATAAAATTTTTTCTTGCTTTATACAATAGAAACAAAATCAAAATTTAATGAAAAAACTCATTAAAATTTTTCAGACGGTTTTTTTTTTCACAAAGTAAAGAAAGAGAAAAGAAAAAACATTTAATATATAATTATAAAGAACGGTGTGCCTGAGGAGAAAAACGCAAGAGATCATTTTTATGCAGAATTGACCAGGCTAATCCGAAATAATATCCACATGGAAAAATATCAGTGGCGTCCCACTTTTTTTCTAAAAAATATATAATCGCTTCCTCTTAAAGTTTTAAAAATAATTATTCTATTGGCGATAAAGCTAAAACGAACGGAGATATCGAGTTACGGTTTTAATATTTTTTCTAGCAAATTTCATCTACTTTTCGATTATGGTATCATAATTATACCGTATGATTTATTTTTTCGGAGTAAAATCAAAAAATGTGTTATTATTACAAATTGCGCCCTCTAGCATTTTTTTTTTTAGAACTATTATGGACAAATAAATACGACTGGTGAAAGTGCATACATTTCTCTTCCAAACAGATTTTAGTTTGCTAAAATCGGATAAGTCGTTTATAAGTTACAGCGATTTAAATGATTACACTTTCAACACCCTCTTATTAAAGTCGGTACGCCAATGAGCATAAGACCAAAATGATGCATAATTATCCAAGCTTTTTAATAGTGTTACCAAAGATATACCTTAATGTGGAATTTTCGGAGATATGTAAAATTTTAAAATTTACTTATCAATTACGCTCTCTTGCAGCAAAATGCGGAACTTAAAAATTATTTCCAGGATTTTCTCATGGCCACTTTAGTTATTATTTTTTTCCCCCGATTTTCTATGCCCAGCAGTTTCCGAGATACGGCCGGTGGCCATCCATAATGGGACACCCGGTACTATATTTATATGAAAAGTGCCAAAAAAACATTAGCCTTTTGGGTGCTAAATAAATAACTGAAGTAAAACAATATTTATTGATGGGTTTAAATGGCACCATTTGGCAGGAAGGAGGTTTTGTATTCGGACATGGCCTCTTAGGGTACCTTTATCTTAAGAACTTACTCCATTGGCCATTGGATTAGAGTGAAGTCTAGTGATGCATTCGCCATTTCATCTTTTGATCAATATTTCTTATCCTTTACGCTTTATTCAAAAGCGGCCAAATGGCCGTCCGTGAGTAGCAATTGCCTACAGTTTTGAACTAAAGAAATTTTGAATAATAAATTAATTAAGTAAAAAAACAAAATTTGTGAAATTTGTCCATTTTTCTTTTCTGGTTTTATTACTTTATAAAGTCAATCATGTTTACCTTTAAATTGTAGAAGATTATGCTTCATATGTCGTTATTTGCCCGATTTTTGGATAAAAGGAAAAATTACCGAATTATTGATCAAAAAACAAAATGGCGAATGCCTAGAACTCACTATTAATTTCAAATTTTATTACAGCAATATCAACCAAATTACCGATATATACATAAATGTACTGCTTTAATCACAAATCATTTTTCCTACAATCACGCCAATTTCAACCATGGTCCTTTTTAAACCTTTTAAATAAAATAACATAATAAAGCATGACACTTTCTGGTATATACAGAGTAAAACTTTTAACTGGAATAAATTCCGTAACAAAGAATCCTCCATTTGTTAAAAATATTCAAAAACAGGGGTCTTTTTTTATTTAGATAATAATTTCTTCTTTGCATTACCCTTATTCGGAAAAGAAAAATCTCAATATTTTGTTTTTAATTGCAAATGCATGTATACAGGGTGATTCATAAGTTAATACTTCTTTTTACCTGTGTATAGAAGGCATTAAAAATAAACAACATTTTTAAATACCTTTTTTCAAAAAACTCAAAAATAAGGTACTCACATTCATTTATTACACTATGGATCAAATACGGCTCTGCCTAACTTGCCCGTTAAATAACATTAAGAAAACTTCTGGGTGTAGGATGAGCCCGCAAGGGAAAGCGTTCTGCGCATAATCTCGAGGCAGCAGCCGCACTTTGACGACACTCCGTAAATTAGCACCGTATCTACAAGTTCATTCTTTTTAAATTTTACCATTTTCACGTGTCACCCATTTAAAAATAAACTTGCTTCAGAAAAACACACTGCAGCGTATTGCCAAATTACTTACCACCGAACCGTAAATTGCACGACTAATAAGAGATAAGACAAATAACATAAAGTATAGCAGGCTACGTTTTGATACCCAGGCCCGCACTTAGATTTTATACTAATGTATCTCGCCTATTTTTTGTTTTTTGAAAAAAGGTATTTGAAACTCTTATAATTTTTTTATACACAGCTAAAAACGAAGTATCAACTTAGGAATCACCCTGTATATGTTCACTTAATTAATTTCTGATAAGTAAGAAAAAATATTTCTCAAATACTTTTTAAATTTTGTGTGGTGCAGTTAAGTAATACAATTTTAAGAAACTTAGGAGTGTATAAGTAAGCTTACACCAACAACAATATTGACAATATCAGCTATCAATCATAGGGCCCACCAGGATTACTGAAATACAAAAAAATAAAAGAGGTACCCGTATTTTTCGATTTCTTCCAGGAATGGATGAGTTCTTTGTTACCGAATTTATTTCAGTTAAAGGATTCACCCTGGATTTTTAATCGAGTTCGACAGCCTAAGAGTACATAAAACAGATAATTATTTATACAATAAAATAATAATACAAAATACGATTACATTGTACCTAATATAAAAAATAATAAAATAAAATCTTTATTAAAAATTTTGAAATAAACATAAAGTATAAACAAAATACAACAAAAACGTTTCTTTTTATATAATTTTTAAAAAAGTTTATAACTGTATTCTATTTTATCACAGCTACTACTTAGGTCATGATTACTTTTTAAAATATATTTACAAATCAAATGAATTTAAAAAATGTACATTCCAAATCACAAGAAGCAGAAAGGAAAAAGTAATCATGCATTGACTTACCAACAACTTTAACAAACCACCAACCCGCACAGCCAACTTTCAAAAGTTCAACAATGTCGCCTTCGCGCATGTTTACTTCACTGCTTCCAATGGCACAGTAATCGGCCAAGGCTAGATATCTGCCCCTCTAAAAAACCATCATTATGTCTAAATTTTTTATTGTCTAATTTTTCTAACAGCATTAGTATAGAGTAAAGTCCTGTGGTTTAGAATAGAGGAAGTATACCTCTACATTGAATAAAATAAAATGGTGCATGAAAACAAAAATATAATGTGCTTAAAAAAATTATAAACTAAAGCAGGTTATGAAAGCGATTGTTAATATTATGGCCATCCTAATGTATTAGGTATGTATCGGGAGTCCCATTATGGATGGCTATCGGCCGTATCTCGGAAACTACTGGGCTTAGAAACTCAGGGAAAAAAATCGTAATTAAAGTGGCTAAAAAAAATCCTGGAAATTATTTTTAAGCTCCGCATATTGCCGCAAGAGGGCACAATTTAAAATTAAATATTGAAATTCTAAATTTCTCCGAAAATTCCCACATTAAGGTATACCCTTGGTAACATTATAAGTAAGCTTAGATAATTCTGCATCATTTTGGTTTAGGGCTCGTTGGCGTACCGACCTTAATAAGAGTGGGGGAAGCTATTGAAAGTGTAAACATTTAATTAACTGTAACTTCTAAACGACTTATCCGATTTTACTAAACTTAAGCTTGTTTGAAAGAAAAAGTAAATTTTAAATGTTTTAGCCATTCGTACAAGATAGTTCCTAATAAAATAGCTAGAGAGCGTAATTTGTGATAGTGATGAGTAATAGTTTTTTTTATTTTATACCAAAAACTCAAATCATACGATATACTATGACATCATAATAGGAAAGTAGATTAAATTGGCAAGAAAAAATGTGTAGACCGCAGTTCAACATCTTCTTTAGTTTTAGAGTTATTGCCAAAAGAATAATTTTGACACTTTAATTGAAGATGTGATTGTTTTCATAGTTGTTATCAAGCATTCCACGACAAAAAAATATGTTTAACTTTTATGATTATGGAAGTTTGTCACTCATTATTCCTATGGCCCAAAACTACTTGTTAACAGTGGCGGCTCGCGGTCTTAAAAAATGGTGAAGGGCCAGGTATAGTGCAGGTACTTAAACAAACATTGACTAAAAACCCGTGTAACAAAACGTCTCTCTTATCCTTATCTGTCCAACGACTGAATGGAGTTTCCAACAAATTACAAACTATGTCATTAATTGGGTTCATTTTTAAAACACACAACTAAGTAGGTAGGTACCTACACTACTAAATTAACTGAAAAATAAAATCAAAACTTTTTAATCAAACAGTAAATCACGTAAAATGATATCTATAACCGTAAGTTTCGCGAAGCCTCAAAATAAATACCTTAAGGTTAGGCGAAACAATGGTGCATATACGATGATATATTTTTAAATTGCCCTTCATCATAATGCAAATTGTTACATGCTGTTTGCGTGGCTGACGTCACGTAACCATAGCAACGATAAATATCAAAGCCATGTTGGGCGTTGGGTCTTCACTTTCTTTGAGCTAACGGACACGGTCTCTGGGGCGCGCTAAAATGCACGAGTGTTTATAATTTTTGTCCATCGGAGTTAACCGTGGCCCTATTATGCATATAGCTACATTCGGGTTAAGTTAATATTATTAATTTAACCATAATTATTTTTTAAGGGCTAAAATGGTATCTGTATTGGTACATTAATATTTGATATTGTCGAAAAAATATCCTCTTGATTTTATTTTTTTTTTCACCTGACGAGCCGCTTTCCTCCTGGTTTTATTTATTTTTTGGTGAAGAGCCCCTTCACCTACTTCACCTGACGAGCCGTCACTGCTTGTTATTCATATAATTATCGAATACTTCTAATTTACACATAATTCGAATATGATATTTAAAAAATTAATTTAGACACCTGTAAAACAAAATGGACAGGTTTCCATGAAGATAAATAATTTGACATAGTTGCCAATTGATTTAATTTTGACAGGGGTTGATTTCGTTTTACGGCTATCTAGATCTATTTTTTAAAATACCATATTAGAATTATACCTAAATTATAAATTTTCCCTAATTATATTATTAATTCTAAAGTAGTATTTGGGTCATGAAATAACACTCGCACAATCATAAAGTTAAAAAAAACTTTTTGTCGTGGATTATTGACAACGAAACTATGAAAACAATCACTTCTTCACTTTAAGTGGTAAAGGTTATTATTTTGGCAATAACTCTGAAACGAAAGAAGATATTACACTGGGGTTTTCACAGTTTTTCTTGCAAATTTAATATGCTTTCTGATTATGATGTCATAGTTTATGATTTAAGTTTTCGGGATAAAATAAAAAAAAACCGTTATTATTATAAATAACTCCGAAGCAAACAAAGATACCGAACTGCGGTTTTCACGTTTTTTCTTAATAATTTAATCTACTTTCCGCTTATGATGTCCCAATTATACCATATGATTTAAGTTTTTGGTATAAAATCAAAAAACTATTATTATTACAAATTGTGCCTTCTAACAATTTTTTTAGGAAATATCGTGTACCAATGGATACGGCAATTAAAAGTACTTACCTTTCTCTTCCAAACAAGCTTAAGTTTACTAATATTGGATAAGTCGTTTAGAAGTTATCGTAAAAAAAATGATAGCACTTTCCATAACTTTCTCCGCTCTTATCATATGTCAATGAGCCCTAAACCAAAATGATGCAGAATTGTCTAAGCTTTCTAATGATGTTACCAAAGTATACCTTAATGTGGGAACTTTCGGAGAAATTTAGAATTTGAATATTCAATTTTCAATTGTGCCATCTTGCGGCAAAACTTAAAAATTATTTCCAGGATTTTCTCTTAGCCACTTTAATTACGTTTTTTTCCCTGAGTTTCTATCCCCAGTAGTTTCCGAGATACGGCCGGTGGCCATCCATAATGGGTCACCGGTTCTTCGACACCTTGATGTAAGTATTAGTTAATAAATAAATCAAAAAGTAAGGGTTATTGAGATTAATAATAATTTTGATCTACAATAGACTGTCTGGAATCAAGAAATAGGCATGAGGCACTTAATAAAAACCTACATTTTTGGAATTGCGTCTTGATGATGAAAAATACTAACAAAAATTTTAGAAATAACTTATGGTTTTACAATTTAGAACTTATTTCCTATCTATCTAGGTATAATATTAAGCTAGACAAAGCTAGTTTACGAGTCACACACTTTGTTCGTTGTTATTCAATAACCAAAAGTAAAAAGTATACATTTATGCAAGTAGGTACTGCTATTTTGACAAAGTTAAGAAACAAAAAAGTCCATATAATTTTTATCATCTATTGTAAAGTCCTTTTAACATGACAAGCAGACAAAACAAAAACATTTTTTTATACCGATTTTATCAGTTTGTTTGATTGTGTTGAATAAAACTACACTTTGCTAAATTTGTACAGGGACATTATTTTAAGTGTCTCACCCGATTGGCGACTTTGCTATCGACCAAAATAAAAAAACAATTATGTATTCCCTAATAGCTTTTAGTGAAGAAGCCAAATTTGATGTAAAAAAAAATCTATGTTTACAAATTTGACAGATACGACGCCATATTGGATTTACTTAAATGACAACCCTACTTTATAGTAAGCCAGCTGCATTCACCTATTTGTTCCAACATTAAAAATGTATAGTTATCAACATTTATTTTTAGCCGTTCCGGAGATACGAGGCTTCGAAGTTGGTGATTTTGTTATCATCGAATTTACAGAAGCTTTGAGATTAGAAACTCAATTTTTTTTGGAGATACCTACGTAATTTTTCATGGCGGAGCCACCCATGCTATTGCCATATATGTCAGATGTCAAAAAATTACAAATACGACGCCATTTTGAATTTTTTTAAATGGCAGCCCACATTTATAACTACGTCAGTTAATAGCATATCGCGGTCTGATTTCAAAAATATATAATTGTCGATATTTATTTCCAACCTTTACGGAAATACGACCGTATCAAAAACTGCATCGTACGATTATGTGTTTTAAGTGTCTCACCCCATTAAAAAATAGAAGCTTTGTGATTAAAAAATCAATTTTTTTTTGCAGTTACGTAATTTTTTATTGCAAAGCCACCTATGCTATTGCCACATATGTCAGATGTCAAAAAATTACAGTTACGACGCCATTTTCAATTTTTTTAAATGGCAACCCACAATTATATTTATGTCAGTGTATTGCATTTGGCGGTCCGATTTCAAAAATATATAGTTGTCGATATTTATTTCCAACCCTTACCGAAATACGACCGTATCAAAAACTGCATCGTACGATTATGTCTTTTAAGTTTTTGATACGGTCGTATTTCGGTAAGGGTTGAAAATAAATATCGACAACTATATATTTTTGAAATCGAACCGCGAAGTGCAATTTACGGACGTAGTTATAAATGTGGGTTGCCATTTAAAAAAATTGAAAATGGCGTCGTAACTGTCATTTTCTGACATCTGACATATATTACAATAGCATGGGTGGCTCCGCCATAAAAAATTACGTATCTCCAGTAAAAATTAAGTTTCTAATCTCAAAGCTTCTGTTAATTCGATGATAACAAAATCACCAACTTCGAAGCCTCGTATCTCCGGAACGGCTGAAAATAAATATTGACAACTATACATTTTTAAGGTTGGAACAAATAAGCGAATGCAGTTGGCTTACTATTAGGTAGGGTTGCCATTTAAGAAAATCCAATATGGCGTCGAATCTGTCAAATTTGTAAACATAGATTTTTTTTGACATTAAATTTGGCTTCTTCACTAAAAGCTATTAGGGAATACATAATTGTTTTTTTATTGTGGTCGATAGCAAAGTCGCCAATCGGGTGAGACACTTAAAATAATGTTGTACTTCTTCCTAGAGGATTAGTTAGGATATAAAAAATCAGTGAAGTTTGTGCAACTCAAGCAAAAAAACCTTACAGTGAAAAAACAAAAGTAAAAAAAAACTTAAAATAAAAGACACATAACTTACTAGAACTAAATAAAGATACGGAACTGCAGGCTTTTTAACAATGCTTAACATAAAAGGTGGTGGTGGTATTTACACTACTGCCTATGAAATAGGCTACCACGCGGCCAACAACTGTGCTTGAACCCTTCACCCCATGCTGCAAAAAATGTATAATAAACTAACAAAACGTTGACAAAAGCATTATTATCTTTTGGTGTAACCGCAACCTTAATTAAACCTCCTCCTTAAAGCATGAAATATCTAAAAATTGATCGGAACTATCCATTTCGCATTGTTACTAATTTTCTTAAAGATGGAAAGTTACTTTTTTTAAAATAAAATACTGGGTAAACCTTGTAAAATTGATATCCTATCTGGTAATTTTAATTTGGAACCATGTAACGACAAAAAGTTTTTTATAATTTTCAATGTAGTAACAATACAAGTGAACTGTTCTCATTCATTAAATGCTAAATCGAATAATATACATCACAAAATAACAAGTGACTCATAGGCAGAACATACAAAAACAGACTTACTGAAATAACATGTTCATCATCGTCACTATTACTGCAATCGGATGACCAGTTGCCCTCCACGCACTCCACGCCGTCCTCCAAGTGGTTGTTTGAAGATTCGTTATCACAGCTCATTGCCCGTTGTTGATGCACTTCATTTGGAGGTCCAGTCGAAATTGGTCTTTGAGTTTCCCAAGACGTGGTTTGTCTTAAAGGCCTGAAGATAAAAAATTTGTTAATAATGATATGTTTAAATATTTGCTCTCTTGTAGTGGCATAACAATATAACCTTCCAGAAATTAGTAAACATTTGATTCCAAAGAAATATCCTGAAGGAAAGCGTGTGTCACCATTTCTGTAAGAACCTAAATTTTAAAATAATTAAAATGAACTTATCCAGCGGTAAATTTGCCATTTTATATTTTGCAACACTTACCTATGAGTTGCAGCATATTGTTTAATTTTTTCTCCCTTAATTTCCTCTAGCTGATTAAACAGGACCTTTTTGATCTCGTTTACCCAAGATTGTTTTTGCTCCAAATTTACTGCTTGAATTGTATGAACTTCCTGTCGTGCTTGCAACCAAACCTCAAACCTTCTTACGTCACCTTTGACACTTTCTGTCAGTCCAACCTGTTAAATAAAATAAATATACTTTTTAAATATAAAATTGTAAACCCACCTACACGATCAATAGTCAAATGTTTTTGCTAATTATTCTATTCATAATAATATTAATGACGATATGTTACTGTTACTGTTATGTTAGATTTTGTCTATTCGGATTAAGTTCATCTATAAATTAGAATATTTTTTTTTTGTAAAAATTGTCCATTATTTTATAAATGCATCTACTGACCTGTGACATATTTAGACAGTGCTTATATTGATAAGTAGCCTTGTTTCTCTCAGCCTTTGATACAGGTTTGCAGAACAGTAATGTTTTCTGGTAGAGGAATAAATGTCTTCTTAACGGTTTAAGTCTAAGTCTCAAGTCTTTTTTGTTTTCCACCCAAACCGAAAAAGAACCTTGAAGTAACAGTTCGCCTTGCTGGGAAAGATCTCCTGGGAATCCAGTAATAGAAATTTGATGCATTGAATCGTTGACACATTTTAGAACAATTAACATGCAATCTAAGGCTTGCTGCAACTCTTTGCAACATTTTCCCTCATCGGAGTACCGTAAAAGGTCCTTCAGCAAAAGTTGGTATTTCGTAATACGCTGTACTGGTTTAAGGAGATACGCTGCTAATGGAAGTTTGTGACCTAATTTCTTTTGACAAGCGATGAAAAAAGGGGCTAGTTCATGAGAACTTTCTCGAACTTGCTCTGATTTGGTAATATTTTGACAGTAGAA
Source organism: Polydrusus cervinus (assembly GCA_935413205.1). Classification (NCBI taxonomy): domain Eukaryota; kingdom Metazoa; phylum Arthropoda; class Insecta; order Coleoptera; family Curculionidae; genus Polydrusus; species Polydrusus cervinus. The sequence goes on from OW284520.1 coordinate 5,966,967, forward strand.
GCTGTAGAGTCTCAGGAATTTCTCGCGCTAAAAGAAAAACTGTATTAGAGTATTTCGCCTTAAGTTGATAAAGGTCTAATAGTACATTAATCTTTCCTTAAAGAGAAGCTGATAAAAAGGTTTTGGACTCGCATTGTCTTTATTTGTTTTACATCACAACATTTCAACTTCCAATACCTTCAGTATTCACCTGAAGACGACTGGAGATACTTACCAGTTGCAACGTTGTGATGTAAAATAAATAAAGTCAATGCAAGTCCCAAACTCTTCTAAAAATATTAATAAGCATGATAAAGACTTGGTTTTAAATATAATGCTTGCATTGGCATGAAATATCTAAGATTAGGAAATTTGTATTATGGGTACTTTCCATGACACAACTAAAAGAAGATATGATACCGCGCAGGTGGGCGTGACTTTCGTGACGTCACCTAGTGAGTAAAAACCGCCATATTGCGATATTCTCCGTTGTTTGAATTATGTACCAGTCGTTTATTTCTGATAACTGATTTGTAAAGTTAGGTACTGAAAAATGAGGTGTGCGGTATATGGTTGTATAATGTCGATAATAAACGCAAGAGTTTTACGCCTGATGTCCAATTTTAAGGAATTACAAGGTGTTTGGAAGCGTGTGTGTAAACGCAACGATAAGTTTAAAATTAAAAATGCTGGTGCTTACTCCAAATCAATTTCAGTGACGATGACCATGAATGAAATTTTGAAACACGAATTGTTGAAAAATACACCTGACAAATATCGACCTTGTTTATTTTTTTTACTCTGTATATTCATTCTTTGAAATCAACTCTTCGATATTATGTTCGAAGGGCAAAAATGTTATTTTTTGATGTTCATGTATTTTTGTAGCAAAGAATTAAAATGATGCGACCCTTTCTAGGAAAAGAAAAATGAAAAATAAACAATAACCTAAATTTTGTATTAAAACTTTTTATGTAAAATAAATTAAGAACAATTTTTTTTTTGAACGAATACTAGACACGGGTCAAAATATTTTAAGCTCTTTTCTATACAAAAAAATATTGGACAGTGTGTCGTTTTCCAATTTCCATATTTGCAAGGTATACCTACTTAAGTTGTTCGTGTCAAGTATATCAACTTTTAGAGTAAACGGTTAAATATTCATTTCTATTGTCTATGTTTATAATTATTTTAAATAAAGATATTTCTTATTATTATTGTTATTTTTATTATTATTAACTTTCCCAAATAATGTCATCATTTATTATTAATTCTATTTGTGCATATCATCTTCAAAGTACTCGGAGTCCAAATATTTATATTTTCAAATAATTTAAAAATAATATTTTTGCTTGTAAAATAAGTAACATGCTGTTTTCATGTAAAATTTTAGTCTAAATGAATTCCTACGTACTTTAAAGAAGTTTTCCTGTTAGCATAATCACATCAAAAAGTTTTAGTTAAGGAATCTATCTATATAAAATGTATGTTTTAAGATTTAAGTCCTTGCCTTTTAATAACGTAAACTACGCTTTGCCGTATTTATAATTCGGCGCATTCAATTCAAAAATTCCTCACTAGGTGAGTGTGAGTGCGCACCCTGTTGATAGCATATCTTGTGTAGTTGTATCATGGGTACTTTCAAGCCAAAAGCTCTAACCAGTTATCGGTAGGTATGAGAAATATTCTATCCTCGCGAATTATTCTAATTCTACTTGATGACTTGCTCCATCTAAATTTTGTGACTGGTAAAAGCTTGCCGCTATTATTAAATCAGTAATTCTTACCTTTTGAACAAAACACAAAGCAACTAAATCAGTTGAAGATATACAATTCTCTAAGTCTTTAAGAAAATAATCCGAATGAAAACGGTAAATTTCATCCAAATTTCCAAAAATCACATCGAATTTTTCGCTTGCGTTAAGTGGAACAAGATGTTGAAACTCTTCTAGATGTGCTTGCTCTTTATAACCCTGGAATAAAATTTTACGAGTATTGTTATTGGTGTTATATAACGGAATGTTTTACTAAGCTATTAAACAGGGCAATAATAATTAAAAATAGAATTAGTGAAGTTAATTATTGGCTTTTAAAAGAGTGCTTTGGTTTTACGTTGCATAATATAAGGTTGGTTGTAAAACGAACATTTTTAATACATTTGTAGGTAGCATAGCGAAGATGTTCTTGTAACCAATACATTTTGGGGGGGGGGGACTGCAGCCTCGGACAAAAATCATTGTTTACAAACCCAGTAATATACGTTTTGGTGGTAAAAGCGATGAGTATTTTGAGCAGGAAGACTTTTTTTAGAAGTAACTTTTGACTGGGCGAAGAAGTTTCGGGAGGAAATAGTTATTTACGATATAAGTGTTGTAAAGATTCATATTACAACACGAGATGTTAAAGTTGTCAAACGAGGCGTCAGCCGAGTTTAATAAAACATCGAGTGTAGTAATATGAATTTACAACAAGAATATTGTACAAAATTTTATCTACTCTTATCTATGAATAAAAATATTTGGCAAAAGGCATTTTAAAAAATAAAAATGCACCTGCTATTAAGTTTACTAATCAAGTTTTTTATGTTACCTTTCGCATAGTTACTGTTTCGCATGGTTACTGTCGAAACTTTGTCAAACAAATCCAAAAATATAAAAAGGGTTTTCAAAATGAGCGATTCTGATTGAACTTTACCCTCTGATATAGAAGCAGCGGCAAACGAAGCAATCTCAAGTTTAGTTCCGATAAAATCCAAGGCGCGGTATGAGTTGGAGTATCAGAAGTTTAAAGATTGGTGCAACGCTAACAAAATAAAGGAGGTGTCTGAGAAAATCCTTTTGAGTTATTTTTCCGTAAAACAACGCTCCCGGTTTCTGGGACTCTATGGACTCACTACTCAATGTTGAGGACTATGATTTCAGTCAAGAAAAATCAAGATATAAGCAGATTTTCTCAACTAATCGCATTTTTGAAAAGAAGTTCAGAGCCAAAAAGTCCAAAGTTTTTACAAAGGAAGACGTATGTTAGTTTCTTAGTACTGCAGATGATGACACATATTTACTTATAAAGATTGTTATGATAATCGGCATTTTTAAGGCTTGTCGGCGCGAAGAACTAGCTAAGTTAATGTTGAATTATATTGAACACAATGATTTGTATAAAAAAATTGTGATTCCATTCTCGAAAACCAAAATTTTTCGAGAATTTGTGAGAATCTGTTTAAGTATTTTTCGAAAGTATGCTAAACTTCGTCCTCTTAATGCAACTCACAGGCGGTTTTTTGTGTTCTATGGAAAAGGAAAATGCACCTCCCAGCCTGTCGGAATGAATAGTTTTGGAAGTAGGTATACCAAAAAAGATTGCAACAAAACTTGGATTGAATAATCCCGAAGGATACAGTGGACATTGTTTTAGGAGGTCCTCAGCCACCATTCTAGTTGATGGTGGTGCAGATATGCAGACGTTAAAGCGTCATGGGGGCTGGAAATCCTCTTCTACGGCAGAAGGCTACGTTGAGAATTCTTTAGAAAATAAGAAACAAATAACAAAAAAGATCATGGGGTCAGACACGGATTTAATGATTAGAAATTCGAACGTAAAGGGCTCTATTACATCCACTTCTGGTATACAAATTTCTAACTGTAAAAAGTGTATTATTAATGTTTATAATAAACCTTAAGTATTATATTTTAATTAATAATTGGTAATTAATTTTATAATTGTTAATAATAAATCATTCTTCTAAAAAGTGTGGTTTTATTTAACAGCAAAATTTTAATAAAACCGTTTTTTTTTTCATTACAGCACTAGTGCTGTAAACGCATCTATTACAGCACTAGTGCTGTAATAGATGCCCTTACAAAACGATTTACAGAACTGTAAAATTCATATACTAAATGAAAGTAGATAAACACATTTTTTTTAGAAATCACTTTTTTTAAAATCAATTTTGGATAGGGAAAAAGTTTTGAGAGGAAGCCTATTTTTTTTAATGTGTCGGACCCCTCCCCCCAAGACAAAACTGTGATATCATGGACAATGGGCACGTGAGCAATGTTAAAATATTAATTTAATTCGTAAATTGGAAAAAGTCGTCAGTGATAAAAAGATAAATTAATGATTCACTAAAAATGATAAATATACAAAGGTAAACTTCTTTATAGCATAGATAAAGGTTTACTTACCCTAATGATAGACAGAAGTTCATGAACATATATGCTTTCAGTTTGTAATAATTCACTTAAAACGTGTCCTGTTTTTATCCTGTTGACTTCATCATTTTCAGGAGATATTTGGTTAATCTGATGCGATTCACGGCGTCGAACAATCTCCTCCTCTGTGTCGTCCAAAGTAGAGTCCATCTGCAAATATTATTTTTTTAATCTAGTGTGTAAACTAAGCAACCAATAGTGAAGCTGAAGCTACTGGTAGAGCACTGCAGCTTTCTATATAGCTTTATTAATAATAATAGCTTTTAGATAAATTAGTATAAAATCTATAAAATATAAATCGTTAAAAGTAGGTGTTTAGCTTAGCTTAAATAATTTACCAGTCGTTATTTCAGCAGTAATAAAACAAAAATGGTTAAATAAAAGCAAATAAACATTACATCTAGCGTACGCGGACACTGCAAATAAAAAAAAACTTCTTGGACCATATTAAACGAAAAACTGTCATCGGTAACATTGTTGTTTTAAATAATAACCTGCACTGGTTCAAGTTGAATAATTACTAATACTATTGCTGGTAAACATATTCCACAATTTTAACAGTATTTATTGATAAGAACGTGATATGTCTTTCTAGTTAAGTGATATTTTTTGTTATCTGTTTTATTTTAATAATATTGCTTTAAACCGCGACATACCGGGAATTTATATAATAATGGTATAGAAAAAATACAACTGGCAAATAATAAAAATCACCGTTGCCGTTGCTATATACAATTAAAAGTCTTTAGGTATACTAAGATAAGAACTATAAATGTCTGTTAGCGAATTGGTTTTAAATAACTTAATTATTTTCAAGTTCAATATTGATGCATTAATTATTATTACAAAACCGCTATTTCCCTGTGCCATATAATTACTTTCACCGATTTGATTTGGTTGTAAAATGTTTTCTAACTTTTTCGCAGGGTAGTCAGAGAAACTCTAAGCGATTTATTCTTTTAACCGCGTCAACTAACTTATTGTATTTATCAATAAGGCCGCTTTACAGTTTGCAATTTTTCTTTCATGCAAGTTGTCTTGCAGCAATTAATATTGTGGCAATAAAAGTTTCACTTCGTTTTACAGCGTGCAATGACTTGCCAAGGTCGTAGGTGATGTGCCACTTGCCAACCTTTTAAAATCAAAATACATTCGGTTATACGACTTACTGGCGCTTTTTTGTGCATTCATTTTTATTTTAATATAATCTCATTACAGGACACGAAAGCAAACCAACAAAAACAAAGCGTACCCACTATAGGTTAGAAAGAACATAAGCAAATGTCAGGGATATTCATATTTAGGTTGGTGTTTCATAAATCACCAAAAAATCCCCAGAATTGCGGTTAGAATTGCAATAAAAATAGCGTCGGAGCAGAGCTGTGAGTAACTTAAGTAACTAGATACTTAGTAACTTAGTTCTTTTTGGAATCATTGCCAAAAGTAACTGTAACTTCGTTACTTTTGAAAAGTAACTTGTATCTAGTTACTTTTTAGGAGTAACTATACACTTAAAAAGTAACAAGATACTTTAAAAGTAACTAAGTCCCTTTTAAAGTACTAACTAAGTTCCTTTTAAAGTAACTAAGTTACTTTTAAAGTTCCTCTATGATACCAATAATGCACACGTGCCGTCCATCAGATGATGACCAAGGGACGATCGGCGGCCGTTAATCAGACTATCAAGATTAGTAAGTAAGAGTGGGAAAGTATGTAGATCGTAGGTGCATGTAGGAGGTAATTTTTGCGTTTGTTAAGGAAATCAATGAAGGGGAAAAAGACATGTCCTCTTAGATGAGAATTTTGAAAGGTTGGTACTTTTAAAAGCCAACGGGGCATTTTTAAAACGTTCTGAATTTTTTTGGTTCTTTATAAAAGTATATTTGGATTTATATTTATTTAGTTTTGTTACTTATATTTATTTAATGGGTGTTTTGTTACTTATCTTTTCTTTCTACTTTTATTAGAAATGTATTAGGTTTGTAAGTATAATAAATTCGTATTTGTTATAGAAACTTTTCATTTACATGTTATCACTACCTGGTAAATTTATGGTATCTAGTTCAAAAGCATCTTAGTTACTTTTAGAGTATCGTAGTTACAATTAAAATAACTAGTTACTTACTCAAAAGTATCCTAGTTACTTTTAGAGTATCGTAGTTACAATCAATGTAACTAGTTACTGTAAAAGTATCTTAGTTACTATATCTAGTTACTTTAACTAAGTAACTAAGAACTAAGTTACTTTTAGGTAAAAGTAACTATTCCTTATACGTATCTAGATACATTTGTGCAAAAGTATCGAAAAAGTAACTAGTTACTTTCCTGAAGTAACTTTCACAGCTCTGCGTCGGAGTTATATTTCTTGCAAGCAATACAAATTGCGCCAGCTGATCACTAGCTTGGTTCTGCGCATACTCGCAGGCAATCTTTTCTTGCGCGAAAGAAAAATTGCAAACTGTAAAGCAGCCTATAGAAATAGACATCTAAAACAGTGAATGCAATTTTTTTAAATAATTTGTGTGGGTATGGAAATCGTTAATACTGACAATATATTTATACCGGGTGGTGCATCGTGGTTGGAAATATAGGAAATTCCATGCAAGTTTTAGACTGTCCAAATATTTGCTTCCCTGTTGGCTTTAGAGCGGGGTTGTAGGGCGACTTTTTTAGGGTCTCTGTGTGGTGAGTGCACATGCGAAGTTTGAAAAATTTTGGACAATTCCATCTTAACTTAAGTTTCATATCCTAACTAGGATGGATATGAAATCATATCCGTTCAGTTAACCGGAATAGCCCACTTGGTCAACCCCTTTAGAGTAAAGGAAACAGCTAATTTCCGTGTGGGAGTAGAAAAAATATTTATTTGATTATTTTTTTTTAAATTTCGTATTTATTGATTTTTATAAAAAATATAAATGTAAAATTGATTATTGATGACATAGCAGGAAACTATATTGCAAAAAATATAACCTGACATTAAAAAAAAGAGAAAAAATTAAAAAAAAATGGTTTAATTAATATAAAGTAGAATTCTATGGAGAGAAGAATTTTTTCTAAATTGCTTAGTTTTTTTCTACAACAGGAATAACTTTTTAAACTTTATCGTTGTAATTTACCAGCTTTCCTTGAGTTCCAGATAGGAGTTTTATCATTTGGTTTATTCATCACAATTTGAGTAAAATATAGCAATAACAATAAAAATAACTACCTACTTAATTAATCTTATTGTATCTATCAACTTTTCTTTTGTTTTTAAAGTCGACTAGAAATAATTTGACTTTGCACGACGACCACAAATCATATCCAATTTTTTTTCTCTTGAACAGTGGCGGCTCGCGGTATTAAAAAATGGTGATGAGCTATGTATAGTGCGGGTACTTAAACAAACATTGACTAATTTATATTTTTTTTACATAAAAATACACAATAAAAATTAAACTAAGTAGGTACGTACACTACTGAATTAACTGAAAAATAAAACTTTTTAATCATACAGTAAATCACGTAAAAACGATATCTATAACCGTAAGTTTGGCGAAGCCTTAAAATAAATACCTTAAGGTTAGGCGAACCAATGCTAAAACAATGATGCATATGACTGAGCTATTTTTAAATTGCCTTTCATCGCCATATGCAAATTGTTGCATGCTGTCCCGTGACCGACGTTACGTAACCATAGCAACGGTGAAAATCAAACCTCTTGACTGTATGTTTTATTTACTTTTGCTGCTCTAAGCTCACGGAGACGGTCGTCTGGGACGCGCCAAAATACACGAGTGTTTATAATTGAGGAGCGACAATGTAAAACGCATTAAATCCATTTTTTATCATTTTCAAGGTAAATATAACAATGTAGTGCTTTTTAGTCAATCTATCATTAGAACAACCCAGTTTGATCAAAGCGCGATAAATCAATTAGAAATAGCCATATTAAAAACACTCAGCTAAGCAAAACGGATTCATTTCAATGCACGTTTAAGCAAAGTGCAATAAATCCAATTCGCATTTAAGCAAAGTAAAATAAATCCAAAAAAGAATATTCATTTCTGTTTAGAGTGTTTGCATTCTTTTATTTCAATAACCTTATATATATAGTTAATAATTATTTCACTGAAGTTTTAAATTTTATTGGCCTTATAAAATAATGTAAACTTAATTACTTCAAGCAAAACGCAATAAATCCAAACAAGAAGTAAGCAAAAAGGAATAAATCCATACTAACCTAGCAAAATGGCATAAATCCACATTCTGGTTAAACAAAATGCAGTAAATCCATTAAAAAATATACCATATTGTCATGAAAATAGAAAATTTAGATTAAAAAAGGAAAAAAATATTCATTTTTAATCCTATTACATAAATCATTCTGCGCCACATGAAAATCTTAGTTTTTCTTCTAACTTACTTTGCTAGTTTTTTAAGTTTTATTCAAAACAACATATTATGGATTTAATGCGCTTTGCACAGTTGCTCCTCAATTATTGTCCATCGGAGTTAACCATGGCCCTATTATGCATAGCTACATTCGGATTAAATTAATAATATCAATTCGAACATAATTATTTTTTAAGGGCTAAAATGGTAGCTGTATTGGTACATTAATATTTAATATTTTCGAAAAAATATCCTCTTGATTTTATTTTTTTTGGTGATGAGCCCCCCTTCACCTACTTCACCTGACGAGCCGCCACTGAACTGAAGTTGCAACTTTTATGAAAAGAGTGAATACATTATCAGACACTTACTCACGATTAAACATAAACACTATTAAATCTCTCTCTCATATTATTGTAATCACATAGCATACATGTTTTCAGTTTATAATTTAAATAACAAAACTTAGTCATTTATCTGTCAAATCCGTCCTCTAACTTGTTACTATTTTAAACTTAATATCCTACTCTTTGCATTGTCTACTGTCATATATTGTTTAAGTTAAAGAGATATCCCAACCCTTTCTTTTAAAACAATACAGTCCCTTAAGAATAGATATCCTGTTTGTTGGGGAATCAATATTTAAATGTCTCTAAAATCTCGAAAATATAATCCGGCTTTATATTTAGATAGTATGGTAGATATATTAGGTACACAATACAGAGTGGCACAAATTTGGTGTGTCTATGGTTGTTTTGTTGTTTAGTGTATACCTACTGTAATTTCCTATTTCATAAAATAGTAGTTTGTACAACAAGAGTGGATATGATTTCCATATCGCACGACGCTCAAACTTCCGAGCGCAATATGGACAATCCACTCGAGTTGTACAGTACCTATATTTTTTCTACGACTTAACTTCCGAACTTCATGCTAAGAATTTTAAAAAATTATTTAAATTAGGCATCATAACTTGTCTTTTAAGTTGGCCATGAACTTGTGAGAACGGTCATAAGAAACCATTGAACAAAAATTTATTTTGATGGCAAACCCATTGACCAAATTACACTGTAACATATTTATCGATTTGAGTAAGTTCTTATATTTAAACAAACTCATTTTTGAATATATCCATCTTTCTCACATTCGGCTTTTTGCAGAATAACAGACAAAAAGCGATATATGTATTAATAAACACGAACAATTTATTTTCTCAACCAGGTAATTTGATCAATAATTGTTTTACTGAAATGCACAGAAGAAAAATAGGTTTTTCGGGTTACACTGTGAACGTGGAAAGAGAAGGCGAGAAGTGGCAATAGTGTAAGTAGAAATAACATAACCTTAAAAATGTTAGTAAAAAATGTTTTTTTTTCTAGAAATCTTATAATTTCGTTTGTTTTAACGGGTTATCTTTATGTTCCACCATTTAAGAAAGAATTACCAGTTAATTTTTCTTGTTTGTTGCGTATAATAAAAGTTTTAAGATCAATTGGAGTTCGATCCCCGTTTAAAATATATTGGAAAATATCCCCGTGCACAAATATTTATAATAATATATATTATTTATATGGAAAAAACTTACCAAGGTTAGTAAGAAAACGTTCATTTGGTAGGTATATAGTACATTTTATGTAAAGCTTGTAGTAGTTGTCTAGAAATGAGTGGAAATAAAGATATTTTTGAAATAAGAAAGTGCGTCTATGTGCAAATCTTTAGTTCGGCAGAAAATAACAATAATTTGGTAGAAATATATTTTGGTATTAATTACCTTCAATTTTTGCACCATTTCGTGTATTCTTTAGAAAAATATTGTGTATACACATAGACTCTGGGATAAATGTTTTGATTTAAATTTAAAAAGAACAAATTTCATCTGACAGATTTGCATATTTTTGAAGCATATTGTTAACCTAACTTCTCTCAACTGTCAGAAAACGAATTTACAACATGTAAATTTGGCTTCTCTGTAATTGACTACTGTGATTGGTCAGTTTCATAACCTAACTAGGATTGATATAAAATTTTACCGCACAGTTAACTGGAATAGCCCACTTTACCCGCCACTTAAGTGTAAAGGAGAGGAGAGGACTCTACAAAAAAATAAAATAAAAAGTGGCAATAAAAATACAAAATTAGGTTTTCGGAATCTGTAAATAAAACTAGGAAAAACTAAAAAGAAAACCGAGATTTTTCAATCTTTTTTAACTATTTTTTAGAAGTACTCGAAATTGTCCTAATTCTTTAACTGGTTGTTAATCATCTTTAAATAGTGCCACATTTCCCCAATTTAACCCCTTCCTAAATTTTACAGCTTAGAGATCCAAACGGTAAGCACTGAATTTGTAACGCCCTGTATAGTTTATACCAGTATCTAATTTATTTAAGATATTTATCTCTGTTAAACAATTCCAATGTTAAACTATAGGATTACTTGAGGATGAATGAGGTCATTAAGAACCTGAGAACAAAAAAAATTAATATATTGCCTGCTTAAAGATTAAGCTGTTTAGTAATTAATCTCTTTGGAGTCTTGAGGTAAAAATTTTAGGAGTTTATAAAAGTGTGTAAATTGCCATTTTTTAAACAAATTTAACTTTCAAAATCAATACTGGTTTAACCGGAAGTAAGGTCAACTTCTTAAAAAAATAAAGGGGAGTTTCTTGATCTTTTTAAAAAGCAATCCATCCTTGTATTATTATAATGAAATTCTTCTTTTAATTTTCTTTCTAACGGTGTACTACAACTAAATAATTATTTATGGGGCCTCAGTGGGGGTAAGTTCTTTTTTTCTGGAAAGAGGTACAGTCGGGACTACAGTCATGTATCTCATGATATTGTACCTCGTGAAGATGGCGGAAAAGCGCCGCAGACGAAAACTTTTTGGGACGAAGCCCTAAGTTCTTTAACTACTATCAAATTTCGAAAATTAAATTATTAGCTCTCCCCCTGTGCATGGTTGGAATAAATTTTTTATTTTTTTTTGATATTCCTATTCTGTATTTAAAAAAAAAAACATTTTTTATATTTGTGAAAAATATGAATTATGGTGTCAAGCCAAATTTTTACCATCAGACGTTTTTTTAACGTATGACTCTAACCAGCTTTTTTCGGGCTCGGTTTTTCAAGATTAAAAATAAAGTAAATATCGCTCACCACGCCAAAATTGATGATTTTTCAGAAATCATGTATTTTAGGAGCGTAGATCTAAGAGCAGTTTTTGGTGCAAATGTTTAGGTTTTCAAATACTCCTTCTTTGTATATTCATAATAAAGCATTCTCGTTTCTTCCCGCACTATTTTTTTATTATAAATTATCGCACTTCTTCCATAAAAAATGTTTCAATTATAATTTTTTACTTTCATTTTTCTCTTTAAAAATAAATATTTATCTAATTCTTTTTTGTTTTTGTTGTAAAAATATTTTATTGCATTAGGTTAAATTTTTGTTGATTTAAAATAGCTCTAAAAAAGGGAAAACGGAACAGACAAGTATATAATAGAAAAATATTATAAAATACTATTCTTTTTACTCGCTTTCCTTTAAAATTGCATCATAAATCAATAAGTAAAACAATATGCGTCCGAAACCGCTATATAAAACAGAACTTTTAGAAGGATAAATTTAAAAACTAAACGTTAACAAGCTACAAGACCTTTGTACTCTAAGCCAAGAATACATTGTTTAAAAATTTAAAGTAACAGTCAGGCGTGAGACGAAAAATTAGGTTGCAATTATTAGACTTTTTTAAGGCCTTTTTACATTGGGTGCAATTGCAAGAAAAAATTGCCTGAAAGCATGCGCTTTGTCGACATTTTAAACAGCTGATGCAGGTTTTAAATGGGAAAACGTGCATCAGCTGATTAAAACGTCTTCGAAGCGCATGCTTCCAGGCCATTTTTCTAGCAATGGCACCCAATGTAAAAAGGCCTTTAGACCCGAGCTTCTTCTTTTTCAGCCCGGCAGTCAAGCAAGTTTGAATTAGGTAATGGAGTAATAAAAGCAGAAAAAGAAAAAAAAAAACATACATATTTCTTTTTTGCTTTTTTTAATTTATTAAATAAAATGTCTTTAGTTCAAAAGTATAGGTAATTGCTACTCAAGGACGGGTATTTGTCAATTACAAAAAAAACAAATTTACATTTTGTAACCAACCCTCTCTAGGTTAGCCACTGCGACACAATTTTATGCATAAAATGTACTATACACCTACAAAATGAACGTTTCTTACTAGCCTTGGTTGGTTCTTTGCCATGCAAATATTTGTCTACGGCGATATTTTCTAATATATTTTAAACCCGATAAAACAGAAAAAATTATAAGATTTCTAGAAAAAAATTAATTCCATTTTTTACTAAAGGTCTTAAGGTTATGTTATTTCTACAGGATTGCCACTTCTTTTTCCACGTTAACAGTGTTGTTAGTTTGTAAATTAGCGATTATTTTAAAAAACTATAACATAGAGAACGTCAAAAGGTCATATTAAGGCACAAAAGCTGTTAGTTCTCAACTGTTTAAAACGAATTCTACAACTATTTTGTCGTATTTTTTAAGATATAATTTTTACGCAACCAGAAAAAAAACGAACAAACCCTTGTTTCGTCTGTGCGTTTCAGCAAACCAATTTAATCAAACTAGCTATGGTTAAGAAAAATAAATTGTGCTTTTTGTCTGTTTTGTCTGCAAAATGCCGAATATGAGAAAGATTTTGTGTAAATATAAGAAAAGCCCCAAATCGACCAATATGTTACAGTGTAATTTGGTCCATGGATTTGTCACCGAAATCAGTTTTTCTGCAATTGTTTTTATTATCTTTCTCATAAATTCACGGCCAACTGAAAAGACAAGTTATGATGCCTAATTTAAAAATTTTTAGTTTTAAGTTAGGGTTAAGTCGTAGGAAAAATATACTGTACAACTCGAGTGGATTGTCCATATTGCGCTCGGAAATTTAAGCACTCCGCCCACAGCGTCGTGCTCAGGAAACAACGGAAAATTAATCTAATCGGCCCTTTTTAAAATAAATGATAAAGTGTGTTATGTCATTGAAAAGAGAATTTTAAATAGAATTCATGGAACAAAAATAGCTGGTTTCTTTTTAAAGTTTAAAAGTTGACTTCAATTGGAAGTAATTTGGGAGGTTTGACTTGGCCGAAAAATGGAAATTTACACGCTGAATAACTCCTAAAATGCTTGCATCTTTAAGAATTTCTGAAGCAAAATTAATAAAATAATATTATGTCATCCAGTATATTGATCTTGAAATTTCGTAAGAATCACATTTTTGATTATATCTTGAAAGTTCGAAATTAAATCAGATAATTATTTTTTAACTTTATTCAAATTCAGAAAGGGAGTAAATATTTTTTTAAATACAAATACTACCAAATTAATTAGTGAGCATTTTGGAACAATCAACAAAACAAACAAATCAAAAGATGTCCGATAACGATATATAAGATAAAAATTAAATTGAAATATAAATATTCTTTATTGCTGATCGTAAGATGCAGCTGAACTGAACCTAGCTTTCAACTTTATATATTATTCAATTTATGCACTTATTAAAAAAAAAAAAATAAAAAAAAACGCTAAAAGACTACCAATATAATACGTACGTTTGGTACCAAAGAATAAAAAAATCCATCGCAAAATCCATAATTGCTTTTGTTACTGCTGCTAGTGCTGCTACAATATCCGGAGTTATCATCGGGAAAAAACACTTTAACAAAGGAAAACGATTCGTTTTCCCAAGTGCAATGGCAACTCATTTTTTATATAAAAAATCGACTCCGAAAAAAAAATTAAAAGCCAACAATTCCTCTTCATTAAAGTCAATATTTTTAAAAACTAGAACCGAACAAAACGTATTTTATGTATTAAAAATCGTTTTATTATAAAGCACAAAATTCAAGTAAAAGCTCGATTAAAAAACAGCAATGATGCCCGGTGACCGTTCTATAGAGTTCAAAATTTGGTATAAAACTGGTTTATTATTGAGAGCAGATAATCTGCCTCGTCGAGATGCTGCCCAACCACTGACCGATCAAATTTAGGAAATAACTTAAAATATAATTTATTTTAAAATATTCTTTTTAATGTTAGTGGAATGACTATACTGACCGGGAAGTTTATGGTTTATGCTATTTTTTTAGGTTTGTAGGTAATTATTTATGTAAATTAGTAAAACATAAGCATCGTAGTTAGTCGCATAACGTTCAGAACTTAAAGGTTGTATAGTGTATCTAATATTTGTTAATAAAAATGCTAAAAATGGTTGTTACTTATTTTTTTGTGACATAAAGAATGGTAGTTGTAAAACAGCATCTTTCTTTAGCCAATTTTTATTAAATGGATTTGAACAATATTTCTAAATTATCGTCCATGCAAAATTTAAAAAAAAACAGGAATTTTGTTTTATATAATAACTTTTTTATTTATTGACCGATTTTATTGATTTTTATCTTGTTTGAAAGAGGATGAATTAAGAGAGGCCGCTAATCTCATATTTTTGACATTTGTTAAAAAAACAAAATTACAGACATACTTCAACTTGGTTAAACTTTAAAACTCGCTGGCAGTGGGGGCTCGTCAGGAGAAAAAAATGAAACCAGGAGGAAAGTTTTTCGATAATATTAAATATTAATGTACCAATACCGATACCATTTTAGCCCTTAAAAAATAATTATGTTTGAATTAATAATATTAATTTAATCCGAATGTAGCTATGCATAATAGGGCCACGGTTAACTCCAATGGACAATAATTATAAACACTTGTGCATTTTGGCGCGTCCCAGCCGACCGTGTCCGTTAGCTCAAAGTAAGTGAAGACCCAACGTCCAACATGGCTTTGATATTCAATGTTGCTGTGGTTACGTGACGTCAGTCACTCAAACAGCATGTAACAATTTGCATTATGATGAAGGGCAATTTAAAAATAGATCAGTCGTATGCACCATTGTTTTAGCATTAGTTCGCCTAACCTTAAGGTATTTATTTTGAGGCTTCGAGAAACTTACGGTTATAGATATCGTTTTTACGTAATTTACTGTATGATTAAAAATTGTTTTTATTTTTCAGTTAATTCAGTAGTGTAGGTACGTACCTACTTAGTTGTGTGTTTTAAAAGTGAACCCAATTGATGACATAGTTTGTAATTTGTTGAAAACTCCATTCAGTCGTTGGATAGATGAGAATAAGAGAGACGTTTTGTTACACGGGTTTAAGTTAATGTTTGTTTAAGTACCCGCACTATACCTAGCTCCTCGCCACTTTTTAAGACCGCGAGCCGCCACTGCTCGCTGGAACTTCTTTGAATAAGACTGTATATTTTTATGTGCAAGAATATGAAATCTTAAAAATTTCTGAACATAATAAGAGGTCGTATGTACATGTAAATATGTTAAAAAATAACTGTCATATGACAAAATAAATACATATACATATGTTTTAACATGTTGATTTCGATTTTTCGTTCGTTACTTCTCAAAAACAAATCACCGATGACAAACATCGCCTATTTTATGTTTATCGTTGCTATTTGCGTTTTTTGACAGTTGCGACCATATATACCGGGTGTCCGCGGAAGGTTGCTCGCCCCTATAACTCCTTTGTTTTTAAAGATAATGGAATGAAATTTGGAGGATTTGTATATGACATAAATTTGCGTTGACGTATGATTTAACTTTATGGAAATTCCAGTTTAACCGAAAGTGACATGAACTTTCTATTTTTAAATGGGACACCTGATATATTTTTTCTTTTATTTACTCTATATGACGTTCTAGCTACAACCATGTGTCACTTGTCAATTATTGTTATATTTTGAAACTTTTTTAATGAAAATTTGTTTAAAACCTATAAATGTGTAATAAAGGACTCTTCGTTCCTAATCCGATGAGCCACCATGTTGCCATTTGAAAAAAATAAGTAATACAAATTCAAATATTAAATTTGATACAGTTATTTTTTAACATATTTACATGTACGACCTCTCATTCTGTTTAGAAATGTTTAAGATTTCATATTCTTGCACGTTAAGATATAAAGTGTAATTCAAAAAAGTTCCGGCGGGTTTTAAAGGTTAACCAAGCTGAGGTGTGTCCGCCATTTTGTTTTTTCAACAAATGCCAAAAATATGAGAAAAACGGTCTCTTTTGATTCATTCTCTTTCAAACAAGATAAAAATCAATAAAATCGGTCCATAAACAAAAAAGTTATTATATAAAAACGAAATTCCAGCTTATTTGAAAACCCTATACAGGGTGCTACAAATTCGCGTGCGTGCTGGGGATCTCGAAAACGGTAAGAGATACGAAGATGGTTAAATTGAGGCAAAGTTGCGGATTCTGGGGCTTAATAATTTGGTAAAAGAAAATTCCTAATATTTCGAATGTCTTCGGAGATATCGGAAGAAAACCGAAATTTTCAGTTTTAGTTTTTAATTTTTTGCGCCTTTATTTTTGAGTTCGGAAAAAAACAAGAAACACTTTTTTATAGCCGTTTTTTATGATCTACAATATGGCCTTTTTAATTTTTAAATGCGACGTTTCGTTCTTTGGATACCACCATTAAGTCATTTTTTTTAAATATGGACCTTGATTTTTTATTACGGTTTTAGAAACCTAATACAATTAAAACATTTTGAGGTCTCAGGACAAAATTATACGAATTAAAGTAAGTGTTATGATAGGATATAATATAAAAACATTAATAAACAATATAATTACTTCCCATGCTTTAAAAACTTTGCGTTTTATTGACCAGCTGAATTATTTGACTTTGACTGTCTAACTAATTTTATTATAATTAATGGCTTAAACCATACGTCTCACTTCTTGTAATGCAATTTTAATATTTAATCCTAAAAATAATTGCCAGGACCGTAATGGGTAAAAAGGGATAATTTTAAATATTCATGTGTTATTTAATGACGAAACCTTAAAATTTTTAAAATGTTTTAATTGTATTAGGTTTCTAAAGCATATAAGTCCCTAAAACCGTAATAAAAGAATCCAGGTTCGTATTTAAACAAATTGACTTGATGGTGGTATTCAAAGAACGAAACGTCGCATTTAAAAATTAAAAAGGTCATGTTGTAGATCATAAAAAACGGATATGAAAAAGTGTTTCTTGTTTTTTTCAGAAGTCAAAAATAAAGGCGCAAAAAATTAAAAACCAAAACTGAAAATTTCGGTTTTTTTCGGATACCTCCAAAGGCATTCAAAATATTTAGAATTTTCTTTGATCAAATTATTAAGCACCAAAATACGCAACTTAACCTCAGTTAAACCATCTTCGTATCTTTTACCGTTTTCGAGATTCCTATGCACGCACGCGAATTTGTAGCACCCTGTATATATTATCAAGATTGCGTTCTCTCAAAGCGAATCTTGTCCATGTTTATGAATACATTTTTAAGACCTTTTTAAATTTTTTACAGATATTGGAGAGATGCAAAAAAGTTATTTTTATATAAAAAAATTATTCTCAAAATTTATATATATTATATAGAATATAATGAATTTTAGTATTTATTTTAGAGTTTTCATTGACTTATATCTTTTTCCTTGTTAATTTTTTCTGTATGAAAATAATTTTCCCACACCCACATGGATACCACCTTTTCATTGACCAAAAATAAATCAATAATTTGTTTATTTCTTTTGTAATTCACGTCAAGAAAACCGCAATTTAACAAGGGAAATTTTAACGCGTTCGGATTCATTTAATAAAATAGATCATATTTTTACTTTTTTGACCCGCAATCTGTGTTTGGGTCATAAGTACACCGGACGATTATAGAAAGTTACAATCGATGCTCGATTATAATTTTTTCAAATGAAACGATTAATCTAATTTTTTAATGAATTAATTGATTTTTAAATTAATTGATTATCACTATAATTAATTAGAGGTTATATTGTGCAATCAAAACTTTTTAAAAAAATAAGAACATTAAAAAAAAACAATAAATAAAAAAGATACTGGCAATTTTTTTTTTAATTGATTAATAATTTTAACAAAAATATTTACATTAAGTACCTAATATAAAACTCAACAATTTAACTGCAACCCACCCATTATCACGTCATAAAATGTATCCTTTTTGTTTTATTACTATATATGATTATAAAAGAATGTTTTAAATTTGATAATGGAATGGTTGCTAAATTTAAAATAATTCATTACTGGAAATAAAATTATTATAATGATAAATTAATTTATTTCTTGGGTCAAACACAAGGCAAACGTGAAAGTAGCAAAATATTTGGTAATAGAATTTCCATATTTCTTCCATCATTTAAAGATATTTATTTGTTTGCTTCTTAAACACCTACTAAAGGTTTGTTTTATAAGCCAAGCTTCTTTGCAAAAATTAAGCTTAGTAAAAAAATGTTGCTTAGGCTTAACGAAACCAGTAAGTTTTAACCGAAGTTGTCAAAAAGACGGTTTATTTGCATATAAAAAAATAACACTTTAAAAAATCACAGATTGCTTTTACTAAAAGTTCGTTTTAATATATAAAAATATAAAACATAATATATTGATCGGGGACTTTGGTCTCTTAAACCATTTAGTCGTCGATCTTACGGGAAGGGGCGAAAGTGACATTTTAGGTTATTAAGTCGATAAATTCTATGGTATCTAAGATCTGACAAACTGACGATGGTTCAATTTTAGCAGTTGTCAGTATACAGAAAACCGCCTATAGACAAAAGCGATACTATTCAGGGTGCTACAAATTCGTGTGCGTACAAGGGAATCTCGAAAACGGTAAGAGATACGGAGATAGTTAAATTGAGGCAAAGTTGCGTATTTTTTAGCTTGGTAATTAAAAAACACTTTTGTTGGCATTACTAGTTTTTAAATTCGACGTTTTGTTCTTTAGTTACCAACCTTTTTTTTTATACGGACCTGAAATTTATAAGCTTTAACAATTTAATAAAATGGGCAAGTTTTTGAGAGTTAACGTTTGGTCATCTAATAACACATTTTTCAAATTATCTTTTTCATTTCATTACGGTCCTGAATATTTAGAGCCAAACTAAAAAACAAAAGAGATCTGATTTTAAAAATCCGTCAATTTTTACTCAAAGAGGCTTGATAATTGATATTTTGTAAGAAAAGAGACCCAAAGTCTCGGCCTCAAATATATTTCTGTCTGTTTATTTTTGTTACATGTTTCGCCTGAAACCAGCATCATCAGATCTTCTAAACAGTAAAAAATTTTAATTGTTTTTGAAATAAAGATAAGCGCATCACAGTAACATAACTAGACTAACACTCCAGTTACCTTT
Source organism: Polydrusus cervinus (assembly GCA_935413205.1). Taxonomy (NCBI): domain Eukaryota; kingdom Metazoa; phylum Arthropoda; class Insecta; order Coleoptera; family Curculionidae; genus Polydrusus; species Polydrusus cervinus. The sequence continues at coordinate 5,986,836 of OW284520.1, forward strand.
TCTTCACTCGGGAGCATTATTTTTTCTGTTTTACACTATTTCGGTCTAGATCTAAGGCAAAAACCATAGGTTTTAAGATATATGTTATATTAACAAAATAAATAAAATACTAATAGAAAATAGAATTACATCTCATGCCTTAAAAACTTCCTAGAGTATTGTGACGGTAAATCCTATTGAAAAAATAAACGGCCTAAACACCATAACTTTTTGTAATGTAGTTATAATATTAAAGTAATTCTAAAAATAATAGACAGGGCCGTAACAGTAAAGAAAGGATAATTTGAAATGATAGTGATGTGTTATTTGACGACAAAACGTTAAAATTTAAAAAACCTTTAAATTGTATTAAATTTGAGTCCTTAAAACTGTTTTAAAAATTCCAGGTCCGTATTTAAAAAAAAAATAATTGAGGTTGGTATCTAAAGAACAAAACGTTTAATTTGAAAACTAATTACGCCATCTTTTAGAACATAAAGAACGGCTACGAGAAAGTGTTTTTGTATTTTTTCCCAAGTCAAAAATGAAGGCGCAAAAAATTAAAAATTAAAACTAAAAGTTTCGTTTTTTTTTCGAATATCTCCGAAGGTATTCGGAATGTTTACAATTTTCTTTTACCAAATTATTAAGCCCCAAAATACGCAACTTTGCCTCAAGTTAACTATCGTCGTATCTCTTACCGTTTTCGAGATCCCCTTGTACGCACACGAATTTGTAGGACCCTGTACTGTACATCATAAGGAACAGATAAAGGGGCAAACATCCACAATATATGGAAAAATTGGAACTGCCACAATGATTAACATATTAATTTTGCAAATATATCTTTAAAAAGTACACCGGGTACAATCAAAAGTTTGGAAAACCAGGATCCTTAAAAATATACTAACCTTCAGCTACTCAAATTTACATAAATATAAATAATTTAAACCCCCAAAAAGGTCACAACCAACACTAAACTATTAAATACATAATTATTGTCATTATTTTCAAGACAGATTCACACTAACTTTTCACTTGCTTCTGTGACTAATTGAAACTAACGTTCATTCGTATGAAATGCTATTAAAGAATCTATCTTCAATGATAATTCCTAATCAATGATTTGTTATAATCTGGACAGAACTTTCAATGAAAAACAAAAATCATAATAGTAGAAATATTATGCAAACCTTGACCCTATCATATCAGGTAATTTGCAATGTGTCATTAAATTATTATTCTAGAATTCTTTTTTAACAAAAAAAAAACACTTTTAATGTTATCTTTATAACGAATCTAGGCAGTATAGTTAAAAAAATTGTTAGAAGGTATACCAGTATAGTTTCATTAACTTAGGTTATTATTTAATTATTGGTAAAACAAAATATTAAAAAACAAATAATACTGACCTTGTATTCCACCTTTGGAAGAGTATAAGCTTTCTTAAGGAATGCTTTGGTAGGGTGAGGGGCACCTACAAGTGGTTGCCTAGGAACTGCGGGTTCAGGAAGGACAGTCTGGACTGGCCGCTTATTTTTAACTGTTATCTTGTTCAGACTATACATTCGTTTATCACACATTAGTGTTACATCCTCAATCCTTTGAAGAACCTAAGTAATACAAAATAATATACTATTCCGTTTAAGTAAAGTAATTTTTTAAAACTTACTTGAGAAACCAAGGCTTTAGTTTCAGATGTAATACTATCTTGAAAAATATCTTTACAATCCTTTTGACAATTGGAAGTAAATTCCTTCGCTGAACTACCGAATTCTCGTATATCAGCAATATACTTTTCTGCCAGTTCCGGTGAATTTGAACACTGTTCTAGTTTTTGTGAGGCAAGTAATCCTATACCTGCCGCACACCATTTATTTGCCTAAAACATAAATATGTATTTCTATGTTTGTTATAGTGTGCTGGTAAACTAGTTACCTTCTCTACTCTTTCCATCAGGTCCCTGCATTTAAGTAGCATTTCTTTTCTTTTGGATAGTCTTGTCAAAAGCATATCCTTCATTCTAAGTAGTTCATTACACTTAGGTTCCACGCATTCAATAGGACAACAGTTTTTAATTCTCATAAGGACATGCCCTAAAGAAACTGCTTCTTCAGCTCGCTGAATGTCAGTTTGACAGATCTTTTCAAAAGCATTTGCTTCTTTAATAAGAGTGTCCACTCTAGCAACTGTTTCTCCTACCTCTGTCATTTCAGAGACTGTTTTTAAAACTGAATCAAAATTGACTTGAAGTTCTCTGAAGTCTTGCTCAAAACGTCTGAGATCTAGACAGTGACGCAATTTGGTAGAATGTTGTTGCCAAAACTCGTCAAATGTTTTTTCCGTTTCCTCCAATTGAACTAACAGACGTTCGATAGCAAATACATGTCCTATCACATCAGGAACTTTGCCATCTGTTTCGGAAGTGTTCTTCTCTTTGATGCTACATAACAACGACTCTCCAATTTTTGCAGCTGACAAAATTTCTTTTTTTAATTCGGAGTATGAGGCGTTCTGTTTAATTAACAATTCCTGAGTTGAATCGACATTATTTGGAAGCTCCGTTTCTTCTACTAACTTAGTGAAATCATCTAAAGCACTTGAAACTTCTTGAGTTACAGCGGAAAAATTTTCTAACTCTATTCGTTGATTGATCCACTCCTGGTGGTCGTATGGTAAAGTGCCCTTTAAATCAGGAGTTAGCTGATAAGGGCTAATATATTCGTGTAGTTCTTCAGCAGTGCTAAGTACAATCATGCGGAATTTAAACTCATCTTTAAAAAGTTTATTGCTGACCTCCGAAAGGGCCTTTTGAAGGAAACTGGCCGGTCGAAGAACATACACTACGTGAATCAAACCAGGGAAAAATACGGATATTTTTAATAAAACTGCTTTTACAGAGTTCCATCGATCTTTACGTCTATCTATTATTAAGTGGAAGCCCATATCTGCCTCTTGAAGCCTAAAAAAACAGCTTAAGACTTTTCAGTTATCAAAGCATATAAATAAATACTATTTTTGACATGAAACTGATGTATCTTTGTAAACTGCATCATAGACAGTATAACACATATTTCAAATCTAAGAGACATTACATTTTTTGTAATTCTTCCTTAATACAGGGTGTCTCTAAAAGGTGCGGAAAAAAATCTACCGCAAGTTTCTGAGGCGTAAATATGATGATCTAACCCAAGTCCCAAGTCCAAAAGTGGATGATGTCGAAGATACAGAGTATCAAAAGTTCAATTTGGTTTTCATTTTTTATAAATAATTTTTTTAATAATTGGTGTATTGTCACAATATTCGGCTTGGGGGGTTTTGCGGGGTGAAAAATTAGAATCTGCTCTCATTTTTATTTTAAACTTTAGAGGGCGCCACCTAGCACACATTTAAAACGAAATAACTTTTTTGAGCCACCCTATATTTAACTTTTAAATAAAAATTCATATTCTCCAACGTCTTTTACCTAAAAAAGGTATACGCGGTAAGAGTTGATTTGAGCAGCTGTTTTTAAAAATCTGGCTTTAAAAAATTCACCTCGTGTATGGCCAGGTCTAAATTATTGTAATAAATTAAACACATTTGAAGCGTAGGCGGTAAATTAAAATAACGTCACTAAAAACTGACTTGTGTACAGGAAGTGCATTTTTATATAGGGTGGCTCAAAAAAGTTATTTCGTTTTAAATATGGTGGCACCCTCTAAACTTTACAATAAACAATAAAATGAGAACAGATTCTAATTTCTTACACCGAAACACCCCCCCCCCCCCCCTTCCCCGCCCCCCTAAGCCGAATATTGTGACAATAAACCAAAAATTAAAACCAGATTGAACTTTTGACACTGTGTATCTTCGAAATCATCCACTTTTGGACTAAAGTAAGTTGGGTTAGATCGTCATATTTACGCCTTAGGAACTTGTGGTAGCTTTTTTTCCGCACCTTTTAGAGACACCCCTTATAATATGTTTGGGATTTCTCTTCCATCTACAATTGATCTAGAAATTGCAAACCTAACATAAATTATTCTTTATTGTCATGAAAGGGTATTTTTTTCTTTATTGTCCTAAAAGAGAGTTTTTTTTTATCAATGAGGTACAAGCATAGAGAGTTATTGTTCTCTGCATAAGCGTAAGAAAACATGAGTTAAACACGACGCAGCAAAATACAACAATGCCTAATGACATTAAGCTCGTTAAGCTATTTTGGTTATAATCATGGTGACCAGTATTGTGTGAATCTTCGCTTGTTATTTTGATGTTGATTGAATCTAGCAGAAAATTTAGAGTATTTTTTGATCTTTGATGCAGTTTTAAGATACTATGCTTACGTAGGCACTGAAGTTAGATATAACATTAGGCGTTGATATTCAATATCCAAAAGCATTTGAAAATTATTGTTATCAGGAAATGTAATGATTGGACAGCCGTCATTTGATTTTCCACCTGAGATAATAGCGTAATGGTGTTGAAGCAAATCAACGACATCATTTACTCCTAATGGTTCAAGGCTAACTGTGTTTTGCATTTCGATTTCTTCGCACGATGGTAAAGCTTCTTCTAAAATAACAAAATCCTTTAATAATACCAGTGTGTATAAAACCAGATGTCACATTTTATAAATGTTCTTTAGGTTTTTTTCAGTTTTTATCTCATATATTTGTATGTATTTTAGTAAATCTGAGAGATTAGTAATGAAAGATACACATTTATATCGCACATTTAAAAAAATAAGTTGATCGCTCAGGCTAACTTTTTGTTGCTATATAGACTTTAGTAGGTATAGCTAACAATAAATCTTTAGTGTCCCAAACGAAATTAAGCTATAACTTGGTTGGTTTAAACAAAATTCTTTAGTTTTGGAGACTAACAAAAGTCGACATAATTTTTGTAACATCGATGAGAATGCTTATTTTGCGTTTCATTTAGAAAGTTATTAAAACACTTTTTCCCAGAAATGGCCTAGCAAGTCTCATTTCAAAGTACCTGCTTCTCTTTTATATACATATATGAATAAAATGACTTGGTACGTGACCTAGGATTGTCAAAACAAAAATCGGAACTTCTTGGTTCCAGACATCAACAGTGGAACTTGTTAGATAAAAAAGCAAGTGTTACTCTTTACCGAAAACGGAATGTAACATTATCAAGTTTTTTTTTAATGGAAGGGTCGCTATGGGTCAGTTGTGATATTGATGGTTTAATGAATGAGCTTAATATGGAACATGATCGTAGCGAGATTCATAGATTCGTCGGAATACAGCCTAAAAGCAGTCCTGCTTCATAATGGAAACAAAAACAGTCCATTCCTTTACCCCATTCAGTGACAATGAAAGAAACCTATGACAACTTAGCAACCATATTAACTCGTGTTAAATATGAACAGTATCAGTGGGATATCTGTGGATATTTAAAAGTGATAGGTATATTGCTAGGACTTCAAGGAGGTTTTACAAATTATTGCTGTTTTTTGTGTCTGTGGGACAGTAGGGCAACAAAAGAACACTACAGTAAAAAGGATTGGCCTCATAGAATTTCTTTTGAACCTGGTACTTCAAACATTAAATATGCCCGCCTTGTTAACCCAAAAAAGGTGCTGCTACCGCCTCTCCATATTAAGCTTGGACTAATGAAAAACTTTGTCAAAGCCATGTACAAAGGAGGTAGTGGTTTCCAGTACCTAAGAGAAATATTTCCTCAACTAAGTGATGTAAAATTAAAAGAAGGCATATTTATTGGACCTCAGATAAGGAAGCTCCTAGATGATCTCCGTTTTCAAGAACAATTAAATAAAAACAAATTGGCAGCTTGGACGTGTTTTGTACTTGTAGTGAAAGGATTTTCGGGCAACAAGAAAGATGAAGACTATAAAAGACTAATAGATGAACTGTTGAAAACCTATGAATTACTAGGCTGTCGCGTGTCTCTAAAAATACATTTCTTGCACTCCCATTTGAATTTTTTCCGGAAAATTTGGGTACAGTAAGCGACGAACAAGGAGAGAGGTTTCACCCGGACATCAGGACGATGGAAACAAGATACCAGGGACGCTAAAACCCATCTATGTTGGGCGACTACTGTTGGTTTTTAAAAAGAGATGATGCTACAGAACACAAAAGGAAAAAGTAAACGTTTTTATCGCTGTATCATATCTTTGCAATATATATTTTATTAACATAACAACCAATCCTCAGTACTGTTTTTGCATAGATGCCACATGTTTCATATGTTCATATTAAATAAATATATTAGATTTTAAAAATATGTCGTCTCCTCTTTTTTCTACACCACCCACCCCTTATAAAAAAAACTGTACGTGTTACAGTAATTAGCTTATCATTTTCGGATTTAGGACTTTAAAATACTTCAGACAAACCTATTTTCATCAATGTTACTTTACAAAAATTTATATTTGTCGACTTGTGATATTATTCTTAACTATATTATAATATTGGCAACCAGGTCGGCATGTTACAACCAACAGTTTAGCTTACCCAGTTTCCATAACAAGTTTAAATATTTATCCTGACCAAAAACACCAGGACTACCAAGAGATTACGCTAAAAGTTATAAGTTTGATAATATTAAAATTTTTAGTATCAAGACTATCGTTTTAAAGGTATAGACATGTACCCTGTAAGAACGAGAACGAAAGAGTTCGAAACCGGTCTGCAGATGGTTGCATCCTACCAATCGTAAAGTCTTCACTTCCTGGTGGTGCAACCTGATTTGTATTTTGATATCTAACACAGTGTTGACAAAAAGAATTTTCAGGTGATTCGAAAATAATTTTCTATGCATTATGCAAACAAATTAGTACTGGCAACAAACATACTCTTTAACCTAATAGGCAGTTAGTTTACTAATGACAAAAGTGACTATGGTATACTAGGCCAGTTTTAAGAGTGCATAGGGTATTATAAAATAGGTATTCATTATATATATATGAGCGAAAACGCTGATCCATCCTATCTCAAACAAGATAAAATTCAATAAAATCGGTCCATAAATAAAAAAGTTATTATATAAAAAAAAAATTCCTGTTTTTTATGCCCAACCCTATATGTATTTGTATGTAATATTGTATTTAGGGACCCCATTAGGATGATTAAAAATGTAATTTTTGCAATGCCATTATTCTAAAACCTTATAAAATATGTAGAACATAATTTTAGGAAGACAGAAATAAATTAATAAACAATACGGAAGAGAATGCAAAAATAAACTGAAATAGGAAATCATGAATAAAAAACACGGTTTTTCTAGGTTTTAAACGATTTATATAATAATTTGACCCACATTAATGCTGACCCGAGATTTAAACTTATATTTAATAAGATGTCAACATATGTCTTTTAGAATATAAAGTGTTTTATATTATGTTATTATAAGTTGCCTAATACAAATTAATTAAAAAACTTGAATAACAAATTCTAGGCCAATATGCATCATATTATTATAACCAGTAATCGGAAATTTGGATGCGCTAACGAAGAATTACCGACAATAGGACGCGGAAATTTGAACGTGCGATAAAATGACGCGGACAATTGGACGCGAAACAAAAGGACTCATACAACAAATGGACGCGGGGTCAATTGGACGCAAGGCTTTAGAACGTGGTCATAAGGACGCATATAATTTTGTTGTTCTAGAAAAATTTTTTTTTGTCAATATATTGACAAAAAAATAATAATCAAAATAAATATATATATTTATTTTAAAATTTTTATTAAAAAAGATACAATTAAATAGAGCTAACCTTAAAAGGAAGAAAGCTTAAATCGCTTAAATGTTGAGCAATTATTAGACGTTTGTACAATACCTTCTAAAAAATATATATAAAGACACAAAGAGCAAAGAGAATAAAAGTAATCATTTCAAACTATGCAAATTTACCACTTTTGGAATACTTGCGTGGAATTGCGCACAATTTTCAGTTGCAAATATAATATAATTAATAAATAAGGTTAGATATCTTTTTTATTAAAAATTTTAAAATAAATTGACCCCGCGTCCATTTGTTGTATGCGTCCTTTTGTTTCGCGTCCAAATGCCCGCGTCCTTTTGTCGCACGTTCAAATTTCCGCGTCTTTTTAACGCGATACCGCTAACAAAACGGACTGCTAGTCGGTCCGGCGCGGTGCGGCGGACCTTATACTACTATAGTCTACATTAGAAGATGTAGAGTAATAAAAGCTCAATAGGTATGCAAAGGGACTACAGAGTGACCCAACGAATATTTAATTCACTTTCATAATTTGGCATTTATTTCATTGCAAAATTCTTTATTTTCATCAAGTGCAGGAAGTACCACCCGGGTTTGGATCAATTTATGGGTTTTGCCTATTGTTATTCATTCACAAACACTGAAAGTGGTGTGATAAAGGTATGCATTATGTACATAGTATTAGGTATACACTTATTTTTTATTAAACATTATAATAAAAATACAAAATACAAAAAATACATTATACAGAAATTAAATTATAAAAAATCACAATATTTTATGTCATCTCAGGAACTGTCATCTTCTTTTGACGTAATAATACGGGTCGACGGTCCGATCGATTAGGTGGTTAAGATCCCACATTTTCTCCTCTTCTTTAATGACATGATGGACTGCTTTTCGCCAGTTCTCTGGTGTCACTTCCTTAATGGCTTGATCAAACAGTAGCTTAACGTCTTTTATTTTAAATTTCGTGTTGTGTCTTGCTAGAAATCCTTTTACTTGCGCCCATATAAGTTCTATTGAATTTAGTTCGGAATGACATGGCGGTGTGCGCAGCACAGTTACACTATGTTATTCAGCTATATCTTCCAAGGCATATTTCATAAAACGATGTTTGTGTAAATTTGCTATAGCTAATAGTTCCCTCTATATCAAATTATCTTCTTTTAATTTTTTGGTTAGTTATCATAAATAATTTAATACACAAAATTTACATGCGCCTATGGCCGACACCGAAATTGAGCCGAACTGGACGGAATTTCCCATTTTATTACTCTACACCTTTCTGAAATAGACTATACACATTTTCTGTCGCGTAAAACATTGAACATTTGAACTTAAAAAAATACTGTGTTTTACGTGACAGAAAACTTTTAATAGGTAGGTAAGCCGCGCCAGCAGTCCGATTTTGTTAGCGCCTATAACGCATGTTTGATGTAATTTTATTAAGAATTTGTCGTTATAAAAATAATCTACTTCTTAAAACGAGAAATAAATTAAATTTAAAAAAGTTGCGCCCTACTAAATTATGCAACATTGTGTTTTTTACATTTTAAAAAAACTTTGAATCCGTCCGAAGATATTTGGGCAAAACAGTTTTCGCGATTTCGTGTTTATTTTTTTATGACTCTATTTGAAGAGATATGTTAAAATCAAGTTTAAATTCTCAATAACATTAATAAATCTCCTCTATAAGTTGGTGTAATTAGATTTTTAATCCGATGTTTCGTTTTTTCAAAACCATAATCAACTTTGCCTTTTTGAATAGTTTTTTTATTATTTTTAAATCCCTTTCTCCTTTATAATTTAATGACGTATCACACCTAGTATTAACAACACGTTTCGGACTTAAAAACCCCTCATCAATAAGAATAAGAGCAAATACATCTTACTTAAAACTATTTTATTGTCAATTTCCATAATCTAATCTGTCTCAACTGTATAAAAGGCTATGACAGAGACTTGTTTAAATAAATTATAAACACTTGGCAAATGACAGATTAAGATGTGTGATCGTGATGTGAAATCGTTTAGTGCAAATTAACTTTTATCTAATAATTTCTTTCAAATAAAACATTTAGGTTTTTGAGAAGTTCTGTGATTCTAGTGTTTTCTAAATAAAAATTATGGAACATCATTCAAAAGCAGTGGCGGCTCGTCAGGTGAAGTAGGTGAACCAAAAAAAAAATAAAACCAGGAGGAAAGTTTCTCGACAATATTAAATAATAATGTACCGATACAGCTACTATTTTAGCACTTAAAAAATAATCATGTTCGAATTAATAATATTAATTTAATCCGAATGTATCTATATGGATAATATGGCCACGGTTAACTCCGATGGATAATAATTATATACACTCGTGCATTTTGGCGCGCCCCAGCCGACCGTCTCCGTTAGCTCAAAGCAAGTGAAGACCCAACGTCCAACATGGCTTTGATATTCACCGTTGCTATGGTTACGTGACGTTAGTCACGCAAACAGTATGTAACAATTTGCATTATGTTGAAGGGCAATTTAAAAATAGATCAGTCGTATGCACCATTGTTTTAGCACTCGTTCGCTCAACCTTAAGGTATTTATTTTAAGGCTTCGCGAAACTTACGGTTATAGATATCGTTTTACATGTTTTACTGTGTGATTAAAAAGGTCGTTTTTATTTTTCAGTTAATTCAGTAGTGTACCTAGGTAGGTACACAACTAAGTAGGTACTGAGTTGTGCGTTTTAAAAATGAACCAAATTAATGACATAGTTTGTAATTTGTTGAAAATGCCATCCAGTCGTTGGACAGATGAGTATAAGAGAGACGTTTTGTTACACGGGTTTTTAGTCAAGGTTTTTTAAGTACCCGCACTATACCTAGCTCTTCACCATTTTTCAAGACCGCGAGCCGCCACTGTTCAACAGAAAAAAAATTGGATATGATTTGTGGTCGTCGTGCAGAGTCAAATTATTTCTAGTCGACTTTAAAAACAAAAGAAAAGTTGATAGATACAATAAGATTAATTAACAGTTATATCCTTATTGATGATGGGTGTTTAAGTCCGAAACGTATTAATATTACTAGGTGTGATACGTCAGTGAATTATAAAGAAAGAGGGAATATAAAATCTTAAAATAAAATTTCCCAACTTTTAAAAAAATCATGGTTGATAATGGTTTTGAAAAAACGAAACGTCTAATTAAAAATATAATGACACCAACTTGTAGAGAAGAAAAAATGGTAGGGAGTCAAAAAATAACAAAAACAAAATCGCCAAAATTCGGTTTTACCCAAATATCTTCGGAAGGACTAGGAGTTTTTTAAATTTGAAAACACAAGGTTGCAGAATTTAGTAGGGAGCAACTTTTTTCTAATTTAACCAACTCTGTACCTTCCATGGTTTACAAGATCCCTGTGTAGAGTGCATCGTTATCTTGGACACCCTGTAAATAATATGTAAATTTGTTCTATAAACCTATAAAATATTTGTGCAAATAATGAAAAGCTTTAATTATTTAAATTAAGTATTATTGCACGGCAAAAACGGTTCTTTTAACTATTTGAAAAATTCTGTTTAAAATTCTAATTCTATGTATTTTTAATAATTTACTTGCGTCATTTTTATCTACTCTATAAACTTTTAAATAGTTGCCGAATTAAAAAATATGCTTCCTGGGATGTGACATATAAGCCTGTTCCGAATCATGAATTTATCTGTAATTGAAAAAATGTTTATTTTTTCCCTTTTGTTATAAACAGGGCATACCGGGTGATTCAAGTTGAGTGGCCTATTAGAAAATCTCGCAAACTAGTAAACTTATCTTTCTAAAAATTTGATAGCTGACATAATTGGCTTTGAGCTTTTAAAACATTATATTTTGACGTTTTTATTGCTTCCGGTTATACCGGAAGTTAATGCCAACTTTGCCATTTCAAATGGGACACCCTATATATTTTAGCATTTTTGATTACCTTATTAAAATCTAAATAACTTTTGTTAATAACAATCTATTCGTATCTCTAACCGTTTTTGAGATATGAATTATAAAAGGATTTTTTTGTGTAATAACGCTCCGACAAGAAAGTTTAGTAACTCTGAAACTAATAAAGGTAAACATTTAAAATTTTGTAAGCTTTCAAGTAATATATATATATCTTTAGTTTAAATTTCTTAGGTTTCACGTTTTTTATACAGGGAGTTCTTAAAATTGTGCCAATGTTTCCATTTAAATAAATGTGCATAAGTCAATTTTTGCAAATTGAACACCCTATTTTTTAGCTTATTAACTCGTAGAGAATTAAATTTCCTACCTAAATGCCTAATGTTACAATTCACATTTTTAGTCGTTTTGGAATTATGAGCAATTTTAATAAAAAATCTTAAAATATCTTTTTGCGTGAATGCGACATTATTTTTGAAAATAAGGCTTCGACTGGGATTTTCGTTTGACTTTGAGCTTTCTTACCATTTGTTATTAAGTGCCTATGTTTGTTGCTTAGCTATTTCTGATTTTTTTAAATAAAATTATTTTAATAATTATTATTCGCCATTCTCAGATTATCATGAATGAACGTAATTTTAAATAAGTTAACCAGAATATGACAACAGGGCTAAGATAAGTGTCAACTTTAAAATCATTTTGGTCAAAGCCTACTTTACAAATTGGCAACAAAGCTCAAAGTCAAACGAAAATCCCAGTCTAAGCCTTCTTTTCAAAAATAATGTCGCATTAACACAAAAAGAAATTTTAAGATTTTTTATTTAAATTGCTCATAATTCCAGAACGACTAAATATGTGTATTGTAACATATTAGGCATTTAGATAGGAAATTTAATTCTCTACGCGTTAGTAATCTAAAAAATAGGATGTTCCATTTGCAAAAATTGACTTATGCACATTTATTTAAATGGAAACATTGGCACAATTTTAAGAACTCCCTGTATAAAAAACGTGAAACCTAAAAAATTTAAACTTAGGATAGGTGCATTTCTTGAAAGTTTACAAAATTTTAAATGTTTACCTTTATTAAGTTCAGAGTTACTAAACTTTCTTCTCAGAGCGTTTTTACACAAAAAAATCCTTTTATAAATCATATCTCAAAAACGGTTAGAGATAGGAATAGATTATCATTAATAAAAGTTATTTAGATTTTAACAAGGTAATCAAAAATGCTAAAATATACAGGGTGTTCCATTTGAAATAGCAAAGTTAGCGTTAACTTCCGGTATAAACGGAAGTAACAAAAACGTCGAAATATAATGTTTTAAAAGCTCAAAGCCAATTATGCCTGCTGTCAAGTTTTTAAAAAGATAAGTTTACTCGTTTCCGAGATTTTCTAATAGGCCACTCAACGTGAATCACCCTGTATAATTTTTTTTATATTGTACAAAATCCAGTTACACTCAAATTTATTTCAAAACCCCCCACATTTTAGGAGTTATTCCACTCCAGTGGCTTAGCCAGAAATTTTCTAGGGGTTGGGCAAAAGGATCTAAAATCGAGTAACTAGCGCAAAAAAAATGGATCAGGAGTGAACACAAAATCCACTGGAGTATCAGACAGGGATTAGCCCATAGCAAAAGCTTTATTGGGGATCCAGACCCAAGACTTACGAATCAGCTGCTTCAAATGAACTAGCTGAGAACCATTACAGGAATTCTGACAGGACACATGGCTGTCAAGAACCATCTGCACAGAATGCAACTATACAATGGAGATCTTGACTGCAGATTATGCGGATAAGACAGGGAAACTGTTCAGCACATAGTTTGCCATTGCGAGTCACTGGATCGGAAGAGGCAAAAAATACTCGGCAAACCAAAACTGGAACCAGAGGATATCCTTACCCTCTCCCCAGTTGACCTACACAAACTAACGCAAGGAACTGGGATCACAGAGTGGGGGTAACAACCAAACAGGGTGAGCACAATGGGCCAAACCTGGTCTAAGTGTATCCGGCGCATGGACGGGCCCTCGGAAAAAGAAGCTCTAGTGGCTTAGCTAGAAATTTTCTTTAAAAGGATTTGAAATCGAGTAACTAGCGCAAAAAAAATTTGGATGCCATGCCCAAAAAACTCTTTTTTGGACCATAAAAAAAATTTCAGATTAGAAAAATATATAATATTTTTATAGAAACTTGTAGGGAGTTATACTAGTACGCTAGTATAAATAATTTTAAACTTATAAAAAACTTTATGAAATAAGCATTACTGAGCAACGAAATATTAAAAATAAAGTTTATTTTTTATTTATTGAAATCCAAAATAGCTATTTATACAATTAGTTGCGAAATGAGTGTCTTTTAGGCACGCGACGTGAATTGTCCTACGAGGCGAAGCCGAGTTGGACAACACGTCAAAGTGACTAAAAGACATTGTTTCGTAACGAGTTGTATACAATATTTTTTCTACTGAGGTTTTATAATAAAAAACTTAATTTTACTAACATTTTATTACCTATGTTTCATTTACACCTTTCATGTCAAAAAAATCGACACTTGTCAAAAAAAATTCGATTTTTTTGTCAAAAACTGCGACAAATATAAAAGTAAAAATGAGTGATTTAGAGGACTCAGACATTAAAAATGCCGCAAATGACGCAATGGTATACCTTGTTCCCCAAAAATCAAGAAGTTTGTGTGAGGGCACATACGAAAAATTCAACAAATGGTGTGAAGAAAAAAAGGTAAAAAACTTATCAGAAAAAGTCTTTTTGGCATATTTTTCACCATTATCCGATGCCTATAAGCCATCAACTTTGTGGAGTACTTACTCAATGCTTCGAACGATGGTTTATTTGAATAAAAATGTTGAGATGAAGACATTTTCAAACCTAATCGCATTTTTGAAAAGAAAATCTACGGGGTATAAGCCCAAAAAGTCGAAAGTTTTTTCTAAAGAACAAATAGAAAGGTTTGTCAAAGAAGCAGACGATAAGAACTATTTATTGGACAAAGTCATACTTATTGTGGGAATCTCTGGAGCATGTCGCAGAGAAGAACTCACATATTTAAATATGAATAATATCGAAATTTCGGAGTCTTTAATTAAAATATCCATTCCAAACACTAAATCAAATATTGCAAGAAGCTTTGTAATTAGCGAAGGCTCTATTGACGGTATCAATTCTTGAATGTTTTCCGAAAGTACGCGCAGTTACGTCCAGCACACATAACCCATGAAAGAATATACAGGCCACTGCTTTCGAAGATCTTCAGCAACTTTTTTAGTTGACTCTGGAGCGGATATATTGATGCTAAAGCGACATGGAGGTTGGCAGTCAAATACCGTGGCTGAGGGGTATATAGAAGATTCTTTAGAAAATAAAAGAAAAATTTCCGAAAAAATTCTTGGTCAAAAATCTTTGGACGCTAACAACAAACGTGTTAAATGTAATGAATCCGAGTGTTCTACCAGCTCTACTAGTGGCATGGGTTTAATTGATATTGCTGTTGCAGATTCTATTACTATTCAAAGTTCAAATTCCTCATCAATTTTACAAAGAGAAATATCTCAACGAACTATTTTAGGTTACCCCAGCATTAATTTTAATAATATAAGTAACTGTACTGTTAATATTTATAATAAATAGGTAAAACTATAGTCTGTGTTTATACTTGTTACTTTTAAGCACGTTGTTCCTGGTAACGTGCTTAAAAAATTTTTAAGCACGCTGCGCCTAAAAGGAGGTTATTAAAAAATCATAATGACAATCAAAAAGAGGATATTATAAAACGTCAGTAGAAAAAAATATATTAACCATAATCGATAATTAATAGAAGCCATAGTCATGTAAAGATTATACATGCAAACACCAATAAAACTTTTTAAATTAATAAATAAAATCCGAAGAGGGTGTCGCGCGCCGCGGATGTATTTAAAAGCTTTAAGATTTGCGTGAATGTCAGTTTGTCTTACAAGCATTTTGTATAATATGTAAGATGATGCGTTATTAATAGGGTTGCCGCAATTTCGTTTTCCAATTATAATTTAAATCATCTGGTTTTTGGATTTCGGAAGGGGGGACCCCCCCCCCTCCCCCCTGACTACGCCACTGTTTCATTCAATGGGTTAAAGAAAAACGGTTGAAAATAGATAATAGCAGTGTCCCCCCAATAATTTAGTTGCAGTTTCGAACATTTTTTTAAATAATGAGCCTAGGTGTCCAAAAACAACGCTGTTTTGTTTTCGTTTGGCCAACCTGTATTTTTTTAAGCAATGATATTGGAAAAATAAATTGATTTTAGAGCGTTTTTAAAAAAACCAAAACAGTTCTATCAAATATTTATTTTTTTTAAGACAGAAAACATTTGAAATTATTAGCAAACTATTACACTGTCTTTTAAAGTCGTAAAAAAATTCGAAGAATGCAAATACTTTTTTTATCAAACTATGATACCATAAAAATACGATTCCGAGGTAATAAAATTAAATTAAATTTAGTCTATGTATATAGAAACAGCTTTACAAACTAGCTATTGTTTAATACAAAATAAATTATTTCCTATAACCTACTTAATTAGTAAATTTAAGTTTTTTCTGGTACACTTAATCTTAGTAATATATTACAGAAACCACATTGTATCACATAAAAGATTTGTTAACTTCGCAAAAAACAGATTCTTTCCTAGTACAACTAACAAAACTAGCAGTATTGGCAATCGTACTAAAAAATATCAATGGTCATAAAGTCAAATAGTCCTTACAGTTTTACTGCATTCTGCCAAAATATGGCGTATGATGCTGGCCGTTTGTCATTGTAGTTACAATATTCCCTTGTTCATTTATAACATAACCTGTGTTTGTTAATTGATATGAAAAGGTATTCGTATTATGATTTGAACCATTTTGAGGAGTCACTATATTTGTATTAGAAATAAGTTGAGGTACTGGCGTAACTAGGAAAGTCTGCGATTGCTGATGCTGGTTACCGGCATTTTCACTTGGCGCTACTACAAGAGGAATTACTTGCTGAACCTCATTGTTGAGAATGCATTTTTGTACTTGTTGGACAGTCTGTTCTCTTGATCTCTCAACAGTTTGGATTTGTTGTTGAGGCTGTTGAATTTGAACTTGAGCTTGTTGTGGATGCTGCACAGCGTGTTGTTGATGATTATTGTGATGTTGATTATTACTCTTCGGTTCCATTTTGCAAAATTTCACGTGAGGAAATTGTTCCTTCATAAAATGTCTAAACGTCGAGTAACCCATTAATTTAATCCCAGGTTCGAGGATTTGGCCGTACTCCTTATACGCGTCATGAAGATTTTTTCTAGTAACATCCCAAGGAAGTTGAATAGCCTGTTTGGTGTTTAATATATCTCTTTCACCAGTATGTTGCTCTAAATATTGCTTTAAAAACTCCCGAGCATGACAGTAGATATCCAAGGAGAAAGTATTATGAGGTTTTTTGCCATGGTTTCCGTGAACTCTTGGTGCAACACCATGTGTCATAACATGCTTCCTTATCCTCTTTAGCTGATAGTGAGTACAATTTTCAAGATATAAAAATGCATCTAAGCAAACTCGTCTTCCCTGATACACATATTGAGCTCTGAGTCGTCTTCTCTCTCTATGCCGCACTGTAGTATCAGGATTTGCTAGACATGCCATAGTAACTCCCATTAAATACATATCGTGCTCTCCTTTTGTCAGTTCTGCAATATTATGGCGATGTTTGAACACTGTTTCTGGGTTGAGACCTCTAAAACAACTTTCATCTTGACACTCACAACCTCTTTTAAAACGTTCTTTCACCTGAGCTGGACTTTCTTCCAGTTTTGTAGGTTCACTCATTGAAGGTAAACCTATAATCTTCTTTTTCTTTTTTATAGGAGGTTTTTTCTTTATATTAGAATTAGGTGGGCTTATCTTAGTTTTTGGAGAGTTTTTTGACTTGGGTTCCGATTGATTTCTTGTAATTTCGGTATCAGTCTCTTCGGGGTCCTCTTGTATTTGATGTCCTGTATAGAGAGCACTTAAATTAGTGTCAAGAGGATCTACAATGGCATGACCTTCCCATATAACCTAAAACAGTTTTTAAAAATAAGAAAATAACTTCGAACTGAAGTAATTAATATATCTTACAACTTGTTGGTCATCCATGGCATTCGAAAAATGATTGGTCCCATCTATGGTGGAAAACAGTGAATGTGAAATACATACTGGAGTATACTGAATGGTTTTATCTTCCTCAGTAACTTCATTGGCTCCAGTATTTGACTGAAAAGAATGGGAAGATGGAGATTGGTTATCGTTTCCGTCCACAATAATTTCTTGTTTTTCAATTCTTTCTACTGAGAGCAAGCTGTGAAGAACTTCGCTTGCTTCTTTTTCTGCCGCGTCTTCTGCCATCCTAAATAAAAATATTATTGCAATAAAATGTTATTATATTTAAAATACCTATTTTATTAAAACCGTACATGTAGAGGAAAAAATAAGTTCAGACTTGTTCACAAGATGTCTTTTACTGATTTAGTTATGACAAAAAAAATTAATATAAATATTAAAGAAATATATTGCTTGGTCATGAAAAAATGTTCTTGATCCTTTTCATCCTATAATATCATTAAGCTATTCTGAGTTATTTTAATTCTTGTTTCATAAATTTTTATGAGCATTTTTTCTTGCTAAAAATTCATGAGATAAATATAATTTTGGGGAAAAAAGGCTAATTTATTTTTTAATCTACATATTGTATATAAATATACTAGAGTTTTAGGTTTAACCCTTATGTCTCGAATTCGCCATATTGGATTCTGCATACCTTAATTGAGGCACTTAATTAATATTTATGTATGTCCTTAAAATCGACAAAATATAGATCTTAAGTTGAAAATTAGAACAAAATATATATTTTTCCAAGTAGTTATCAAATTAATAAAATAAACACATTCAAAAAATCATGGATCAACTGTTATTTACTTTACTAAAATAAATTAAGTACAAAGGTATCCATAAAAGATATTGTAGGTATAAAAGGTATTAAAAAAGGACACCCATTAAAAGAGTCAGTAGGTAAAATGGTCCCAAAACTGACGAATGTTAGGCAGAAGGTCATATCCTTATATTTTGTTACTTATCCCTGTTACCACACTAGTTTAAAGATTACCAAATTAACAAACTGTTACTTTCGGTACTGATTGATACATTTATGTGAATATTTGATAAATGACTATTTTAATCAAACATGGAACAGAGTGGGTAAAAAGTTAATTACTTATAACAGTACTCAAAACATTGATCAAATTCGAAGAATTCGTCCATTTTTTACGCAAGAGACCTGATTTCTGGGACTTTGTGTCTTTTTTCTTACAAAATACATTGGTCAAAGTTAATAACAATCAAATCAGCTAATCATGTATCGAAACTACCAGTGCAATCATCTCATTTAGGGTCAACTGGGGCTAATGTGATACAGACAAAATAGTGGGGTTATGATACAGCTACCTTAAAAATACTTATAGTAATCAAATTAAAGTAAGAAAAATTGGTAAGGTACAAAAATGTAAAACGTTTAAAAAATAAAAAAATGTTTCTACTTCAGCCACAATTTTTGCTTAGTAAACTTTTATTTTTTTAGTGATAACTTTTACTGCAGGCAAAACTATTGATAATAATGTATGTGCTTATGGTTCCTGTCATATAAGGCCCACTTAGAGCTTTAATTTGAACCCTTGTTTGTTCAATTTGATTGATATAGATGAGAACGACATTGAAGTAATGGGACTTATTTCCGAGAATAATAAGAAAACGTTTAAAATAAAAGAAAACGATATATCGGTAATAAACAAGGAGGATATACTTGCTAAACTGCCCGTTCCCAATATAATCGAGAACAGGGAAAAATACATTTTTAAAAAAGAAGTGCCGGTGCTTGAGGTCATTTAACAATTTATTTTGTTCAGTATTTCGTTGTCTGTCTATGTTATTTTTGTTGGTATTTTATAATATTTAGACCTCGACCTAGACATTTAATTTTCGTTTATTGCCTTGTGATAGAGCTAATATTTTTATGATATTATTATAAAACGCTTTATTTGTGAATTAAAAGTTAATACATTTGTACTTTTTTTTAACAATCCCACATCTAACAATCACATTACCAATTATAATTTTATCAATATCAATCAGTAGCTTTAGTGAAAAAAAAAACATGAAATTACTTTCCTGTATCTAACTTAAAACATACTTGAAGGATGGCTGTCAAAATGGCAGGATAAACTGATAAAGGACAATAGTATATTATATTAGTCCCACATATTTGAAATCTATCTTCACTACAGAATTAACGCGCTGTATCACAATAGCCCCTTGCTGTATCAACAATAGCCCCAACAGTGGAGCTATTTTGATACAGCATTTTGTTGTTTTTTTACGGTCAACTATTGTTTTTCTTGTATTTTTCTCTCAAAACTGGGTAGAGAACCTCATTGCTTACAACACGGAATTTTTGGAGATTTTTAAAACTTAAACTTAATTTTTTTTTGTTAAAGTTTTAATTTTTGTATCATAATAGCCCCAGTTGACCCTAAATTAAAAGGTCAAATGGTCATTTACATTCTTTTTTCTTAGTAATCATTAATTTTACTTGGATATTCAAAGCAAAAAATAAGTAATTACTATTTTAGTCCCTTGTCTAGGTACCTACTAATTAAATTTTATACATTCAAAAATTGTATGAGGTTAATAAATACAGTTTATTTTAATCTAAATTCGTAGTTTTTACATTTTTAAATGAAGTGTAATACGCGGCAAATTTGTTTATATGTAAAGCAATTTAAAATAAGACAGCAATATAGTTTAAGCGAAAACCGTCTTTACTGTATTACAGAAAAGCTCAGAATCGCTCGTAGCCACACAAAATTCAGCCGTATTGATATCCATTACAACTACAAATACTCACTTTTTTCACCGCTTAATCTTCGAAAATCCCATTAATTCACTTCACAAATCACAAAATTTGTATCATGGATCACTGTCATCTTTTTTTTCCAACGATTTTAGGTCATTTTTTGCCAGTTTTTGACGATTATTGTATAATAATTATTAAACACTTTGGCTTCGCTGTACGCCATGTTAGTTTTCTGGTCGGCTTCATGATGCCTTCGTTGTAAATTTTAAGCGAAGCGCATGCCCTTGTCGGCTTACCGGTATGCGTCACGAACCAAGTTTTGTTTTGCCGCGGGATTTAAGTTTTATTTGAAAGAACCTCTGTTTATCCGTACCTAAATTTAAAGGAGTGGACGCTTTCACCATTTAATTTCCTAATCAATATGCTGACACTTTTTGTTTTATCCAAAAATAAGCCAAATATCGGTCTTTAAGACACAATTACCTACAATTTCAAGTTTTCATTTATAAATTAAAAAAATCAAACACTAAATATTGGAAAAATTGACCATTACTAATTTTTGGTTTTTATTCACTTTTTAATCGAAACTTGTAACTGTAAGGAACGCCGATTTTGATGGGATAAAATAAAAAAGTAAATTTTAGGTCCTGGGTCTGGGGTATAAAAGTTCATTTTTAGGCCCTGGACGCGGGGCCTAAAAATACCGTTATTAATGATATTTCTGATCTACAATAACATTTTGGGCCAGCATCATTAATCTCTGTGACTGACTAGGATAGTTTCTTTCCTATCTTTGGAGGTAGAATTGTTTCCCATTTTTTAAATATTTCTAAAGACCAACATTTTTCAAAAGGCTTTGGATTTTAAATTAGTGTTGACTCCTTCATTCACAATTTTGTAAATACACTTTTTCTTTCAAATCAGACGTAATAAGTTTTCCTTTTTTTTTTACTAAAAACAGTCAACCGACAAAAACGTCGTCAACTATCAATAGTGACTTTAAGACAAGGCTTAGGGGGAAGGGAGGAATTGCCACCATTTGCCAGTTCTTCCTTTGCTGCGGCACTGTTTTCGTAGAGATCAAGCAAATTACGTCACAAGGTACAGCTAATAGTGACATTTTTCCAATCAACAAAATCCCTCTAAACACTATTTCAAACGTGATTTTCTCGGAATCCACACAAACAATTTTGTAAAAACTTGCTTCACATTCAGTGGAAAATATAATTATTTCTAGCAAATCAAGAATCCAGTTTCAGGTATCAGCCAGTGCGGAGATTTTAGCGCCTGAAAAATCGATTAGCGGAATTTGGTTCGTTGGCAAAATGTCAGAAATAATGGTGACATTTTGCAAACCAACAAAATCGCTCTAAACGCTATTTCAAACGTAATTTTCTCGGAATCTACAAAAACAATTTTGTAAAAACCTGTTTCATATCCGAGAATCCGGTTTCAGGTATCAGCCAGTACGGAGATTTTAGCGCCTGAAAAAACGATTAGCGGGATTTTGTTGGTTGACAAAATGTCACCAATAATTGGCCGTCAAATTAAAGGAATTTTTAGAAAGTCGTCACCAATAATGTTACGAAGAGAACTATCTGAAAACTAAATTTTTGGGCCCCGAATTCTATAGGTGAAAGAACACCCTATTTCCTAAAGAAAAAGCATTTGCAAAATCGAGTATTTTGTTTATTTAAAATCTATGCTTACACAAGGGCTGTTTTAAGTTTGATATACATATTCATAAAAATCCATTTTAATACCAAACCGTTAAAAAATTTTAAAAACTCTTAGAAAATTTTTCTAAAATTTTCGGGTAGTACCTACACTGTAAATAAATTTATTTTAGGTCGATATCCACTTATTAGTTGGTATAGTTGGGCTTCCTAAGTACCCGTGTGTTGTGTACT
The DNA here is from genome assembly GCA_935413205.1 of Polydrusus cervinus. Lineage (NCBI taxonomy): Eukaryota > Metazoa > Arthropoda > Insecta > Coleoptera > Curculionidae > Polydrusus > Polydrusus cervinus. The sequence goes on from OW284520.1 coordinate 6,009,293, forward strand.
TAAAACTTATTCATATTCCAGAAATGTATACCTACACAATAAAGCGAAACGTATTCAGAATATTAATGACATAACATTATGTGGGTGCATTGAATCAAAACAATAATGAAAAACGTGTAAATTTCCTATCTAATACCGACCCTACAGAATCAGTATAATTATCAATATTACTGATGTCCAAGCAGACTGAAGTAATTCGATTCGTTACTAAATAAATCGCACTCATAGTAATGCCTAGTGTCATTATTTTTTAAAGAAGACTTTACACGATCATTCAAACTGAAAGTCTTGATAAGGAAATGACAGTCCATTGTCATTCAGCTTTTTCAATACATTTTCCGAATTACAAGAATAAAACATATTTATGTACCTTGTGATCAAGTTTTTAATATGCTTTATAATAAGAACATAAAATACAATAAAGAAATACCTAAATGTAAAAATGAATCCGATGCCCCTAGATAATTAATGGAATATATCCTACTTTAGGTACGTGGTACCAAAGGTTTCAAGGTTCTATTTATTTTAACGATAAATGTATGTTAGTTTTGATAAAATTGTAATTAAATTAACTAATTAGTATTTTTCTTGCAATGGTCAATAATTTTCGAGGTTATAATTCAATTTTTTTTTCTGCTCAAATTTAGCAAAAATTTGACAACATCGTAGAAGGGAATTTTTTGCTTATTTTCTTCAATCAACTAATGATCTTTTTTCTTTTAATGATAATTTTTGCATATTATGTGAAAAGCCTAATTCTTTTCTTAAAAATAATAAATTCGACACTGACGTATTGCTTGACAGGTTATCAATAACAAAATGTGTTAATTAACATAAAATAAGTACCTACTTAGTATGTTAATATACATACTATATGCAAATTTAATAATGGAAGGAATCTATAATAAAAATCAATAAGTAGGATGTAATAAAAACGATTAAATCAATAAATAATTTTAACAAAATGACCAGGAAGAGATTAGTGTAATAATTATTATGGTGAGATATAAAAATATTCGAAACCGGTAAACTTACTTTTTTTAACGAGTACTCCATTTAGGAACATTGCTCACTATCACTGTTTGGTTTAAATTGATCAAAAATTATGGTTAAACAATGAAACTGCATTGTTTGGCATAAATAAAAATAACCTTGCGATTTGTTAATAGTACTGACTGACTGACTGTGTTATGTATAGGTAGATATTTTCGTAGCCAGTACAAGTTGTTCCTATTACGTAAATTGTTTTATCTACTTTATTTTGTTTAACGCAAGCGGGCGGGGATCGTCTAGTAGCTATAATTTTTTTCTGTTTGTTAAAGAATTAAAGAAACATAATGGTATGATAATACTATGGCATAAGAAACCTGAAACCAGTACAGGGACATTATTTTAAGTGTCTCACCTGATTAGCGACTTTCCTACCTGCGACAATAAAAATCAATTACGCATTTCCTAATAGTTTTTCGCGAGAAATTAATCAATAATCAAATTGCCGATAAATTTATAAAAATAAAAAATAAAATTTTCAGTGTAATTGCATATTAGAACATAGTTTTTAATTCCGAGCAACATTTTATAATTACAGTTTTCGATATTGTCAAAAATAAAGGTATTTTACTCTTGGGCAAAATTCATATTTTTTGACAAATCTCGTATACGACTGAAACAATTTAACATCTGATGATTGCATTTGAATAACTTTTTTTCGTAAAGTTAATAATAAAAAAGTTTCCCATATGCCGCCAACTTACGTAGACATACTGTATACGTCAAACAACCGCTAAAAAGATACAAAATTTAGTCGCTTCTTTACGGTATTTGTTTAGTAAAAGCTTTTACATTTCCTGTTGTGATATCTTCTTATTTATTAAAATTATTTTCGCCAAGCTTGGGATAACAAAGTGTTGAGTGTGCAAATTTGCTCCTTCAAAGTTAACCGCAAAACAGACTTCGCGCTGATTTGTTATGTATCTGTTTGGACATTTAATGTAACTTGTTTATTTTTTACATGATCGCTCAGTATGATCAGATTGATTAGAAAAAAGTAATACCTTTTGGCTATGATATAATCCGGTGAAACACCATTGATAAGATTGAAACTAAATACTTAGTTGAACGCATTGTTTAAAAGGTGTAGGTACGCGAGTCACTAAAAAAAATTAAAAGTGATAAAATTAAATTTTAAATTATAATTTTGGAACTTCCACTTGTTGGTTAATTATCATTCAATTAATATTCTAATGTGTTTTATTCAGTGACAAAAAAAATATTCTAACGCGAGCGTTACAAAGAAGTTTAACACTTTATACACGGTATTATCTAATGGTATGTATATACTTATTTTAATTGGCGACTCTTTGAATAATTTTAAGGTAATAAAGTTCATATAAACTTTTATCACACAACGCCTGGTTTTCGATATACGCAGGATGCCAGGATGATAAAAAATGTTTATTGTTTTTCGGCTTTTATCAAAAATTGTTAGATACTACTATTACATGCCATTAAGTGTGAGTATATAATTTTTAAATGAATAACTTTCAAATTTTTTTTTAAATTTTACATTTATAAAAATATTAAGTGATATTTTCCACAATATGGCTTTTCTAAAATATCTTGAAATGTAAAATTGAATTACACAAATAATTTATTTAAAACATTTTTTAATTTGTAGCTTCTTCTAAAAATTGTAACTTTCTAAACTTCATTGTCATTTTTTTTACTTTTCTAATGGACTTTTCGAATATGCTACACTATACTAAATTTCACGTACGTTTTTAATGCTTTGACGTTTCTCTTTTCAAACGTGTTGGCCAACATACGATTTAAAAATGCCCTAATTTCGAAAACGGATTTTCCTCATGAACATTGACTAGGTTCATAAGAGATGGATCTTTAACATACCGTATATTTACGACAAAGATACACACTGAACACATCAATCTGTTACCTTTACCTGCCGTTAGTATGTGGTATCTTTCTTACGCTCTTGCCCTCGCACATCTCTTTTCGTACTTCATCAATATACAATTATCTTCTCTGCGTTCTTTCAATATCACAGAGTCGATATTTATTCGTTCGTGCAGTATTGTTGTTGTATTTGGTATATTTAGAGATCATTTTGCTATTATTTTGTGTGTATACTTTCTGGTTGCAAATTGTTGGACTGTGTGTATCTCAATCTCTGTAAGTCAGTGGCGTAGCCAGAAAACAGCAGTTTTTGGTGCAAATGCTTAGGTTTTAAAATACCACTTGTTAAATGCCGTTTTGTATATTCATAAAAAAGTATTCTCGTTTCTTCTTGCACTGTTTTTTTTATTATAAATTATCACACTTCTTCCATAAAAAATGTTTCCATTAATTGTTTTTTGGTTTGTTGTGCAAATATTTTATTGTATTGGGTTATATTTTTGTTGATTTAAAATAGCTCTAAAAAAACGGAAGAGACCAGTAGGTATAATGGAAAAATACTATAAAATATTATTCTTTTTACTCGTTTTCCTTTAAAACTGGATCAAAAATCAATAACTAAACCGATATGCGTCTGATGAATCTCTATATAAAATAGAACTTTTAGAAGGAAAAGATTAAAAACTAAAAGTTTACTACAAAATCTCTGTAATCTAAGCCAAGAATACATTATTTAAAGATTTAAATTAAGTGTCCAAGCGTTCAAAAATTAGGTTTCAATTAGATTTTTAGAGCCGAATTCCGTGGCTCGGGGGGGCTGCAGCCCCCCCAAATACGTAACTGTGTGAAGTGTTATTTTTATTAAATACAAGTAAATATATTGTTTATTTGGTTATTAACTATTACAGGAACACCAGTCCGGCTCTAACAAAATCTTAATTTCTGTAAAATAAATGTTACTACAAATGACGTGTGTCATCGATGGCCATTAAAAGCTTCTGATATATACTTACCTAGATGCAGCCCATGCTTTTAAGATAAATTTACAAAACTTTATGTAGACGACTTAATTTTGATAAAAGATAGAAATTTTATATCTGTATTAAACAGCCCGAAGTTTAAAAATCAATTTTTGGAGACGTCATTTCGCACCGAAAGGTCACTACTAATTAGCTAAACGCGTGTTTTTATTGATTATTAACTTTGAATAATTTTACTGTATTTTTTGGCACCGTGAAGAGGAAGGATTTTCATTTTTTATATTCCGACTATATATGTATATTGTAGACCTTTTACTGACATATAAATATGCAGGTTCTGTTAATATATTAAAGGAAGTTTAAAATAATATATCAATATGTATATCAGGTAACACAAAAAAAGTATTGATTTAAAAATTTGAGAAGTTAATAAATGTGTAAATTACCATTTTCTGGCCAATTCAAACCTTTAAATCTATTTCCGGTTTAACCGGAAGTGAAGACAACTTTTAAGTTTTAAATGGAAACCTCCCATTTTTATTCTATGCTTGAATTCTATGAAAAATTCTCTAGGCAATGACGTATCACACTTTATCATTTGTTTTAAAAATGGCCGCCTAGATCAATTTTCTTTTGTTTCCATGTCCATAACTTTGGTAATACAGGGTAAGTGGTGAAGAGTAGGCAATGGAAACGTTGAAATGGTTCATTCATACCTGCTTTATAATATAAAATTGACTTGCTTGCGAAAAATGTGTTGGTTAGGGCTATTATATTTACAATTTGTTTAAAAAGAACTGAATTTCTCCAATTTTTCAAATAGCAACCTATCGTTGTTTTATTATAATAAAATTCTTCGTTTAATTTCCTTTCTAATGGTGTATCACAAGTTAATAATTATTTTTTAGATAATAGTGAAAGTAATAAAAATATCATAAATGTCATTTCTAGACCCGTTTAAGCTATAAGAAGTTATGTCAGTTATATCGTGGAAAACAATTCATTCATTGCAAATCTTCGCAATTATTATTTAACACCATTTCACATTTTGGTCTAATAAATGTAGAAATAATATTTTTGCTTTCCACGGCATACTAGACTGGTCTTGACTAAATTTCTTATGGCTTAATCGAAGTCTAAAGAAATTACATTTATGATGTTTCTTGTTAATTTCTACTGTAACCTAATGAATTATTTTAACTTGTAATACATCGTTAGAAAGAAAATTGGATGAATAATATTATTATGATAAAACAAAGATGGGTTGCCATTTAAAAAATTGGAGAAATTCCGTTTTGTTTTTTAGAAAACACGTTGTAACGTTAACGGATACATTTTTCTCAAGCAAGTAAATGTTAATTAAATAGGTTAAAATGACCAATTTTAACATTTTTATGGCCTATTCTTTACTACCTACTTACCTTGTTTTACCAAAACTATGGACATTTTAAAAAACAAAGAAAAATTGATCGAAGCGGCCATTTTTAAAACAAACGGTAAACTGTGATATGTCATCGAAAAGAGAACTTTCTATGGATTTAAATATAGAATAAAAATCAGGGGTTTCAATTTTAAACTTAAAAGTCGACTTCACTTCCGGTTAAACCGGAAGTGGTTTCGAAGTTTTAAATTGGTCGAATAATGAAAATTTACATAAATATTGATGTCTAATACTTTTAAGTCTTTACTGCCAAAATGATGTACATATAGTTATTCTCTTTACCCGATATACAGGGTGATTCCTAAGTTGATACTTCTTTTTTAACTGTGTGTAGAAGGCATTAAAATAAACAACATTTTCAAATACCTTTTTTCAAAAAACTCAAAAATAAGGTACTTACATTCATTTATTACACTATGGATCAAATACAGTTCTGCCTAACTTGCCCGTTGAATAACATTAAGAAAACTGCTGGGTGTAGGATGAGCCCGCAAGGGGGTTCTGCGTATAATCTCGAAGCAGCAGCCGCACTTTGACGACACTTACCTTAAATTAGCACCATATCTACTAGTTCATTGTTTTCAAATTTTACCATTTTCACATGTCACCAATTTAAAAATAACTTTGTTTAGAAAAACACACCGCAGCATATTGCCCAATAACTGACCGCCGACTCGTAAATTACATGACTAATAAGAGATAAGACAAACAATATAAAGTATAGCAGGCTACGTTTTGATGACCAGGCCCGCACTTAGATTTTTACTTCTGTATCTCGCCTATATTTAAGATTTTTGAAAAAAGGTATTTGAAAATGTTGTTTATTTTAATGCTTTCTATACACAGCTAAAAAGAAGTATGAACTTAGGAGTCACCCTGTATAGAGGGAGTTGTTAAATTTATTTAAGGCAAACGACCGAAGGAGACACTGATTAATAAAATAATTATCAGTTGACATAACTAATAAAAACTGAACTATGAAAATGTATTTTGCGTAAATCTATAAGAGAAAGTATGGGAGCTTAATATAAAATAATAGATACATGTAGTTTTTAGATAATACTTACGTCAGAAGTAAAAATTGCTATGAGAACGCTACTGTATTGTATGGATTCATTCGTATGTTGCAAAAACTATTATTTTATTATTCTAAAATATTTCTTAATAATACAGGAAACATGTGATGACTGTCAGTAAAATGCACCATCCTCTATTTAGAAAACGTTATAAGACACAAAAGAAGTAGACGAAAATTAACATTTATTATTACTGTTGTTATTAAATAGCTGAAAACGTTTAAATTCAAAATAGTACACGCGTTATTTTGCAATTCAAAATTATTTTAAAACCTGTAACTGTATTTCCGTAGCGTTGCTTCTCAACTAGGTAATAAATGCAAAATAAGAGATAACCCTGGACTTTTTATTTATCTTACGTATCTAGACATTGATATAGATATAGCTAATTGATTTCGTATTTAATTATCCCTTATCTTGATATAATAGTTATTCGGAAAATTAACTTTTACTTATTTTTATTATTGTTTTGGTAATGAAATATTAACATACTATGAAATTTTGGTATTTTTTTTTGACCCAGGAAAATAATCACCAAATAATTTAAATCAATTTTTATTGTCACTGCTGTAATTTTTCCATCACAAATTTTTACTGTGCCAAAGTTTCGGCCTCTGCTGAACACTAAATATTTTTCTCCACAATATTAATAAAGTTACTCGTTCCGCAGTTTTGATGAATAGATACTGGTATATTTTCTTATACTGTTAACTATAAACTGTAATACATGTAATTATTATTATAAGTCTTGATAATAACTTAAGAAAAATATGCTATAGTCTATTTCAGAAAGGTGTAGAGTAATAAAAGCTCATTAGGTATGCAAAGGGACTACAGAGTAACCCCACGAATATTTAAGCCATTTTCATAATTTTGCAAAATTATTTCTTTTCATCAAGTGAAGATAGTACCACCTGGGTTTGGGTCAATTTATGGGTTTTGCCTATTAATTGTTATCAATTCATAAACACTGAAAATGGTGTGACAAAGTCGTGCATTATGTACATAGTATTAGGTACCTACACTTATTTTTTATTAAACATTATAAAAAAAAGACAAAATACAAAAAATACATTATACAGAAGTTAAATTATAAAAAATTATAATATTCTTTATCATCTGAGGAACTGTAATCTCCTCTTGACGTAATAATTAACGGATCGACGGTTCGATCGATTAGGTGGTCAAGATCCCACATTTTCTCTTCTTCTTTAATGACATGATGGACTGCTTTTCGTCAGTTCTCTGGTGTCACTTCCTTAATGGCTTGATCAAACAGTACAGCTTAACGTCTTTCATTTTGAATGTCGTGTTGTGTCTTGCTACAGATCCTTTCACTTGCACCCATATAAGTTCTATAGGATTCGGTTAGTAATGATATGGCGGTGTGCGCAGCATAGTTACACTATGTTTTTCAACTATGTATATCTTCCACGGCATATTTCATAAAACGATGGTTGTGTAAATTTGCTATAGCTAATAGTTCCTTCTTTATCAAATTATCTTCAAATTCAATACTTTTGGTGGTTAACCAGTCGATAATTTCTTGTTTTCTCCAAGATGAAGTTGGAGTCTTCCCTGTGCGTCGTGAATGATAGTCCGCGTCCAAAACGTTTTCTAGTTATCAACGAATTACTATCATCCTGGCCAAGCTAGAATCTTATCTAGGGTGGGTATTTCTTTTTTAAAATAAAAAGAGTGAACTTTTCTTCGAACTACACTTTTTGTGTCTTCATCAAGGGCTTTTACTGGTCTGCCTGGACTTTTCTTGGGAGGTTTCACTTGACCTGCTGTCTTTCTCTCCCGCAATAATTTAAAAACGGTGAACTCCAGTCATTCAGGACGATTAAAATAATAACTTTTTCACTCACTGATAGTGCGCCTATAACCGACACCGAAATTGAGCCAAACTGAACGGAATCTCTCATTTTATTACCTACTCTATACTTTTCTGAAATATACTATACTAGAGGAACTAAAAAGTTGATTAAGAAATATAACTCACCATGAAAAAAATATTTTTTAGTTATTATTTTGTGGCTTTTTAGTTTAAAAAAATGGTCAGGAAGTACATTTTTGTACACTAATTGCGAAAAGATAAAGGTATTTTTTTTAATTCCATGTTCGCGAAAAAACAGTAGACCCTGAATGTTTCTTACAAACTAATAAATTGAACTAACGATATCTGGAACATAGCAACCATTTTTACGGGCCAGAAAAATTCGTTTACAGAATTGAAAATCTGAAACTGTTTTCCTAAAAAAATAAACTTTGGAAGAATGCGTAAGTGACTGGTAAAGATGTTTATTTGCTGCTATTTGTGACGTAACCATTATTTTGTGGAATCGATCGTTTCAATTCAACACGAATGTTTTTTCTTAATGATTTTTTTTTGAAGAAAATGAGACTGTCGTGACAAAAAACAGTATTGAGTAAATTTGGGTTTATTTCAAGGATACCGCATTAAAATGTTTTTTTCTAACGAATTTATTAAAAGATATATGATAATTATTTTAAAGATTTTTACTCACTAAAAGACCCTTACCGCGGCGGTGGCTCAGAGGTGAGTTACTGGCATTCGACCTTGGCGACCCGGGTTCGATTCCCGGAGTGGGCATACGTACAATAAAAAAAATATGTCGGAAATTCAGTGGATTTAAGAATGCAGGGAAGAGTAAAAGGTTTAATCTCCCAACCCACGCCATTCACGCCGGTAACCAGGATGGATAAGATCGGACATCTCGTGGGGTGCGGAAGAAGTTACATACTCCCCAATCGGTAGGTCATGCAATGGCAAGAAACCAAGGGTTGACAGCCCTTGGGGGGGGGGGGGGGGGAGGGCGCGCATGACTGAGGATCGTGGTTCGGAACCCACGTTAAGCTGTAGGTCCCATCCGGAATGGCCCTGGCAGCGAACGAAGAGGAAAAAACCCTTATTCAAAAGAATGGCAAGAAATGACAACAACAAATAACCCTACAGGAGGCATTTAAAGGGAGTCTCTTCTAATTCCGAGAGTATTAGCTGCAGAAATTTAAAAAAAAATAATGCCTGTAGGTACTCCTTTGCAACCCCACCAATATATTTTTGGTCCATAGTTAAAAAGAATAGTTTTTAAGGGGGCTAACCACCCTATAAAATATATATTTTGGACACGTACCCAATTGAGTAAGGTTTCAAATAAAAGAACTTGTCAAATGGTACTGGTTACTATATTTAAATTAAATTATTGCTTCAACATGATGCCTCCAGGCCCGGGGGCTTTATCCTCTTTTTTTTACAAGAACTTAATCTGTCTGAATGAAATATACAATAATTAAATTAAAATGTCGAGCTTTGTCCCCCTGATATCCAAAGCCCCCGTTTTAAGTGCATGTATTAATAATTAAGGTACTAGGAAACAATTTACATGCTCTGATTATTATTTCGTAGAAGCTAGAAATATGTTTTACCCTGTGCTTTACGCTGCAGTGTCTAAATAAGTAGTATTATACATTTTAGAGCAATGAACTGACACATGTGTTATGCACTGCGACAAAGTAAGCTCTTTTACTTATTTTGAGATTTTAAATAATCTTTGCTACTTTTTTGTTAGTTATAGTCTAAGTTATAATAAATTAGATTAGAATTTGTTAGAATTCATAAGTACATACCTATATAAAAAATTCTAATAATTTTAAGTGGGGAATTACTAAATTTATCTTTCGGATTCGGTGACAGTGCACTCTGCCACTCCCTTGCAAAATATTTCAAATACTTAGCAATCATTGTTAGACACTTGATCGTAGGTGTAGGTGTTATATCGTTAACAGCCATCATAACTGTGGTTTTTAATGTTAAACATTACATAGTATGGTTGAATTGCATCCAACAGGAATAGCTATACCGGGTGTTGCATCGTCGAGCGGGACATAGGAAATCCCATGTAATTTTAAATGGGGTTAATTATTGGCTTCCCTAATTATTTTAGAGAAAAATTCTATTTAGGTTTATTAAAGAGCACTAAAACCCACATTCAAAAGATTAACTTTAGATATTTTTGATGAGCCCGTTTACGGGTTATCGCCGATTTCTTTTTACCTATTTCTCCTTTTTATGGCCCCGTATTTGTGGGCACCAGTCAAGGTAAAAGATGACTGTCAAATAAAGTTGTCATTTTGAAATGTGTGCTTTATTGTTATAAAAACTCGTACATCGAAAATATTAGCCATGAATTACACTTCTGAAGCAAAAATATTGATGATTAAATGGTATTATCAAGGAAATAGTTATCAAAATATGTCAGACATGGTTTGCTGCTCTGTATCCGAATAGACCGATACCTGCAAAATCTACAGTCGAAAGGACTATCAAGAAATTTGAGACAAAAGGCACTGTAATAAATAACTGCAGATGTGAAGAAAGGCAGGAACAAAGAAGAGATGCAAGAAATGATAGGGACTTGCAAGTTTTATTGTGCGTGGAAGAAAATGATGGAAAGATCAGTACAAGGAAACTTGAGCATGACATAGGATTAGATCACACCACAGCGTTACGAGCTTTGAAACGACATAAATATTATTCATACAAATATTAAAAGCACCAAGAGCTAAGAGATAGGGACGAAATACGACGACAGGAGTTTTGTTTTGGTATGATTAAAAGAGCAAACATAGATAGGGAATTTTTTAAAAACATTTGTTTCATTGACGAATGCACATTTACCTTAAACAATGAACCCAATGTTCAAAATTATCGATATTGGAGCAAAGAAAACCAACACAGGTTTGTCGAAACAAGGACGCAATATCCACAAAAAGTTCATGTTTGGGCTGGGATTTTCGGAGAAAATGTTATCGGGCCATTATTTCTTACACGAAATTTAAATGCGGAATATTATTTGGAACTACTTGAAGATCATATTTTACCTACTTTACATGATGCCGCCAGGGAAAATCAGGAAGTTTGGTACCAAATGGATGGCTGCCCGGCACATAGTACCCTGGCTGTCCGGGAATATTTAAACCGTGCTTTTAATGGAAATGTTATTGGCTTAAATCATACAGTAAATTGGCCAGCCAGGTCTCCTGATTTATCGCCAAATGATTTCTTTCTCTGGGGCCATTTAAAAAACAGGATATACAAAGATAAAAAATACCCAAATCTAGACGAGTTAAAAAATGCTATTTCTGCCGAATGCAATAGAATTTCAGTTTACCAACTAGCGAATGTAAGAAGAGAATTTTATGATCGCCTCGGTTATTGTCTAGCAGTCAATGGAGCAATACTTGAACATCTTCTTAAATCCTAAAGTTTTAACAATTTAATAGTACCTACCTATTAATTAGTAAAATATTGAAACATGTAAAATGTCATAATTAACCTTGTAATTGGATACTTTATTTTAGTTTTATTCAGATTAATTTGTACTCATAAATACACCTTTAATATTTTCGATGTACGAGTTTTTATAACAATAAAGCACACATTTCAAAATGAAAACTTTATTTGACAGTTATCTTTTACCTTCACTGGTGCACGGCAAATACGGGGCCATAAAAAGGAGAAATAGTTAAAAAGAAATCGGCGATAACCCGTAAACGGGCTCATCAAAAATATCTAAAGTTATTCTTTTGAATGTGGGTTTTAGTGCTCTTTAATAAACCTAAATAGAATTTTTCTCTAAAATAATTAGGGAAGCCAATAATTGACCCCATTTAAAATTACATGGGATTTCCTATGTCCCGCTCGACGATGCAACACCCGGTATAAATTTATTGTTTGTCCTGTAAAAAGATAAAAAAACGGACAGAAATTATTAGTTAAATAGTGAATATGGTGTTGATTAATTGTCAGTAATAAGTCGTTTATTATAATGAACATGTGACATACATAAATGATATTTTACAAGAAATTTATTAGTTTATGTATCTGGTTATGGTATAATTACTTAATTTGTTAAATCTGTCTGACAGATTGTTTATGAGCGTAAAGTTCTTAGTTTACACATTACCTTATAATCAACCACACAGCCAGTGGTGCACCGAGGATTTTTATTTGGGGGAGGAAGACTAATACATCTCCGATTAACAGTGACTTTAACATAAAAAAAAGAGCCTCTTTCCCCAAAACACTTCAAAAAAAGTGATCCCTGCCATCAAAAAGTCTGTTTCAATATGCCATCACCACTAAATAACCGTTTGATTTCAATCTCATTTTAAATGATCAAATGTCTTGTAAAAAAATATATTGATCTGGGGTTGCCTTGCGTCACCATTGTTTGATGACGTAGGCGAAAATGTGCTTCCTTTGAGGGTGGTCAGCCAGGAATTTTCACCAGTATAAATTAGTAGGACAGACTATAAGATTATCTTGAAAAAAATTATAGTTTTAAATCAAGATAATAACAAACGAATGTACGGAGATGCGTTTAGTGACGTCCGTCAGTTGATGTCAGGAAATTTCGTTTATTAAGTACCATATAATTTTTAATATCTTAACTCAAATTCAAATAATGTAAAATTAAATTCTATTATAATGATGTATTAGGTAGAATAAAAATTGCTCCTTAGCACCTAGCAATTTCTATTGTTATCTGCATGTTATACAGAGTTCCTACCTGTAATCATAGGAAAGGGCCTTTAAAAGGGTGTGCACATTGGGGTGCATAATAAATGACAAGCTAGAGACAACTGCTTACTCATTGGGCATTTTCATTAAGACTGATGAAGACTTTTGATTAAAAAAACGTGTTTTAGATAATTTTTGAAAGTAAATTAAAAAATATTTTATTATAAGTAATATTTTGATAACAATGTTCACTTATTATGTTTAGAAATTTTTTATTTTTTTAAAGTCAGGTAAAACAGAGTTTAGAATAACATATTTCGCCTATATTTTTGTTTACCTTCCTCCACTGATTATGTAAAACATCCTAAGATATCGTTTTTTGATCAAATGGTGAATTTGAGTTTGTTTTATTTTCATTCATTTCAGAGCGTCGGATCTATAATATGGATAACTATATAAAATATAAAATATTGAGCCTAAAATAAAAATGTTTAGGTACCATCGCGTCGATAAAAAACTGGGACAGGAAATTTTTCTATTTTCTCCTAGACTATTAAGAATAATTTTACATCAAGCCTGGTACCAGTAAAATGTCATGAAAATTTGCATGTCAATAAGGATTGTCACTTTATGATTGACTCGTCAAACATACAATCATATATTATTTGTAAATATGCCACAATTAACCCCCCAGCAAAAGGCAATTATTTATAGTCGGTTGCGAGATAGTGTTGCTATTAGGGATATTGCAGATGAACTGGGAGTAAGCAAGAATACCGTGCTATTGGCAAAACAAAAAATAGCAAGACATGGGACTATTATTAGGAATGCAGGTTCTGGTCCCCCTAAAATTTCTACTGATGATCATGATAGAAGACTGGTTAATTATCTAAGGGATCATCCCTTCGAAACTGCAATCAAGGCAAAAGAAGAGACAAATTTTCCAGGTTCTGCAAATACCGCTAGAGACAGGGTTCGAAATTCCGATATACGAAGCCGTTGTGCTGCCAATAAAAATTTTTTAACGGAAATAAATAAACAGGGCAGGTTAGAATTTGCACATGAATATATTAATCAAATAAATTTATGGGAAACAGTTATATTTTCTGACGAGAAAACTTTTCAGTCATGCAATAATGGGAGAATTCGGGTGTATAGGCCTTCCGGCATGCGGTATGATGAGAGATACACCCACAAAACCAACCAAAGTGGGCGTTTCTCCATAAATGTTTGGGGCTGGATTAGCGCTAGAGGACCAGGACTTTGCCAAATCGTCGAAGGAAGACTAACTGCAGCAGTATACGTTAATATACTAAACAAAGTGATGATACCATCGGTAAACGCTGTATACGGTCAAAATTACACATTTCAGCATGATAATGCTCCAATACACACAGCGCGCATTGTACAAAATTTTCTCCAAGAAAATAACATAGCAGTTCTTCCCTGGGCTTCGAAGAGTCCCGATTTGAACCCGATAGAAAACATTTGGGGTGCCATGGTCAAATCTATGTATAAACATGATTTTCAACCTAGAAACAGGGATGAATTACGTCATAGCTTGGGATGAAATAACTGTCGAATTATGTAGAAACTTAGTTTTAAGTATGCCACAAAGGCTCCAAAAAGTAATAAACAGAAATGGTTCTATAACCAAATATTAATTTTGTGTTGTTTTGACAAACTTTGTGTTCGCAATTTTTTTCTTTTAATTAAATGTATTTTATTACCTGTATTAGCTTTATTTATTATTTTGTGGTAATGGTAAATATAATAATTTATAAAATATTTGACTTTAAAAAAATCTAATAAATTTACTTTATCCATATTATATGATGTCTCTCAAATTTAACCACCCCGTATCGAAAAATACAAAACATTCCATTATGTTACCTAGGTTACTTTTAAAATTTTGAATGTTTTTCCTTTTTAGCTCTAGACACCTTTCATAGTCTAGGGGATATGTATTTCTTACATTGTTTTTGTAAATCTCTTGTCCCAGTTTTTTATCGGCACAATAGTACCTTTGTTTTTTTAAAAATTATTTATTATAAAAAATGACCAACAATGTATATTATTTACTTAAATATGGGTTAATTTTTCTATAAATGGACGGACGTTATCATTTAATTAAATTTTTCACACTGGAATGCTTTATGGAATTATGTTTTGTACTCAAAATAGTTTAATTTAATTTTGAAATTAAGCTTTTGTAGCTGAATACACAGTATATTATGAACCCTAATCAAATTTCCATTTTATTTTTTATGCCACAGTTTAACAAATTTTAGAAGCAACATTTCTACCAAGAACATTATTGCATTTTTTAAGATTACACAGAATAGACCAAATATTTTAATCGACTTAGTTCGTTTGCTTAAATTAAATTAATCATTAGAACACTCTGTATTGTAACAGCATGTTCGGAAAACAATAATAATTAATGAAATTCTGATTTTTTATCAATTATGCCTGTTGTGCGACTTATCATTATCAGTAAGTTAGTATCAAAAATTGATTATGAGGTACCCAGTTCTTGGTACACTGCATAGCACAGTAATTCGAAAAATGAATAAACAAGCCGGAAACAAACAACGAAGTTTTAAAAGTTATTCTACTCATTTTTTAGAAGAAACTATGAAAACGATTTAATTTCTTTATTTAAAAAAATATACCAATAAAAAAAATTACATTTTGACTATTTTCAGCTTGTGGAAACATAACAGATAATAAAATTTTTGTTAATTAGTTTTATTTTCCAACCATATCTTTGCAATAAAAAGTGATTTCATAGAATCACAGTGTAAGGATAAAAACGTAAGGTTTAACAAAGAAGCCAATAATTTTAGTACACTTACTTAGACCTATTTATTTAATCTAGTTTATAGTAAAAATAAATTAATATTTAAAAATTCAAATTTCATTAAAAAGTGCTCGCTGTAATTTATCGCAAAGTGTAAGTCATATCGCAATATATTGTAAACGAGAATTGGTTTATATGATTTATTTTTCAGTGACAAAAGAAAATTATCACTTGTTCTAATCAAAAATTTGGATGTTTTGATTTTTTAACACGATAGACAATATTAATTTTGTTGTCCTACCTGGAGAGTCACTTTCCAAATAGGAACTCCTAGGTCTCTCCAATCCAACCCGATCCTCCATAGCTTTGGAGGCACTTCGTTTAAATTGTTCCAAAAAACAATCGATTTGAGTTTCCAAACTGGATTCGGCCATAGCTGTATCAATATGTTATCGAAAGCCTTTATCGTATCCTGACAAACACTAGGTGTCATCCTTTATTGTCATGACTATGTCGTAGAAACACTTTTTAAGCATGGTTTCACTATATAAGTGGCATTGAGCCCCCAGAAACCCGAAGAGGGCACTGTTCGGACAGTTTGCTTGGCCGTTGCTGTTTGGATGCGCGAAGCAAGACTAAAACTAGTGTCTGCATTAAGACTGTCATAATTTTGTGCGTTGCCAAGCTGTGTTATAAATACCTTGACAGCGGTAATGTAATGATCTTGAATTTATATAGAATTGATGGCTTAAATGGGTAGATGGGTAGAACTGGCAACGTAGGGTGATTCGGAGAATGGTAGTAAAAGTGTGACTGGCAAGTCCTAGATAATAATCGTGAGACACCGGTTCTTCAGAGCCGGATTCAAAGTATTCAGAGTACAACAGCAGTTTTTATATTGTATTTTCATTAATGTTAAAAATAATTTTTAGTCTTCACATGTTTCATACCTACTTGGGCAAGCAAAATCTAAAAATATTGTGATTTTTTTTCCTAGGGCCCGTCCGTGTGCCGGATGCACTTAGGCCAGGTTTGGCTCATTGTGCTTACCCAGTTTGGTTATTACAACCACTCCGTGATCCCAATTTCTTGCACTAAATTGTGTAGGTCAACTGGGGAGAGGGTAAAAATGTCCTCTGGTTCCAGTTTTCGTTGCCCGAGTATTTGTTGCCTTTTCCGATCTGGTGACTCGCAATGGCAAACTATGTGCTGTACAGTTTCTCTGTCTTGTTGCATAATCTGCAGTTAAGGTCTCCATTGTACAGTTGCATTCTGTGCAGATGGTTCTTGACAGCCATGTGTCCTGTCAGAATTCCTGTAATGGTTCTCAGCTGGTTCCTGTTCATTTAAAACAACTGTTTCGTAAGTCTTGGGCCTGGATTCCCAATAAAGCTTTTGCTGTGGTCTAATCCCTGTCTGTTACTCCAGTGGACTTTGTGTTCATTCCTGATCCATCGCTTTATAGCATCTCGTGCTGTGCACCTTGGTACTCCGAGTACCGGTTCTGGACCAATGAATGTATTTTCGGAGTCTTTTCTTGCGAGTTTATCGGCTTTTTCGTTTCTTGTAATACCTTCGTGGCCTGGTACCCACTGCAGTATTACTTTGTTCACTTTTGCCAGGGCCTCCAATTTATTCCTCTTGGCATTCCCACATCAGTCAAAGAAATATTGTGTTATGAACATAGAAAACAATAATTACTCTAGGATGTTGGCCGCCCGTGTGTACTTTTATATCGGCCGCCACACTAGAGTACTTTTTAGAGAAATGTCAAAATTATTTAGATATATAATAATTGATAAAAGAAAAACGTGTCTTCCTTCCAAAACTTCTTCTCAATATACTTACTTTAAAAAATGCTCCTGTCTATAAAAGTAAGGAGTGTTAGAAACTCAAAAATAAAACTTCGAATGATTTATGCTATTTTATTGTTTTTAACAAATTGTAGTTGGTAAATAACAGTAATTTATCACAGAAAAATTTTAAAGAAAAAAAATCATAATTTAAAATTATGTAGTACTATAAACTACTAAGTAAAAGAGGGGCTTTAGCGACGTCCAAGGCCGCGGCGTAAATGGTGAGAAGCGAAGTGACTTTAGACGGATATTCGAGTCCAATAAATGTTTATTAAAGGTACACTAAGAGCATATGCTTGCTGTCGTTATAAGAACCTTTATATCGGTTACAAAGAAATATACTTAAACAGGGAACAAAAGAAATATTGAAGAAAGGAAAAACGTTGTATTTCAGTAACTGTTTATTTTACTGACGCCAAGCGCTTTCGGCCTTATTTACTTAAGGCCATCATCAGGGCTTAACCTAGTCAAAAAGAGTTTTTGAAAGCAATGCTTAAAAAGTTTTTGTAGTACATAATTTATGTTTATATAGTAAGCCTAAACTTGGACAAATGACCTTTCAAACAATAAACACATTGACGTCGTGAACTGTCAAGTAAAATAAACAGTTACCTATACTGAAATACAACGTTTTTCCTTTCTTCAGAACACAGTGTACAACCAACTCCAAACAAATTTCCAAAAGTGAATGCCTAAAAAAACCTATTCCTGTATCTAGTATAAAAATAACATTACTTATATTTTATTTAGAAAAAGAAAGTATTTTAGTTTTGCGATATTTCTTAAAATTTACATCTTCCTTTTAAATATCATACATTGTTTAAAACTTTGGTAAGTTGTCTTTTAGTTTAAAGACTTTTATTAAGAATATAGCATTTATTAAAAAATTCTTGATTTTTTTTTCTCTAAAACTTGACTCACACAAAAATTATTATTAAATAAACAACAGTTAAACGAAACAACAGGCAACATAAAAAACTACTAAAACTTTACTTATTTACACTAATATTAAAAGTTTTCATTGTAATTGATGTTACAATCCAATAAAGCACTGCACTCTGAAGATATTTTTAAGCAAAGGCAATTTTTATGGAGAAGAAAAGGGTCAAATTTTAATGTCGAGTCGTAATGGTCACCAACTACAGCTACCGATGAGACAATTTTACTTAATGAAGGAACGATCATGTAAATATCTATCGAGGCTGGACTTAAAGTGATGAAGACCTAAAGACAGGAACGGGACGAATGAGCGCAATATTAAATTTGTCCCACGAAATAAACCGATTCGAACGGAAGATTTACGAATTTCTCAGTTAGAACAAAAATTTTTTCTACCCCTTTAAAAACTGTTTAGAGCGCTAGAAAAATCGTCCAAAATCATAAACGGTAAGACTTTAACATTGCACGGTTCCTCTTGGTTTAGTTTCTCTATAGTAGTACTAAATTCCTTTGATTTTAAATAATTATCGGCCACAATAACTTTTTTTGGGAGTTAAGTCATATACAAAATAGTAAAACAAATTAACCTTTCTCAAATAAGCGTTTACATTATTAATAACAAAATATTTTATAATAATAATTTAAAACTGGATATTTTTAAAGAATTTAAATTTTTTTTTAATAAGGTCCTGTGTAAGCGGACGGAACAATGTGTATATTATCTGAACCTTCCTGTCAATATCAGATCCGTACATAGAAGTAATAAATTAAGTAACTAAACATTGCATTAAAATCTGTTAAGGCCATAATTTAAGTTTATTTGTAAGATTTAATGAAAAGTTGTCAATTGTCACTATACTATATATATAAATAATAAATTTTAAGGTCAAAAAAATAGTATTTATATTAAGAATTGAAATTATTTTTACTACACATCTGTATTTGATAGTTGGCAACCAAGGATACATCATTATATGTATATATTTATAAATCAATACTCATGAAAGAACTATATTGTTGAGTTGGCTGCATGCAGACTGAGAATACAAAGACGTTATTTGTCAGTTTGATTTTGTTTGTCTAAAACTACACTTTTTTTTCAACAGAAAAGTATCAAAATTTGAAATAAACATACTGAAACAAAATTTGAAAAATACATTTTTTATTTAGTCAAATTCGAGATTTCTTGATTTTATACACAAAAAGGGTCCCCCGTTTCTTGTAGGTATAATAGTTATTGACTTTGGGGTTTGGGCTTATATATAGCCAAAGGAATGCGTCACTAAAATATGGAATTTTAAAAATGTAAACAATATTATTCAAACTGTTCTCTATAACATATTTTGTCTTGAAGGTTGGAGACAATGACGTTTCTTAAAGGGCAGTAAAGTTTTGGACGTATTGCCTTTATTTGTTTTTAATCACAACGTTTCAACTGGCAAATATCTCAAGTCGTCTTCAGGTGAATCAGGATTCACCTGAAGACAAGTCCAAAACCCTACTGCCGTTCCATATTTTGTCTTGTCAAAATGGTGAGAGTACAAAATATAAAATTTAATTAAAGGCAGGTAATAAATCTATTCTACATTACGAGCTAGGACACTCGCGTCTATATACCAACCTAATAGCAGGCATACTGCGCATGTAAAATATAGGTAGAAATGGATTTAATTATTTTTTTACGTCATAGTCGAGGTATTAAGTTTTCTTACAAGAACAGTTTGCTAGTTTGTTAATTTGTGGCCTTGTGGGGCATAATTAAAATGGAGGGGCAGGTTATTAATCAGTAAGTTTTGTTATGGCTGCGGCTGTCACAAAATATTAAATATTTTGTGGCGTCTGTCAAGCACCTGTAAAGTTAAAACTTAACCGTCATTTTTTAAATTGTAGAACAGTTTATGTGTGCACAGACTGTGGGATGAAATGTAGTGCAAAAACAATAATTAATGTTCACATGAAAAGAAAACACAAAGTCTTCAAACAATCACCTTTAAAAACCATTACATGCCATGCATTTCTGGTATTAATGCACTAAAAACAACAATAAGCGCTATGATTTCTTCTAACTATGACCGTCATAACAAAAAGTCAGAATTACAAAATCGTAGACTGTCAACACCGGTAACCACATCTTTGAATTCCTTAAAACGTAAAAGAAAAAAGAAAATAAAGTGTTTAATTTAAAAATATAAATAGAATACCGTAATATTAAAAATGTAATCGCTATATCAAGCATATTTTATATGTAACTAATAATTGAACTCATTTCTACCTACACTGTGGCTCAAATTAAAGGAGTACACTTTTTAATTGTGAATATTTTTCTAGATTTTGCACTGATTTAATTTATTTTTGGAGTGATGATGAACTGAAATCGTCTTAGTAAAATGTGCAATTTTTATCAAAATATTTTGAACAGGGCCGGATTGACAGGTTTTTTTCAACAAACGTGCACTTATGCTCGTTGCAAACGAAAACTGATTTATTCATAATTCAGAAAATACGTTTTTTTGGTAGATTAACGATCGAAACTTCTTCAGTATAAGTCTCACTCTGAAAGATTCCTAAATTCAAGAAATACAATTTATTTTGTTCATTGATGTATTAAAACATTCCGGATATCATTTTGGAAATTTGAAGTCGTTTGAACCATGATAGCAGCATCCATGCCCGTTATTAAAAATCAAAGTTTCCATGACTATTATTAAAATAATAAACAATGTTATTTTTGACGTTTTGTAAGCTTCATGACAGCTAATCCGTACATAATGGCAGTTAAAAGTGAAGAGGATCGAATTCTTATCAAATATTTTCGACAAACACATAATTACGGCGCAAGAAAAATTGTAAAGGAGTTTCCTGAAAAAAAATTGGTATGTTGGAACAGTTGGCAAGTTTTTAAGACATCTTACAGAAAATATTGGATCAATAAAAATAAAATTTGGAAGGGGAAGGAAAAAACTTCAAGAACTCAAGGAAATATTACCATGGTAAGAAATATTATAGGAGAAACGATTAGAAAGATGTAATCTATTACTACGAAGATTCCGTTCTCGGCAAAATATCGCAAAGATATGGTTTTCAGATGAGAAGATGTTTATTTGAGGCCGCTAAAGAATACTTACACAAAATAATCGTGTATTCGCAAATGTGCGAGTAAAGAGGGACATCCCATTGGAAAATCTTTTAATCGAGAGAAGTCACTTTTCACCTGGCGTAATGGTCGCGGTGGCAGTTTCCAAATTGGGGAAGTCAAGTCTCATTGTTGTAGATGCCGGAGTAAAACTCAACTCGGACGCGTATCAATAACAACTTTTACATCACTTGCTTCCTGAAATTGAAGCAATTTGCGACGATTACGTATTCCAACAAGACGGTGCTCCTTCCCATATTCTCGGAGTACAAGAATGTTTTTGTTTGAGCAATGCCCTGATTATATTGAACCGGAGATGTGGCCACTCAATAGTCCAGACTTAAACCCTGTTGACTATTCCATATGGGGAATTTTCGAGGCAAATGTTCACAATAGTCAAAGGTTTAACACCATCGAAGAGCTAATGAAAAAGTTACAGTTCTGTTGGAATAATTTTAACCAGGACATAATGAATACAGCTATTGACCTATGGCGAAGGCGACTGCAATCCGTGATAGAAAATCATGGTGGTTATATTCATAATGTTATCCTAGAAATATTTATACTACTTTCGATTTTAGGTGATAGTTAGTCTTGATATCAGTAATTGTTAATATTATTAAATTTATTATTAATATTGAACAAAATAAATTGTATTTCTTGAATTTAAGAATCTTTCAGAGTGAGACTTATACTGAAGAAGTTTCGATAGTTAATCTACCAAAAAAACGTATTATCTGAATTATGAATAAATCAGTTTTCGTTTGCAACGAGCATAAGCGCACGTTTGTTGAAAAAAACCTGTCAATCCGGCCCTGTTCAAAATATTTTGATAAAAATTGCACATTTTACTAAGACGATTTCAGTTCATCATCACTCCAAAAATAAATTAAATCAGTGTACTCCTTTAATTTGAGCCACAGTGTATATAAATTTCAAATATCCCGTCATCACGCTATCTGCCTGACATGAGCAGTGTGCCTGCCATTAGGTTGGAATATAGACGCGACTGCTAGGACTCAGGACTAGTAACGCATTCGCCATTTCATTTTTTACCCTTTACAAACCATATTTCGTTGTATTCATGAAGTAGATAATGGAACCAAAAAACGAAATATTATCAAATTAGCACATATTTATTTGTTTACTTTTATTGGTTTATAAATTCAAAATTTTTAACTGTGTATAAAGATTTTTCAAATATTTGTAGTAATTATTGTTACAGAGTGGAAATAAAAACTTTTAGTGCGCTTTTGTTTTCACGTTAGACAAGGAAAAACATAGATCATTTAAAACTTACCTATCTGTAATTATTAGTATTACATATTACTATTTTGATCTTTATAGTAAATGCTTTATTCATCACTAGGTTCTTGTCTGACACCTTAAAAATAAAAATACTATTATTTTGAAAACGTTTGTTTATTGTTTATGTATTTTTAGATAACATGTGATATGAGATAGCGTATTAAGCAGAAAATTACTATCATGTTTACCTGTCTGTATACAGAAAAAAGTACCTAAGGTGAAGGACTTTTCAAATTTTAATTTCAGGGTAGCCAACAAAACTAATATTGATCCTAATGCCAGAAGAGTTTAAAAAATAGAGACAAATACATAGTCGTATAAGTATTTTTATTTTTTTGTTGGCAGAAACTTTACAGAACTTCCGTTTATTTTGTTCGATAGTCTCATAATTTGTTACAAATCAATATAATTGATTATATTTTTTACTTAACAAATAATGTGGAATGGAATATGGAAGGTAAAGGAACAACCAAAATTCGAACCAGTGGCGGCGCCAGGATGATTTAAAAGTGGACACTATCCAAATCAAAAATGACTTCTAAAAAAAAGATTGCCCCCCCCCCCCACGCTCTATAACGCCCTAAGCGGGGTAAACAAAAACTCCACTCTTGTCCTAACTGACGACTAAAAAAATACCCCTTCCCCACGGAAATTCCTCAATTTTGAGTGGGCACCAGGGTGGGCACCGATGTTTGTAGGGTGAGCCAGTGCCCCCCCCCCCCCTCTTCCCCCCCCCCCTCCCCTGGCGCCGCCGCTGATTGGAACTTGGGTCTAAAGCTCATGCAAAGACATTAATTCAGTTTCAAGTAAGCTGCCTAAATGCGGCGAATTAGATTTTATTTAAATTGATTTTTAATAATATACATATAAAATTAAAAATGTTTAATTTACATCTAACTGTAAATATATTTCAATGCAAATAACCAAGTGAAAATTTTTTTAGCTTAGTTGAAACTCTTTTTTGCCTCATATTTAATTATCAGATATTGTCAATTCTTAAAGTAACATCAGTCTGGTGTAGCACTTGCCAGGACCGTGTTTCGTACAATTGATATTAAAATGCAAAGTTAGTGACGGATACAGGGAAAGGAGAGCAAATACTACGTGCAATCAGGGGCGGTTCTAGACCCAAAATATTGGGGGGGCACCACATTGGCGTAGCCAGAAAATATGTTCGGGTGGGGGGCTGGGTGGGCGTAAGTAGGACATTTTTTTTTCTGAAAAGAGGAATAGTCGGGACTATATGTATTCCATGGTATTGTACCTAGTGAAGAAGGCGGAAAACCGCTACAGGCGAAAAATTTTCGGGGCCACGCCCAAAGTTCGTTTAAAATTCACCTAACTACTATCAAATTTCGAAAATTAAATTATTACCTCTCCCCCTGTGCATGGTTGGATTAAATTTTTTTTTAATGTTTTTTTTTTGGTATTCCTAGCTCTTTATTTAAAAAAAAAAAACGTATTTTATAATTGTGAAAAATATGAAATTGGTGTCAATCCAAAATTTTAACATAAGACGTATGTATGACTCTAACCAGCGTTTTCCGGGCTCGGTTTTTCATGATTAAAAAAAAAGTAAATATCGCTCACCACACCAAAATTCATGATTTTTTCAGAAATCATGTATTTTAGGAGCGTAGATCTAAGAGCAGTTTTTGGTTTTACTCCTTCTTAAGTGCCGTATATGTATATTCCTAATAAAGCATTCTTATTTCATCCCGCACTATTTTTTTTATTATAAATTATTACACTTCTTCCATAAAAAATGTTTCAATTGAAATGTTTACCTTAATTTTTTGTTAATTTAAAAATAGCTCTAAAAAAGGGAAAACGAAACAGACAAGTATATAATAGAAAAATTCTATAAAATATAATTCTTTTTACTCGTTTTCTTTTAAAATTGCATTAAAAATCAATAACGAAAACGATATGCGTCTTAATCTCTATATAAAACAGAACTTTTAGAAGGAAAAATTTAAAAACTAAACGTTTCCTACAAGACATGTAATCTAAGCCAAGAATACATTATTTAAAGATTTAAATTAAGAGTCCATGCGTGAGATGAAAATGCAGCTCGGCAGCCCCCCCCCCCCCCCTTATATACGCCACTGGGCGCAGCCACAATTTTTGGTAGCCTTCGCGAGCAAATAACGCCACAGCCCCAAATTTTTTAGGATCATGCTCAAATTGTATTAAATTATGTAAATAATAAAGCACCCGGAATTTTTTTTTATCAGTCGCATAAATTTTATAGTTTTTTTCAGAAATGTTTTGGGGTCCTGGGCCCCCCCCAGGCCCCCCCGTAGAACCGCCCCTGCGTGCAATGTTTGGAGAATCACAAGACATAATCTAAAAAAAACAGCGCCTGCGTTTTGCCTGATGTAGTATAATAAAAAAACGACGATACTTAATAATTAATAGCTTTTCCAAACAGCAAATTCCTGCTAATCGATTCTTCAAACGCGAACCTCAGACGTTACACAAACAATTTAGTAAATACCTGTTTCATATTCGGCAGGAAATATCATTATATCCAGTGAACCGAAAATCATTTTACAGGTGTTAGCGAATGACTAGATATTGGCGTTTAAAAATTCGCTCAGCAGAATTTTGCTGGTTAGCAAAACCGAGCGAATATTTTAAATAAACGCCTTGCGACAAAAATAAAGGTGAAAACTCATTATCGACAATATACAAATTTTTTACACATCAGAAAACCGATATAATTCGGTCCTGTTCGTAGCAGTAGCCTGGCATCGTGCATTCCGAATCCGAAATAAAACCATCATTTGCCCGTTCCTGCGTACCACAGCGAAGTTCGCGTTTACTGCCGATTATTTTTTCGACGTTTATATTTCTGTCCGTCCACGCGAGTCCTGTATCAAGCAGGACGAGATAAAGTGTGGTAGTGCAATATAACCTTTAAATCATGGGAGGTAAGGTTTTTTAATTTTTTTTAGAGGTAACTTATCCTGGATTTTGTTATATTTATTGGTGACTTTTTGACCTTGTGCATGCCTTGCGTCAAAAATCCTGTCCAGTGATAAAGGTTTTTGCAATTTTTTTCATTCATTTTAAATTATTCGGTTTTTTGTGTCCTCTACGTGGGTAGAGAAAATATTTTTAAATGTATTTTATACTATTATTGTGTTTTTCTTGGATTTTACTTAATACTAATGGGTTTATATATTTGTGTTATTTAATTTATATTTTAGATAAAAACCGCCAAAATACTTTAGCGGTGATAAGTTTGTTTTGATTTTGAGAATTTATGTGATTACATCAAACGATAAGACCTTACAAACTAACATTATAAGCTATTTTAAAAAAAATTTAAATCATCAACTAATATATTTCTTATGGTTAGTTAATTTAAAACTATCAATTATTTTACACTAGATTTATAAGCATAGAATTATTAAATTGACATATAGGTAGGTATAGGTGGACCTACACAAATTTTTTAAATTAATCATAATAAAAAAAAATGGTGAACCAGAGCAATAATAAATTAATTAATTAAAATAAAACACCGATGTTATGATGTTACTTTGAGATTCATAGACCTGACCTACCTTAAAAGTCTATATGTACTATAATGTTTAGAAGTAAAGCGTATCATTCATACAAATTCGCTAGTATTAATGATAATATTGATAAAGTAGGGTAAGGTGGGGCAAGTTGGCGAGGTTAAGGAAAAAAACACTCTAAAAAATAAACTACAAATATTTTAAAAGAAAAAACAAGTGTAATAAATTAACGGAACATTGGTTAATTTTTGGTGAACAATCCATAAAAAAAAACAATAAAACATAAAGAAAAAAGTTGAAAATTAAAAGTTGTTGCATTTTCGTCATTTTGCCCCAATAGTGGGGTAAGATGACGAGCACATTGGGGCAAGACGACGATTACATACAAATGTCACATTTAAAAGTAATTACCCCAATTCCCATAACTCTTGCAAGTTGCATGCCACCAACTTTCGCACACACCACACTTTATCCAATAAATTAACTGCCAAATTATCATTTACGAGAGCATATCGTCGCCTGAGAACCAGGTTATTCTAGGTTTTTTTTTAAATTGAGATTTTATCATCAAAGTATTCTATGTCCAAAGCTCTATCGACCAAACTATTCCATGTCACTCTGCGCCAAACAGTTCACTAATTTCAAAGATTCGAACTTATACTATGTCCATATAAAGTTTTTCATATTCGGACCATTTTAGTTTATGTCCTCGCCAGCCAATAGGTCAATTAGTCAAAAATTTTAGTATATTTTTGGATTACCCACTTTTTATAAACCCTTAAACCTAACTTAATTGCACTTTTAGAAAAAAAAATTAAGAAGTACCTAATAATAGCTGGTGAGTTTTAAAAATGCTCTACTCTAAAATTTTAAAAAATGGACATAGAATAACCCGGTTTTCAGGCAACGATATATGACAGCAATTAAACTGTCTTCTGACCAAGACCTACGATCAGTTTTTCTCTTATAATTTCACACCATCTGTAAAAAAAATGTTTATAACTGCATGGGCAAAGATAACAAATTCGCCAATATGCTCCCGGGGCAAGTTGACGAATTCGTCAACATGCCCCTAGGACCATTTATAACAAAAACCTAAAGTAAATAAAATAAACAAAAAATAAAACTGATTTGGGCTATAACCATTATCTTGTATGGTTCGAGGAACAATATAAATATTAAACAGAATAGGGCTGGTTCCATTACTTTTTGCGCAAAACTCTATTTCACTGAACAAGAATATTATAACGAGTAACCTCTAAACACATTTGCAAGCACAAAATCGAACATATGTAAACTAGCGCCACCTATCATTTTAAGTTATATGAAGGTCCCGAGACGGCAATATTAAGATGGGTATATAACAGATTTATGCTTTTGATTCTCATTAAAATTAAATTCGTTATCTTGCCTCGTACGTCAACTTGCCCCACCTTACCCTACTATGTTTTGCTGACTGGTGGTGTGTTATTTAATTATTATTTTACAAATTGATGTTTTTGAAAATGATGTAAAAGTTCCTCCTTTTAAAAGGTCCTATGTTTTTTTGCCGATTTTGTAATTAGATCAAAAAACTAACACCACGCTTGTTTTTTAGGGTAAATAAAAATGTGAAATGAGAAACAATTTTTTCAACATTATTCATATTTTCTCTAATTATTCAGCAAATTATTTTTATAAGGTATACAGGGTGTCCGGTAACTTATGGGCCGTAGAGTAACTGGATATACTAGACATCAAACTAAGCCGATTATGTCATATAAGTTTTTTCGGATTGTCACTTTTGTTTTTTTTTTGTTAATGTACTATGTTTTTTTATGCTTTGGGATGTTTAAAGGGAAATATCTCGAAACCCGTTAAAGATATTAAGATCAATCAAGTACCCTTTTTATAAAACTATAATTGAAAAACACCTAATATCACAGGTAAGAAAAAAAATCATAGATTTATGAAGCCCAGTGTATGCAACTAGCGCCCTCTAGTTTGCAACTTAAAAATTTCTACAAATTCTTATTTCTTGCTCATAAAAACATAATATTGCCAACTTTCAATTCGATTCATTAAACCGTTTTAAAATTATGGCTTATTTTCGAGAATAAACTTTTACTTTCAACACCCTGTATCTCTAGAACGAGTAACAATCCGAAAAAACTTATATGACTTAATCGGCTTTGTTTGATGTCTAGTATCTCCAGTTACTCTACGGCCCATAAGTTACCGGACACCCCGTATAATTTTCTTTAATTTTTACCGTTGCATCATACATAGAAGAAGAAAAATTAAACATTTGTTAATTGTATCGCGTAATTTTGGAAAAATATAATTTTTATTTCTCAAATATAGGATAGGAACGGTTAAATAAAAAAAATTATATTCGATATTCTGAAAAAGCTGAAACCTAAAACAATGTGATAAATATTAAAATTAACATTAATAAAGTCCTATCAAATAAGCCATCACTTTTGTCCGTTTTATTGCAGCTTATTTAAAAATAACACACCATTTAGTAATGATTTTATTTTTATCTAATCTTATTTTAATTTAAAAATAGAGTTAAGGAAATAATATAATATAAATTTGAAAGTCTTAAGTCGTTAAGATTTTAAATTCATTGATCTTTTTTGAACATCAAATTTATGTTTGTCGAGAAAATTACAGCTTTTGTATCACAATATGTGTTCGACCTACACCAATTTATTTTTAATTACATTGAAATTAGAGCTGGTTAAATCGCTTTTTTAAAAACTTTTCGCGTTTTTTTTTTGCTAGAAGAAAACTGCTCGATCGAGTATTAATAAAAATTTAAGTGATAAGCTGACCTGTGACGTAATAAATGATTCATTCCAAAAAAATTAAATTAGTTAAATTGTTTATTTGTTTTTTACGTTTTAAGAAATAATTTAGGTGCTTATACAGATTTTCAGCTTTTCCTCAAATATTTGGATAGTCACTAAAATACATCATGCAAAAATTTGGCAAATTTCATTGTTTATAAACGTGCAATGTACCGGGTGCCCAAATAATAATGGACGCCGGCCATATCTCAGGAACAGATTGTCACAATGATTTGAAATAAAAAAATAAGTTACAAAATTTTTAAAATTTACCGTTAGAGGGAGTTCAACCTATGACTAAGATTTTTATCGAACATATGCCAAATAAGGCTGTGGCAAAAATTCAGTATTTTATTCTTTGGAATATACGACATATTTTTTTTAAAAGAGGTTTCCCCTTGTCCTATTAGCATATTTTGAGGGTTAAATCAAAATATATTAAAGCAAAGTTATACTGTAAATTCCAAAATTCCAAAGAATAGAACGCTACTTTTTGAGATTTCGCATATTATCGATAGTCTATAATCTTTTTAGTCATATAGGTTCCAAACGCCCTCTAGCAACAAACTTAGAAAATAGTTCCCAACGATTTTTCTTGGCTGATTTTGTAGTTAATCTTGTTGCTTTAAAACTTTATGACAACAGTGGCGGATCCAGGATTTTCTTGAGGGGCGGGAACTAAAAAAAAATGACTTCTAAAAAAATTTTGATCCTTCACACCCCGTACAAATTGTAAAGATAATGGTAAAAAACACCCATGGATCTGTGCCTGTATGACAAACTGTTCCTAAAATACGGCTGGTGTCCATTCTTATTTGGCTACCCGGTAAATAGACTTGAAAGGCGTAAGTCGTAAATGAAATGATCGTTTTTATTTTAACAGTTTATCTGACTATTAAAACTAGACATTTTTTTATAATTATGTGGGAGGCATTCGAATATCCAAAATAGTTTTAATATTATCGCCAACATTAAAGCTAAAAATAATACAACGGAGATATACGCAGTTAACTAAAATAAAATTGAAGTTAAACTTGCACTTGGAACAAATTTAGATTCTTTGACTTCTATTTTAAGCACATTATTCTTACATGAGAAATTTTAGATGCATTCAGTAGAGAGATGCTTAAATATTCTTATTTTGTCTACTAAATGAAAATAGTCCATAGGGCGACCGCATAAAAATCTGGTCTTGTAAAATAATATCTTGGTATGCCTGTCCTCACTCTAAAGGCAGACGCGGATTCAGAACTTTGTTTTTTTTGGGGGGGGGGGGAGGGTCAAATCCTGTAAATGCAGTGAAATTTTTTTTTGCGCTACGCCCAATGCTCGACAGATTTAAAAAACATTATTATAAATCAATATATCGTACCTTAAAGTACTTATAACGTAAATTATATACCTAGGGTTAATCCACAGGTTACTATGATTTTTTAACGATACCCTTAAAATTACCAAAATTTCGGAAAAAAATTAATTACTTGGCAACGTTGCATTTCACTTCAAAAATTTTAATAGGGTTGCAAAGTCCTTATTCCATTGAATCATTTTCTAGAAAATTATACTGGGTATCCCATTTAATTTTCTTTTTTATTATTCAGTACCACTTTTTAGGACCACCCTGTAGATTAGAAAATATTTTTACATTATGTATCCTAAAAAACCCTTTAACTTTTGTATGACACTTTTTTCTCTATCTTTGATAGTTTAGGTGCTATCTAAGACAGACATCTTACTGACACACCCTGTATACATAGGTACATATATATTATCATCTGTTTATTTTTGATATCCAGTATTAACAGTATAAAATTTTTTTCACTTGATAAAATAAAATAGAAAATATACATAAACATTTTGGGACAAAAAAGCATTGATTCTGAAACAACGAAGTCTAGTTTAATATTTCCAAATCTAGTTATAACTTCATCAACGTCGACGATAATATTTTCAAGTATATTCATCAATGTCAAGCCAGTTAGGCGTTCCTCTACCATCTTTACTTTAAGGTACGTTTTAACTCGAAGTAGAGTCAAAAAAGACCTTTCCGCTGTTCCTGCCGTGTAGCAAGTATTTGAAAGAAAATCCTAATATTGGATAATAAATCAGGATCACAGTTATCAATTATATGTGGAAGTAATTCCGGTATTTTACAGCCGTTTTTTACTTCACGTTTCCATTTAGTAATCCACAATTTAAAAGTTGGTTATAAGTTTTAACAGCAGCCAGTATGTCTGCTTCCATATATAAGATGTTTTTAGCAAGAAAGTATTTAATATAAATAAATCCAGCAGATCTGGAGAGAGTCGGTTTGACTTTTCATCGGCGGAGCCACCGGCGACTCAGAGTACTTATTATTAAAATAATTCAAAAAGCAGTTATTTCCAAAAATAATTTTTTTATGCTGAAATTCAATAAATAGAAAAAATATACCATATTTATTGGTAACATGAACATCATTGCATTTACCATTTCAATAAGATTGTATAAGAAAACTATAAAATTGAAAACAAAAAGTAGGTTATCTGAAAACATAAAAATAGCTACATTTTCCAAACAATGTTTTTGGCAAAAAATCAAAAACATTAGCAAAAAACCTTTACATTAATCTATTATAGTTTATGGGTCAACAATTATTGCTTTTAACACTTTTGGGTCACCCATTTTGCTTTTCAAATAATCGTTTATAGAATATGGTAACAATTTTATAAGACATTTTATTAAACCTTAAAAAGAATACCCTTATTAAGGTCAATTTCATATTATTACGCCCAGTTACTCAACCCGCATATTAAATTAATTTAATCATTTACTGCTAAGAAAAGGTCTTTATTAAGACATGCAAAGTATATTACCCGCACCAATAATACTCATAGGAATTTAAACAACGTAGTACATGGATTAAAAATATTTTACAAAACTGTTATTTTGGGTTATCACTAATATATAGTCTATTTCAAAAAGGTGTAGAGTATCTAATAAAAGCTCATTAGATAGGCAAATGGACTATAGAGTGACCCAACAAATATTTAAGCCACTTTCATAATTTGGCATTGATTTCATTGCAAAATTCTTTATTTTCATTAAGTGCAGGTAGTACCACCCGGGTTTGGGTTAATTTATGGGTTTTGCCTATTGTTATCACATATATTGCTAATACCATAATTCAATGATGACACCTCTGTAAGCAGATGATCAGGGGCCGTTGAGTTTGCGCAGATCGGAAATTTGCTTCTTAATGTAAACATTTGACAGGACCGACTTTCAAAATATTTTTACAAGCTTTTATTTAAATTCACTCGTTTAGTTCGGGTGTGTACAGTTTATGGTCAAATAAAACTAAGTAACCAATATTTTACACACCTGAAATACCTTATTCCTGGTATTGAACCGCGATTCGTGCAAAAAAGGATCATGCACTTTTTTCTACCCATCTTGAGACACAAGTCGCTAACAATAACAAAATGTCTGGTAAAGTTTTATACCTAAATTCGCACCCAAAACTTAAAAATAATATCCACAATCACACACGGAACATCCGAACGAATACAACGTAAAAAAGATGGAAACGACTATAACGAATATAAACTAACAAAAAAAAAAGTCTAAAGTAAAGTTTTATAAATATTAACACCCAAAACTTGGAAATTATAACAACACACGAATGAACGAAACAAAAGATGGCGACTAATAAGAATATAACGGCGAGCTGGTTCTGTTTAAGAGACCTTGGGTTCTGTTTACGTTCTGTTAGAAATCGTGTGGGTTGCCTAATTTTTTCCCTACTGCGCAAGCGCCACGGCCCCCAACTCAGGCCCCAAAACAGGTTATTTTGAGTCGCACGATGGGTGTATTCTTGCTTCTTGTGGCTGCTTGTATTGGCAATATAGTGTATGTATATATATGTGATTGTTATCCATTCACAAACTCTAAAAATGGTGTGATAAAGGCGTGCATTATGTACATAGTATTAGGTACAAGTGTACCTAATACCTAAAAATAAGTATTTTTTATTAAACATTATAAAAAAATACATGATACAGAAATTAAATTATAAAAATCATAATATTCTTCATGATCTGAGGAATTGTCATCTTCTCTTGACGTTATAATTAACGGGTCGACGGTCCGATTGATCAGGTGGTCAAGATCCCACATTTTATCCTCTTCTTTAATGAGATGATGATGCTTTTCGCCAATTCTCTGGTGTCACTTTCTTAATGGGTTGATCAAACAGTAACTTAACGTCTTTCATTTTGAATGTCGTGTTGTGTCTTGCTACAAATCCTTTCACTGACGCCCATATAAGTTCTATAGGATTTAGTTCGCAATGATATGGCGGTGTGCGCAGCACGGTTACACTATGTTTTTCAGCTATATCTTCCACGGCATATTTCATAAAAGGATGTTTGTGTAAATTTGCTTTAGCTAATAGTTCCTTCTTTATTAAATACTCTTTCAATTCAATACTTTTGGTGGTTAACCAGTCGATAAATTCTTGTTTTCTCCAAGATTAAGTTGGTTGGAGTCTTCTCGGAGCGACGTGAATATGATATCCATAACTACTACAGAATGAGCTGAAAGATATTTTATCATTTCATCAAAATAGTCCTCAAAAACATTCGAATTCATGTCCTCGTGGTAATCTCCCGAATTGAATTACGCAATTACTCGAAATTTTAATATTACAAACAATACTGTTTTATCTTAATACTTGTTAACCCAATTCTCTATTTTGGTTAGTTATTATAAATAATTTAATCTACCAAATTTACGTGCGCCGATGGCCGAGACCGAAATTGAACCGAACTGGACGGAATTTCCTATTTTATTACTCTACACCTTTCTGAAATAGACTATAGTATTAGTTTTTGTCGGAAGGTTCAGTAACTAAGCAAATGAATTAAAGCTATTCGTTTTGCCCTCCTTCAACTTCAACCTTAACGACCTGAATCCTGTCCGAACCTTTCTGATTTAAAATTATCTTATCAGGAAAGGATGTTTCTCTTTCTCTTTAGAGAATCGCCGATCAGGATTTTCTCTAAAATTAAGCACGCTATTCTACGAATCCAACAATTTTTTTAAAGTTTATTTTAGGGATTTTGCATTACCTTTGCTATAAGCTACAATAATATCTACCTTGTGTGTATTATAGTATTTGTGCTAAATAATAAATAAATGAAAAAATTATATTTAAGAAATCATCATAATTAATGATTATTAATTTTTTCAGGTTTTGCTTGGGTCACCTTAGCCACGAATGACTCTTACTCATTAGGTGCTTTAGTTCTAGCCCATTCCCTAAAAGCGGTAGGGACTACGCACCAATTGGCTGTATTAGTAACACCAGGTGTTACGAATGCTATGCGGTAAGTTTCACCTATTTAATATTTTCTTGAAGACAATTGAAACACGTATTTATAAAGTTTAAATAAAGATAGTAAAAATTAACTTAGCCTACATATTACAAATCATTGTTAATGATTTTCAAACAAATGCCGATTTGTACGTGGATGAACACAAATTTTAAGTTGATTTATTTATGAAGATAATTAAAACTTTAAAAAATTTGTTTACATCATTGCAAACCAATAAAACAAGTACCTGGCTAAAGATTTTGATTTTGGTAGGTACCTACCTGCTAAATCCTGCAGATGACCACAAGTTATGTTTAATATGTTTTAAACATTTTTTTCAACTGTTTGAAACATGTTTTCCAAACCCTGCTCTGCATGAAACCAATCACCTACTGGCTCCACAAAATTCATTTTAAAAATATGTTTGGGGTGTTCCAAAAAAGTGTGACGTCATAAGGATCTATTTTTTTAAATTACATGCCATAAATATTCTTACTTATTTGGATGCCTCTTATAGTCACCTACATACCCCCAGAATTTTATTGAAATCGGTTCAGTATTATAGACGAAAAAAAATAAACACTACGAAAAATCAGTTTTGCACCTGTAAAGTCTGCAAAATATCAAAATCCCAATTTAATTATTAAGTGAGCTATAGAAGACTGGAGGTGAGGTGCAGGACCCTGTATACAGGTTCCTGCGCCTCACCTCCCATCTTCTATAGCTCACTTATTAATTAAGTGAGGATTTTGATATTTTGCAGACTTTACTTGTATCCTAGGGCGCATTTCAGGAAAATAGTTTTGTTTATACAGGGTGCTCCAAAAAAGTGTGACGTCATTTGGATCTATTTTTTTAGATTACATGCTATAAATATTTTTACTTATTTGGATGCCTCTTATAGTTGCCTTTATACCCCAAAAATTTTAATGAAATCGGTTCAGTATTATAGGCGAAAAAAAATAAAAACTAATAAATATTAGTTTTGCACCACTGGTTTTAAAAATTAATAAAAAATAAAAATAATGCCTCGTTAATAAAATTATACATAGGTACTTAATAAATAAGGTCGAACAGTCCCGTTAACTAAGTTTTATTAATACGAATTGTACAGGGTGTCCAAAGTTTAGTGTCAAACTTTGCAAACTTTAAATCCATTTATTTTTCTTATTTTAAATTGGAACACCTGTATATTATTATGTCCTTCGATGCAGAATTAAAAATCAAACATTTGTTCTAATTACGACCCTTTCGCCTATAATACTGAATCGATTTCATTAAAATTTTGGGGGTATGTAGGCAACTATTAGAGGCATCCAAGTAAGTAAGAATATATATAGCATGTAATCTAAAAAATAAACCCTTATGACGTCACACTTTTTTGGAACACCCTGTATAAACAAAAATATTTTCCCGAAATGCGCCCTAGGATACAGGTAAAGTCTGCAAAATATCAAAATCACAACTTGGTGAGGTGAGGTGCAGGACCCTGTATATAGTAAATAGATGTCTATTTTATTTACAGTGCGAGTCGGCTCGATAATTTAGGTAGGTGTGACATTAAACTTACCGAACTATGTGACAACTATCTAATGTATCCATGACGTTCTTGATCCATTTATAAGAGCACTATACGTTTATAGCGCAGCGCTGTAAAATCGGTTACAGAATCACATTTTTAGTTTTTTGCATCATTGCCATACATGCCTTGCATTATT
Source organism: Polydrusus cervinus (assembly GCA_935413205.1). Classification (NCBI taxonomy): domain Eukaryota; kingdom Metazoa; phylum Arthropoda; class Insecta; order Coleoptera; family Curculionidae; genus Polydrusus; species Polydrusus cervinus. The sequence continues at coordinate 6,045,728 of OW284520.1, forward strand.
AGACATCTAGAAACATCCGTTATGATTATTTTTAGCTCGAGGTGATTGGCCTACTACTAAATAAACAAATTATACATTCTTATCTTCATCTTACAATAATAATTATAATTCACCTATAAATACTTGCTTGCTAGGTGATTTCCAAAATAATAAAATAATTTTATTATGCTAACAATTATTATTATATATTAAGAGACAACTTTTATAGACATTTTTTGTGTGAAATACCGGGTAATACAAGAGTTTTTCCGTTATTTTAAAATTAGGTAAAGATTTAAAACTTTGAGTAGTTAATAATAGTCTGTAATTTTCCATTTTTCGGCCAATTAAAACCTTCAAATCCACTTCCGGTTTAATCGGAAGTGAAGTTTAAATGAAAACCCTTAATTTTTATTCGATAATTAAATTTCGTAGAAAATTGTCTTTTCAATCACACTTCATCATCTGTTTTGAAGTGATAAAGACCATGCCATGGAGGGGTTAAAATGGTTCATTTCAACCTGCTTTATTATATAAAATTGTCTTCCTTGAAAATCAGGGCTATTTTATTTTTTATTTTATTAAACTTGTTTTTTTTTTAAATCGCAACCCATCTTTGTTTTATTATAATAAAATTCTTCATTTAATTTTCTTAATTAATTAAATAATGATTAACTTGTGATACACCGTTAGAAAGAAAATTAAATGAGGAATATTATAATAAAACAAACATGGGTTGCTATTTGAAAAAATCGGAATATTCCTCTTTGTTTTTTTTTAATAAGTTGTAAATAAAATAGCGTTAACGGATACATTTTTCTCAAGCACGGTAAACCTATAATATAAAGTAGGGGAAAATGAACCATTTTAACGTTTCTATGACCTACTCCTTACCACTTACCCAGTTTTGGACATTTTAGAAAACAAAGGAAAATTGGTCTAAGCGGCCAGTTTTAAAACAAAAGATAAAGTGTGATACGTCATTAAAAAGATAATTTTTAATAGAATTTAAGCATCGAATTTTAATAACGGGTTTCCATTTAGCATTTAAAAGTTTACTTCACTTCCGGGTAAATCGAAAGTGATTTCAAAGGTATGAATTGGTAGAAAAATGGCAATTTACACATTTATTAATGTCTTACATTTTTAAATCTTTACTGGTAAAATTACGGGAAAAATTGGGGTGGTAGCATTTTCTTGTGTCACCCGGTATTAAGGTTTCCTAATGACATGCTAATATTTCTGGGTGTAACTCCTCAGATCATTTTATGAAGAAAATATGCACATAAATTAAATCCACAGAAGCTTAATTTTTTTACTGGTATCGAATATTTTTTTTCAGCGTTATTTTGTAATGTCTTCAAAAGTAGGTACTGCGTAGTTACTACTTTCAATATTGGTACTATTTATTTTTTTACAAAATAAAATTTGTTACTCCACTTACATTTTTTACTCGCGTCTATTTCCCAACCTATTGCAGGCACACTGTGCGCATGTCACTCGAATAACCTGATGGCGGGATGTTTAAAATATATGTTGAAATGAGTTTAATTATTTTTTAATGTTTTATTACGTCACGGTGTGAGTCATAGTTTAGGTTCTAGTCTCTTTAATTTTTTTTGCAAGAATATTGTTGTTATTCGTAGCTTGCCGGTTTGTTAATTTATGGGCCATAATTAAAATGGAGGGGCAGGCTAATCAATAAATTTTGTTATATTTACCTGTAAAGCACCTGTAAAGTAAAAACCTAACCTTCAATTTTTCAACTGTTAATACATTTATGTATGCACAGAGTGGGAGATGAATTATTGTATGTAGAACAAAAATATATTTGCTCCATTATAGAAAATAATGTAGAAATATGGACCGGCATAATAACCTCTATACTGTTTTCTTCAATGAAGTAAATATATTTTTGTACTACATACAATTAATTCATTCCGCAGTCTGTGCACAAATAAATTGTTCTACCGGGTGATTCATTAAGGGTGACGAGCGGCCATATCTTGGAAATTACTGGGCATAGAAATTCAGGAAATTTTTTTTTAACTAAAGTGGCAATTAGAAAATCCTGGAATTAATTTTTAAGTTCCGCATTTTGCCGCAAGAAGGGCGTAATTAAAAAGTTAATTATAAAAGTTTACATATCTCCGAAAATTGCACATTAAGGTATATCTTTGATAACACCATTAAAAAGCTTGGACAATTATGCATCATTTTGGTCCTATGCTCATTGGCGTACCCACAGGGGGGAAGCTGTTGAAAGTGTAATCATTTAAATCGCTGTTACTTATAAACGACTTATCCGATTTTAGCAAACTAAAGACTGTTTAGAAGAGAAATGTAAGCACTTTCACTAATCGTATTTAGCTGTCCATAATAGTTCTAAAAAAAATGCTAGAGGGCGCAATTTGTAATAATTACATATTTTTTGAGTTTACTCCGAAAAAATAAATCATTCGGTATAATTATGATACCATAATCGAAAAGTAGATGAAATTTGCTAGAAAAAATATTAAAACCGCAGCTCGATATCTCCGTTCGTTTCAGCGTTATCGCGAATAGAATAATTTTTAAAATTTTAAATAAAGAATATTTTGTGTGCCTGCAATAGGTTGGGAAATAGACGCGAGTCATTTTTTCATGTTGATATATTTTCTAATTGGCCTGGATTCTTGCGCTAAATTAAATAAAAATTGAAACTCTTAAGTAACTTCTAAACAAAAGGTTTTCTCCTTCAGACAAACTTCTACTACCAATCAAAAGTAACTTCAAAAAAAAATACCCAAGCGCTGGTCATGGTGGACATCCTTTGTCAACATTGTCAACACTGTTTTAAAATGCAATAATCTTATAACCTCTGGTATATTTAATACACATACTAGATATTGTATTTGGGTAACTACCTTTGTTTCAAAGAAGTTAATTATTCCGTTTGGAGTCACTTTTGAGGCAAGGGCCTGTCGACATATTAAGCACCGGTTCCCGCAGATCACCGAAGTTAAGCTGTGTCGAGCGCGGTTAGTACTTGGGCGGGTGACCGCTTGGGAACACGGCGTGCTCTTGCCTCAGGGAAGAGTGTAAAATGAATCGACACTTAGCCATCGTATTCACGCCGGACAGGCCGGATGAGATCGGATATCTCGTAGGATGAAGGTGCCGTTTCACACTCCCCAGTCGGTAGATCACATTTGTGGTCGATGACCGGTTCAAGATGGCCTACGTAGTCGGCGAACCGTAATAAAAAAAAAAAAAAAAGAGTCACTTTTGATATTTTTACGCATAAATCATTTAACCGTGCAAAATGTTTCAAACGTTTTAAAAATATCACGAAAACAAACACATAAAATTAAAATATATTTTCAATTAACATTAATATGATTAAATGTATATTTATAGCACTTTTAAAATAATTTTTAAAGATAATAGTATAGTAATTTCTAGGTACTATTAGCTTTATTTTTAAAACTTAATTTACTACTAGGGCGGCCATCAATGAGGAACATCCAATTTAATATTTTTTCTGGCAGTTTTTCAAATTGATTCCGTATTTTTGTTTTAATCTACTATCTTTATCGGCGTCGGTCGTAAGATGTTATGTAAGACAATAAAATATTTATTTTTATCAATAAAATGTTGTATATCAACCGTGTTTTTGACTTCTTAATGAACTTGCGTTTTTATCTTTTATAACGACCGACTGTAATAAAAAAAATATATTATGAGCGGTAATAATAAATATATTTTTGGTTAATTCATTATTTCCTCTACCGACACACGTGCTTTTACAAAAATTGTACTTTCTAGTAGAAGAATTTTTCTTATATGTAATTAAACTAGCTAATTTCATATTGTGTACATAATGGTTAATAAATATTTATCTTGTCTGCAAATATTGTCTATAGATTTGAGGTCGTTAAGTAGGTATATCTTAAATTAACATAAGTTAATATCCTACAACAAAAGAATTAGAATAAGTCTTAAATTTATAAAAAAATTCTAAGAAAGTAGGTATCTACAGTACAAAATCCAATGAGCATCCGAGGGAGTGGGGGAGGAGAAGGGTCGCTTTAACAAAAATATTATCAACATTTTCAACGTTAGAAAATAAGAGTTTCGACTGTATCTTGAATACAATTTTTACCTGCGGGGATTTTATAAATTTCCTCTTTTGTAAATAAATTTACTTTCAATTTCTGTATTTTTTGCTATACAGCGTGTGCGTGGATTTGTTTGCCAAATGGAAAACTTCTTTATTATCAATTTTTTGAAAAAAAGTTATTCCTTATAAAAAGTTTTGGTTTTAAAATTATTAAGATTGGCTTAAGAATTTATTTTTAATGTTGTACCGGGTGATTCATTAAGGGTGACGAAACTACTGGGCATCGAAATTCAGGAAAAAAAATTGTAACTATAGTGGCCATGAGAAAATCCTGCAAATAATTTTTAAGTTCCGCATTTTGCCGCAAGAGGGCATAATTGAAAAGTAAATTATAAAAGTTTACATATCTCCGAAAATTCCACATTAAGTTATATCTTTGATAACACCATTAAAAAGCTTGGACAATTATGCATCATTTTGGTCTTATGCTCATTGGCGTACCGACTTTAATAGGAAAGGGGGGGTTAGGGGGAGATGTTGAAAGTGTAATCAGTTAAATCGCTGTAACTTATAAACGACTTATTTGATTTTAGCAAACTAAAGACTGTTTGGAAGCGAAATGTATGCACTTTCACCAATCGTATTTACTTGTTCATAATGGTTCTCAAAAAAAAATGCTAGAGGGCCTAATTTGTAATAATAACACGTTTGTTTATTTTACTCCGAAAAAATAAATCATACGGTATAATTATGATACCATAATCGAAAAGTAGATGAAATTTGCTAGAAAAAATGTTAAAACTGCAGCTTTAATATTTTCGATGTACGAGTTTTTATAACAATAAAGCACACATTTCAAAATGACAACTTTATTTGACAGTCATCTTTTACCTTGACTGGTGCCCGCAAATACGGGGCCATAAAAAGGAGAAATAGTTAAAAAGAAATCGGCGATAACCCGTAAACGAGCTCATCAAAAATATCTAAAGTTATTTTTTTGAATGTGGGTTTTAGTGCTCTTTAATAAACCTAAATAGAATTTTTCTCTAAAATAATTAGGGAAGCCAATAATTGACCCCATTTAAAATTACATGGGATTTCCTATGTCCCGCTCAACGATGCAACACCCGGTATGTTTTGTATTGTATAAATATTTTAAAAAATGGAAAGATTATGGGGTATTAAATTTATTTATTTATTATAAGGTTTAATATTTTTAATTCAAAAAAATTAAAATTTACCGTTTGTTTCAGAGAAAAGTTATCAGCAGTATTTAACTTAGTTCAAGAAGTTAACATTTTAGATTCAAAAGATGAAGCCAATTTGAAGCTGTTAAAACGACCTGAATTAGGCATTACATTCACAAAATTACATTGTTGGCGACTCACACAGTACGATAAATGTGTATTTTTGGACGCAGACACTTTGGTATGTACGAAAAAGGGAAATAAAAATATGTTTGCGCAATTTATTTTCTCCTTAACGCTACGCTTTACAATTATAATTAATTATAGCACATCTTAAAATATACAGATCCATTTATTTATAGCATAATATTGCGGTCTAATGCGGGGGTAGTAAGATTTTTTTTAAATGGATTTTATGCAGAAGATATATGCCCCGGCTTGTTCTGAAATAGATTTAATTTAAAATTTCTATAATTTGACTAAGTTGAGAACAGATTTAGTTTTTTTGAGGTAGGTAGCATTTTTGGTAAATAGTCCTAGTGGCGTGAAAAGGACTCCGCACAAAGCTTATGGGAAATGGCCTTCGGCTAATTTTTATGAATTTTTAATATTTTTTAGATCTTGACGTCCTGATTAAAAGTGTCTATGGCCGTAATCCAATCATATGACTAGTTTTTAAGTTATGGCCTTTTAAAGTGGGCAACTTTTTACTTAAGGATTTTATGCATTGTCTGGAGTTTTCATTTGTTTCTTAGAAACTTCAACTCTTTTATTTTTTTATTGGTGGAAAAGTAGGGCTTAAGCTTTCTTTCACTTATATAGAAATAAAATATGTACAGGATATTGAATAATGTATAGACGGATTATATAAATACTGATATTAAAAAATTATGAAAATCCAAAAAAAAAATTACTAATTTTTTGAATTCTAAAAACAATTTTTTTTATATTTTAATATCTTGTAGCACCAAGCTGTGGATGAAAAAAAAATGGGTATATGTTGACGTAGAATATATTGCCGGGTTTTTATTTTTCAAAAAAATTGAAAATTCACCTGAAAACGTAATGACCGACTTTAATTGATTCATTTAATTATTATGCCAATCTCCAACAATTTTCTTTTACAACAATTATTCTCTAACACATTTTTATCTTAGATATACAGGGTGAACCAGTTACAATGATTTACACAAGTGAAAACTTTTAAATATAGGAAAATAAAAAATATAAATTATAAAAAAAACATTTTGGTATGACTCTAAGATAATCTAAACGTATCATGTACAAGAGCTAAGGTATTTTACGTAAAAAATATTTTATAATTTAACAATAATATTTTATCATTTGATAAAAAAAAACATTTTTTAATTTTCCTAAATATGCAAAAGTTTTTACTTGTGTAAATCATTGTAACTGGTTCACCCTATATTTTTAAGATAAGAATGTGTTAGAGAATAATAATTGTAAAAGAAAATTGTTACAGATTAGCATATTAATTAAATGAATCAATTAAAAGTCGTTTATTACGTTTTGAGGTGAATTTTCAATTTTTTTTTTTTAAATAAAATACCCGGCAATATATTCTACGTCAACCTATACCCATTTTTTTTTCATCCACAGCTATGGTGCTATAAGATATTAAAATATGAACAAGATTTAGTCGTTTGTTTTCAAAATTCAAAAAATGAGTAGGCAATATTTATTTTTTGGATTTTCATAATTTTTTAATTTCAGTATTTATTTAATCCGCCTATAAATTATTCAACATCCTGTATTTTATTTCTACATAAGTGAAAGAAAACTGAAGGCCTACTTTTTCACCAATAAAAAAAAATAAAAAAGTTGATAGTTTTTATAAGAAACAAGTGAAAACTCCAGACAATGCAGAAAATGTCAAAGTAAGAAGTTGCCAACTTTAAAAGTCCATAACTCAAAAACTAGTCATAGGATTGGATTACGGACATGGACACTTTTAAACAGGACGTCAAGATCTAGAAAATACTAAAAATTCAGAAAAATTAGCCGAAAGCCATTTCCCATAAGCTTTGTGCGGGGTCATTTAAATAAAAAGAAATGAGACTAAGGGTAGATACTTATATGTATATTATACTTTCCATTTAAATAATTTCAGGTTTTACAATACTGTGATGAACTTTTTGATAGAGAAGAGCTTTCAGCAGCCCCTGATGTCGGCTGGCCCGATTGCTTTAATTCTGGCGTTTTTGTATACCGGCCATCTATTGAAACTTATGACAAACTAATACAATTTGCATTGGAAAAAGGCAGTTTTGATGGCAAGTTTTTTTTTTATAAATTATTTTAATAATAACAATAAAATTACATTTACATTTGAAATTTCAACATTAAACTTAGTTTTAAAGTAAGTGCGACTTTATTTCAAAAAGTTATTTTTCATTAATAATTTTATTAGAGCATAGTTTAACTTGGTTAATATGTACTTGGCACATGAAGCACATTCTGATTGATATTTTCCCACGTTAAAAATGAAAATCTGTAATTTTTCGATGATCAACTACAACGCATTACAAAATGTTGGCAAAGTTACCGGACATTTTAAAATAAAAAATGTTAAATTTACCCATTAAAAACATAAATAAATCATTAATTTGTGTAATTAAAAGTTACAGAATAAATTAAATAAAATGGATTGAACCATGCCAATAATGTGTTAGATCCGATACAAACCAGCAGCAAGCAGACTAAACATAATTCAATCTTATCAATACCCAGAGAAATATGCATACCAGAGACGGCATTATGTTTCAATTTTGCACACCCTTGTGCATGGGCACGTATAAATTTGACGTCAAGCTAACTTAACTTGTTTTAGCTATAGACGCCTCTAAGGCTGGGCGCACACAGATAGGATTTCCGGTATTCGATGAAACAACACGTGTCTCCAGGCATATTACTTTGCTCAGTCATATATTCAAATACATTTTATTGGTTCGCTATAAAATAATAAAAGATATGAGCAGTTTTTCGCAGTTATTGCTTTTTCTGCCATTTCTCCAACTTACTAACGAACCCGTCCGTGTATGCTTGGCCTTATAACCAAGGACCGAGTACGTGTATGCATTCTTTTTATGCTTTTATGCACGTTGACCTTACGGATGTAAACGCTTCTTGTAGCGAGTCGTCTGGTATTTAATAGACTTGGTTTACTCATAATAACACAAATTACACGTAAATGTAAAAATATCGATGTAATTTATTTACATTTAATTTAAGTTTTCTACATTTAATGTTTGTTTGAAAACAAAATATACCTAGTTCGAATCGTAGGATTTTACAACAAAAAATATTAACTTTTTATTTTGAGTATTTAACTCTGAGTAGTTAACTTCTAGTAGTTAACTTTGAGTAGTTAGCTATAATTAGTTAACTTTGAGTAGTTAGCTTAAAGTAGTTGACATTTAGTAGTTAACTTTGAGAAGTTAACTACTCGATTAACTACTTAAATTGAGTAGTTAAGGTTAAGTAGCTAACTTTGAGTAGTTAACTTTAAGTAGCGAACTTTAAGTAGGTAGCTAACTTCTAGTAGTTAACTTTGGGTAGTTAACTTTTAGTGGTTAACTTTGAGTGGTTAGCGTTAATAAGTTAACTTTGAGTCGTTAACACTGAGTAGTTAACTTTAAGTGGTTAACTTTAATTAGACATCATTGGCCCAGTTAAAATAATCCTTCTTAGGATAGTCGAGAATCTATGTTAGGAGACCAAATTTAATGCGTAATAAAATGAAAAAGAAGTAGTGTCTGTCGTATTTTTTAAAATATAAAAAAGGCAAGTCCATCCTAAATATTTACAGGCCATTAAAATTATATATTCCAAATGTAATAATTGGCTATTTATTACAAATCCTAATAAATTTCAAATGTTAACATTGTTTATTCATTTTAGGTGGTGACCAAGGGCTTCTAAACTTATACTTCTCAGACTGGGCACACAAGGATATTAGCAGACATCTTCCTTTTATCTATAATATGTGTTCGACAGCATGCTACTCATATCTTCCAGCATTTAAACAGTTAGTACATTTTTATTTTTTAATCACGCGCCGAGTATAAAGTTTGATCATATCAGGTCTTTATTTTTGACTAAAAATTGTATTACAAGATTTGATACGCTCAAAACACAAAAGGCGAATTCAACATTTTGCTAAAAAATGTCTTCAGGTTTACAGACCAATAAAACGTACAAAAAAATTGTATCCAAGTTGAGTTTGTCCCTTTTTACTTAACGGCTCAAGTATTGTAATATACCTAACCAATGTACCGGGTGGTCAACTAAGCATGACCGCCGGCCATATCTCAGAAACTAGTAATCGTACAGCATCCGGGTAAATATTTTTATGACAAAAGTGCCCAAGAGAAAATGCTGGAAATTATTTTTAAGTTCCGCATTTTGCCACAAGAAGGCGTAATTGAAAAGTAAATTTTAAAATTTTACATATCTCCGAAAATTCCACATTAAGGTATATCCTTGATAACACCATTAAAAAGCTTGAACAATTATGCATCATTTTGGTCTTATGCTCATTGGCTTACCGACTTTAATAAGAGGGGGGAAAAGCTGTTGAAAGTGTAATCAGTTAAATCGCTGTAACTTATAAACGACATATCCGATTTTAGCAAACTAAAGACTGTTTGAAAGAGAAATGTATGCACTTTCACCAATCGCATTTAGTTGTCCATAATAGCTCATAAAAAAAAAATGTTAGAGGGCGCAATTTGCAATAATAACACATTCTTTGATTTTACTTCGAAAAAATAAATCATACGGTATAATTATGATACCATAATCGTAAAGTAGATGAACTTTGCAAGAACAAATATTAAAACCGCAGCTCGATATCTCCGTTCGTTTCAGCATTATCGCCAATAGAATAATTATTTTTAAAACTTTAAGAGGAAGCGATTATATATTTTTTAGAAAAAATGTGGGACGCCACTAATATTTTTCCATGTGGATATTATTTCTGATTAGCCTAGTCAATTCTGCATAAAAATCGTCTCTTGCGTTTTTCTTCTCAGGCATACCTACCGTTCTTAATTAAAATAAATAAATTAAATTAGATGAGTGGAAGCATGCCTATTAAGTGAAGGTGGTAATTTCCAACAATTTTTATAAAACAAAATTTTGCATTACCAATGTTAATAATAATAATAAATAGTAGAGCTAATTTAATTTTTTAATTAAGAACGGTGTGCAACGCAAAAGATAATTTTTATGCAGAATTGACCAGGCTAATCCGAAATAATATCCACATGAAAAAATATCAGTAGCGTACCACTTTTTTTTTTAAATATATAATTGCTTCTTCATTTAAAGTTGTAAAAATTATTTTATTGGCGATAACGCTGAAACGAACGGAGATATCGAGGTGCGATTTTAATATTTTTTCCAGCAAACTTCATCTACTTTTTGATTATGGTATCATAATTATACCGTATGATTTATTTTTTCGGAGTAAAATAAAAAAAATGTGTTATTATTACAAATTGCGCCCTCTAGCATTTCTTTTGAGAATTATTATTTACAACTAAATACGATTGGTGAAAGTGCATACATTTCTCTTCCAAACAGTCTTTAGTTTGCTAAAATCGGATAAGTCGTTTATAAGTTACAGCGATTTAAATGTATACACTTTTAACAGCTTCCCCCCATCTTATTAAAGTTGGTACGCCAATGAGCATAAGATCAAAATGATGCATAATTGTCAATGCTTTTTAATGGTGTTATCAAAGATATACCTTAATGTGGAATTTTCGGAGATATGTAAAATTTTAAAATTTACTTTTCAATTACGCCCTCTTACGGTAAAATGCGGAACTTAAAAATAATTTCCAGCATTTTCTCTTGGGCACTTTTGTCATAAAAAAATGTACTCGGATGCTGTACGATTACTAGTTTCTGAGATATGGCCGGCAGCCATTCTTAGTTGACCACCCGGTACTTAAATACATAATATAGGTACAATTTTTTTTAGATTCGGAGCTAATGCCAAAATAATCCACTTTATTGGTTCCCAAAAGCCGTGGTTGCAATACTTTAACACTGAAACTAGAACAGTACAGCCATCAGGAGATTCGTCTCATTTACAAGAAGTTTTGCAAAGATGGTGGGATATCTTCTGTTCCCTTATCCATCCACAATTGTCACCTGCGATGGTATGTAAAAAACAGTTAGGGGTATACTATTAAAACACATCTTAAAGCTTGAATCGTTAATATTTTTTAACCACCAACCTAGATGGTTATTACATTAAATCATCATAATTCTACATTTTGTAAATTTCCATAGATAATCAACTTCATACTTTACTAAGACTATACATGAATGCTTTTATAATTTATTATGGTTATACAGGGTATCCTTAAAATGTACAACGCTTCACCACAAATTTTTTAACCAAAAAAAGGTCAATCTAGGCAAACTTACCTATATGCAATGTTGCTTCATTTTGCCGCTACAGTTCTCAAATGATTATCGTTTTTCCGGGATAATTTCTAAACGCCTTTATCGATGTCCACTTATTTTGGAACTAAGAATGACCACTATTAATAGCGTGTTTTGACGTATGCGCCATATTTTTTAAATACCTGCAAATTTAAAAATGGCGTGTGATTGGTAAATAAAAGTTTCTCGTCTATTACCTCCTAAATGACTTTAATTACTTTTCTACCACTAGCCGACTTCATGTTGAAACTTTTTTGTTTCTTGTAAAATTTTAGCCAGACCTGCCGTTTCTCTACAAAAAAAATGATTTACGGTACCTTGTAATACATTATTGCTGTTTATTCAGAACGAGAAAACATGCATTTTTTAAATTCCAAATAACTACCAACTAATTTGGTTTTTATAACAATTGTTTGAAATGTTCACCGTGTTTCTGAATACTTTGGGCATCGCGTCGGGCTTGTGTTTAAAATAATCTGCTGCATAATTGATAATTATTTGCAATTACTACCTTTCATAGCAATGGGGGAAGCATATTTGATTTAAGAGCACCCACAGAAGGCCCCCCCAGAGGCGTTAGATCTGGGGTTTATGCACGACAGGGTGCCACCCCATTTTAATATCAACGTACGAAGATTCTTAAATGACAGATATCCTAATAGATGGATCGGAAGAGGTAACGATGCAGCCGTAAATTGGCCATCAAGATCCCCAGATCTAACGCCACTGAACTATTTTCTGTAAGGTGCTCCTAAATCAAAAGTGTATGCTTCCTCCGTTGCTGAGGAAGATGAGTTATTGCAAAGAATTATGAAGGAACACGGTGAACATTTCGTATAATTGTTATAAAAATTTAACTAGTTTGTAATTATTTAGAATTAAAAAAAATATTCATGTTTTCTCATTCTAAATAAATAGCAATGACGAAACAAGGTATCGTAATGTCTGTTTGAAGGTTGGAGACAATGATGTTTCTTGAATGATAGAATAGTTTTGGACTTGCATTGTCTTTAATTTGTTTTACATCACAACGTTTCAACTGGTAAGTATCTCCAGTCGTTTTCAGGTGAATACTAAATAAGTAAAGTAACTACAGCTCTATTTATACTAGCTAGATGTACTGGAGCATGACTGAGATGGGTGCAGTCATGCGTTTAATTCTTGTGCGGTATTTTAAGTTTACATCTACTTAACAAAGGTTTCCAGATATTTCTTATATCTAGTGAGGGCTTACTAAAACAATCTGGGTTCTGGTATATGATAGCAGCTTCCAACCACATTGGAGGAAGAGGAAGTTCAAGGAAGCTGCTATCATATACCAGAACCCAGATTGTTTTAGTAAGCCCTCACTAGATATAAGAAATATCTGGAAACCTTTGTTAAGTAGATGTAAACTTAAAATACCGCACAAGAATTGAACGCATGACTGCACCCATCTCAGTCATGCTCCAGTACATCTAGCTAGTATAAATAGAGCTGTAGTTACTTTACTTATTTAGTATTCACCTGAAGACGACTGGAGATACTTACCAGTTGAAACGTTGTGATGTAAAACAAATTAAAGACAATGCAAGTCCAAAACTATTCTATCATTCAAGTCAGCTAGTGTCAGAGAAATGATTAAATTTATTGATACCAGGGGTAATAAAAAGACAAACTTTTATTTACCAATCACACGCCATTTTTAAATTTGCAGGTATTTAAAAACAGATGGCGTATATGTCAAAATGGCTATTACTAATGGTCACTCTTAGTCCCAAAATTAGTGGAACTCGATAAGGCGTTTAGAAATTATTTCGAAAAATTCATTTGAAAAATTTAGCGCCCTGTAGCGGTAAAACGAAGCAACATTGCATATAAGTATTGCCTAGAATGCCTTACTTTTGGTTAAAGAATTTGTGGTGAATCGTTGTACAGTCATTTTTTCAAGGACACTCTGTATACGGCGAGTTGGTAGGAACGCCTCAAACTCTAGAAGTGCCTTTTACACGTAAAGATAATTAATTTAAAAAACTCAAATATTGTTAACCAATTTTTATTTGTTTTTAATCTATACTGTCATTACAAAATTGCTCACACATATTTATTTATTTATTTATTTATTAACGGGCCTTGCCCATAAAATTACAAAAACAAATGGTAAACCTCAGTAAATAAAATAAAAGTTAGTAATTAAAATTAAAATCAGTGCAATATGGTTTTTATTTAATATAAAAATACCCCCTTTGACTTCTAAATAAAAACAATTTATTGTCTAATGACTGACCTTAAAGGGCAACTAATAGAAATGACCAATATCACCATTTTGTGGATGCTATAATTTAAAATAATATCTGAGGAGTTTTGTTATGATTTTATATAAAAAATAAAAGTAGGATAACATTTCAGTTTTTTAAAATAATTTTTATGTAGATATAGAATGAATTTGTATAGTTTAGGGCGTTCCATCCGACTCATTCTTTATAAAATAATACCTCGATGGTTTTTAAAATGCTTTTCAAATTTTACAAGCCTCCCCAGGAAATTTTTGAAAATATTAAAATAAATGAGGTGAGTGATTTTTGCTGTTTAGTGTGCAGGAAGGTTATACTAAAACAAATTTCTAGGAGATACATTATAATATTGTATATTTTCTGGAGTTTGTTTGTTATTTTATACTTATATTTTTGACGTGGTAAATATGTTGTGTGAGTTTTAGTTTTTATTTTGTCTAACATTTTTTCAAACCTTTGATGGCATGTTTGTTTAAAATTACACCAGTATCTGCTAATGCACAAAGCATTTTTTTGTTTGATATTTTGTTATTATAATGTGGCATGACCTAGCACAGCTCAGGCCTTTGTATTTTGAGTTTGATTGGCTAATTCTGATCCCATGTGCATATAAATCCTTGCACTGATTTTCTACCTATGTGAGTGCTTGTAAAATTAATTTAACTGGAACAAACCTAAACACTGTTCCTCTGCAACACATCATAACTTTGTTTTAATTTTCTTTCTTTTGCATGATTTTGTTATCTCAGCCTCAGCAGTTGCAGCACGCTGTGAGCCCATCCTATTTCCCTCCTCAATATGCTCCTCCTCCCAACCCCACATCGTCTGCGGATGATTACGAAAATGCGTGGGATCCGTGGGACGAGTATGATCAAAAAATTGCTCAAAATCCCCATTACACATCGGTCTCTACTCATTACATTCAAAATCAGTCCATTGAATCTCTAAATACAAATGCTAGTCATGTTGCTGATCAGCCCACCATTCATAGTCAACCGCAGTCGCATAATTATGACACATACTCTGCTCAAAATAATAGTTTTTATCAACCCTTCCCAAAACCAGTTTATCAACATGTTCCTAGAGTACCTACTCCTCCTCCATCTCCCCAACCTGAACAGCATGTACCCCAATATCAACATATTCAAATACATCCCTCTGAACCACAATATCATCATCCTGAACCACAATATCATCATCCTGAACCACAATATCATCATCCTGAACCACAATATCATCATCCTGAAGCACAATATCCTCATCACAAATCAGAAAATCAGTCCCAACCTCAGTTTCACCACCAAGAACATCACCTTCCTGAACCACAATATACACACCAACAGCATCATCAAGAACATACTCAGCAAAATCCACCTTCTCACCATCACAATAAATATGCTCAACATGATAATCACCCACACACTAATCATCCTCCAGAACAATCTTATCACCAGAATGACCACTTATATCCCCACCAATCCAAATCAGAATCCTTCTCCCCAGATCCAGATCGTCCTAGGTCTCCTAATCGCCCCGATCCAGCGCCTATTTTGCCAAAAGAATGTGAGGCTACCACTACCGTCTCCAACGATATGTCTTTGAGTAGTACAATTGAAGATTGTAATAAACAAGACAATGTAAGTATTTGCTGATTTTTCTCTTGCTTGTTACATACTTGCATAATATCATGTGACTAATATACAAACTAATACATATTTTATAAAATCTTTTGTACATATTCTTGTAAAATATTTGTTGAGTAAGAAGGTTGATAAAACTATAATTTTGAGTTGTTACATAAGTTATCGATACTTATGAAATTGACTTACTAAATAGTATTTCTTTTTAGCAACAAAATAAAATTACCTTCGCGCTGAATTATGAAATAATAAAAATTTAAAGATTTTTTCTTTATAGGCTGGTTTGGCAGGAGCTTTTGCCCAATTGACTTTGGGCGTTCCAAGGACTCCAGAACAGGATGCCTTTGAAAACGTACTAAGAAAACAAGCTTGGGAGGTTGGAAATATTGATTACCTAGGCAGAGACTCTTTTGACAATATCTGGAGTAAGATCAGCGAAACGTTAGGTATAGATCCTGCTCCAGAATCTGCCGAACCTTCCGCACTAGCTGTTGAACCGGAACGTACAGCTCCTGCCGAAAGCCAAAGCGAATCAGGTGTGCAAAAAATTTAAACTCCAACTCCAGAACATCTAATTACTTCCTTTTGAAGTGTTTTTTTTTACATTTTAATATTAGTCGTACATATGGCTGTTACTATTAAACCGTTGATGCTTTTTTGCATGTTTTGGTCACAACTTATGTTTTTTTATTAGATCAAGCCGCTTGGTTGTCATTTATGTCAGTTTGCCATTTACATTTGTTTCTGTGGCGTCACTTCCTTAAACCACAAAAATAAAGACTATGTTTTTTTTTTATTTCTTAATGCTGCGTGGGATTACTCAATATAAGAAAAGGGACACCAGGAAAGAAAACCAGGCTATCGTCATAAGGCTAAACCATCGGGCAAGAAATATACTCAGTAATTTAAAATATCTACTTCTGTATTCTTGATATAAACTTGTGATTGATGTAAATTTATATTTGCAGTTTATTAATTTAATTTTTTAAAGCTGTGGTTTAAAAATAAGAGCCTATTTTGTAACAATAATTATTATTAAATAAAAATATTTTTTACTGTAATGTTTGCGAAGCTTTCGCTACCTACCCTTGGCTATAAATATACCATTTAGATTTTAAAACGTTATGTAAATATGATTTTAATACAACCCGTTCAAATGTATGTATCAAAAATCAAAATAGTATGTTTATTTTCCGCCTTCCTAAATATTTGTTTATCGTAATTTTTTGGAATCATGGGTTAAATAACATTTTGTAATGGCATGATTTAGCAGGCTTATTAACCAATGGACTTAAGGCCCTTGCCTTGCGTGTCATCGCCTAACAAACTCATTTTGGGTATTGATGACAAAACTCTTTCCAGCCCCTCCTCAAGAAGAGGCTAAATCCGTTCAAACCCCAGTCACTCCTGTAGATGCCATTACATCTACTCCCGCTGTTGAGGCCTCAATAAAGCAACAGAAAGCACCTCCCTCTGACGCACCAACATTGCAAGATGTAACTGAACCAAAAAAATCTGAGCCTCCAGTAACTGAAACTCAGAGTGTCAAAGAAGTGGAGTGTAGTCAGTCTCAAGAGGTACCTTCCACCCCAAAAGAAACAGAATCTGTAATAGAACCTGCAGGGTGTCCAATTCCTGAGAAAAAGGAGGATAAGAAAACTAAGGCTTCAGAACCCCAAGCAGAGCCCCCTAAAGCAGAAACCAAGCCTGCAGAACCTCAAGTAGATGTCCCTGTAACAGATGCCACGATTCCAGAATCTAAAACAGATGCCCCTAAAACAGAAACTAAAGCAGCAGAACCCCAAGCAGTTGTGCCTGAAAAACCACAAGAACCTGTTTCCCAGGTAGAGGCGTGTCCTCTTCCTAAGAAAAAGGAAGTAGAAAAGGCAGTTGAGCCTGAAACTCCACAAGCAATAGAAGCTGCGGTGGAGTCTGCTTGTCCATTGCCCACGAAGAAAGAGGCACCAAAAGAGGCACCAAAAGAGGCACCAAAAGAGGCACCAAAAGAGGTAGCAAAGGATGTAATAAAAGAGGCACCAATAGAAGCACTAAAAGATCCACAAGAGGCACAAAAAGAGGCACAAAAGGAGGCACCAAAAGAGGCACCAAAAGAGGTACTAACAGAGGCACCAAAAGAAGAACTGAAAGAGTCACCGAAAGAGGCATCGAAGGAGGCACCCAAAGAGGCACCGAAAAAAGTAAAAAAAGAATCACCAAAAGAGTCTAAAACACAGAAAGTTGTTCCAGAGCCAGAGAAAAAACAGACACCTTCTTTACAATCAGATGCATCAAATGAAACTTTGCCAGCCCAGGAGGTGGCAAAGGAAACTCCACCAAGTCAAGAAGTAGTAAAAGAAACGACACAAGTTCTAAAAACAGCGACTGAACCTACTTCAGTCGCGACAGAAAAGTCTGAAATTCAGCCACCTACACAACCTGCAGTTCCTCAAAAACCTGAAACTTCTCCTCAGCCCACTGCTCCTAAAGAACCTGAAGTTTTACCCGCCAAGCCAGAGGTTGCCATTAGTCCTAAGGAAGTTCCAAAATCAACGCCCAAGGAAGCAGTGGCAGCTGGAACTACGGCAGCTGATTCAAAAGATGTAACGAAAGGTGCCCCCTCAAAAGACTCTCCAAAAACTAAAGTCACCGAAGCAACTCCACCTGCGACTCCTGGTTCTCCATTAGTAGAAAAAACAAAGGAGGCTCTGGCAGCTGAAGCAAGTATTCCTGATACACCTCCTCCAACTGAAGGGGGCTCAACCCCTACGCCTCCCCCAAGAAAGACTGACAAACCGAAAAAGGTAGCAGCTAAGCCGAAAAAGTGATTACTTTAGAATAAGTTTTGGTTTGCCTTTATATTGTGCCATTTAAATTATTATTTGTATTGCTTGTGTGATCAAACTTAAGTAATCTATGTTTCCTATTTAATTTTTTGTTAGGTTTGATAAAAGTATTTTGTTACTAATATCACACTGACTACTTGGTCTCTTTATGATAATAAAAGAGATATTTTATAAAGGAAGTTGTAATTTCTTTTGGTTTAAATTTTTTTCATAAATATATGATTTTTTCTCAATGCTTTATTTTTACTTATTTAAAAGAGCCCCCTGTTGATCTAGGAGCATGGCAGAAAATTCTACAGGTAAGATGTGAATGTTCTTTTTACAAAAAACCTCACATTGCTGATGTGGCTGTATTTTTATAAACTGAACAGGAATAATAGTTCAGCATAATTATTCCAATTAAATGATGTAGGTGATCAGCACAAAC
Organism: Polydrusus cervinus; assembly: GCA_935413205.1. NCBI lineage: Eukaryota > Metazoa > Arthropoda > Insecta > Coleoptera > Curculionidae > Polydrusus > Polydrusus cervinus. The sequence continues at coordinate 6,064,659 of OW284520.1, forward strand.
ATTAATTAAAATACCAAAAAAAAATAATAGCATAGGTTAAAAAAAATTGAATTTGATACGAGTTTTATTAAAAAAAAATGCAATTTACAAAAAAAACGTTTCAAATAAATTATTTTTAGAATTAAATTTTAAATTAAAATACTAAGCGTTTTTTTTTATTTTGTTTTTAAAAAGATGGTAGGTTATATGTCTCTCTTTCTCAATAAACTTTTTTTTTTAATTGAATTTAATATAAAATTGAATTATTTATTTTCTTTAGGGGCGACGGTCAAATCCATTGCACAAATATGCTCTGCAGTAAAAATTTCGTAAATATTAAAAAACAAATTGGTTGCCTTTTCCGAAAATATATACAGGGTGTTTCTTAATGACGTGCTAATATTTTAGGGTGTGATTCCTCAAGTCATTTTATGAAGAAAAGTTTATATTTTTTTAATGCGGTTTTCGCAATATCTCCGAAAGTTCTTTAGATAATATTTTTAATTTTGGTATGTCCTAATAGGACATTAAACCATATGTTTTAATTATATTTTTTTGTCCCACCAATGGCGTCCCTGCAATTATGTCCTCTGCTATTTTTTAGAAAAAAAGTGGTACGCCACTGACATTTTTCTATGATGATATTATTTTTAATAAGTGTGATCAATTCTACATAAAAATGGTCTTTTGCGTTTTTCTTCTCAGATACACCGTTCTTCATTAAAGTAATTTAATTAAATTAGCTTCATTTTGCAGTATTGACGAATCATTTTTGATCACATAAATCTAGTTATCCTGAAATGGTGACGTTCTGAAAAACATAATTTTCATAACATAATTATCGACACAAAGTAAGTTGTTGATGTTTGTAACAATCCCATTGTATTATTTCTATTTTTAGTGTTTAATTGAATCAATGTAATTTTTTCGCCTTTTTTATTCAAATATTTAATTAATTATGGTGAATTACACGACAATTTTTATAAAACAAAATTTCACATTATCAATGTTAATAATAAATAGTAGAGCTAATTTAATTTAAATAGGACATAACCTTTTATTCATAAAATGTCGAATGGAAGAATCACACCCTAAAATATTAGCACGTCATTAAGGAACGCCCTGTATAATAAAGTATATATTCGTTTAAAAAATTTAATTTTTTCAATGATTTTAATATATTATTGTTTGTTTCAATTTTTTCCTCTTCTATTGCTGCCAGGGCCATTTCCGAGAAAACTTAGAGCTTAACGTGAAATGACCCAGAGCAAGTAAACATTATTGATATAAAGTAGTAGAGTTTAGTGTCCGTATTAGTTCTATGTTTTCACGTTTGATGGCTATCTTTTGCATTGAGTTGATTTCTACAGATGGCAATAGTAGGGTTTCATCACATTTTTATTCTTAAAAATGTCTTGAAAGCATATTTTCGCTGTACAGGGAGTTGCTTACGGGTTTTATTGTGCCCCAGGGAACCCATTCCCTTTGGCGCCCCTCAGTGGCGGCTCGCGGTCTTAAAACATGGTGAAGAGCTAGGTATAGTAAACATTGACTAAAAACCCGTGTAACAAAACGTCTCTCTTATCCTCATCTGTCCAACGACTGAATGGAGTTTCCAACAAATTACAAACTATGTAATTAATTGGGTTCATTTTTAAAACACAAAACTAAGTAGGTACGTACACTACTGAATTAACTGAAAAATAAAAACAAAACTTTTTAATCACACAGTAAATCACGTAAAAACGATATCTATAACCGTAAGTTTCGCGAAGCCTCAAAATAAATACCTTAAGGTTAGGCGAACCAATGCTAGAATGATGGTGCATACGACTGATCTATTTTTAAATTGCCCTTCATCATAATGCAAATTGTTACATGCTGTTTGCCTGACTGACGTCACGTAACCATAGCCACGGTAAATATCAAAGCCATGTTGGGTGTTTGGTCTTCACTTGCTTTGAGCTAACGGACAAGGTCGGCTGGGGCGCGCCAAAATGCACGAGTGTTTATAATTAACGTCCATCGGAGTTAACCGTGGCATTATTATGTATAGCTATATTCGGATTAAATTAATATTATTAATTCGAACATAATTATTTTTTAAACGCTAAAATGATAGCTGTATTGATACATAAATATTTCATATTGTCGAAAAACTTTCCTCCTGGTTTTATTTTTTTTGGTGAAGAGCCCCTTCACCTACTTCACCTGACGAGCCGCCACTGGCGCCCCTGTGTACTTTAATGCAAAAGATAGATGCACCATTATTGATATAGTGAAAATTCATTGAGTAACATTTGTATTTTCTTTTTATTGGGAAGCGCCTGATTAGGGAAATAGTTTGATTAAAATTCCATAAATATGTATTTTTTAATTTTTTATTCAAATGGATAACCAACAAAACAATAGAAATATAACAAAATGGTAAATGGACAATTGAATTATGTTCAATTTAAAATCGAGATCGCTTTAATTTCGCAAAGCTTAAAACTAAAATTTTTTTTATATGTTAATAGCTATCCTAAAACAACGATTGCTTAGAAAAATTATATGTATATATTATGTTGTTTGTAATACTATGATTATTCATTACATGAATGAGTACTTTTTTTAAATGTAGATACATTGTAATAAACACATATGTAACATTAATAATGTGTGTATTTCAAATTACATGTATCTACATGATAAAAATTAGGAGGACCAACCATTAAAACTTATCGAGGCAAATAACATTTCTGTTTTTTTTTTGAATCATTGAATAATATCGATATTAATCTCATCTTAACAGATATACTGTAGGAAAATGCGTTATTCGTCCATATTGTAGTAGTAAATTAGTAACAAGTATCGCCTAGTAAACAGAAATTGGTAGATTGTTTCCTCCAGTCCATTGCATCGGATCTCGCCCTTTGTTCTGCTGTGCTGCGGTGTACCTTTCACTTCGACTAATTGATAATAAATACATTTTGTACGTTGTAGTCTGAGTTTCTACCGTATCAAAATCTATGGGTGGACACCGTATACTATTTAAATTATTTTTATAATTCTTAAAAATTAATGTGCTTGAAATTTTACTTTTTTTGCAATATTTTGCATAATCCGGACAAAATTACTTTTTTGTTAAATTTAAGAAAGGTTATTTAATAAAAAAGGATTAAAAATAACGAAAATAAGGTATCTACATCCCTTGACTAGGATATTAGTTGTTAGAAGAATAACTAACTTTCTAGAATTTATAGCTAATTTTAAATCTCCTAAATTCTAGATGATCTTTTGTTTTTCGTTTACCCACCAAAACTTTACTATTCATTGTGGCGACCATCTTTAATTTAAACATATTAATGTTCCTCCAAAAATGCCTTTATTTTCTTTATAAAAAAATTATGCGGTAATATTTTTTTTGGTTGAGTTTTCCGTGTTCGGCGGTATTGTCAAAGTTGACAAAATGGTTATTTTATATAATTTGTGATAATTTTTTTATTCATCGACATATGGTATACCGGGTATCCCGCTAAAGTCGGCCAGCGGCTGTATCTCGGACAGTATTGATCATACATTTTTGGGTAAACCAGTAAAAAGAAAATACTGAAAACTATTTTTAAAGTTATACGATTGCCGCTAGAGGACGTAACCGACGTGACAAAATACAAAATTCAAGTTATTTTAATTATTATTAAGGTACTATTTTGATATCGGGAGTAGAAAGCCTATCCATTCTTGCCGCAGTTTCATCCTAATGATTTTTTTTGTATCTCCAGTTAATAAGGGTGGGGCAAGCTGGTAAATAAATTATTACTAAAAGTACCTTTCACATCTTGTATGCATATTTAATAAATTTTAGTTCGTTTGGAAGATAATTTGACACTTAATGAGAAAGTAATATTGTTGATGGTTGCTAATTCGTATTTTGTTTTAAAGAGAGCGCTATGTAGGTATACAAGTTTTAGTTTGTTCTAATTTTCTTTAAAAAATTATTGAAACGGTTTACTTCTTGTATAATATAATTAAAAAGCATAAAAATACCTACAGTTAGGCAAAAACTGCGTTTTAAAATTTGTATTCGTTTTCGAGTTATTTCCAAGTAACTATATTTTTTACCAAGAAATTGATTTAGCCATTTCAAACGATTTTTATGCCTAGGTATCTTGACTTAACCAATATAATAGTAGGCGGTGAATTCGCCAAAATGTAGGTGTTTTAATGTGGATTTTTTTTTTCAAAATAATTTGAATTTTATATTTGGTCCCGTCAGTTACGCCCACTAGCTGCAATCGTACAACTTTAAAAATAATTTCCAGTATTTTTTTGCCGGTACCTATAAAAAAATTTCCCCGAATATTGATGACCAATACTTTCCAAGATGTTGCCGCTCGCCGACCTTAGAAGGACACCGAATATACATTATTTTAAAGGCTTCTTGAAGACTTATATTAAATCAAAATCCAAAATGATTCCCTAAGAAATAGTGAAATTTTAGGTAGATAACTAAAAAGTACCAGACAATCTGGAATCTCGAGCATAATAAAAATACTTTTTATTACAATCTTGATAATGTGAGCTAGACACCTGTCAAATATATATATAAATATGATCACATGTCATTTGGGGGGCTTCTCAAATATTTTAACATTAGGACCAACGCCGTATACTGTATCTTTTTTATTATTCATTAAAAATAATACATTTTTTATCCACTGATGGTCACAGAAATTTGAATTTCTAGACAATTTTTTTTTACCCTACACTTCATTTAAAACAGTATTACTTTTAAATAAATAGTAATGATTGGACCTCCCTAATGCGAAAATAACCAAAGCATAAGTCTTATACAGTCATATGTGCAAAATATATTTTGTGTCACATTAGTTGTGTTTCAATTTTATCACTCATTAAAACTTTGTCGAAAAATTCAATATAATGTGGGATATTATTAGAACGACTGTATAGTTTTTTCTTAATTATATTTTACCACAATGCAATTGTGTTATAGGGCTAAAGATGCATCAATCTGCGATAATGTGTTTACTTATTGGAACGGCATTCGGTAAATCTTAATTTTATCTAATATTTTCATAAAATGCGTCGATTTACGCTAAAAAACTTAAAAACTGTTTAAGAAAAACGACAACACCTTTTTGTTTAAACCAAATTCTTAATGTTTTACTTATATATCTAAAGCCACAGCAATGTCCTTTTCTATTATTTTCTAACTAACACACTCAAGTTAAAAAAAATATTTACTTGAAAATGTATTACATTTCTCAAATTTAAGATATTTTGGCTGAAAAAAACTGGTGTTGGCTTTTGTCTTAAATCTAAAACCTGTGATCGAGAGATTTAATAGTTGAAAAATGAAACTGTAGAGCTTAAATAAATTATAAGCAATTGCCAGTTTAAATATATATTTATCACTTTGCACTAGGATTTTGGAAAGCTTCTGACATTCACAACTGAAGTTCTTTCACTAAGAGAACAATTTATTTGGCTCAGAGAAATTCTGAAAAAAAAATATTAAGATTTGGATATTCCTTGATATATATCGATGTCTATATAAACAAAAAAAAAAGGCATTGCTTAACTGACGCTTTAAAATGTAAGAATTAATGTGTGAAGTTCAGATTTTTACTTTATCAAATTAAAACGTACTTGGCCCGAATTTTGTTATAATAAAGAATTAACTTCAGCCAAAAACTTTTTTTTGTTTCTCTTAGATCTGTCCCAGATTTTTTAAACCATCAGGGTTATAAAATTAATTATCCTATATTTTCCTATGTTCGTACACCAACTAACCAGAACTTAACATTTTTTTTTCTACAAAAAGAACACACAGCCTGAACTTGCCAGGGATCGTATTATATATCTCCATCTCTAAGCAACAAAATTATTTACACTTTGGTCTTTGGCATTCTTTTTACAATAGCGTTTTTATAAACATCTATTACAAAAAAATCTGAGTAGATCAATATAATTCAGGCAATGAACACCTCTTAGATATGATATATAGTTCTCTTTTAAGAACATGCTTGAGTTCTCTAAATTATCCCTATAAAATTGACAATGTTTAAAGTTTTTAATTACTTATTTTTGATTAAAATAATACAAAAGAAACTTGTATTTTTAGATACGTTTTTACGTTTAAATCTCACTACCAATAAAAATGTTGTTAATATTTTATTATAGATAAAACATTAGGTCTGTTTATTTTAATAGACATTTCAACTAAATATTCACTGTTAATAAGTTAATTTCCTTTTTGAAATTTTTTAATGTAAACAAATAGAAAGGTATAATATAATGAAACAACTATTTACAAAAAATAACTATAAATACATTTTCTTACCTATTAAAAAACTAATTAACTTAAACCAAGCATGGTCGTTATTTTCGTCTAATTAGGTAACCTTTGACCATTTTTATGTATAGACTCAATTTACATACATAAAGAGCATCTTTTGTAATTTCTTTACAACTTTTGATGTATGGCGATTACTTCTAGTATTTGTGCTAAATATAATAACTACCAAAGAATTTTAATACCTTAATTTACTTTATAGAGGCTAATCACTTGTTTTTACAAATCACTGCCTGTATTACAATTCATTGCCTGAGTTACTTATTACCTGAAGCATCCAATTTAAATATAATGTCTGGGAATAACATTATTTTTAAACTGATTACTTTAAAAGAAAATCCTAAAACTGATATTTAATATCATAAACTTCCCAAACCCTTAATATTTATATAAAATTTTAACAATCATATACGAATCATTAATTTAAATTTATTTAACAAAACCTTAAATAACAGCTCTTGTTTTTGAATTTGAGTTTTTGGAGAGTATGGGTGACATTTCAATGACGTATCTAGGCAACTAAAAATGATTTAAAAAAAGCAATTCAAAATTACTTAGTAATTAAGATTACATAAAAGTGCCCTGTTCTGAGTTAACCGTGCATTTTGGATCAAAAATGTCACACATACAATGATGCGTAATAATTAATTTTTTTTATTACATGAGGCATACAAAAATTTATATAATTTTTGCAAAAATTATCCCATCGCCCCTCCCCGCTAGCGGTCCTTGTAGCATGTGAAGATAGCTTGATTATTAGCGGTTGAAGAAAGCACCATTTTATACACATTTTACAAATAAGTCCAGATTTATTAAAATTAATTACATGAAAGTTAAATCAAGTTGAAGTTAAAAATTTACCAAGAATATAATTTTTTTCTTAACCTTTTTTATATTATTTAAACAAATAATACCACTGTTCTTCTAAAACTGTATTTATGAAATATGATATTTTTATTTTTATACATTTAAGAGATTCAATTTTCTGAAATTATGTTGCGTATGTGCGCAAGACGTAAACATTTTCTTTAACCACGCACTGGTGGTTTTGAAGGAGAGTTGTTGTTGCTCCTAGTTCTAGTAATGAATTAAATAATTATAGTAATTAAAATTTTTGAAAAACGAATTATAAAACACTTGTTAAATATTTATCTTCATTATACTTGCTTTAACTTATAATTATAAACCTTTTTAGAATACCTTTCAACTTGACCAATATGCCACAGTTTTATAACTGCTAGTTTGTGCATATACTTCCTCAAAATATGTTGATTTCATTAAAATTGAAGCTGATACCCTGAATCGGCTGCAGCATTATAAAAACAATATCGTGGGGGGTTTGGAGATATCTTGGGAACCAATATCTCCAAAATTTCTGCCTAGTAATTTGTACTTTTTTATTTCACTCCGATTTGAAAAAATAATAAGGCTTGCCGAGTCAGGATTATTGAAGTTCATATCCATTCGCAATAAGACTACAGCGATTATAAGACATATTTACACAGCTTGAGTTCGTATATGCTTTAAATTCTAAAACCAAACTAGCTCTTTATAAACAGGTGGGAACTTGCCTCGCGTTTTTACCAAAGTTAGGAAACGAGCACCTCATTTTGACAAATCACGGCTGACTTAATGCGAATGGTATATAAGTGCTGTAGCGATAAATACCAAACAGTGCTAGCTGAACATATTCTAATCTGGATTTTATTAACAACAATATTTTATTTAGATTCCGTAGAATAGGTCCTAGAGCGAATTAACACTTGTAGGATTTAGTAAGATTATCCTAATAATTTCAAAGTTTCACTTTGTAAAAATTTTAAATCAAGAGCCAGAAACAATTTATTAACAAATTAAAAATTACTATGCTGGCAAAAATTGCATTATGAATATGTTTTAGTTTATATTAATTTTTATTCAACATTTATGTAATGCGTCTTGTCACGAAATAATCTGATTAAAATATTTTAAACTTTCTATTTGACTATTAATATCCATGGTAATAAATACAGGTAAAGAAACTTGCAGTCTTCTTTATAAACTTATATTATGTAAAAAGAGTTATCTATGGTAAAAAATCTCTAACTGGAATGAGAAAAACATTTCTTTCCCTGGTGCAAGCGTGATCAGTTAAGGGTACGGAGCGGCCATATCTCGGAAACTACTGGTCATAGAAATTCAGGAAAAAAAATTATAACTAAAGTGGCCATGATAAAATCCTGGAAATAACTTTAAAGTTCCGCATTTTGACGCAAGAGGGCGTAATTGAGAAGTAAATTTTAAAATTTTACATATTTCCGAAAATCCCACCTTATCATTTTGGTCTTATGCTCATTGGCGTACCGACTTTATTAAGAGGGGGTTGTTGAAAGTGTAATCATTTAAATCGCAGTAACTTATAAACGACTTATCCGATTTTAGCAATCTAAAGACTGTTTGGAAGAGAAATGTAAATGCTCTTTCACCAATCGTATTTAGTTGTCCATAATAGTTCTCAAAAAAATGCTAGAGGGCGTGATTTATAATGATAACACATTTTTTTTGATTTTACTCTGATATAAGAAATCATATGGTATAATTATGATATCGAAAAGTAGATGAAAATTCCTAGAAAAAATATTTAAACCGCAGCTCGATATCTCCGTTCGTTTCAGCGTTATCGCCAATGGAATAATTTTTAAAACTTTAAATGAAGAAGCGAGTGGGACGCCACTGATATTTTCCCTGTAGATATTATTTCTGATTAGCCTGGTCAATTCTCCATAAAAATGGTCTCTTGCGTTTTTCTCCTCAGGCACACCGCTCTTAATTAAAATAATTAAATTAAATTAGCTCTACTATTTATTATTATTAACATTCATAATGAAAAATTTTGTTTTATAAAAATTGTTGGAAATGACTATCTGCATTTTAATAGGCATGCTTGCGCCCATTTAATTATTTTAATTAAGAAAGGTGTGCCTGAAGAGAAAACTCAAGAGACTATTTTTATGCAAAATTGACCAGGCTAATCATAAATATTATCCACATGGAAAAATATCAATGGCGTCTCACCTGCTTCTTCATTTAAACGGAGATATCGAGCTACGGTTTTAATATTTTTTCTAGCAAATTTTATCTACTTTTCGATTATGGTATCATAATTATACCGTATGATTTATTTTTTCGGAGTAAAATCAAAAAATGTGTTATTATTACAAATTGCGCCATCTAGCATTTTTTTAGAACTAATATGGACAACTAAATACGATTGGTGAAAGTGCATACATTTCTCTTCCAAATAGTCTTTAGTTTGCTAAAATCGGATAAGTCGTTTATAAGTAACAGCGATTTAAATGATTACACTTTCACTTTCACTTTCACACTTGTCGGTACGCCAATGAGCATAAGACCAAAATGATGGATAATCGTCCAAGCTTTTTAATGGTGTTATCAAAGATATACCTTAATGTGGGATTTTCGGAGATAGGTAAAATTTTAAAATTTACTTCTCAATTACGCCCTCTTGCGGCAAAATGCGGAACTTAAAAATTATTTCCAGGATTTTCTCATGGCCATTTTAGTTATCATTTTTTTTTCCTGAATTTCTATGCCCAGTAGTTTCCGAGATATGACCGCTCCGTACCCTTAACTGATCACGCTGTATACTTAAATGATGGATGTTTTACCAGCAACTTCTTTAACTATTATTATTAAAATATGCTTCTAGCTCTTCGTTTTAAGTCGATATACTATGTATATATTATGATAGATAAAAGCAAAACAAAGGTATAATTACTTAAAAATTAATAAATAATTATATTTACTACAATAAATGTTAAAATACCCGCTACCCGAAATCAGTCCAGTTGTTCCTATGGCTATTGATACTTAAATAATAAGTTGTTACACAAAAAACGTAAATAATTGCCTAAAAAATAATCAGTCTTCTAAAAAATCACCGTTGAACAAGTTGAGTAAAAGTTGACGATTTGAAATTAACAGGATATGATATTGAAAGAAATTATTATCAACTGGTATATTATGAGAACTATTTCCTAAAAATGTGACCTGACAGGGTGTTAATAAAAAAGAACATGCTGGGACCATGTAGCTCTTAGTATGGCATCTGTCAATTGGTCACATTTTTAGTGAAATAGTTAACAGAATATTAAGCAAGTCATACAACTATAAAACTGGCGATTGCAGTAATACATCTAATCTATATGTCAATGTCAGTCCATTTTATTAGTTGTATGAACAACTTCGCAGTTGACGTTATAAATAAGATACCTTCTCCACCAACTACACTTTCACAAGCTGATCCACGAGCCCGAATATCTCGATTATTTCACATAGACTATTGCGATAGTTCTTCAGCTTCAATCAAGTTGATACGAAAAGCCGAGATATCGAACCGCACCAGTGGCCTCTTGGTTCACAGCACCTTGGGTGCTATGGTGATGTTAAGGAGGGGCGGGGCCGGTCTCATACGTCTGCAGATCTTGAGCTGATGCTGGGCGTCCGACTGTGGATAACCACTTTGTGCCCATTTCTTTCTACCAAGACCGCTGTTTGTCGTGCCTCAAGTTCACCTTCAATGTCACCATCACCATCCCCGTCACCCATTTCTCCTTCATCTCCTGACTGATCCGTAGCTCCACGAAGTCGTTTATGCTTCCTCCATGCATTCTGAATAAGTCTTGCACAATATTCCTCTCGCTGCCTCCAGAGAGTTGAGCTTACCGGCTCGTAGCCCTCCTCACTTGGCTTCGGTTGTACCTCGCTTAGCTCTGCTGTCTCGTCGATTGCGTTACCCTTACGAGCAAAGAAGTCCTTGGTTAGCGCGTCAAGAATATCTACGCAGAACATCAAGTCGCCTTTACAAATAGGGATGTCCATGGACACTATCTTGTACTTATTGGGTTTATGGATCTGTAGCGGTGGCTCCAGCACGTCCAAGAAGTCAGACAATTGGTCATATCGAATATATTGCGTCCCGTCGGGATCAAACTGCTGCCAAATTTCGTAGTACATGTCGTAGTCATCGTCTGTAAGACCTTCTTGCACGTCTTCTGTAGCTTGCGAGTAATTCTCCAAAATGACTGCGATGTACATGTTTATTACTATTAAAAACGATATCACTAGGTAGCTTAGAAGAAAAGCTATTCCTATGGTCGAGTTACCACAATTTCCAGTCTCGCCTATCTCGTTGTCTGGTTGCTTGCATTCTTCTTCGTTTATTATTCCATCTAAGACACCATCCCAACCAGCAGAAGTTGACATCTAAAAAAATATTTTCGAATAAGTTCTCGTTATACGTAAAATTATTATTTAGATATTAAAGTTAAGAGCATGGATGTTGCTGCGTGTTTTTAATATTTCATTACCATGATTAAAATTAACTTTTTAAACACTTTTTTTTAAATTGATATACTAAGCAACAGGTGTTTATTTTGAGAAAATAAATGTTAAAAAATATAACGTTGAAAGAAAAACTCACCCTTCTCGACACGAATATCAATTATATTTGTATTATTTGGATACGCATGATCTTACCTGGAAAAGTAGAATCATAGATTGTCCGAAAGTCTTAAAATTATAGACATCATCAAGACCACTCTTGTCCTTGACGTGCATGAAGAAGGACATTCCAAAGATGGCAAAGATGAACATAACCAAGAAGAGTAGCAGACAGATGTTAAAGAGGGCAGGCAGTGACATAGCAAGTGCGAAGAGCAACGTACGTATTCCCTTAGCTCCTTTAACCAGTCGGAGCACTCGACCGACTTTTGCTACACGCACTACCCTAAGCAATGTGGGCGATACAAAGTACTTTTCAATAATATCACTAAGCACTAATCCCAAAATTGATAAAATTACTACCACTAAATCAAAAAGGTTCCAAGGTTCAGTAAAATAGTGATAACGCAAAGCAAAACATTTCATTAGGCACTCAGTAGTAAATATAACTATGAAAATCATGTTTAGATAGTCCAGAACTTTCGTAAATGTCTCTTTTTGCTGGTAATGGTCCATTGTCATAGTCAGCATGTTCAATCCGATGAACAACATGATTATCATGTCGAATTTTTTATTTGTCACTATTTCAAACACTATTGCTTGAGGTTTCCACTGAAAAATAAAAAAATATTAATTACCAAACTCGGTTATATTATAATATTAAAATTACAACTCGTTATATTATGAGCCCCAAGGAACTTACCCTAGGTCTAGGTATAGCTTTCATGGGTTTCTTGGATCCCATTTTCTTCATTGCGTTGTAGTATTTCTTCTGATCTTCGGTCATGAACATTTCCAAAGATCCCCCTGCGTAAAATAGAAATCCTTTATAAATTTATTAATTTACTTTAAGACAGAAGATACCTTAAAAAATTATTATTGTTAGGAAGCTTGCCAGTTATCATCAGGGAGACATAAAAAACACAGAAAACATTGGCTAAAATATTACAAAAGCGGTGATGCTTACAAGTTACGAAAGCATATACACAACAAACAGGTCAACAATAAATTTATTAATAAAAATACTTATCTTCTTTTTCTGCTCATTAAAGTTGTCAATGATTACTCCTATAAATAAGTTAAGAGTGAAGAATGATCCGAAGATTATAAAGAATACGAAATACAAATACATGTAGATGTTTGTCTCTCGTATTGGTTGCTTGAGCAGCTAGAAAAAAAGAAAATATTTAATACTATCACTTAATTTTCATTATCACTATACGTTATCAAAGAACATTAGGCTACATTATTAACTAATTAATTTTCCAAGTTCCAGTTGATGCACAAGTATCTACTGAAATTTTGGTTTGAATTTGAACCTAGTTCTTTTTTATTAGCAACCTCAAATATATTCTTTGAAAATAATCATGATGAATTAATTACTTACTTCTCTAGAATCAATAGCATCATTCATTATCTGAATCCATCCCTTGAAGGTGGCGACTTGGAACAGGCAGAGGTAGGCTTTTCCCACATGGTCGAAGTTCATGGGTGAGTTCTCCCAGGTGTAGTTTTCAGCCTTGCAAGCGTTGTAGTCGGGGATGATCTCCCAGCTAAGGGTCGTTTTATTGTTGTCCACGCACTAAAAAGTAGTTGGTGAAAAGCTTGGGATACAAAATTAACCGGTTTTCTTATTACCTTGTAGTACTTGCCAGCAAATAGCTGTACGCCCATGATAGCGAAAATTAACCAAAATATCAAGCACACTAGCAATACATTGAAGATAGATGGGATGGCCTGAACTAGTGCGTTTACTACCACCTACAAAATTACATATTTATCAAAGACTATTTTAATAACTGCATCCGTATATAAATGATAAATTATGGAACGGCAGTTGAGTTTTGGACTTGCACTGTCTTTATTTGTTTTGAATCCCTAAGTTCAACTGGTAAGCATCTCCAGTCGTCTTCAGGTCAATACTCGACGACTAGACGACTGGAGATGCTTACCAGTTCAAACGTAGTGATTCAAAACAAATAAAGACAATGCAAGCCCAAAACTTTACTGCCGTTTAAGAAACGTCATTGTCTCCAACCTTTAAACAGACAATGATAAATTATTATTAGCTTTTAGAGACATAGGACATATTACAAATTGTAATCTTACTTTTTTTTTTTTGTTAGTTCCTTATGTTTTTATTTTCTATTATTTTTGACACAAAGCAAATGAAGGGGATATTTTAATTCAATACTTAAAAAGATCTTAAGAAGAAAGTGTCTGGAGGCCTTTGTAATAAACTCATAGGAAGATGCTAAGACTGATACTTAGATATATACTTACTCTCATTCCCTGCATTCTAGACATGGCCCTCAAAGGTCTTAAAGCTCTTAAGGTTCTCATTGTTTTAAAGGCCTGGATACCACCAGCGCCACACAGTGATGCTATAAAGTTTATAAGTGAAACCATTACAATGACGAAATCCAACCAGCACCAAGCATTGGTAAAGTACTTTTGAAAACCTAGAGCAAGCCACTTGATTAACATTTCAAAGAAGAATATTACTGTAAATATTCTATCCATATAATACAAAATGTCTTGCAAAATTGGTCTGTGTTGCAAGTGTACATCCTCTAATGCCAGAGCTAAGCTGCTGAGAAGAATCATGGTGATAACAGCGGTTTCAAAATACTTATTCTCAATAAGTTGGAAGGTTTTGTAACGAAGATTTCCCCACCCTTGCCAGAATGGAGAGTCTTCATCGCCTGCCAGAAATGGAAACTTTTTATAGCAAGATTCGGGGAAGCAATCGGCTGAATATTCGTCCAAAATAATATCTTCAGTTGCTGCATCGATAATAAGATCTTCATCCAATGGGCCTTGGCAGTCGCATTCGTCTTCTTCCATTTCTAAAACAAAAAAGCGTTAGTGTTACAGCTAACTTACATAAATCTTTAAAAAAAAGTTGTACCAAAACAAGTCCTATAGTTCATTAAAGATTAAAAGTTCAAGTAGTGGGTTGTTTCCTAGAATATTTTACTACGAGACCGGTCTCTAGAGGTCATTCACTGTGTATATATATATTGCTTGCTTTTGTAATGGCTATTGTCTAAACAAAAGATTAATTAAGATTAATTACAATTGGGAAAGAACAACTATACACCTACATTTAATAATAATAAAACTTAATTACAGCAAATACTAATTTAAACCTGGCATGTGAAAACTCTTTTATTTGAAATGTGTAAGTAATTTCCAAGTTTTTTAAGTTACTGCCAGTTTATCTTTATTAAAAATTGAACATTTACTTAAAGATATTATAAATAGAAACTTTAACATATGCCTTATTTATTAAATAAATTATAGGACTTCTTGATGGTATCTATATTTAGTAAGTTAATTAAGAAAAAAAGAGATATTTGAAAGAAGAAATATAATTATTATTACGGTTTTAATTACTTTTCACTGCAACAGTAGAGGTTGAATGTCCCGAGTGATGATCCTTATGGTTAACTATTAAAACAGTTCGATTGATATTAGTCTTTATCATTGCTGTTTAGCGAAAAAGCCTTAAAGTTGTCTAGTGAAGAATTGTGGTTTAAAGCACTAAATGGTGGCAAAATCTTTGATTTAAAGAAAAATTGACGTGTTAATAGATTTAGGTTAAGATTAGAATAAAATAGAGTGTTAAGTTTTTAATAGAAACTTAAAGCAATTAATTTTTTAAGTTGCTAATATTTCATGCAGTAAAACAATTGTATAAGATAATATAGAGATACGTGATCGTGAATTTGTGTAATTTACTCGACGAACTATATAAAAATTGTTATTGCGATGCCTATCTTGTACTAATGCGCTCAGAGACAATTATTCAAACATGTCATAGGTACAGTTGTATTCATAAAAAAAGTGTACAAGAATTGGAATGAGAGGTAAGTTTCATCATATTTGCCTAAAACCGGCTTGTCTTAATGATTGTTTATTGGATGTTATCACACGCCATAGATTATCAAAACTGCAAAGCACTAGGCGTCGGTATAATTAATTTTGAAACTGCATGGTGGTAACGTTTGATAAACTTTGACAGCAGAAAATAAAAATGTCTCCTCGGTTGTCTGAAGTTAAAAATGCTTAAATTGTATCAAGAACCGAAGAAGGATGATCAATCCGTGCTGTAGCGCAGTTGTATAATAAAAATAAAAAAACTATATTGAAAATTAAGCAACGCTGGGAACAAGAAGAATCCCTAAGGAAGAAAATTGGTTCAGGTCGTCCCAAACTTTCAAACACTGAACAGGATGCTGCTTTTTTGGGATAGTTAAGAAATAATCCATTTGCAACTGCAAGTGATGCTGGTATTGATACAGCATTTCCTGGCTCTCAACCTACCGCCAGCA
The DNA here is from genome assembly GCA_935413205.1 of Polydrusus cervinus. Taxonomy (NCBI): domain Eukaryota; kingdom Metazoa; phylum Arthropoda; class Insecta; order Coleoptera; family Curculionidae; genus Polydrusus; species Polydrusus cervinus. Next base: position 6,080,835 of record OW284520.1, read on the forward strand.
GGAGAGTCAAGAAATCTGAACTAAAATGTCGCCCAGCTGCGAAAAAAATGTTTCTTACCGAAGAAAGGTGACAATTAAGGTATATTTTTGCTTTAAATTATATATATTTATAATTAAGAAATAATCCATTTGCAACTGCAAGGGATGCTGGTATTGATACAGCATTTCCTGGCTCTCAACCCACCGCCAGCAGGAGAGTCAAGAAATCTGAACTAAAATGTCGCCCAGCTGCGAAAAAAATGTTTCTTACCGAAGAAAGGTGACAATTAAAGTATATTTTTGCTTTAAATTATATATTATACCGAAATCCTCAATTTTGGAACAGGGTCATTTTTACTGATAAAAAGAGGTCCTAGGTGACTTATAACGGCCAAATTCTTATGTACCGTTCAAATAATACCAGGTTTGAAGAGCGATATACTAACCCCCTTACTTCTAGACATGGGCGTTTCTCCGTAAATGTATGGGTCTGGATAAGTGTTCATGGACCTGGTGCTTGCTGGCGAATAGAGGAAAGATTTAATGCCGGAAATTACATTAACATTTTAGAAAATATATTGTTACCATCTGCTAAGAAAATATATCCCCATATTACTTTCATATTTTTAAAAGATATTTGTCCAGTCCGCACTGCCAATGCTGTAACCCACTAGTTTCAAACCCATAATGTGAAAGTGCTGCCTTGGGTCGCTTATAGTCCCGATATCAAATATCAATCCAATAGAAAATATTTGGGGTATAATCGTAAAAAAAAAATGTATAAACGAAATTTTAGGCCACAAAATCCAGAAGATTTATTAGAAATACTACATGCGTGCTCGAAAGAGCTTGAACCAAATATTGTATCAAATATAATTCAGTCCATTTCGTATAGACTGGTTTAAGTAATAGAAAAACAGGGATATATGACCAAATATTAGATTATATTTATTTTTGTTAAACGTTTTTTGTTTCTATTGTTATTTATATAAATTGTTGAGATATATTATAAAATTTAAAACAATAATTTTTGGTATTCTCTTGAACTATCGCCCAACGCCAATGTTTTGCATTGTTATTAACCTTTAATATGCGATAAGCCGGTTTTACGCAAATATGGTTAAGGGTTTCTCTCATTCTAATTCATGTACGCTTTTTTTATGAATAAGACTGTACATAGAGTGAATTAGGACAAATATTGTCACTTCTAAATAGCAGTCGCTTTATTTCTGCGCCACATTGTTGATTATTGTATTTGATAACATTAGGGCAAGATTAGAAGTTTATGGTGATGTTATTATTCTATAATGTCCTTGTGAGAAATATTGCTGGGAAATATGATAAAATGAGAGAAAATTTATAAAATACCTTCATCTATACCGAGCTCTTCTTTACTAGCATCTCGCTTTTCTTCATGGTCGTCATCCAAAATATCTGCACTACCTTTGTGACTGTCTTCCTTGAACCTATTCTTGTGACTACCATACGACTTATTGCTGATTTCGTCATCTTCTAAATGTTCAATGAAATCTCCATGTTCCAAAATAGAATTTCCAATAATCTTGCTCTTATTGTTGATGTTATTCATGTTCTTTCCTCGCTTTAGATTTGTCTTTGAATCACCGTGTATCGTAAATTCCATGCCATCACCTATAGTTACTTCCAGTTTATCTTTTGGACTCTTTTTGTCTTTAAATATTATTCCGTCGGCCAATATTTCATCACTCGGTATATCAAGACCCCCGTCTCGTGTATCTAAAAGTGATTTTGTTGTTTTGTGGAATACAAGTTATTATAGAACTTTAGTTGGAATTAAAAGCTATATTTGGAAACCTTAAGTCCATTTTGGTTTACCTAAGAAGTATCTATGTTTAATAGTATTATTTAAAAAAAAATTAACCATGCTTGTATGCATGACTAATAAGTAATGATTTGAAACAAAGATTTACTTTTTGTTTTAGCCAAATTGTACAGCATTAATGTGAATAGATTTAGAACTCTAGAATAACATAATAATGCTATTAGGCATGCTCTAGTTTTTACAATAACATAAAATATTTAGTGTAAATACATTTAACATATCGGTGAAATATAATGAATGTTTTTCACTTCTACATGTATGGATGTTTTAGGAAGTGTAGATTTTACACGCAGTTTTTAATATTTTTATTCAAACTTTAAAAGTAGGACATTTAAAAGCAAACCTAAATATAATTTATTTGTTAGTTTAACTATTAAAATTGTAATTTCAGTTTTTGGGAATTTATATTTATATACAAGATATTCGCTGCCTCATTCAAACGTCAAAAGAGTGCGATTATATACAATAACAACAAACCTACTTATTAAAATCTGAATAAATAAAAATATATGTCAATAGAACCAGCAGTAAAAGTCAATTATTAGTCTAAGGAAAAAATTTATTCTTAAAAAAAAGCCAAATTAAAATGTTTAACTGAAACTTATGATTCTATTTTCAAGAAATTTATAATTAAAAGATTCTACCAAGCTATTTCCGTTAAAACTATATGGTTTTTTCGTTGAAAATTTTTAGTTTTTTAAAACACTGCTCAAAAAGGAACAAGAAAACTGTGGATAATATTTGATTATTTCTAAATAAATTTTCATCGAAATTATCTGCTTTTCGATATTTTAAAATATATTTTCCAAAAAAAGAAATATTGGCATGAATTAAAATAAAATTTTTAAGTAATGATTAACTCGATTATTATATTATCGGGTACTTGATTTACAAGGTGTTTAGAATTTAAGGCAAAACAGTTATATTAGTTACCGCTGCTATCAATATATTTAGGTTTTTCGAAAATCAAACACGATAAAATTTTAGAAAATAAACCAAAGTAACAAAATTTTAAATAAAGCGGTTTAAGATTTAAAAAGTTCTTTATAAATGCAGGTTTCGAATCGTTCTAGAAATACCATTTTAATGAGCATGCCAAGGCACCAGTCTAATAAAAAAGTCCATGAAAGCTCTACAACTGGCACATAAGCAAAAATTCAACGAGCTATCAGATTGTTGGATAAAAACCTTGATTCCAACTGTTGCAAGGGCCCTCACCTGGAGGCTGGTCGGATATCTGGTTTGTCAATTTAAACCTCACCAGTTTCGCCAAATTCATACAGTTTCTCTTTATCCATGCGATGAATCTTCCAATTCTGTCGAAGGCTTCAGCTATTTTATTCGTGTCATTATCGGCTGTTGGTGCTGACAAACTAGATGAGCCAAAATTCGACAAAAGCAGGGCCAAGAAGAGATTCAAAACCTATTTATTAAAGTTATATTAATACCTAATTCTTTGCTTGGTAGTTGTTCTGGAACTCCTTAAGCTAGCCACGTCAAAACTTTTTTATCTAGTTGATGATCTGGTCACACAATCACCATTATGTATACAAATAAATACAAAATACAAATTAAGTATAAAAAGGACCCCTCACAAAGCTTATGGGAAATGGCTTTCGTCTAATTTTTCTGAATTTTTAGTATTTTGTAGATCTTGTCGTCCTGATTAAAAGTGTCCATGGCCGTAATCCAATCCTTTGATTGGTTTTTGAAATATGGCCAAAAGGCCATATTTCAACCATTATTAACTAAACTAATTAAATTAAATTAGAAGGGCAGAAGCATGCCTATTAAATGAAGGTGGTAATTTCCAACAATTTTTATAAAACAATATGTTGTATTATCAATGTTAATAGTAATAAATGGTAGAGCTAATTTATTTGTTTTAATTAAGAACGGTGTGCGTGAGGAGAAAAACGCAAGAGATCATTTTTATGAAAAATTGACCAGGCTAATCAGAAATAATATCCACATGGAAAAATATCAGTGGCGTCCTACTTTTTTTCTAAAAAATATCAGAAGAAATGTTTGCAGGGACGTCACTGGCTGGACAAAAAAATAACTTTTATTACTAAAAGATGTGGTTTTATGTCCTATTAACACATGCCAAAATTAAAAATATTATCTAAAGTACTTTCGGAGATATTACAAAAAACGCATTAAAAAAAAATAATTCAACACCCTGTAGCAAAAAATTTAAGCCGTTTAGGACATATGTTTATATGAACTTTTCTTCATAAAATGACTATTAGCACGTCATTAAGGAACACCCTGTATATACGGAGTGTAAACATTTTAATTGGAATTTTTTTTTTAATTTTAAAACGTACGAGGAAACTAGTTTTACCTAATCCAACACAAAATATATTAAAATAAAAATTAATATAATAGGTACATAAAATAAACGTATACCTATTAGTTATTAAATAAAAGCAGAAATACAATATAAATGACCATCGACCGAGGTCCTTAAATAATTTTAAAAAATATCTAACTGAAATATTTATTAAATTATGATGCCTGTTGAAACGTCTACAACTATTTAGAATAATGTAGAGGGAGGGACATTTTTTTTACATAAAATACCAGGCAATATACTCTACATATAGAAGTTGCCAACTTTAAAGGGTCATAACTCAAGAACTAGTCATAGAATTGTATTACGGCCATGGACACTTTTAATCACGACGACAAGATCTACAATATACTAGAAATTCAGAAAAAAACGCCATTTCCCATAAGCTTTGTAAGGGGTCCCTTGCTCATAAGAAATGAGTTAATGAGTTTAGATGAAACGTCGAACAGTCCTGGCGACTTATAGACTTAGATATTGTTGCTTACCACAAGATTGCCAATGACTACAGTGGCCAGAAAAAATGGAATGCATGATACATCGCCTACATGCATACAGTCCCACATTGACTCGATCCATTCTCCACATAGTACCCGAAATACTATCATGAAAGAATGCATAAAATCTGTGAAATTCCATCTTGGCATTGAATGGTCTGGAAATCTATCAACATTATCTGGAAAGCAAAGTACAGATAAATTATTAGACGATCTAAGTAGTTATCCTCTAATAGACGTTATAAAAATAATTATATTACGTACCCCAATAATTCTTTCCAAAAAGTTGCATCCCCATCACAGCAAAGATGAAAATGATGATACACAAGACAAACGTCAGGTTACCCAATGCACCCATCGTTCTACCCATAATGGATATCAGCAAATTCAAAGTGGGCCATGATTTTGCCAATTTGAATACTCTTAGCTGAAAATTAAAGAATAATTTTGATTGAAAACTTTCAAATTATAATTTAACTTGTGCGTTATCCCTGGTATTAGGCGGAGTATATCTCGGACAGCACGGCCACAGCAAGAATATCCGTGAAACGCCAGAAGGTACAGGAACACATTGTCTGGGATTTTAATCAATGATTATACCAGGGTTGGGTTATAAGTTTATAATCATTAATATAGTTGGAAATAAAGGAAATGTGGGAAACTATTAGGATCCTAGTGTAAAAATATAATGTGCTGTTGTAGATAAATCATTACAATTACATTGGAAAGTTTTGTTGTTTCTTACCAATCTAAATGATCGCAATACAGATAGACCTTGCACTCCTTCCAAACCAAGTTCCAACAAAGATAGTGCAACAATAATAAAGTCAAAGATGTTCCATCCTTCTTGGAAGTAGAATTTTGGGCTCATAGCTATTAGTTTGCATGTTGCTTCTATCATAAAAGTTGCCGTGAAGAACTAAAATACAAATTGAGTATGTTGTTGCAATAGGAAGAAAACGCCTGGCGAAGAGTAAAGTATTCTTTTGTCATGAATTATATTATCAGTTTCAAATTAAAGAATGATATACTTACATAGTTACCACTTTTAAGAGCCTTTTCTAAGTCAGGATCCATGTTGTGATGATCCAAAGCCATAAAAAGAGTATTGACAACAATACAAAGTGTAATGAAAAGCTCTACGAAAGGATCAAAGACCAGTAGAGCTACATACTTTTGTATTTGCAGCCAACAAAAACAGCAGTCCCATACGCAAAGCAAATCAATTATTTTAAGCGTGTTTTCGAGCATCCTTTCTTTGAGAGTGGGCTCCTCTTCCTCTTCTTCTTCATTTTGGGCTGAGAAATAATAAACAGCCACTGTATAAAAAATAAGGTAACGTGAGGTTGACACACTCTTTTTTAGGGAAAGAGATTTTGTGTGTGCAAGATGCGATAGTGCGACAACTATTCTTAACCGCTGCGGTGGTTAAGTTCATCTTGTGTCAAGTCAGTTTTTTAATTGTCGCTTCCTAAGCTTTAAAGTTACATTTCACAATTTATTTTTAAATGTAAATAAGATTTACATCAAAAATACAAAATACCAAAATTTTTACTACACTAGTAGAGTTTTTACACAATTCTCAACTCACAAATAAGCCCTTGTTTATGTGTTTTTATTAAGTACAAGGACATTATTTTAAGTGTCTCACCCGATTGGCGACTTTCCTATCGACCACAATAAAAACCTAATTGTGTATCCCCTTTGTGGGGAAGCCAAATTTGATGTCAAAAAAAATATATGTTTACAAATTTGACGCTTTGTGATTAGATACTCAACTTTTTTTGCAGATACACTTTTTTTTTTTTTACGGTTCGCCGACTACGTAGGCCATCTTGAACCGGTCATCGACCACAAATGTGATCTACCGACTGGGGAGTGTGAAACGGCACCTTCATCCTACGAGATATCCGATCTCTTCCGGCCTGTCCGGCGTGAATAGGATGGCTAGGTGTCGATTCATTTTACACTCTTCCCTGAGGCAAGAGCACGCCGTGTTCCCAAGCGGTCAACCGCCCAAGTACTAACCGCGCTCGACACCGCTTAACTTCGGTGATCTGCGGGAACCGGTGCTTAATATGTCGACAGGCCCTTGCCCGCAGATACACTTAAAAGACATAATCGAACGATGCAGTTTTTTGATGCGGTCGTATTTCCGTAAGGGTTGAAAATAAATATCGACCACTATACAGGGTGGCCCATTTGTCTGACAAAGTAATATACCGTCTCTACTATTAAAGATATCAAAAAAAAGTTTTTATAAAAGTTGTGAGGTATAAAAAAATATATGTTCTAAAATTATTTTTAAACATACAGGATGGTCCAAAAAAGTAGGACAATAAAAAGATACATTATTTTAAATAAAACACCCTATATGTTTTAGCATTTTTTGTTTCCTTACAAAATTGTCCATAGGACGCCATATTTAGTTTTTTAATTTTTTGCAACGTTGCCAAACAAAATACAAAATTCTTAAAATTTTGGAAAAAACATGATAGTAAAAAATTACCTGTATTTCTCAATAAGAGTATCGAAAATCGAAAATTTCTTGTAAGCTCTTAAGTTTAGGGATAAATAAACTGTCTTAAATCTTTAAGTACCGAAAATTTTGTACAGGGTGTTTTCTGTTGACATCCAAATATACAAAATTTTAAAATACAATAACTCTGTTTTTTCAAATGAAACACCCTATATTTATTAGGCTCGTCTGATAGACATTGTAAGTATCTTTTATTATTGTTAGGTCATACCTATACCTAAATTTACTAGTTTTGGCGATATTTCGATTTTTTTTTAAATTTTGGTGAAAAAAACTATAGTTTTTATTTTTCTAGTAAGACATGACCAGCAAAGTCAAAACAAATGTAATTGAATATAATGGCATATTTATAATTATTATATTTATATTTATAATGTTTGTAAACTTATTTTCAATATCCAGTTGCGTAATAAAAACAAAATTTTATTAAATTAAATAAATATGTAACTAACTATGGTTATCAATTTATTTTAATATGGGATAATATTTAATTACATTTGTTTTTACTTTGCTGGTCATGGCTTACTAGAAAAATAAAAATTATAGTTTTTTTCACCAAAATTTAAATAAAAATTGAAATATTGCCAAAACTAGTAAATTTAGGTATAGGTATGACTTAAGATAATAAAAGATACTTACAATATCTATCAGACGAGCCTTATAAATATAGGGTGTTTCATTTGAAAAAACGGAGTTATTGTATTTTAAAATCTTGTATATTTGGAGGTCAACAGAAAACACCCTGTACAAAATTTTCGGTACTTAAAGATTTAAGACAGTTTATCTAGCCCTAAACTTAAGAGCTTACAAGAAAATTTTCGATTTTCGATACTCTTATTGAGAAATATAGGTAATTTTTTACTATCATGTTTTTTCCAAAATTTTAAGAATTTTGCATTTTGTTTGGCAACGTTTCAAAAAATTAAAAAACTAAATATGGCGTTATATGGACAATTTTGTAGGGAAACAAAAAATGTTAAAATATATAGGGTGTTCCATTTTAAAAAATGTATCTTTTTATTGTCCTACTTTTTTGGACCATCCTGTATGTTTAAAAATAATTCTAGAACATATATTTTTTATACCTTACAACTTTTATAAAAACTTTTTTTTGATATCTTTAATAGTAGAGACGGTATATTACTTTGTCAGACAAATAGGCCACCCTGTATTTTTTCAAAATCGAACCGCGAAATGCAATACACTGGTGTAGTTATAAATATGGGTTGCCATTTAAAAAAATTCAAAATGGCGTCGTAACTGTCATTTTTTGACATCTGACATATATGACAATAGGGTGTATCCGTTTTAAAAAAATACGTATATGCAAAAAAAATTGAATTTTTAATGTTAAACCTTCTGTTAATTCGATAACAAAATCACCAACTTCGAAGCCTCGTATGTCCGGAACGGCTAAAAATAAATGTTGACAATTATACATTTTTCATGTTGGAACAAATAAGCGAATGCAGCTGGCTTACTATTAAGCAGGGTTGCCATTTAAGAAAATCCAATATGGCTTCTTGTCTGTCAAATTTGTAAACATATATTTTTTTGACATCAAATTTGGCTTCTTCACAAAAAGTTATTAGGGAATACATAATTGGGTTTTTATTGTGGTCGATAGGAAAGTCGCCAATCGGGTGAGACACTTAAAATAATGTCCCTGTACAAAGTGTGGGTAGTCACAAATATTCTTAAAACCCAGATCTAAATTGAAGCGACTCCTGCAAGCAATAAATTACATATATCCTGTGAAATATAACTTTAAAAAAGTATAGTAAAGAGGTAATAAATCTTAAAAAATAATATTTTTAAAGAAAAACACCATCGAAATCGCTTATAGAGTCCCAGGTCTATCAGTGTCAGGTTAACTGTAGCTAGCTTGTAGGGAACTTTTATATTACGAGTTAACTCTACACTGTAAAGTTGGTTCCTGGTGTAGTAGCAGCATTAAGCTAAAATTGACACCACAAATAAAATTGTAATTACCTTCTGGTAGATCATAATATCCGATATTATGCGAAGTTTGAGATTCGGTATATTATGATTTTACAAATTATGAAAAAGACATTTACAACCTTTTTTATATTTTTTATGATATTAGGAACATGCAAATTATTTTATATTCACATTTTGTTTTAAGAAACTTTTAAATTTAATTAATCTCTCTCCTTTATCAATTTTAACTTAAAGTGTTTATTGTAGCAGTTTGGTTAAGAACATTACATTAAAAGCAGTGATCGAAACACTGGTGCTCTAGTAAGTGCTTACTAGGCATCTCTTTAATGAGTACCAATCAAATCTAAATAGGGAATGACACCAAAGAATGTGTTGTTAGAAATCCAATATTTAAGTCGTACCTTATTCAAATCTAAACTATATCTGTGTCTACACAAACTAACTGGCTTTTTCTTATTAGGGTTTACGACGATATATATATGTGGTAGTAATATTTGATCTCTATCTAAAATATTAAAGTATGCCCTCAACTAGGTAAACGACAAAAATACTGAATTAACATATTATGGTTAATACTAAGTGGGGTTTCGTAATTTTTCTAATATCCCAAGTTGATATGTTGCTAATAAAAAGTACCATTACCTAATGTATTTCGGAAACAATGGTTGCGAAATTCTAACAAATAAAATGATTAATGTTTGTATTAGCAGGGTAAAAATTTGTATGAAACGAGCACATTAAGATAATGAAATTTTCAAATAAACTAGGCGTCAATTGAAACGTATTATGGTTAATTTTTCCCTCAAGTTTTTTTTGTATAATATACCCTAGTTGCCTATATATTTAAGAATACTCCTGATCTTTTTGATTTGACATTTTTTTAATATGAAATAAAAAAAAATTGGAGAAGAATTGTTTAGTTTTTAATATATTTTAGGGAGATCTATCGCATTTTAAAAGAGCGTATAAAAGAAAAAATTAACATACATATTTTTCAGAATTTTTAAGACCGATTGAATTTACAGTGAAGTTCGGATTTTATTTATGGCGAATGAGCCTTTGTATTCTCTGGCAATCTTTCTTCTTCTGTAAATGCAGCTATTCTTTTTAACCGAGTTCTTAAAGTCAGAATTGATACCTAGTTTATTAATAAAGCTAGTAAGGTTATTATATTTACTGTGCCATTATTGGAAAGCCTACTGTAGTTTTACGAAATTCTTCTATATACCCTATATATCTGTGCTCTATAACATTTATATTTAGTGCTAGACATTGTACGTAACATTTTATTTACCTAATCAAACATTTCTTGTTATTTTATCCTCCGAATGTTACAATATAAAATATTTAAATTAGTTCTCATGCTAGCAACTAACTTTCTTATGCTAAGTTGCTAGTTTTGTGTTTATAAAAGCAAATTGCGATGGTGTGTTTATTTTTTAGTGAGTTTATGATGCTATCAAAATATCTAAGGTCAGACTTACCTCCCTGCTCTGCTTCTGCTATTTCTCTACCAGCAGCTTGCTCTATAATGTCATTTAATACCATTACATCTGAAATATAGGTACAAATTTTAATAGTAACTAAGTATGGTCGAATGAGAAGGCTTAATCAGCCTTAACTAGAACTCAGGAGCAGCCAAGCTGCCTACCTCTCATGTGTCGAATAAATCACCGACAAAATGAGCTAAGGAGTCTAGAAGATCAACATGATAACTGGACATCGAACGTGTCACATTGCCAAGCCAGATCACTGATGAGCACCCAGAATCAGAAACAAGGATGACCTCACATTTCATTTTAAGTGAGGCAAGAAATGTTAACATCAAATTAAATGACAGGCTAGCCATGGTACCATCACAAACCCGATGGACGTACCTATCGGTAAACGATTCGTTTATTGGTAGCTCTCCACGGCATCGAGCGTCCGGGGTTTGCACGCTGTGCACCCCTTCGTCTATTACCCGCTGTCCCCTCACCTTGTCAGTGGGGAATGGCAGTTTACGGAGGGTTTAGAGTCACTGCTAACAACGGTATGCCCTGTCTTCTTCCGTTAACATCTCAATCCTTTCGTTGTTTTGTCCTACTGGGACTCATCAGAGACGCGCGACCATCCTGAGGCCGCGGCCCGCAAAGGGTCTGCGCCTATACTGATACGACTGATACCTTCCATGACGATGATGAACAACGCCAGTTGTCAGACGATTGACCATCTATAGGCGCAGACCCTTTGCGGGCCGCGGCCTCAGGATGGTCGCGCGTCTCTGATGAGTCCCAGTAGGACGAAACAACGAAAGGATTGAGATGTTAACGGAAGAAGACAGAGCATACCGTTGTTAGCAGTGAGTCTAAACCCTCCGTAAACTGCCATTTCCCACTGACAAGGTGAGGGGACAGCGGGTAATAGACGAAGGGGTGCACAGCGTGCAAACCCTGGACGCTCGATGCCGTGGAGAGCTACCAATAAACGAATCGTTTACCGATAGGTACGTCCATCGGGTTTGTGATGGTACCATGGCTAGCCTGTCATTTAATTTGATGTTAACATTTCTTGCCTCACTTAAAATGAAATGTGAGGTCATCCTTGTTTCTGATTCTGGATGCTCATCAGTAATCTGGCTTGGCAATGTGACACGTTCGATGTCCAGTTATCAGTAACTAAGTATGTCATAATTTTAATTTAAGTTTCTTGTCCTGTGGATCTGTTCCTACCAGATTTATATTAAAGCAAATATTAAATTAAGCCTATCAAGCGGTTCAAAAGAGAGGGTTTAATTTATTTGTCTTACCTTTCATATCCACAACTGTTTGCTTCTGGCTAATGTTATCAATAAAAGGGTTGTCCAGAGCCTTCATTTTTTCACACAGCTGACTAGTTGGTCCATCCTACAAAAAAAATAGCGTTACAAAGTATACGTTACTGAGATTAATTTCTCAATTACTAAAAACTTACATAATCGCCCATTCTAGGTTTGTGAGTGAATTCGGTGAAATTATTGGGAGCTACTGTGGGCCCATTCCTCATCGATCTACATCTGAGCTGGCTTTCCTTGGTCATAACCTTTCCATTGCCCCCAAAACCGCCCAAGAGGTCTCCGTGTGAGGTGTAAGACATCCGTGAGGCATGCGATGTGTACGATGAGTGACGTGATCCTAATTTGAAGATTTTAAGAATTAAAAAAAAAAGATTGCTTGCAAGAAAAATATCTAACTTGTGGTGTTTGTATATTGAATGTTTTATTTATAAAGTCTATAATAATGTTTTAAAGATCACGACGTCAGGTAGTATCGTACAAATTTAGTTATGCTGGGTGAATCACAGTTTGAAACGAAGAAATAGATATTAGATCTGGTCTGGTACCAGGGATACAAAATTTTCGATTTTTTATTTAATTTCTTAATGACAGTTTGGTTGTTTCTATAATTTAAAGTATAACTTGTACTTCAAAAAGAGTTGATTCATTGCGCCAACAAGTAATTCTAGGTTTTACAGAAGTAAATTTAAAAATACCTATACAGGGTGTTTAACGGTGAATGGTACGTTAGAAGTATCTGGCGAAACTGTCAATGAATCGTTCTGAAAATTTGGTATTATACAGGGTGATTCACGTTGAGTGGCCTATTAGAAGATCTCGGAAACGAGTAAACTTATCTTTCTAAAAATTTGATAGCAGGCATAATTGGCTTTGAGCTCTTAAAACTTTATCTTTTGTGGTTTTTGTTACTTCCGGTTATACCGGAAGTTAATGCCAACTTTGCTATTTCAAATAGATCACCCTGTATATTTTAGTATTTTTGATTACCTTATTAAAATCTAAATAACTTTTTTTAATAATAATCTATTCCTATCTCTAACCGTTTTTGAGATATGAATTATAAAAGGATTTTTTTGTATAAAAACGCTCCGAGAAGAAAGTTTAGTAACTCTGAAACTAATAAAGGTAAAGATTTAAAATTTTGCACGCTTTGAAATAATACATAGATTTTTAGTTTAAATTACTTAGGTTTCACATTTTTTATACAGGGAGTTCCTTAAATTGTGCCAATGTTTCCATTTAAATAAATGTGCATAAGTCAATTTTTGCAAATGGATCACCCTATTTTTTAGCTTACTAACGTGTAGAGAATTAAATTTCCTATCTAAATGATATATATGTTACTATCCGCATTTTTATTCGTTTTGGAATTATGAGCAATTTAAATAAAAAATCTTAAAATTTCTGTTTGTGTAAATGCGATATTATTTTTGAAAAAAAGGCTTCGACTGGGATTTTCGTTTGACTTTGAAAATTAGAAATAGCTAAGCATCGAACATAGGCGCTTAATAGCAAATGGTAATAAAGCTCAAAGTCAAACGAAAATCCCAGTCGGAGCCTTCTTTTCAAAAATAATGTCGCATTAACACAAACAGAAATTTTAAGATTTTTTATTTAAATTGCTCATAATTTCAAAACGAATAAAACTGCGGATTGTAACATATAAGTCATTTAGATAGAAAATTTAAATCTCTACGCGTTAGTAAGCTAAAAAATAGGGTGTTCCATTCGCAAAAATTGACTTATGCACATTTATTTAAATGGAAACATTGGCACAATTTTAAGAACTCCCTGTATAAAAAACGTGAAACCTAAGTAATTTAAACTAAAGATCTATGTATTACTTGAAAGCTTACAAAATTTTAAATGTTTACCTTTATTAGTTTTAGAGTTACTAAACTTTCTTCTCGGAGCGTTTTCACACAAAAAACTCCTTTTATAATTCATATCTTAAAAACCGCTAGAGATAGGAATAGATTAATATTAACAAAAGTTATTTAGATTTTAATAAGGTAAAAATGCTAAAATATACAGGGTATTCCATTTGAAATAGCAAAGTTGGCATTAACTTCCGGTATAACCGGAAGTAACAAAAACCTCAAAAGAAAATGTTTTAAAAGCTCAAAGCCAATTATGCCCGCTATCAAATTTTTAGGAAGATAAGATTACTCGTTTCCGAGATCTTCTAATAGGCCACTCAACGTAAATCACCCTGTATAGAGACGTAAAAAAGGCGTCTAATCATTTTCCAAAATTTATCGAATATCTTTGTTTTTATCTATTTTTCTTGCAATGCTAACAGTGTTTAGTGCCTGTGAGCAGTGGAAATAATAAAATCACACACCTCTTTCAATAATTAAAGTTTTCAAAGATACTTCAGAGGTAAACATTTAAAAAATGTTTAGTTATAAAATCAAATACCCTGTAAATAATAATAACAATATCCAAACTTTAATTATTGATAAAGCAAAATATCCAAAGTTATACCTACCAAGATTAGCATAGTACATGGGTACGACCATAGCACCATTTTCTTCACTCATAGGAGTTACAGCATTGGAGTCGTCAGCATAAGGAAGGTGTTCCTGAGCATCAAGATAGGTGGAAAGTACCAATGGTTTACGGTCACCAGGAGGTGCCACCATGCGCCTGTTGTTGCGCAGGGTGAACTGGTGGGACCCTCTGGAACCTCGGCGCAGATTGAACGGTGATCCAGGAAGACTCAGACTTGCCTGAACACGGGACATGGTCTATACATGCGTGAGGCTTTTGGTATTTAGATGATTTTGTGATTGATTAAGCGAAAGAAGTGTACTTGTGATGATATTATCTTTAATTCATATTACAAAGTATAGGCTAATGGTATTCAGGGTTTGTTTAATTGTAAGGTGGGTCACTGAGTTACACCGAAAATATTTTGCATTGAAATAAACTCCTTTTATAGAAACTATGCTTACTATTGAACTTTATTAGACTAACATCTAATAGCAATAGTTGATTTATCCATTTTTATCATGAAAGTACAAAAGAGCTGTATTAATCAAAGAAATCACATACACTGTGGCTCAAATTAAAGGAGTACACTTTTTAATTGTGAATATTTTTCTAGATTTTGTACTGATTTAATTTATTTTTGGAGTGATGATGAACTGAAATCGTCTTAGTAAAATGTGCAATTTTTATCAAAATATTTTGAACAGGGCCGAATTGACAGGTTTTTTTCAACAAACGTGCACTTATGCTCGTTGCAAACGAAAACTGATTTATTTATAATTCAGATAATACGTTTTTTTGGTAGATTAACTATCGAAACTTCTTCAGTATTAGTCTCACTCTGAAAGATTCTTAAATTCAAGGAATACAATTTATTTTGTTCATTGATGTATTAAAACATTCCGGATATCATTTTGGAAATTTGAAGTCGTTTGAACCATGATAGCAGCATCCATGACCGTTATTAAAAATCAGTTTCCATGACTATTATTAAAATAATAAACAATGTTATTTTTGACGTTTTGTGCGCTTCATGACAGCTAATCCGTACACAATGGCAGTTTTAAGTGAAGAGGATCGAATTCTTATCAAATATTTTCGACAAACACATAATTACGGCGCAAGAAAAATTGTAAAGGAGTTTCCTGGAAAAAATTAGTATGTTGGAACAGTTGGCAAGTTTTTAAGACATCTTACAGAAAATAATGGATCGATAAAAATAAAATTTGGAAGGGGAAGGAAAAAAACTTCAAGAACTCAAGGAAATATTACCATGGTAAGAAATATTATAGGAGAAACGATTAGAAAGATGTAATCTATTACTACGAAGATTCCGTTCTCGGCAAAATATCGCAAAGATATGGTTTTCAGATGAGAAGATGTTTATTTGAGGCCGCCAAAGAATACTTACACAAAATAATCGGGTATAAGCAAATGTGCGAGTAAAGAGGAAAATACTATTGGAAAATCTTTTAATCGAGAGAAGTCACTTTTCACCTGGCGTAATGGTCGCGATGGCAGTTTCCAAATTGGGAAAGTCAAGTCTCATTGTTGTAGATGCCGGAGTAAAACTCAACTCGGACGCGTATCAATAACAACTTTTACATCACTTGCTTCCTGAAATTGAAGCAATTTGCGACGATTACGTATTCCAACAAGACGGTGCTCCTTCCCATATTCTCGGAGTACAAGAATGTTTTTGTTTGAGCAATGCCCTGATTATATTGAACCGGAGATGTGGCCACCCAATAGTCCAGACTTAAACCCTGTTGACTATTCCATATGGGGAATTTTCGAGGCAAATGTTCACAATAGTCACAGGTTTAACACCATCGAAGAGCTAATGGAAAAGTTACAGTTCTGTTGGAATAATTTTAACCAGGACATAATGAATACAGCTATTGACCTATGGCGAAGGCGACTGCAATCCGTGATAGAAAATCATGGTGGTCATATTCATAATGTTATCCTATAAATATTTATACTACTTTCGATTTTAGGTGATAGTTAGTCTTGATATCAGTAATTGTTAATATTATTAAATTTATTATTAATATTGAACAAAATAAATTGTATTTCTTGAATTTAAGAATCTTTCAGAGTGAGACTTATACTGAAGAAGTTTCGATAGTTAATCTACCAAAAAAACGTATTTTCTGAATTATGAATAAATCAGTTTTCGTTTGCAACGAGCATAAGTGCACGTTTGTTGAAAAAAACCTGTCAATCCGGCCCTGTTCAAAATATTTTGATAAAAATTGCACATTTTACTAAGACGATTTCAGTTCATCATCACTCCAAAAATAAATTAAATCAGTGCAAAATCTAGAAAAACATTCAAAATTAAAAAGTGTACTCCTTTAATTTGAGCCACAGTGTACAATTATGGAAAAATGACAAAAAATCATACTCTTAATAGTTAAATCAACGTCCTATATTTCCTAATACGAATGCATTTCCGATAATTCATTTATGAGCCATGTCACGTGTTTCATGTAGATTTGTTAAACTAAAATATGAAAACTCAAGAGCTAACGTAAAATGGCTAAGTGATAGCTGCTATCTATGTGGCTAATTTGGGTTGCAAAATGAAAGATACTGAAATGGATTTGCAAAAACTAAAAGTAAAGTGCATTGCGTTTGCTAAATCCCATCCTCTCAGAGAAAAGGCTTTTACCAAACGAAGTCTGAACACTATAATTGTCATGATTTTTATTTACTTTTGGTCTCTCAATTTAAAATTTTATGGAGGTAGAGCGATAAAAATAGAAATTATCTAACAAGTGGCTAAAACGTAATATCACTTACCACACATATTTCTTTATCACCCTTTGATAGGAATACTAAATTTTAATGATTTAATGTCAATAATTTTTTTATGTTTTCTTTATCATTTTTCCTTCGCTGATACATACTTAGTGTAAGAGTAATAAAACAATACATGCCTTAAGAAATATTGAATTATTTTAGCTAGTAGAATTCTAATTTTATTAGACTCCATAACATTTGAATTGAAAATCTAGTATCAATCATGGGGCTCAAAATAACAATCAGGACACTTACAGCGCTGACTTTCCGAATCTTGGTGGGATTAGTGGGTACTCTTCTCTGCTCACTCACAGAATCTAATCCATCCGATCTAATGCTCATTTTCTCCTTGTTGTCGTCCTGTCCTTTTGGTTGGTTGACAAATAACTCGTAACTGTGACAAGAGAAATCTGAAGGTGACTTTACAATATCCGTACTTCCTGGTGCTCCGCCCGCTCGTATCCTAGCTGCTTCCTCGGCTGCTGCCGCCCTAGCATCTGCTCTATCCTGTTTTGCTTGAGCTGCTCTTTCCGCTTCCTAGAAATTTTGTTTTATAAGTGAAACTTCATTGCAGCTAACAAGTTATTAGTTTACCTTTATTGCTTCTTCTTCGGCTGCTTCTTCTTCTTCAGCTTTCTTTTGCAACTCATCGTATGACATAGCGACAATGGCTAAGATCAAGTTCACTAAATAAAATGATCCCAAAAAGATTATCACAATAAAAAATAACATGTGCCATGGACCAGCTGATCGTAGAACCTATAGAAATAAATCCAGTTAGAATAATGTTATTCCTGGTTACCATTTATGATAGCTTATGTTTGTTTTTGATATAAAAGACCGCCTGTTAACTATACATTTTATGCTAATAGCTGATTGTGTTAATGAATTAAGGCTGTTATTGACTGCTTATTTTACTAAACCTAAAATCTTACCAGCTGGTATAAATTTTCCCAGTAATCCTGAGTCATAAGTCTAAAGGCAGAAAGGAAGGCCCAACCAAAAGTATCAAAACTAGTGTATCCATAATTTGGATTTTTACCGTAACCTTGCAGACAGGTGTACCCAGGTTGACATGTTCCAGCACCAGAGGAGTTTCCGCAGAGTGGTATTTCGCCTTTATCCTTATCAAAAAACCAATGGGCTAAAATAATTTAATATTTTTTAAATCGGAGACTTATAGGTTAAAGTTTATAAGCATTAAACGTTCAAATTATTTCTTACATTCATTGTGATTAAATGCATCCCAATTTTCATGTGTAAGATTACCCCAAGAACCATCTGTTGGAAAATTCTTTATACACTTTTGCGTTAAAACTCCCATATAAATTTGTAAACCCATAAGAGCAAAAACGGAAAGAGAAAACATTGTTAAAATTATCACATCTCGTAGATTTTTTACAGATTCTATGACTGCACCTACGATGGTCTTCAAACCTGAAATTCAACAAATTGTTTTAATATGCCTGAAGACATTCTGAAAAAGTTTATTGTCTTACCGGGCACAATGGCAACAGTTTTAAGGGCTCGAAGTACCCTAAATGTTCTTAAGGCAGCTAGATTTCCCAGGTCTATACCCATAGTAACATAACTGGAAGTTAAGATAACCTTTAGTCGTCAGATATATCCTATGATTTATTAAAAGTTGGCTTCTAATAATTGTACTAAAAAGCTTTAAGTACTTTAATATAAAAACTAAAAAATTAAAATAGTTATAAGGTTATGTCTAATGCATATTCTTTATGTATCATCGGTGCTTTTGATGCATACGTAAGCTATTTTTAAGAGCCCTCAAAGCTATTTATATTGAGGTTTAAAGAACTGATAATTTAACACCAAAAATCTTACGTATACAAAATTCACCTTTTAAACCAAAAATAAATTTGTTTAAATATTACCTCTAAAAATTCGGAAACAATATACTAAAAGGTAAGTAATAGGAATCTATTTTAGTATTCTAAAAAGTATGGTATCTATAAACTAATCTAGAATATAAATATATAAGGTTTTAGGTCTAATATGTTTAAAACACAGTCCTCTGGCTAGACTTTTATACTTTAGTAACTACTATTTATTTTATTCTACTATAAAAACAATAATAAGTCAATTTTATATAAATCACTCACATAGTTTTGATTGCATTTTGCCAAAAAATAACAAATAAAAGATCATTTCATAGCTGTGGAACAAAAAGGATAAAGTCATTTGTTTTGGTAAAATTGGTTAATGCGGTCTAAAATGCAGCAGAAGTAGTCAAACAGAAAAAAATGTAACTACACTGTCTGATGCTATAGTGCATTTTTATGATAGAAAATTGATCGTCAAAAATATACTCATATTGGCGAATTTAACAGTCAAATTTTGCGAAAAATTATGTTCACTTATGTGCCACTAGCACCAATAATCAGATAGCTAAGTTACGTTTCCTAAAACCTTCCACCTAGCTAAATATCAGTGATATGGGCGAGTCAGCAGTTTACTTTAATTTATCTACGAGACTTAAATGTGTCACTGGATATATAACGAACAGTTTTTTAAATATTTGTGCAAGTAGTCTTGGAGCTGATTCCAATAAATGAGCTAGGTAGTGCCGTAGAATGTAGGTATTAAAGTGGGTTGATTTTTCCTCAATCCGAATTCATGGTAAAAGTATATATACTACCCAATCCTAACTTTACAAAAATAGTTGAAATATTGCTCTAAACTAAAAACGCTATAGTTTTCTAGCTAGTCTACTCACGCTAATGCTATCACTACGAAGTCGAGCCAGTTCCATGCATCTCTAAGGTAGGTGAACGGTTGAAGAATAAAACCTCTCGCCATCACCTTCACAGCTGATTCGAAGGTATAGATGCCCGTGAAAATCACTCTGAAAACCACAAAACCTTCTGTCTACTCTAGACACACAAATATAGCTACCTCTACTTCTATATGAAATATCGACAATTAAAATGGTAGGCCAATTATTTTTTAATGCCAAATTCAGATCTTCGTACCTACTTCCAGTCCTAGAAGAGTAGGGATCTTATTTGATCATTAGAAGAAAGTATTCGTTATAGCTAAATACCTGGTACTTGAAATTCAGTCTTGTTACATTTACACAGAGTAGGTTCACTGGTAAACAATCATTTTGTTGACATGTTACATGCACAAGAATGATGAGTTAGTTCTAATGACTAATAGGTTTAGATCCGGTTGAACAATAAGAACTTAGTGTCTGTTTGAAGGTTGGAGACAATGATGTTTCTTGAACGATAGAATAGTTTTGGACTTGCATTGTCTTTATTTGTTTTACATCACAACGTTTCAACAAGTAAGTATCTCCAATCGTCTTCAGTTGAATACTAAATAAGTAAAGTAACTGCAGCTCTATTTATACTAGCTAGATGCACTGGAGCATGACCGAGATGGGTGCAGTCATGCGTTTAGTTCGTGTATAACCCAATAAAACTTATAAAAAATGATTTTTGACTTTAAAATTTGTGGTAATAATATTTTAAAGTTATGAATGCGAATGATGAGGTTGAACACTTTCGGGATTTATTAGACGAACGGATGATGAAGATTTTATGGACTAGGAGCTAAGAAAACGTTCGAAGACGGCCCCAAAACTACAGACCGAAACCTGATCATATTCAAATTTTCGTAATTAAATTTAATCTCAATATTTTTCTAACATTCTATTTTTTTTTATTAGTAATATTATTTGTATTTTTTTATTTTCCAAAGTACCTTTGGGCTCCTTAGCAAAAGTTAAGAGCCGATATTCTTCTTTGGAACTAAAATTTGCATATAGTTTTGTGTTAGAATGCATGGAAAAAGTAGCTGCAAATTGTAAATACCCCAAACTTTAACAACAAATAAAGTTTGATGGTTTCTTGACAACGTAACCTTTGTTATCATGGTAATTTAATTATTGATCCCACCTGTGCAGATCTGTAGTTAGTAATTGATTATACAACAGAAATACCTTTTTGAACCAAGTTCAACTTAAGCTCTTATTTTACAACCGGATCTTTACAGTTTACTTCAGCTACCAGAATTTATCAATAATATTCGTATCAAAAATATTGAGCCTACCATGTCTAGATGTTCTCAAGATTAACTACAATGATATGATATAGTACAACAGTAATAACTGCAAAATTGTACTTACTCGGTTGACTCTACGGTGGGAGTAGTTGGCATGATCATAAGGATGCAATTAGTTAGAATAGTTGTAATTATAAAAAGTGAAAATAAAGGATGTACTAAAATATAAATGGCCACACGACGGATTGGGTTAAAAGGATCTAAAATCCATAGGGCATTAGTTGCGCTAAATCGAAAAATGTCCTTTCCTTTACTAACAACTACGAAAGTCTGAAACAAAAGAAATAACTGTCATTCATCAACTATGTCCAGACTGGCCAAAGCAGAAGACAAGACAGCCTCTTACGGCAACGTCTCATCCGATGAGAATCTGCAGGTGACAAATAAATATTTTGGGCAAGAATGCCTTATAAATATCGCATGATCGACGCTAACTTTCCAAAGTCTATCTCGTGAGGCTGCTTTGCCGCTCTGTGCATGGCTATTAATAAAAATATTTTGTACATTTTTTAGCACCACTGTATTATATAAAAAACCCAAGAATATGAATAAGTAGGTATATGATTTTTTATAGTTAATTAAATACAACAATATATTGAGATAACTAAAATAAAACAAGTTTCTACCGAGAAGTTAAGATTCTAAAAAACTGACAATGGCTCTTATCTTTTGAGGGCTTCCTATTCGTTCTAGTGTCAATTGGTTGGTTGTAGAAGGCTTGAGCTACTGCTATACTGCAGCCGAACGGCTTATTGATTAACGCCTAGGTAATGTCAGCCGGATGGGACCTACAGTTTACTACATTGGATCCGAACCACGCGTATACACTGGCTTATCCGTCAGTTCCCTAAAGGCAGGACTATCCGCTCACAATGGATCGTATTCGGGAGTAAACCAGTGTCATACTCTATTCTTACCTCTAAAATCTTGGGTATACTTTTTTATCAAGCGTCTGGGGATCGAACCCAGGTCACCTATGGCCGAATGCAATAGCTCTAACACTGATCTGCCATTCAATGGCAGTGTCTATTTTCAACTATGTTTACAGCCCTGTAACTTAATAGTATTTATTTTGTGACATTTCCTTTACAATAAAATACCGGACTGATTTACTCCCAAATCTTATGAATTTATTTAGTGCATTTGATAAAACCGAATTATACAAACTTAGAAAAAAATAATCAGTTATGATAATGTTTGAAATCTTAACTATTAAAAATAAATGTAATAATTTAGTGGATATAATAGCGTTTGTGTTAGCAAGGCTAATGCAAGTTTAAATAAATTATTGCGTATTCATTTAAAAATATTTGGCTTAGAAAAAGCATTAGTTCTCTTGTTCCACAGTTTATTTAACCAGTAAATGCTTCTGCAGAGAAATTTCGAAGTATTCTTGACTGATGATTTAAAGGAAAAATATGTTTGTTAAGGGTCTATTTTTTGAACCTGTATCGCCATTTATTATCTCTCTGAGATCGAAATACTAGCTTACTTTACTATTTCATTTAGAGTAGAGCTAAGTACGACGGTACGTAATAACAGTAAGGCATTGCCTCCCCCCCCCCCCCTTACTCCTTGCGCTTGACGTCAAAATATGCTAAGAAAAATTGTTCGTAAATACCAGTATACATCTAAAATATTTCTTTAAAAATAAATATAGGGCAAAGTGGCGGGCAAAGAGGCTTGTAATTTAAATAGGCTATAGAAAGAGAGAGTCCTTAAAGAATTAGGGTTTTGACCCTATTTAGGGTGGCTGGTGTGGCAGGTAAAATCATAAAATAAGCTTTAGCGGCTTCAAAATAAGTCCCTTATTTTTAAGTTACGTTCGATATTCGGTGGCGAACTGAATTTATTAAAAATAAGGAATAAAATAATTAACAACCCAAGTTTTCTGGGTAAAAGTATGTGGGTAATTTATTTCACATTATAATTTATTGATTTAATGGAAAGGTCATTTATTTTAAGCACATTATTATCCACAGCCATCGATTATTACCAGTTTAAAGACATTTCTTAATGTGTATGACTGTCAATATTTACCCACGCACCACTATTTATTTAATTTATAAAAGTAAAGAATAGTGTATTACCCTCTAGCTCTAGACAATTGAGAGGGCAGAAGTCAAGTAGCATTTTTTAGAAATCGAGTTAAATTAAATACTAAAATGTTCCACTATTTAAGATTCGCTTGGTTTACTGGGATTTATTTCGGTCACTCTTAAAGCTATTTTAGTAACTTGGAAATAATGACATGCTAGAACAAAACCCCTAACCCAGATCCAGGGTCGGATTTAACTATGAGTGGGCCCTGAGGCTTTCTCTGAAATTGAAGAATAAAAACTATAGGGGGTCTGAATAAACATTCTCAGGGGGGCTGCAATATGATGTTCTACAAGATGGCGTTATTCGTTTTTAAAATCGACCCTTCGTTCTTCAGATACTAAGCTCAAGAAAATTTTTCTTAAATACGTGGGGAACATAAAATTATTATATTTTTTCCCAAGTCAAAAACGAAGGCCCAAAATTTTTTAAAAAATTATTAGGCCCAAAAAAAAAACTGAACATTGCCATTTTTAAATTCTTTTTGTTAGCACACGAACTTGTAGTAAATGAATTAACAAGTGGGAGCCGCCAATGATGTGGGGAATCAGGGGCCTGGCTTCAAGTATTCTGTTATGTCCTGATTTAGGTTAAAGGTAAAATTATTGTATACATTGCATATTTTTTACTAAAGATTATTTATAAATTGTGCGTACAAACTAGAGCATTAACTATCCCGTTGGGGGCTCAGGCGCCAGGCCTCAAGTATTCTGGTATATCCTGATCTCGGCTAGAGTTAGAATATATTTTATAAATTGCATATTTTGCACTGAACCTCATTTATTGATTGTGCGAACAAACTAGAGCATTAACTATCCTGTTCTACCCAACTATCCTCTACCGAACTAGTTTCATTTAAAAAGATTTACCGAATTAATATTTGAGGGCCCCCAACGATGTGGGGGCTCAGGCGCCAGGCCTCAAGTATTCTGGTATATCCTGATCTCGGCTTGAGTTAGAATATATTTTATAAATTGCATATTTTGCACTGAACCCCATTTATTGATTGTACGACTAAACTAGAGCATTAACTATCCCGTTCTACCCAACTATCCCCTACCGAACTAGTTTCATTTTAAAAGATTTACCGAATTAACATTTGACGGCCCCCAACGATGTGGGGGCTCAGGGGTCAGGCCTTAAGTATTCTGGTATGTCCTAATCTCGGCTAGAGTTAGAATATATTTTATAAATTGCATATTTTGCACTGAACCTCATTTATTGATTGTACGACTAAACTAGAGCATTAACTATCCCGTTCTACCCAAGTCTACCCTACCCAACAAATTTAATTTAAAAAGATTTACCTAGAAGCCAGGGCTTTTCTAATTTTCGTTAAACGAAGGGAACCAATCCGGCCTCATATCCACATATATTCTAGGAGAAAATCGATAGTATTTTTACAGTGAATGCACCTACGCCAATGTTCATACATAGAGATTCGCGAACTGCTTAAATTAATTAATGGATTTTTAATGTACCTAATGTTCTTCTTTGTTTATCAAATAAGCAGGAAAGCGAAAAACATAGTTAATATTCAGAATTTTCTTTAAATCTTGATATTAGTGATATTTTGCCAACCAACAAAATCCCTCTATACGCTATTTCAAACGTGATTTTTTTGGAATCCACACAAACAATTTTGTAAAAACCTATTTCATATTCAGCGGTAAATATAATTGTTTCCAGCGAATCGTGAATCCGGTTTCAGGTATCAGCCAGTGCGAAGATATTAGCGCTTGAAAAATCAATTCGCGGGATTTTGTTGGTTGGAATTGTAATAACTACCCTATCTGTATCCAACTTTTTTTAAAGTTATCATATAAATATAATTAAATTTGATATAATGATACACACAATATACATCAATCTGATACCATGGTACATTTTAAAATACCTTTAATATTTTAATTACTATAAACCGGCAAATCTTAAATAAATCATTCTAAAATCTACACAGATATATATAATACAGTGGTTTCCAATATCCAATCCGATAAATATTTCTAAATTCTTCTCCAAAGTTACCAGCTTCATGCAAAATTATATCTATACAGGGTCCTGCACCTCGCCTTCCGTCTTTTATAACTCACTCAGTGGCGTATTTAAGCCTCGGAGCTCGGGTCTAAAAGTCTAATTGCAACCTAATTTTTCGTCTCACGCTTGGACTCTTAATTTAAATCTTCAATTAATGTATTCTTTTCTTAGATTACAAAGGCCTTGTAGGAAACGTTTAGTTTTTAAACTTTTCCTTCTAAATGTCCTGTTTTATATAGATATTAAGGTTTCAGATGTATATTGTTTTAGTTATGGATTTATGATGCAATTTTAAAGAAAAGGAGTAAAAAGAATACTTATCTTGTCTGTTCCGTTTTCCCTTTTTTAGAGCTATTTTAAATCAACAAAAATGTAACCCAATGCAATAAAATATTTTTACAACAAAAACAGAAAACAATTAGGTATTTATTTTTAAAGAGAAAAATTAAAGTAAAAATTGTAATTGAAACATTTTTTTTAAGGAAGAAGTGTGATAATTTATAATAAAAAAATAGTGCGGGAAGAAACAATATTGCTTTATTATGAATATACAAAACGGCACGTAGGAAGGGGTATTTCAAAACCCAAGCATTTGCACCAAAAACTGCTCTTAGATCTACGCTCCTAAAATACATGATTTCTGAAAAAATCATCAATTTTAGCGTGGTGAGCGATATTTATTTTATTTTTAATCATGAAAAACCGGGCAAGAAAAACGCTGTTTAGAGTTATACATACGTCTTATGTTAAAATTTTGGATTGACACCAATATTCCTATTTTTCACAAATATAAAAAATGTTTTTTTTTAATGAAGAGTCAGCTAGAAATATCAAAAAAAAACATTTACAAAAACAAATTTAATCCAACCATGTAGAGGGTGAGAGGTAATAATTTAATTTTTGAAATTTGATAGTAGTTAGGTTAATTTTAATCGGCCCTGAAAAATTTTCGCCTGCGGCGCTTTTCGGCCTTTTTCTCTAGGTATAATATCATGAAATACATGTAGTCCCGACTGTCCCTCTCTCCAGAAAAAAAATGTCCTGCTTACGCCCACTGAGCGACCCACTTTTTGGTTACTTTTTCTTTTTTAAAGGATGTTCAAGATGGGTTGGTATTATGATGAATACCAACGCCAATGTTAATAAACGCTTGGACCTGAAGAGTAAAAAAAAGGTTACCATCAAAATGAAATGAATATTAAGATTTTAATTCTTCTTAAGTGCCGTTTTGTATATTCATAATAAAGCAATCTCGTTTCTTCACGCACTATTTTTTTTATTATTATAAATTATCACATTTCTTCCATAAAAAACGTTTCAATTAAAATTTTTACTTTAATTATTATTTTTAAAAATAAATACCTAATTGCCTTTTGTCTTTGTTGTAAAAATATTATTATTGCATTGGGTTATATTTTTGTTGATTTAAAATAGCTCTAAAAAAGGGAAAATGGAACAGACAAGTATTTAATAGAAAAATACTATAAAATATTATTCTTTTACTCGTTTTCCTATAAAATTGCATCATAAATCAATAACTAAAACGATATGCTTCCAAAACCTTAATCTCTATATAAAACAGGACTTTTAGAAGGACTAAAGTATAAAAACTAAACGTTTCCTATAAGACCTTTGTAATCTAAGCCAAGAATACTTTATTTAAAAATTTAAATAAGAGGGCAAGAGATAAAAAATTAGGTTGCAATTAGACTTTTAGACCCGAGCTCCTTGGCTAAATACGCCACTGTATTCGATATTAAATTGTGTTTTAATCTCACCGATGCCATACGGCCTCATATGCTTTTTCTGTAATTCTTGACAAAAAACAAAAATTTTACACTTCTATTCTACAGATTAGGATTTAAACATTACTGGAAAAAATAAGTCATAACAAAAAACTGTGTGTTTAAAAACAATAGTTTATGTTGAAAGGGTTAATAGGGATGGTTCTTACCATTTGGTTACTATAAAAGGGATCGATGTCCTCGAGTGGTGTGCTGGCAAGTTCTGGTGGAAAACTACCCTGGAGCCTAACTGGTATGGGCAGTCCTTGCTCCAGTGTCTGGTCCGGTTGGGGGCCTTCATCTTCGTCCTCGTCATCATACCGAATCTGTCACATTTTATATTTTAGTCAAATAAATTTGCTTTGTTTTCGATTTTAAAATATTTTTTAGATATCAAAATTAATATTTCCCAGCGTTAAAATACATTTTTTTTACAGATTGACATTTTGCTCTGTTATTTTCCAAAGTGTTTCTGTTAAAGAAGATATCTGCCAATTACACTTTTTTATCAGTAAAATCGTTGGCAGTTGCAAAAAATACCTACCTGTATGTATTGTATAATTGGACCTGGCAATTAAAAATTTTGATACCTCTTATTCCATTGTAACATTATGTAGACATAGTTCCTTTTTAATAACTGCAAGTCATTTTATTACTATACATTATTTTGGTGTGATCGACTGAAGCTGACCACTTTAATCAATGAAATGTGAATCGACGCTATCTATCATGTGATTTTTGAGGTCAATTACACCGCATTGGGTAAAACTAGGTTAAATTATATTGCTACAGTCAGTTTGAGTCAAAAACTGGGTTTCATTTACATAAAATCCATGCTTTTTTTTACTTCATAAATTTAATCAACATATTTTAATATACACTGCGTCCATTTATTATGGAACAGTTAAAAAATTACAAGTCCATATTTTTATCAAAAAAGCAATCAATCCGTTTTCTGTTTAGTTTATTGGATGGGCTGTCTCTTGTTGGACCACTACGTACAGTATGTGTGACTTTACCTTATTTCTATCCTATTCTTTTTTATTCAGGGTAATGGCTAAAATATCAAGCTTTGTAAAATCTGCTGATTTTAAAATTGATTTTTCTAAAATACAGGGTGTGTCAGTAAGGTGTCTGTCTTAGATAGCACCTAAACCATCAAAGATTGAGAAAAAAGTGTAATACAAAAGTTAAAGGGTATTTTAGGATATATAATCTAAAAATATTTTCTAATCTACAGGGTGGTCCTAAAAAGTGGTACTGAATAATAAAAAAGAAAAATTAAAGGCACACCCAGTATAATTTTCTAGAATATGATTCAATGGAATAAGGACTTTGCAACCCTATTAACATTTTTGAAGTAAAATGCAACGTTGCCAAGTAATTAATTTTTTCCCGAAATTTTAGTAATTTTAAGGGTATCGTTAAAAAATCATAGCGACCTGTGGATTAACCCTAGACAAATTTACGTTGTAAGTACTTTAAGGTACGATATATTGATTTATATTAATGTTTTTTAAATCTCTTATACAGAGCGTTTATTACAAGTTGGACAACTCGATAGTTTTAAAAATGCTTTATTTCAATTTTTTTAAGTGGGACCCCCCTGATTTTTTTAGGCAAAAGAATTTATCTTTCGAAAATCTTACTTTTTTGTTAAACATGTCATATATCTAAATATCATAGTTTTTGAAATATTTTAGGATTTGTCTTAAATCAGGGTAAAAAAGGAAAGTTCTAATTAAACAATTTAGTCAAGATTGCTTTGGAACAAAAAATAAATAATTTTCTTTGTCACAGCTGTCATTGCAAAATTATTTCGCCAACATTTTGTGCTTTATTACTGTTTAGTTTCCCGAACTAACTTTATCGAAATAGAAAAATATGAGTTATGAATAACTGTTCTACAATTTAAAAAATGACGGTTAGGTTTTTATTTTACAGGTGCTTGACGACAGCCGCCACAAAATATTTAATATTTTGTGACAGCCCCAGCTATAACAAAACTTACTGATTAATAACCTGCCCCTCCATTTTAATTATGCCTTACAAGGCCACAAATTAACGAATTGGCAAACTGTTCTTGCAAGAAAACTTAATACCTCGACTATGAATTAACACCATGACGTAAAAAATAATTAAATCCATTTCTACCTATATTTTAAATGTCCCGTCATCATGCTATCCGCCTGACATGCGCAGTGTGCCGGCAATAGTTTGGGATATAGACAGAGCATTTTTCTTGATTGATTCAAACGGCACTGGGGTGTAATGGCTACAACAGGTACTTAACATAAAGCTAAAATTAGCAGTTTTTCGTATTCTTCATCCTCGAAAACCAGGGAAAAGTGTGTTTAAATAATATAATGTATTTTATCATTTAATTATTGCTTAATTGACACAAACGGCACTTCGCTGTAGTGAGGATAATAAGTACCCAATATGAAGCTGTAACCAATTCAATAATAACATTTAATATTCATAGCATTAAATTTAAAATCAGCAAGTTTCCCACAGCTTGATATTTTAGCTTTCCATCACCCTTTATAAAAAAGAATTAAAGTCACTTACATTGTATTTAGTGGTCTGTTAAATCAAAGCTCGTAAAGCGATGCCGCAACAATCTATGCACACTTGGCAACCAACATCGGGTTATTCTGTGCTGGGTTCCTGGACACTCCAAAATAGATGGCAACGAGGCTGCCGATGCGCTCGCAAGAGAGGGCGCAGGCATACCAGCTGATCCAGCAGGCAATACAGTGAACAAACCACTGGGATTGGTCAAAGAGGAGATTGACTACACGGCTAAGCAGCTTGCACAGAACAGATGGACAGGGTTGACAACTTGTAGTACATCCAGGTAACTGTGGCCCAGATTCGATAAAAAGAGAACCCCAGAGCTATTGAGACACAGTCGAAAAGACGTGAGAAATATTACTGCGGTTGTTACCGGACATTGCCTCTTCGGTAGACATGCCGAACGTACGCAAATACCCACTAGCGACTTCTGCAGAAGTTGCAGAGATGAGGAAGAGGAAGAAAGTATTCAACATTTTCTGTGTGAACGCCCTGGCCTCGCAAGAAGGAGGTTCACTACTCTGGGTGAATCATCTTTCGATAGCCTGGAGGAACTAAGCAACTTACAACTTGGACGGCTGAGCAGATTTCTGAACAGTAGTGGCTGGTTTGAATGAGTTGTTAAAATCCTTCCGCGGTTACGTCGCACTAACCATCAGAGATCTGATGAAGGTGGGTTCTACGGAACACGTGTGGTATCACAACGGACCTAATCAGGACTACGTGAGACTGTTTGGTCAGAACCAAGGGTCTGCCACTCTTACCTAACCTAACCTAACCTAACATTTAATATTCATAGCATTAAATTTAAAATCAACAAGTTTCCCACAGCGTGATATTTTAGCTCTCCATCACCCTTTATAAAAAAGACTTAAAGTCACTTACATTGTATTTAGTGGTCCAAGAGACAGTTCACTCAATAAACTAAAAATAGAACGGATTGATTAAATTTTGAGGAAAATATGGGATTCTAAAATTCAGGTACCTTTTTTTAACTATTCCATAATTAATGGAAGCAGTGCTAAGCAAGGTTTTTTGTTTATGAAACTTAGTCATTTTAATACCAGTAATATACAGGATGTTCGGAAAGTCCGTTCGTATATTTCTAGGAGAGGGTAAAGTTTTAAAATAATGTAAAATAAATAAGCCTCAGAACTCCCCTGCATAAATTTAATGCTAACGTTAATTAGCATTAATAATAAATGATTGTTAGTTAGTGTGCTAAAACGCATACCGCTACTTAAGGCGGCAGCAAAAAAATAAAATAGAAACTCGGTTGTGTTGTTTTTTTTTACATTTGTATATGTAGAATCTCCTTGATATAAACGAATGAAGTTTTTGGAAACCTGATATATGTAAGTCTTGCATTTTAAAACAAAGAAACTATATATGGGTCATTTGCCTTATAATAAGGATGTTAGAAAAATTCGGGTAGTCTTGTGCCAATATAATTTGTGTTGTTAAAAGCATCTAGCTGTAATTTTGCTACTACAGTCTACGGTGACTGCATTGGTTTATTGCAACGGTAATTATTTTTGTTGAAAAAACACTACCAAATTATCTATTTTCATATAGTTTTGAGAGTTTAAAATTGAGGATTTGATTAGCGTGTATGGTTTATTTCGATCTATAAAAATATACCTTTTAAAAAGATGTATGATTAAAGGTTGGAGACAATGACGTTTCTTGAAAAGCATTGTCTTTATTTGTTTTAAAACACCACGTTTCAACTGGTAGGCATCTCCAGTCGTCTTCAGGTGAATACTAAATAAGTATAATAACTACAACTACTATTTATACTAGGTGATTCAGCGACGGATAACTATTGGCCGGTGTCATGCGTTTAACTCTTACGTGTTCTATTTATACTAGCTAGGTGTATGACGCATAATTGGATGAGTCATGCTCATCCCAGATGAATAATGAGTTTAACTCTTATGTGGTCTTATTCTAATCACATTTACTTAACAAAGATTTCCAGACGTTTCTCATATCTAATGAAAGCTTACTAAAACAATCTGGATTTTGGTGTATGGTGGCAGCTTCCTTAAGTGCGGTTCTTTTTGCAGGATTTCGGCATCTGTCCACATGATATGATGGCCGTGCATCCAGGCGTGGTCAGCAGCACCTAATTTCTCGGTCTCTCCTTTTTAGGTGTTGTTCTTTAATCCTTACTTCGAGTGGTCTTGGTGATGTAGTGTTTTATCAATATAAGATTTGCCGCACTCGCAAGGGATCTGGTAGATACATTTTTTCTTGTCTTTTTGGCTTGTTGATTTCGTCTTCGTCAATACGTCACCATGGAAAAAGAAGAAAACCACAAATTACCTTTCCTAGACATCAACGTGGAGGAAAATGGCAATACCTTCCTAATTTCAGTGTACAAAAAACATACACATACAGGTCAATATCTCAATTATACATCAAATCACTCAAACATCACAAAACATGGCATAGTAAGAAACCTTGTGGATAGAGCAAATACCCTCTGTAACTCAAACAAAGTTAGCAAAAGAAAAATTAACCACATCAAGACTCACCTCAACAAAAATGGCTACCCATGAGATTGGTTGACACAATATTGGAAAATCGCAAGAATCGGCCAAACGCACATAAAGCAGAGAAAGGGTGAGATACAACCAATACTCAACATTCCATTATGTCAAAAGAGTATCCCATAAAATAACAATACTAAGATAACGATACAACATCAAAACAATATTCAGCTCGAGAGACACTTTAAGAAGCCACCTGATGAGACGAAACAAACAAGCCAAAAAGACAAATTGTATCTACTAGATCCCCTGCGAGTGTAGCCAATCTTATATTGGTGAGACACTAAGACAACTCAAAGTAAGGATTAAGAACATAAGAACACCCAAAAAGAAGAGACCGAAAAATCAGGTGCAACTGACCACGCCTGGACGCACGGCTATCATATCATGTGGACAGAAGCCGAAATCCTGCAAAAAGAACCGCACTGAAGCAAGAAAGAGTTTAAGGAAGCTGCTATCACACACCAAAACCCAGGTTGTTTTAGTAAGCTTTCATTAGATATAAGAAACGTCTGGAAACCTTTGTGAAGTAAGTGTAATCTTAGAATAAGACCATGTAAGAGTTAAACGCATGAGCCATCGGGGATAAGCATGACTTATCTAGTTATGCGTCATACACCTACCTAGTATTAATAGAACACGTAAGAGTTAAACGTAAGACTCCGCCCACTAGTTATGCGTCACTGCACCTACCTAGTATAAATAGAGCTTTAGTTACCATACTTATTTAGTATTCACCTGAAGACGACTGGAGATCAGTGCCGGATTTATATTTTTTATGAGTGTAGGTCACTTTTTTCCGCCGCCCCATGTACATACCTTTCTAAAATAATAATTTTCCATTTGTAGTTTACTACATTAAGAATGCCTTAAAGTTAAATAAACGAATGAATTAGTCATTAAGAAAGAGTGCAAAAAAGAAACAAGATTTACAATTTTTTACGGGACTTTTAAATAGCAAAATCATCTATAATATTGTCATAGTTTATGGTATTCATTATGTCTGCTTCTATGTAGAGACGAGCTAGAGAATTCATTTTTTCTTGAGATAGTGAAGACCTTTGATAATTTTTCACGCGTTTTAATCAGGAAAAACTCTTTACCCCAGAACAATTTGTAGCCGGAGTGAAAAGTGCAATGCGGAGAGCTATATCCAAGTTAGGATAAACATTGGACAGAGATTGATTTCTCAAAAACGTTGAGAGACTGGGTAGTGAGTTTGATCCAGGCTTCACTGCACACTCGGCAGTTTTATCAGAGGAAATGTGACTGTGAAAATGCACAAATTCTTGAATCAAATCGTCCTCTAAATCATTGGTATAATATTTCACGAGAAACTCGGCTTTTTCTATAACTCTTTGTGTCGAAAGTTCAGTCATTTTGGTTAAAAATTAAAATTTTTCTTTAAAGTTCAAGTAAGCATTATGCCTTCTCTGTATTTCAGCTCTCAGTCTATCAAGGATGACCAAAGAGGTATTCACTCTAAAATAATCTCTGGAGCCGGAGGCTATTTCAGGTTCTTCATTCGCTGTTTCATCCGTCATTTTTTTTCTTTTAGGTTGTCTTTTTATTTCACCTTGATATTGCTTACGTGTGCTCATCTCAATTGCTTTTCTTCCGAAGTAGTCAAAGTTTTCTCGTTCTGCTATTGTAAACTCTACTAGAGATCCGGAAGAAGAAGATTAGAAGATAGATAGATTAGAAGCGGGGTTTGTTACGTTCGCGTTGACCCACTGCCGTCCGCTCGCCGCCGCACTGCTCTCATCTATCACTCACTAGGTTTCGATAGGAATGAGTTTCTTCTATAGGGATTTATTTAAAGTATTAAAAACCATGATAAAATCAGTGCCCCTAGGACGCTGCCGCCCCTAGGCCGCGGCCTATACGGCCTAATTATAAATCCAGGACTGCTGGAGATGCTTACCAGTTGAAACATTGTTATTCACAACAAACAAATACAATGCAAGTATAAAACCCTACTGCCATAAAAATATATTAACTAACAATTAATTCTTTAAACAAAACTGCTAATAATTTTATATAAACTTTCAAAAAATTTAATAGGTTTTTATTAGTCAAATTTACTATAAATTTGCATGCAATTTTGATTACTTAAATTAAATGCACTATAACATAATAGTCTTATGTATTTGAAACTTGTATGGCTTTATTTTAGATAACAACCAACTAATAGACTTGATGTCAGTTGCCTTATTTTCATTTCATGCTGGGATATAATATAGATTTAAATCAATTCAATTTGGAATATGCACATATATTTGTTGGATATTTAGCAAAATGTGATTAATTGTTAAATATATACAGGGTGGAATTTTTAACTGAAATAAATTCATTATTAGAAAGCCTCTTCATTTGCAGAGAAAATACGGAAATACGGGTGCCTTTATTTTTAGTTTGGTACACTTTTTTCGTTCCGTCATGAAATTTACCCCTCTTTTGGAGGCAGAAACAGCCCCCAACTTTTTTTCTCAAATGTAAAGGTATGTATTGCGATAGCTCATTGGAAAGGGCATAAAAAAAGGAATACGACCTACTATTTACTTTTGCATTTCGGTAATCTAGACACAATTTTTTTTATTGTAAAAGTTGTTGGAAATGTTGCCCATTTTTTTCATGAAAAAGCCCTAATCTAAAGTAAAATCCATTCTTGACATTATATGTACCATTTCCGGAATTATTTGGCGAATTTCGTGTATAAGTCGTTGCCTAAGTTCCTCTACATTTTCTGGTTTTGTTACTTAAACTTATTTTTTTCTGGCTTCCTACATTAACAAAATACACAAGTAAATAGTAGGTCGTATTCCTTTTTTCATGCCCTTTCCAACGAGCTATCGCAATATATACCTTTACATTTGAGAAAAAAAGTTGGGGGTTGTTTCTACCTCCAAAAGAGGGTTAAATTTGATAACGGGCCGAAAAAAATGCACCAAATTAAAAATAAAGGCACCCATATTTCCGTATTTTCTCCGCAAATGAGAAGGCTTTCTCATACTGAATTTGTTCCAGTTAAAAATTCCACCCTGCATAATGATTATACACAAGTTATTTACGACGAGTGTTATGTAGAACTTTTGAAATCATTTAAAAATATTTATTTAAACTTAAGTTTTCCCAGTTTTTTAAAAATTGTTTGTCTACTTAAGGCAACTTTAATTACTTATCTTATAACCGTAAGAGAAAGATTTGAGCATGGAAGAGATAATACCATTTTGACAGAATGGCGAAGTTATTTGGTCTGTAATACAATACTTTGGTAATAATTTTTTAAAAGTTTGGAAAAACGGTTATTGTTTAGCGATCTTCATGTTTTTAAAGTATATTTGTTTTTGTGCGATCAAAATGAAAATTTCAAAGGGTTTAGAAAGTTGGTCTGTTACCTCAAAATCAAGAAAGTTCAATTTCGAGAGTCACTTTTTTATTTTTAATAAAAGACTTAAAATTGAAAAATAGTATGCATGTTTTGCGTCTTTATTTTAGGGGGCATTAAAATATTTTTTTATTATATGTCATGCATCTGTATTTAATTTTTTTAATTAATTTTAGAAGTACCTACTACCTAACCACGAAAATTTTGAAATTGGAGACGGACGCTTAGGTTGAAATTTCCCATACTAAACTTACGGAGTTGGCGGCCTGTCAAAAATTGTTGCCGAACTGCAGCACTCATTAATTTCGAAAAACAACAAATTTATTAATTTCTTAAACTAAAAGATTTATATCTCCATAATTTACTATGTCCGCTTTACTATTCTCCTGTTGTACTTATTGGCGTTGATACTGCAGCACTGCATA
Organism: Polydrusus cervinus; assembly: GCA_935413205.1. Taxonomy (NCBI): domain Eukaryota; kingdom Metazoa; phylum Arthropoda; class Insecta; order Coleoptera; family Curculionidae; genus Polydrusus; species Polydrusus cervinus. The sequence goes on from OW284520.1 coordinate 6,117,100, forward strand.
GTTCTAAGGTCATCAGCCGCCATTCTGCACCATAGAAAATCGATTTTCAATTCGACATTATGATCTGTATCTTTAAAATGTTCAGCTAAAAGTACGTTTTAAGCCTTTCAAACCAATAAGAAAATTATAGGGTAGGTTTTTGCAACTATAACATTTAAGTGTCAGTTGTAATAATTAATAAAAGTGTACTAAAATTGTGGCTATCTACCCAAAGAATGGCAGTCATACCTAAAGTATTGAAGCATCCGTTATTATGTTCTAAAGTTCTAACATACAAAACATGAATTATTTAACATTCTAAGGAAACTCTATTGTCTACATTGCTTTAAAATATTAATAATAAACTTTAGTAAAAAGTGTCTGATGTGAGCTTTTTTAAAGGGCATCGGCTACGGCTTACATGCACCCTATTTAAGCCTATTGGGTTGTTATTATAAATATTCTTAAATATTAATATAATACGATAGTTATTTCTAGACAAAATGAGCTCAATTTTTCATATTCTATACAGGATGCTATTTAAAGATATGTTCTTATATTAATCGGTAATTCCTGGACCAATTTTAAGCCGACAAGTTTGTATTCGCATATATGTCCTAAAATGTTTTTTTTTTAATAAATAAGGTCTTTAAATCCATTAAAATTTATAATGCAAACCTGAAAGTCGTTAGATAATAAAATAAAAATCAGATTGCATAATTCTATCAAGAAATCAAAACTTTCCTATTGGTAGAATATCGCTACCCGCAGACCGGTTTCGAACTCTTTTGTACCAAAATTTATTGTTATATCTCAAGCGTTTTTCGAAATTTTTGATAAAAACCCAGAAAATATTAAAACTTTAACACCCTGTATCATGAAAACAAGACATATGCGTATATAAACTTATCGACTTAAAAATTGATCCAGAAATCACCCATTAAAATAAGTGCATATCATTAAAAACACCCTGTATAGGGGATCAAAAAAGTCTGAAATATTGTCAAGAATTAAAAAACGACAAAATATAATTTATTTAAAATTTGTACAGCCATATAATTTAAAACGGCACACATAGAAAGAAGATTTCTGTAATTCTACAGGACATTATGTTAAAAAAAACGTTAGTATTTTTTTTTTACTGACCTGCACAAATACATAAATGGTATCATCCTCCGTACCTTCGTGAGTGTACAGTTTTAAACTATATAGATGTGCTAAAAAAATTATATTCACTAGTTTTCGGAGTTAACTGCAGTGGCGTGCCGTCGGGAGAGGGGGCACCCCTCATTACTTGATTTTCTTTTATAGAAAAAAATATATAACTATTTTAACAGAAAACCAGTTAAATAGTTTGACACATTTGTCTATACAGGTTGGCCCATTTGTATGACAAAGTAATATACCGTCACTCCTATTCAAGTTATCAAAAAAAAGTTTTTATGAAAGTTGTGAAGTATATAATATGTATGGTCCAGAAAAGTAGGACAATAAAAAGATACATTTTTTTAATGTAACGCCCTATATATTTTAGCATTTTCGGTTTCGTCACTAAATTGTCCATGTGACGCCTTAGTAAAATTCTAAAAATTTCCATGATATCATTAAATTAACTGTATTTCTCGATTAGAATAACGAAAATCTAAGTTTAGGGATATACAAGCTGTCTCAAATCTTTAGGTACTAAAAATTTTGTACAGGGTGATTTCTGTTGACATCCGAATATAGAAAACTTTAAAATACAAGTATTTTCAAATGAAATACACTATATTTATTAGGCTCGTCTGGATATTTTAAGTATCTTTTATTATTGTTAAGTCATACCTATTTCTAAACTTACTAGTTTTGGCAATTTTTCGATTTTTATTTAAATTTTCGTGAAAAAATTGTAATTTTTATTTTTCATTTTTTTTTCGAAATTTTAGGAATTTTGCGTTCTGTTTGGCAACGTTGCAAAAAATTAAAAAACTAAATATGGCGACATATGGATAATTTTGTGAGGAAACGAAAAATACTAAAATATATAGGGCGTTCCATTTAAAAAAATGTATTGTCATTGTTCTATTTCTGAATCATCCTGTATAATTAAAAATAATTTTAGAACATATATTTTTTTATACCTAACAACTTTTATAAACATTTTTTTTATATGTTTAATAGTAGAGACGGTATATGACTTTGTCACATAAATGGACTGCCCTGTATATGAGCCAGATAAATTAATTTAAAGCCATTAAAACTCGACCATTATTTAAAAACATGTTTAAGTATATAGATACTTAATATTTGTATGAATGATAAAATGTTGGGTTTATTTACTTTAAATAATTTATAATAATTAAAAACTAACCAGGCAACTTTAACTGACATTAGCAGGCAGACATTATCGTTTGTCACAATTAAAGTTGCTTGGTTAGTTAAAAATTGTTTAACATTTTATCTACCATATACAAAATTATGGGGCTGTGCCCTTTAAATGTTCAACCCCTGACTTACAGGACACGACACGCCACTGATTACTTGTAATCTAATATGAAACATGTAGTGTATAAATAATTACTTTTTAGCAAATTTTCTAAAATATCGACAATAACAGCACAACAAGTATTCATCTGATACATATAAAAAATAATGCCAATCCCCTTAAGTGAATGGTGTCGACACGAAATATATAAGAATATAACCGTGTCGAAAACAGCTATTTTACGCTATGAAGCGTATTACAATGTTTGAAACTATTTCTAGATGCTTTTAGTGTCGTATATAGTGTAAAGCTGGTCCAAAATGCACTATAGTGGCCTTAAGCAGCATAAAGTAAAAGAAAGCTGGCTATTTTCGATGCAACTGACGATATATTTTTAAAAGAACAAGTTTTCCTGAAAAAGATTTTTTTAAAGCAGATAAATCGTCAGAGGCATGATCTCTATTAATAGCTAAAAAGCAACTTTCTGTGAGCATTTGTACTGGAGAAATCTTACTTCTTTTTTCTTTTTCCTGCGTCCAAAACCGGGCTGCAATCAAGGTTATATTTTTAACTATAAGGCCACATCGCTGTTAAATTGTTTATAGTCCATTCGTCCATTATTTGACTCCAAGCCATAAAACATTTTTTAGACTATGTTTGGGCTGTGGCCTGTGACCACCCATCAAGTACGAATATTAATACATATACAGGGTGTTAGAAACATGACCTTACCCATAAATTTCCATATATAACACACAAACAGAATAGTAGTTTGTACAATATGATGTTCATATCGCACGAGGAAGTAAATTAAGCATGACGCCGTAGGCGGAGCCCTCAAACTTCTGAGTGTGATATGGACAATCCACTCGAGTTGTATACGTACAGTATAGTTTTTCTACGACCCAACCTACAAACCTTTACAAAAAAATTTAAAAAAAAACGTATTTAACTCAGATTTTACAAGTTAAGGCAACTATGATAAAAACAATAATTGTAAAAAAATGTATTCTTAGTTGCCTGCCTTCGCATGAATAATAACGCCGGACGATAAGGAAAATAGTTGTAAAATTCTTGATTCAAATAACTATTAACAAATCAGATTTGTATCTTCTTAAAATATATTTTTAATCTCCCTTCGGCTAAGCGACGAAAAAAATTTACGTGTAAATTGAATTTCTGTGTCATGATTCCCAAGTTATAATGATCTAACCACTGTGATTGATCAGTTTCTTATTCTAACAAGGATGGATATGAAATGATAACCGTTCAGTTAACATTAAGGAAAAATATCTATGTAGAAATAGAAATAAATATTCGAATCATGAGTGAAAAAATTCACTCTTTGTGTTTTGAAATTTACGGCCAAACGTTACTGTTGTAACAGTATTTTGCATGCGGCCTACGCCGTATGCATTCTCCACTGGTGAGATAGGCAGACCGAGTTTAGGGGCCCGTTTAGACAGTCGATTAAGAAAAAAATATGAAATGTCTCTCTAGGATACCCACTAAAATATAATAATAAAAGTCATTTTTACAACACCCTGTATAACCTATTATTTGACATTTAGTTGAGCAATGTAGTAGTTAAATGGGAAAAAAATAATACTTAAGTCAACATCCACTAAGATATATTTAATAAAAAATGTTTTTCTTTGTTCTACATTTTTCGAATGTATAAACGTTCATCTCGTTCATATATATAGTATAGGAAGTTGTAAGTGACACCCTCATAGAGGTTTTGAAGGAGTTAGATTATTGAAGAAAGTGATGGTTACATAGGAGTAGGGGAGAAAAATATTACCAGGTTCTAAAGTTAAATATGGAAGAATGATTGTTAAATGGTATTTTAGAGTCACAAACTGAGAAACGGTATGTGAGAATGATATTGAAAAATGAACAGCAACTTCAGTGGTGGAGTATATTGTCGATAAAAATTTATTGTTAAATTATAATTATAAATTATATAATTATACTTCTCCTGAAGATGAACGTTTATACGTTCGAAACATGTAGAACAACGTAAAACATTTCTTATTGAATATATCTTAGTGAAGGTTGACTTATTGTTGAGTATTAATTCTCCCCATTTAACTTACCACTTCATTTCAAGTATGGACTACTTCTTCAAATTAAAATTAGTAGCTGTCTATCACTCTACTGTGTACCGCTTATAACAGCTCACTAAGAGAGGTTATTAGTCAGTTAAAGGGCATTACAGTAAGGGTTTGCTTGTGTTCGACAAAGAAGGCAAATATGCCTGGCCCACGATACCTAGTTCCTAGGTTTTATGGCTTAAAGCTTTATTTTTCGCAAATGGATTATACCTACTCACATCACAAGATCGAAAAACAAATTCTGAAGTAAAGTTCTCTAAGGTAAAGTTATAAATTGTTAATGTGAGGTATTTTAAAGGTTATCTATATATCTAAAGTTAACAAACGAAAACCTAAAATCCAATTTATTCTTGTGATATGTTAAAAATGTTATATTATGATAATGTGGGATCTTTGCAATTTTATGAGAAAGGAAGAAACTAAAAACAATGACGCGTGTCACAGAAATAAATAAAAGCACTGTAGTTAAGGAAAATTATTAATATTTCTTTTTAAATAAAAATTGTTTATTTTTAGACGAAATAATCAATATTTTTAGTCATTTATCAACAGTACATACCACAGATTCTTTTTAGATTTTGTTAAACTAAGATACCAACAATTTAGGTCTTTGTAAAATTAAAGTGAACCTATCCAGAAAAAAAATGTTTGCTAATAGTTATCAGTATTAACTCTTAAGTTATTTTTTATTTCTAATTTTTTGACGTTCAGACTAATTGAAAATGTTATTTTTACTATCCATTAAATTTAATTGCCTAAACGAATAAACCAAACTGGCTTACATTAACGGGTCAGGAGGTATAACAATACCCACTCAAATGATTAATTACAGTCACATTTGAACTGACATTTTCTATTATTTTATTTGGATTCAATAATAAATGGAGGTATCTGTAAACGTATTTATCGAAATAAATAGCTTTAAATGGTAACTAATTTAAAATATAATAATAAGAAAAATTATTGCCTTATATCTAATCAGGATTGGTTAGCTTTTATTTAGAAACTTTGAATACAAATTTAATTTAAAAATATTTTTTTAACATTAATTTTCCTTAACTACTAACCATAGCTAACATATTTGACCAAAATTCAGGGTACATATAGCCTTATGTCAACTGTAAATATAGGGTTTCTGGGTGTGTTTTTCTTTTTACAAGTAGAACATATAAAGGCATATAATATAAGATTCATGCAAAGATTTTCAAGCATGTTGACATACCTACACCAAATCTTGAAAAGTATAAAATTTGTCTTAATAGTATTTACAAAATCTATAAAAAAGAAATATTGGGTTCATATTAAGATATTTTCTAAGGCGGTACAATATACCGGGTGTCCCATTAAGGATGGCCATCGGCCGTATCTCGGAAACTACTGGGCATAAAAACTCAGGGAAAAAAAATTTGTAATTAAAGTGGCTAAGAGAAAATCCTGGAAATAATTTTTAAGTTCCGCATTTTGCCGCAAGAGGGCACAAATGAAAAATAAATATTTAAATTCAAAATTTCTCCGAAAATTCCCACATTAAGGTATACGTTTGGTAACACTATTAGAAAGCTTTGACAATTCTGCATCATTTTAATTTAACGCTTATTAGGGTACCGACCTGGATAAGAGTGGGGGTATTGAAAGTGTACTTATTCGTTTAATTGCTGTAACTTCTAAACGACTTATCCGATTTTAGTAAACGTAAGCTTGTTTGGAAGAGAAAGGTAAGCACTTTTAATTGTTGTATCCATTGGTACACGATAGTCCCTAATAAAATAGCTAGAGAGCGTAATTTATGATACTAACAGTTTTTTTGATTTTATCCCGAAAACTCAAATCATACAGTATAATAATGACATTATAATCGGAAAGTGGTGAACACTTTAATTGAAGATGTAATTGTTTTCATAGTTGTTGTCATCAAGCATTCCACGACAAAAAAATATTTTTAACTTTTATGATTATGTAAGTTTGTCACTCATTATTCCTAAGGCCCAAAAACTACTTTAGATTTAATTTTTAAATTTAGACATAACTCGAATTTGGTGTTTAAAAAATTAATCTAGATAGAAATAGTTGCAAACTGATTTAATTTTGACAGGGGTATCTAGATCTAATTTTTAAAACACCATATTATAAATTTTCTAAAATTTTAATATTATTTCCACAGTAGTTTAAATAATGACAACATAACAAATTTGCACAATCATAAAGTTAAAATATTTTTTGTCTTGGATTGCTTGAAAACGAAATTATGAAAACGATCACTTCTTCAATCAAAGTGGTAAAAGTTATTCTTTTGGCAATAACTCTAAAACGAACGAAGATATTAAACTGGGGTCTTCACAGTATTTCTTGCAAATTTAATATACTTTCCAATTATGATGTTATAGTTAGTATGATTTAAGTTTTCGGGATAAAATCAAAAAAAAACTTTTATTATTATAAATAACTTCGAAGCAAGCAAAGATACCGGACTACGGTTATTACATTTTTTCTTGGAAATTTAATCTACTTTCCGATTATAAAGTTCCAACTATACCGTATGATTTAAGTTTTCGGTATAAAATCAAAAAAACAAATTGTGCCTTCTAACTATTTTTTTTAGGAACTATCGTGTACCAATAATTACGACAATTAAAATTACTTTTTCTTTAAAGCTTAAGTTTACTAAAATCGGATAAGTCGTTTCGAAGCAAATTAAATGAATACACTTTCAATAGTTCCCTCCACTCTTATCAAGTTCGGTACGTCAATAAGCCTTAAACCAAAATGATACAAAATTGTCTAAGCTGTCTAATGATGTTACCAAAGATATACCTTAAAGTGGCAATTTTCGAAGAAATTCAATATTTAATTTTCAATTGTGCCCTCTTGCGGCAAAATGCGGAACTTGAAAATTATTTCCAGGATTTTCTCTTAGTCACTTTAATTACATTTTTTTTCCTTGAGTTTCTATGCCAAGTAGTTTCCGAGATACGGCCGGTGGCTATCCATAATGGGACACCCGGTATACAAATTTTAAATTTATAGAAATTAGTAAAAAAAAATATTTAAAAAAATACATAAAACTTATTTTTAAGGTTAACTTGATAAATTTTGTGCTTATATTGGCTGATTATTTTTAAAGGAACACAAGTATTTTAAACGGACACTTGTTTGTATTAAAGAAGACTCAAATATTGGCAACGTCACATTAAGTAATCTTATAATATAAACTTTTTCGTCCCAACCTGTCTTTTCCAATCTAAAATTTTGTATAAGAAACCTTCTTTTCGTGATCTTCATCACGTCCAAACATCTACCAGTCTTCCAGTATATTGTATAAAATTTAACGGGAATAATTTTGCGGCAAATACAAAAGCTTATATATAATAAGTTTTTAATTAGTTTTGAAGATATTTCTGAAAAAGTTTGTTTTTGTTCATTCGGCAAAGAAGAAAGTTTATAAAGCACACAACTTGCTTGAATTTAATATTGTATATTAAATAAGAACTTTAGCTTTATTTATTTTTATTTTGGATTTATACCTAAGTTATCTGTATTTGATTTTCTACATAAAGGTTTTGACTAAATAAATTTGGAATTTGAAAATAACCAGAACTTCGTAAATAAAGGTAGTACTTAACAATTATGAGTGTAATATTTAAAGAACTGTCCAAAATTGATTTTTGTTGAAATTTCTTACACTATTTGGATGTTACAAATGTATCAAAATTACTATCTATTAAAATATAAAAAGTATTATCGCCAAAAAATCAGATTTTAAACAATTATTGCTTCCCAAATTATATTTTGGAAATTTTGGTTCAAAAAAAAAACATTGTCAATATTTAGAGTTTCATGTCCAGACTTTCAGTTATATAAAAAGTGAGACATGGTTAAGATTACTTTTGAAAAACCTTAATCGGAATGAAAATAACTTATGATTGGTGATAATGTATGTATATCTCAAAAACTAAGAGCACGACATCGAGAATGAAGCTACAGAAGGAAGATAGGAGTGAAGTGAAGATTAGGAATGTGCATGCACACTTAAAAGTTTTAGGGGTCTTGAGTTAATTTGGATTTTCTTTTATTAATAGAAGTAGTATTGTTTCATAACTGGTAGTATGGTTATATAAATAACGTCATAAGCTTATAGGTGGTCAGTACTTTAAAATAATTAGTTTTCACAGTATTCTATTTGTGTAAATTTTATTACACGCCTCTTAAGATGTGTACTTCAATCAACTTTCAAATATGTAGTATCTTAAAGATGACAAGGGACAATTTGTTTATACAGGGTGGCCCATTTGTCTGACAAAGTAATATACCGTCTCTACTATTAAAGATATCAACAAAAAGTTTTTATAAAAGTTGTGAGGTATAAAAAAATATACGTTATAAAATTATTTTTAAGCATACAGGGTGGTCCAAAAAAGTAGGACAATAAAAAGATACATTTTTTTAAATAAAACACCCTGTATATTTTAGCATTTTCTGTTTTCTTACAAAATTATCCATATAACGCCATATTTTTTTAATTTTTTGCAACGTTGCCAAACAAAATGCAAAATTCTTAAAATTTTGGAAAAAACATGATAGTAAAAAATTACCTATATTTCTCAGCAAGAGTATCGAAAATCAAAAATTTCTTGTCAGCTCTTAAGTTTAGGGATAGAAAAATTGTCTTAAATCTTTAAGTATCTAAAATTTTGTACAGGGTGTTTTCTGTTGACATCTAAATATAGAAAATTTTATAATACAATAACTCTGTTTTTTCAAATAAGACACCCTATATTTATTAAGCTTGTCTGATAGATATTGTAAGTATCTTTTATTATTGTTAAGTCATACCTATACCTAAATTCACTAGTTTTGGCAATATTTCGATTTTTATTTAAATTTTGGTGAAAAAAAACTATAGTTTTTATTTTTCTAGTAAGCCATGACCAGCAAAGTCGAAACAAATGTAATTGAATATAATATCATATTTATAAATATTATATTTATAATGTTTGTGAACTTATTTTCAATATCAAGTTGCGTAATAAAAAAGAAGTTTTGTTTAATTAAATAAATACGTAACTAACTATGGTTATCAATTTATTATAATATGACATTATATTTAATTACATTTGTTTTGACTTTGCTGATCATGGCCTACTAGAAAAATAAAAACTATAGTTTTTTTCACCAAAATTTAAATAAAAATAGAATTATTGCCAAAACTAGTAAATTTAGGTATAGGTATGACTTAACAATAATAAAAGATACTTACAATATCTATCAGACCAGCCTAATAAATATAGGGTGTCTCATTTGAAAAAACAGAGTTATTGTATTTTAAAATTTTGTATATTTGGATGTCAACAGAAAACACCCTGTACAAAATTTTAGGTACTTAAACATTTAAGACAGTTTTTCTATCTCTAAACTTAAGAGCTGACAAGAAATTTTCGATGTTCGATACTCTTATTGAGAAATACAGGTAATTTTTTACTATAATGTTTTTTCCAAAATTTTAAGAATTTTGCATTTTATTTGGCAACGTTGCAAAAAATTAAAAAACTAAATATGGCGTCATATGGATAATTTTGTAAGGAAACAAAAAATGCTAAAATATATAGGGTGTTCCATTTAAAAAAATGTATCTTTTTATTGTCCTACTTTTCTGGACCATCCTGTATGTTTAAAAATAATTTTAGAACATATGTTTTTTTATACCTCACAACTTTTATAGAAACTTTTTCTTGATATCTTTAATAGTAGAGACGGTATATTACTTTGTCAGACAAATGGGCCACCCTGTATATTGTATACATGAAGCAGTATTGCTGCCTTAATTGAGACCTATATTATACCACTAATATGAAATTCATGAAAAGTTTAATTTAAAAAATTATATTGCCCAAATTCAACTGTTTCCTATATTAAAGAAAATCCATTATCAATACACCTAAAACTTCTAGGTGTGTGGTAAGCTCCTTTAGTTCGTACTTCTCCCTCAGCTCTCTTCTTTTCAAGCTCTTTCTGCTTGGCATGTTCTTCGGCAATCCGAGCTTCGATGGCGGCCAATGACTCGCGTGTGAATGGACGGAATAGGCTGCGCTCCTCCTCAGAGAACGAGTCAGAGACGACGGACATGTCTCCTCGCGCCTAGGCCCCCACGATACCCTTAAACAAAAACAAATCATATTTTAGAGGTTTAAAGGCTTATCCATATTGCCGATCTAGTTGCTTAACATCTTTTTACATTCGGAATTGAATTGAATCCATGAAGGCGACTAGATCAGCAGCATATTGTGGCTACACCTAAGATGAAAACCAATACTACATATAAGTCAAATAAAAATATCCAGTGTGGTATTTTTCGACTCCAGAATATCGATGACTGTTATTTGTATCTATCCACAAGGCTTTTTTCATCTGCCCAGAAAAGCATAATAATAAGATAAAAATGAGTTTCTATGACTAACATTATTCCTAGAAAGGTCACTAGTATACCACGTTATAAAATATCAAATGAAGTAAAACACTTATCTTGGAATAAAATTCAAGGATTTAAATTATGACAGTTTTCAAGGAATTCCTGGATTTTATTCACAGATACGCTTAAGGTCGTAGGTTAAATTTTCCCGAAAGTCCATTAAAGTAATGGTATTGAGTGGTTCAGTTAAAAATGCTTGACAGCGCCGATACAATAGGGGACGTTTACATATTTTTTTATTGCTTAAAAATGTAGTCACATAAAACAATGACATAATATATGCAAAATATTACGTTTTGAATATTACTCCCTAATTATGTAAAAATAATTAAAGTTTTCAGTGTGACGTCACGTTGAACGAATAGCCAACTCTCGCGCCATATATCCTAGTATCCATATTTTGACATCACAACCGCAAAGTTTAATTGCTTATATTTAATCAAGGAAGAATATTTTTTTTTGTAAACTGTGGGTTTTTGATGATATACAGGGTGCTACAAATTCGCGTGTATACAAGGGGATCTCGAAAACGGTAAGAGATACGAAGATAGCTAAATTGAGGCAAAGTTGAGTATTTTGGGGCTTAATAATTTGGCAAAAAAAATTGTAATTATTCTGAATGTTTTCGGAAATATCCGAAAAAAAACAAAATTTTCCATTTTTGGTTTTTAATTTCTTGCGCTTTCATTTTTGACTTGGGAAAAAAATAAAAAAGACTTTCATTGCCGTCTTTTATGTTCTACAAGGTGGCATTATTAGTATTCAAATTTGACGTTTTGTTCTTTAGTTACTAACCTCAAGTCAGTTTTTTTAAATACGGACCTGAAATTTTAAATACAGGTTTACTGATTTCTAAGCTTTAGAAATTTATTACAATGTACAAGTTTTTGAAAGTTTAACGTTTTGTCATCTAATAAGACATTTTTTAAATTATCTTTTTCATTTCATTACGTTCCTGAACATTTTGAGCCAAACTAAAAAACAAAAGATTTCTGACTTGATCCGTCTATTTTTATTCAAAAAGGCCTGATAATTGATATTTTGTAAGAAAAGGGACCCAAAGTCTCGTCCTCAAATATTTTTCTTTTTCTGTTTATTTTTATTACATGCTTCGCCTGAAACTAGCATCATCTGATCTAAACACTAAAAAAAATTTAAATTACTTTTGAAATAAACATAAGCGCATCACAGTAACATTACTAGACTAACACTACAGTTACCTTTTCTTCACTCGGGAGCATTTATTTCTGTTTTACAGTTTTTCAGTCTAAGTCTAAGGCAAGCACCATGGAACTTAAGATATACGTTATATTAATAAAATAAATAATATACTAATAGAAAATTGAATCACTTCTCATACCTTAAAAACTTGCTTACTTCCTAGAGTATTGTGACGGTAAATCTTATTAAAAAAATATACGGCCTAAACACCATAACTTCATGAAATGTAATTTTAATAAAAAAGTAATTCGAAAAATAATTGCCAGGGCAGTAATAAATAGTAAAGAAAGAATAATTTGATATGCTAGTGATGTGTTATTTAACGACAAAACGTTTAAATTTTAAAAACCTTTAAATTGTATTAAATTTCCAAAGCTTAGAAGTCCTTAAACTGTTTTAAAAATTCCAGGTCCACATTTAAAAAAAAATAATTGAGATTGGTATCTAAAGAACGAAACATCCAATTTAAAAAATAATAACGCCATTTTATAGAACATAAAGAACGGCTATGAGAAAGTGTTTTTTCTCCCAAGTCAATAATGAAGGCGCAAAAATTTAAAAACCAAAACTAAATATTTCGTTTTTTTTTTTCGGATATCTCGGAAGGTATTTGAAATGTTTTTAATTTTCTTTCACCAAATTCTTAAGCCCCAAAATACGCAACTTTGCCTCAATCTAACCATCTTCATATCTCTTACCGTTTTAGAGATCCCCTTGTACGGACACGAATTTGTAGCACCCTGTATAAGAGTAATATTTTTAAAATATTATTTTCATGGAACTTCCCTATAGTAATGAATATTACGTTGCTTTAATTTACAAATAAGGTAATTATTTAATAGAACTTTGTGCTTAATTTTATGTTATACCATTTCTAGCTACTTAGAAGAGAAATAAAACTTTACTATTGCTTCTACGTATATTGGCGTAGAAAATATTCCTGATATGTGTACATTGAATTGAAATTTCACTTTGGTCAGAGAGTAACCGCATATATTTTCCATATTTAATAGTACACGCTTTACTTTAACTGAAAATGATAAATATATCCCTATAAAATAATTTTGTCACTTTTTTTTTATCTACTTTAATATTGACTTTGCCATATTTCCCAGTTTTTTAGCTCTTTGGACTAAACCCTTGCTAAAATAGGTTAACATAATCAGTACAGCCAAAATATTGTTGCCCAAATTAATCGACAAAACAAGCTCAACTATGTAACTTTGACATGGGTGCTGAATTACGGATCTGTGTTAACTTTTTATTGCTTTCCTTGATTCCGTAAACAAGTTACCAATTGTTTTAGTATAACGTGGATATAGCAAACTCACCCTTGACCTTTTTTTATTCTGGTAGAAATACTTCTGTGTTAGTGAGACTTGAGACTGCATAACATTATTGATTTCGACATGAATTGGTAAGGACCAAGTAGTGTAGACGCTTTTTAAGAAGTATATTTAATAATATTAGTATATCTTAATATATTCAATGCACATATTTTTACGATTTTGACCAATGTAACCGTGTATGATACACACGTCTTTTATTTACTCACAACATTCAGGTATATGATATGCATTTTGTAATATAAATTTCATATTTACAATGTAAATTATACTGTCTTCAATTACATTAATAAAAATAACTAACTTCCTTTAAGTTTTATTATAAAGGAGAAAAATCTTTACTTAATAACTAGGTATATATTATTAAAAACAGATGTCATTTTTATATTTAGAAAAAGATCGGTAAGTAGTAAGTAAAAATATATGGACAAATTCTTTGATAAATTTGTCTCATACGCATCGAAAACGAAACAGAGACATTTACTGTTAGCTCAGTTCTTTTTTGAAAAAACGATCAGACCTGTCGATTTTGATTTCGAGAGGGACTCAAAATTGGCGAAAAATCACGTTAACACGTGCAGCTCCCTGGGCGGGGGTGGCACCACCCCTTAAATCTTAAATCGAAAGGATACCTTATTTTAAAGGTCCTTCAATTCCCTTTATATTGATGTAAAATTCATGTACTTCAGTTCAGAAGTAAAGGGAATTGAAATACCTTTAAAGTGAGGTATCACTTGACCTCCCTTTGCATTTAAGATTTTAGGGGTTGGGCCACCCCCACCCAGGGGGCTGCACATGTTAACGTGATTTTTTGCCAATGTTGTGTTACCCTCGAAAACAAAATCGACGGGTCTGAGCTTTTTCCAAAAAAGAAATGAGTTAACAGTAAATGTCTCTCTTTCGTTTTCGATGCGCCAGCCTGTATACGTAAGTAATGTTTAATATGCAGTTTCCTAAAGTGCAATTTTTTCACTGCCATTAAATATAATGAACGATAGAAGAGTTTTGGACTTGCATTGTCTTTATTTGTTTTACATCAGAACGTTTCAACTGGTAAGTATCTCCAGTCGTCTTCAGGTAAATACTTAATAAGTAAAGTAACTACAGTTCTATTTATACTAGCTAGATGCACTGGAGCAAAACCGAGATGGGTGCAGTCATGCGTTTAATTTGTGTGCGGTATTTTAAGTTTGCATCTACTTAACAAGGTTTCCAGATATTTCTCATATCTAGTGAGGGCTTACTAAAGCAATCTGGGTTCTGGTATATGGTAGCAGCTTCCTTGAACTTTCTTTTTCTCCAATGTGGTTCTTTATGCAGGATTTGAGCTTCTGTCCACTTGATGTGATGACCGTGTGTCCAGGCATGGTCAGCTGCACCTGATTTTTCGGTTTCTCCTTTAAGCGTGTTGTTTCTGTGTTCCTTGACCCTAGTTTCAAGTGGCCTTAAAGTTTCACCAATGTAAGATCGGTCACATTCTAGTATAATTAGAATTATAGGTACTTTACTTATTTAGTATTCACCTGAAGACGACTGGAGATACTTACCAGTTGAAACGTTGTGATGTAAAACAAATAAAGACAATGCAAGTCCAAAACTCTTCTATCGTTCAAGAAACATCATTGTCTCCAACCTTCAAACAGAAATTAAATATAATATTTCAATAGAAAACATTCTATGGTGTTAATAATAATTACCACTGCATATTTTTTTGCCTGGCATACAGAATAAATCTATGCGGTCATTACGTAATAGCATATATCTTAGAAAATGCACACCGGGTGGGGATTTTAAATGGAACGCTGCTTATAGTTGTAATAACACATTATTAATTTGTAGTCTCTATCATTTTGTTAATTTTGATTAAGATTTCTTAGTTACCAGAACTAACTTTTCTGTTCAAGTAATATTATTCTTCAGATTTATAACTAACGGCATCAACAGAGACTTGACGCCCTTGCCCGGTGGGTGACATGTGACATTATTCTAGCCAGGACTGTCAGGAGGTTATATTTAGGTTAGGGTGCTTTTGCGGTTCCGTGTCCATTTTTTCGTGTTTTTAAGGCAATAATTGGCCATTTTCATGGCCGTGTTCATGTGGAAAATGGATGTGACAATATTTGGTGTAATTTATTTGTGTTTATTGTCTTTTTTGTGTACGTTCTTATTGGCAGAAGGAAGTTAAATCATAAGTAAGTAAACATTTTATTTTTTATCATTGCAGTTGTACATTAGAAAGTTTAAATGAGATTTTTATAAAGCATGGCAAGGTGACCTGATAAGAAATAACTTAAAAATATTTTTTTTTGTTTCGTTTTTCGCTTCTATAAAAGAACGTCATATTGATGACTTTTTAATCTGACCAGGTACAACAAATTTCATATAGCTGTATATTTTAAATAGAAAGTAGAGATAGTAAGGGATATTTTTTGTTTTTTAATAATCGCAGTTGCAGATAAGAATATTTAAATAAGGACAATTCAGTTCTTTAAGCAATTGAACAACCCAAAAGGTTGAGTAAAATAAGTTAAAAATCAAGTGTTTCTGTTTTGTATTGCATAAGTATGTATTATAAAGAACATGAGAGAACAAGGATATTGGAAATATTTTTTTTTTATTATTTAAATGAGGATCTAGGAAGGAATATTTTTCGTTACTAAGTATAAATTACATAAGACATTTTTTTTAGAAATGAAACAGAGTTATTTTAAAGTTATTTCTATGAAATCGACTTGCTATTTTTGCCATGCGTTATAAGCAGTTCACTCAAACTTTCTAATGTGCAACTACAATGACAAAAATATAAAATTTTTACTTATTTATGATTCAACTTCTTTCTTACAATTAGAAAATACAGAAAAAAGATAATAAACACAATGTTGTGACTACATACGTAATTCTTACTATATGAAAATTTCAAGTTTGGCCCAAATAAATGATTGCTTGATTGCATCATTATCAAAAACAATATTGCCTTGAAAAAAATATTTCAATTTTCCATATTTACACATTAGCTGTGACAACTAATTTTAAAAGCGGGAGTACCATATAAATTTAGTTATCCGGATATAAAATTTCGTTGTGACAACTAAAATTTGTAGGTGGGGTTGGTTAATGTTATTAATTAGTTCATCAGTTCAATAACGACAATTTTTTTTGGTTGTACAAACTAATTTTTGGGTTGAGTCCGATTTCACGAAAATAAATAGTTGTCAGAACCAAATTTTAGTAATCCATACCATGTTATTTTTAAGAGTGTATTAAATTAGTTTTTATTAAATTTCTGACACATGGTTTGACAGATAAAAAAAATATATATGGACAAATTCCTTTTTCGATAAGCTTTCCAAATAGGTGCCACAAGTGGTATCCTTTAATTTGAAAAAAAGTTGGTTTGGCCTGCGCCCCTTTCTTGAGGTCCCAATATTATTTTACATGACAAGAACGAGACCCATAAAAAATCTTTGAGGACGTATTTTTAGATTTTAGAGAAATCTTATTTCCAAAGCCGCTATAAGCATTATTCTATTTAAAATCTCCACACTGTACATATGTGTATCTAGGTCGAACTTTGGCCGTAACATATATTCCGATCAAAGTGCTGTATAAAATGCAGAAAATCTACTTCGTACGCCAAAAACATATATAGACCTTCTAAGGCGAAAAATATATTTCAATACGATGTAGTAGTTGCCCATATCTAGTTCTATAAATATTTTAGATATCAATAAAGATGTCGACTTACTGTTTATTGTGAGTGAATAAAATATTAATTCACACTTTTATTGCTTTGGCCTAAATTAATAAAAACGGTTGTCGTTCTTATATGAAACAGGGTATGGGGGAAAGGGAGTAGGTATCTCCTATTCTATTATTTCCTGTAATTCATAATAACAATTGTGTTTTATGCAGCATGATCAGTTAAGGGTACGGAGCGGCCATATCTCGGAAACTACTGGGCATAAAAATTCAGGAAAAAAAAATTATAACTAAAGTGGCCATGAGAAAATCCTGGAAATAACTTTTAAGTTCCGCATTTTGCTGCAAGAGGGCGCAATTGAAAAGTAAATTTAAAAATTTTACATATCTCCGAAAATTCCACATTAAAGTATATCTTTGATAACACCATTGGCTAGCTTGGACAATTATCCATCATTTTGGCCTTATGCTCATTGGCGTACTGACTTTAATTTAATTATTTTAATTAAGAACGGTGTGCCTGAGGAGAAAAACGCAAGAGACCATTTTTATGCAAAATTGACCAGGCCAGTCAGAAATAATATTCACATGGAAAAATATAAGTGGCGTCCCACTTCTTCATTTAAAGTTTTAAAAATTATTCTATTGGCGATAACGCTGAAACGAACGGAGATATCAAGCTGCGTTTTAATATTTTTTTAGCAAATTTCATCTTCTTTTCGATTATGGTATCATAATTATACCGTATTATTTATTTTTTCTGAGTAAAATCAAAAAATGTGTTCTTATTACAAATTGCGCCCTCTAGCATTTTTTTTTAACTATTATGGATAACTAAATACGATTGGTGAAAGTGCATACATTTCTCTTCCAAACAGTCTTTAGTTTGCTAAAATCGGATTAGTTGTTTATAAGTTACAGCGATTTAAATGATTACACTTTCAACAGCTTCCCCCCCATCTTATTATAGTCGGTACGCCAATGAGCATAAGACCAAAATGATGCATAATTGTCCAAGCTTTTTAATGATGTTTTCAAAGATATATCTTAATGTGGAATTTTCGGAGATATGTAAAAGTTTAAAATTTACTTTTCAATTGAGCCCTCTTGCGGCAAAATGCGGAACTTAAAAATTATTTCCAGGATTTTCTCATGGCCACTTTAGTTATCATTTTTTTTCCTGAATTTCTATGCCCAGTAGTTTCCGAAATATGACCGCTCCGTACCCTTAACTGATCACGCTGTATAAGCATTTATGTTCAAAATAAGTTATTTTTTCAATATGAAAATCAATTTTTTGTTATAATTTACGTATTACCATGTTTTCACCAAACTTTTAAAATTAAAAAAGGGTAACGGACAATGTTTACTAAACTTTTAAGACGTTTGGCCGATAAAGTAAATCTGATTGACCTATATCAGCATGTTCGATAAAATCAAAAGTAACACCAACCTATCATTGGAATATTTTATATTGATCTCAGATGTCTAGCTTAAAGTCAAGGTTAAAATTTAATGGAATTTACTAAAATATGGAAAAGCAAATATTTTTTTCCCCAAATATTTGTTAGTAGGAACACAAATAGATTAATAAAAAAAAACATTACACCAAACCCAGAGGCGGATTATATATAGTAGAAGCCGAACAAACCTAGGCTTGTAGCGCCAAATCTGAAAGGGGCGCCACATTTTCCAGCGCCAAGACTCCAAGAGAGACTAAGATAACCAAACAAGATATGAAACTAAGCGATTTCAACCGTGGCTAGAAAAAAACGGTGTTTGATTAACCAGTTAATTTTTAGCTAACACCACACGCCATGTATATTATTCTGTAATAATTATTGTAGCTTATTTTCCCAGAGTAATACGCTTCGCATCGCGACATAGGCATCTCTTTGGCAGCGGGCGGCGCAGTGGCTACGCTAGGGGGGCCAGAGGTGGTCCGGGCCACCCCAAAAGTTTTTTCGGACCCCCTAAAATAAATTTAATCTTAAGAAGCTCTTGAAAAAATTATTCACTTACTTTATGTTATCAATACATAATATAGGTAGTTATAATATACAAAGTCAATTCTTGTGCTTTATTAACGAACCTATTTCCCCCCCCCCTCCTCAAAAAAAAAATTCCTTGCTCCTTCCTGGCCACCCCTGTAGCAAAAAACTGGCGTTGCTACTGGGGCGGCGGCAAACGTGCAGCGCAAGTGTGAATGTATTCGTTTAAAAAAAACAGGCAGTGGCTGCGCCCCCCCCCCCCCACCCCATTAGAACTCTTACGAAACTATATAATATTTATAGTTCTTTAAAAAAAATCTATTTTTTTGTTTTTCTGAACTTTTGTTATTTGTGTGTATAAGTGCCTTTGGCAACATCACTTCTCTACCAAGCAGGTGTGCAACCTTTCAAATTTCGAATTAACCCCCCCAAATCCCTACAATAATTTTTTTGGCGATAGCGGTCAAAACTCACAGATTAAAAAAGTTTTTTAAAGTCTGGCATATTGCCGCAGATTAAGCTTTACGGTTATTTAAACCCAAAAAAGGGTGTGGCACCCAAAAAATTTATTGGAAAGGATTATCCTTTCGCCCCCACCCCTTCCTAGAACAAATCCTAAATCCGCCACTGTAGAAGGGGGGCGCAAAAATATCCCAGGGCTTCGGGCGCTTCCAAGTGTTAATACGCCTCTGACAAAACCAGCATTGTTATTGATGTGATTTAGGTCTTTTTTAGCTATCAATGTTTTCAAATTAAAATGAGCTTCTCCGTGATAAATTGACTGAAAAAGTAGTAGAAGTTTAGGCGCTCTAACAATAAAATTGAAAGAAAAGTTAGCTGCTTTGTGAGGTACAAAGTAGTGCTGCATCTTTAACACTGAAGTACACAGGGACGCCAAAATAATGGGTTCTCTGGGGCACAGGTAATGCATGATGAAAATGCATTATTAAGATTTTAGAAAGAAATAACTGATGAAAATATCAGTATCGCCATCTGTAGGACACATCTAGTATAAGGAACGACATTTGCGGTTCACTATACACCAGTCTGCAATTCGCAGGTTTAAAAATAGATAATGGGTTCCCTAAGGTACAGGTAGTATGACCGCTGCAGGGCCCACTCTAACAATAACGCCGCCCTGGGCAAAACAAAAAATTGCCGCCTTTTTTCTAGTCTCGCACATAATTTCGAAAGTGTTTTTTCTAATTTAAAAAAATAAAACACTTGCCTGGTATTTTTAATTAAAAAAAAATATTGAATTTTTTTTTATTGCGTATTTATTGCATATAAATAAATTCTAAATACTAACAAAGGGAAAATTAACAAAAAAACATTAAAATTTTTAGGCAATCTAATTGCACATTATAAACATATGTTTAAAAAAATTAAGTCCTTTGCTGCGACGACGTCATGACCGAAAAAAGCATCGGTGCCGGCGTTGTTCGGCATGCTTTGTCGCGGAATTGCTTGATATTTTAATAATATTAAAAAGAAAAGGGATCGGTTGAAATAGTCACTGTTTAAAAAATAAAACAGCAAAACAAAGGAAATTAATGTTGTTAACTGAGCATTGGAATGGTTCAAACTTCAAATATACGTAGGAACGTAAGTAGGCAAAACGAGGATTTATGTTGTTTTTTAGAATTATCATGCCGCACTTCCAACTTGCCGCCCTGGGCAGGGGCCCAGGTTTTTCCCCCCTAGAGCGGGCCCTGGACCGCTGTTTTATCCAAGCAACTCCAGAAAATGCATTTTCAAGATTTATTTACCAAAGAAAGTGATGAAAACACCAGTATCGCCATCTGTATCCAACGCAGACGACGGACGTAATGGATAGCGTCGCATCCTAGTGGGTATTTCGGCGCGATCTATTTGTGAACCTACCATGTGTCACATGGCCTACCGTGTCTTAATTGTTTTTAATTCTATATTTAACCTCCGGTGGATTTGTCTTCTGCATTGAAGTTTATTCCTACAGATGGCAACACTGGTGTTTTCATCACTTATTTCTTTCATAAATTAGGTAATGCATTTTTGCCCATTCTGAAGTTGCTTATGAGTTTTGGCTTTCTGATGAGTCCTAATAAGGACGAAACAGCTGCCATTGTCTACCTATGCCCCAGGGAACCCATTATTTTTACGTCACTGTGTACTTTAATGCATAAGATACAGCACCACTTTGTCCGCTTGCCGCTAATTCTCTTTCTATTAACTGATAAAGTTTCTTTGTCCATATGGAGTATTCTTATTATATGACATTTTGATTTCATTATATGCCTCTCGGCATAACATTATAAACTTTTAATTAGGTATTTCCTTTCCATTAATATCATTTTACCTCAATTATGTAAGACTATGCTATCGTGTTTTAACGCAAAATTACATAAAGTACATTTTCCATTCATTATGTACTTTGATGGCATTTAAAAAGGCTTTTATTTTATTTTAATTGTCGTTGTTTTGTCCTAGCTTTTATGAGCAACGATATTTTCTGCATTGTTAGATACCTAAGTTCTGAAATTACTTTTTCAAAACTAACATTTCTCAAAAGAAAATTTCTAAATAAAATTGTCTTCGATTAAAAGGAAAAGGTATTAATAATAAGATATGGAAATTATTGTTCATTAAAGAGTACTATTTCATCTGTGCTCGTTGACCAAAAAGTTTAGGCCAACTTTAAGAATTCATAGAATATGAACACACTTTCTCAAATACAATTTTTGAGAATATAAACATGTATAAATTAATATATTACACATGAAAATTTCTATATCCAACTGTATTCAATAAATTTATGCAAATGTTTCTTAGACAAACGTGGAACTCTGGTCTAGTTCATAAGTTGAATATATTTTATTGTGGTGGTTCAAATAATGGATGTATGAAATACAAAACAATTTAATTTCCTGTTTTGTTTGAAATATTGGATAACTCGTGTTGAATTCTGCACTAGAGGTATAATTTTGTACAGAGGCGTAACTATAAAGTGATTATTGCTGGAGATGTATTAAGAGTGGGGTGAAAGACACAATAACCCAAGTACCGTAGTAGAAGGGGCCCTAGGGCATCATGACACGTAATAAAATAAAAGTTAAAAAAGAGTCCTTTCTCGTATACAGGGTAATTCCTGAGTTGATACTTCTTTTTAGCTGCGTATAGAAGGCATTAAAATAAACAACTTTTTCAAATACCTTTTTTCAAAAAAACTCAAAAATAGGCGAGATAGAAAAGTAAAAAATTTAAGTGCGGGCCTGGTCATAAAAACATAGATCGCTATAGTTTCTGTTGTTTTTCTTATCTCTTACTAGTATTAGTCACACGGGTAGTCTTGAGCAATACGCTGTGTGTGTGATACGTGAAAATGGTAAAATTTAAAAACAATAAACTAATAAATATGGTGTTAATTTACTGTGAGTATCATAAAAGTGCCGATGTTCCTTCGAAATTATACACAGAACGCTTTTCCTGGCGGGCTTATTCTACACCGAGAAGTTTTCTTAATGTTATTCAACGGGCAAGTTAGGCAGAACCGTATTTCATTCGTAGTGTAATAAATGAGTGTAAGTATATTATTTTTGAGTTTTTTGAAAAAAGGTATTTGAAAATGTTGTTTATTTTAATACCTTCTATACGCAGCTAAAAAAGAAGTATCAACTTAGGAATCACCCTGTATATTATGGTTATTCTAAATAAGTATTTTGGGGTGCCTATCCGAAAAAAAGTACGTTACTAATTTTGGGCGCTAGGAAGGCGTTCGATCTGACCTCTCTGTTATCAAACATTATGAAAAATACCTTCCTATTTTTTACTACTTTTAGTTTTATTTTTGCTTGCGGTGCAATTACACCCGTATTTTATATAAACAGCCTTTTACGATGCAGCCCTATTTTAAATTGAGTAACTAAGTCCCTGGTATTTCATTAAATAATACGTTTCTGAGCTTACCAGAACATAACGTAACGTATTAATATTTAAATTTGGTTTTCATTAAATTTATTTTCCATGTTAATTTTATATTCAAGTTATTTCGTAAGAATTTAAAAAATTCTTTCATATCAATGCAGTTTCCATGGCCTAGTTGTTAAAGGTCGCATTAGGTGAGACCTGATTTCAAATCTTAGTGGAGGCATAATACGTTTCCAATTTTTAAATTCTTTAATTTTTATTTAATATATAAAAAGCCGTACCTAGAAATTCACAATTTAATTTAACTTTTTATTTTCAGATGTAGATAAATGAGTCGCGCTAGTTTTTCTCAAATAGCATAAATTTATAAAACGTTCCAAAAAAATGTATGCCTCAAAAATTTTAAAATGTATATGAATATTACTATATTTTTGACACACATATTTTCCATATTATGAACAATGCAACCGTGTGTGATACACATATTTTATATTTACACAATATTCAGGTATATGATACACATTTTATAATATAAGTCAATTTAAATTTAAAATGTAAAATTTACTGTATCTATCCAATCAGTGAGAAAACATATTTTTTA
Organism: Polydrusus cervinus; assembly: GCA_935413205.1. NCBI lineage: Eukaryota > Metazoa > Arthropoda > Insecta > Coleoptera > Curculionidae > Polydrusus > Polydrusus cervinus. The sequence goes on from OW284520.1 coordinate 6,140,887, forward strand.
TCAAATTTGTCCCCAGAATATGTACATATGTACATATGTACATAACCCTTAACTAGACGACAATGTTTTTCCATTTTAAACTCAGTAATGTTACGCTTTGCCACGGCATGCGTCAATTCTATGCAGAATTGTAGTATCATTTTAAGCTGCAATCTAGCTGGGCGTTTTGCCAACATCCTGCAGTAAGAATGCTGAACTTAATAATAAGCAATTGCCTTTGATTTCGGTTTTTTAAAGCTTAAAATAATAAAAATATCTTAATTGGTAACTGAAAAAAATCTATGAATAAATTATTTTGTTAAATACAAGTTACCCTTAGTTAAAACAAGATCTTATGCTTAAGACAATGAAACTATTATTAACTGATACTGCATATAGGACTGGTTTTAAAGGGTTGTTAATGAATATTTACGTTCACATTAAAGTAGAAAGTTGGATTTTTAGGAAAAATATTATAGCAGATAATATTCACAAAATTATAACCTTATATTTTTGACAGTGCAGTTATAAGAAAATATTTATTATGATTTATCTTTCCAAACCATAAGTAATAAAGCTTTCGAATTCGAATTTTTTATAAGGAAAGTAAGTAGCTAAGAGAAATGGCTGTAAATTATTGTTTAGTTTGTTAAGTGGTCGCAAGAAGGCGCCATACTAAGGTTTCTCGTTAATATGCCGAGTTAAGCCTTAATAAAAAAGTATGTGTTACAATCTTGAAAAACTTAAAAACAATTGTGGTTTTTATTACGCCAGCTCCTCAAATAAAGGGGTGGGACGGGAAAACAAAATTAAGCAGCTTCGGTCAGGGACAATGAAAATGTTCAAACTTGGTCTCGTTTAAAAGATATTTAGTTGTATCATTTGCATTATACTATATGTGTTTTGGATTTTTACGGTAGTCGCTAGGTAAAGATATTTTCAAAACATTCTGAAAATAGAAAAATTTTAATACCAATACCAAAACTGTCAATGATCTATATTACTATAAAACAATAATTATTTTGATTTTTGTCATCTTGAAAATAAATATATATTTTGGTATTAGTATAACAGAGTTAAAATATTTTTTGATTCACTACCATAGTTAAGTAGGTTGTGAAACAGAAATAGTATTTTAAGGACACAAGTATGTCTAAACAATATTTCACATGATACATTCTGAACATTCTGAAAATCGAATAAATGTCCTGTGAAATATTATTTTGATATAAAAGTATCGTTAAAATTTTTACCTTTATACAAAATATATAGAAAAATTTGATCGATCCCCTTGAAAAATTGTTATTTTAAAGATAAATAAAATGATGACTAATAAGTAAGCTTGTAAAATAAAAATATAGTAATATATTTCTGACGAAAATACTTAATCGTGAGTTTTTCCCTGGTAAAAAAGTCTACACTTAAAAGAAGAAACCACGAAAAATATTAAGAACCAACATTTGAGATGACTAGAAAATTGTCTACTACTACTTTGGCCCAACTTTATTTTTCTATTCAGAGCTCTTGAGAAATTATGCAATAGCATTAACATTTTTGCAAGGCATGTTGGCGACGTATGTCCTCAAGAAAATATCGATCAAAATGCCTAATAAGTTGAAGAGAAAAAGGCAAAATCCCGCTAACGATAATTTCGTTTGAAAATTGTCTATGCTTTGAAATAAAATATTCCTTATAACATAACATGATAAGTTAGATATTGAATTCATTGAATTTCTTTAAGCCATCTACTATTCTTTCACATATTTTAGATTTATAATTAAAGAACTCTTATTCTAAATATTAAAAACTGGATATAGGGTAACAAGGGATAATTCAAAAAATTTATTATGAAGCCTGAAAATGTATAAAATATGATTTCTAGCTTATTGTAGAAAATATTTTCCCAATTAAACAGCTTGTTTGAAAATTGAAACAACGTTTTAAACTTCGTTGTTATTTTCCGACTAATCCATTAATTTTCATAATTATATGAAATATCTATATTGTGCATATTTTGTGCAGAAATAATTGCCTTATAACCTGTTTTTGAAAGTATTTATAATAACATTAATCTGAATTGCTTTTAATTCATATATTTATACAAACACATTTTAACTTAAAAACAAAGTCAAACCCTAAATTAAAATTTAGGTCAACAGAATTTATTGTTCTTGGACCCAAAATACCCGTAACGGCATTTCTTGTATAAAATATATTAAGCTAGCGAACCATAATTTAAAATAAATTCATCATACCTAAATAAATAATTTTACTCAGACATATACAAAGATTTGGAACATTTTAACAGTGATAACTTTAATTTACACAAAAATGCATTCCAAATACTAAGTTAATTACTAAAAGAGAATTAAAATAAATTTATTAAATAAGCGACTGTTTAAAGGTTGGAGACAATTACGTTTCTTGAACGGCAGTAGAGTTTTGAACTTGCATTATCTTTATTTGTTATGAATCAGTACGTTTCAACTGGTAAGCATCTCCAGTCGTCTTCAGGTGATTACTGTATCTGTCGGTATTCAACAAATAAAGACAATGTAAATCCAAAACTTTTCTGCTGTTCAAATATCAAGTGAATTAAGAATTCATTACTGCATTCTCCAAATTGGTATTATGATTAAATTCGAGGTTAAACATAATGAACAGTGTTTCTCATGTAAAGGATTTTCAGATTTTACTTTCATTGCAAAAATAATAATTAGTGATAACTTGGCCCAGAATATCTTCCTCTACTACTACAGTTATTTATGCTGATATGGTAAAAGCACTAAATAATTAAATATAAACTAGAACAAATATTCAAACATACAAGGATTCGCAATAAAATTAGAATCACTAAAATGGGTGGAGGATTTTAATGCCAATATAAGGAATGCATTCGTAAAAAATATAATTATTATATTTATTACAAAATTAATTCTTACCCAATTTATTTATATGCACTAAAGAAGTAGGTAACATGAAACCAAAGTACAAAGTAAAATTTATTAACAAATTAAGGAGGCATTTCCTGCAAAGTTGCTAAAGTAAATATTGAGTCATCTATAAGATATCATCTCTTGTATGTGAACTATAGAGCAAATAAGAAATGAGGCTAGTAAAGTAAATACCTAAACAAGAAATAAACGAGGAATACTGGCAGGCGGTAACAGCGTCCTTGTCCTTAAGAATTTAGTTATATTTATTAAATTACAATATAATTGCAAAACGTAAGGAAAAAGTATATTATTATAGAGCTGGAATAAAGAAGTCTTAGAACTACTTTTCAGACCTACTGTTTATAAATAACTTTACCTGTATATAGTAAGTAAATGACAATCACTTATTGCGTGTTGTACCTTCTCTAAAATATTAAATGGGCCTGCTGTACGTGAACAGCAACTTAAAACAACATCGAGTTTGGCCAAAAAAGGCAATGAGCTTTTGGACACAGCAAAATGGACAGTTATACCTTAGGGACTAAATATTTATTAGTTTAGTTTCGGTTAAACGACTAGGCACAGAATTCTATACCAAAATAGGAGAAACATAACCTTTATATATAGCTTCAGCTCAATGCTTGTATATCAGTCTTTTTGTTAGAGATTATTTAACAGAATATATACAGGTTGTTAGGGAAATGACTGATTATATTTAATAAGGTGACTTCTAGAAAAATACTTCATACTTTCCTTTCAATTGATTGATTTTAAATAACGAACACTATAATCAATCTACATTCTTTGCCAGTGTAGAATACAGGGTGTTATGGAATTGCCCAAGTTATATTTAAATGGGTGACTCCGTGGGTGTCCTAGAAAAACACTCCATGCATGGTTTGTTTTTTTTTAAATCGACCATCTAAAAAGTGGGGTAAGGACCCCTAAAATCAGACCGACGCCAATGAATAAAAGCCATGAACTTCTCAATGTAAAAGAGTGAGAGATACGGGGAGAAGCATAGCCTGCAAGGGAGAGAGATAAGTGTCACAGCGTTGCCAAATATTAAACTGTCAAAATGGGTTTAGTAAACAAGAAATTGTTTTTTAACCAGTTCACTTTTTAGCTAAATAAAAATAATAAAATAAGGAAATAACAGCATCATCATCAGCTTTGTCTCTTTTCATTTTTTCTCAAAAGAAGATGTTATTCCACGGAGAAAATTACAACCCCGCGTTTCACAGAGAAAACTACACGAAATAAAAACCGTATTTACATAATACAAGACACGAAAAGGCCATTTTTTGTTCTAAGATGACATTCTTGGTGCATTCGCATTGCTGGGTGACTCAATGCCTTTGACCATGCAAATTAAATTAGTGATGATGAGCCAGGTTCATCGATGTTTCGTTCCGCCAGTCCCTGGTGTAATTTCTAAATAAAAAGGTGGCGTCAAACATTAAAACGCAGTGTCAAACATCGAAGGTTAAAAATCGATGCTTTCATCGTTCTTGGTGACTCTTATTATCGATGGCAAAATATCGAACATCAGTAAAAAACACCGATGTTTAGAAAACCATCGATACACATCGCCCATCACTAACTAAATCGACGCCAGCGCTATAGCGGCGTCCTTTGTAACTGTAGGTAATTGACAGCTTAAACGTGTTTGCGTTGTGGGAATAACGAAAGGTTTTGTCGGTTTTATTGCTGAAAAAAGAAAAATATGAACAAAAACAAGTGTTTGCGTAAGAACGCCATATGAAGTAAATAATTTAATAAAGAATTTTTAATGTGGACTTGCTTAAATAACGTGTTTTTGTTATGAAATAAGGGTTAGTTTTCGAAGTGTGAATCGCAGATTCGATTAAAAAGAATTTGTTTATTTTATTATGGTTTTTATGCCAGTTTTTAAGGATTCTTGCTGAGGTATGTATAATTTTAATTTCTAAAAAGGTTGCATATAACCTAATAACATAAGGTCAGTGAACTCTTATTTAGTAGGTCACTGTCATGCAACATTGTAAAATCACTGACCTTCGTATTTTAGTTTGACAGTTCAAAATCCAAACAAACTCACGTGGGTAAGGCGTCCGAGATCAAAAACACAAAAGGTGAATTTTCACACTTATTAAAGCAAAGCTACATTTAAAAATATTTTTTCTTGGAAGGTTATCATATCAAGATTTACAGGTTCAAATATACCCGGGAAAATACATAACACCCTGTATATCGCTCATCGCCAACAAGATAATGTTCTATGATAGGTAATTTCCGTAACACCCTGTATACCTACACTATCTTCGTGTATACTATGGTCGTATATCTGATTTAAAAATTGCTAGTGCACTTAGTTTTTTAACAAAATAGAGATTTATTGGAAACATGTATTCAATGAAAATGTTTTCCTTTTTAGGCTGAATCTGAACAAGCTTTCTGCATCTGAATAATTAATTCAATTCTCTGCTGAGCCATAGATTTTTCCGAAGTAGATTTTTACAATTGAGTTTTAGTAAATTTTGCTATGTCATATATCCAGGAAATTTTATTCGTTGTGGAATATTTAAATAAAAAATTAAATTAAATCTCTTTTTGTAGTCAAAAATCAATAAGGTGTAATTTTCCTTAAAATCACAGAACCATTAAAGATATCTTTTTTGTAGCTAGTTTTGTAAAGAAGATTTACAATAAAATTTTATAATTTATCACAAACTTTGTGATAAACAACATGCTGCGGGTACTATTCAAATAAACTGCTTGTAATTATTCAAATCTAGACAATAAGCAATATATTTTAACTATTGAAACTATGTTCACTTGATGAAATTCTAGAGGCATAAACCCTATCAAGAATATCCGGTATATATTGATAACATTGTACATATATTGCCAAAACTTTACTAAGCATATCTGATGATGCTTGCAATTTACTATTAAGTTTTCTTGGTTACATTATCGGTATATATGGTAACGCTTGAACGCAATATCTTTGTAATTTAAGGCATTGTATATAGAAGAGGTATTTGGAAACATAATATCTTAATTACATTGATAAATAGGATATAGGTTTGCGTTGAGTTAATATAGTATATAATTTTAAATAAATACATAACTGTTCGAATTTTTTTTTAAATTCTTCAATAGCAAAACAATAATGTAAAGGAATAAATTTATAATTAATTTAAACTTTTGCATAATTTAATAAAATTTTCTTTTATACAATTTTATCCTTGAAAAATTTCTTTTCTGGCTATCATGGAATTAAATCTGATGAAACAATGGGGTCCTAGAATGTCCGTTTATTCAAGCTTAGAAAAGTAGGTCAGAAAATTTATTCCTCTTCGAAAAAATAAAGAAATACATTTATTAAAAGAGTGCTATTTAGGCTAAGGTCAGCGATGCAACTATTAAGGCCCTAAAATGACGTCTTAGTTAGCAATTAGGTATAAAAATGAAGCGTATTGTCATAGGTACGTAGGAAGATGATGATTATACTCAAGGAAATACTTGTATGGTCTCTTCGCTTTATCTTGAGACAGATGAAAGAAAATAAAATGAAGTATTTAGCAGTCTTTGGAATTCTTTAGCTTCATCGATATTCTTCCGCAGTCTTTGACTATCTTTGGCATTTTAATCTATACACTTTATAGGCAAAGCGTATCTGATGCAGTGTCATACTTAAGCAATGCGATTTGTCTTTCAGAAATGAATTAACTATATATTATGGTATAATATCGTATAAATGAGGCTGTGAGATAAATTTGGTGAACGTATTTGACCAAACGGTTTGTCAAAGATAGTCTAAATGTTACTGCACTTCTGCATTAAAGCCTAAAGTCAAAGATAAACCATTCATAATACATCAAAGAGATGTTATTTTTGGGCAGTATTCTTAGATGAGGCCGTCATGGATTAATAATTATGACTGCATCATAAATTTATAGGGGTTTTTTTACTAACGTTACGATTCTCCTGCCCAGGACTAAAAAAGCGAATTTTTATAGTTGATAGTACCGGGTGATTCAATAAGGGTGACGAGCGGCCATATCTCGGAAACTACTGGGCATAGAAATTCAGGAAAAAAAAATTATAACTAAAGTGGCCATATGAAAATCCTGGAAATAATTTTTAAGTTCCGCATGTTGCCGCAAGAGGGCGTAATTGAAATCTAAATTTTAAAATTTTAGATGGCTCCGAAAATTCCACATTAAGGTATATCTTTAATAACACCATTAAAAAGCTTGGACAATTATGCATCATTTTGGTTTTATGATCATTTGCGTACCGACTTTAATAAGAGGGGGGGAGGGAAGCTGTTGGAAGTGTTATCAGTTAAATCGCTGTAACTTATAAACGACTTATCCGATGTTACAAACTAAAGACTGGTTGGAAGAGAAATGTATGCACTTTCACCAATCGTATTTAGTTGTCCATGATAGTTCTCAAAAAAAATGCTAGAGGGCGCAATTAGTAATAATAACACATTTTTTGATTTTACTCCGAAAAAATAAATCATACGGTATAATCGAAAAGTAGATGAAATTTGCTAAAAAAATATTAAAATCGCAGCTCGATATATCGCCAATAGAATAATTTTTAATGAAGAAGCGATTATATATTTTTTAGAAAACAAGTGGGACGCCACTGATATTTTTTCATGTGGATCTTAGTTCTGATTAGCCTGGTTAATTCTGCATAAAAATGGTCTCTTGCGTTTTTCTCCCCAGGCACACCGTTCCAAGCTTTTTAATGGTGTTATCAAAGGTATACCTTAATGTGGAAGTTTCGGAAATATGTAAACTTTTATAATTTACTTTTCAATTACGCCCTCTTGCGGCAAAAACTTAAAAATTATTTCCAGGATTTTCTGATGGCCACATAATTTTTTTTTTTCTGAATTTCTATGCCCAGTAGTTTCTGAGATATGGCCGCTCGTCACCCTTAATGAATCACCCGGTACAATTTAATTTATAGGTCGCAAGCATATTTTAAAAATTTATTTACTATTAGAAATTAGAAAACTGTACTTTTAAAAATAGGTTAAATTGTTGGAACGACTTCAAGATCTTCTGAAAGGAGGCCACAGACCATATAGCGCCGCAAGCAAAATTTTTACAAATATGTGATGGGAAACTGGACTTAGACGATGAATGTCGGTAGTCTGCAATATTGATAAATCTAGAAGAGTAAAGTTTTACAAAGATTGTTTGCTAAAATTGGATTTTACCTGCTGGCTTTAGTTCGATCCTGGGAATTTTACTTCTAAATAAATGGGTTTTTAAAGTCGTTAACAAATATTTAATATACACTTGTTTTACAAAGCTTATCTTATTTATTACTAAAATGTAACAGACTTCGGGCTGAAATGATATATAAATGATCTTTTGGTAGAGAGCTGGTCATAATATAAAAAGGTATAACTGTATCAAGACGGTAGAACTTTTTTCCTGCTGATGAAGGACTTATTTTGATAATGAAAAAATGCACTTTTTTTATTGAAATGATTCAAAATTAAGGAAACGCATATGAGAAGGAACCCCTACTTCAATATTATGTGGCCAGGCCAGAGCGCCAAGGAAGGAAGAGGGGAAATAGTCACTCCCCTATACATTATTAAACTGGTAATTAATGTATTTGAATACTTAAAATGTCAGTTGTCTACAGTATCCAATTGACAAAAAAAAACACGACATTAATAAATAAATCGGTATAAGGATTTAAAAATCAAATAGAGAGCGTTTGATGTTTTTCTGTAGCAAAAAATCTAGGTCAGAAAACGTTTTATCTTTTGAAAAATTGATAATAACCATTAACAAACAACTCTTGGACTGTCTATCAAAACAGGTTAACAAAATAACATTCCTTCTTCGTTCAGTTTCTTTCATGATGAAAAAAAATGATGGTAAATGCTTTTCTTACAGACATCGTGAACATCCCCTACGGAGAAATGTTATTTTATTTTCTCTATAATAATATTGCCCTGTTAAATATAAAAGAAAATAAGTGCACTCAGTACATGTGCATTAAAACTGAATGGATTATAAAGTTTCAAATCCTCTTTTGATTAGGATTTATTTTGCATGAAAAGCAAGATAAAGATCCAAAATGAGTTTAAATGCGAATACGGCTGCCTATTTATACCGGAATTACGCAAATGTTCTAACAGTTCAGTCCCGGCCTATAATTTCTATGCATAAAAAGTATACGTTTATTCTTAGTTATATTATTTCAAAATAAACCGAAAATTTGGTTTTTGTAATCTTATTTTGTATTAAAATAAGTTATTTAATTTGCTGTTGATGTACCGGGTGTTCCATTATGGATAACCACCGGCACTCGGGGGAAAAAAATTATAAATAAAGTGGCAATGAGAAAATCCTTGAAATAGATTTTAGGTTCCGCATTTTGCCGCAAGAGGGCGTAATTGACAAGTAAATTTTAAAATTTTACATACCTCCGAAAATTCCACATTAAGGTATATCTTTGATAACACCATTAAAAAGCTTGAACAATTATGCATCATTTTGGTCCTATGCTCATTGGCGTACCAACTTTAAAATGTTTTTTTTTCTAAAAAATATTCTTTATTTAAATTTTTTTGAATTCTATTCGCAATAACGCTGAAATTCCACATTAAGTTATATCTTTGGTAACACCATTAGAGGGCTTGGACAATTATGCATCATTTTGGTATTATGCTCATTGACGTACCGACTTTAATAAGAGGGGGGGGGGGGGGGGGAGCTGTTGAAAGTGTAATCATTTAAATCGCTGTAACTTATAAACGACTAATCCGATTTTAGCAAACTAAAAACTGTTTGGAAGAGAAATGTATGCACTTTCACCAATCGTATTTAGTTGTCCATAATAGTTCTAAAAAAAAATGCTAGAGAGCGCAATTTGTAATAATAACACATTTTTTGATTTTACTCCAAAATCATACGGTATAATTATGATACCATAATCGAAAAGCAGATGAAATTTGCTAGAAAAAATATTAAAACCTCTGCTCGATGTCTCCGTTATTCGTTTCAGCGTTATCCCCAATAGAATAATTTTTAAAACTTTAAATGAAGAAACGATTATATATTTTTTAGAAAAAAAGTAGGACGCCACTGATATTTTTCCATGTGGATATTATTTCGATTTAGCCTGGTCAATTCTGCATAAAAATGGTCTCTTGAGTTTTTTTCCTCAGGCACACCGTTCTTAATTAAAATAATTTTCAGGATTTTTTCATGGCCACTTTAGTCATTTTTTTTTTCCGTGTTTCTATGCCCAGTAGTTCTACGAAGACCAAGCTACTTTTAAAGATAAAAAAGCTACAGTTTAAGTTAATATGGCGTTTTTAAACTATAGACCTTTTCAAATTGCCAATGTTGGTATAATTTTTTTCGTTAGTACAACTGAAGTAGCTTGGTAAATGTATTCATATTTAGATCTCCGAATTCTATTTGAAATAAGGGTCAGTATGAGGGAATAAAGTTACCGGACCAGTCGGCTCTTTGAAGGAACGGCCGAATAAAAATGACGTTTTAAAAGCTTTTTTAAAGCTAAAAGGGTACAGTTAAGTAATTAGATTTTCATGAGATAAAATCCTTAAACTAAATTTATACAGTGGGTTAAATAGTGTGTTTGGGGTTTCACGTTCAGTAAAATGAAAAAATATTTCGTTGAATAATACATTATACCAGCAAAATTAACTACTTTATTAAATGTTTAACTTTAGAATGTTCTGGATTGAGTCGGCACATTTTTATAGGTTGATTTTTAAAACCTTTTTGGTTGTACTAACTTTTTTGTTTAAAAGTTACGCAAACAAAAATAATGTTCATTCCAATCTTTTTGTTTTTCAGAATAAACGCCTTTTGTATTGAGGCTCCTCTGAAATTTATTTTCTTAAGAGCAAACAGTAGTCGATGAGTCATCACGAACAGATAGTGCATTTTCACCACATCGTGCATACTGTACCTGCGTCTGGCGATGGCAGGCAATAAAAAAAAATGTATATACAAAATATAGTATAAACGAATTTCACAAGTGGGGGATTTCAGTGGAGATTTTGAATATAATATCGGGGCATCGTCGTAATTTTAATGGAAATATTATATTACATAACAAGTCATGAAAGTGATACTTTCCAAACGAGAAGATATTTAGCACGAGGCGTCAGCCGAGTGCGGAAATTCTCTGAGTTTTAGAATAATTACTTTCACACGAGTAGGTAATGTACATTTTTCCTACGACCACATAGAATTATTAAAAAAATCCTTTGATTTATGAAAAAAATATTTCAACACAGTGTTGAAAAAAAAATATCAACACTAGTGTTGAAATGAGCATACTTAGGATTATGTTCGACTTAATATCTGGTTTCATATTTTGTCAATAGGCTCTTTCTTTATTTGTAGTTTAACTTTTTAATTTTTTTATATTTTATATCATAGGAAGAACTAATCCTGAATTGACTTCTAGATTAACCAGAATGAAAAATATTAAATTTAATCAAGGAAAGATGCATTAAACATAAATTTAAAAAATCCACCCAACAATAAAGATTTCAATCAAAATAATTCTATAAATTATTTAATGTTTTTATAAAAAAAAAGTCAAAAATACTCCTGATGGGATTCGAACCTGTGACCTTGCGATCTATGCTAGAGCTCTAGTCTCTACGCTATAACATATAAACATTTCTTGTTTAATACATGACATTTTCTTTAGCGCGGTTTGTTTTATCTGGAAATAGATTTTTCAGTATATTATTAACATTTTTTACAATTTCAGATGGCGTATTTTCACACTCTAATTCGAAATCACTTGACAAATACATGATAAATAAGTTAAACACTTTACAATTGCTGTTTTCTAAAATTTGTTCTTTTTAATAAATATGGATGGTCTGTCAAATTGGCATCATATTTTTAAATTAAATAGTGTGCCTTGTATTTCAACTCTAGCGTTAAAAAAAGGTATCATGCGGAAAAGTAGAAGTTCTTGTGAACCCCTTAGTAAAATTTTTGTACTAAATTTTTGATTAAACAAGCCAGAAAACGATTCGTGTAGTATTGGAATCTTAAATAAGGTTTTTGAATTGTGTGTATTTATTAAATAACTAACCGTACTAATTTTAATTTAAAAAAATTTTCTATTATTTAAGCTATTTAAAAATTTGGGAGAACATAAAAGAAAACTAATTTAACTGAGGACGTATAATACAGTAATAACAATCAAAAGTATTAAGTACGTTTTAAGCTCATATACGTTCAAAGCAGATATTTTAATCATTGGTTGTAATGGAAATAAGACTCATAATAGCGAGACTAGCGAGGTAAAATACGATTGTGAAACGTTTTATTTAGCTTTGATTAGTAGATGATATATATTTAAAAATTGCAGTTTCAGGTAAAATTTTTGAACATATTTTAATTTTTCTATGACCAAAAAATAATCTTATAATAATAATTGACCAACTAATAATAGCTAAAATTACTACATTCACCCTAATATTACGTCGAAGCTTGCAGTAAATAATTACATCGCTACATTTAAAAAATATAAATGTATGTTTTAAATTCCCTTGCGTTTTCTGGCAATAATTTACTTGGAGGTCCAAAGGCCAGCACCAATGAAGATCACGGTAATTTTATTTAAAATATTTAATGTTTCATTGTAAAATATAAAACTGCATAAACAACTCTTTCTCTTTCAAAAGCCGTTATCCAGGAAGTTATTCCCGTTTTCAATCAGTTGTCCAGTTTTAGCGGGTAACCAAAAATCCATATGAATGACTCATCACATGCTAAATCAATTATATTGGAAATTGCGTTGGCTGATTCATTCATGTTCATATTAGCCACAGTCAGGCTGCTTCAATTTGCAGGATATTGACACATTCCTGTTTTCAACCCTGATTCCCGGCATCCAGAATATTTCTCAGAATCCCAATTAGAGAATGGCTTAACTTATTAGCAATGGAAAGATTTGGTTTAAATAAAATTAAAATACTATGAAGATTATATACAGGGTGTCCGGTAACTTATGGGCTGTAGAGTAACTGGAGATACTAGACATCAAACTAAGTCGATTATGTCATATAAGTTTTTTCGGATTGTTACTCGTTCTAGAGATACGGGGTGTTGAAAGTAAAAGTTTATTCTCGAAAATAAGCCATAATTCTAAAACGGTTTAATGAATTGAATTGAAAGTTGGCAATGTTATGTTTTTATGAGCAAGAAATAAGAATTTGTAAAAATTTTTAAGTTTGAAACTAGAGGGCGCTAATTGCATACACTGGGCTTCATAAGTCCATGATTAAAAAATCCCAAAAAAAATTCTTACCTGTGATTTTAGGTGTTTTTCAATTATAGTTTCTTAAAGAAGGGCATTTTCTGAGTCAAAAAGTGTACCTGATTGATCTTAATATCTTTAACGGGTTTCGAGATATTTCCCTTTAAACATCCCAAAGCATAAAAAACATAGTACATAATTAAATTAATAATACATAAATTATATACACCCTGTATCTCTAGAACAAGTAACTATGCGAAAAAACTTATATGACTTAATCGGCTTAGTTTGATGTCTAGTATCTAGTATAAGTTTTTTTTGATAATTAAAATAATAATTTAATTATGTACTATGGGTTTTGTTTAAAGGGAAATCTCTCGAAAACCGTTAAAGATATTAAGATCAATCAAGTACACTTTTTAGCTCAGAAAATGCCCTTCTTTAAGAAAGTATAATTGAAAACTTCTAATATCACAGGTAAGAAAAAAATTATAGATTTATGAAGCCCAGTGTAGGCAACTAGCGCCCTTTAGTTTCAAACTTAAAAATTTCTACAAATTCTTATATCTTGCTCATAAAAACATAACATTGCCAACTTTCAATTCGATTTATTAAACCGTTTTAAAAATATGGCTTATTTTCGAGAATAAACTTTTACTTTCAACACCCTGTATCTCTAGAACGAGTAACAATCCGAAATAACTTATATGACCTAATCGGCTTAGTTTGATGTCTAGTATCTCCGTTACTCTACGGCCCAGAAGTTATCGGACACCCTGTATTACATTCAAATATAAGAATATATGAAATGTATTCAATCCCTATTAAAAATTTACTTTTTATACTTTATGTTTAAAATTAATCATAAAATTAAACTTAAGGATCCTGGAAAGTAATAAAACATGGTTTGAGAAGAACTAAGCAAACCCACAGATCCCGGAGACAACTTTGTGCAAAGTTGCCGAACCCCAAAATTGAATATTAATGATTTTAAACTAAGAATCGCTTTTGCCCTTGTTTTAAATCAACAATTAATTATTTAAACTAAACTTTCTCTCTCTTGATTTGTAAATTTACTTAAAATTATTTCACTACTTTGGGCATACCTATAGCTATAATAAATTGTAAGGTAAACATTAAACCGACATATAAAAAAAAAACATGTAAATTTATCATTAGATTTATTGGTAATATTATGACTTTCACCTTATATTATATGAATTTACGTTATGTTGCATTGATTTATAGAAAATTAAATTATTCTGAATAAAGTATAAAATCGCTTTGTTTATACTTTATTGTGTATAAACCGAATTTTAAAATTTATTTATTAAAATTTTTTTTTAAATTTTAGAAAATACAAATTATTTTTAAACTTTGTTGTAATTTTCCAGCCTTTTCAATATATTTACCGAATTAATTATAGTGTAGTATTAAATATATTTTAAGTACCTACAAGCAATTACCTAATAGACAGTGTTCATATTAACAGTACAACAGGTTTAAACCTGCAATAAATCCATCTAAGACAATTTTAATATTAAAAGCGACTTGATCCCAATATTTGGTAGAACAGGAGGTATTAAGCCATCATTAATTATGACAATATATGAGGTTAGACGTCATATTCTGAACTTGGCATTCACCTAGTTAACTTGAACCTATAATAAATTACCCCCTCGCTTTCCTACATTATGGTTTGTTTCAAATATGATATGTCTGTTTTCAGAATTTCACAGTAGTAACCTTGACACTATTTTTAAAGTTAGGGCAAAAATTTATCTACATCAAGGATGATTTTTGTAAACATGTTTTGAACTAATAAATAAACCCATTGGAACGCGTTATTAAGGTTAACTGTCTGATGTTGTTGGGAAGCAGCTCTTCTCTGGTTTAAAGTAAATAAAAAACAAGGACATGAATATTCTCAGACAACACTGGCATTTCATTTAAACATTCCTGAAATTCTTGCTGGATGTCGTAAGGGACAACTGTTCAGTAAAAAAGAATACTATTACAAGAAAAAGTTAAATTTGTGCACAAATAAATTAATTTTATTAGTTCCTTTGTATTTACATGTTGAATTTGATATTTATTAATTTTTACTAATAAGAAATATGTGAAAATGTTAGTAGGGTCAAAAGAAGAAGATACCCTGTTTTTGTGAACATTTAGTAAGCTATTAACCTGTTTCTAGAAACATGTAGTAAGCAAGCAAATTATTTCCCACCTAAATTTGGGTTGGTTTACCAATGTTTATTTAGTTTCTATCGATACAACCTTCATACTATTCTTTTGTATTCTTATTTATTAATTTTTAGATTTATGAATGGATAACTTTTATTAAAAACAAATGTAAAAGAAATAGAAAAAATGTATTACCCCAAATTAAGTTTAAATAATAAATAATGTTATTTTAAAGCATACATTTTATACAAGTCAAAAAATCTTAATGTTCGAACAGTTTCAAGTTAATAGTTAGTTTAAGAGCTTCTTTATAAAATATTATTTTGCCAAGAAACCCGATGAAAGTCCTAGGAAATATTTTTTAAAATTTACAAATGCCTTAAAAACCATAATATTTTGTTTCCTTCTTGCTTTCATATTAAAGCTTTTTAGTATTGCAATGAGCTTATTATGAAACATCTTTTTTATTTTTTAAAGGTTTTAATACTGTTAATTATATTTTTTTATTTAGCTGATGTATGACACGGCCAGTGGCCAATTCTGACCTTTAATGAAATCAAATATACAGCGTGATCAGTTTAGGGTACGAGCATTTTGCCGCAAGAGGGCGTAATTGAGAAGTAAATTTTAAAATTTTACATATCTCCGAAAATCTCACATTAAGGTATTTCTTTGGCAACACCATTAAGAAGCTTGAACAATTATCCATCATTTTGGTCTTATGCTCATTGGTGTACCAACTTTAATAAGACGGGGGGAAGCTGTTAAAAGTGTAATCATTTAAATCGCTGTAACTTATAAAGGACTTATCCGATTTTAGCAAACTAAAGACTGGTTGGAAGAGAAATGTATAAACTTTCGTCAATCGTATTTAGTTGTCCATAATAGTTCTCAAAAAAAATGCTAGAGGGCGCAATTCGTCATGATAACACATTTTTTAATTTTACTCTGAAAAAATAAATCATATGGTATAATTATGTTATCATAATCGAAAAGTAGATAAAATTTGCTAGAAAAAATATTAAAACCGCAGCTCGATATCACCGTTCATTTCAGCGTTATCGCCAATAGAGTAACTTTTAAAACTTTAAATGAAGAAGCGAGTGGGACGCCCCTGATATTTGTCCATGTGGATATTATTTCTTAATAGCCTGGTCATTTCTGCATAAAAATGGTCTCTTGCGTTTTTCTTATACCACATGATTTATTTTTTCAGAGTAAAATCAAAAAATGTGTTATCATTACAAATTGCACCCTCTAGCATTTTTTTTGAGAACTATTATGGACAACTAAATACGATTGGTGAAAGTGCATACATTTCTCTTCCAAACAGTCTTTAGTTTGCTAAAATCGGATAAATCGTTTATAAGTTACAGCGATTATTAAAGTCGGTACGCCAATGAGCAAGACCAAAATGATGGCTAATTGTTCAAGCTTTTTAATGGTGTTTTCAAAGATATACCTTAATGTAGGATTTTCGGAGATATGTAAAATTTTAAAATTTACTTCTCAATTACGCCCTCTTGCGGCAAAATGCGGAACTTAAAAATTATTTCCAAGATTTTCTCATGGCCACATTAGTTATCATTTTTTTTTTCTGAATTTCTATGCCCAGTAGTTTCCGAGATATGGCCGCTCCGTACCCCTAACTGATCACGCTATATATAACTTAGCCTAAGAAACTTATTTATTAAAATTAAATCATGTTGTATGTAATTCATAGTGTTCATTTACTTATTCCAAACTAACTATTTTATAATATAAAGCAAACGATGTTTCAAACATTCAAATAAATGTATTCCTACCACTATCCGAAATTAAAAGATACATAATGAAGGCACGACATCGACAATGACAATAGTTATTTTTACAAACATTAATTTCACCTAGTGAAGGTTAAAAAATGTATTAAAAAATTATTACCTTGGCTAATAATTTTATCGATAGCAATACGGTTTTAGTAATTAAATAATAAATAATATATATTTAGGATATGCGTGCCAAGTGGTTTCAGTGTACGCGTTTTACTAAATATTTCCCAAAAGAGAAGGGATCATGGAATATTTAGGTGAATACGCATGTTATTACTATATCTGTTGTACTATTACCATATTGCAATTTCTTCACGTAAATCTGTTAAAAAAAGGAATAACTATTAAATATGTAATAATGAATAAATTATTATAACAAATACTATACATGCTGCATCAATAGTTTCGCATACAGGGTGGCCCATTTGTCTGACAAAGTAATATACCGTCTCTGCTATTAAAGATATCAAAAAAAGTTGATATATATATTGAAAATAAGTTCACAAACATTATAAATATAAATATAATAATTATAAATATGACATTATATTCAATTACATTTGTTTCGACTTTGCTGGTCATGGCTTACTAGAAAAATAAAAACTATAGTTTTTTTTCACCAAAATTTAAATAAAAATCGAAATATTGCCAAAACCAGTGAATTTAGGTATAGGTATGACTTAACAATAATAAAAGATACTTACAATATCTATCAGACGAGCCTAATAAATATAGGGTGTTTCATTTGAAAAAACAGAGTTATTGTATTTTAAAATTTTGTATATTTGTCAACAGAAAACACCCTGTACAAATTTTTTGGTACTTAAAGATTTAAGACAGTTTATCCAGCCCTAAACTTAAGAGCTTATAAGAAATTTTCGATTTTCGATACTGTTATTGAGAAATACAGGTAATTTTTTACTATCATGTTTTTTCCAAAATTTTAAGAATTTTGCATTTTGTTTGGCAACGTTGCAAAAAATTAAAAAACTAAATATGGCGTCATATGGATAATTTTGTAAGGAAACAAAAAATGCTAAAATATATAGGGTGTTCCATTTAAAAATATATATTTTTTTATTGTCCTACTTTTCTGGACCATCCTGTATGTTTAAAAATAATTTTAGAATATACACCTTTTTATACCTCGCAACTTTTATAAAAACTTTTTTTGATATCTTTAATAGTAGAGCCGGTATATTACTTTGTCAGACAAATGGGCCACCCTGTATATTCATTAGATAAATACCAAGAAAACTAACCTGTTTAAATAGTTATTGGGATGGTTATATACAACTTTAGTTTTTTATTATATTAATTACATATTATTACAAATCTAAGTACAAAACGAAAATCTATTTTAAATAATAATGGTTTTCATATTAATTTATTTAATTTAAATGCAAATATAATTATATGAGTAAGTTATAAATAAGTAATATACAGCGTGATTTCTAAGTTGATACTTCTTTTTTAGCTGTGTATAGAAGGCATTAAAATAAACAATATTTTAAAATACATTTTTTCAAAAAACTTAAAAATAGCCGAGTTACAGAAGTAAAAAATTTAAGTGCGGGCCTGGTAATCAAAACGTATCCCTTTACTTTATATTGTTTTTGTTCTTTTTTTGTATTGTTAGTATGTTAGTCATGCATTTTCCGAGTCGGTCGTCCGTTCTTTATTTTGGCAATTCACTCCTGTGTGTTTTTCTGAAGCAAGTTAATTTTTAATTGGTGACACGTGAAATATGGTAAAATTTGAAAACAATGAACAAAAAAATATGGTGCTAATTTAGAGTGAGTGTCTTCAAAGTGCGGCGTTTGCGTAATGTTATTCAACGGGCAAGTTAGGCAGAACCGTATTTGATCCATAGTGTAATAAATGAATGTAAGTACCTTATATTTAAGTTTAAAAAAAATGCATTTGGAAATGTTGTTTATTTTAATGCCTTCTACACACAGCTAAAAATGAAGTATCAACTTAGGAATAACCCTGTATATAATTAACTTATGTAGATTTTTAATAATATTAAATCCATTTTAAAACTCTTTTTGTAACATTCATTTTACTTATTTTGTTATAAGGTTATTACTGTTATTTTTTGTTAATACTTACTTGATATCAAATCGGGTATAATTGGGGGCCAAAAACATAACTAACCTGCAAAAAAAAGAACAATAAATTTACCGGAATTATAATTATAATTGCTAAGAAGATATTAGTTTTTAACATGTTGTTTGTGGTATTAAAAAACGAATTCGTGTAATTAATTCCAAGATTCTCAAAATTTCAAACATGTTTTGTGGCGTTATTTCCAAAAATATTTTATTTTCATTGGTTTATCGTTAAGCTGCGTTCTATTCTTTCAACGAAAATCCTCTTAAAGGGCTTTCGAGGCTTCTTTTATTTCATTTTCTTCACCACTGTCAACGTCCATTATTGTGTTGTCACATTTATTATTTACCGTTTATGAAAAAATGAGAATCAATTTTTATTCAATCAAGAACTCGTTCATAAAAAAAGAAACAAAAAGGAAAAACAATTTGGGTTTATCTCTTTCTTTCAAAGTATCTAAAGGGTCGAGTTTCTTCGTCATATTTTTTTTGCGATTATTAGCTGTAGTATTTGTTGCGTTATTATGACATGGGGACGTTATTTTATCTGTTAGTATGCCTGCAAGATTGCTGGCAATAACTTAAACATTTAGATTTCAAACTCTTTCTACTTAAAGTTATACATGAATCTTTAACACTATACGGAAGACAAATACAAATTTTCTATAATTAGAAATGAGAACTAAATAAGATCATGAACAGACATTTTTAAAACGAAAATTTTATTGTCGCCAACAATTTTATTCCAATCTTTTTAATTTGGGGCCAAATTAAGTTCAATATTTTGGAAGTAAATTACGTATTGGTAAGGTAATATTTCAATTATAAAGTAGTTCATATATTAAGTGAACTAATAAAAAAGGGAGATTAAAATGCTTGAAAGTAAAAGTTACCATTCTAAAAAAATATCGTACATCTTACGTCACAGATACTGATTTAACTTTATGGTTTTAAGAAATTCCTATAATAAAAAGTTACTTTCAAATTTAAACAAAATGAAAACATCTATCTTTAAAGATATATACAGTCGTAAAAGGTGCCTGCAGCCCAGTTTGCTCCAAAATTTTATTTATGGAAACTTGACTTTAATAACATAAAACTTCTACGATCAGCCTTTTTGAAGTGGGGTTTGCCGGGTGTATCCAGATATGATTCCAAGTTTTTAAGTAAATCGTGATTTTGTAATAAAGGCAAATTGTAAATTGTTTATACAGTTTTAGAGGGAGAAAACAAATATGATTGGTGTGTCTCACCAAATACTGTATGAGCAGCTTTGAGTTAATCCTTTCTTTCGTCGAATCCTAGCTCTACTGATCTGATGAAATAAAAGGAAAATATCTATTTGAATACATATAATAAAATAATTGTGTCCATCCGGAGACCGTAGATGGATGGATGCATTTTTAGCTACAAGAAGTGGTAATAACGGCAGAAAGCATTTTTTGAAATTTTTGACCTAAAAAAAACTGCTACAAATATTACTAACAATGGCATAAATTAACTGGACAACAACGGCCTTATGTTTTTTTATTTGTGTAATTTTTGTAGCTAAAAAAACTACACTATTCTTAACTATTTTGAATGGACGTATGTCACCCGGCGTTATGTTATATTATTCTATTCCACCTAGTTCTTGGTCATAGTCTTCCGCTTGCCTACCTACTACAGATATTTTGCGTTAAATAAATATTTTTTTATTTTCTATAAGTGAAAAATATTTTCATTGAATCGTTAAAGGGGTCAAGTTTTTCTTATATGGTCCTGTGACACAAAATATAACTATTTCTGAAGGTATGATCTTATCTAGCAAGTTTTTCTTTACATCGTTTACCTTTATAAAGCTAGGAATATTATTATTATAACCGGTATAAAAAGCCATAGCTAGGTAAAAGGTATAAAAAATATCTTTTTAATTTTTTAATTTAATGAAAATGCTTTTTAAAATTATTAAAAAGTTAATATCTCATACACAACGTTAAAATATAATTTCCTCTTTTAGAATATTAATTATAAAAGCTTTTTTATATTAAAAGCAAGAAATTAAAATGCTGCTTAGAACAACGCAAATTCGTGGATTTATTACGACAAAAATAAAACACAAAAACAATTCTAGGTATAAAGATAAGGGCTTTTTGGGGTGATCTTGTATTGCCACCTGAGTCCTTAGTCATGTAGAGCAACAAAAACGAATACATTTATAATAAAGTGGGAGAAAAGCGAGAGCGAGATTTATTTCAAAATGTGTTTTCAGTGGCGCAACGTGTAGCGCAAGGATTGAGTAACTAAAAATTTACAAGACGTCTGAAGGATCAAAAATTGTGAATATATCGAATGCGGAGTTTATTCCTTTCCGTAACCTGGATAGAATATTACTTATTGAGAAGTGTACGATTTCATACATTAAAAAGGTATTTTAAAAAATAGTTAGCAGTAAATAATGTCTAAAATAAATGACTGGAAAGCATAATAAACATCTCTGACGCCACTGTGTTTTTCACTCGACAAACCTGCTCCTGATTTATTTATCATAAAGTGTTCTGCTATGTCTTATTATACATATACAGTTATACGTGTCCGTATAAATTTCGATTTTAGGCATCCCTCTAAATTTTAAATCAAATCTTAAAAATATTTTGTTTCACTCTATCTATAGGTATATGTGTGTCCCATTATAGATGGTCACCGGCTGTACCTCGGAAACTACTGGGCATAAAAACTTAGGTAAAAAAAGTCGTAAGAGAAAATCCTGAAAATAATTTTTAAGTTCTTCATTTTGCCGCAAGAGGGCACAATTGAAAATTAAATATTAAAATTCTAAATTTCTCCGAAAATTCCTACATTATGGTATACATCATTAGAAAGCTTAGACAATTCCGCATCATTTTGATTTAAGCCTCATTGGCGTACCGACCTTGATAAGAGTGGGGGAAGCTATTAAAAGTATAATCATTTAAATTACTGTAGCTTTTAAACGACTTATCCGATTTTACTAAACTTAAGCTTGTTTTGAAGAGAAAGGAAAGTACTTTAAATTGTCGTATCCATTGGTACACGATAGTTCCTAAAAAAATTTAGAAGGAACAATTTGTAATATAAATAGTTTTTTTAAATTTTATACCGAAAACTTAAGTCATACGGTATAATTAGGACATGATAATTGGAAAGTAGATTACATTTTCAAGTAAAACATAAACCGCCGTATGGTATCTTTGTTTGCTTCGGAGTTATTTATAATAATAACAGTTTTCTTGATTTTATCCCGGAAACATAAATCATACGGTATAACTATGACATCATAATCGGAAAGTATATTAAATTTGCAAGAAAAACTATAAAGACCTCAGTTTAATATCTTCGTTTGTTTCAGAATTATTGCCAAAAGAATAACTTTTATCACCTTAATGGAGAAGTGATCGTTTTTATAGTTTCGTTGTCAAGCAATCCATGACAAAAAATATTTTTAAACTTTATGGTTGTGCAAGTTTGTTACTCATTATTTCACGGCCCAAAAACTACTTTAAAATTAATAATATGATTGGGAAAAATTTATAATTTAGGTGTAATTCTATGGTGTTTTAAAAAATGGATCTAGATAGCAGTAAACCAAAATCAACCCCTGTCAAAATTAAATTAGTTGGTAACTATTTCAATTTATTTATCTTCATGGAAACCTGCCAATTTTGTTTTACGGTTATCTTGATTAATTTTTTAAACACCATATTCGAATTATGTCTAAATTAGAAGTATTCGATGATGATATGATAAATAAGTAGTTTTGGGCCATAGGAATAATGAGTGACAAACTTACATAATCATTAAAGTTAAAAATAATTTTTTTGTCGAGGAATGCTTGATGACAACTATGAAAATAATCACATCTTTAATTAAAGTGTTAAAAATTATTCTTTTGGAAATAACTCTGAAACGAAAGAAGATATTGAATTGCGGTCTCCACATTTTTTTTTCAAATTTAATCTACGTTCCGATTATGGTGTCATAGTTTTACCGTATGATTTGAGTTTTCGGGATAAAATAAAAAAAAACTATTACTATCACAAATTACGCTCTCTAGCTATTTGATTAGGAACTATCGTGTACCAATGGATACAACAATTAATAGTACTTACCTTTCTCTTTCAAACAAGCTTAAGTTTACTAAAATCGGATAAGTCGTTTAGAAGTTAAAGCAAATGAAATTATTACACTTTCAATAGCTTCCCCCACTCTTATCGAGGCCGGTACGCCAATGAGCCTTAATTGATACAGAATTGTCTAACCTCTATAGGTTAAGGTATACCTTAATGTGATAATTTTCGGAGAAATTTAGAATTTCAATATTTAATTTGCAATTGTGCCCTCTTGCGGCAAAATGCGGAACTTAGAAATTAATTCCAGGATTTTCTCTTAGTCATTTAAATTACGATATTTGTTTCCCTAAGTCTCTATGTCCAGTAGTTTCCGAGATACGGCCGGTGGCCATCCATAATGGGACACCCGGTATATTAAATTATTTGAGCTCACTTACATAATATTAATTGAATAAGTAAAAATTACAGTTATAATTTAAGTATCGTTATCTCAAATATACTAATATATTAGATAATAAACACAGCCAGTAAGATTATTTAAAATTATACTTTGATTTAAATAATCTTTTAGTGTTAATTATTTAAATCTCCTGGAAGTCGTGACTGCTATCGCTATCAGAAAAGAACTTCTGGTTCGTTGATTTTAGTTATGTGCTAGTCTATGCCTAATAATCATATTTACGAAATTGCATGTTTAGAATTCGCCTACACCCATTGTTAAGATTAAAATTCAGTCCGCTAAGCTAAGAAATAAAATTATAGAAGGAAACACAAAACACCAACATATTCATTTACTAACTAACATAAACAAAGCTCATTGTGTATATGCACTTCTTCCTCGGAAACCAAATAAAGGGTAAACTTGGCTAACAATGGCTAGTTGAGTAATACAGGCATATAGACTGGTTTGTTGTTTACTATAACTCATTGTAAATTTAGATCTCTCAACCTAAACTTCCTTGTTATTTATAGAGTTTTGTCAACAGATATAGTGACAGATTTTCGTTTATATTATGTAAGCCTAGGTTTTGCTATCTCTTTAAAAATACAAATTTATTTTTTTTTCATCTTTCTACTTCTTTCCAAATCCGAACTTTTATGAAATGCGATGTAATAAAAATGTTTGAGTGATTTGTTTATCATTTCCCCGGTCTATTCTAGATGCAAAACGTTAAATTCTTAACTAACCTAAGCAAAAGCTCATTAGCTATGCACTTGTTTGCAAGAACGCCTATTGTATGAAATATATTTCGAGCTGCAGTGATTGTGCGTCTTTTCAGGCGTAATTTATCTTATCTCAGTTTCACAGTAATTTATAGATCCTAACACTGACATTCCACTTTGTTTTTAAGCTAAATGTTATTAATGGTGCTATTTTTCAGTGTGTTTTTTTTTGGTTTATTATGTCGCCTAAAACCATTAGCCTAGATATTTAATAATTATATGAATATGTTATTGAAAATCTTGATGAGTCCATGTTCGAATTTTAGAAAGATAAATTGTTTTATATGGCTACGGTTTGCAATGTATACTTTAAATTAAATTCTCAGTGCTAAATAATCGAGGTTAATGCAGTACAAAGAACAGGTCAGCTAAGAACACGATCAATAAAACTATCATGCATGCTTTGCCTTTATCCATTTGACAATTTCTGTTATCAGCTTTGTACGAATTTTTTTAAATAAACTTTTGGAATAATTCCATCTTATTTAAACAACGGTAAGTTAAAGGAAGTGTGAAGAAGAATTGAATCATAACTTGCAAGTTTAACCAATGGGGTTTTATAACAACATTTTTACAAGTTTTAACAACATATCAAACAAAATGTAAACACTAGATTAATAACTTTCAAATCTTCTGCTTACTAGACATTTTAATTTCTAAAAAATTTATATGCGTGCATTGTTGGGTTGCATAAAGATTTTTTAAAATAGTTAACTAACTTGCTGTTATTATTTATGAAAAACCGTATAGAAATAAATTGAGTACACTTTAAAATTAAAATGAGAATTTTTGAGTTTGTTTAAATCGGTGTAATAAATTCGGAAAAACAGGTAATACAAAAATAAATAAAATTATTTAGAAATCAAAAGAGTATTTAGTATCGAGTTGTTTCTATTTTGCCAGTTCAATTAACATTATTTATTTTACTTCTATTTTCGTTCCAAACCTGCCTTTCATTACATTTGTTAAAAATAAAGTTAATTATGTTTTTATTGAATCCTTAATTGTAACAACGAATAAATTTCCGAATCTTTTCAGGTCGAATACAAAAGTGTTTCTGCAAGAACAAAATGGCCGTTCTGGATAATAAGAATTTATAGAAGAGACAATTTCGTCAGTGTCGACATTGAGTCTACTGTGTAAAGAAAGGTCAACAAACAGAAAGGAAAATGTTTTTTCCAATGTTGTGCAGGTGCTTAGAAATTTATTACGTTTTCCGTGTTTTAGGTTGTGTGTTAGTTTTTCCAGGTTAAAACAAATTGATGATGGATCTTAAGAGTGGGTTTTCAAATAGCTGACCACCGGGCAGTGGCGTAGCCAGGGGGGGAGGACCCCCCCCCCCCCCCCCGAAATAAAAAAAAAGATTTAACATATAATTGGACAACAAAATAAATCTTTGACGGCAACGCTATCAATAACGCGCCAAATAAAATAACAAATTATCCTCCCATTGGCTACAGCTTCCGCAGAAAGAAGTTTTTCCACTTTAAAAAGATTAAAAACATATCTGAGAAACCATTCAGGCGAAGAGCGTACAACAAGTTTAGCTTTGATTTAGTATTTATCAAAAAATCCACATTGATGTATGAAATAATCAATATATTTTGTCAAAATAGGCCACGAATTACCGTTTAGTTTTAGGCAAAAAAATATGTTGTGCTTTTAGTTTATGGTTAATTTTTGTTTCTTCAATAAATAAAAAATATACCTTATTTTTAATATTTTTTGCTCAATTATGCTTATTTCACGAATACGTTTTTGTTTAACAAGTATATTATCTGTTTTATATTACCCATATTAGTGTATTTGTATAACTCACTACAAGTTTCTTTAAATATATGTATTTTTTTTTTCTGAAATTTTTTTTGATTGTCCAAAAAAAGGGTGTTTTGGGCGTGGCACCCAAAAATATGTGCGCCTCGGCGATTTGCCTGCGGCGCTGGTTCGTCGCTTTCCCTACCCATTTGGCTACGCCACTGCCACCGGGTCAAGTAAGAATACATTCTTCTGAATGTAGAATGTGTATTTTTCATGGAATGATTTTTTTAAATTTTAATTTGATTAAATTGCAGTTTTTAATTTTAAAGTCATATTTCCATTAGAAAAGAGTTAAACATTCAAATTACAATTACTGGTTCCTACTTAACTATAATAAACCATCTACCTTAATTTCATAAAATAAATGTAAAGATAAAATGCCTTAATGGTTTAATTAAACTTCTTTTCTTCTGGTGAAATTTTCAAGGTATTGATTTCCGAATAAAATATGGTATGTTATCCTGCTTCTTTGTAAAAATCAGGATAAAATACTTTGTAATAAGAAAACAATTATCTTGTTTTTCTTTTCTTTAAAATGAGTTATTTTTTAGACTTGTTTATTACTTTCTTGCTGCAAAGCAAGATCAAATATTTTTAAGTTACGTATTTTTACATATTGTTTTTTTTAATATTACGCACTAAGATAGCTAGCTAGGAATGCTTAAGCATTTTTTATCCTTTTATATTATTATGAGCAGTTTCCATATGCCAGTAAATAAATTTAAAATGTGTTTTAATATATCTGTTATATATTCATTTTGGTACCAGGTGTAGGGATTTGAAGTTGCGTTTTGGAACATATTTATTGATATCGATATTGCTTTTAATTTTAGAGAATATTTAGCACAGGCGCTTTTCTAGTTTAAACAATTTGAGCATTAACATAAAATAAATACACAATGTTGATTTTAATTGAAAATTGTTTTTATTTAGGAAAATACGATACATGCACTCTTAAAAATGACTTGATATTTGGTACTAATTTTTGTTTGTTCTCGTGTTTTCGTTACCAAAAATAACTATTTTTAGTTAGGACAACAAAAAAGATTTTTTTCTTGGTTATATTTACCAAAAAAGGATGCCATCATAACAAACAAAATATCTTGTTTTCATATTAGTTGGCAGAAATAAAATATTTTGTTTAGCTGAATGTTACATCAAGGTTCCTACAAACTTGTATTTATCAATTAAGCTTGTTGTAATAACACATTATGAATTTGTAGTCTCTATCATTTTGTTAATTTTGATTAAGATGCATTCTTAGTTACCAGAACTAACTTTTCTTTTCAAGTAAAATTATTCTTCATATGTCTAACTAACGGCATCGCTGTGAGACTTGACGCCTCTGACGGTGAGTGACATATCATTCTAGCCAAGACTGTCAGGAGGTTATGCTATGTTAGGGTGCTTTTGCTGTTCCGTGTTCATTTTTTCGTGTTTTGAAGGCAATAATTGGTCATTTTCATGGCCGTGTGGACAATGGATGTGACAATATTTGGTGTAAGTTCTTTTTGTTTATTGTCTTTCTTGTGTACGTTCTTATTGGCAGAAGGAAGTTAAATCATAAGTAAGTAAATATTTTATTTTTATCATTGGAGTTGTACATTACAACATGTACATGAGCTTTTTATAAAGCATGGCAAGGTGACCCGATGAGAAATAACTTAAAAATATTTTTTTTGGTTTGTTTTTGTTCTATGTTCCGTTTCTATAAAATAACTTCATATCGATGACTTTTTAATCTGACCAAGTATAACAAATTTCATATAGCTGTATATTTTAAATAGAAAGTCCAGGGGATATTTTTTATTTTTTAATAATCTTCGCAATTGCAAATAAGAAAATTTAAATAAGAACAATTCAGTTCTATAAAATCGAACAACCCAAAAGGTTGATTAAAATAAGTTAAAAATCTATTGTTTCTGTTTTGTATTGCATAAGTATGTATTATAAAAAACATGAGAGAACAAGGACATTGGAAATATTTTTTTTTAAAGAAACCATAATATCCCTGATAATTTATTCCAATTAGTTTACGCATACCTAATAGAGTAGTAATACCAAGGCATTTTTTTTATTTAAATGGGGACCCTAGGAAGGAGTATTTTTCGTTACTAAGTATAAATTACATATGACATTTTTTTTTAGAAATGAAACAGTCTTTTTTTAAAGTTATTTCTATTAAAGCAACTTGCTAATTTTGCCATGCGTTATAAGCAGTCCATTCAAAATTTCTAATGTGCCACTGCAATGATAAAAATATAAAATTTTTACTCATTTATGATTCAACTTCTTTCTTACAATTAAAAAGTACAGAAAAAAGATAATAAACACAATATTGTGACTACATACGTAATTGTTACTCTATGAATATTTCAAGTTTTGCCCAAATAAATGATTGCTTTGGCAATATTTGTAGATTGCATCATTAACAAAAACCATATTTCCTTGAAAAAAAAATTTCAAATTTCCATATTTACACATTAATTGTGACAACTAATAGGTATGGTTAAAAAACGGGAGTACCATATAATACTTAGTTATCCGTATATAAAATTTGTAGGTTGGGTTGGTTAACGTTATTAATTAGTTCAACAGTTTAATAACGACAATTTTTTTTGGTTGTACAGACTAATTTTTGGGTTGAGTCCGATTTCACGAAAATAAATAGTTGTCAGAACCAAATTTTAGTAATCCATACCATGTTATTTTTAAGAGTGTGGGATGTCGCTCCAGTATTTATTCTAGTCCAAAAATCTACTTTAACTCTTTAAAGAATGCCCTAAGAAGAATGTCCTTGTCTAATTTAGAGCTCATTTTCCTAGTAATTTAAGAGTTATTTAACAAAATGTTTTTTAAAATGATAAACTAGGAAAGTACACCAGCATATAAATGATTAAAAGTTTATCAAAATCATTTTATGTCAAGGTTAAGGTTAGGGACATATTTTGCATAAAATTACCTATTTAATAACACTGTAATAAACTTCCAGTTAACAAAATACCAACAGACAGCAAACATTTTTTTATTTTATTTTACACTATACAATAAATAATCTTGTTACAATATTTTAAACAAAATTAATTAATAATATTTCCAGTCGTAGGTTTTATTTTATTTATTTATTTTAATTAATGCTTATAAAGATGTTCAAGTCAGCCACCAAACAATATCCTAAACGATTAAAAAACTTCTTTGTTGCATTGACTAGTTGGTATTGCCAGATCCTATTACAAATTTTCTTGCCGAACATTTTTATAAATTTTATCTGTTGTGTGTTTCCATAGAAAAAAGGTCGTTTAAACAATCTCTGTATTTTTCCAGCGTTCCATCATTTGAAAACAAAAGTTTGATCTGCGTTCTTCATCAACTTCCTGCAATTCTTGAGGTTTCTCGTACTTATTTGAATAAATTGTATCCGTGTTTCTGTAAAACTCATAACGCAGTACTGAGTTGTTTGCCTACGATTTTTTCAAGCGTCCTAGTACTAACTATACCTTTATTTTCTTCGACATGAAGCAGTATATTTAGGTCACTATCATTATCCTTCTCTTCGGCCCTATTATTTTTAATTTTGCTTCAGAATTTAGGGTACCTTTATATTCAAATGTCTTAATTATTTTTTTGCCTGGAATGGGTTGGTTAGGAAAATTTACTGAGGACAAGTCGAATACCACTTTATAACTAGTTTTAACGTAGTACTACTTAATTATTCTAACTTTTTCCTTAACTAAAAAGCTCATAAAGATTAGAATGATATAACACACACAATTATTTGAAAAAATTAAAAACGCTGTGTAAACCTAATTATAAAGGTGATTACTGGTCTTTATAAAAGGTTCCTTTAAAATCATTACAAGCGAATATTTGACCACCTAGAAATTTATATGGGAATTCCCATGTATCCTGTACGGACGCACCACCCGGTATATGTCCATACTGAAAACCTTTTGCTTGCCAGGCAAACTTGCTTCCAATTGCGCTATGGACGCTCTAACGAACGAGCGCATTTCCTTGGAAAAAAAAATTGATTCTGGGTTTGATTTCCAGCGGTCAACCTTCTCAACAAAAAAAATCGTCTCTACGCAGCAACGCATTTGCAATTCCTATAATTTTTTAGTGTAATACTGACTGGGTTAAGAATGTATTCAACTTAAAGCATAAAAAACATCAAAATGTAATGTAAAAATAATTTTTTATAATTGTTGCATTAGTTTCCAAATAAATTTGTGTAGAAAGACACCTAAGGGTTCATTTACACTCAGAAAGTTTAGCGGCGGAAAGTACCTGCCGCCCGACTTTGTACTTCAAGTCATACGGCAAGTACTGTCCACTACTAAACTTTTTAAGTGTAAATGAGCCTTAACATTAAAAATTTTAGTTAGAGGGAATAAAATTTACAAACTGTCTTTAAAAATTTTGATATTTTAGTTCTGTTAAAAATCGTTTTTTACCGTGTTCTTTACCTCAGTTTTTCTTTACTATCCTTTTTCTATTCAATAAACTTTTTCTACTGTTGCCGCTTATTTAGTTCCCATTTTGTATGAGATTACGTACAACACTGTAGGATTAGTTCCAACATGCACACACAACAAAAATCGATAAATAGACATTTTTTCTCCGTCCTTTATGGGCACATAAAATCCTTTTGTGGAGTTCTGGAAACCCGAAGTGGCCATATTTGATAATAAGGATTCATGGGCAATAGCCAGATATTATTGCCAATAACGCAATATTAAATTTGATTTCATGTAAAAAAAGACTCGAGGAATTGGCCCCAAGAAGTTTTGTTTCAAATTGTAGAAGTGGTCGAACATTTATTACCACTCTTATAAGAAGAAAGGACACACACAGTCAACTAGCTTTTCACAATATTTTTTTATGATTATAAAACTCTGAAATATATATTCCTTTGGATCAACATTAACTTGTTTATCTTTTCCGAACAAGTCGTGCGTAAATAATAATTATAATAACGAAGAAACCCTATAAAAACAATTTCCTTTACGCTGAATTACCAGTTTTGATAACTGGCTTAAATAATAGTATTATCGTAACCAACATTGCCATTCCTTCTCTGGTTTTCATTTTTTGATACAAACGTAATTCAAAAACATCAATACGTGGGAGTCTGAATTAACATGAATATAACCGAATATTCGATTGTCACAAGTTTAATAATATTTCTGAGATTTTCCTTTCAAACTTTTAATTGAATTGTAATATACGAAGGAATTTCTAGCCGTCTCAGTTTGATGTATATATATTCAGTAAGATATTCTTGGGGTGTAATTTGTAGTGTTTTCTTTGAGTACCTATAGCTAATAATATAATAAATGGAAAACATATAGGATGTTCATTTGAAAACTTCCCACCACGGATTTATCAAAACCACTGATTAAAAGGAAAAACGCCGAGACACGTCAAAAGATGTGCCAAAGGGGACAACTTTTTAACTAAAAACTACTTCACCCCCTTTTACCCTCTGCCCTCCGGGGTCAACCCCTTAAAACTTTTAAATAACAAGGGGTATCAAGTAATAGCTTGTTTGAAAGGTCTTTCAAAGTGTTTTATTTTGACGTTTGATTTTTTTTAAATCGGTCGATTCGTTTTCGAGAAAATTAGAAAAATCTTTATTTATCTTAATTTGTTTAGATAGAAAACAAAGACACGAAAATATCACTTTTTATTTGAATAAGTGTTCAAAAACCAACATAAACAGCAATTCGGAAGATTATACGTGGCAGCAACCAAATAACAACCAGCATTTTTTTCTTCCTTCTTTTCTTTTCTTTAACACAGATAACATGGGCGAACTGTATTTATTCTTATACCTGTTTAGTTTTTTATAGTTGTTGCTAAATTTACTCAAACTGGATCTGTTGCAAATAAAAAACGTAATCATCGTAGAGTTTTGGATAAAGCCTCTCAAGTTGAAGTTTTGGGTCATTTTGGCATAAATCCTAATACTTAGTCATTACGCAAAATATCATTGTTTGGCCAATAACGGGCAACATTTTGAACACTTATTGAAATAAAAAGTGATATTTTTGTGTTTTTTTCTGAACAAATTAAGATAAATAAAGATTTTTCTAATTTTCTCGAAAACGAATCGACCTATTTAAAAAAATCAAACGTCAAAATAAAGCACTTTGAAAGACCTTTCAAACAAGTTATTACTTGATACCCCTTGTCATTTAAAATTTTTAAGGGGATGACCCCGGAGGGCAGAGGGTAAAAGGGGGTGAAGTAGTTTTTGGTTAAAAAGTTGTCCCCTTTGGCACATCCTTTGACGTCTCTCGGCGTTTTTTCTTTTAATCAGTGGTTTTCGATAAATCCGTGGTGGGAAGTTTTCAAATGAACTCCCTGTATATTATTAGTATATGTAAAGCAAAATGTTTGATTCAAATTACTACCAAATATAGAAAGTGCACAGCCTAAATAAAAAATCAACAGCAAACTATAGCTTCTTTATTAAAATTAAACTTTGAATTTATAATAAGTAGGTATATCATATGTTCAAATATTGTTGAAGCGAATTAGTAGAAATTATTTTTTTTTTTTTTATTTCTTGACTTAAAATATAACATGTATAGTGCAATTAATACCCTTAAGTAAGACCTTAGTTAAATTTAATCAAGAAAATATTTGTAAAATATTTAACTCATTATCGGCATATCATCCTTTTAAATATTGTAAACATTGAAAAATGCATATCATAATTTCTTAAATTTTTACAAAACAAAGGACAGTGTAATTTGCAACATTTTATTGTGGAAAAATGAGATGTTTTACTTTTTAAAAAGTCATTATTAAAGGAAGCATGATATTTTCTTAAATAAAAATTTTTGTTTAACCTTTCTTAATTTTGAGGAAGCAGCCTCAAGCCATAATCTTGGTTATTTTTTAAATTGCAAGCCCAAATAGTTGCGAAGCGCTTTATTAATAAAATTGTCTTAGTATTCTAAAGTTGGGAAGTAAAGAGAGTTTTAATTACTTTTTTGTCTCTGATACAGTAAGAGTTATAAAAGTAATTAAAAATAGTATCAAGGCTGTTTAAAAGTTTATAGATTTATAATTCTTATTTAAGCTTAATTGTCCCACAGAACATATTAATTTAAATTACTTAACTTATGAATAAAAAATTACTTTAAAATAAATTGCCACTCGAGTAAAAAATATCTATGGGTAATTAAAAAAAAAAAGATTTTTATTACAAAATAACTTCTTGCTGTCGAAAATGAATTAACTAAGTGCTCAAAATTTTGACAAGAGATATTAAAAACTAAATTCCGTAAGAAATTTATTATCAATGATAATTTCTCTTTTTTGTAATAAGATAATAAATGCAGAAACATGATAAAGAATTCAATAAAATAGTTCCAAGTTCCAAAATACCAGGAACCCCTTCACTTAATAATTTTGCTCAAAACAAGAGCATTTTTACTCTTCCCTGAATGTGCGATCCCTGGGGTAAACCGCCCGAGGAATATCCAACAAAAGCAAGAAAATCCCGAATGTCAAATTCTAAGAAATAGGGAAAATTGTTTATCCTAAGCGGTTGAATTTGGAAACTTTCTCAGAATTTTAACTTTAATAATGTTTCCAAGCATTTAGAATGAACGTGGTTAATTATTTCGATAGTGTTAAAATTTAATTAGTTTACTATTAACATTTATGTCCAAATAGTTAAAACCATTATCTTTATGAATGACAGAAGTGCATTGTCTTTATTTATTTTAAATCACAACGTTTCAACTGGTAAGTATCTCCAGTCGTCTTCAGGTGAGTACTAAATAAGTACAGTAACTGCAGCTTTATTTATACTACCTAGATGTACTGGAGCATAACTGAGATGGGTGCGATCAGTTCGGGCGCTGTATTCTTCTAAGATTACATCTCATGGGATAGCCATTTTTGTTGAGATCGGTCTTGATGTAGTTAGTTTCTTCTTTGAGGGCTTCATCTGAATTACAAATAGTGATTGCTCTATCCACAAGCGTTTTAACACTATCGAAATAATTAACCACGTTCATTCTAAATGCTTGGCAACACTATTCAAAGTTAAATTTCTGAAAAAGTTCCCAACTTCAACCGCTTCATTCAATCATCTAAATATTCTCGGTACATAAACATTCACTTTTTTTAAAATACTTGTATTTTATAGTAGATATTTTAAATCTCCGGTCCATCTTTGACAATAAGAGAAAAAAAATGTCATTCAATTCCCTTGTGATTAAAATAATTTTAATTTTCTTCGTGCCCGAAGTAGGACCTGTATGATATACGTTTTTAATAAAATCAATACCCTTTTAAGCTAGAATTTTACTATATATCAATTTATTGCAGTTCATTAGAAATATACAGGGTGTCCCACCGGGAACTGAATCGATCTATATATAGAAAACTATACATAGGAAAATTTTGAAAATTTGACAGTATGCTGATGCTGATGGGGGCGATCGGGCTAAAATATATTTTTATAATGGTGGCACTTCCGCTTATACCTGAAGTAAGTGTCAACTTGCTTATTTTAAATGGGATACCCTATATATTATTACATTTTTGCATTCTTGCAAACTTACCCTTATTTTTAATGCTGAATAAGAAATAATTATAAAATTTGGGTGTTTCTATTTGAAAATCTAGACTTTTTGCAGTTGTTTCAATTTCATTTATAATCTTATTTTTTAAACACCCTGTATTAATAGTTATCAAAATATTATAAAAAATGTATTAAAGTAGGTGCTTTATAACAATAAATCCCACTTACTTTAAATAAACAAGGCTTCTTTATAGAAAAAAATGTTAATTATTCTAAGGCTTGCAAACGTCATTTTTGACATAAAAATTCAAATATGTCAAAAACGTTTAGACATAGGTATAGGACATGGTATACGAAATCTGCCTAGAATCTTGCGTAGAATGCAAAAATGTAATAATATATAGGGTGTCTCATTTAAAATAAGCAAGTTGACACTTACTTCCGGTATAACTGAAAGTGCCACCATTATGAAAATATTTTAGCCCGGTCGCCCCCATCAGCATCAGCATACTGTCAAATTTTCAAAGTATTCCTATGTATAGTTTTCTATATATAGATCGATTCGGTTCCCGGTGGGACACCCTGTAGAGACGTAATAAAACATATAATGTTGTACTCCGTCAAAATAAAGCGGATAAACAAAATCTTTAATTAGAAATTATCAAGTTAAATTGTTTCTTGGTTTCTAGTTAAATATGTGGTTTGAGTGAGGGTTCTTCGTGAATTAATGTTAGTTATTTCGTAAGTTGGGCGAAACACTTTGGGTGGATACTTGGGGAAATAAAGACTTTTTTTAGTAAAAATACCAGAATATTCTTAAACATTTTAAAATTTGTTTTAGCATTTTGCTGCTTAAAATTATATTTAACTAACGACTCCAACATCCATGACTTTTAAATTTAAATACTGTGAAATTGACTCGGTGATGCAAATTTCCTGAGTGCCAATTTACTATGTTTATCCAGCACTTTACCTAGATCGAATTCAAAATTATATGTATTTGTAGTTTGAGAACTTCGTGTTCTTCAATTTTAACTTATCAAATACTTTGTATTTTGGGATCTATATTAAAACATAAATATATTTTTGTATAATTATTACCAAGAGCTTATTTAGTTCTACTGTAGCCAAACGGATTATTGTTTAATTTCTATATTTCTTCTTTAAATTAATTAAAATAACTTCCCATTTAAGATTAGTCATATTATATTACAACAAAATAAAAATGTATCTTGAAAATTTAAATATTTAGAACTCATTTTATTCTATAAAACATTGCCACGTTTTGTTAGAACTAATAAGGCGATTAAAAAAAATTAACAAATAACTAGATTAGCTTTTCTGCCGACAAGTCATTGTGTGCTTTCACTACCAAAAAGTTTAAAACTTTCTATTTTTACAAATCAGTACCTTTTTTGCAAAACTTGACATGTCCATTTTATGTAGAATGAATAAAAATTGATAAACATTTTGTTTGTACCTTAGATTTGTTTTGATTTTACTGGTACCTGCCGTTTCTGTCAATAATAAAAGAGGTACCAGTTATAAGTGATGTTAACTTGTTGTCAAATAAAAAAGAAATGTTTTAAAGTTAATACATGACCTGGGCTATTTATTCATAAGTTCACGAAGAAGCCTAGTGACCTGAAGCTTACGAGCAGACGACACGGGCCTCGACACATTTAATGTTTTTTGGGGCATTGGAAGGATATATAAAAATATTAGGCAAAACTTTTAGACTCGTTTAGTTTTGCACAGATAAAAACCCTAATAAGAATCAATCGGACTTGTTCACTTTTGTTTTAAAAGGTTCCAATTTTATCCTGTAGGTGACTTGTTCAGTTGTGCTGGTCTTTCCATTATAATAACTACGAGATTTGTGAAGTTTTGTCAAAAAACTTTTATAAAGTCGGTTTAGCTTAACACTTTGTAAGAAAATTCGATCCTAACTCATTTTCGGCCTATAGTGGACTTGTTAATTTTTGTACATAAGCTACTAAAATACTTTGTTTAACTGAGTTAGTGAAATAAAGGAAAATAGCTTAATTTTTTAAAAGAATTACTAAATAATATTAATTTTACAAGAAACAGAAAAGTAACATAGATGATACAATCTATAATAATGAATATAATACATTTAACGAATAACATGAGCGACCATAGCAAAGTGATCGGTAAAGTAAGAATACGGAGGCAAACGATTAAGGTGGTTTTTATTTAAACATAACTTAAAAGAGCTGGAAGAAAGAACGGGTATACATACAGGGTGATTCCTAAGTTGATACTTCTTTTTTAGCTGTGTATAGAAGGCACTAAAATAAACAATATTTTCAAATACCTTTTTTCAAAAAACTTAAAAATAGTCGAGATACAGAAGTAAAAAATCTAAGCGCGGGCCTGGTCATCAAAACGTAGCCTGCTTTACTTTAATTGTTTGTCTTATCTCTTATTAGTCATGCACTTTACGGGTCGGTCGTCAGTTATTTCGCAATCCGCTGCTGTTAAATTGGTGACACGTGAAAATGGTAAATTTAAAAACAATGAACTAATAGATATGGTGCTAATTTACTGTGAGTGTCATCAAAGTGCGGCTGTTTCTTCGAGATTATACGCAGAACGCTTTCCCTTTCGGGCTTATCCTAGAAGTTGTTTTAATATTATTCAACGGTCAAGTTGGGTAGGACCGTATTTGATTCATAGTGTAATAACTAAATGTAAGTACCTTCTTTTTGAGTTTTTAGAAAAAAGGTATTTGAAAATGTTGTTTATGCCTTTTAAACACAGCTAAAACAGAAGTATCAACTTAGGAATCACCGTGTATATAAAAATGTCTTAATAAATAATTTTTATATACTCAATATATTTTTTTATTTGTTTAATCCTTTTTCAAAATTAATAAAAGCAGACGACTATTTTTTTAACCAATAATATTTTTTTTTAAATAACTTTTTAAAGAGAAAAGTAAGATTCTATGTACTATTTGTTATATATTAAAAAATAAAGCTTGACATTGCAATATTTTCAGCTTTTTAAAGACCCTTAACAAATAGCGAGTAACATTGGTAAAATTATTTTAAATTTTTATGCGGTAACTTTTATAATAAATCTACATAAACGTGCTTTTGTAGTTAACGCTGACCTATAAACTAACTACGTAACCTTCGAATATGTTAACGTTTATTAAACCAGTAACCATTTTTCCGATATATGCGAGAAAATAATTGGACAATCATACCCTTCAGGGTGCTGACAAATAATTTTAGGTTATAATAATTATTAATTAAATCATATTAATTCATTAACTTAATTACACTAAATTGTGAATATAACCTCTTTTAGTCACAAAGTTTATAATCTAAGTAGATCATCTCATGAATATAATTATTATAAAGTATAGGAACCAAAAAGAATATAATCTACTTGTAAAGCTACACTGTTAAAAAGAATAATATACAAGTTCTTTGTAAAAGTAACTTTCTATAGGATTTAGGGATGCAAAAAAAGTATCGATACTTTTTGCGCAGTATCGAGTAGTTTTAGCATCGATACTATTTTACCGATACCATCGGGGTATCGATACTTTTTGTGCGGTATCGAAACAACAAATACGATTTTAGAAGTCACTTTCTTGATGCGAAAGAAGTTTTGGCGACAGGGAGAGCGATTTTTTTTTTAGAAGTCACATAGGATCAAAGAGAATTTGTTCTCTTTATTTTTAAAAACTACATAGAAAGTTTTGGGTTTTGTGGATTTAGTCACCTCTGGTTTTGGTGATTAGAACAGTTTTTTGATTAGGTTTAATACCTTAAAGTATCGATTTTTAAAAGTATGGACGTCGGACCGATATTGATATTTTTTGAAATTTTTTAAATCCAGAGGTATTTAATATTGGTTGTAAAATTATTTCAAGAAATGCATGAAAAATTAAAAATCACCACCTGAAAGTCCCTTATACTAAAAGGTTGTATTTCGTGTAACATTGTTAGATATTAAAATCCAATATGTCACCACCTGCCAACCAGTCTCGAACTCTGTTGTTCTCGTCATTACAGGATAGCTGGTGTTCATACCATACCAAACGAAAGTTTCTATACTAAAGCAACATTCTGGGGTTGTATATATAGCCCGCAGCGCCATCTATCGGTAGTCTCACACCAAAAAGCCAA
The DNA here is from genome assembly GCA_935413205.1 of Polydrusus cervinus. NCBI lineage: Eukaryota > Metazoa > Arthropoda > Insecta > Coleoptera > Curculionidae > Polydrusus > Polydrusus cervinus. The sequence goes on from OW284520.1 coordinate 6,180,045, forward strand.
AAAAGTGTAAGTTCAAAAAATATTTTCGTTTTAAATACTGTAAAAAATAAATTGCTGTAATTAATTTTGCATTATAAATAGCGGAAGAACATATTTTTGGCTAATTTTTATAAATGTTTTAAATTTACAACATCCGTAAAGAAATGTTGCTTACCCCTGTAAATATAGCTTATATTTAGCGAAAAAAAATAATTCCTGATTATATAGCGTAAAATTACAGTAAATATATAATTTTTTACAGTGTAGAGATATTTAAGAAAATATACATGGCTATGTTAATTTGTGTATAAATATATAAAATGTTTAATTTTTTAAAATTATCTATACCCTATTATTTATGCCGAAGTAAAGATGCTGTTGTCAATAAAAGTACAAGAAATTTAAAAATCTGGTTGTGTATTGGCCAAGGTTTGTTTACCTAGTATCTCAATACAGTATAGTTTATAATTTTTATTTTATTTTTTTTTTAATTTTTGGCTCATTGGTAATCTAATTATTTTCTGCAAAACAAATATTTTACTATACAAATAGGTTTCCCACAACTTGAACCAATTAAACATTCCATATTATTATAATAACAAGTTCAGGCGTGTTAAATGGGTTAACTCGCTAAACAAAATTTCAGTTTAAGAGCAACTTATCTTTTATTAAATTCAACTCTATTATTTTTGGGGGTAGATTTAACTCAATTTTCAAAATTTCTTTAATATTAAAGGACGTGCAAAGCGCACTGCCACTTCTTTATCGATTTCCTGAGTATAGGCGGTAGAAATACTTTTCCGACGAATATTTTTCTCCTTTCAAATGCTATAATCTTACTAAAAAACTCTAAGGTTTCTTATAAGGACTTGCTATTATTGTATCATAGGTCATCTTGATTCAAATGTGCTTTGATCAACAACAATGGGTTAGTTTATTGCTTAATATGACTGCATTGCTTATAATTATTTTATAAAAATGTATTATTATGTTTTGGCAACATATTTATTTAGGCTTTTGATTGATGATTGAAATAGTTTTTTTTGAAACAAATATGATAATGGTAGAGGAATTTAATTTTTTTTTATTGGATTACCTTTACATCAATAATGGTTTAATAAAACATTATTTTTGTTTGTGGAAAGTATTGTTCAAAAGGAAGGCACACATTGGAGGAACTCGAAGTTTTTTAAAATAAAAAATATATGTTAGTATGTATTAAAATAAAAATCATGCAATTTGTAATTTACTGCAATAATTAGGTAAACTTTTAGGTAAAAACCATTATAAACGAACTATTTTATATCTATAGTGTGGGTAATGTATAAGATATTAAGCTAATAGTTGTAACATGCAGGAACAAGTACCTTTGCTTCTTTTTTTATTCATATTTTCTTTATATAATGAAGGAACGGCGCAAAATATGGTTTCCCGTAAAATTCGTAGCACTGAGGAAACACTGCCCACTTCATTTAAAACTTTTTAAAAAATCTTGTTGCGGTAAAGTAATGTTTTTAGGCGATAGAAGGAAATGTTTTATGCCGTGTAGTCTACGGGACCGTCAGCGCTATAACTACAATTTCCACTGGCTTTTGTGTGCGACTGCCTCAGCTAGGGACGGATCGAAATTCCCTAATTTTCTACCAGGGAAGTATTCGCCCTCGACTCTGCGCCATACTGGGTGAGAAAGTTTTCATTTTTCTCTGACGGGTTTTTGGCACCGGAATCCTCTGTTGATTTCTCTTAATGTTTCTTTTTAATGGAACAAAGTTTGGCAATATATTTTTGGTTTATTTGGCTTTGCCAAATAATAGAACTGTCAGGAAACCTAGACTGGAGCTGTTTTAAAGTAGAACAACAATACAGTGTGAATATTTTAACTGAAATAAATTCGGTGACAAAGAATCCTTTTATTTATTCTACTGAAATAGCCGATACTTGATGGAAATTTCTATATAACGTTAATGAGTAACAAAACTGTTATAATTTTCACTATTTATTTTAAATTGTCAGAACAATTGTTTCGATACACAGAGTCTTCGTCAGATGGTCTAATCTAACTCAGATGGTCTAATCTAACTGAGTTAGATAGACCATCTGACGAAGACACTGTGTGTCGAAACAATTGTTATGGCAATTTAATATAAATAGTAGAAATTATAACAGTTTTGTTACTGATTAATATTAAATCCTTTTATTATTTGAAAAAATTATTCAAAAAAATATTACCCTTTATTCAGTCATGGCAAATAAAGCAACCTTTTTTGAATGTATGGATTGTGATCACTCATGGGAAAAGGCATACAAAATTGCAAGCAACTGCTTCTTACTTCTTAATTTCCGTTACCTGATGAGAAAATATTCGATTTCTTAAATAATGTTGGAAATGTTTCACCACTGTATAAAAGTTGGTTACATCTTTAAAAATATATCCAGAGGTATTTAGTCGAGACTAGACGTTTGCTGATCCCTCGATATTGTACCGGGTGAGTCAACGATTGCGGGGAGTAATTTTATGCCTTGAAGATAAAATTTGTCGACAATAAACTTTTATGTATATTTATATATACATTCAGTGGTCCAGAACCGGTACTCGGAGTACCAAGGTGCACAGTACGAGACGCCATAAAGCGATGGACCAGGAGTAAACACAAAATCCACTGGAGCAACAGACAGGGATTACACCACAGCAAAAACTTTATTGGGGATCCAAACCCAAGACTTACGAAACAGTTGCTTTAAATGAACAGGAATCAGCTGAAAACGATTATAGGAATTTTGACAAGACACATGGCTGTCAAGAACCATCTGCACAGAATGCAACTGTTCAATGAAGACCTTGACTGCAGATTATGCGGACAAGACAGGGAAACTGTACAGCACATAGTTTGACATTGCGAGTCACTAGATCGGAACAGGCAACAAATACTCGGACAACCAAAACTGGAACCAGACGACATCGTTACCATCTCCCCGGTTGACCTATACAAACTAGTGCAAAGAACTGGGATCACGGAATGGGTGTAATAACCAAACAGGCTGAGCACAATACGCTAGGTTAGGTTAGGTTAGGTAAGGGTGGCAGACCTTTGGTTCTGACCAAATAGTCTCACATAGTCCTATTAGGTCCGTTGTGATACCACACGTATTCCGTTCACATCAGATCTGATGGTTAGTGCGGCATACACCGCAGAAGGATTTTAACACCTTATTCAAACCAGCCACTACTATTCAGAAACCTCAGTCGTCCAAGTTGTAAGTTGCTTAGTTCCTCCAGGCTATCGAAAAATGGTTCACTCAGAGCAGTGATTCTTTTGCTGGCGAGGCCAGGGCATTCACACAGAAAATGTTGAATACTTTCTTCCTCTTCCTTATCTCTGCAACTTCTGCAGAAGTCGTTAGTGGGTATTTGCATACGTTCGGCAAGTCAACCGAAGAGGCAATGTCCGGTAACAAACGCAGTAATATTTCTCACGTCTTTCAGACTGTGCCTCAATAGTTTTGGGGTTCTCTTTTTATCGAATGTGGGCCACAGTTGCCTGGATGTACTACAGGTTATCAACTCTGTCCATCTGTTCTGTGCAAGCTGCTTGGCCGTTTAATCAATCTCCTCTTTGACAATTCCCAATGGTTTGTTTACCGTATTGTCTGCTAGTTTAGCTGGCATGCCTGCGCCCTCTCTCGCGAGCGCATCGGCAGCCTCGTTGCCATCTATTTTGGAGTATCCAGGAACCCAGCACAGAGTAACCCGATGTTGGTTGCCAAGTGTGCATTTGACGCTGCTGGAACATATTGCCTTAATTGCCGCCTGACTATCACTGAAGATGGTGATTGACGAGGCTACTTTCAGGCCAAGGTGTTCTTGCAGGATATTGACCGCCTTCTTTATGCCCCAGTTTAGCTTGGAGCTAAACCTAACCTAATACGCGCATGGACGGACCCTCGGAAAAAAAATGTTATAGGTTTTAATATAGTTTATTTACCAGAGTATTCATAAACTTACAAAGACTGGCGATAATAATATTTTGGGTAATAGAGGAGTTTTGTGCTTCCATTCTCTTAGTTTCACACACACAGTCTTTCGATTGGTAAGTGTCGACTAGTAATCGTCTTAAGGCAACCGCTGTATTTGTTTCTTGGAAATATACTGAGAGCCGCGGTCTGCACTTTAATTCCATTATCACCCTGTATATGAGATATTTAAGCTTTAAGCCAGGGGCACTAGTTTAAAATCTACGGCTCAATGCTGCAGATCAAGAACTAAAACGTAATATGCTATAGCCCTCGGGGTTGCGTGTTTGTTGTTTCATATTTTAATATATTTATTTTCTATAATTATTATGAGTACAGTCATATATATTGTTTTATGGTAGTTTTATCAGCTTTATAAAAAATGAGTTCATATTACTGCCAAATTGGAAATTGTGGAGTTTTTGTCATAATGCAATAAAGCCAGGTTACTTTGTAGCCTAAATATTACAGTAATGTTGTGTAAAGAGAAAATGACGGATTTATTATAAAATGTAAATCATATTTCACATAATTATGAAAATCTTGTGTATACAATATTATATTAAAGCTTAATTCCTATTAAAACTTAAAATGCGGATCTTCTTGGGCCGCATTACAAAAAAAAAGTTATTTTGATTAAGAAAAAAAGTCTAAGAGAAATATATAAGTTAATGAAAACCATAAAAATATATACTATAGTTTATTGTAATAATACTCAAAATTATTTTTTAAATAAAATTACCTTTTTGGCAATCTCCAATATCTGTTGAGTTGAAATTTAAATATTTTTAAAATATTTATTAATAAACATTGTAAGGATTCGGGCTAAGAGATCCCAATGTGTTTGGTCTAATTTAATGTATACCGGGTGCCCCATTATGTATGGCCACCGGACGTATCTCGGAAACTACTGGGTATAGAAACTCAGGGGAAAAAAATCGTAATTAAAGTGGCTAAAAGAAAATTCTGGAAATAATTTTTAAGTTCTGCATTTTGTCGCAAGATGGCGCAATTGAAATTTAAATATTGAAATTTTTAATTTATCCGAAAATTCCCCTTTTAGGTAACCTCATTAGAAAGCTAAGACAATTCTGCATCATTTTGGTTTAAGTCTCATTGGCGTACCGACCTTATTAAGGAAGCTATCGAAAGTGCAATCATTTAATTTGCTGTAACTTCCAAACGACTTATCCGATTTTAGTAAACTTGTTTGGAAGAGAAAGGGAAGTAATTTTAATTGTCGTATCCATTGGTACACGATAGTTTCTAATAAAATAGCTGGAGAACGTAATTTGTGATAGTAACAGTTTTTTTGATTTTATCCCGAAAACTCAAATCATACGGTATAATTATGACATCATAATCGGAAAGTAGATGTTTTAATAGTTTGTTGTCATCAAGCCGAACTGAATAAGGTATCTTAAGGTTTAAAATGTTTGTATATACGAATATTGTAGGTAAAATAGGTACCTAACTTATTTTGTTATTTGTTATCTATCAGCTTTACTCAATTTTGATTAATTCCCTTTGCGTTACTATAGACGTCAATGTCACACGAAGGCTACTTTTAATTACCTTAATGCTTCATAGGGTTTTCCTTAATGAGTAAGTACATAAAAAATAATTACTTTGCTTTTACGAATGTTACAATAGGAAAATCATTATCCACAGAAATTTTTTGATTGGTTTTCTATTCTCAGAATGTTAAAATAATGAGAAATCTGTGGGTGTCGAGCATTAATGCCATCCTAATAAAACCTCAATAAAATAAAGGCGTTGCAACTCATTTCGTGCGACCCACGCAAAAAAATATCTACAAGGACACTAATATTTAAAAGAATAAAACGATTTTATTTCATTTTTATTCGATTATGAAATTGGGTCATTTATGTAAAATTGATCGAAATTTGGGTTATGTTTTTTTATATATACGGGGTGATGCATCGTGGTTGGAAACATAGGCAATCCCATGCAAGTAAAAATGAATTTTTTAACTGCTCCAAATTTTTAAACCTAACACTTTTATTAAGAACATTTTTTAAATGCCCCCTAAGGAAGAAGTCGTTTGGTGAGAGGTCAGGAGACCTAACTGATCAATTAACTGTTGAGTTTGGACCGACAGCATGCCCATTAAAGGTATTATTTAGTTATGCGAAATGTGAATCCATTTGGAACCAAATTTTCATCAGCGACTTCCTCCAGTGCGTGTCCAATTTGATTTCTTGATATGTTGTTTCTTGATTCTAAATATGTTGGAGCCGTAAGATTTTCGTCAATAAAAACTGGCTCAATGATACGATGTCAAAAAATTCCTGCCCACTTTCTGAGGGTATTGGGTTCGACTGCATGCAAGATGATGTTCATTTTGTAGAAACCGATATTTTTGCATATTCGATGTAAACGTGCAAATATTTTATAAAAAATATCTGTTGTTGTTAGCTCGCTCCATCATTTTTAAACACAACACAAGTAATATTCGCTCTTCATCCCCTTAAAACAATTCTTGATATTTTTGATACTTATATAAATTATATTTATGCTTTTTTAAAGTTCGCAGTAAGGCAAGGGCCTATCGACACATTAAGCACCGGTTCCTGCAGATCACCGAAGTTAAGCGGTGTCGAGCGCGGTTAGTACTTGGGCGGGTGACCGCTTGGGAACACGGCGTGCTCTTGCCTCAGGGAAGAGTGTAAAATGAATCGACACCTAACCATCCTATTCACGCCGGACAGGCCGGATAAAATCGGATATCTCGTAGGATGAAGGTGCCGTTTCACACTCCCCAGTCGGTAGATCACATTTATGGTCGATGACCGGTTCAAGATGGCCTACGTAGTCGGCGAACCGTAAGTAAAAAAAAAAGTTCTAGTGCTGATATTTTTATTTTCTTCGACGTGAAGTAAAATATTAGGATCTCTATCGTTGTTTCCTTGAGCTCTCTCATGATGATGTGCTGTACATTTGCAGTTGTTGATTACAGTGTCTTTCGCCTCAAACTTAGTAATAACTTTTTATATTGCCGACTTGGTAGGAATGGGTCTATCAGGGAAATAAACTGAAAACATCAGATACAATACTTAAGCTTTTCCTGCATTTCAATGAAAAACTAACCGCAATACCATTCAAATAAATTAAGATCGGATTGTCCAAATATGTTTAACCTTCGCATGTATACTTACACACAGAGACCCTAAAAAGTATCCTTACAACCCCGCTTTAAAGTCAACAGGGGAGCAAATATTTGGACTTGCTTGGGATTTCCTATGTTTCCAACCACAATACACCACCCGATATATACATATACAAGGTGTGTCATAATTATAGGTACGCAGTAAAACTGCAGATTTCTTGGGTAAATTATTGCGATTTGGCCAAGCCATAGCTTAGTATAAAAATTGATAATAAGCACGGGGAATTTTTTTTCGATTTTCCTAAGTAACTTTTTTCTTAACCAATATTTTAATATGAAATTTTGTGATTGGGGATTTTTCGAGGCGACGAAATCGAATTTGGGAAATATTCTTATATAGATTGCAGAGGGCGCTCTCTGCAGCACTCTGAATGCACAGAATCAAGTGTAACTTTTTAGCGCCTTAGTGTATTTATGTTTTTATTAAAAATATCAGTTTTCTCTTCAATTTTACGAAAAAAAGGTGCACTATGTAAATGGCACTACGAGTAACGGTTTTAGAAGTTAAAAATGCCTTCACAAGAAAATTTTAACGGAATTCGAGCACATCGACTATATTTGTAAGTGTAGCCAAATCGCAGGCAGTGAGAATTTTTAGAAATCTTTACGACACCCGAGCAGGAACAGGAATTACTCTTTAAAAACACCCACAATCTGACAACTCACAAGGGAGTTTCAAAGCTCTTTCATTGCATTTGTTTTTATCAAAGCCTACTTTGAAAAATTTCACACTTGTCTTCTCATCTCAATCAAAATTTATAATGCATTAGAAAACAGCAAAAGAGTTTCAAATAAAAAAGTTTCCCTTTCTTGATTCCCACAAAAAAGATTCTATTCACTTTTGCTCTAATATGTCAACTACCTGAGATATTATCTAAAGTTGTCAAAACCGTCAAATGTTTCAAGATTTTTGGAATTTTTTGAAAATCCATTTTTTTTTATTTTATTCCTAAATCATACACTTAACGACTAAAATGCGTGTAACCAAAAAGTTGTATTTTTCATAGATCTACAATATTTATTTATGAATATTTTTCGTAACTCTTACCGTTTTCGAGATATTTATTAAAATATATTAATTTTTTTTTCATTTCATAAAACCACAAATATCTCAGAAACGAAAACCTTTACAGAAACCAGTTTTAAATAAAAAAGTTTCCTTTTCTTGTTTTCCACAAAGAAGGTCTCATTCACTGTTGCTCTAATGTCAACTAACGGAGATATGTGTCAATGTTGCCAAAACCATAAAAAAATTCGAAATATTCAAAAAAATTTCTTTCAATGTTATTACTTTTTATGACTTATCTCCCGTATATTTACATGAAAATGTCATATTTTTCGATTTACAAAGATTTTCAATATTCCGAATTTTTAGGAAAATCCATTTTTTTCTTTTTACTTTCAAACCATAGACTTAACGACCTAAATGAATATAACCAAAAAGTTGTATCTCTCTAAGATCTACAAAAAATTTTTATATATATTTTTTGTCACTCTTACCTTTATCGAGATATTTAATAAAATATATTCATTTACAAAATTCCCAATCACAAAATTATATGTGAAAGTATTGGTTAAAAAAAAAGTTAATCAGAAAGATCGAAAAAATTTCCGTCGGACACCCTGTATCTCGGTTATCACTAACTTTTGAACTAAGCTAAGTTTGGCCCAATCGCAATGATTGTATCCAAGAAATCTGCAGTTTTATTGTGTATCATTAATTATGATACACCCTGTATATTAGAAATAATATTTTTCTACTAACAATCAGATTTTGTATTCGGGATTGTTTAATATTTATAAATTAATGTGTATAATATATGTTAGTAGTTTTCAAAACAATGCTTTAACGCTTATAGCTTGAACTTGCAATGCTATCCAATAAATTGTTTAATGGACTTTGACGTCATGGATGGAATGTCAATATCAGGAGAAAAAAATAAAGAAATCAATTATTGTATGGAGTACAGTGTCTATAAATATCCTCGCGCTTATAATATAAAAAGGCGTATAAAGAAAAAGCGTAAGCGAAAACACAATATAAGTAAATATTGTGAATGTGCAGAGGAACAATTACTTGGAGACACCTATTTACCAACTTAATTGAATTTTTAAGTAACTACTTAAATTCTTAAGTAACTAAATTTATAATTTCACATTATAATAATTATAATAATGGTAGAAGCTTTGTGTCCGTAATTATTACTACACAAAACTTCCACTACTATACAGGGTACCACAAATTCAAGTGCGTACAAGGGGATCTCGAAAACGGTTAGAGATACGAAGATGGTTAAATTGAGGCAAAGTTGCGTATTTTGGAGATTAATAATTTGGTGAAAGAAAATTGTAAACATTCCGAATACCTTCGAAGAAAACGAAAATTTTAGTTGTGGTTATTGACTTAGGGAAAAAAACAAAAAACACTTTCTCATAGTCGTTCTTTATGTTCTACAAGATGACGTTATTAGTTTTCAAATTGGACGTTTCGTTCTTTAGATACCAATCTCAGTTTTTTTTAAATACGGACCTGGAATTTTTAAAACAGTTTTAAGAACTTCTAAGCTTTGAAAATTTAATAAAACTTAAAGATTCTTAAAATTTTAAAGTTTTGTCGTCAAATCATCATCATTAGCATTTCAAATTATCCTTTCTTTACTATTACGACCCTGGCAATTATTTTTAGAATTACTTTAATATTAAAATTACATTACATGAAGTTATGGTGTTTAGGCCGTTTATTTTTTCAATAAAATTTATCGTCATAATACTCTAGGAAGTAAGCAAGTTTTTAAGGCATGAGAAGTAATTCTATTTTCTATTAGTATTTTATTTACTTTATTAATATATCGTATATCTTATGTCCTATGGTTTTCGCCTAGACCAAAATACTGTACAGAAAAAAATAATGCTCCCGAGTGAAGAAAAGGTAACTTGAGTTTTAGTCTAGTTATGTTATTGTGATGCGCTTATGTTAATTTCAAAAACAAATTAAATTTTTTTTACTGTTTAGAAGACCTGATGATACTAGTTTCAAGCGAAACATGTAACAAAGATAAACAGACAGAAAAATATTGGAGGCCGAGACTTACATTTGGGTCTCTTTTCTTACAAAATATTAATTATCAGACCTCTTGAGTAAAAATGGACTGATTTTTCAAATCAAAAATCTTTTGTATTTAATTGGGGTCTAAATGTATTATTAGATAACAAAACGTTAAAATCAAGAACTTGTACCGGGTGATTCATTAAGGGTGACGAGCGGCCATATCTCGGAAACTACTGGGCATAGAAATTCAGGAAAAAAAAATACAACTAAAGTAGCCATGACAAAATCCTGAAAATAATTTTTAAGTTCCGAATTTTGCCGCAAGAGGGCGTAATTGAAAAGTAAATTATAAAAGTTTACATACCTCCGAAAATTCCACATTAAGGTATATCTTTGATAACACCATTAAAAAGCTTGAACAATTTGGCGTACTAACTTTAAAATGTTTTTTTTTTAAATATTCTTTATTTAAATTTTTTTAAATTATTCTATTCGCGATAACGCTGAAACGAACGGAGATATCTAGCTGCGGTTTTAATATTTTTTCTAGCAAATTTCATCTACTTTTCAATTATGGTATCATAGTTATACCGTATGATTTATTTTTTTGGAGTAAAATCAAAAAATGTGTTATTATTACAAATCGCGCCCTCTAGCATTTTTTTGAGAACTATTGTGGGCAACTAAATACGATTGGTGAAGGTGCATACATTTCTCTTCCAAACAGTCTTTAGATTGCCAAAATCGAATAAGTCGTTTATAAGTTACAGCGATTTAACTAATTACACTTTCAACCGCTTCCCCCCTCTTATTAAAGTCTGTACGCCAATGAGCATAGGACCAAAATGATGCATAATTGTCCAAGCTTTTTAATGGTGTTATCAAAGATATACCTTAATGTGGAATTTTCGGAGATATGTAAACTTTTATAATTTACTTTTCAATTACGCCCTCTTGCGGCAAAATGCGGAACTTAAAAATTATTTCCAGGATTTTCTAATGGCCACTTTAGTTATAATTTTTTTTTCCTGAATTTCTCTGCCCAGTAGTTTCCGAGATATGGCCGCTCGTCACCTTAATGAAACACCCGGTACATTGTATTACATTTTTAAAGCTTAGAAATCCCCAAAACAGTATTTAAAATTCCAGGTCCGTATTTAAAAAAAAAATGACTTGAGGTTGGTAACTAAAGAAAGAAACGTCGAATTTGAAAACTAATAATGCCACCTTGTAGATGTAGAACATAAAAGACGGCAATGCAAGTGTTTTTTTAATTTTTTTTCCATATCAAAAATAAAAGTGCAAACAATTAAGAACCAAAAATTGAAATTTCTGTATTTCTCGGATATCTCCGAAAGCATTCGAAATAATTACAATTTTTTTTCACCAAATTATTTACCTCAAAATACGCAACTTTGCCTCAATTTAACCATCTTCGTATCTCTCTCCTCTTCGAGATCCCCTTGTACGCACACGAATTTGAAGCACCCTGAAAATTTATACGGCTGTTGTTACAGGATAGCACGCACCCTGGTGGGTACTTCAGTGCGGTCTATTTCTGAATCTGCCAATTGCAGACTGTTGTGGTGAAGTGAAAAATGTCGGTCCTTAATATATTATATATGGATTGCAGTTGTCTTTCTTTTTCTTTAATTCATTTTTTTAGTAGATTTGTCTTTTGCATTGGATTGATTTCTACGAGATGACGATGCCGCATGTTCACAACTTATTTATTGTTTTGGCGTCCCTCACTCTTAAAAATAACATGGCATGGATTACTAAAATTTAGTTCTGACAACTATTTATTTTCGTGAAATCGGACTCAACCCAAAAATTAGTTAGTGCAACCAAAAAAAATTGTCGTTATTGAATTGTTGAACTAATAAATAACATTAACCAACCCAACCTACAAATTTTAGTTGTCACAACTAAATTTTATATACGGATAACTAAATTTATATGGTACTCCCGCTTTTAAAATTAGTTGTCACAACTAATGTGTAAATATGGAAAATTGAAATTTTTTTTTCAAGGAAATATTGTTTTTGTTAATGATGCAATCTACAAATATTGCCAAAGCAATCATTTATTTGGGCCAAATTTGAAATTTTCATAGAGTAACAATTACGTATGTAGTCACAACATTGTGTTTATTATCTTTTTTCTGTACTTTCTAATTGTAAGAAAGAAGTTGAATCATAAATAAGTAAAAATTTTATATTTTTGTCATTGCAGTTGCACATTAGAAAGTTTGAATGAATTGCTTATAACGCATGGCAAAATTAGCAAGTTGATTTGATAGAAATAACTTTAAAAAAGTCTGTTTCATTTCTAAAAAAAATGTCATTTATAATTTATACTTAGTAACGAAAAATATTCCTTCCTAGGTCCCCATTTAAATAAAAAATGCCTTGGTATTACTACTCTATTAGGTATGCGTAAACTAATTGGAATACATTATCAGGGATATTATGGTTTCTTTAAAAAAAAATGATTTCCAATGTCCTTGTTCTCTCATGTTCTTTATAATACATACTTATGCAATACAAAACAGGAACACTATATTTTTAACTTATTTTACTCAACCTTTTGGGTTGTTCAATTGTGTATAGAACTGAATTGTCCTTATTTAAATTTTCTTATTTGCAACTGCGATTATTAAAAAACAAAAAATATCCCCTGGACTTTTTATTTAAAATATACAGATACAGCTATATGAAATTTGTTGTACTTGGTCAGATTAAAAAGTCATCAATATGACGTTCTTTTATAGAAATGAAACAAAAACAAAACAAAAAAAAATATTTTAAAGTTATTTCTCATCGGGTCACCTTGCTTAAAAAAACCCATGCTTTATAAAAATCTCATTTAAACTTTCTAATGTACAACTGCAATGATAAAAAATAAAATGTTCACTTACTTATGATTTAACTTCCTTCTGCCAATAAGAACGTACACAAGAAAGACAATAAACACAAATAACTTGCACCAAATATTGTCACATCCATTTTCCACACGGACACAGCCATGAAAATTGCCAATTATTGCCTTAAAAACACAAAAAAATGGACAGGGAACCGCAAAAGCACCCTAATATAAACATAACCTCCTGACAGTCCTAGCTAGAATGATGTCACATGTCACCCACCGGGCAAGGGCGTCGTCTCTGTTGATGCTGTTAGTTATAAACATGAAGAATAGTATTACTTGAAAAGAAAAGTTACTTCTGGTAACTAAAAATGTATCTTAATCAAAATTAACAAAATGATAGGGACTACAAATTTATAATGTGTTATTACAACAAGCGTATAATTGATAAATACAAGTTTGTAGGAACCTTGATGTAACATTTAAATAAGATATACAGAGTAAAATTCAGCTAAACAAAATATTTTATTTCTGCCAACTAATATAAAAACAAGATATTTTCTTTGTTCTGATGGCATCATTTTTTGGTAAATATAACCAAGAAAAAAATATTTTTTGTTTTCCTAACTAAAAATAGTTATTTTTGGTAACGTAAACACGAGAACAAATAAAAATTAGTACCAAATACCAAGTCATTTTTAAGAGTGCTGTGTAATTTAATGCAAACATATGTCCGTTATCCGCTAATTTTCTTTCTTTATTAATTATATATTTTTAGTATTTGTGCTTTAATTCCAAAATAAACATGAAACCAAACAGCCAAAATAAATATTTGACTCAACAAATAATAAATAGGATTAAGCGTAAATAATTTATGAACTGTCTTAGATGATTGAGTCGTGAAAAAAAGGCATTCTCTCAAGACTCTTATCAATTTTTTGAACTCTTTAATTGAAATAATGCACTAAATGCTTTTAGCTTATTAGCGATTTTTTTACTGAAAGCCCTGCTCTGAATAAAAAGTAAGTGCTTTTGATTATGTCTGTCACGCTTTTCTCCTGAAGTAGCCAGAAACATTTATTAAGTTAATATGAGAAAAGTTCCAAGAGCTGTTTAGCTCCCTGTGGCCTTTGGGTTAAAATGTCAACAATATAATATTAAGTTCATTTGTCTAACTTTATTGAAATAATACTCTTAATGAAAACTTATATTAATCATATCTACGGTACACTGGGTGCTTCAAATTCGTGTGTGTGCAAGGAGATCTCGAAAACGGTAAGAGACACGAAGATGGCAAAGTTACGTATTTTGGGGCTTAATAGTTTGGTGAAAGAAAATTCTAAATATTCCGAATACCTTCGGAGATATCCGAAATAAAACGAAATTTTTAGTTTTGGTTTTGAACTTTTTACACCTTCATTTTTGACTTGGGAAAAAAACAAAAAACACTTTCTTATAGCCGTTTTTTGTGTTCCACAAGATGGCGTTATTAGTATTTAAATTCGACGTTTCCTTCTTTAGATACCAACCTCAAGTCATTTTTTTTAAATACGGACCTGGAATTTTAAAAGCATTTTAGGGACTTCAACGCTTTCGAAATTTAATACAATTTAAAGATGTTTAAAATTTTAACATTTTGTTATTAAATAGCACATCATTAGTAGTTTAAATTACTCTTTCTTTACTATTACGGCCCTGAGAATTATTTTTAGGATAACTGAAATATTAAAATTACATTACAGGAAGTTATGGCATTTAGGCCGTTTTATTTCAATAAGAGTTACCGTAACAATACTCTAGAAGTAAGTAAGTTTCTAAGGCATGAGAAGTAATTCTATTTTTTATTAGTATATTCAGAGCTGTGAAAGTTACTTCAGAAAAGTAACTAGTTACTTTTTCAAAACTTTTGCACAAATGTATCTAGATACTTATAAGGAATAGTTACTTTTACCTAAAAGTTACTTAGTTCTTAGTTACTTAGTTAAAGTAACTAGTTATAGTAACTAAGATACTTTTACAGTAACTAGTTACATTGATTGTAACTACGATAATTTAAAAGTAACTAAGATACGTTTAAAGTAACTAGTTACATTGATTGTAACCACGATACTCTAAAAGTAAATAAGATACTTTTGAGTAACTAGTTATTTTAATTGTAATTACGAAACTCTAAAATTAACTAAGATGCTTTTGAACTAGATACCATAAATTTACCAGGTAGTGATAACATGTAAATGAAAAGTTTATAACGAATACGAATTTATTATATTTACAAACTTAATACTTTTCTAATAAAAGTAGAAAGAAAAGATAAGTAACAAAAAACCTATTAAATAAA
Source organism: Polydrusus cervinus (assembly GCA_935413205.1). Taxonomy (NCBI): domain Eukaryota; kingdom Metazoa; phylum Arthropoda; class Insecta; order Coleoptera; family Curculionidae; genus Polydrusus; species Polydrusus cervinus. The sequence continues at coordinate 6,195,480 of OW284520.1, forward strand.
TATAAGTAACAAAACTAAATAAATATAAATCCAAATAAACTTTTATAAAGAACCAAAAAAATTCAGGACGTTTTTAAAATGCCCCGTTGGCTTTTAAAAGTACCAACCTTTCAAAATTCTCATCTAAGAGGACATGTCATTTTCCCTTTCATTGATTTCCTTAACAAACACAAAAATTACCTCCTACATGCACCTACGATCTACGTACTTTCCCACTCTTACTTAATAATCTTGATAGTCTGATTAACGGCCGCCGATCGTCCCTTGGTCACCATCTGATGGACGGCACGTGTGCATTATTAGTATCATAGAGGAACTTTAAAAGTAACGTAGTTACTTTAAAAGGAACTTAGTTACTTTAAAAGCATCTTAGTTACTTTTAAAGTATCTCGTTACTTTTGAAGTGTATAGTTATTCCTAAAAAGTAACTAGATACAAGTTACTTTTCAAAAGTAACGAAGTTACAGTTACTTTTGGCATGATTTCAAAAAGAACTAAGTTACTAAGTATCTAGTTACTTAAGTTACTCACAACTCTGAGTATATTATTCATTTTATTAATATAACATCTTAAGTCCTATGGTTTTTGCATCAGACCTAGACCGAAATACTGTAATACAGAAAAAAATTAATGCTCCCGAGCAAAGAAAAGGTAACTGGAGTGTTAGTCAAGTTATATTACTGTAATGCGCTTAAGTTTGTTTCAAAAACAATTTCAATTTTTTTTTACTGTTTATACGGTCTGATAATGCCAGTTTCTGGCGAAACATGTAACAAAAATAAACAGACAGAAAAATATTTGAGGCCGAGATTTTTGGTCTTTCTCTTACAAAATATCAAATATCAGGCCTTTTCGAGTAAAAATGGACGGATTTTTCAATTCAGAAATGCAGTGGCGGCTCGCGGTCTTAAATAATGGTGAAGAGCTAGGTATAGTGCGGGTACTTAAACAAACATTGACTAAAAACCGTGTAACAAAACGTATCTCTTATTCTGATCTGTCCAAAGGCTGAATCGAGTTTCCAACAAATTACAAACTATGTCAATAATTTGGTTTATTTTTAAAACACACAACTAAGTAGGTACGTGCACTACTGAATTAACTGAAAATTAAAAACCAAACTTTTTAATCACAGAGTAAATAACGTAAAAACCATATCTATAACTAATAAGTTTGGCGAAGCCTCAAAATAAATACCTTAAGGTTGGGCGAACCAATGCGAAAACAAAGATGCATAGGACTGATCTATTTTTAAATTGCCTTTCATCATAATGCAAATTGTTACATGCTGTTTGCATGACTGACGTTACGTAACCATCGCAACGGTGAATATCAAACCCATGTCGGGCGTTGGGTCTTCACTTGCTTTGAGCTTACGGACACGGTTGGCTGGGACGCGCCAAAATGCACGAATGTTTATAATTATTGTCCATCGGAGTTAACCGTGGACCTATGCATAGCTACATTCGGATTAAATTAATATTATTAAATCGAACGTAATTATTTTTTAATGGCTAAAATGGTAGCTGTCTTGGTACATTAACATTTAATATTGTCGAAAAACTTTCCTCCTGGTTTTATTTATTTTTTTTGGTGAACACCTACTTCACCTGACAAGCCGCCACTGCAGAAATGTTATTTTTTAGTTTGGCTCTAAATGTTCAGGACCGTAATGACATAAAAAAATAACTTGAAAAAATGTTATTAGATGACAAAACGTTAAAATTTCAAAAACTTTAAATAGTATTAAATTTGTAAAGCTTAGAAGTCCCTAAAACTATATTTAAAATTCCAGGTCCGTATTTAAAAAAATTGACTGGAGGTTGGTATTTAAAGAACGAAACGTTGAATTTAAAAACTAATAACGCCATCTTGTAGAACATAAAAGACGACTATGACGCAAAAAATTTAAAACCAAAAATAGAAATTTCGGTTTTTTCGGATATCTTTGTAATTTAACCATCTTCGTATCTCTTACCGTTGTCGAGATCCCCTTGTACGCACACGAATTTGTAGCACCCTGTATATAGGATGACACACTACTAGCATTCTTTAGAATTTTTGGTGGAACCACTTTAAATATTCCTAAAATTTTATGAGCTTTTTATGTGTCTTCTTTATCCAAAATATGGGCATCTTCTATCACTTCCGGTTATACTCAAAGTAGCTATAAACTTTGTTATTTGAAATAGGATATTAATATTATGTTTTACAATTTTGTATTTTTCTCGACAATTTAAACATATCTGCTTTAGCAGGTCCTACGTCTAAACTGAGTAGTTTTTGAGATATTAGAATTTAAAAAAACATTTTATGCCCTTTAATAGACTTGCATTGTATTTATTTGTTTTAAATCACAACGTTTCAGGTGAATACTGTACGGCATATATAAATACTTTAATGTGCATTTGAACAAAAATAAATATGCATATCGTACATTAAAAAAACATACGTTTTTCGCTGACCGAAAATATTTATTAAATATTGATTACAATTATATTCGAAGCTTAAATACAGCAAGATAAACAACTCGAAATGAGACTTTCAGTAGTTGATGTATGTTTTTTGGCTCACTTTAATCTGGATGTGTATTTCAATTAGTTTATTAAGACTACGTTCTGGATAATTCGATTTTTCCCTAAATATATTAGTTATTTAAGGTATTCTTATAATAGTTTCTCTTATTATTATTATTGTGACTTGGTGGTGACGCATTATTTTTTACCGCACCCGTACTCACTAAATAATAAAAATAAATGACCTAAGCTAGGTTTATGACATATATCGCTTATCAAGTTAAGTAGGTCACCCATAAGGTTATCCTGCTTTAATAGAATAATCACTGGCATGCTATTTTTTTGGAAAATATATTTTTTAAAGAAATGCGAGTAATATCACATAAATTGTGCAGAAATTTAAACTTTCATTATCATTTTTCTTTACTTAACGTTCAGCTAGTAAAAATCATAGCTAAACATAGCTTATTCTTTTAATCCTATGTATATTTAATTATAAGAGGATTGTTAAACCTAATAGCTATATTGATTGTAAAGTTTTATTAAAACATTTTCATAGACTATAATTTTTCTCTAATTGTTTTTCGGCTAGGTGTTGTCGTTAAATAATAAACTAAGTGGCCTAAACTTTGCCAACAACAACGGTATATACTACAAGTCATATTAAATAGGTCAAATAAAAAAATCAATATTGTTATTCAGTACCTTTCTATAATAAGTTGGAGTAATTTGTATATGTTATGATATATTTTGTAAAATGAGGGTTAGTATGATAAACGGTAAAATATGCTAATATATTTTAAGGGAACTTAGAGGTCCACATATTTAATAAAATTTAAGAGAGTGGATGTGTTTTACTACGCTATGACAATGAATAAAAATTAAAGCATCAGAAATTGATTTTGAAAATAAAATATTATTTTTATTTCGTTTCAATAATTTGATAGTTTTTAGTTTTAAAGAGAAAGTTGTTAGGAGTTTCAAGGTACATATTTTGCCGTATGTATAATGGTTATTAGTAAATAACATAATTTATGTTAAACTATAAACTTTTTTATTTTATGCAACCCACTAATTTAGGAAAGCCAAGAAAAAAAAGGATTTACAATTTTCTAATTATTAAATTAAATAAAATGTTTCAATTTTAGTTTATACAATTGAGTCGAGTTATATTTAACTAACTATTTGCAGATTTCAGACTAACATTGTCAAATATGTATGTATTACGATTAAACAACTAGGTAAATCTGTTAAGTTGTATGATAGCCATGAAAAAATAAATACTGAAGAAGTATTGAAAACTGCAAAATATAAAATTATTATTATACACATTTGTCTCAAGCAATCATTACTATATAAAAATATAAATATTTATATTTTAATTAAATAAATAAAGTCAAATTTCTGCTGTTTATCTCATAAAATATTTTGTTAATAAATATACATTTAATAGAATTTGCATAAATTTTACTTTGAAATGAAGAATTGTATCTATAAAGAATCATGCGAAAATAAAATAATTGGCTGTAATCGGGCTGCAGTGACGTAATGTCACGTGATAAGATAATTACTAAAGCTGAAAAAATTGATCTAATGCCTACAAAGCCAAAAGCCAAGCTAATGCCAAATTAAAATATATCCCAGATTATATATGCTCAGTTTCCTTGACCTATTTGTCCCACCCGTTGTGCCATATTGTGAAAGCCCCAAAAATGAAGTAAACGCAGTAGTGCAAAGTATAACTTTTTTTTCTAAGGACTTACATCAACTAATTTTCTTATTTGGCTATTTGAGAGAATGGTACCATGTATTTTAGCGAAAATTTCCATTTTTTGCGACTTGCTGATTGCAAAAGGTAGCGCCGCGATAATAACAGCGGCACCACTCGCGAAACCCATTAAAGTAACCCGAGAAATTTGTCATTTTTTGGTTTCTGAACAAAAATTTTAGAACGCCTAGCACTTTTTTGTCTACACACTAGTTCGCCATTTTGGTTTGGAAGCTCGCAATGCCCTTCTGAAGATATTTCGGTTGAAGTACAACCTCTTAGTTCAACTTGTCGGACTAAACAAATCAACAAAACCCAAATTTACTGAAATTTTGTCAAGGAAATGAAATACAGGACTATAATAATCGGGATACTAAACGCTAATATTGTGCAGGTTAGAAATTTTGAACCACGTGGGGCTCCAAGGCGACTGCGTAAAGTTTCGTGAATGACACAGAAAATGCTTCAAAGCACCGATACCCTTTACAGTGGGCAGACTTAGTGACTATACGTGACGTCAGACGACACAATATTGCGGAATAAGTTGCCATGGAAACCGAATAGCTATGCTACTATGCTTGTCAGCCTAATCAATACCAGAACAACTGGCTCCGTGGTATTCCCTGTGTTGCCAAAGGGTTGAACGATTAATAGGGTTCAGCTAATACTGGTTTAACCTGATCAACCATTTTCAATTTTCACATCTTTATTCTTATATCCGTTAAATACGGATTTATATAACAACAAATATTAATTCTTGTACCAAACAGTGAAAGAAAATCGTTTTACATCCCAAAAATTATATTAAGAAAAAAATAGTTTTATTACCACAATCAAAAATTAGTCTACTTTCTAAGAATTATAGAAAAAATGTTACTACGATTTTCTTTATTTACTCCAATTCTTAAAAAAATACTTGCTTTAAGCGGTTGCATAACCTTACATTTTGTTAATAACGATTTCTATAAGGTTAGTTTTCTCAATATCAATTTATAGTTCCTTTACTTGCCGCAGTTTATTGATGGTCGGGCTTAGAAAGATGGAATTAATCATAAATTTATTGTGGTAAGTGTGGTAAGGATCATTATTACCATGATACACAATTCTTTAACAAATAATATAAATTTATGGTTAACATGTTTTTATCCCATAGCAGTTTGGGTATATTGATAGCACTGCAATAAATTTATTAATTGATCCAAAAAAACGTATACGATTTTTAGAAATACCACATATTTTTGTATTCAATTGATATAATTTACAGGTTTCTTTACGAATGAATAGATACATCAATAACATCAGCTGTTAGTTCTAAAATTTGCCACTATTGAGAATGGAGCCATTGTACAGAGACAGAGATTCATGTTATAGTTAGCTATACCTACATGTACTTAATATTGATTTTAGATTATTATATTATGTAAAAATGTATTGAACTGTAGAAACATTTTAATACAACATTGTTGTAAAAGTAGAAAATTTTAAAGCAAATAAGTCAACTAAAATAAACATATTTTAACTCCTTATTTCATTTACAGGGCGTACAAATAAAATGGCGAATGCGCTGTGTGTATTTGTGAGACATGTCTATGTTTATGAATTTGGGAGCGCTGGTTCCTAGATATATAGCGCTCAAGGCCCGACAGGGTCTTCAAATAGCACTGAACTACAATTAAATAAATATTATAAAGCTTTTAAGACAATTGGGCATTTATTGTTATTATTTATTTGCACAGCCCCCCCCCCCCCCCCCCCTCTCGAGCCGAGGAACTCGGGTCTAAAAGTATAATTGCAACCTAATTTTTTGTCTCACGCTTGGACTCTTAATTTAAATTTTTAAATAATGTATTCTTGGCTTAGATTACAAAGGTCTTGTAGGAAACGTTTGGTTTTTAAACGTTTCCTTCTAAAAGTCCTGTTTTATATAGAGATTACGGTTTCGGACACATATCGTTATAGTTATTGATTTATGATGAAATTTTATAGGAAAGCGAGTAATATTTTATAGTATTTTCTATTATATACTTATCTGTTCCGTTTTCACTTTTTAGAGCTATTCTTATATATAAAATATATATGCAATAAAATATTTTTACAACAAACACAATTAGGTATTTATTTTTAAAGAAAAAAATTACAGTAAAAATTTTAATTGAAATATTTTTTTTGCAAGAAGTGTGATGATTTATAATAAAAAAAAATAATGCGGGAAGAAACGAGAATGCTTTATTATGAATATACAAAACGGCACTGAAGAAGGAGTATTTCAAAACCTAAGAATTTGCACCAAAAACTGCTTCTAGATCTACGCTCCTGAAATACACAATTTCTGAAAAAATCATCAATTTTGGCGTGGAGAGCGACCAGGAAAATTTTTTGTCTGCGGCGCTTTTCCGCCTTCTTTGCTGGGTACAATATCATGAAATACATGTAGTCCCGACTGTCCCTTTCTCCAGAAAAAAAAATGTCCTGCTTACGCCCATTCAGCCCCCCCCCCCCCCTCCCCTATCATATTTTCTGATTACGCCACTGCACAAATATATCACCAAAGAGCTAAATATATCTGCAATAATATTAAAAAATTTAATTTAATATAATGGAAAACTTTTTTAAAATAAGCGCTCATACTTTTACCTATTTAATATTTATGTTTCTGCACTCCTAATAATTTAGCGGACTTAGCCTCGAATCCATTCTTCTAATAGCCATTTTGCCGATGGATCCCTCTATTCTCTAGCGAAACATTTTACACATTACAGAGTTCTGTATATTATTTAATAATATACCTCTTTATACTTATATGCTTCTTATAGCAACCTAACTCTCTAGAGGGGTGTTTGTTACATTAAATTTTCGTTTATGCCTTGAGTCGCCCTCTATGAGGAAAAATTTAAAGTGCTAATTCATTTAGAAATTATAGAAAACTAGTTACTTCAGGGTATTGATTTTTTATGTAAAAATATAATCACTATTTTTTTTCATATATGTATGTACGGAAATTAAAATCAGCCTGTCAGAGTTTATATTATCCTGATACTATTAAAATTCAAATGCGCGTGGCATACTTTTGCAGTGTTAAAAAATGATGTGTTTAAAAAATATACACACTGGCTAAGCTAATAACTTATTACAATTTTTGAATATTAATATATTTAATTAACTCACTGCCACTTGAACAACATTGTTTTTGTAACAACATATTTGTTTATGATACACCAGTTGTTGTAAGTAGTTCTCCGTATTCTTGATTCTTTCTTAATTGGGACAAATCAATATTCGTTGGTATCGCTGTCTCACTTTTAGAAGGAGTAAAACATCAACGTCGAATAAAAAATATAATATCGGTCAATTATAAAAGAGAGTTTTGTGCTAGGGATATGTTTTAAAATATTTTTAATAGGATTATTTTAATAGTGTAAAAGGTAGTAAAAAAAATGTAAATTTGAATTATAAAAATTATTTATTTGAGGGATTTGTGCTAATTTACATAGTTTCTTTTGAAAGTTACTTAACCAGTTTTCGAAAATATTCATAGTTTTTACAACAAAACAGGCAAAAATCTGATAGAACCGATAGAAAACATGCATGTTTTCGAATAGCTAAACTTTTTTAAATTTAAAACTCTACTTCTTTCAGTTATTTTTTTTTCTTTTAACCTAACAATTGGTCAGTATAAAAGCCAGTATAATTAAACCTTAATTTTATTAAAAGGACAATTAACGTAATTTCTCCAGGGCACGGTGTTGCATGATGCATTTACTTGCTTTGTCATTGGAAAACATTAATTTTAGTAGCTTGTAAAATTAGCTCCTATTGACCTTGCTGTTATTGTTGATGACATTACATTATTTTAGTTGACTTATTTGCTTTAAAATTTTCTACTTTTACAACAATGTTGTATTAAATGTCTTTACCACACATATTATACAGGGTGTTTCATTAAGGTAGACGAGCGGCCATATCTCGGAAACTACTGGTCATAGAAATTTAGGAAAAAAAATTATAACTAAATTGGCCATGAAATAATTTTTAAGTTCCGCATTTTGCCGCAAGAGGGCGTAATTGAAAAGTAAATTTTAAAATTTTACATATCTCCGAAAATTCCACATTGAGGTATATCTTTGATAACACCATTAAAAAGCTTGGACAATTATGCATCATTTTGGTCTGATTCTCATTGGCGTACCGACTTTAATAAGAGGGGGCTGTTGAAAGTGTAATCATTTAAATCGCTGTAACTTATAAACGACTTATCCGATTTTAGCAAACTAAAGACTGTTTGGAAGAGAAATGTATGCACTTTCACCAATCGTATTTAGGTGTCCATAATAGTTCTCAAAAAAAAAATGATAGAGGGCGCAATTTGTAATAATAACACATTTTTTTATTTTACTCCGAAAAAATAAATCATACGGTATAATTATGATACTATAATCAAAAAGTAGATGAAATTTGCTAGAAAAAATATTAAAACCGCAGCTCGATATTTCCGTTCGTTTCAGCGTTATCGCCAATAGAAGAAAATTATCCTATTACAAAGTAGGAGATTTAGTAGCATTAAATATGGCAGTATTATTCTCGATATTCGACACGTTATATTAGGTGTAGCTAAATTATTTGTGTTGGATCAAAAACAATTTTCAGGTTGGATGTACTTTTAAAAATTATTTTCAAAATGTACAGGTTGTCCCAAAAACACGAAAAGTATCAAAGTTGTATTTTTTTAAATGGAATGCCCTGTATATGATTTCATTTTTGGTTTCCACCATCAAAATAAAAGTAAGTTTTATTAAGGTTTATTTCGCATTATTAACAATTTTAATGAATACATTCTGAACATGTATTTTTTTTCTTCAAACAAAATTCTGGAGTCTACCAACTGATTTAGTTTTGTGTCTCACTTATAAAAAATTGACTAATTTATACAGGATGTCCACAAAGTACGATTGAATAATTACAAATTTGCATGAAATGGAATAACTTGTTTAATTTAAAAGCAACACCCTATATTTTATGTCAGCAGCAGATGTAAAATTTAATTGTCTATCGAAAGAATAATGCTTTCTTATAGATACTTGCTCAGGTTTTCTTGAAAAATGCAAATATTCATAATGCAGACTGATTTTAAGTAATTTAATATTAATCAAGTCACCTATGCCATTTTGACGGATCATAATTGTTTGTAAACATCATCGAAGTATTTCCACCTCGATGTAAAAACAACAGCTTTACAGTAAACATAACAGTAAAATTAACAGTTAAAATAATGTTAAGGTAACAAAAGAAATGATGGACATAGAACAAATAATTGCTTATAACAAATGTTCAAAATGGCAACCATTCGAGTCTAAACACAAACGGTTTCTTTTATTAAAATCTTCAGCCAACATTTATCAACATTGCTGGGCTTTTGTTTTCGAAAGCTTCTCGAAATCTTAAAACACCCTTATGCGTGGTTCAGTACGACGAAAAAAGGTGCCTTGGATTTATTTCATGTGCTTCAATGTAGATCCACGTACACAAGCGAAGCACGGTGCCTCAAACTCAATGCTTAATTTCCTATCCTCGTATTTCGCTACGACCGGGCAATATGTGTGTATAAGTGCGTAATATAAAAACTTTGGGTAATTTCGATGTTGTCTTCATAATATCCGGTGTTGTTGAAGCTATAATATAATTATAAACGATTTAGAAATAACTAAGAAACACAAATAATTATAATTATGCGACCTGTCAAACAGCCCTAGGCGACTTGATTGTTATTAAATTGGTTAAACATCTCAGTCTGCGTTATGAATATTTACATTTTTTTTTTGAAAATCTAAGCAAAAAGCTATAGGAAACCTTAATACTTTTTGATAGAAAATTAAAAGGTCTATAAATTTTTAATACGGGGTGTTAAATTTAAATTAAACAAGTTATTACCATTTCAAATTTGTAATTATTTAGTCGTACTTTTTGGACGCCCTGTATAAGTTAGTGAATTTTTTATAAGTGCGACACAAAATCTAATCGATTAGTAGACTATACTGCGAATTTGGCTTAAAAAGGAAAATATATGTTGATAATTTATTCATTGAAATTGTTATTACATTTTTACAAAATGCGAAATGTTTCAAAAACGGTAAGGTTTAAGTATGGTAAACCATGATGAAACTTACATTTATTTTTATCCTAAAACCCGAAGATAAAATAATATACAGGCCATTCCATTTTTTTTTTAATACATCTTTGGTACTTTTCGTGTTTTTGGGACAACCTGTATATCATGAAAATAATCTTAAAATGCACTTTCAACAGGCCCCTCTCCAGCCAAAAAAAAAATGTATCCAACACAAACAATTTAGCTTTATATATCGTATCGAAGAATGTGAATAACCATGTATAATTATCAAAAATGTAATAATTTAATGGTGACATTTTGCAAACCAACAAAATCCCTCTAAACACTATTTCAAACGTGATTTTCTCGGAATCCACACAAACAATTTTCTAAAAACATGTTTCATATTCAGCGGCAAATATAATTATTTCCAGCGAATCGAGAATTTAGCGCCTGAAAAATCGATTAGCTGGATTTTGTTGGTTGGCAAAATGTCACGATTAGCTGAACTAAATAAACTTTTTTTTTGCACTAATACGAAATAAGTTGCAATTTTTTTGAACAATAATAAATCAATCTACACATAACCTGGTGCGTAACAGGTGCATTATTAAAATTATGGTACTTGCTGATTCGATATAGAATGTAGCAGGATTTATAAAACCAAAGCAGAGATTCTTTTTCCGTTTACATAAGAAAAGGAATACACGTGTGGGTTACTTCATAATGTCCAACAGAGATAACCCTGTGGGAGGTCAGCTGGATTGCCAGAAACTGGTTTATAGAATTTGTTCCACGGAAAATGAACAATGTTATAACCAGCGGCGGAGCCAGGAAGCCAGAGTTGGCACCCTGAAACCCAGGGTGCCCATCCAAAATTGTCCAGCTTCTTTTTTAGGAGTCACCTTTAAATCTAAATTTGAAGTGTTGGAAGGGAAAATGTTTTTTTTAATAGTCATTTTTGATTGTGGAACAATGGCGGGTACTAAAACAAACATGGACTAAAAACCCGTGTAACAAAACGTCTCTCTTATCCTCATCTGTCCAACGACGGAATGGAGTTTCCAACAAATTACAAACTATGTCATTAATTGGGTTAATTTTTAAAACACACAACTAAGTAGGTACGTCCACACTACTGAATTGACTGAAAAATAAAAACAAAACTTTTGAATCACACAGTAAATCACGTAAAAACGATATCTATAACCGTAAGTTTCGCGAAGTCTCAAAATAAATACCTTTAAATTAGGCGAACCAATGGTGCATACGACTGATCTATTTTTAAATTGCCCTTCATCATAATGCAAATTGTTACATGCTTTTGCGTGACTGACGTCACGTAACCATAGCAACGGTGAATATCAAAGCCATATTAGGAGTAGGGTCTTCACTTGCTTTGAGCTAACGGACACGATCGGCTGGGGGCGCGCCAAAATGCACGATTGTTTATAATTATTGTCCATCGGAGTTAACCGTGGTCCTATTATGCATAGCTTTGAAATTCAATATTTAAATAAAGCCGAATAGATAGGAGAATTATGATTCATTCGCTACGTAAGAACCGACGTGACTTCGAAGCGCTCCGTCTTTTATTGCGTAAAATAATACAATATCTTGTTTCTGAAATCGATCGAAAACGGAGACAAACATTAGTTTGTCTCCAAAAACGTTTGCCACATTTTTTCACTGTTCACGTCGTTCTTTAAATATTGAAATTCAAAGTGCATAGCTACATTTGGATAAAAATTAATATTATTAATTCGAACATAATTATTTTTTAAGGTCTAAAATGGTAGCTGTATTGGTACATATTTAATATTGTCAAAAAACTTTTTTTTTTGTGGTGAAGAAGGGGGAGGGGGGCACTGGTTATAACTGAGTTTTAGGATTTATAGACTTTATTTTTAGTATAACTTTTATTAACTTGAACGCGTCTACGCCCCCTGTATTTTACCAGAAATTGGAGCTTTTAAAACTGATCTTAAAATTCTGGTCATTAGCATTTTCTTAAAAAACATCTTAACAAACCTATAAGACAATATTTAAACGAAAAAGAAATTGAAAGGAAAATCTTTATTTAAAAAAAATTGTTCCAAACTATATTGTAAAAAGTACTTGGCTGTTTTATATTCTCGCCGTAAAATAAGCGGCTGCAGTATTACATCATCCTTACTAAAAACTTTAAAAAATAAATTTTCCTGAAAAATCACGCGACCAGTTGAAAATAGAAAGTTACAAAGTTTAAAAGATGGATCTATGAAGTTTGCGACTGCATCAGACTGCATCGGAGAACTGGAGTGCATTACATTAAAAGTTGCGACACTTGTCAGAATATGATGAAAAGTTACATTGGACATACAAAAATAAATACTATTTGTTTAGTTAACAGGAATAAAACTATTTTTAAAATATTTATTTATATAATATGCGGGGAAGCATGTTCTACTCCCTCTAGACCTTTCTTAACTATACAGGGTGTCCATCAAATGACTGTACAACGCTTCACCAAAAATTCCTTAACCAAAAATAAAGCGATCTAGGCAAACTTACCTATATGCAATGTTGCTTCGTTTTGCCGCTACAGGGCGCTAAGGTTTTCAAATTAATATTGTTTTTCGGAATAATTTCTAAACGCCTTTAACGATTTCCACTAATTTTGGAACTAAGAATGACCACTATTAATAGCGTGTTTTGACGTATGCGCGATCTTTTTTAATACCTGCAAATTTAAAAATGGCCTGTGATTGGTAATTAAAAGTTCCTATTTTTGTTACCCCCCGTATAAATGACTTAAATTATTTCTCTGACACTAGCTGACTTTACGTTGAAACTCTTTTGTCTCTTGTAAAAATTTATCCAGACATGCAGTTTCCCTCCAAAAAAATTATTTACGATGCAAAACATGAAAAGCTTCGAACAATTGTTATAAAAATCAAACTAGTTGGTAGTTATTTAGAATTAAAAAATGTTTCATGTTTTCTCGTCCTGAATAAACAGAATGAAGAATTATAAAGTTTGGTAAATAATTTTTTTTGTAGAGAAACTGCATGTCTGGCTAAATTTTTACAAGCGACAAAAAAGTTTCAACGTGAAGTCCGCTAGTGTCGTTTATACGGGGGGTAACAAAAAGAGGAACTTTTAATTACCAATCACACTCCATTTTTAGATTTGCAGGTATTATAAAAAGATGGCGCATATGTCAAAACACGCTATTAATAGTGGTTATTCTTAGTCCCAAAATTAGTGTAAATCGATAAAGGCGTTTATAAATTATTCCGAAAAAACAATATTAATTTGAAAACTTTAGCGCCCTGTAGCGGTAAAACAAAGCAACATTGCATATAGGTAAGTTTGCCTTCATGGACGCCTTGTATACACGCAATTAAATTTATTATGGTTGGTCCCATAAATATTCCACATTTTGTAAAAATGCTAAGCTCATTTTTCATTCGACCATTTAATAGCACTGTTACATTCAATTTGTGTGGTTATTATAAGTTAATTCATGGAAATGTATATTTTTACGCTTTTCATAGCATTAGCATTTATATGAATTTCGGTTGTGCCCTTTAAAATTGCAGGAAGGCATTTTTGACTTCTGGGTTTGAATGCCGACTGTTTTTCTTCATTCTTACTGTTAAAATATTTGCTAAATCTCGGGAAACTAATATAAGCTTCCGGAAAGGTAAATGATTTGAGTTTTATTATGAGTTTACCTATAAAATATCCATTTATTTACTAAAAAAGAACAAGCGGGGAAACGCATAGGCTTGTTTAGTTCACTGAAAGTTAATACACCGTTTTAAAATTTACATTTGATCGAATCAAGGCCGTAGCTAACGAGGAAAGAAAGCATCCCCCTATACCGCTTCAATAGGGGCACCTAAAATAGTTTTGAAAATGATTAAATAAACATTTAAAAAAATTTTAATTAGACAAAAGTGAATGGAATTCATAGTGATACCAGTTTAGCGTGCACTGATAAACAGGCCTATGATTTATCATTATTCCTATATTCTATTTAAAAACTCATGTTTCGTTATTATAATAAAAAATGTTGTGCTAAATTTTTTTTATTATAATCAGCGATTTCTTACTTATTATTTGGTATAAATACAGTAGCTTTATAATAAAGCAATATTTTTTCAGGATTTTGATAATTAGATAATTAGAATAAAGTGTCTTATTTAAAGTAAAATGCTACATTTAAGAATATTTAGGTAGTGACGGCTCGCGGTCTTAAAAAATGATGAAGAGCTAGGTATAGTGCAAGTATTTAAACAAACATTGACTAAAAACCCGTGTAACAAAACGTCTCTCTTATCGTCATCTGTCCAACGACTGAATGGGGTTTCCAACAAATTACAAACTGTCATTAATTGGGTTCATTTTTAAAACACACAACTAAGTACGTACGTGCACTACTGAATTAACTGAAAATTAAAAACAAAACTTTTTAATCACAGGGTAAATAACGTAAAAACCATATCTATAAACGTAAGTTTTGCGAAGCCTCAAAATAAATACCTTAAGGTTAGGCGAACCAATGGTGCATAAGACTGATCTATTTTAAAATTGCCCTTCATCATAATACAAATTGTTACATGCTGATTACGTGACTGACGTGACGTAATCATAGCAACGGTGAAAATCAAAGCCATGTTGGGTGTTGGGTCTTCACTTGCTTTGAGCTAACGGACACGGTCGGCTGGGGCTCGCCAAAATGCACGAGTGTTTATAATTATTGTCCATCGGAGTTAACGTGGCCCTATTATGCATATAGGGCATTTTTGAACCTATTTTATTAAAAATGTCAATTTTGACAGGTAACACAAGTCGTGCAGCTGCTCAGTATACGTCATTTCTGGTTTTTAGGCAAGCAAAAACTAACTGCTTTTTCAATTTTTACACATATTTAATAATAAAACAATATGCCATTAAATGCGGACTTTCCTGCGGACACTGTATTTTATTTGAATCAAAATATTTATCCCAGATTGCTGGCAAGTATCGTACACAGTATTAATGACACCGTTTATAATATGACCTGGAAAAATAGGATTAACTTTAACTTTAACTACATTTGTAGTCAAGTTACAATGATACAATTTAATATTCCAAGAGTAATGAGTTTTATATTTACTTAAAGTCGTAATTTAAATAAATAAAACAATTTTTAAATCTCTCCCGGTTTAAATTTCTAAAATGTATTTTAAAATTGCTGCGTTAAAATGAATAAACTGGTGCACGAAACTCTAGCCAGGTTTAACAAAAATTGCATTATTTAGAGTCGTAATTCTCTAAAAGCTATATGAACTACCTAAACTGTAATAACAAACAGTGGTGTACTGTATAAACTACAATTTACCGTTAAAATATTATTACTCCCCCCGCAGTTGAAGATGATGAAGTTGACTCATTTAAATATGTATGCTTCGTTAATAGTAGTTTGTAAAACGAGAGTGGATATGATGTCCATATCGCACGAGGAAGTAAATTGAGCACGACGCCGCGCCGTAGGCGTAAACTACTGGGCATAGAAATTCAGGAAAAAAAAAATTATGACTAAAGTGGCCATGAGAACATCCTGCAAATAAATTTTAAGTTCCGCATTATGCATCATTTTGGTTTTATGCTCATTGGCGCACCGACTTTAATAAGAAGGGGAAGCTGTTGAAAGTGTAATCATTTAAATCGCTGTAACTTATAAACGACCGATTTAAGCAAACTAAAGACTGTTTGGAAGAGAAATGTATGCACTTTCACCAATCGTATTTAGTTGTCCATTATAGTTATCAAAAAAATTGCTAGAGGGCGCAATTTGCAATAATAACACATTTTTTGATTTTACTCCGAAAAAATAAATCATACGGTATAATTATGATACGATAATCAAAAAGTAGATGAAATTTGTTAGAAAAAATATTAAAACCGCAGCTTGATATCTCCGGTCGTTTCAGCGTTATCCAAAATAGAATAATTTTAATAAACTTTAAATGAAGAAGCGGTTATATATTTTTTAGAAAAAAAGTGGGACGCCACTGATATTTTTCCATGTGGATATTATTTCGGATTAGCCTGGTCAATTCTGCATAAAAATGGTATCTTGCGTTTTTTCTCCTCAGGCACACCGTTCTTAATTAAAATAATTAAATTAAATTAGACCCACGAAAGCAGCTTGCCTATTAAGTGAAGGTGGTCATTCCAACAATTTTTATAAAACAAAATTTTTCATTTTCAATGTTAATAACAATAAAAAAATAGTAGTTTCCGAGATATGGCCGCTCGTCACCCTTAATGAATCACCCGGTACAGTATATTATTTCTACGAGTCAACTTTCGACTTCAAACTAAAAATTTTTAATAAATATTTAAATTATCTTGTCTTTTTAGTTGGTCGTGAACTTGTGAGAAAGATAATAAAAAAACAATTGAAGAAAAATTCATTTCGTCGGCAAACCCATGGACCAAATTACACTGTAACATATTTGTCGATTTGGACCATTTCTTATATTAACAAAAAGCACTTTGAATATATCTATCTTTCTCACATTTGGCCTTTTCCAGAATAACAGACAAAAGCGATATAGTTATTAATAAAAATGACCAATTTATTTTTCTCAACCATAGCTAGTTTGATTAAATTGTTCTGCTAAAATGCACACAAGAAAAAAGAGTTTGTTATGGTTTTTTTCTGCTTGCGTAAAAATTATAACTTCAAAAGTAAAACAAAAAAGCTTTAGAACTCGTTTTAAACGGTTACAAACGACTTTTGTGCGTTAATATATACTTTTAACGTTGGCTATTGTAAAATTTTTTAAAATAATCGCCAATTTACAAAATAGCAACACTATTGACGTAAAAAGAAAAGTGGCCATATTGTAGAAATACATAACCTTAAAACCTTTTGTAAAAATGGAATAACTTTTTTTCTAGAAATCTTATAATTTCGTCTGTTTTATCTGGTTTTACTCATAATTCATGTTCCACCTTAGAAAGATTTATCAGTTATTTTTCTATATTTTTTGCGTATAATAAAGCTTTTAAGGTCGATTTGGGTTGGTTCTCCGTTCAAAATATATCGGAAAATGTCGGGGAGGATCAATATTTGCATGAAAAAAAACAATCAAGTTTAGTAAAAGACGTTCGTTTTCTAGGTGTATAGTACATTTTATGCATTAGATCTTGTAGTAATTATCTAGAAATGAGTGGAATACTAAAGGTTTTTGAAATACAAATGTGTATCTGTGCACATATACCTATTTATTTCGATCAGAAATATATTTTGCTTTATAACTTCAATTTTTGCACCATTTCGTGCACTCTTTAGTATATTCTTAACCTCACTTCTATCAAGTGTAAATTTGGTTTCTTTGCAACTGACCACTATGATTGGTCAGTTTCATATCATAACTAGGATGGATATAAAATCATATCCGATCAGTTAACCAGAATAGCTAACTTTCCCAATTGTTGTTTAAAGAAAACAGCAAGATTCGATGTGGGAGTACCTAGTTAAAAAAATTTTTTTGTAGTTATCAGGTTCTACGAGTACAGGATATTCAAAAAGTTAATCACAAGAAATGGTTCTGGAAATTAATCAAATAAATTTTCTATAATGTATTCTATATTTATACCCAAAATGCACCTTTATCGAGATGGTAATAGGTGAAAAATTGAATTTTTACATTTTAACAGGCTAGTTTATTTTATTTTCTTTTGTTAAAACTGCTTTTTTGGAAAAAACCATATATGGTTTAATTATTATCCATTAAATTTGAATAATCTAAATCTACTATATACACGGTGAATCATAAAGAATTTCGTATAGTTAAGAAAGTGCTGAGCAAAGGTATTTCGAGAGTTTTTTTTAAATTAATATTGTTGTAGTAATTTAATTTTTATCTTTATTTTAAGGGGATAGAAACAATATTTCTAAATTCTTATCCAAAATTACCAGCTACATGCAAAATTATATCTTAATATATATAAAACATTGCGTTTTCTTGAAGCGAATCCTGTCCATGTTTATTAATGGATTTTTAAAAACTTTTTAAATTTGGAGAATGTGGGAATGTTATTTTTATTAAAAAAATGCTTAACATTTATTAAAATGCGATAAATTTTAGTAATATTTTTTAAATATTTCATTGGCATAATATATCTTTTTCCCCGATTTTTTTCTGTATGAAAAAAACTTTCTCACACCCACCCACATAGATACCATCTATCCATTGGTGAAACAAAATTGAATAATTTGTTTAGTTTTTGTGTAATTCTCTTCAAGAAAACTCGCAATTTAACATAAGAAATTTTAGAGCATTCAAATCCACTTAATGTTCACTCAAAGATGAAAATATAATGGCTTTATTGCATAATATATTTTACTATGCACCAGAAGGGACACATGAATAAATAAATCAAAGTAAATGTAAGCATAAGAAATACAGAAGTAAATAATGAAAGAAAATTCAATTTTGAAATCCTTAATCAGATGTGTCAGTCTTAAGTTGGTAATTTGGTTAGTGTAAAGCGCTTAGAAATTAAAACTATGTTTGTTGGTTTTTTAATTTTACTGCTCTGAATGTTCCTTTGAGTAAAACTGTTTTGAATGTTTCTTTGAATAAAAGTTTATATAATTTAATATAAATTACCCCGGCAAACATTTAACAAAGAACTTTTTATTTAATTAAAAAATAATTAATATAAATTAAAAATAGAGGGCCAACCCCTAGCGAAAAATTTCCACCCATGTTTATTTTTATGTTTGTAAGTAAATAAATTAAAATACGCTACTAATAGGGGAGATATTTTGATGGCTTTCACACTTAATATCTTAAATAGAAAGGGGGTTGAATGATACATCTTTGAAGAGGTTATTTAATTCTCTTTTCAAAAATAGCTCATACTGGAAGTTTATTTTCAATAATTTTCGAAAAATTAAGTAAACCGTAAACAAGGTAACAAAATACACTATATAATATGGTTTTAATGAATTAAAATGGATTAGGGTTTAATTAAGTACCCTTTTTGTTTATTTAAAAGAAAATAAACCTGTATGGAAAGTCTCCATGGGCCCCGCTGTAGATTTAAATTTTACTACTTTAAAAAGCACCAGCTAACTTTCTTTTGATTAAACTAGTTTATCGAACTAGGTCAATCAGTGGCGTATTTAGGGGGAAGGGGGGTTGCAGGGCTGCAACCCCCCCCCCCCCCCCTTCGAACCTAGGAGCTCGGATCTAAAAGTCTAATTGCACCCTAATTTTTTGTCTCACACTTGTACTCTTTAATTTAAATTTTTAATAATGTATTCTTGGCTTAGTTTACAAAGGTCTTGTAGGAAACGTTTAGTTTTTAAACTTTTTCTTCTAAACGTCCTGTTTTATATAGAAATTAAGGTTTTGGACGCATGTCGTTTTAGTTATTGATGTATGATGCAATTTTATAGGAAAACGAGCAAAAAGAATAATAATAGTATTTTTCTATTATATAGGGGAGAGGGAGGCAAGAGTGAACACTTAAGCTTTGATATTTTTTTTATTATAACGCAGAACCTGAAATAAACTTGCTTAGCATAGAACAATCTTTGGTAAACCAGTAACATAAAAATATATGTATAAATTCTTTAAACTCTAAAATAATAATAATACAAAAATATTTTGAAAACTACAAAGTTTACTCTTGCCCCTCTGGTATGAGGCAAGAGCAAGCAACAAGAAAGATCCTAAGTAGGACGACAAAAATCATAAGTAAAAACGTCATCAAAAGGTTCAACGTCTGTGCAGTCTTCATGTGACCATAAAGCACAGGTGACACAATCCATTTCTCATTTGACTGACTATATTTACCGCTACAATAAATACATTCGCAATAATCCTCTTTATCAGTTATTTTTATTTTATTCACTACTTTCTTTTTTGTTTTTATACCAGGTACACCAGCTGCTTCTCCATTACATATTTTTATTTTATCCTTTATCCCACCATATTATTTGTTTGTTAACCATATTATTTCTTGTTTTGAGATACATGTAGTCCCTTCTTCCAGACAAAAAAGTCCTACAAACGCCCCCCCCCCCCCCCGAACATATTTTCTCGCTACGCCACTGAGGTCAATTATTATAAAGTATTAATTTTCGCTATTCTTGTACTAATAAAACTCATTAAAATTTAAAGATGGATGAAGTTTCTATATGATTTTTCTATAACGAACGGTGGCGTATGATTTTAGTCGCATCAGCTATATTTAATATTTAGCCGTCAAAGCCTGTGGACTATGAAGCATTAAAAATTACATTTTCCGCGCTTTTGATGATTAAAGTAAACAAGCCATTGAAGTTTAATTAAAATCATTAAGCTAATGATTACATATTAATTAAAATATTAAAAGTGCACAGTTGGATACAGGGTGTCCCACCGGGAACCGTTTCGATCTATATATGGAAAACTATACATAGGAAAATTTTGAAAATTGACCAGGCTAAAAAAAAATTATAATGGTGGCACTTCCGGTGACACCGGAAGTAAGTGTCCACTTGCTTATTTTAAATAGAACACCTTATATGTATATTATTACATTTTTGCATTCTACGCAGGATTCTAGGCAGATTTTGTATATATATATATATATATTGCCGTTGTGAACCTACTTCCTTGATGGCGCAATTGGTTAGCGCTCTGTACTGGATATACGGAGGTTGTCGGTTCGAATCCGGCTCGAGAAAATACTTTTTTCTGAATTTCAAATTAGGTGTTTGTACACAAGAACTTTCCATCTTAAGATATATATAAGCTTTTTTGACATATTTGAATTTTTATGTCAAAAATGTCGTTTGCAAGCCCTAAAATGTTTATCAATTTTTTCTATAAAGAACCCTTATTTGATAACTATAAATACAGGGTGTTTAAACAATAAGATTAAAAATGAAATTGAAAAAATTGCAAAAAATCTAGATTTTCAAATGGAAATACACAAATTTTATAATTATTTCTTATTACGCATTAAAAATAAGGGTAAGTTGGTATAGGGTTGTATATCCCAAAAATTTGTCGTTTTCGAAATATTGCCAATTTAATATTTTTATATGGCGATTTTGCTGCAGATTTGAGGTTCAGTTACTCTTAGTTGGCTATGACCAGCGGCGGCGCCAGAGGGGGGGGGGGGGGGCACTGGCCCACCCTAGAAACATGAGTGCCCACCCTGGTGCCCCCCCCCCCCAAAATTGATGGGTTGGTTTTGTAATGGAATTTTCTCGGTGGAAGAGGGACTTGGCTGAAAGTTTGAGTGGTTGTATGGTATTTTCAAGAAAACGATGACCTTTTTTTTTACACGTCACTTAGGACAAGAGGGAAGTTTTATTTGTCGCTGTTTATGGCGTGCGTTCTAGAGCGGCGGGAGGCCGGCGATCACTTTTGATTAAGAATCATCGGGCCCATTTGTGCCCTCCCATCCCAAAAATCCTAGCGCCGCCACTGGCTATGACGGCGTTGTAAATCAATCAAATGCTAAAAAAATGTATGAAGCTGTCACTTACCATTTGAACATTATTAATAATCATGCCTGGGCGCTTAAATTGTACAAACGAAGATTGTTTAAACTTATTTATTAATTATGGAGAATGTGATAAAGGTATATCAAGAACATATGACATACTTGCCATTGGATATTCGCAAAAACAAGCCATCACAATGTGCTGTTAAAAATGTATAGAACTTTGGATCCGTCAAGGTAATAGTGCAAAGAAATAAACCTCTTGTAAATAATGGTAATATTGAAATTGCTATTAATTTTAGGATATTTTGCGGCATATTCAAGACAACACAACATTTTCAAAAAAATGTAATGCAAAAGTCTTGTAGGAACCGTTTAGTTTTTAAACTTTTCCTTCTAAAAGTCCTGTTTTATATATAGATTAAGGTTTCAGACGCATATCGATTTTGTTATTGATTTATGATGCAATGTTAAGGGAAAACGAGTAAAAAGAATAATATTTTATAGTATTTTTCTATTATATAGTTGTCTGTTCCATTTTCCCTGTTTTAGAGCTATTTTAAAGCAACAAAAATATAATCCAATGCAATAAAATATTTTTACATCAAACCAAAAAACAATCATATGAAACATTTTTTATGGAAGAAGTGTAATAAATTATAATAAAAAATATAGTGCGGAAAGAAACGAGAATGCTTTATTATGTGTGTAAGTGGGAGTATGTCAAAACCAAAGCATTTGCACCAAAAACTGCTCTACTTTCCTAAATAACATGGTTTTTGAAAAAATCATCAATTTTGGCGTAGTGAGCGATATTTACTTTATTTTTAACCATGAAAAACCGAGCCCGAAAATCGCTGGTTTGAGTCATACATAAGGCTTATGTTAAAATTTTGGATTTTGACACCTATTCTTATTTTGACAAATATAAAAACAAATGTAAATAAAGAGCCAGCTAGGAATATCAAAAAAAAAAATTACAAAAACAAACTTAATCGAAACATGCAGAGGGGGAGAGGTAATAGTTTAATTTTCGAAATTTGATAGTAGTTCAGTGAATTTTAAACAAACTTCGGGCGCGGCCCCGAAAATTTTTCGTGTATGGTGCTTTTCCGCCTTCTTCACTAGGTACAATGTCATGAAATACATGTAGTACCGACTGTCTCTCTCTTCAGAAAAATGTCCTACTTACTCCCACTGAGCCCCCCCCCCCCCCCCCCGTAAGTATACGTTCTTAAATAACACTTTTTATATTGCAATATACTACATATAAAAATCACAATTGTAGCTACGTAAATATTTTAAAAATCACCAAAAAGGTCATAAGGCAAAAAAAGTACCAATAAATAATGAAAGACAGTTCTATATTTAGAGAACGCAAAATTTCAGATGTTCCCCTACATAATTAAAAAATTCAAAATACAAATTACGGGTGACGTATAAGGGTATCCGGTTCACCTATAAATATTTAAAGTTGAAGTTAGGCAATTTACCGAAAGAGCGCGCTACTACTTCTACTAGAAATTAGTTTACGTCAGTGTCCTGAATTTCTGGTAATAATAGGTTTTGAGTAC
Organism: Polydrusus cervinus; assembly: GCA_935413205.1. Taxonomy (NCBI): domain Eukaryota; kingdom Metazoa; phylum Arthropoda; class Insecta; order Coleoptera; family Curculionidae; genus Polydrusus; species Polydrusus cervinus. The sequence continues at coordinate 6,218,934 of OW284520.1, forward strand.
TCAAATATTAATAGTTTTAATTCTCAAGTTCTAGTAAAGTATATGAAAATGATTAAAAACTAAAAAGTGATAGCTCGTAAAAACTTTTTGTGTCACCATTAGATGTTCTGAAAATGGAATTATATCCCTATAAAACAAAAGCCGCCCTGTGTAAGAGCCACTTGAGGCCACAGATCCAAAAAATACTTTTTCGATAAAAATGACCTGATTGAACTGGGAGTCACACTGGAGAGTTCAAGCACCTCAGGATTTCTCAATAAATTCACTGTATGACAAAGGGTTTAGTTGAAAGAAAAGTTTTATTTGCATTTTAGAAAATGGGTTGTAAATTTTTCATAAAAATTACTTTGTTTAAATTGTGACAAAATGTTTCGAAAATAATATCCAATATTTTAACTTAAAAATAGCCTGATTTTATGGATACTTTATAGGGGTTCACCGAAAATACTTATGGAAATATAAATTATTTAAATGGGTTAAAATGTGTTAAAAATACGTCAAGCCCATAAATTAGTAATACACTTTCTGAATATCTGTTTAAAAATAGCACATTCTAAAGCCAAAAATGTCTGCATGTACCCAGAATAGTAGTTTGTAGAACAACAGTGGATTCTAAACAAATAAAGACAATGCAAGTCCAAAACTCTACTGCCGTTCAAGAGTGGATATGATGTGCACTTCGCTTAAAGAAGTAAACTAAGTTGACTTTAATTGAACATGATATTATATTTGTTTTTTGTGTAACAATAACCAATTTCTTTTAATTTCAAATAGATGGCTATACAGTGTCCTGCACCTCACCTTCCGTCATCTATTATATAGCTCACTTATTAATTAAGTTAGAATTTTGATAAGGTGTTATCTAAAATAAAATCAGAATCTTTACTAATAAGGCTTTCTCCTCATTTTTTCCTAGCTGCATATCAAGGCTCATCTGTATTGCTAGTATCTTGTTATACAGGGTCCTGCGTCTCACCTCCTGTCTTCTGTAGCTCACTTATTAATTAAGTTAGGATTATGACGTTTTGCAGGCTTTACCTGTATCCTAGGGCGCATTTCAGGAAAATATTTTTGTTTATACAGGGTGTTTCAAAAAAGTGTGACGTCATAAGGAGCTATTTTTTTAGATTACATGCCATAAATAATCTTACTTATTTGGATGCCTCTTATAGTTGCCTACATGTCCCCAAAATTTTAATGAAATTGGGTTTAGCATTCACTAAGAAAAATAAGTTTTGCACCACCGGTTTTAAAAATTAATAAAAAATAAAAATATTATCTCCTTATTAAAATTATACACAGGTACTAAAAAAATAAGGCCAAACAATCTCGTAAACCAAGTTTGATTAATACGAATTGTACATGAAGTTTAGTGTTAAACTTTGCAAAATTTAGATCAATTTATTTTTCTTATTTCAAATTGGAACCCCTGTATTATTATTATGTCATTCGATGTAGAATTAAAAATCAAACATTTCTCCTAAGTACAACATTATCCCTATTTCTATTGCATCAACACTTATTTGCAGAAAACTCATGTTTTCAACTATTTCAACAGTCATTATTATGAATAAATATTATTGGTGGCTTTAAAAAACAATTTTTTGGTATTAACGTTTAGTAAAGTGACAAAAAAGAATTATTTCCGAATGATCCTAACATGAAAATCATATCTACGAGCTCATCTTGGTTGTATTCCATCACCAAAAAGAATATGCCTTAAATAATTAATAATAATCTAACAATATTAAAAACTATATAATAACTAATATCAAAATTGGCTTTTGTCACTTTAATACCAATAAATTGTTTTGCAAAGCCACCTTCGATATTTATTTATAATAACGACTGGTGGAATAGTTGTTGATAAGAAGAGTTCTCTGCAAATAAGTCTTGATGCGTTAGAAATTGCGGTAGGTCTGTAATTAAAACAAATGTTTGATTTTTAATTCTGCATCGAATGATATAATAATATACAGAGGTTCCAATTTGAACTAAAAAAAATAAATGCTGCTTTAAACTTTGCAAAGTTTGACACTAAACTTTGGACACTCTGTACAATTTGAATTAATTAAACTTTGTTAACGAGACTGTTTTACCTTATTTATTAAGTACCTTTGTATAACTTTATTAACGAGGCATTATTTTTATTTTTTATTAATTTTTAAAACCAGTGGTGCAAAACTGAATTTTCTTAGTGATTATTTATTTTCGCCTATAATACTGAACCGATTTATTTAAAATTGTAGGGGTATGAAGGCAACTATAAGATGCATCCAAAAAAGTAAAAATATATATAGCTTGTAATCTAAAAAAATAGATCCTTATGACGTCACACTTTTTTTGTAACACCGTGTATAAACAAAAATATTTTACTAAAATGCGCCCTAGGATACAGGTAAAGTTTGCAAAATATCAAAATCCTATCTTAACCCATTAGTGGACAGCGTCCCCTTTAAGGGACTCATCTAAAATACGTTATAAGGTAAATGTAGTGGGGATATAGACTGTCGCGAGTAGCAAGGCACATGCTACACACCCGAAACCACCTGTTAGTGCAAATACAATTGTTATAGAGTGAGCGTCGCAAGTTAGGACTAATATATGGATCCGAATTTATATTCAACTCAACATGGTGGGTAAGTTCATTAAATTATTATAACAACAAATTACATTTTCGTATGTGTTGCATTGAAATATTTTGTCAAAATATGTCCTTGCTTAGAACCAAATAACGATATTGTGTTTATTATTATACACCGGCGGTAACATCGAAAAAAATGACGCGTCCCCTAAAAGGGACGCTGCTCGTCTGGGGTTCTAGAGGTTAATTATTTGTAATTTCAGGCTGACGCTAGCTGAACTTATAGACTGCATCGAGGATGAGCCTGATGTACCCGAGTCCAATATCTATATACTTCCTCCTGTAGGAGAGGGAGATAACACCGACGTTGACAGTGATGACTCAGATGAGGATCATAGTGCCAATGTGAATCATTTGCCGCGTAGCATTCTCTGGTCCCTACAAACGTACAAAATGGATCGAAAATACCCAAGCATTGCCGAACAATAATATGAACACGAATTGCGTTCCACTCCTACCCTTCGATGAAGCCAAGGATTCTGTTTCGCCATGTGATTTTTTTTCGTCTTTTCTTTGACGATGAACTAATGAATTTGATAATTCAAGAAAGTAACAGATATGCAGGGCAACTAAATACCGAGCTAAATCTAACGATGTCAGAACTTCATGTGTTTTTGGGTATATTGTTACTATCTGATTATGGAAAATATCCCAACAGACGAATCTACTGGTCAAGTGAAGAAGATATCCAAAAACTAGTTTAAAATAGTATGCGGTTGAAATGATTTGAGACGATATTGAGATTTATTCATTTCAATGATAATTCCAAACTGCCATCAGATGATAGACTCTACAAATTGCGACCGCATCTTGAAATGCTTGGTAAAAATATCAGGTCACATGGAGGACTAGATGAACACCTATCAGTTGATGAAAGCATGGTGCCTTATTACGGCAAGCATTATGCAAAACAGTTCATAAAGTCATAAGCTTGATAATTTAGTAGCTGTTTATAGAACAAGAATACGGCAAAGAAAGTGGTATTGGACATTAGTTGCCTATTTTCTGGATGCTTCGGTGGTTAATGGCTGGCTACTAATGAAAAAGCTTCGACCCGATGACAGAAATGCGAACAGCCTATTAGATTTTAGAAGATATATCGCTTTGACATTTTTAAAAATCCTTCGGTGTAAAACCACACCAAGGGAGAATGTTACGACCTCTAACAGATGTAAAATACGACAATATTGGACATTTGATTGTATACAACGAAACTGATCGCCGCTGTGTATTTTATAGAAAAAAGAGCAACTTTATCTGCAAAAAATGTAATATGGCTTTACACCCAAAAGTGTGTTTTTACAGTTACCATACTGCATAAGTTAGTTTGATTACATTATGTTTATTTAGGATAAAATATTTAATTTAATTTTGTTTAGAATTATATAAATTCAGTTTTTTTTAACTTGTCATAACGGGCAGCGTCCCCTAAAAGGGACGGGCCTAATCTTCAAAATCAGAAAGTAAAAATATATTCCACCTATTATGTTGTGTTAATAAAGTCCCCTCCTTTATAAAAATAAATAATAAATGTTAAAACTGAAACAAAAATAACTTTGCCCACTAATGGGTTAATTAATAGGTGAGCTATAGAAGACGTTAGATGATTTTTTCTCAAGGGTATTTATGTCTTATTATTTTTCATGTTTTGTTTTTTTCAGTTTTGCAAAGACAATTCTACCTCAAATAATAACCAAGGCAAGTTGTTAAGAGGAAAAACCTCAAATACCATTAAACTCCTGCTGACAATATATAAGTACAAGACTAGGCAATAAACTTATTGCATCTCTTATTTCACCCCCTTTAAAAGGGAGTTCAACTGCCTTTAATTTTGCTTCTAGCAACATAAAACTCTGTTAACGCTTTTATTAAAAACATTTATTTCAAAACTAAAATACTTAAAGTTTCATTATAAACTCGGCTTTATTTGAAACTAATTTAATAACAAAAATTTCAATTTTAATATACGAGCATATTAATCTTTTCCTTTTTTAAGTTTATTTGTGCATTTTATTAAGTTTGAACTTCGCGTCTTTCTGTTCTTGATTAAACTTGAAAATTGTTAAGTTCGTTCTTGAGTTTATATCGGGGCATCGTTTTTAATTTTAGTGGAAAATAAGAAATTAACATGAATAGAAGTAATATTTTTATTTTTATGTTCTGCATGGCGGAACCAATATAATTAAAACTAAAAAAAATAAGCTGAAATCCGCCAAACTGGACGTTCTAGTGAATCCCTTAGTAAAATATTTATATTAAATTTTCAATTAGACAAGTCAGGAAGAAATGCTGCATTTCACGCTGATTTGGAAGGCTTCTTAAAACGGCTGTTCGCGTTTGATATTAGTATGCTTACCCGCAACAAGGGTTGGCTTAATTCGTTACAGATTTGTTTGAAATGTTTATATTGTATGGTTTCTCTTGGTGCAGTTTCTCTATTCTTGTACAAAATACACTAAATATATGAGGTGGTTTAAAAATTAATACGATACGTCATACGCTGATACGCCTAGGTACTTGTTATGATTTACGACTGGGTTAGGCCTTTTAATGTGGTGGATCGTGCATAGTGTCTTGTAGGAGAGAAGGGCTGCAGCCCCTACTGGATACGCCACTGGTTCGTGTAAAGTAAATCGAATGAACAAATACAAATCAAAAGAGTTTTATTAGATATTATAGTACAGTCGTAAATGTGGTTATCTATCGATCGTAGTTTTAGACGGTGGTTTACGTTCGCCCAACAATAATTTCTTTTACGTTTTTTTAATTTATTATTGGTATTTTTGTGTCACGTGGCAATAAGCAAATAATGGGAATTGCTTAAAGTTTTCTACAATATTTTATAAAAAATGTTATAAATAATCTCTAAAGAAAAGCAGACACAGTCACAAGCATGAATAAACGTTTTTGATTTATCAATGACTAAAGTTTATCTTGTTAAAAAATTAATTTATGACATTTATACTTTACTTCTAGAAACATGGTGCCGATTATTTTTTATGATAATGCATACATTTTATATACAATCAAATTTGCTCTTAGGCTTCTTCGCCTACCTGATGAGACCCGGAAGGTCGAAAGCATCCATAATGCACCCTAAATATCGTTGGGTTAAGGTAAAACCCGAATCCCAGTTTTCTGCTTCGAATTCATTTGACAAGAGCAAAAGAACTTTTGGAATTTCGTAAATCCTCACGAATTTGTGGCGCGTTTTCCTTTTGTTCAAAAGCAAAAGTCTTGGAATTCAAAGAAGCAAAAGTATTCTTTGGTTCGAAAACTTGTTAAGTTTGGATACTTGTTTCGACTTCTTCAGTCAAGGAAATACCTTGAGACAAGCTGGACTATTTCTGTTTTAGAAATGAATCTACAGAATCTTTTGAGCAAAGTCAAAAGTGCATAGTACAAAGACAAAAGTCGCTCGAAATTGTAGAACTCCGCAGAATACCGAACACTGGCACAGCCTTTGCGTCTTTGGTAAATTGAACAAACTTTGTTCTTTGCGTTTGCGAACTACTTCTTGAACCAACCCAACGATGTGCATTATGGATGCTTTCGACCATTCGGGTCTCATCAATTAGGCGAAGAAGTCTAAGAGCTTTGATTGTATTTTAATCTAGTTGGTTCAAGAAGTAGTTCTCTGTTTAATTTACCAAAGACACAAAGGCTATGCCAAGCGACTTTTGTCTTGTGTGCTATGCACTTTTGACTTGCTCAAAACATTCCATTAATTACGGAATTGGTAAAAAACATACTTGAATTTCAAACGCCCATATTTTTATTTAAAATCAATCCATTCCATTTTGAGTTGATCTTGGACGGCTTACTACAATGTGCTCAACTTTAATCTGTGTTTTTATACAGGGTTAATCTCCTGATTTAAAAAATTATATTTCTAAAATTCAAAGCAACAAAAATTAAAATTTTATCTGAGTTACTAGAACTTTCGCTGAAACCACTGTAATATTATAAGATAAGAAACCTTTGGTGCAAACTGGTGTATAGTGCTAAATACGCTCCATAATTAACTGTCATATAAACCACAAATGCATGCTTAAGGTGGATGCATAAATCTGGCTTCCTCTATTGCGAATCTACGCTATATGCAGTGTTGAAGCTGTTTACACCTCCGGATTTATAGCTTTAACCTTATTTTTCTTTCATCTATAATATGTTTAGATAATATAGAGGGAATTAAAGGTATTTTCCTCAAACTCTCTAAGGCTTTTGATTGTCTTTCTCATACAGATTTATTAGATAATATATGTATCTATGGAGTGAGAGGGTCGGCATTGTCGGGAATAAAATACTACCTTAAAGATAGAACTCAAAAACTTGTTGTTAGGGATAAGCATGGTCGAGAGTTTGTTTCTGAGAAGTTAACAATTAACTTTGGTGTACCAAAAGGAAGCATTCTAGGGCCACTTCTATTTATTAATTATCTAAATGACCTATTAACAGTTTTATTAAGCCCACTTGTATCCATCGCAAATTATAATGATGATACAAATCTACTAATTAGAAAGCAAAATATCGTAGATTTATTTAGTATCTTGAATTCTAAATAGTTAAAAGGGGCACAACAATCGCCTTATTCTCAATACAGAAAAAACCCAATGCTAAATTTTTGGGACATCTAGAAATAAGGAAGATACTCCTTTATCACTATAGATAGTTTCAATGTTGAAATAGTTGAGATTTTGGGAATGCACATCATCATCAATTAAATGGAATACACATACAGACCTCCTTTGCAGAAACCTTCCACATCTTGTTATATGTTGAGAATAGTGTCTAGATATATAAACTTTAGTATATCTTGTATGTTGTACCATAGTAATGTTTTATCATTACTTCGTTTCGGTGTAATATTCTGAGATCATACATCAGGTTGGGAAAAGTCTTTTTCGATCAAAAAAAAAAACTTTAAGAATTTTACTACACATGAGTTATTCAGAGTTGTCATGAAGTATTTAAGACGCTAAAATTGTAAACAACTACGGGTATTTACATTTATGAATGCATTTTATATTTCAAAGAGAATCAAGATAAGTTTGCTCATTTAAAACACGCACGCACACATACATTATACGAGAGGTAAACTTTTTGATTATATTTTCCAAAACACTCTTTAACATTGACGGAACATAGCTGTCACTGGGCTGCCAGCGCCTTATTAATATGCCACAACATATAACATAAATGAATAATTTTAAAAAGAAATATTCATTTCTATTAATAATATTGAACCTTATACTTATACGATTCAGGAATATCGTGATTATAAACATCATGTTTTATTACGTACCTGATACAAATTAAGCGTATTTTACAATTTATTGTTTTTTGTAGATTTGAACATATGTGTGTTTGTAAATTTTTTTTTGACACATTTCAAACTTTGTAAATTGTACAAATCTGTTTTGAAATAATTGGATATCCTGGTAGTAGCAGATAACCTATATAATTCCCTTGTTATTAACATAATATTTATTTATTACGTGTATTTCCAATTCATTGTTGACTTGTATAGAAAAATTTAATGTTTTAGAACAAATGAATTAGATCATGTTGTTTTTATCTAGAATTTTTGTTTTGAAATAATTGAATATCTATCTATCTACGTATATAATTCCCTTGTTATTAACATAATATTTATTTATTACGTGTATTTCCAATTCATTGTTGACTTGTATAGAAAAATTTAATGTTTTAGAACAAATGAATTAGATTATGTTGTTTTTATCTAGAATTTCTGTTTTGAAATAATTGGATATCTATTTATCTACCTATATAATTCCCTTGTTATTAACATAATATTTATTTAATACGTGTATTTCCAATTCATTGTTGACTTGTATGGAAAAATTTAATGTTTTAGAACAAATGTATTAGATCATGTTGTTTTTATCTAGAATTTACCACAACATCTATACCTACATACTGGAAATTTATTTATTATTAGAAATTATAAAAAAATATAGCGGCTAGTAGACAGTACTGGCTCAAAAGGATCTTTAAAATGATGTCAAGTATAAATGGATTTTTAAAATCCAAAAAATTATAATATAACTGACTAGCCAAAGTAAAATGGTAGTGGCTCAGAGGTGAGTTACTGATGGCATTCGACAATAGCGTTCTAAGTTCGATCCTCGGAGTGGGCATACGCATAGAAAAAGTATGTCGAAAATGTATCATCTTCCAACGCACCCCATTCATGCACTGAGAAAAATTTCTTTCTGGTGACAATTAAGCGATTTTTAACATTTCTAGTATTGGTTTTTTAATTGGATAAATAAGATTATAGTTCACTACACTAAATTACTCTTGGCATAATTTTGTAAAATATTTTTGATTAATTCGAGCAACTAAAAAATCGAATTGGAATATATATGGTTAAATTAACAAAAGTTTAATTCAATCAATTACAGTTTACTAATATTATTTACTTTCAATTTTCTTAATAAATATTTTATTCAAGGAATTTAGGTATTTGTTAGCATAGTATGCTATAAGAAATCTAAAGATTATAATTTAATACTGCAAATAAAACAGATATTACAAAATAAATTTATTTTGGCAGAGTTCCGCGAACTAAATTTTACTGTAGGCAAGTTAGTTGGTGATTCCCAGAATTACGGCTCGAGTCTCAACGTGAAGACGACCGCGACGCGAAGCATTTAGTATTTGATAATCGAAGCGCGCGGGTTAGTGTTGTTTGTGTTCCAATTGGACCTATAATATGGATGAAATGGAGGATTTATTAAAAACATGGGGGTTACCTATGCTAGTACCTGTGTTTGTCGGTAAGTCATCATTTATTATACCTTATTTTATTATCTAATATTTTAGTTGTTATCTACTTGGTAGGTATATGTTTCTAGAATTGCCGCGCCGGGAAGATGGCGTACATTATTATATGTATGTGTTGCGAATTGCGCTACGAAAATCCAACAATTTGATTAAATTTTCCAATGCGCACGCTGCCGCACTGTATAACCGTACCAATTTTTCTACAAATAACATTTATTATTGCATTTATAAAAATTCAATGTAATTTAAACCAAATTATTTTCTATAAGTGCCTAAGTAGTTTGAGAAACCCTGTCTTAACTTAAATAATAATTGTGTATAAAATATGGCCGCCAAAATAAATATGATAATAATTGTTTACGACTTGACGATTATTTAAAATTTAATTTTTTAACCAATTAATCAGAAAATGGTAAAAATAAAATAAATATGCACATATCGTAATTTAAGTGAGTGCATTATACAGGATATTTCACGGTGGATGGAACGTTACAAGATTATAGAAAACGGGTCAATATCTCGGAAACTATTATGTAAATATACTATAACAATATGCATTTTTATTAAAAAATAAATATAATTTTCCGTATAGAATATACATGGTGGCTCATTAATAAGGGACGCCGGCTATAGATACCTATCTCAGGATCCGTTAATCGGACGACCATCAGAAAAAAAATTATTGGTAAATCAGCAAAGTCCACCGCTAGAGGGCGTAAATCCAACCTCGGAGCAGACAATATTGTTTTAATCAAAATTGTTTCAAGTGAACCTATATTGAAATTTTTCTTTTGTAATCTACTGAAAATATCACAACTTTTTTATATTTAAGTTTTTTGTCTACCTTGTCAAATAAAGGGTGGGGAAGGGGGAAACGTTGGTTTGAAAAAAAGTCAATAACTTTTTTTTGGCATAACCGATTTCAAATAACTTCTCTTTTAATTTTAAAGCATTTTTATGAGCGCTCTACTAGAATAATAACATTTTAAGTTCAGTTATTTTTCGTGTCAGTGGCGGCGCTTTATGACAAGGTAGAATTTTATGATTTTCTCGAAAATTTGAAATGGTGTTTTTATTTGTCTGTAGGAAGAAGAGCATCACAATATTACAGTTGCTGGTAAAACGGCTGTCCGAAATGTTTATTCCTTATACAGTGTCCGGCAAAAAGTTGGACCCATATACGTACATATATTATTATTAATTATACGAAAAACAGTTACTTATTCTTCATAAAAAATTCCGGTTGGTCTAAAACCTAAAAGGCAACTATCAAATATTAAATTTTTCTAGGCGTATACGAGGTTTGTCAAAAATAAAGGTACCTACTTACACCTACTTTAGTCTTGGTCAAAATGTTTATTTTTTGACAAACCTCGTATACGCCTGCTAAAATCTAACATCTGCTATAATTTTAGGTTTTTTAGACCATGCAGAGCTTTTTATGAGGAATAATTTTTTTTCGTATAAAATTCATCATAAAAATGCTAGTAAAAAAGCGAGTAAAAAAGTTTCCCATATATGGGTCCAACTTTTTGCCGGACACTGTATAAGGAAGAAACATATCGGACAGTGGTTTTCACCATAGTAACTGTAGTTTTGCATGGTCTTTCTTCCTAGCAAAACGTTCTTATTCTAGTAGAAGCGCCCATATTTGAAATCGGTTATTCCAAAAAAAGTTATTGACTTTTTCCAAACCAACGCAACGTTTACCCTTTCCCCCACCCTTCATATGACAAGGTAGGGAAAAAACGTAGATACAAAAAAGTTATCATATTTTCGGTAGGTTACAAAAGAAAAATTTCAATATCACTTGAAATAATTTTGATTAAAATAGTAGGTATTTTGTCGGGTATTTTCTACTCAGAAGTTGGATTTACGCCCTCTAGCGGTGCACTTACAAACTTACAATTAATTTCCAGCTTTTTCTTTTTGCCGATTTACCCATAATTTTTTTTCTCAGATCGGATTCTGAGATATAGCCTTCGTCCCTTATTAATGGGCCACCATGTACAAAGACATTAATATACAGGGTGTCCCAAATTCGAGGCTCATTTGGCGAATCTCGGAAACTATATACGAGATACAGCGTCGGTAAAATTATGGAAAGTTGCGGAATTTTGTGCTCAGTAATATCGTAAAATATACAGGGTGGCTACTATTTAATTGACTACTATTTGTATCTTTTAAACGGTAGCTCCTAAAAAGTTGATTAAATTAGAGAAAGTGCGCCATTTTTAAAGCTCTCTTAAGATCCACTAACAGCGTTGCCAAATTGTTTGTACTTCCTGAGCTCGGTTTCAATTTTAGGATTACGTTCTAACAATAATCAATACACAATTACAATCACTTGTTATGTCTGGGATATCATGGTCCACTTCATTTTTTTAAATACGGACCTGGATTTTTTTATTTTAATGCAGAGCACATTTCACCCCAAATACGATGATGTAGGTTTCGACACAAATTATACATTATCAGGAAATTTTATGAAATTTTCTCAGTACGCCCATGTTTTTTTCAAATATTGTATTTTTTCTAGTTTCTACTTTAATGCCAAAGCAAAAAATGTCCTGATAATGTATAATTTTTGTCGAAACGTACATCATTGTATTTGGGGTAAAATGAATTTTAAAAATTAAAATAAAAAAATCCCGGTCCGTATTTAAAAAAGTGAAGTTGCATTTATTTCAGTGGCGTTACAATATTTTTCCTTCGATCATTTTTAAGCAATATTTGGGATGTTTAAGAAGATGAGACTCCTTGTTTTTTTATACAACATAAATTTAAAAAAATATGTATATACAGGTCCTAAAAAAAGATTTCTTGAAATATACAGGGTGTTCGGAAACCACGTCATAAAATTTAAGGATGCTATGAGCTAATGGCATTTTCATATCATTTAGAAATGTGACATGACCAGAGTAATTGCAGGATACGTTTTTTTTAGAACATGGTGTTACATTGGATGCCCTAAAAGAAATTTTTAAACAAAATGATAATGCAATCAGAGAACTAGTGCCTCAAATCGGCTATCAGTCGTTGTTAAGAAAACAAATGAAAGAGTTAACAGAGCCAACAAAAGATCCCAATTTAGATCAGCAAAACAATATGCTGCTGGAACAAGAAAGTGATCAAAATAATCTTCAGATCGAAGAATTTAAAAATTAACCTATTGTAACAATTATAAATTAATTTTAAAAAATACCTTGAGTGTTTTAAATGGATCCATAAATAATTGTTACAATTAATTTACCTTATTTTAGCACAATAATACATTATTTCTAAAACATATTGTTTTATTTCTTACAATCTGATATAATTGCGCCAATAAACTAATATTATTCTAAGATGCATGCAATAGTTGACTAAATAAAATCAACATATTGTTACAATTATAAATTAGTTTTAAAAAATATCTTGAGGGTTTAAAATGAATCTATAAATAATTGTTACAATTAAATTAACTTATTTTAGCACAATAATACATTATTTCTAAAACATATTGTACTATTTCTTACAATCTGATATAATTGCGCCAATAAAATGATATTATTTTTGGAATAACGCATTACTTTTGAGCAAAATTGATTTAGTTTTTGCAAACTATAGTATAGTTGTCACAAGAATATTAAAATCTGTTCAAAATAAAATATAATTACCACAAAGGATTATTATTCATTACATGAATTAAATCGTCGTTGTGAGAACAAAATTTTAATTTTGCTAAATATGCACTATCCAAAAATCAAATAAATTATAATTTACGCAATTTAATTTATATTAAACATTTTTGGTATAGTTGTCGATCAATTAAACCTTTATTGAAATTCCAATTAAATTATGTAATTCTTTGAATTCGGTGATTTAGTTGCTCGTTACCAACTCGATTATTTAGTTGGATGAAATATAACTGGGTATTGGGAATTAATCCTTTTTCTCAGTGTGCCGATAACCAGGCCGGATGAGATTGGTTATGCAATGGCAAGAAACCGAGGGTTAGCCCTTGGGGGTGTAGCATGACTGAGTATCGTGGTTCGGAACCCACGTTAAGCTGTAGGTTTTGCTCGGGAATGGCGCTGGCAGTGAAGGAAGAACAAAAAATTGGAATAAACAAACAACAACAAAAATTCGCATATCTCTTATTTACTTACTTTTAAAAACAATTTTTAAATTATTCTAAAATCAATTATTTTTCTGCATAAAGATGTCTACTAATAAAACCGTATTTGGTCAAAAGCCTTTACTCGTTCGTACCTTCTCACATACGAGATTTTTAAATTTCGTATTCAGAAGAGAGATACCCCTTTAACCCTTTACCGGGGGCGGTTCTGTGTTAGTGGCAATAATGAAATTTACCGGTGCAATGTCCTGTGTCCATGCCCCGCACGGCACTGGCATCGCGTTTTGAGGCGGCGCACATCGGCGTTGCGATGCCGAAAACCGGCGTCGAAATTATCAGCGTGTAGTCTAGTCGGGAAATTCTGAAAGAACGTTAAGTTAATGTCGGTCCTAACTATTCGTCTTTTCCATTTAAGAAACGGTGTTCTTAAAATAATGACAACTTTTTGAAATGTTCGACTCGTTACTAGTGCCTCTTCAAAGCCCCATAGAGGCTAGCCTAGCCCTATTCGTACTAATTTACATCATGAATAAAGGTAATTTTTAATAAGTTTTTACTATATGCCCAATTTTAATTTTAATAATGCCAAATTTCATGTTTCCCCGCCCCCTTGACCAACATGACAACTTCATAAAGTTTCCGAAAGTGCTCACGTGTTTACTTTATTAGTCCGATCCCCACCAAACTCTTGTTCCATAACCTCAATTCTATATTTCCTGCTATATCGGAATTATTATTTATTTACAGATTTCAATTTTTAATGCAACCACTTATTTTGTCCTTGTGACCTGAAATTTGTTTTATTTAATTATAAAGGAACTATAACAAAACAGAAAGAAATGTCGGAAATGCAAATCATAGTTTTTGATTTGTTAATTTTTAAAAACGTAAAATCGTTTACGTTTTTTATTTTAATCTTTCACCACAAAGAATAAATTTTAAGCAATAAGACAAAATAAATATTAAATCAATGCAATGACAATTAAAAGGGTTTTCTCATTACTTGTGAAATGACATGCAAGTTTCCACTGGTGATTTTTAAATGACAATTTTATAATCAAATAATGTGATTGTTTATTTACATGCGTTTAGGTACCAATTAAAATTATTATATAAATGTAACCGTAAACAGTCTTAAAAGCAGTTGTATGTACGAAAATATATCAGGTAAATTGCAAGTGCCTGGCTTTAGAACTTATATAAAATATAATTTTTTCTCCTCCCACATGGAAATTTTCTGTTTCCTTTACACTTAAGTGGCGGGTAAAGTAGGCTATTCCAGTTAACTGTGCGGGAAAATTTCATATCGATCCTAGTTAAGTTATGAAACTGACCAATCTCAGTCAATTACAGAGAAGCCAAATATACATGTTGTAAATTCGTTTTCTGACAATTGAAAGAAGTTAGGTTAACAATATGCTTAAAAAATATGCAAATCTGTCAGACGAAATTTGTTCTTTTTAAATTAAAATCAAAACATTTATCCCAGAGTCTATGTAAACACAATATTTTCCTAAAGAGTACACGAAATGGTGCAAAAATTAAAGGTATAATAACAAAATTAATACCAAAATTTATATTTCAACCAAATTATTGTTATTCTCTAACCGAACTAAAGATTTGCACACAGACCCACTTTCTTATTTCAAAAATATCTTTATTTCCACTCATTTCTAGACAATTACTATAAGCTTTGCATAAAATGTACTATATACCTACCAAATAAACGTTTTCTTACTAACCTTGGTTATTTTTTCCATATAAATAATATATTATTATAAATATTTGTGCACGGGGGATATTTTTTAATATATTTTAAACGGGCATCCGACCCCAATTGATCTTAAAACTTTTATTATACGCAACAAACTGGTAATTCTTCCTTAAATGGTAGAACATAAAGATAACTCGATAAAACAGACGAAATTATAAGATTTCTAGAAAAAAAAACATTTTTTAAATTCATTTTTTAATTAAAATTTTTAAGGTTATGTTTTTTCTACTTACGCTATTGCCACTTTTCTTTCCACGTTAACAGTGTTGCTAATTTGTAATTCTACAGTTATTTTGTTGTACTTTCGGAGTTATAATTTATACGCAAGCAGAAATAAACACGCAAACATTTTTTTCTTCTTTGCAATTTAGTAAAATCAAAATACCTACGGTTGAGAAAATAAATTGTTCGTGTTTATTAATACATATCGCTTTTTGTCTCTTATTCTGCAAAAAGCCGAATGTGAGAAGGATAGATATATTCAAAAGTGAGTATGTATAAATATAAGAACTTACCCAAATCGATAAATATCTTATAATGTAATTTGGTCAATGGGTTTGCCATCAAAATGAATTTTTGTTCAATTGTTTCTTATTATCGTTCTCACAAGTTCATGGCCAACTTAAAAGACAAGTTATGATATCTAATTTAAATAATTTTTGAAAATTCTTAGCAGGAAGTTCTGAAGTTGACTCGTAGAAAAAATATGCTGTTCAACTCGAGTGGATTGTCCATATTGCCCTCGGAAGTTTAAGCACTCCGCCTACGGCGTCGTGCTCAATTTATTTCCTCGCGCGATGTGGACATCATATCCACTCTTGTTGCACAAACTTCTATTTTTTGTTGTGAGTTTAATTTGACTACTTATTTGTTTTAGTTTTAAAATAAAAATTTTAAACTCTCATAACATTAACTTGAAGAAGTAGTCTTTGAAGTGCAGCGGGAATGTAAATGAAAGGAAAATGAGATACTTTATTTACTATATTCTTCCTCCGCTGGTATTATTATACCATATTTAAAGTGTCTCAATTTTCCTTTCATTCTCATAAAATTATTTAAATTTTTTTTCTTCAATATTAGGAAAAGCTTTATAAAGCTCTTCTTTAAAATTTTAAAACATAACACCCAATCCCATATCAAAATTACGCCTACAATGCAACATGTATGACTAGTTTAACCATTACGTGGGTAGAACCACGGAACCAAAGACCAATGGAAAGGTCGTATCTATGTATGTGGATGTGTTGAAGAAAAATATATAAGCCAAAGAAACCCCTAAAAATATCGACTAAAGTTTATTGTTCTGTAAAATGAATTGAAAATTATTTTTTCTACTCCCATTTGGAATGTGTTGTTTCCTTTACACTTTACATGTAAATTTTACTGGTCGTTTTCTAACGCTTGGCAGGAGTAAGGTTAAGAATCGTACTTCAAAAATATGCATATCTGTCAGATGAAAATGGTTCTTTTTTAATTTAAATCAAAATATTTATTCCAGATTCTGGGCATACACAATCTTATTCTAGAGTACACGAAATGGTGCAAAAATGGGTGGTTTAATACCAAAATATATTTCAACCGAAGTATTGTTATTTTCTGATCGAACCAAAGCTTTGAGTACAGATGCAGTTTCTTATTTCAAGAATCTCCAGATTTACACTCATTTCTAGATAATTACTATAAGATATAATGCATAAAATGTACTACATACCTACAAAATGAATGATTGGTTCTTTGCCATGCAAATATAGATCCTCCGCGATATTTTCTAATATATTTTAAACGGGGATCCAACCCCTATCGATTTTAAAACTTTTATTATACGCAATAGATATAGAAAATTAAGTGGTAATTTCTCCTTAAATGGTGGAACATGTAGATAAGTATATTATAAGTTGAGATATTATAAGATTTCTAGAAAAATATTAATTCCATTTTTTAACTAAAGGTTTTAAGGTTATGTAATTTTTACAATATTGCCACTTCTCTTTCCACGTTAACAGTATGGCTAGTTTGTAAATTGGCGATTATTTTGAAAAATTTTACCATAGCGAACGTTAAAAATTCATATTAATGCACAAAATACATTTTTAACTGTTTGAAACGAATTCTACAGCTATTTTGTTCTACTTTCGAAATTATACTTCTTATGCAAGCAAAAAAAAACCCTTTTTTCTTTGTGAATTTCAGCAGAACAATTAATCAAAATAGCTATGGTTAAGAAAAATAAATTGTTCATTTTTATTAATAAATATATCGCTTTTGGTCTGTAATTCTGTAAAAGGCCGACTGTAAGAAAGAGTGATTTTGTGTAAATATAAGAAATCACCCAAATTGATAAATATGTTACAGTGTAATTTGGTCCTTGAGTTTGGCAACGATATGAATATTTTTTGTTCAATTGTTTTTTATTATTTTTCAAACAAGTTCACGGCCAACTAAAAAGACTAGTTATGATGCCGATTTAAATAGTTATTTTTAATTTTTAGTATGAATTTGAGTTGTAGAAAAAATATATTGTACAACTCGAGTGGATTGTCCATATTTCGCTCGGAAATTTGAGCATTCCGCCTACGGTGTCGTGATAGCGCGTTTAGATATATTGGTCAGATGCTCTTATCCCCCGACTAACCTGATATTTTAATTTGCATTTGTGGACCTTAATATAATTTTATACCATTCATATTATTGTTGATAATATAATTTATATTATTAATATTTAATTTATAATTAAACGCATTAAAAATTTTTGTTCGAATAAAACAAACAACGTAAGATTGTTAAAGAAATTACGTTAACTTCGGTTTAAAAAAAGGCACAGTTTTATATAACAAATTTTTTATTTTAGATTTTTTTTAAATTAAACCATGTTTATATAATGTAAAGCTTTAAGAGTTTGTTTAATTAAAACAAGCTCTGTGTTTAACTAGTTAACAAGCCAGCGACAACAAAATAATTTTGCATTCGGTCAGAAATTCCCAATTAAAAAAGCTCTCTTTGTATGAAAAGCTTACTGTTTGAAATACAAGTTCACTACTTTTTTTAAAACTAATTACAGAAAGATAATAAAAATCGCTATTTTAACCCTTGACATATCCTTACACAGTAATTAAGCGTTATTGCTTGATGTCAGACTGGACTGGAAAATAAATATAAAAACCACCATTGTAAAATTGGCTTTATTGACGAGAGAAATGCTGGGACACCAGTTATGTAGTGGTGTGAACTAAGTTCAACAAGGCATTGTAGTTTAAAGATAACTTTTCTATACATAATATATTGTAATATGTAATAAGGTATCTGTTTAATCTGTTCGATCTGATGATTAAAGCACAGCCATAAAAATACTACAAAAGTTTAAATTTAATTTAATCATCCAAAACATTTGTTTTGCGGTCTTAAATGTACTAAATATAAATACGTAAAGGGATTTAATGGTGTACATAACCATAAAGGCAAGGGTTATGTAATAAGTTAACGGTTAGGGGTAGTGACGCATTCGCCGTTTAATTTTTTATTCCATTTTTTTTTACTTTTTCGTTTACTATAATTTAATATAATAATCGGTAACACTAATATGTGCTACACACAATTAGGGGGCCTTAACAAATTACCTAACGCAAACTAATCCAATTATTAACGACCCCATTCCGTAACTACCCTAACGCCTTAAAACTTTTGCTATTTCTGGCAGTTCGAAAAATTGTGACGTAAAGCAAATCTTGACAACGTGAGAAATATTACTGCGGTTGTTACCAGACATTACCTCTTCGAAAGACATGCCGAACGTATGCAAATACCCGTTAACGACTCCTGCAGAAGTTGCAGAGATGAAAAAGAGGAAGAAAGTATTCAATATTTTCAGTGTGAATGCCCTGGCCTCATAAAAAGAAGGTTCACTACTCTGTGTGAACCATTTTTTGATAGCATGGAGGAACTAAGCAACTTACAACTTGGACGACTGAGCAGGTTTCTGAATAGTAGTAGCTGGTTTGAATAAGTTGTTAAAATCCATCTACGGTGTACTAACCATCAAAGATCTGATTAAGGTGGGTTCTTCTACGGAACTTGTGTGGTAGCACAACGGACCTAATAGGACTAAGTGAGACTGTTTGGTCAGAACCAAAGGTATGCCCCTCTTATCTAACCTAACCTAAATCTTAACAACCCCTACCCCAATTAGTGGTACATAATTTGTGATCGGTGGTTTATTATATAATTACATTTTTAACTTTTAAGAAAAATCTGTAATTTTTTTAAACTGCATTTTTTATTTACGTTTTTTTGATACGTAAATAAAATATATGGGTCAATAAATCAAAAATAACATTGTACTATAAATACTATAGCCTTATAATAGTTAATATTTCTAGTTCATTGGCGACCTGTTTTGTATTTTCAGTAATATCTTTTTTTAAAGGACAAATACTAAATAGGGCGTTTCCAAGTTCCATCCAAAAATAGATATTTAATTAAGATATTCCTTATAAACTTGGAACTCTACCAGATTTTTTCGGATGAACATAATTTATTAATAATTTTGAGTATCATATCAAAAACTATATGTCGTGAGTAAACAGGATAGAATAAGCTACTATATAGCCCAAAGGTTGTTATTTCGAACAAACCCTTTTATACCAATTTTGGGGTTGTGTGTTATTGTAACGTTTTAGAGCTAATGGATTCTCCTGTCTGGAACAAAATATAAAACACGTTTTTTTTTGCAGGACTTTATGCCTATTGTAAGTTTATTATACGTGTCATTTAGTATTATATTTTATTTAAAAAGGAAATTTGAGAACTAAGCAAAGGTTTTAGATCAATAATATACAGGATGATTCCTAAGTTAATACTTTTTTTTTAGCTGTGTATAGAAGGCATTAAAATAAACAACATTTTCAAATACCTTTTTTCAAAAAACTAAAAAATAAAGTACTTATATTCATTTATTACACTATGGTTCAAATACGGTTCTGCCTAACTTGCCCGTTAAATAACATTAAGAAAACTTCTGGGTGAAGGATGAGCCCGCAAGGACGTATCACTTATTTAAAATTAACTTGCTTCAGAAAAACACACCGCAGCGGATCGCTTAACACCACCCGTAAATTGCATGACTAATAAGAGATAAGAAAAACAACATAAAGTATAGCAGGCTACGATTTGATGACCACTTAGATTTTTTTACTTCTCTATCTCGCATATTTTTAAGTTTTTTAAAAAAATGTATTTAAAAAGTTGTTTATTTTAATGCCTTTTATCTACAGCTAAAAAAGAAGTATCAACTTAGGAATTACCCTGTATCCAGAATGTCAAGTAAGCAGAGCCAAAATCTCGGAAGCCAGTAAGGAACGTTGAAATAAGTCTAGCGTTTCATATTTTTTTTTCTCTGACCGAGATATCGGACATCAAAAGACCAAGCGATCAATTTTTTTTGTATTAATTTTTAAACCACCTCGTATAATTTCGTAAAATTTTGGCATTCTGTAGTCGTAAATTGTTGTTTCTCATTGTTCATTTAGTGGTTCAGGAAAGCCCGAAATGAACTCACCCCAATACACACAGAAGTCAAAATTTATGACAGATGTCATGTTAACAAATTGAAAATATTATTTTTGGATACTACAAATTATAAAAACCAGTGTATTATTTTTACTGATATTAGTTTTAAGCCCGTGACATTAATAAGTAATAGTAAAAAGATGCTTTCGGAATTGACCAAACCCACATAAAGCAGAGAAAGAGAGAGATACAACCAATACTCAACATTCCGCATGTCAAAAGAGTATCCGATAAAATAAGAAGACTAGGACAACGATACATCAACACAGTATTCAGCTCGAGAGACACTTTAAAAAGCCACCTGACGCAGACAAAACCAACAAGCCAAGAAAAACTATGTCTACCAGATACCTTGCGAGTGCGGCCAATCTTACTTTGGTAAGACACTAAGACCACTCGAAGTAAGGATTAAAGAACATAAAAAACAACACCCAAAAAGAATAGACCGAAAAATCAGGTGTAGCTGACCACATCTGGACGCACGGCCATCATATCATGTGGACAGAAGCCGAAATCCTGCAAAAAGAACCGCACTGAAGTTTAGCGAATACACCAAAATCCAGGTTGTTTTAGTAAGCCTTCATTGGATGTGAGAAACGTCTGGAAACCTTTGTTAAGTAAATGTAATCTCAGAATAAGACCATGTAAAAGTTAAACGTATGAGTAATTGGGGATGAGCATGACTCATCCAGTTATGCGTCATACACATAGCTAGAACACGTAAGAGTTTCGAAGTTTTAAAGATATTTAGTCGTGCCGGTACTTTTTACTAACCAGGTATAGTACAATAACACAAGTGAAAAATACTTAAAAGCGATGGTGGACTCTTAAGGCATAAGGTGTGAGGACATCGATATTTCCAAGCCTGTCCAATATAAAAAATTATGTTTTTAAAAAGTTAAATTTACCATAAAATATTAATTCACTAGGTGAAAAATATTTCGAATACAATAGTATTCATTGCCAACAAATTTATTGAGTTTTTACGTCAAAAAATACGTCATTGATGACGTCAAAGTTAGTTTCTGTGGAGGAGGTTCGTAAAATAATAGCATACTTATGTCATTAGTTCTAGTGGTAAATTTTCGATAAAAAATGCTTAATGAAACGCCATAGCATGTTTAAGTTGAGAAATACCTGTTTTTAATACTTGTTTATTAAAACTAAGAAACTACTAGTAATCGGAAAGTTGGACGACCTAACAAACTCGAACTGCCGATGCTGGCCGGTGCGGCATACCTTACACTACTGTTTGTGTCTGTTTGAAGGTTGGAGACAATGACGTTTCTTGACTGATAGAAAAGTTTTGCACTTGCATTGTCTTTATTTGTTTTATATCACAACGTTTCAACTGGTAAGTATCTCCAGTCGTCTTCAGGTGAACACTAAATAAGTAAAGTAACTACAGCTCTATTTATACTAGCTAGATGCACTGGAGCATAACCGAGATGGGTGCAGTCATGCGTTTAGTTCGAGTACGGTATTTTAAGTTTACATCTACTTAGCAAAGGTTTCCAGATATTTCTTATATCTAATGATGGCTTACTAAAACAATCTGGGTTTTGGTATATGGTAGCAGCTTCCTTGAACTTCCTCTTCCTCCAATGTGGTTCTTTATGCAGGATTTGAGCTTCTTTCCACTTGATGTGATGACAGTGTGTCCAGGCATGATCAGCTGCACCTGATTTTTCGGTTTCCCCTTTAAGCGTGTTGTTTCTATGTTCCTTGACCCTAGTTTCAAGGGGCCTTAGAGTCTCACCAATGTAAGATCGGCCACATTCGCAGGGTATCTGGTAGACACAGTTTTTCCTATCTTTTTGACTTGTTGGTTTCAGTGGACAGAGGCTCGAATCCTGCATAAAGAGCCACATTGGAGGAAGAGGAAGTTCAAAGAAGCTGCTACAATATACCAGAACCCAAATTGTTTTAGTAAGCCCTCACTTGATATAGTATAGTAGATGTAAACTTAAAATACCGCATACGAACTAAAAGCATGACTGCACTCACCTCAGTCATGCTCCAGTGCATCTAGCTAGTATAAATAGGGCTGTAGTTACTTTACTTATTTAGTATTCACCTGAAGACGACTGGAGATACTTACCAGTTGAAACGTTGTGATCTAAAACAAATAAAGACAATGCAAGTTCAAAACTCTTCTATCATTTAAAAAACATCATTGTCTCCAACCTTCAAACAGATACTAAAAACTGTTTATATGTAATCTTTTTCCAGTGTTTTTTTTTTAAATTAATGTTTCACTTTTTAGATATTTGATAAGTACCCTGATGTTTAATGTTTATGTACTAAAGTATTTGTTAGTTTTATGTTTTACTTGTTTAGATACTTCTTAAAAAATATGTGTTATTGACTATAGGACTTTTTATTTGCCTATTATTGCTATAGGTACTCTGTTATTCAAACATAATGTAGACTATAGTATCCCATGACAAGCAGTACACATAATAATAAATAAAATGTGCCCCCCAAGGGCTATCAACCCTTGGTTTATTGCCATTGCATGACCTACCGATTGGGGAGTGTGTACCTTCTTCCGCACCCCACGAGATGTCCGATCTCATCCGGCCTGGTTACCGGCGTGAATGGGGTGGGTTGGGAGATGATACCTTTTACACTCTTTCCTGCATTCTTAAATCCACTAAATTTTGGACATACTTTTTTTATTGTACGTATGCCCACTCCGGGAATCGAACCCAGGTCGCCGCGGTCGAATGCCAGTAGCTTTACCTCTGAGCCACAATCGCGGTTATTCCTTAAATTATAATAATGGTATATTAAGTATATTCTACATAGCAGACTGACATACTTTCTCCATGGGTGTGGGCCCGGGATGCCACACAGCCCCCGGGCCCGACCTGGTTCTCGACAGCCCTGCTTTGGTATTAGGTAATATTAGAGCATAACATACAACACATAGGATGTGTTAATAGTTAAATAGTGAGAAACAGAGAACAGCTAGCCCTTTTAATCAATACCACTTCGTGACATCGATGTATTATGTTCCATTATAAATATTTGCAGCAAAGTCACAATAACCCCTTTATAATTGGAATTCCATATCGGAAAAACTAATTAAGTGGGTTGATTGTAATCTTTCCAATTTTCCATCGACTTTTCTAGAAGTATTCGTGTTTGTAATACCGAAAAATACACTCTATTTAATATTTGAGGCATGTAGCTATCGCTATAAAAGGACTTTCTACTTTTATAATGGTAAAATGGCAAGACTGCAAAATTTGAACAATAAAACTGCTTTTAACTTAAGAATTGCTTTGGAGAGAATCATTTACATAAACCTTTAGCGACACTTACAAACACACCTATAACAACACTTAGCCAAATTTCCTCATAATGAATTGGTATGTTGTGTTTATAGAGGACTTTTGCAAATCGGCTGGTGTGCCATAGTAGCGCCAATCGGATATAAACAGTAGTCTCTAGAACTGGGTATCTATACCGTCCCGTCCTCCATCTTGCGCTCTGTCTACACCTAAATAGATCTTACTTTATACCGGAGTGCAAAAATCTGATCCTTTTTTAAACGTATTTTATTTTTTACGTCACTTTTGCAGCTTTTCTTTTTTTTTTACGGAGTACGACCAGAGAAAAATGCGTTTTTCTCTCTAGGAAAGTCTCCCACAGTATTCCAAGTAGAAATGTATGCCATATTACAGTGTGCGTATAAAAAAAATAGGAGGGCTTACCTCAATAAGCGGATCCATATATTCTGACAGTCAAGCAGCCCTTAGATCGCTAATATGCAACAAGGTTATCTCAATTTGATCGAAAGAGAAGGCTTAATCAGCCTTAACTAGAACTCAGGAGCAGCCAAGCTGCCTACCTCTCATGTGTCGAATAAATCACCGACAACAATGAGCTAAGGAGTCTCTAGAGGATCAATAATATGATAACTGGACATCGAACGTGTCACATTGCCAAGCCAAATCACTGATGATCACCCAGAATCAGAAACAAGGATGACCTCACATTTTATTTTAAGTGAGGCAAGGAATGTTAACATCAAATTAAATGACAGGCTAGCCATGGTACCTCAAAAACCCGATGGACGTACCTATCGGTAAACGATTAGTTTATTGGTAGCTCTCCACGGCGTTAAGCGTCCGGGGCTTGCACGCTGTGCACCCCTTCGTCCATTACCCGCTGTCCCCTCACCTTGTCAGTGGGGAATGACAGTTTACGGGACGATATGACTCACTGCTAAGAACGGTATGCCCTGTCTTCTTCCGTTAACATCTCAATCCTTTCGTTGTTTCGTCCTACTGGGACTCATCAGAGACGCGCGACCATCCTGAGGCCGCGGCCCGCAAAGGGTCTGACAACTTGCGTTATTCACGAAATGTGAGGTCATCCTTGTTTCTGATTCTGGGTGTGTGGCAATGTGACACGTTCGATGTCCAGTTATCAAGGTAATCTCAAAACTGGTATGTGAATGTCAAGAGAAACTGGATGCCCTAACAATAGTAAAATAAAGTAATACTGCAGTGGGTACCAGGACACGAAGGTATTACAGGAAGTGAAAAAGCCGATAACCTTGCAAGGAAAGGCCCAGAAAATACATTTATTGGTCCAGAACCGGCACTCGGAGTACCAAGGTGTACCATAGGAGATGCCATAAAGCGATGTATCAGGATTGAATACACTATCCACTAGAGCAACAGACAGAGATTACACCACAGCAAAAGCTTCATTGGGGATCCAGATCCAAGACTTACGAAATAGTTGCTTTAAATGAACAGGCCAGCTGAGAACTATTACTGGAATTCTGACAGGACACATGGCTGTCAAGAACCATCTGCACAGAATGCAACTGTACATTGGAGACCTTGACTGCAGATAATGCGGACAAGTCAGGGAAACTGTACAGCATGGGCGAAAAAAAGTTAACGTCACCTTTGCTGACGATTTGTTAGCTTTGCAGGAGAAATATCTTCCCTATCTTTTTTTTAACTTACTCTGCTTAGGGACCATGATTCTTTTTTATTTTTTACAAGCCACCGATTTTTTTTGTAATCTAAAGGTTTTAGCAAATTTATTATATATGGAGACCGTACACTATCATTCTGAATGATGTCAATCCTTCGTCATTCTCGCATTAGTGTTTTTCTTATGAGAATTTACATTAGTCCGACCATCATTCCTCGAAATTTATCCGTACACCCGCAGTATTACTATCATTCCTTTATCAAGACTGTCATTCCGACTGATGGTGTACGGTCTGCAATTAAGTTTTATGCTAGATGGCAAAGTTATCAGCATGAGTGGAATGACTAGTATTGATTACTTACTTACTAATATTAACTGTGAAAAGAAATTTCTTAATAGTTTTTTCAAAAGGCCATATTTGGCTGTCCGCCTTCCCTGGGCCTCGCTCCTGCTGCCCACCTCCTAGAGATAACACTGGGTAGAAATAAACTTATTATTATACACTAGTTTTATCAGGTACTTTAGGGAGCAAAAATATTTGAAACAGTCCTTTTTTATGCTTTCATTCTAGTTCGAAGTACTGGAGATGTAATAAATACGATTAATAATGTTGAAGTATCGACATCAATAGGAAAAGTTATTTTTTTATGAACTCGAGATAAAAATAATCATTTATCAACGCTTTCAATATGTTTCTATTTTTCCAACTTAAAAGGGAAATCTATTAAAATGGAATAAAAAAAGAGATTGCAAGACGATTGACGGATGAAATTAATGGAATTGCAGGTCTGAATTGCATGACCTAAATCAGCGGTATTTATCTATGCCAAATTTTGGTTTCAAGCACACTATTTTAGGAAAAGGACAATAGCTATTAACTTATTAGATGAAATTATTTATTGAAGTATAGCTCAGTTAGTGATAAACCGAAGAGGTGACTGGGGCTCGTTACAATTTCCGAGCGAGTTCGGTTCTGTGAAATAGGGAGACAGAATCCTAAAACAATTTTTTCGCATATTTTCAGCTATACAGGGTGTCCCGTAACTTATGGGCCGTAGAGTAACTGGAGATACTAGACATCAAACTAAGCCGATTATGTCATATAAGTTTTTTCGGATTGTCACTTTTTTTTTTGTTAATTTAATTATTTAGGTACTATGTTTTTTATGCTTTGGGATGTTTAAAGGGAAATATCTCGAAAACAGTTAAAGATATTAAGATCAATCAAGTACACATTTTTGACTCAGAAAATGCCCTTTTTAAAAAACTATAATTAAAAAACACGTAATATCACAGGTAAGAAAAAAATCATAGATTTATGAAGCCCAGTGTATGCAACTTGCGCCCTCTAGTTTGAAACTTAAAAATTTCTACAAATTCTTATTTCTTGCTCATAAAAACAAAATATGGCGAACTTTCAATTCGATTCATTAAACCGTTTTAAAATGATGGCTTATTTTCGAGAATAAACTTTTACTTTCAACACCCTGTATCTCTAGAATGAATAACAATCCGAAGAAACTTATATGATATAATCGGCTTAGTTTAATGTCTAGTATCTCCAGTTACTCTACGGCCCATAAGTTACGGGACACTCTGTATACCGGGTGATTCAATAAGAAAGGTAGCCGGCTATATGTAAAGGAAAAAAGAATGTTTATGGATTGCGGAAAGTCGTTATTTTGATGTAGGCTTTCGTGTGAACTAAACCACACTGCAATAATTTTCTCTACAAATAAATGTTATTTTGATGACCGCCTATTATCAATATTTGATACGTGGAAGAGAGCAAATGTATGTGTTTTATTAGTAGGTTTTTGTCACCTTTAATATGTTGTTTATATGTAACTTTGATTTTTGACCACGGCAGTGGCTGAGAGGTGAGTTACTGGCATTCGGTCGTGGTGGTCCGAGTTCGATCATCGAAGTGGGCATACGCACAATAAAAAATGTATGTCCGAATTTTAGTAGGTTTAAGAATGCAGGGAAGAGTGTAAAATGTATCATCTCACAACCCACCTCATTTATACCGGTAACCAGGCCGGATGAGATCGGATATCTCTTGGGGTGCGGAAGAAGGTACACACTCCCCAATGGGTAGGTCATGCAATTGCAATAAATCGAGGGTTGATAGCCCTTGGGGGGTGTCGCATGGTTGGTTGGTTGGTTTAAGGAGGAGGTCGGGCGTTCGGCCCAAGCTTCTTGCACTGCAGCCTAGTGGCCTATTGTGCTCCCCTATCTTGCTAGAAAAGGTTTGTTCCTTTTATAAGTTCCAGCAAATTCCTACCAAGTTTGTCATGTGGGGGGCTATCACCACATTGGATATCTCCGAAGATTTTGAGTCTTCCTCGGGTCAGTGCTTAGCAGTTATATATGATATGTGAGGCGGTTTCATCCTCATCGCCCCAAAGCCTGCATTCAATGGGACCATTGTAAATTCCTACTCGGCATAGGTGTTTTCTTAAGCAGTGGCCTGTTAGTAGGCCGACCACTTGTTTTAGCTGGGTGCGCGTTAGAGGCATCATTCCAGTTGATAACTTTTTGGAGGTTTCCCAATTGTGGCCCTCGCTTGGGTATGACCAGGTATCCTGTTCCATCGGGATAATTATTGTTGTTGTGCCCACCTGTCTGATGTTGCTCTGGTTGCCTGTTTTGATATGCCAAGGGCGGGTTCAGGGCCCCTGAGTTTTTGAGATGATCCGGCTCTAGCCAGTTGATCGGTGTCGCATGACTAAGGATCGTGATTCCGAATCCACTTTAGGCTGTAGGTCCAGGAGCAAGCTGGCTTAATGTTCGAAAGGACAAGTGGCAATCAGTAACCCAGAATAAACAAACAAACTTTGATTTTTTATGAGTTTTTATCTCTCCCCAGATGGACATGATCATATGTTCCTTTTCGAGACCAAGTTTCCTCGCCCCTCCAAATAAAACACACATAAAACATGTTAGTCTTTGAGATACTTAATTACTTTTTTCCTCAAACGCACTTTTTGTCCGCCCGTAGTTTTTTTATTTTTAAATCGAGTAACGGTCGCCCGATCCCCTTAACTCCCAACTTTTGTTCTAACGATAACGTTGACAATGAATTCTCCTTTAAAAAGCTAATTATGCACACAAAAAAAAATTCCCACTCCACTTCAAGTAGGGACTATTTCTTCAAGTTTTAAATTTATATTGTTCAAAAAAATACATGAAAGATCAGTCAAACACCGTCGTCACCGACGCATCGAATTCCAACCAACTAAATAACACGCAGCACTTGCTGCTAACTAGGACTGTGCCGGCACTATCTAGGCTCATAAAGAGTTTGGCACGACGTCATGCTAGAGGCCTGCATGGGCCGGGTGTATTCATATCGGGCCTTCATGGGGTTTGTTAAAGAAATATCGCGCGTCAAAGCGCGGCGATGCGTGCCGAAATATGAGGATAGGGATGTTAGCATTAAGTTCGACGCGCCGTGCTTCGCAAGAGTCTGCTCACCCACATTGCGCAAAATATGCAATACATCCCAATGCAGCGTTTTTCTCCGCGCTTCGCCGCGAGAACCGCCACTGCTTCGACACTACATTTTTATTTGCAAAAAAGGTTCTAAAAATAGATGATACAGAAATAGAAGTATGAAACTCCAAAAACTCGCTTTTCCATTAAATTAAAGTTTTTATTAACAAAAAAAAAACATTTTTAAAGTGATAGAACTATTTTTCGAGAAAATATTTTCCTTTGATAGCATTTTACCTGCATTCGTCGTCTTTTTACTAATAAGTGTCCTCGACATACGTTCTGGTTTCATTCTAGAGCTTTTTCCGTTTTCTATAATATGAGTTATTTGTCAAGCTTACCTGAAAACAGTGTTGCCACTGCAAATTAGAGAGCACGCGTTTTGAAATAAAACTTTTGTAGATTTTTCTAAATTTTTAAATTTGAAATTTTGGTATTATAATATCTATTGTTGTATTTAATTGATGTAAGTACATTATTTATTTGCTACATAGAAATAAAATAGTGTTAGTTAGTTTTTAATGCCCTTGAAAATATTCCTTTCTAAAAATAACCAAAAAAAAAAGTTGAATTAACATGTTTTAAAAAGAAAACAAAACATGTTTTCGTTTATTTTATACGATACTATTACAATTAGGATTAATTTTAATACCAGATTTTCTTGGATTCATCTATTAGCCGTTAGGTTAGGTAAGAGTGGCAGACCCTTGGTTCTGACCAAACAGTCTCACGTAGTCCTGATTAGGTCCGTTGTGATACCACACGTGTTCCGTAGAACCCACCTTCATCAAATCTCTGATGGTTAGTGCGACGTAACCGCGGAAGGATTTTAACAACTCATTCAAACCAGCCACTACTGTTCAGAAATCTGCTCAGCCGTCCAAGTTGTAAGTTGCTTAGTTCCTCCAGGCTATCGAAAGATGGTTCACCCAGAGTAGTTAAACTCCTTCTTGCGAGGCCAGGGCATTCACACAGAAAATGTTGAATACTTTCTTCCTCTTCCTCATCTCTGCAACTTCTGCAGAAGTCGTGGTATTTGCATACGTTCGGCATGTCTATCGAAGAGGCAATGTCCGGTAACAACCGCAGTAATATTTCTCACGTCTTTTCGACTGTGTCTCAATAGCTCTGGGGTTCTCTTTTTATCGAATCTGGGCCACAGTTACCTGGATGTACTACAGGTTGTCAACCCTGTCCATCTGTTCTGTGCAAGCTGCTTAGCCGTGTAGTCAATCTCCTCTTTGACCAATCCCAGTGGTTTGTTCACTGTATTGTCTGCTAGATCAGCTGGCATGCCTGCGCCCTCTCTTGCGAGCGCATCGGCAGCCTCGTTGCCATCTATTTTGGAGTGTCCAGGAACCCAGCACAGAATAACCCGATGTTGGTTGCCAAGTGTGCATAGATTGTTGCGGAATCGCTTTACGAGCTTTGATTTAACGCTGCTGGAACAGATTGCCTTAATCGCCGCCTGACTATCACTGAAGATGGTGATTGACGAGGCTACTCCCAAGCCAAGGTATTCTTGCAGGATATTGACCGCCTTCTCTACTGCCAGTACTTCTGCTTGAAAAATACTACAATAGTTGGGGAGTCCATACGATTTCTGTATTTGTAAACTTTCGGAAAAGACCCCGGCTCCCACACCAACGTCCATTTTTGAACCGTCTGTGAAGATTGCGTGATCTGTTTTCGTTATATTCTGATTGCCTTCCCACTCTTCCCTACTCGGAATGAGTATAGACTATTAGCCGTTAAATGAAGAGTTTATTTAAAACAACAAGCTTTTATAAAAATGTTATTCGTTTCTATTTAAGGGCATCCAAACAATATTTCTATCCAAGACCGTGTCATTCGAACTCGAAACTATGAAAAAGGTCATCTTGAAAAGAAAAATGGAAGATTTGTGCAGAAAATGCAATTGCCCCGGAGATAGAACAGTTTTGGGTGCGAATTTAGGTATAAAACGTTACCAGACATTTTGTTATTGTTAGCGACTTGTGTCTCAAGATGGGTAAAGAAATGTGCATGATCCTTTTTTGCACGGGTCGCGGTTCAATACCAGGAATAAGGTATTTCAGGTATGTAAAATATTGGTTACTTAGTTTTATTTGACCATAAACTGTACACACCCGAACTAAACGGGTGAATTTAAATAAAAGCTTGTAAAAACATTTTAAACATTTTGAAAGTCAGTCCTGTCAAATGTTTACATCAAGAAGCAAATTTCCGAGCTGCGCAAACTCAACGCACCCTGATCATCTGCCTACAGTGGTGTCATCATCGAATTATGGTATTAGCAATATAGTGTATGACGTATATATGTGACTGGCACCAATAAGTTTATCGCTAACTCCAGAAACATAAAAATTCATAACACGAACACCTAAAACATAATATAGCGTTTCGTATGAATATGAAATGTAAATTTGTAAATAAGAATTTATTTTGGTTTAATTTATTGAAGTTTTATTATTATTTTTGTTCTAAATTCTGTTAAGTTTTAAAAAGTTTATTCTTTTATTATAAGCTCGTATTTTCCCTTGTTTAAAACCACAGCGTTAGGAAATTTCCCCCTTTTTTCCCTGTAGGTTTGGCAGTAGCAATTAAATGAAAAACAAAACAAACATAATTAAAAAAACCTATTACTTTTTTAACAGCTCGACCCGAAACTGAGAACAATACTTTTAATAATTTTTATTTATGTACAATTTTTTTTAAAATTAAGTTTGCCTTGTTGTTTGTTTTTTTTTTTGTATACCAACATTTAAAAAGAAGTGATATTTTTATAGAAATCAATAATCCAGGTTTTATTTTTAAAGGTTCTATTTTTCCGAGTTTTGAAACATTTGTAATATTTCTGACCTTCTAACTTCCTGTATACCTTGAAATAAACTATATAGCTTCAGTAGTTTTTAAGTTAATGGTATAAATGCAAGTGGAAAATACCTAAAAGCGATGGTATTATAGGACCTTCATTGTGATAAAAAAATTTGTGTATTACTCAAATATAATTATATTCTTTTCGAGATTACTCCACAATGGGATCCAAGCGGTCGTAAAGGTTAGCTGACATGGAGTCCCTAAGTCTTGGATACATTCCAAGCTGTGAAGCTGTAGGGTATAATAAATTCAAGTGCTCTTGTCTCACAGACTAACCCTCCCCATTAATATTAAATCGCGAATTTTAGTACAGAGGTGAAAAACATGCCACATCAAATAAATTATTATCCATGTTTCAATTTTTGCGACTATTTATTCATGATCTAGAAACCCATATGAGACTTTGACGATTAAATATTTCTACCTTTTTATTTCAAATGTCAAACCGAACGTTTATCGTGTGTGTATATTACACTGCGCAACTTATTTAACGCACAATCAAAAATGTGTCTCAGCTTTAATCTTATGTATTTTCGTCATTTTTTGTTTGTTTAAATTGTTTTTTTTTTTAAATTGTAGGTTTTTCTATTGAGAGTGTCACTGCGTTAGTTGTTTTGGTTAAAAAAACATTTAAAAAAAACCTAAAATGTACGAATTGCTTTAATTAAGGAAACAACAATAAATAACTTAACAAATTCATTACAGAATCAGTATGTGGTGTTTCCACCCCTTCCGTGAATGACCTCCCGATATCTGTTTATTCATACTTAAAATGAAGTTTCTTATTACGTTTTGATCTAAACCATCCCATAATTCGACCAGACGTTCGGCCAATTCTTGTAAATTTTGTGGTTGTCGTCCTTCACTTCGTAACCGCCGGCCAATATAGTCCCAAAAATTTCGATGGGATTTAGGTCTGGGCTACGGGCTGGCCATTCTATGTAATTTATTCCAACTTCTGCAAGATACGAGCCGTGTGGGTATGCGCATTGCCGTGCATGAGTAAAAAATTAGGTCCTATATAGGATGCATAAGGCACATGTTCTTCAAGAATATCTGTAATATACCTTTCAGAATTAAGATTACCATTTACAATTGCCAACTGTGTTCGCCCCGTCAAAGATATTCCACCCCAGACCATGACGGATCCACCTCCATATAAAGTTGTGTGCAAAAAATTACATTGACTGTATCGCTCACCTGGTCTGCGGTAGACGCGGATACGTCTGTCACAGTTATACAAGTTAAACCTCGACTCATTAGTCCAGAGAACACGTTCCCAATCTGCTTCCAACCAATTAACATGCTCATTAGCAAAATTTAATCTGGCTCTTCGAAGATCTACTGTTAATGCGAGTCCTCGAGCAGCAATCCAGGGTCTTAAATTGTCTTCTCTTAGTCGTCAACGCACAGTTTGAACACATGTGAGTGGACCACCTGCACCTTAAAGTTCTGATCTTAATTTTTTTGCAGTTGTAAATCTTTGTCGTACAGCACTTACTCTTAAAAAACGATCCTGGCTAGGAGTTGTAACACAACGTCTACCTTGACCGAGCCGCCTGGAATGCTCTCCTGTTTCTGCGAACCTTTCAATTACCCTCGCTACAGTTGTGTGCCACACTCCCACCAGCTATGCGGTTGTAACTCCACCCTTCACCATGTAATGTAACCGCCTGAACACATTCATCACGTGTCAAATTTCTGTTTATTCACTAATTCTTGCTGGACTGTCAAACTGTCAACAAAAAAACGATTACACAGATTTCACTTTATTTTCCATAGCCTTCCATAGCCACCCAGAGGGTGTAAGGGTTAGTCGATTTAGTTCTTTATGAACATTTTTCAACCCGAACAGACCCGAACAAACTCGGTGCTGGATCCAAACCAAAATTTTTTCATTAGATAATCGCTTTCCCCAGGTAACGCTGGGAGGGTTTATCGAAATTTCAATGTTTCGTTTTTTGAGAACAATTTGATGTGAAAAAAATCGGTTAATTTATTATTGTAAAATAAAAAATATTAACAAATTTAAAAAAAAAAAACTCTCCAGCGTTACCTCGTAAATTATGTACAGAAATGGTGTTCAAAACTTCAAAAGAATCGGTGCAGTAGTTTTGAAGTTATGATGAGCACCGACTTTGAAAACGTGAGTTGTGGGAAAAACACTTTAAAGTTTTGAACACTAAAAAATTCGGAATAAAACGTTAGTAAGCGAATTTTATGGAATTACCTCACACTGAATCATCGATGCTCCGATTCATCTCAAATTTTCACAGAATATTTTTAAAAGGTTCTCCATTCTGAAAAAAAATAGTTTAAAAACGTTACCTTCCCCTTAAGGCTGTATACAATTTGAAAAATTCAGAAGGAAAAGTTACACTGTTAAAAATATACTATACAAATATTACACTATTAGTTGTGTAAAAAATATCCCTAGATTTCATGTAATTTGGAGAGTATTTTTAGTAATAGTATACAAGTTCTTTGTAAAAGTACACTTTATGTAAAGTAAGTTAGTATATATAAATTAACTCATTTGTTAAGAATTGCATGAAAAATAAAT
Source organism: Polydrusus cervinus (assembly GCA_935413205.1). NCBI lineage: Eukaryota > Metazoa > Arthropoda > Insecta > Coleoptera > Curculionidae > Polydrusus > Polydrusus cervinus. Next base: position 6,253,747 of record OW284520.1, read on the forward strand.
TTCAAACCAACAAAGAAGTGAAACTTTACTATTGGTAACATGTATGGTTAACCAGCTTCCTTAAGAACCGTTCTCTGCAAGTGGCGATTGACGGGTTTCTCTCAGACACCTTCACCATCAATGCTGGTGTTCCTCAAGGGTCCATATTGTCGCCTACCCTCTTTTTACTGTAACGACCTTCTAGTAAAAACCCAAAATCCAATTTATAGCTTTTCTGATGACAGCACACTTGTCTCATCTTTTACCTTGACTCCCCAAACATCCGCTGCCGACGCACATCTTCGCAGGCAGCATGAAGTATTGCGCCTCAACAATGACCTGGAAGAAATTTTGACTTGGGGTGACAGTAACCAAGTCGAATTTAATACTAAGAAAACCCAGGCAGCAGTTTTCTCCAAAAAGGTTAACATTGCAGAACCGGATATAGTCATGGCAGGACACGCAATTCCCCTGGCACCGTCTATTAATTTGCTGGGGGTCAATCTGGGAGGTAATATGTCTTGGCATGATCACGTTGCCGCAATTGCCAAGACAGCTGCACAGAAACTTGGTGTACTTTTCCGCACCAAAAGGTTGTACACACCTCATCAACTCAAGAATTCTTTCATCTGGAGAACGTCATCTGTGTGTGTGTGTGGAATGATCTTCCTGAGGTCGTGTTTCCCAATGAATACAATCTTCAACGTTTCAAGACCAACGTTAATCGCTTTTTTCTCACTCGCACCGCTCCCAGAGCGCCTTAAAGGATTTTTCCTACAGTGCAGATGTTTTATCATAAAAAAAAAATGTCACCACCTGCAGACCGGTTCCGAACTCTGTTGTTCTTGTCATAATAGGGTAGGTGTTCATACCATACCAAACGAAAGTTTTCATAATAAAGCTTATGGTATCAACATTCTTTGGTTGTACATAAATATAAAGCTCTTAGCGCTATCTCGTGGTAGTCTCCCGACAAAAACCCAAAAAATTATTAGTTCAAAAAATATTTTCAATATAAATACTGTAAAAAATATATAGCCTGTAATTTTACATACCAAATAGCGGAAAAATATTTTTGGCTAGTTAATTTTCAAAAAAGTTTTAAATTTACAAAATTTCTAAAGAAATATTACTTACTCATCAAAATATAGCTTATATATAGTGAAAAAAAATTATGAAAAGATTACCTAGCATGAAGAATACAGTAAATATTGTGAAATCATTTTTTACAGTGTAGTATTTTGTTCAATGTTCTTAAAATCGTGGTATAATAAATATTGTTGTGAAAATATGCCATTCTCGAATATACATCTTTTTTTAAGAGTTCTTTTTTAAAAAGATTTTTGATAATAGTCAAATGCACTTATAAATTTAAGTAGGTCTTCTTTTAACAAAAAAAAACTAAAAAGTTTTACTCTGCACTCATACTGTATAAACACGATAGTAAAAAATATCTAAAAAGCTGTTGAGAGGTTGAAAAAAAGGTTTTACTTTAATTTTTAAATATTCTTTTCTTCCTTGTCACTTGGGAAAAGGGACTAAAATGAAAATTGATCTTCACCCTCTCAAATAAAAATCATTATGCATAAATTCGTAATTTGTTCACTGCTGTGTTTTCGCCCGACACCGTTTTCCCAATTTTGCAGTTACAAAGCTACGGTTTAAATTTCTGACGAAATTATAGCAGTCCCGCGTAACTATATTTCACAAACCTCGGGTGATTTGCGATTATAATTTTATCCTTACTATTATAACTCTTCAAGAGACGTATTAATGAAAGAGCAGAAAATCAATACATATTTTTCATTTCATTAAACTTTAGGGTATATTTAAAATTAAGATCTACGCCATCCACTTGGTGTCTTGCTGGTTATCACACTGGTTATAATCATGACATAGAAAGAATTAAGCAACAAGAAGTATATTTGAAGAGTTTTTACTTACATTATCTTTATTTGTTTTACATCACAACGTTTCAACTGATAAGTATCTCCAGTCGTCTTCAGGTGAATACTAAAAGTATTCAAATTCAAAAGGCTTGCAAACGTCATTATTGACATAAAAATTCAAATATATCAAAAACGCTTAGATATAGGTATAGGACATGGTATACAAAATTTGCCTAGAATCTCGCGTATAATGCAAAAATGTAATAATATATAGGGTGTTCCATTTAAAATAAGCAAGTTGACACTTACTTCTGGTATAACCGTAAGTGCCACCATTAGAAAATATTTTAGCCCGGTCGCCCCTATCAGCATTAGTAAACTGTCAAATTTTCAAATTTTTCCTATGTATAGTTAGTTACTGCATATATAGATCGAAGCGGTTCCCGGTGGGACACCCTGTATAGCTATGGCTATTCTTACACTTAACTCTTTAAGTAGGTAAGAATATCTTTTAAAGAATACCTATACTATTATATATTTATAGTACCAACATTACATACCTAACACATTTTGACATTTTATTCCTAAAATTATAAGTAAATAGGTTCAACAATATAAAGAAAAGAAAACTTTTCAATCATCATAAAGTGAATAAGCTTACATGACAGCTATGAAAAACAAAAAAAAGCAAAAGGTAAGGTAGGAATTAACATTATATGAAATTTATTATTGGTGGAACACATTACACATTAGTTCTATTGTTGATCTAACAACATTTTCTTTACTTTTGTTTTAAATGTATTAATATTTAGATTACCTATTAAATGAGTAGGCAACCTATTGTACATACTCACATCCTGATAGCTAAAACCCCGTTGAAACAGAGCAGTCGTATGCCGTTGGATAGTCAGCAAAATCCTACCTCGACTGTTTACACTGTGTACAGAATTCCGCGAGATGAGCTTAGTACGAAGATACAAAAGCGATGTATTTTTTGACGAACATGGCAAAATGCAGCTTTCTTGCATTAGCCATCTTAAGCCAACCAAGTTCCAGGAATTGTGGTGTGGTATGATCAAAATTCCTTATGCCGAAAATAAACCGTACACATGAGTTTTGTACCCTTTGAATCTTTCCCTGCTCCAAAAGGTTCAAGAACGGTCCATAAACAAAGTTGCAATAAGTAAAACAGGAGAGTACTAATGAATTTACAAGAACTATGCGAAGTTTTTTTGATAAGATTGACTTATTAGCCTACAGCAGTTTTAAACTGAGATATGCTTTTTTTTAGTTATATATTGATATGTTCTCGAAATTTAAGTTGACTATCCACAACCACTCCCAAAAACTTTACCGAACTCTTTCTTGGTATTTTTATGTTATTAATACGGAGATCAATGTAATTGTCCAGTCCTCTTGCGTCCGCTCTTCCAAAAAGTATGACTGCAGACTTATCTGGAATAAGTTTTAAATTATGTTTATTTGATAGTTGGTAGATCTGGCTTAGTTCCCTGTTCACAACATGCTTCTTTAAATGGTATTCGTATGGATAGAAACTGTACCTTAGCTTTATGTCATCAGCATTATGCATTATATGTGCAAATCTTAATAGCGTTTAAAATATCTGCAGTGTACAATATAAACAATAAGGGACCCAGTATTGAACCCTGGGGTACTCTAGATATTACAGGCTTGGGCGCTGAAACTAAATCACCGGCCATGACCATTTGTGTCCTTCCAGACAAATAAGAATTAATGAAGGCCAAGGACACGTCCGAAAATCCATAATACTCCAACTTTTCACACAGTTGGTGGTCAATGGTGTCGTTAAAAATTTTTATTGGCAAGCTGAAGAGTAAAAATGTATTCTTTCATAAGAAGAAACAACCAAACTTAAAATTACACAATTGAGTCAAAGTTAGGCCTTCTTATATCAGTCAACAAAGCGACGTAGAATGTATTATCCACATTTAAAGTTGGTTTATGATCCAGCCAACATTTTACTTTTTCCAATCCCTTAATCACCTTACTCCTAGTATTCTCCCAAGTGTCTTGTTTAAAAAACAATACTGTATTATCAGCATATGAGATAGATACGCCATCTATATTTAAATTTAATAAGGAATTAATACAGGGGATAAAAAGGAGGAGTCCCCTGCGGGATGCCAATCCTGACCTCCAATGGATCACCATAAAAGTTTCTTATTTTTACCACCTGCTTCCTACCCTCAAGATAATATCCAAAAACCCCCAACACCACACCCCTAATACCATAACGCTCAAGAGTATCAATTAGTAGTTTGTGGGGTGTCAAAGGCTTTTGCCAAATCCAAATTGGTATAGTATACTAGGCCATTATTTAGAGTGCATCTGCTGAGATTGTTTCCATGATTCGGATCAAAACTTGTATTATAGATATTGCTTTTTTATATAAAACTTCTTCGTTCCATGATATGAAATATAGCTACCCGACTTGTAATCCTTAAAATGTTAACTACTTTTTAAGATTTGCTTGGATTGGTACACTTTCTTTATAATAAGAATTTACTGGTTTGTAAGAAAGGTTTTAAGTATCTATTTAATGGTTGGAGACATCGATGTTTCTTGAACGGTAGAAGAGTTCTGGACTTGCATTGTATTTTAAATTATAACATTTTAACTGGTAAGTATATAATAATCTAATTTAATAAAAACAATGCAAGTAGGAAACTCTTCATGATAACAAAAGCCGATTTTTGTTGAAGTTATATATCACAAGCAAGAATAAACACAGACTTAGATACGATTATATTGTTTTCATGTTACCAATTTCTTTTGACATTTCTGTTGTCTTGGCGAGGTTATTGTTTTATCTTAAAAGCTATAAAAATTCACGACCCAAAACTTTTTAACACAAAATTGTTATGGTTTTCTAGCTAGATACCTAGACTATTTTCTTTTAGAGGTGCTATTTAAAAACTCAGTTAAGAGGCAATTTATAAACCTATTTTGCTTTTCTAAATAAAACTACTTTTTTTATTTTAAAAGTAATCTTTATTGCAGAAAGAAATTAGAAGGAAGTTTAGTTTTTATTATCTGAAATGTAATTAATGTAATTAGGCCATTAAATCGAAAGATTCGAATTTTTTTTCCAGTTTTCGTTCCTGCAACTTTTAAATTAAAGATACAGTTTTACGAAATGACATTTTATTTTTTTATTTTAAATTAACGTAAATTGACGAAATTAACTTAATATTTCGTTTAAAAATAAAGTTCGGCCTAAAATGCAGAAATTATAACGATAAAGCACCTTGAACCTCTTTTCATCACTTTAACCATAAAGAAACTAAACCAAGAGGAACCGTGCAATGTTAAAATTTTACCGCTCATAATTTTAGACGACGCGACGTCCAAAACTGTAGCGGGTTACGCCAAACGATGCTTGTAAACATTCAGCGAACGGGAATATTCGTCTAAAGTCACTGTGCTTCTCGGCATTTACGTCGCGGCCTTAAGGCAAGCTTTTTTCCATTTAGATTGTATGTCTAGATTTCCTGAGTTTATAATTTAACTAAAGAAACCCTGGTTTAAATGAAAGTCTGTCACGCATAGTATTATTTGTATCTCCTACACTCTTAAAAATAACATGGTATGGACTACTAAAATTTGGTTCTGACAACTATTTATTTTCGTGAAATCGGACTCAACCCAAAAATTAGTTGGTACAACCAAAAAAAAATTGTCGTTATTGAACTGAACTGAATTAATAACATTAACCAACCCAACCTACAAATTTTAATTGTCACAACGAAATTTTATATTAGGATAACTAAATTTATATGGTACTCCCGCTTTTAAAATTAGTTGTCACAACACAAATGTGTAAATATGAAAAATTGAAATTTTTTTTTTATATTTACACATTAGTTTGTTTGTTATTGGTTTTTATTAATGATGCAATCTACAAATATTACCAAAGCAATCATTTATTTGGGCCAAACTTGAAATTTTAATAGAGTAACAATTACGTATGTAGTCACAACATTGTGTTTATTATCTTTTTTCTGTACTTTCTAATTGTAAGAAAGAAGTTCAATCATAAATAGGTAAAAACTTTATATTTTTGTCATTGCAGTTGCACATTAGAAAGTTTGAATGAACTGCTTATAACGCATGGCAAAATTAGCAAGTTGATTTGATAGAAATTACTTTAAAAAAAAGTCTCTTTCATTTCTAAAAAAAATGTCATAATATGTAATTTATACTTAGTAACGAAAAATATTCCTTCCTAGGTCCCCATTTAAATTAAAAAAATGCCTTGGTATTACTACTCTATTAGGTATGCGTAAACTAATTGGAATAAATTATCAGGGATATTATGGTTTCTTTAAAAAAAAATATTACCAATGTCCTTGTTCTCTCATGTTCTTTATAATACATACTTATGCAATACAAACAGAAACACTAGATTTTTAACTTATTTTACTCAACCTTTTGGGTTGTTTAATTGCTTATAGAACTGAATTGTCCTTATTTAAATTTTCTTATCTGCAACTGCGATTATTAAAAAACAAAAAATATCCCCTGGACTTTCTATTTAAAATATACAGCTATATGAATTTTGTTGTACTTGGTCAGATTAAAAAATCATTAATATGACGTTCTTTTATAGAAATGGAACATACAACAAAAACAAAACAAAAATAAATACTTTTAAGTTATTTCTCATCGGGTCACCTTGCCATGCTTTATAAAAATCTCATTTAAACTTTCTAATGTACAACTGCAATGATAAAAAATAAAATGTTTACTTACTTATGATATAACTTCGTTCTGCCAATAAGAACGTACACAAGACAATAAACACAAATAAATTACACCAAATATCGTCACAACCATTTTCCACACGGGCACGGCCATGAAAATGGCCAATTATTGTCTTAAAAACACGAAAAAATGGACACCAAAACGCAGAAGCACCCTAACATAAACATAACCTCCTGACAGTCCTGGCTAGAATGATGTCACATGTCACCCACCGGGCAAGGGCATCAAGTCTTTGTTGATGCCGTTGGTTATAAATATGAACAATCATATTACTTGAAAAGAAAAGTTAGTTCTGGTAACTAAGAATGTATCGAAATCAAAATTAACAAAATGATAGGGACTACAAATTTATAATGTGTTATTACAAGAAGCTTAATAAATACAAGTTTGTAGGAACCTTGATGTAACATTTAAATAAGATATATACAGAGTAAAATTCAGCTAAACAAAATATTTTATTTCTGCCAACTAATATGAAAACAAGATATGTTCTTTGTTCTGATGGCATCATTTTTTGGTAAATATAACCAAGAAAAAAATCTTTTTTGTTTTTCTAACTAAAAATAGTTATTTTTGGTAACGTAAACACGAGAACAAATAAAAATTAGTACCAAATACCAAGTTATTTTTAAGAGTGTAGGTGGTATGTCTAGGTTTCCTGAGTTTATAATTTAACTAAAGTAAACCTGGTTTAAATCAAAGTCTGTCACGCATAGTATTATTTGTATCTCCTAGTTACTACTAACTTAATAAAACTAGGTTTAATTAAATATTCGACTTACCCTAAATACATATTTAAGATATCCTTTTCTTTTTAGAATAGAACGAACCTTTTCAAAAATAAATCGCGTGATAATTTAAACTTTGTCACAGAACACTAAATCTTTTGTGCTAGAAGGCGAAAAGTGATCCGAGAATTCGTTTGTTCAAATTTAAATTGCGAGATGTTCGTCTGATTACGTTCTCTTTAGGCTACCTTAATGAAGGCGTACCTGCTACAGATTTTAATCGTGTAATAACATCAAAGTCTTATTGTTCTTAATCCATGCAAACCTTATAATTATTTTTAGTGGAACCTAGACATAAGTTTTTCAAGACGTTCATTTTATAAGGGTGGGTAATCACTTACATAGCATCTAGAAAAATTAAGAAAATTTCTAAATATTTCCACAAACACAATATTTTTTTAAGGAGCGCGTAAAATAACTTTTTTTCTGTGACGGGAAAAAAGTTTGACATTTTATCTCTGTTGACAGGTAATAAAATGTCACTTTTTGTGAAATTACTTTTTTCCCCGGGAAAAAAGTGATGTGATTACTTTTTTCCCCGGGAAAAAAGTGATTACTGTTTTCTCGGATATAATATACACGCATAAGTGAAGGTAGATATTTAATTTTAGAATATTTTATTATACAAAAAGTTACATTTTCTTTAACTCAAAAAGTACAATTATTATTAAATGTGCATTGCATGCATGACATGTTCATTTTACTATTCGGTACAGTCGAATTTTCTCGTGTTGTAATTATATTTTCTGCCATGGACACAACTGCCGTTGATGTACCTGGTCGCAAATCGGGTGTTCTTTCAGCACTGCCACAGGTTCTAAACACTTTATTAGCTATTTCTGTCCTGTGTGCTACCGATTCATCAACATACCCTTCAGCGACCGTTGATGACTTCCACCGCCATGTTTCTTGAGTGTCAACAAGTCTCCCCCAGATTCAACCAAAAGTGTAGCAGACGATCTTCGAAATAATGACCCGTGTATAAGGTAACATTTTTAAGTTGAAGAAAATTAGCTACTGTTTGGGGTACCTTATAAAACTGATTTTTACCCACAACTTGATTGATACATTTTCCATTGTGATATGCATAAAATAGGCGGCGATCCTTTGCTGCTGTTGGACGAAGGGCTATGTACATTCGGTAAAATTTAATATATTTTTCAGTAACTACAAATCTCCTGTTGACATCATTCTTTGTTTGCTTAATTTTCACAATTAATAACGTTCCCGAATCTTCAATATCATCTAATGTTACCTGGCTGATTTCGCAAATTCGACAAGCTCCTGCAATCGCAAGTAAAACAACAACCTTAGCCATTAAATAAACTTCATCGGGAGCATTATTTAAAAAATCACTAATATTTGTACTCGTAAAAATCGCAGATTTCTTGGGTGTGTAACCTTTCCCATTTTGTTTTAGAAATGTAAATATTTTGAAATATTTTGAAATTTCTACATTATTATTGTATTAAAAGTATGTAACATACTTTTAATCATTGAATAATTCGACCACACTGTTGATGGCTTTTGTTGTTGTGTCAGTTCCGAAAAATAGGCCAATAACACCGTCTCCGAGAAAGAACTGCATGCCTTTTTCATCTTCCATTCCATAAATCTTGAAAACGCGTTTTCGTAAATTTTGCGCGATTTAGCTGGCAATAATTTTTGTGACGCTACTTTCGCTGCTTCTACTAATTCCGGTGAAGTCAGAGAAAACTCAGAATCAGACATTTTAAACTTTATATTATTTAAAATAACTACTAAATAACCACTAAAGTTCTTACTTTTTATATTAAATCACGGAATTAAATTGACAGATCTTTGATTATTTTAAAGGTTTCCTTAGAAACGCAGGTCCAATTGTCGCTATAAGTAAAACAGACTACCTACTAGTTTAAAAAGTCAAATTTCACATCGATACTTTTCTGACTTTAATATATTGTAATAATATCGTCGTTTTTCCCGTCACAGAAAAAAATAGTGTATTATACACGGGAAAAATATTAGATTTTAGCTCTCGCTCAACCTCGAGCTAAAATCTAATGCTTTTTTCCATTGTATAATAAATAACTATTTCTACTCCCACGTGGAAATTTGCTGTTACCTTTACACTTTAGTGGCGTTTAAAGTAGGCTATTCCAGTTAACTGTGCGGCAATATTTTATATCCATTCTAGTTAGGTTATGAAACTGACCAATCACAGTAGTCAATTACAGAGAAGCCAAATTTACATGCGTAAATTAGTTTTCTGACAGTTGAGAGAAGTTAGGTTAACAATATGCTTCAAAAATATGTAAATCTGTCAGATGAAATTTGTTCTTTTTAAATTTAAATCAAAACATTTATCCCAGAGTCTATGTGTACACAATATTTTCCTAAAGAGTACCTACACGAAATGGTGCAAAAATTGAAGGTATAATAACAAAATTAATACCAAAATATATTTCTACCAAATTATTGTTATTTTCTGCCGAACTAAAGATTTTCACACAGACGCACTTTCTTATTTCAAAAATATCTTTATTTCCACTCATTTCTAGACAATTACTAAAAGCTTTGCATAAAATGTACTATATACCTACCAAATAAACGTTTTCTTAATAAACTTGGTAATTTTTTCCCATATAATAATATATATTGTTATAAATATTTGTGCACGGGGATATTTTCCGATATATTTTGAACGGGGATCGAACCCCAATAATTGATCTTAAAACTTTTATTATACGCAACAAACATAGAAAATTAACTGGTAATTCTTCCTTAAATGGTGGAACATAAAGATAACCCGATAAAACAGAAGAAATTATAAGACAAAAGAAACATTTTTTACTAACATTTTTAAGGTTAATGTTATTTCTACTTACACTACTTCTGGTTCCACGTTAACAGTGTTGCTAGTTTGTAAATTGGCGATTATATTGAAAATTTGGCCATAGCGAACGTTAAAAATTCATATTAATGCACAAAATCCATTTTTAACTGTTTGAAACGAATTCTACAGCTATTTTGTTGTACTTTCGGAGTTATAATTCTTTACGCAAGCAGAAATAAACCCGAAAAACCTATTTTTCTTCTGTGCATTGCAGTAAAACAATTATTGATAAAATTACCTGGTTGAGAAAATAAATTGTTCATTTTTATTAATACATATATCGCTTTTTGTCTGTTATTTTGCAAAAAGCCGAATGTGAGAAAGATAGATATATTCAAAAGTGAGTTTATATAAATATAAGAACTTACCCAAATCGATAAATATGTTACAGTGTAAATTGGTCCATGGGTTTGCCATCAAAATTAATTTTTGTTCAATTGTTTCTTATTACCGTTCTCACAAGTTTATGACCAACTTACAAGACAAGTTATGATGCCTAATTTAAATAATTTTCTAAAATTCTTAGCATGAACTTTGGAAGTTAGGTCGTAGAAAAAATATTCTGTACAACTCGAGTGGATTGTCCATATTGCACTCGGAAGTTTGAGTGAGTGAGAGCTCTATTTATACTAGCTAGATGCACTGGAACATAACTGAGATGGGTGCAGTCCTGCGTTAAGTTCGTGTGCGGTATTTTAAGTTTACATCTACTTAACAAAGGTTTCCAGATATTTCTTATATCTAGTGAGGGCTTACTTAAATAATCTGGATTTTGGTGTATGGTAGCAGCTTCCTTGAACTTCTTCTTTTTTCAGTGTGGTTGTGGTTCATTATATTGTGAACAATATTAGAAATAATTTTTTTAAATGAAAATAACTTTTTAATACTCTTCAATATCTATAAAGTTAAAATTTTAAAAGTTGTACATATAGCCAGGATTCGGGTCAAAAGAATACAATGTTTCTGGTCTAATTTAATATACAGGATGATTCCTAAGTTGATACTTCTTTTTTAGCTGTGTATAGAAGGCATTAAAATAAACAACATTTTCGAATATCTTTTTCAAGCAACTTAAAAATAAAATACTTACATTCATTTATTACACTATGGATCATATACAATCCTAACTTGTCCGTTGAATAACAGTAAGAAAACTTCTGGGTGTAGGATGAGCCCGCAATAGAAAGCGTCCTGCGTATAATCTCGAAGCTGCACTTTGACGACACTCACCGTAAATTAGTACTATATCTATTAGTTCATTGTTTTCAAATTTTACCATTTTTACGGGTAACCGATTTAAAATTAGCTTTAGAAAACACACCGCTACAGATTGCCAAATAAATAACTGACCACCCATCCGGAAATTGCATGACTAATAAGACAAAAAGAACATAATATATAGCAGGGTACGTTTTGATGACCAGGCCCGCACTTAAATTTTTTACTTCTGTATTTAGCCTATATTTAAGTTTAAAGTAAGAAAGGTATTTGAAAATGTTGTTTATTTTAATTCCTTCTATTATACACAGCTAAAAAACAAGTATCAACTTAGGAATCACCCTGTATACAGGGTGTCCCAAAATTCGCGTGCAGAATTTCTAGGACGTAAAGTACATCCCAAAATATGACAAAAATGTCCTATAAACATACCCCAAGAAATGCTTCTTTAGGGGGCTAGAGACCCTCAAAGAGTATCGCGGAAAATTTTTTGTAATAGCATGGAAACCGTTAAAGATAATGGCATATAAATTAGTGCATGCCTTACAATTAATAAGTGAATTTAAGGTGAAATTATTTCTTCCAGTGGGGTCGCGCTAAATATTATCCTATATTTGTTATTTTTAAGATTTTTAAATTTTAAATGCAATTTTTTGAAAACCAAGAATTTTTTTTAAAAGATTCTCTTCCGTTTTCGAGTAAAATTAATTTTTAAAATAACCTATTTTTTAAAAGGAAGGTTAATCTATATGAGATCAGGTAATTTCGAAAGTTGTGTTCCAAAAAAAATTATATTTTGTACCCTAATTCTCGAAACATTATTTATAGGAATTGTTTTATTAATTTGAGACCTTTCAGACATTGTTAAGGGTAACTTTTGGAATTTTCTGAAGTTATCCATATGGATTATCCTTCCTTGTGAAAAACGATATATTTAAAAATAAGTTTACTTGAAAACTGAGCGTTCTTTCGAAATAAAACAACAGTAGCTTTTTTTTTAAATAACGTCAAGATTTAAAAAGATTGCATTACAAATTTAAAATATTAAAAATATAGGATATTATTTACGTTAAGCCCCACTTCATGCGACGCCACTGGAAGACATATTTTTACTTTAAATTCACTGTAATATATAACTTATCGGTTATAAAGCATGTACCAATTTTCATGCCATTATCTTCAACGGCCTCCATGCTATTACAAAAGAAAAACTTTCCCTTCGACCCTCTTTGAGGGGAACTAGATACCTAAAGAAGCATTTCTGGGGGTATGTTAATAGGACATTTTTGTCATATTTTTTTATGTACCTACTTTACGCAATGAGCTGGTAGCATTTGAGCGGATCGAACGCTCTTAAAAGATTAATTTTTATAATATCATATTTAATTAAGTTAAAATATTTAAAAACTTTATCGTTAAAGGTGTTTCTTTCAGACATTTTTTTTACTTGATGCAATTTGGTTCTAAATATTCAATTACTTTCTATATTAAAATAAAATTTTATTATAAATCGAAACTATATAACAACGTAAGCTTTTAGAAAGATAGAAGCATTTTCGATTTTACAGCCATTAAAGCTATGTTTCAATCATTAAAGTTTTATTATATCATAAAATTAAGTACTAATCGAACTGATATTTTACAGTATCCTCTTTAAAATGGCACTTAATTCTGTTTTTAATTACTGATTACCTTAACGTAATTCGTTGGTGGAAACCACTTAATTAAACATTTTTTAAATTAGTAGTTGTGCGGTACAGAATACCGGGTGGTGAATCATGATTGGAAACATAGGAAATGCCATGCAAGTTTTAGACTGTCCAAATATTTGCTCCCTAATTGGCTTAAGGTCGAGGTTATAGGGACACTTTTTACGACTGCACATGCTGAGTTTGACTAATTTTGGACGACCCTATCTTTACTTATTTGAATGGGATTGCGGTTTGATTTTTCACTGGAATTCATCGGGTTATGCTGCGGATACCAGCATTAATTGAACTTGTCAACCTGTAATTTGTCATTGTCAAATATAATTTGCAAACGGTAGGTTTTTTAAAATTATTTAACAGATACATTTTAAGCTGGATTTAACAAATATTTTTAAATAAAACGAACCTTATTTTCAAAACGGATCTTTTAATAGAAACCGAATCATTTTACCTACAATAAAACCTATCAATAGTATTAAAATCATTAGGAACTGCTAGAAGGGGAAGAAAATAAGAGGGTCTTTACTGGGTAATTCTTTCAGATTGCATTAAAGTTGGATTTTTTAACTGCTCTAAATTTTGAAACATTTTATAAAGAAATTTTTTTTAAATGCCCCCAGAGAAAGAAGTCGTTTGGTGAGGGGTCAGAAGACCTAGCTGGCCAATTAATTGTTAAGTTTGGACCAACAACGTGCCCCTTATTTAGTGTATTATTTAGATATTCGCGTACCTTAAGCGAATTGTAGGATGGGCAACCGTGCAGGTCCAATTTGATTTTGAAGAAGAAAATGGTCCTATGATACGATGTCCAAAAATGTTTGCAGAAACATTTTTCTCTTCTCACTTTCTGAGGTATTGGGTTTGAGTGCATGCAAGACGATGTTCATTTTGTAGGCTCCACTACGGATAATCTTGTATATTCGACTCATTATTTAATCTAAACGCGCTTTCGTCTGAGAAGCAAATATTTTGTTTGTGCAAATATCTGTAGTTGTTAGCTGGCTACACCATTTCAGAACAAAAAAGCGATCTTCGCTCTTTATCCCCTTTTAGCAATTATTGATGGTTTTGATACTTATAGAAATGATATTTATGCTTCTTTAAACTTTGCAGTACTCTGGTGTGACGTTTTTCTACCCCTTGCCCGAGAATTCTAGTGCTGATATTTTTATTTTCTTCGACATGTAGTAAAATATTAAGATCTCTATCATTGTTTTTATGATTCTGATGATGTACAGTCTATCAGGGAAATAAATGGAAAACATAATATCAGATCCAATACTTAAGCTTTTCCCCGCATAGTACCATTTTATCATAGTGACTTTTTCTTTTATTGTGTAACTCATAATAATAACTTAGGTAAAAAGGTATTACTAGTAAAAAATCTAATACTTTCAAATAACATTTGACAATGATAAATCACAGGTTGACAAGTCCAATCAATGCTGGTGTCCGCAACATCACCAATTGAATTCCAATGAAAAACCAACCGCAATCCTTCTCAAATAAGTTAAGATCGGGTTTTCCAAAACTATTTCAACTGTGCATGTGCACTCACCACACAGATACCATAAAAATTATCTCTACAACCTCGCTCTAAAGTCAACAGGGGTGCAAATATTTAGACAGTCTGCAACTTGCGTGTTACCAACCCCGATGCACCACCCGGTATATATTAGGTTTATCTTTGGAGATAAGAAAAAATATTTAAATATCCTTGAAAAAGTAATGTTCTAATTGAAAATGTTTAAATTTCCATAGTTTATTCTAAAAATTTTATATTTTTCTTATCTTCAAAAATGGATAACTGGTAGGCCCTGATATATTACAAAACATCCCTAATGTACTTTGAAGTAAAATTAAATAATCTAACAAAATTATATATGTAATATTGTACTATTCAGTTCTCTATAAACCAGTGGCGGCTCGCGGTCTTAAAAAATGGTGAAGAGCTATGTATCGTGCAGGTACCTAAACAAACATTGACTAATTTATATTTTTAATTAAGTACAAATAAAGAATAAAAATTTAACTAAGTAGGGACGTACACTACTGAATTAACTGAAATATAAAAACACAGTAAATTACGTAAAACCGCGAAGCCTCAAAATAAATACCTTAAGGTTAGACGAACCAATGCTAAAACAATGGTGCATACGGCTGATCTATTTTTAAATTGCCCTTCATCATAATGCAAATTGTTACATGCTGTCCCGTGAATGACGTCTCATAACCATAGCGACGGTGAAAATCATACCACTTGACTTTATGTTTCCTTCACTTGCTGCTCTGAGCTCACGGAGACGGTCGGCTGGGGCGCGCCAAAATGCATGAGTGTTTATAATTATTGACCATCGGACTTAACCGTGCCCCTATTATGCATAGCTACATTCGGATTAAATTAATATTAATACTTCGAACAAAATTATTTTTTAAGGGCTAAAATGGTAGCTGTATTGAAGCATTAAGATTTATTATTGTCAAAAAAATTTCCTCCTGTTTTTTCTTGGTGAAGAGCCCCTTCGCCTACTTCACCTGACGAGCCGCCACTGCTATATACATACATTTCAAGTTATTTAATATTGTTTCGGAGTCATAAACCAGTTGGATAATAAATAAACTTTGAAAAATGCATTTTCCGTTACTTTTGCGTTTTTCCTCTTTGCGTTCTCGCGTGTTTTTAAAATAGCAGGAAGCTTAGTTTTGTTTATACTAGTGGTTTCTAAATTTATAGCTTGTTTACACTTGAACTACTTTCAACACGTTAAGCACTTATTAAATTTTTTAGAAAATTTATAATGTCATTCATCGTTAGGTACAGATTTTAAACCACTCAAAAATATTTACGTAAAATTACTGAGACCTTCATTGGTACGTAATAGAAATAAGGCCATTTTTTTTAGGGCTCGTCCGTGCGCCGGATGCACTTAGGCCAGGTTTAGCCCATTGTGCTTACCCTGTTTGGATGTTACACCCACTCCGTGATCCCAGTTCCTTGCACTAGTTTTTGTAGGTCAACTGGGGAGAGAGGTCCTCTGGTTTTAATTTTGGTTGCTCGAGTATTCGTTGTCTCTTCCGATCTAGTGACTCGCAATGTCAAACTATATTCTGTACAGTTTTGGATTTCGAAATAAGTTACAAATTACCAATAAAGTCAATTAAAATCATTTAAAACTGTATATTCAGTAATATCACATTGAAGAAAGGTTATTTGAATTTACCAATTTTGTTTTATATTTCAGAAAACACTTGCACCCACAAGTCTACAAACAAAACTAAAACAGTAATTTTAATCAGCTGGTCGTTAATACTTCTCAAAAACATTTAAATTTTGAAATAAATTGTTGGTTTCTATAAAACGAATTCGATCCATGGGCTTTATTTCAGTTTGCGGTTATGTTATTGGAGTAAGTGACACCCCCATTAGGGTGGAGACAATGACGTTTCTTGAACGGTAGTAGAGTTTTGGACTTGCATTGTCTTTATTTGTTTAGAATCACTACGTTTCAACTGGTAAGTATCCCCAAGAGTCTTCATACATATAATACTGCCTGAAGACGACTGTTGAATAGTTAGAATAGAACTGACGAAGGAAGGGAAAAAACATTTTTTCAGGCTTCCTTTGATTCGGAGCTTTATACCAATGACCTATTGGTACTTACGCTGCCTAGCAAAGACGAGTAACATATTCCCTAGTATTTTATAATATCTCGCCTATTTTTAACTTTTTTGAAAAAAGGTATTTAAAAATGTTGTTTATTTTAAATGCCCTCTATTCACAGCGTTAATTATTATTTCACAGATTTTGAATTTTTATAATAATATTTTTAAGGTAACTAGCTTATTTTGCGGGTTATTTTAAAATTTATTTTAATGATTTCTATACAAAGTTTAAAAAATATATTAGTTTATTAACTCTATAGCAAACCGAATCTATGATTTTCAGTAGAGTTAACAATACAAAATATTATTCTTACCAGTTAAGTATCTTTTAAGCTTTCGAGTCAACAGACAGACCGACGCTAGGGTAGAAAACATGCTGTTTGTAATCTAGGAACCCTAAAATATCGACATGTGGTAATATGTAAAAAGACAACAATTTTTTTAAATAATCTAGCTTCGCGGAAAATGAATCGATGATAATAATAATAAATATGAAAATGGCAGTTATTGTTATATTCGACAGGCCAATCACTTGTATTTTATGCAATTTTTCATGTTTACCAAACACATTTTTACAAGTCATGGAAAAAATATTAATCTTTTCCTGAAAATATATTAATAAAGCAACCATCCACCCGAGACTGTGGATTTATTTAATAAAAGTAAGATTACAAATATCGTAAGATTAAAAAAATAGTCCTCACAGTATCTCGTAGAATCAATCCTGTGCGTCTTAAATAATTAATCCTAAAAGGTAACCTCGGTAAAAGGTAAAGGTGAATGAAAAATTAACCTGTCAAGATTTGAAGTTTTTCTTTTTAAGAAAAGTATATATGATAATCTCGGAAGCATGAAAAGCTCTTATGAATAAATTTAAATATTGTCTTTTCACAAGCCCATTTGTACCTGTAAATAAAACAATCTTGTAGAAATGACAACATTGACAACTGTCCTCTTTATTGGTGCTAAGGCATTTTTATGTAATAAAGTAGTCAAGTGGCAAGATCTGTACAGTGTGTATACTTACATTTAATATCATAATAGTAAGATACTTTGAAAATGGAAGAAACGCTGGTGGCCAGTGGTTTAATTAACACAGGACGCCTTTCAGATTTTTCAAACAGAATTTCTACATATAGTCATGGATTTTCATTCTCAGCAAAATCCTGGATTCGCCCCTAGTCAAAAAGTTGAAGAAATGAGACAAATTGTTAATGAAGACCCACAAATCCCTATTCAACGTTTAGGTCAGCATATAAATATATGCTAGGGAACCTGCAATACAATCCTCAATAGTGTGACCTATACCGTATTGGCAAATTCGAATCTATGGTGCGAAATCTCTAATGCAACCAAGAGAGAAGGCACATATGGGCAAAACCTTCAGTTAAAAAGAGACACCTAATCACTTTCCTACATTTCTGAAATAAGGGTCTCTCTTCTTGTAAAATCCTTGAATTAATTTTATTCGCTGATGATGAAGGTTTTTACCTGCGAAACATGTACGAAGACATTAGGATTCTCTATACATTGAGATCCTTATAATAAACTAGTGGAACAGACTGTGTGTATTATTCCCCTACTCAAAATATCAAAGATATGACATTAGCGGTTTCTTTTGATTCACCTTTTTTAAAACAAGATTAAACAAATAAAATCGGTCCATAAATAAAAAGATATGTAAATACAAAATTTTTTTTTTTTGACCACCCTATATAATTAATATAATAAAACGTAGTAAGCAAAATAAAGTAAATAAAAACAAACAATCGTTAAAGCAGCGTTTGTTTGTTCATTATAGTACAAAATTCATATTTTTAATAATTTCTACCCTGGTTTTCTGGCTTGTTTTAATCTTTTTAGGTCATACGTGTGTAGGCACATTTTTTCCAAATACGCTTAACCCCAATTCTCAAAGGTAATATGTAAAGAGTGGAATTGTGAGTAATGAAATATTTATTATTTGCATTTTTTATTAACACTAATCATGCGCCAAGTGAAATTAGGCTTATTCTAAAGAATATTATTTCTACTCCCACATGGAAATTTGCTGTTTCCTTTACACTTAAGTGGCGGGTAAAGTAGGCTACTCCAGTAAACTGTGCGGCAAAATTTTATATCCATCCTAGTTAGGTTAGGAAACTGACCAATCACAGTAGTCAATTACAGAGAAGCCACATTTACATGTTGTAAATTCGTTTTCTGACAGTTGAGAGAAGTTAGGTTATTCAAAAATATGTAAATCTGTCAGATGAAATTTGTTCTTTTTAAATTTAAATCAAAATATTTATCCCAGAGTCTATGTGTATACACAATATTTTCCTAAAGAGTACCTACACGAAATGGTGCAAAAATTAAAGGTATAATAACAAAATTAATACCAAAATATATTTCTACAAAATTATTGTTATTTTCTGCAGAACTAAAGATTTTCACACAGACGCACTTTTTTATTTCAAAAATATCTTTATTTCCACTCATTTCTAGACAATTTCTAGAAGCTTTACATAAAATGTACTATATACCTACCAAATGAACGTTTTCTTACTAACCTTGGTAATTTTTTTGCCATTTACCGATTGGGGAGGGTGTACCTTCTTTGGCACCCCTCGTAATGTCCGATCTCATCCGGCCTGATTACCGGCGTGAATGGGGTGGGTTGAGAGATGATACATTTTACACTCTTCCCTGCATTCTTAAACCTACTAAATTTCGGAAATACTTTTTTTATTATGCGTGTGCCCACTCGCCAAAGTAGAATGCCAGTAACTCACTCAACTCTGAGCCACTGATGCGGTGCAAATCATTCTGACGAAAAGCAATATTAAAAAAAAATGTTGAAAATGCTATAGTTAGTACTAGAAGAATTCATCTGTTCTTACCCTATATACCCTATTCAATAGATAAACCACAAAAAATTTACATAAATTATACGAAATTATTTATGTAAATTTTTTGAAATTATTTGCCCCAGATGATCTTTTTCTGGAAGATAAGAGTGTGATGATATGTAAGTAATGTAAAACTCTAAAAGATGTACAAATTTTAGTACATTGAATACATTTTAAAGATAAACTATTTTAAGCAATTATACGACAAACAAGAACATAATTAATACCAAGTTAATTCGGCTAAGTTTCTAGAAATTGGCAGAACAGTATAAGAAAGGCAAGAAATTGGTTCAAGGTAGGAAAGGCTTGAAATCATTCAAATAAATCCAATTTTCAGGATAACGATCTAGTTTTGGACGTTTAAACCAAATTGACAATTTTCTATTGAAATTAGTTCCAAAATCTTGGAGATTGTGAGTTTTCAAGGTCCATTGGCAAATATTTAAAAAATAAGTAGAGTTTTGGACTTTCATTGTGTTTATGTATTTTGAATCACTACGTTTTAACTGGTAAGCATCTTCAGTCGTATTCGGGTGAATATTAAATAGGTATGATAACTACAGCTCTATTTATACTAGGTAGGTGCAGTGACGCATGACTAGTGGTAAGAGTCATGCGTGTAACTCTTACGTGTTCAAGCTAGATGTATGACGTTTAACTGGATGAGTCATGCTCATCCTCAATGACTCATGCGTTTAACTCTTAAGTGGTCCTATTCTAAGATTACATTTATTTAACAAAGGTTTTTAAACGTTTCTCATATCTAATGAAGGCTTACTAGAACAACCTGAATTTTGGTATATGGTGGCAGCTTCCTTAAACTTAATCTTCCTCCAGTGCGGTACTTTTTGCAGGATTTCGGCTTTGGTGCCGGTTGGATCCTTGGAAATAAGAGTGTAGTTTCCTTTTTGCACGACTTCTGCGATTTTTTGGTCGTATGTCTGAACATCTATGATGACAGTTGCGTTTCCTTTGTCGGCTGGTAGAATCTTGATACTCGGATCCTTACGAAATTATTTAAGAGCGATTGTTTCTTCCTTACCAATATTTCGTTTCATAATCGTTGATTTTTCTAGAATATTTCTATTATTATTCGCCCGCTTGTGTTTCTCCTATGGTTGTTGAGTCGACGGCGCTAATAATGTCCAATATTGGTATCTCTTTTATAGCAACAGTAACGTTTAAACCTTTAGAAATTGTTCTGTGGATGTTAAATCTCTAGATGAAATGTTGACAATGATTCTTTGGTTATGGGGTTGCGTTGTTGGTGGATCTTGACTAACATGCTTTCGCAATTTCCTTTCATATCATGTGGACAGAAGCCTAAATCCTGCAAAAAGAACCGCACTGGAGGAAGAGAAAGTTTAAGGAAGCTGCCACCAAAAACACATAATGTTTGCTTCAGTTTACATAAAAATAACATTACGAGGATAGTAAATATAAATATTGTTACCGTCCTTGATTATGTGAAACTTAGGATGACCAAACATGCGAAGGCGTCTTCGTAATTATAATTAATTGTTATCTCCTTCTTATATTTTTTACGGTATTTCTGAAATATTCCTGAACATAAGATGTTTCCTTTTTTTCTCTGAGTTTTGCGACGAAGAAATATTATTACTTCCTTACGTTGCTATAAGATATATCTTTTAGTAATGAACACATTTTTTTTCGTTACGGTATAATCTAGTTTACTGTAAAAACTAAAGTGTAATTTTCCACTCGGCAAATAGAAATGTCCGAAAAAAAACGACCACATTAATCTTCGGAAATGTTCGCCACTTCAGGTTTATGAATTTACTAAAAACAATTTGTAACCACACTAACTTAAAGTTTCTATATTCGTCTTGATATATAATTTTTAACCTTTAATTCCCAGAGTTCTTTTTATACAGTATGTATCCGTAAGTTGGAACCACATGGAAAACTTTTTTATTATTAATTTTACGATAAAAAGTTATTCTTTATAAAAAGGTCTGCATAGTCCAAACCCCAAAAATGCAACCATCAGATGTTAAATTTTTTCAGTCGTATACGAGGTTTGTCAAAAAATATGAATCTTGCCCAAAAGTAAAGTACCTTTATTTTTGACAATATCGAAAACTGTAATTATGAAATATTGTTCGGCATTAAAAACTATGTTCTAATATGCAATTACACTAAAAATATATTTTTTATTTTTACAAACTTATCGGTAATTTGAGACAAAATTTGTAAATATTAAAAAAATATTTTTTCGTGTAATTCCATATTAGAACATAGTTTTTCATACCGAACAACTTTTCATAATTACAGTTTTCGATGTTGGCAAAATTCATATTTTTTGACGCCTAGAAGAATTTAATATCCGATAGTTGCATTTTAGGATTTAGACCATGCAAACCTTTTTATGTAGAATAACTTTTTATCGTAAAATTAATAATAAAAAAGTTTTCCATATGGTTCCAACTTACGGAGACATACTGGATAATAATTTTTAAACTATTTCTGCCTACTTATTAACATAACAATTAAACAAGTTCGAGTTTTTTTTCATAAAAACATACATACATGTTTACTAATATTAATTTTAAAAATAATAAAAATCATCATCAATAAAATTTACCGTATTATATTTTTCATAATTTGTTTAAATATGATAGACATATTGTAATTTTTAGCTTAACTTTGTGTAAATATTGTAAATTAATTTAAAAAATAACTTAAAGATTGAGACAGAAACGTCTCTTTCCTTGAATGATAGAAGAGTATTGTACTTATAGTGTCTTTATTTGTTTCAAATCAGAACGTCTTAACTGGTAAATATCTTCCATTTCTTTGTTATGTTTTTTGTTCTTATTTCTCACAATTTGTTAAAATGTGATACATATATCTTCATTTTCAGCATCGCTATAAGTAGATATAATTTAATGAAAGAAACCCCAAAAGATTGAGACAAAAACATCTCTTTGTATGTTTTATTTTCTTTATGGCTTTTTATACCCAATTTTGCTTTTATAGCAATCTTAAAACAAGAAGAAATCCGGCATTCCTCGTGTTTATTTCTTGCGCTCTTACGTATTCTTTATGTTTTTTTGTATAATATTGTTGTTATCTGCAATTTTATCGTTGGTACGACAGATTAATTTTTAATTCATTCTTTTATTATTATCATTTGGATTGAGGCTTATATCAAAACGAAAACATCAGGATTAGGAAACCAATATTTTTTTAGGTTATATTATTGTTCTTTATACAGGGTCCTGCACCTCAACTCCCGTCTTCTATAGCTCACTTATTAATTAAGTTGGGATTTTGATATTTTTTAAAATTTACCTGTATCCTAGGACGCATTTTAGGAAAATATTTTTATTTATACAGGGTGTTTCAAAAGAGTGTGACGTCATAAGGATCTATTTTTTTAGATTACATGCCATACATTTTCTTACTTATTTGGATGCGTCTTATAGATGCCTTCATACCCCTAAAATTTTAATGTAAACGGTTCAGTATTATAGGCAAAAAGAAATAAAAACTAAGAAATTTCAGTTTTGCACCACTGGTTTTAAAAACTAATAAAAAATAAAAATAATGCCTCGTTAATAAAATTATACAAAGGTACTTAATAAATAAGGTCAAATAGTCTCGTTAACCAAGTTTGATAAATACGAATTGTACAGGTTGTCCAAAGTTAAGTGTCAACCAATAAATTGTTTTTCAAATCCATCTTTGATAATTATTTGACTAATGACTGTTGGAATATTTGAAAAAATGAGTTTTCTGCAAATAAGTTTTCATGCAATAAAAATAGGGATAGGGTTGTAATTAGGGCATATTAATATATAATATGAATGACATATTAATATACATGGGTTCTAATTTGAAATAATAAAAATAAATTGATTTAAAGTTTGCAAAGTTTGACACTAAACTTTGGACACCCTGTACAATTCGTATTATTCAAACTTGGGGAACGAGACTGTCTAATCTTATTAATTAAGTACGTTTGTATAATTTTAATAACGAGGTATTATTTTTAATTTTTATTAATTTTTCAACCCAATGGTGCAAAACTGATTTTTCTTAGTTTTTATTTTCTTTTCGCCTATAATACTGAACCGATTTTATTAAAATTTTGGGGGTATGAAGGCAACTATAAAAGGCATCCAAATAAGTAAGAATATATACAGGGTGGGGACTTTAACTGGAATAAATTGGATATTATTAAAACTGCCGAAGTTGCGCCTACAAAATTAGATATGTGGGGATTTTGGAGTATGCGGAATTGGATTATGATGTCGGCGCAGTTGCCAGATTTTTCAGCTTTGCGCTACACGTAGTAATTTTATTATTTTAAATGGAATGCCCAATTTATTTTTTTTGCAGTGAATTAACAAAATTCTATCTTCACTAGTTTCTGAGACATGACAACACAGCATTTTCAAAAAAATAAAATTAAATTATTTTTTTTATTTTAGAATAAGCATTAGGCTTGTCGGAAACGCCCGAAAATATGAATACCTTATGAACAGTGGGCGCTGCTTCATATTTTCGGGCGTTTCCGATAAGTTTAATGCTCATTCTAAAAAAATTGAACTAATAATTGAAAATGTTGTGTTGTCATATCTCAGCAACTATTAGAAATAAAATTTTAAAAAATTGGGACCTTATTAAATTTGACACGCACAATTCACTGCAATAAAAATAAATTGGGCATTCCATTTAAAATAACAAAATTACTACGTATAGCGCAAAGCTGAAAAATCTGGCAACTGCGCCGACATCATAATCCAATTTAGCATGCTCCAAAAACCCCACATACCTAATTTTGTAGGCGCAACTTCAGCAGTTTTAATAATATCGAATTTAATCCAGTTAAAGTCCCCACCCTGTATAGCATGTAATCTAAAAAATAGATATATGATTATGACGTTTTTTGGAACACCCTGTATGAACAAAAATATTTTCCTGAAATGCGCCCTAGGATACAAGTAAAGTCTGCAAAATATCAAAATCCTAACTTAATTAGTAAGTGAGCTATAGAAGACGGGAGGTGAGGTACAGGACCCTGTATACCTACTCAATTAATTTTGAGTCTCTGTTTACAATGCTTGTGATATGGTTAATCCTAAGGTAAAAAAAAAGTTCATACGTTAGTAAATAAATTTCTGTGTAAGTGTAAACAGATTAGTTAGCTAGAAAAACAATTTTTTGCTTGAACTTTATTTAAATTTGTATATATTTTGCAAATACGACACGTTTTTACGGTTCATATTTTTTTTAATGATTATAATTACAACTTGAAATAAACGCGACACGAACACGAAAGTGTGCTACATTTTATTAAATATTATTACAATGGCAGTACGCATACGGATGTTATGGTCAAACTGATAAAATAGATATCGTAAAACACGTCCTTGAGCTATTTTTATAGAGCGAAAAAATTAAATTTATTCATCATGAAAATCGATAGAAGCGTGTTAGAACGACAAATTCTTGATACAAATTTTGTAAACTTTCTCTTCGTTATCTTTGCCTATCTTAATACTTACCGAATGGTTATTGTCGAATCCTTGCTCTGTGCCAAATTTATTTTCGAATTCTCATTCTATCTTTATACATCTCTCTTTTTGATTCGAAAAAGGTCAGAAGGGTTTCATTCCCTACCACATGAAGAGCGTCATCGTATACCTTTCCGTAAAGGTCAGAGTCGCACGACTAATGTCAGTTGAAAACAGAAAAAAAAACTATAATAAATAAACGGGGTGGCTAAGAAGGTATACTATTAAATGATAAAAGGGTAATAAAGTTTAGATGTATCCGCCCTAATGATAAAAAGAACATGTAGAAAAAGTTTCAACTAATTTATACCACAAGCTATAAAGCCTTCAAGAAGCAACTTACTATATAAGTATAAATTATTAGTAAACAAAATATTTTTTGAAGTATTATAGTATTCACATTAGAACAGTAGCGGCTCGCGGTCTTAAAAAATGGTGAAGAGCTAGGTATAGTGCGGGTACACAAACAAATATTGACTAAAAATGCGTGTAACAAAACTTCATCGTTATTCTCATCTGTCCAACGACTGATTGGAGTTTCCAACAAATTATAAACTTTGTCATTAATTCGATTCTTTTAAACACACAACTAAGTAGACACTTCTAAATTAACTGAAAAATAAAAACAACATTTTTTAATCGCACAGTAAATCACCTGAAAACGATATCTATAACCGTAAGTTTCGCGAAGCCTCAAAATAAATACCTTAAGGTTAGGCGAACCAATGCTATAAAACAATCGTTCATACGACTGATCTATTTTTAAATTGCCCTTCATCATAATGCAAATTGTTACATGTTGTTTGCGCGACTGGCGTCACGTAACCATAGCAACGGTGAATATCAAAACGATGTTGGGCGTTGGTTCTTCATTTGCTTTGAGCTAACGCACACGGTAGCTGGGGGGCGCACCAAAATGCACGAGTGTTTATAATTATTGTCCATCGGAGTTAACCGATGGCCTTATTATGCATAGCTACATTCGGATTAAATTAATATTATTAATTCGAACATAATTATTTTTTAAGGGCTAAAATGGTAGCTGTATTGGTACATTAATGTTTAATACAGTGGCGGCTCGTGATAGTTGAAACAGGTGGGGCCAAAATATCCAAATCATTAAAAATTGTTAAGGAATATAGAATAAAAAACTTACCGAATAGTAATTAAATGGAGCATTTAATAACAACATTGTCTAAAATCATAACATATTAAAAAGTGTTTTTTTCGATATTTCAGTAGTTCTAGAACTAAACTAAACACTTATATTTTCCCATAAAAAAACTCTATTCGTCTTTTTGTTTAATTAGAAAATGTTTCGATCACTTTGTTATTAAAATTGTCAATATTGTTTATAAAATATTTTTCTACAGACAACATTCCTAACGCGCTTAAGTCTTTCTTCTTTCACGGTATTTCTTAAGATGGTTTTTATTCATTTTAACACGCATTAACCCACACTGACTAAGATTTAACCTAAACCTAACCTACAAAAGTAATTTTTTAAAAGAAATATTTGTTAAAAGTTAATATTTCGACAGGGCAAACCGTATTGAAAACAGCTGCCATCTAGTATCGAGTAGTGGTGGCAAAGACAAAGGCCTAACCCGATTGGAACTCTGCACTCCTGACAAAATAAAGCACGTATAAATCCTCCAATCACGGACGGATCTGAGGATCTGGCCCGCCACAAAATTTTCGAATTCCTTATGTGTCAGTAAGAGAGGGCGATATATCTATTATCTCTTTCGTAAGCGATGAACAGTCTGGCCTGGCCATACATAGAATTAGCCGGCGTTGGGCATTTTCGCGGCGTCATGGAGTTTTTGCATCGTTAGGCGTTATCAGATATTAAATGAACGCAACATCTTGAATTTTAAATTATTCACATGTACAAAAAGAATGAAGTGTAAAGATACAAAGCAATGAGTGTGAGTGAATAAATAGCTCAGTGGGCGTAAGTAGGACATTGTTTTTTCTGGAGAAAGGGACAGACGGAAATACATGTATTTTATGATATTGTACCTAGTGAAGAAGGCGGAAAAGCGCCGCAGGCGAAACATTTTCAGGGCCTCGCGTTCGTTTAAAATTCACCTAACTACTATCAAATTTCGAAAATTAAATTATTACCTCTCCCCCTCTCCATTTTTGGATTAAATTTGTTTTTGTAAATGCTTTTTAATATTCCTAGCTGGCTCTTTATTTAAAATAAAAATATTTTTTATATTTGTGAAAAATATGAATATTGGTGTCAATCAAAAATTTCAACATAAGAAGAATATATGACTAACCAGCGTTTTTCGGGCTAGGTTTTTCATGATTAAAAATAAAGTACATATCGCTCACCACGCCAAAATTGATAATTTTTTTAGAAATCATGTACTTTAAGAGCGTAGATCTAAGAGCAGTTTTTGGTTCAAATGCTTAGGTTTTGAAATACTCCTTCTTAAATGTCGTTTTGTATATTCATAATAAAGTGTTCTCGTTTCTTTTCGCACTATTTTTTATATTATAAATTACCACACTTCTTCCATGAAAAATGTTTCAATTAAAATTTCTACTTTGATGTTTCTCTTTAAAAATAAATACCTAATTGTTTTTTGTTTTTGTTGTAAAAATATTTTATTGCCTTGGGTTATATTTTTGTTGATTAAAAATAGCTTTAAAAAAGGGAAAATGGAACAGATAAGTAATTATAAATAGAAAAATACTATAAAATATTATTCTTTTTACTCGTTTTCCTTTAAAATTGCATCATAAATTAATAACTATAACGATATGTGTCCAAAACCTTAATCTCTATATAAAACAGGACTTTTAGAAGGAACTCCTAGGCTCAAGGGGGGGGGGGGGGTTGCTTAACGACTACAAGTTACTCTGTGTCTTTGTAAATAGTTTTTTAGCTTTTTATTAAACGTTTTGAACTATACACTTGCTGTCTTAGTTAAAACCTTGCTTCCGTATATCAAAAATGTCACGTCAAATATGAATATAAACCACAATTTCAGTGGGGTAAAAAGTTTCTAAAAGTTATATATAAAAATGTTTCCGACCAACTTTCATAAATTCTTTAAAAACTTATAAAATTTCTTTTAAAAAATATTGCATCAGACTAAGCTGGTTTATCCTTTAAAAATTCAATCTTAAGTTCCATCAGGGTCTACTAAAACGGTTTCAAAATTGTATTTGAAAGTAAATAAGAAAATATTTTGTGCCGGAGGAAAAGTAATGACATAAACTACGCATCCCTTAAGTCATTTCCACTAGAAACTGAACATAAGATGCCCAAGTACACCCAAAGGAAATTAAAAAAAAAGTTGAATAGAGACTAAACTGTTCTATAACTGTACACAATATACATGTATAGACAGTGGTGGCTCCTTGTAAAAATTTTAAGGTGATATGCAATTTTTGCAAAAAGAAACTTATCTATTTTTTTATAAATTCAATCTATCCTCCGTTCTTTTCTATTCGGAAATGTAAGAATCACTTTGTCATTAAAACTGTCTATTTTGGACATTAAATGGTTTTTAGAGTGTTTCTTTATGTTTAAACTTAAGTGTTTTAAATCGGTAACCCCAGTATAACAGTATAAAGCCCTTTTTTGTTATATCCACAAATCCATTCGTTTTT
Source organism: Polydrusus cervinus (assembly GCA_935413205.1). Classification (NCBI taxonomy): domain Eukaryota; kingdom Metazoa; phylum Arthropoda; class Insecta; order Coleoptera; family Curculionidae; genus Polydrusus; species Polydrusus cervinus. The sequence continues at coordinate 6,282,741 of OW284520.1, forward strand.
AAAATAAATGTCTCTATTAAATTTGCGTGTGTATTTTTTTCCTATACTTACACCAAATTTTTTAATAATAAAATCTGGTAATGATCTACCTTTTGCTTCAATTCGATCTTTTCTTCGGATGCAGTGGCGTATTTCGGGGGGGGGGCTCAGGGTCTAAAAGTCTAATTGCAACCTAAGTTTTCGTCTCACTGTTGATTTAAATTTTTAAATAAAGTGTTCTGGGCTTAGATTACAAAGGTCTTGTAGGAAATGTTTAGTGTTTAAACGTTTTCTTCTAAAAGTCACGTTTTATATAGAGATTAAGGTTTCGGACACATATCGTTATAGTTATTGATTGATTTATAATGCAATTTTATAGGAAAACGAGTAAAAAGAGTAATAGTTTATAGTATTTTCTATTGAAATATACTTGTCTGTTTCGTTTTCCCTTTTTTAGAGCTATTTTAAATCAACAAAAATATAGCCCAATGCAATAAAATAATTTTACAACAAAAACAAAATACAATTAGGTATTTATTTAAAAAAAAATTAAAGTAAACATATTAATTGTAACATTTTTTATTGAAGAAGTGTGATGATTTATAATAAAGAAAAATAGTGCGGGAAGAAATGAGAATACTTTATAATGAATATACAAAACGGCACTTACGAAGGAGCATTTCAAAACCTAAGAATTTGCACCAAAAACTGCTCTTAAATCTACGCTCCTAAAATACATGATTTCTAAAAAAAATCATCAATTTTGGCGTGGAGAGCGATATTTACTTTATTTTTAATTATCAAAAACCTTATCTCTTATGTTAAAATTTTGGACTCACACCAATATTCATATTTTTCACAAATATAAAAAATTTTCTTTTTTTAATAAAGAGCCAGCTAGGAAAATTAAAAAAAAGTAAAAAAAAACATTTACAAAATCAAATTTTAATAATTTTGATGCAATTTGATAGTTGTTACGTGAATTTTAAACGAACTTTGGGCGTGGCCCCGAAAATTTCTCGCCGGCGGCGCTTTTTCCCCTTCTTTGCTAGGTACAATATCATGAAATATATGTAGTCCCGACTGTCCCCCCCGAGCTTATTGTCTGGCTACGCCACTGTTCAGATGAATATATATATATATATTAATTAATAATAATAATATTTAGGATTCGAGTTTTTACGTTAAAAATAAAACCATATTGATTGTTTATACATAATATATTAATGTCGGGTTGCATAAATAGGATATATCATATATCAAGCTGAATGCAGTCCTGATGGTATAGAAGGAGCCATAGAAAATTCATTTATAAAGGTAGCTGACATCAAACAGCTTAGCCGGCATTTACCTGACCCGACAATAAAAAAAGGGTTATTCTAAAAGAAATTTTGTTTTACTGATCAAAAAGCCAGAATAGTGAGAAGTGACCAACCGATTTTGTGGTTAGGTTCATAAATGTTTACTATTCCTGCCAATTGAAAATAAATTTACCAGGTGTACCCTACATTTAAAAGCTGTAAAATTCACATTTTTACAGCAGGCAACAAGGATTATTTTTTTATTACACAACTCACAAACTACCCAGCCAAGTGTAAACGGTATATCTATACAAAACCAGCTAAGACAATAATTCACAATAATTCGGCGTTTAAGCGAGTGAGTAGAAACGTCGTTTTCAACAAACTAACTGTGCAACTCGAGTACGGTGCATAACGGGCTTGGCGGACAGCTCGAAATACTGTTGTCAGACGTAGCAAAATTCAACTATTGATAATAGTGAATTTTAAAAATTTGTTAAAATGTAGCGAGTGAGGCCGAATATAAAATATTAGTAAAAGGTGTAAGACGAAAAATTAGAACGGCAGTAGAGTTTTGGACTTGCATTGTCTTTATTTGTTTAGAATCACTACGTTTCAACTGGTAAGCATCTCCAGTCGTCTTCAGGTGAATACTGAATGAGTGAATATGGAATGGTTTGAATCCGAAGCAATAACACAAGCAAAGAAGAAACCAAAAATATGGCTAAGATATGTGGATGACACCTTCATTATTTGGAACGGAAACGAGGACGAACTCAGAGAATTCTTACATCACATTAATAACTTTGCACCGACAATTAAATTCACCATGGAAAAAGAAGAGAACAACCAATTACCTTTTCTAGACGTCAACGTGGAGAAAAAGGCAACACCTTCCTAACCTCAGTGTACAGAAAACCTACACATACAGGGCAATATCTCAATTATACATCAAACCACTCAAACAACACAAAACATGGCATAGTAAGAAACCGTGTGGATAGAGCAATTTCTCTCTGTAACTCAAACGAAGCTCTCACAAGAGAAACTAACCACATCAAGACCGACCTCAACAAGAATGGCTACCCCATGAGATTGATTGACACAATTTTGGAAAATCGCAAGAATCGGCCAAACACACGTAAAGCAGAGAAAGAGATACAACCAAGACTCAATATTCCGTATGTCAAAGGAGTATCCGAGAAAATAAGAAGACTAGGACAACGACACAACATCAACACAGTATTCAGCTCTAGAGACACTTAAGAAGCCACCTAACGAAGACGAAACCAGCAAGCCAGAAAGACAAGAAAAATTGTGTCTACCAGATCCCCTGCGAATGCGGCCAATCTTACATTGGTGAGACACTAAGACCACTAGAAGTAAGGATTAAAGAACATAGAACACACAAAAAGGGGAGAGCGAAAAATCAGGTGCAGCTGACCACGCCTGGACGCACCGCCATCATATCATGTGGACAAAAGCAAAAATCCTGCAAAAAGAACCGCACTGGAGGAAGAGGAAGTTTAAGGAAGCTGCGACCATACACCAAAATCCAGGTTGCTTTAGTAAGCCTTCATTAGATATGAGAAACGTCTGGAAACCCTTGTTAAGTAAATATAATCTTAGAATAAGACCACTCAAGAGTTAAACGCATGATTCATCGAGCATTACGTCATCGAGCATGACTCATCAAGCATGACTCATCCAGTTATGCGTCATCACCTAGCAACACGCATGACTCCACCCACTAGTCATGCGTTACAGCACCTGCCTAGTATAAATAGAGCTGAAGTTACCGTACTTATTCAGTATTCACCTGAAGACGACTGGAGATGCTTACCAGTTGAAACGTAGTGATTCTAAACAAATAAAGACAATGCAAGTCCAAAACTCTACTGCCGTTCAAGAAACGTCATTGTCTCCAACCTTTAAACAAACACGAAAAATTAGTTTGCAATTAGACTATTAGACCCAGAGCTTGCCCCCCCCCTCCTCCCCCCCCCCCCAAATTCGCCACTGTATACAGATATATGCTAGACTATGAATTTTTTTTTATAATTAGGAATAACTATAACATTGTCAAAGAACCAACCTACAGTCCAAAAAAACACATAAATCGAATCATACGTTCAGCCAAAATATAGTAAGTATCAAATATTTGATATTGCGTTAACATTGTACAGAAGTTTATTAATGTTACTCTTATAAAAATAAAAGATACTTTTCTTAAGAAGGTCTTGTCGATGTCTCTAAACAGGTCACTGGTAATGTTCATTGTGATTTATTTTTAAACGAAAGGGTAATTACATGGTAACATAGGTGACACGATAGGAGTGCTGTTAATGTTAAATGATTTAATATTTGTCATTTTTTCAGGTAAAAAGAATGGAACTAAAGAAACGATGGTAAGCTAAATAGTTTTAAGAATTTTATTACTACATGAAACCTCTATTAATTGATTTTAATATAACAATGCTTTGTGTTTTTAATGCAAAAAATAACATGGCAACTATGGCATACAAAATGACGTTTTTTGACTTGATGAAGTAAGCTAAGAACAATGCCCGACATTTTCCTTATTTTGTCAGCTAATTACAATAATGCGACTGGAATTTCTCGTGTTTTTCCGGGTAGATTAATTTTACAAAAGGGTAGTTCTCGCAAGCAGAGTAAAATGTAACATTTACAACAATTAAATATGTAAAATTTGGCGTTTTTTAATAATATCATCAGAAGTATACTCTCTTCAAGATTTTATATAATTTAAAAAGTGTGTATTATAGAGCATATTAATTCACTAACAATCAATTTTTACAAAATCGGTATAGTTTGTTAAAATAAAAATATTTTATTCCTTAAGAAAAGTGTATATTTCTCTTTCAGGTGAATACAGTATTCACGTGAAGACGATTGGGGATACTTACCAGTTGAAACGTTGTGATGTAAAACAAATAAAAACAATGCAAGTCCTAAACTCTTCTATCATTCATTTTAAAATCAATTAAAGAATGTACTTATTTATTTTCAGATCTTTTAGTAGAGGATATTTTCAAAATTATTGAGTTAAAATTTATTTAAAATTTAAATTTGTTTAGCTTGCATATTTTACCTCTCAAGGAGAATAACCGAAACTGAGCACTAATTTTGTGTAAACCTCTAAGACCCGAAGCTTCATTAAACTTTTGATAACGGTTTCTTTATAATTTTCTAGTGTACATTAACCTTAATTTATCAAATTTAATAGGAGCTCTTTACCAACTTTCGATATACAATATTGATCACCGGAAAATCATTTATCAATTTAAGAACCTAAAAGGGATTTTGGTATTTACATTTTCTTTAATAGAAGCGCTAAATGAGTATAATCTTGCCTTAAATTTAAGTCTGTTTAAAGGCCTAGGCATTTTAAAACTTTTTTAAATTCAATTAATGGTTATTTTGTCGTGACGTGGGTGACCCTGCACTTTTAATTAAGAAATACATCTCCCTAAAGAGGCGGTAGACATTATTGCAATTGATAAGTAAAGTTCATAAATATTACTATTTTTTTAATATCTGATAACGCAGGCAGGCCATTGTTAGTTTTTAAGTTCCAGATCACTTACGTTTTCATGGAATTACGATAAAAGAATTTGCCTAAGCTACACTTTGATGTCATCAGACTTCAGGCGTGTAAACATTGTAGCATTTTATAAAGGGCATAGATTTATAGTAATAGTTTTTAAAATTTTATACTAATATCAAAAAAGTTCTAAAAATAATAATCTTATTTTATAATCTAATAAAATAGCGGGTAACAATCAAAGTAACAGTTAATGTTTGTAATTGTTGGATATAATGTACTAATGCCCAACATTTGTAGACTGTTACTCGGTTTTCAGGCCAAATGTCATCTTGTTCAGTTTGTAATTACAGTAATTAATTAGAGTGGACCATTGTTTATTGAAATAATGCGGATGACAGTATAATTTTGGGTTTAAATGCCTATAGCAAACAATATTGTGACATAGCAACGTTTTGTGAATTTAAGCCTTTTAATGATATTTGAACAGGTGTGAACTGGTGTGATGCATACCGCACACAGTCAGAATGACATACGAATTTGTTTAATTTTATTATAAAATATATTATGGCATTGGTCACATAATTAAATATTTGACCGAAATTATTAATCACGGCTACTCAATGGGGTGAACAGGTCTCGGCAGTGGCGTATTTAGGGGGGGGGGGGGGGTTGCCGGGCTGCATCATACTTGTCTGTTCCGTTTTCCCTTTTTTAGTGCTATTTTAATCAACATAACCCAATGCAATAAAATATTTTTGCAACAAAAACAAAAAACAATTAGGTACCTAAAGTAAACATTTTAATTGAAACATTTTTTATGAAAGAAGTGTGATAATTTACAATAAAAAAAATAGTGCTTGAACAAACGAGAATGCTTTATTATAAATATACAAAAGGGCACTTAAGAAGTATATCAAAACCTAAGCATTTGCACCAAAAACTGCTCTTAGATTTACGCTTCTAAGATACATGATTTCTGAAGAAATCATCAATTTTGGCGTGGTGAGCGATATTTACTTAATTTTTAATCATGAAACACCGAGCCCAAAAAGCTCTGATTAGAGTCATACATATACGGCTTAAGTTAAAATTTTGGATTGACACCAATATTCAATATTCATATTTTTCACAAATATAAAAAAATGTATTTTTTTTAAATAAAAAGTCAGCTAGGAATATCAAAAAAAAAAGTAAAAAAAAACATTTACAAAAATAAATTAAATCTAACCATGCAGAAGGGGAGAGGTAATAGTTTAATTTTCGAAATTTAATAGAAGCGAATTTTAAAGGAACTTTGGGGGGGGCCCCAAAAATTGTTCGCCTGCGGCGCTTTTTCGCCTTCTTCACTAGGTACAATATGATGAAATACATGCAGTCCCGACTGTCCCTCTCTCCAGAAAAAAAATGTCCTACTTAGATTAACTCAGCCCCCCCCCCCCTGGCTATGCCACTGGGTCTCGGGATAGCCAATAGCTAAAGAGCTACATGGTGATCTTTAAAAAAACTATTTTTCGTGATTTCCAGGCCAGTGACATTCCACGGTCTCTAATATTGCTTAAATTATTACTATCAGACATCTCAGATATCACATATGTATATCTATTTATTATTTATTAAGTTTTGTAACTTTATAAATTATAAATATACATACATATGTAATTTTTGCCGATATCTGAGACTGGACTCGCGTCCAGTTTATTTGGTACACTGAGAACTACTTCGTGATCTTCTGCAGGCTATCGAGAGTCTCTAGTACTACCAGTGGCATGCAAAGCAATTTGAACAGGGTAGGCAAACATTTAATTTCCAAACTATTGACTTTAAAAATTTTCGCATACGTGGACATGTCCATTTCTCCATTTTTTTTTTCGACAACCGACGGTGACGCGCGACGTTAATAGCAAAAGTAAACACTGGGCGAAAACACTAATATGTATTATTATTATGAATAAATTTCATTCACATTCGTTTTATATTCAGATTTTAAATATAACATCCAAACATAATCATCATAAAAGTACTTCTTATTTTACGTTACAAATAAAGATCTTAACTAACCTGACATGTTTTATATCGAGAACGCGTAGTATTTTTTCAAACTACGACAAAATTGGAATATTGGCACCAATGCATTTTACCAACGCGGGCCGACGGAAGCTCAGCTAGAGAGGCTCGTGTATTTGTTCTCTTTCTAGCTTACTGCCTACCGGTTCTCGCTCTCCCATAAGCGGTTAATGAAATGTAAAATCATTGCTCTCGAAATTCTTATACGGGTTGCTTATACAGCGATCGAGTTTACGATTAATTGGCAACGAATGCGCTCGTAGAAATGATCTTCAATGTTATACTATTAACTTTTCGGTCCTGGTCCTCTACATACACAGAAATATTGCCGGATATCACACGGATAAAAATATAAAGAAATAATTTTGGTTGGAGTTTGTTTTATTGTTCCCAGGGTAGGCAATGCCTTTTTGCCTATATTGTATGTACGCCACTGAGTACTACTTAAGCTAGGCGCCCGTCGTAAACTATGCGTTTATTTTACACAATGAAAAATCCTCTATAGACTTTGCGTTTTAGCTTTTTGAAATTTTTCTCCAGGTGCCAAGAGCACTCCTCATCCGTAGCATTTTAGCTTATGTAGATTGAGCGATATTTTTGCGCGGGGTGCACTTAGGCCAGGTTTGGCCGATTGTGTTCACTCTGTTTGGTTGTTACACCCAGTCCATGATCCAAGTTTCTTCCACTAGTTTGTTTAGGTCAACTGGGGAGAGGGTAAGGATGTCCTCTGGTTCCAGTTTTGGTTCCCCGAGTATTTGTTACCTCTACCAATCTAGTGACTCGCAATGGCACACTATGTGCTGTACAGTTTCCCTGTCTTGTCCGCATAATCTGCAGTCGAGGTCTCCATTGTACAGTTGCATTCTGTGCAGATTGTTCTTGATAGCCAAGTGTCCTGTCAGAATTCCTATAATGGTTCTCATATGGTTCCTGTTCATTTAAAGCAGGGGTTCCCAAACTTATTTTGTCTACTGCCCACTTTGAGAATAAATTATTTTTTAGCGCCCCCATTTTTTCACCTACTTAAAAACCACTATAACTTCAAATAAGTTTAATTAATTATTGTGAGCTAAATTAGCGGAGATTAAACATTCATTCTAAACGAGACTTTTACTATAACCTGCAAGAGTTAACTTGAGACCTGAGCGCAGTAGGTAGTACACAACGGCGCTCAGGTCTCAAGTTTACTCTTACGGGCTACACCTGCCAATGAGAATGATTATTGAAACGCAACTTTATAGTATTCAGACAAGTATTCCATGAACCAGCCGATTGATACAGGAATGCACAAATCGGGTTATTTAACAAAAACTTGATAAAAGATGATTGCCCGCGGTCTATTATCTACGAAAATTACCTATCTAGGAATACGAATAACAATAAAAATGCGAAAGTGTGTCTGTTGCCTTTTTATTTTTTTCTTTGTATCTACTTTCATTTCGAAACGGAGCGACTGATTGACATAATTTTTATTTTATTTATTCAATAAAATAGGACAGATATATGAACTACGCGGAGAGAAATATCGAACTGACTTTGAGCAATCTTACTAATATTAAGATGTTCACAAGTTGTAGTCGAGAGTTGAAAGCTGAGTCGGTGTCTAACAGTTCTCCGAGCTAGATGAAATTACAAATCGCCCCCCAAGCCTCTACACAACACCCCCATTTTTTTCTGGGTCTCTTACCGCCCCTCCTTTACTCCTGTAGCGCCCACAAGGGGGCGTTATCGCCCACTTTGGGAAAGGCTGATTTAAAGCAACTGTTTCGTAAGTCTTGGATCTGGATAACCAATGAAGCTTTTGCTGTTGTGTCATCCCTGTCTGTTACTCCAATGGATTTTGTGTTCACTCCTGATTATGGCATCTCGTACTGTGCACCTTGGTACTCCGAGTGCCGGTTCTGGACCAATAAATGTATTTTCTGTTTTACCAATATAGTTTATGTATTAAGATAAATGATCACTGTGCGTATTTCAGTAAATATTTGAAATTTTCGGACGAAAGTGTTTCCCGACTTGCCGTTGTGAACCTACTTCCTTGATGGCGCAATTGGTTAGCGCTCTGTACTGGATATACGGAGGTTGTCGGTTCGAATCCGGCTCGAGGAAATACTTTTTTCTGAATTTCAAATTAGGTGTTTATACACAAGAACTTTCCATCTTAAGATATATATAATTTGGCAAAGAGCTGTCAATAACAGTTACACCCGTTAAATAATAGACACGATTTTAAATAAAGATAAATGTAAAGTGACCGTAATAAAACACAATCGCAATTTTTATATCTTTTATGAATTTTTCTATTTTTTTTTTGTTTTATTACAAATTGATCAGTATCTAAACGGCACAAGTTTTTTCAGAAGAGAGAGAAAGTCTACTTTCGCTTAGATTAGATTGAGGTTTCCAGTGCTTTGTTGGTCTAAATAAATCCCACGCAGTCTAAAAAGAAAAAGAAAAGTTAATTAGCCAGTTGGAAAAAAATAGAAAAAATCCAGATGCATCTGGTTAGATGCAACCAGCCGCAAAATCTAGTGGTGGCTATATTAAATGATTACATACAACCACTCCTAGTATTTTTAGACAATATAACAAGATACTAGCAATACAGATGAGCTTTTGATATGCAGCCGGAACGGAATGAGGGGAAAGACTTATTTGTAAATATTCTGATTTTATTTTAGACAATACCCATTTCTTATTACTGATTATTAAATAGGTGGGTAGGCAATAATTCTGATATAACCATAATAACTAACATGTTAAAAAAAGTTAAATCTGTAAAGACAAGTGCTGACTATTTTTGATTTCCGATTTAAAAAATATATTTTAAAACTTGGGCAGCTTCTCCGGTTAAAATTAAAAGGTGGTCAAAGCCGATATTCTTTTACCGGTATATACAGCGTGTCCAGAAACAATATTAACATATGGGAAACTTTTTTATTTTAACTTTACGAAAAAAAATTATTCTTCATAAAAAGTTCTGTTTGTTGATAAAATAACATTCAAATCAAAAGTTTTGAGCCAGCACATACGGGGTGTTCAGAAAGTCAATAATATTAATACCGTAAATGGAAAACTATATTTAATAATTTTAATTACAAAGTACAATAATGAAATACTACACTAAGCTTCAACATGACCACCGTTTTTTTCCATACAAACGGTTGTACGTCGTGAAAATTCCATTACTGCATTTCTAACCATCTAAGGGGAAATTTCTTGGACACATTCTCTGATAATTCTCTCTAAATGGTTTATGTTCTCGAAAGGTCTGTGGGTATACACTTTCGGGTTTAAAAATCCCCATGCAAAAAAATCCAGAGGTGTTAGATCAGGTGACCTTGGTGGCCAAGCAAATTCTGATCTTCTTCCAATCAATTTCTGTGAAAATGTCCGGTATAAGAATTCTGTCACCCTTGCAGAGCTGTGGTATGGAGCGCCGTCATGTTGGAACCAAAGTGTTTGTCTTATATTCATTGGTAGTCCATAAAAAAATTCAAATAATTCCGGGTCCAAAAAGTTCAAGTAAATATCACCGGTAATATTATCTTGAAAGAATACTGGTCACGAAACTCAATTACAAAATGGGGATTCTCATCACTCCACCACCTACAGTTTTGAGAACACACTACTCCATTTGAGGTGAACATCGCCTCATCTGAAAACAATATTTTTCTTGCGAATAGTGGGTCATCTTCTACCTCACCTTGAAACCAAGAGCAAAACAAAAATCGTGAATCAAAATCTCTAGGCTTCAGTTTGTGAAGAAATTTTGGTTTGTATGGGTAAAAATTATTTTTCCTTAAAATAACTTGGGCAGTGGACTTTGTAACAGGTCGTGGAACAGTTTGTGAAATATTTCTCAATGAGATTTTAGGATTTTCCACGACAGCTAGCAAAACATTCAATTGGGTATCTTCGTCCGTACGCCAAACCTGATGCTTTTCAGAAAATTTATTACTTACAGATCCGGAATTTTTAAATTTATTAAAAATATCTCCAACCGTTACATGGCTAATAATTTTATTTGGATATCTTGCATTCAAAATTTGAGCAGCCTCTCTGTACGTCTTGTAGTGGTCTCCACCAATTAACACTATTTCAACCTTTTCCTCGATTGTAAATTTAAGCACCATATTTAATTAAAAGGAAACTGTTTGCCTTGACAAATAAAATAATTAGTTGTCATGGTTTCATTTAGTTTTCCAAGGCGCGCTGGACCTACTAAACAAAAATGAATACCGCTTCTTAAAATCTTATAAATGGGCGTAATTTCATATTTTTAAACGTGGCTTTTAGTTCTGATCAACTTTTTTTAATAACAATTTTCGATATTATCAAAAATAAAGGTACTTTACTTTTAAGTCAAATTCATATTTTTTGACTTACCTTGTATACGCCTGGGAAAATTTAATATCTGATAGTTGCATTTTAGGTTTTAAACCATGAAGACCTTTTTAGGAAGAATCACTTTTTTTCGTTAAGTCTATAAAATAAAAAAGTTTCCCGTATGTTAAGATGGTTTCTGGACACGCTGTATAAACCTTTTTTCATACACTTTTTTTTTTCGTTAAAAAATGTTCTTTATAATTCTGTTGTAAACTAGATCAGTTTAATAACACTTACATATTCTCTTTTCCACAAAACATGCAAGCCAAGAGCAAATAATGGTATTAAAGTGGTTATTCCGATCAACAAGCCAATAGCATCCGCCCATTTTGGAAACACGTAATCTCCATAGGACGCTGGGCTGTAATTCACCATTTGAAATATAAAAATACCCTAAAAATTAGTCAGTTTTTCAGAAAATAGACAAATTATCATAAGATGGATTACATAGCGTAACCCACAATATTTGCATACCTGCAAAATACCACATAGAAGTGTTATTGAATGGGTATCTATAGTTTATTTCAGAAAGGTCTAGAGTTATAAAATGGACAATTCCGTCCAGTTCGGCTCAATTTCGGTTTCGGCCATAGACACAGGTAAATTTTGTGCATTAAATTATTTATGATAACTAACCAAAGAAAAAAAGAAGATAATTTGGTAAAGAAGGAACTATTAGCTATAGCAAATTTACACAAACATGGTTTTATGAAGTATGCCGTAAAAGATATAGTTGAAAAACATAGTGTAACTGTGCTGCGCACACCGTCATATCATTGCGTACTAAATGCTATAGAACTTATATGGGCGCAAATGAAAGGATTTGCAGCAAGACACAACAAGACATTTAAACTACTGTTTAATCAAGCCAATAAGAAAGTGACCCCAGAGAACTGGTGTCATTAAAGAAGAGAAGAAAATGTGAAATCTTGACCACCTGATCGATCGGACCGTCCAAGAGGAGATGACAGTTTCTCAGATGACGAAGAGTATTATGATTTTTTTATAATTTAATATCTGTATAATGTATTTTTTGTATTTTATATTTATTTTATAATGTTTAATAAAAAATAAGTGTACCTAATACTATGTACATAATACACGCCTTTGTCACACCATTTTCATTGTGTGTGAATGGATAGCAATAGGAAAAACCCATAAATTGACCCAAACCCGGGTAGTAGGTACTACCTGCACTTGATGAAAATAAAGAATTTTGCAATAAAATCAATGCCAAATTATGAAAATGTCTTAAATATTCGTTGGGTCACTCTATAGTCCCTTTGCATACCTAATGAGCTTTATTTACTCTACACCTTTCTCGAATAGACTATAATGCCGGTTTTAGTTTCAGGTAAATGATATCAACGGTTAGTATATTATCGGGAAAATTATTAGAAACAAACAAGTGATATAATATCAATTTCAGTATCAATAAAAGTTAAATAGAAGGAGAAATTAATATTTTTAGACTATAATAGCACAATATTTTAGACTCATTCATGTCAGTCTGTGTGACTGTAACATTCATTAATAAATTACAACCAAAGTATTAGACAAGCTTTAAAATATGATGATTTTATATTTTGTCGTTGTTGTTGTTGTTATTAGAAAATGACAAGTATTATCCTTTACCAGAAGGGTTAGTGGAGTTATAACGACCCAACTAAGCCACCAATAGCCTCGCCACAATTTTTTCATAGTCATTTCCATGTGTTCCATATGACCAATAAACTTAAAACATCCATAACACCAAGATACTGCTACCACTTCACCGAACCCTTAAAACATTTCTAATATTAATAAAACTGTTCAATAATAGTACCAGTAAATTAATATTACCGATTAACATGATGGCCCATGATGCTGTATTCCATTCCATAAGGGTAAATAGGTAGATTCCTCCAGAAAAGCACATTGGTATTGCCAATAAAAAGCACAATATGCATATTCCTAAATTAAGATACGGTTTGTATTTCCTAAGACCTTGCCATCTAGAAAAAGTAAATACTAAAGTGAAAGAAATATTTAGTTAAAATTTTAAGTTAACCTGGATCAATTGTTTGCCTGGGACAGTGGCGTATTTAGGGAGGGGAGGGCTGCAGCCTGGCAGCCCCCCCCCCCCCAGAATCTAGGAGCTCGGGTCTAAAAGTCTAATTGCAACCTAACTTTTGGACCTAACGCTTGGACTCTTAATTTAAATAATGTATTCTTGGCTTAGATTACAAAGATCTTGTAGGAAATGTTTCATTTTTAAACTTTTCCTTCTAAAAGTCCTGTTTTATATAGAGATTAAGGTTTCGGACGCTTATCGTTTTAGTTCTTGATTTACGAATCAATTTTATAGGGAAACGAGTAAAAATAATAATATTTTATAGTATTTTTCTATTAGGTATATACTTGTCTGTTCCGTTTTCCTTTTTTAAACCTATTTTAAATCAACGAAAATATAACCCCATGCAATAAAATATTTTTACAACAGAAACAAAAAACAATTAGGATTTATTTTTAAAGAGAAAAATTAAAGTAAAAATTTTAATTGAAACATTTTTTATGGAAAAAGTGTGATAATTTATAATAAAAAAAAAATAGTGCGGGAAGAAACGAGAATACTATATTATGAGTATACAAAACGGCACTTAAGAAGGAGTATTTCAAAACCTAAGCATTAGCACCAAAAACTGCTCTTAGATCTACGCTCCTAAAAAAAATTATTTCTGAAGAAATCATTAATTTTGGCGTGGTGAGCAATATTTACTTTATTTTTAACCATGGAAAACCGAGCCCGAACAACGCTGGTTAGTCTTATGTTAAAATTTAGTATTGACACCAACATTCATATTTTTCACAAATATAAAAAATGTTTTAAGAAAACATGAAAATTAACCTTATAGTATAAGGCACTTTCAGGTGGTTTGAAATTTAATTTTCATACTTTCTTAAAATATTTGCTACCACCTGACAAGTAAAAATAATTCTGTGTTTTTACAATAAAAAATGTTTTTTTTATATAAAAAGTCAGCTAGGAATATCAAAAAAATTCTATTTTTGGCTACGCCACTGGCCTGGGATAAGACAAACTCTGTCAATTGGTTTGTTATCTATAAAATTAGGGTCGGTAAAATTATAAAAACTAATTCACTTACTTGTCCAAAATACAACAACTTATAGCTTCTACGCCCGCAAATTGAGTCCCCAATCCCAATATAAACAACATGAAAAAGAACAGCAAGGACCAAACTGTAGATCCCGGAAGTCTTAGAATAGCCTCCGGGTAAGCGACAAATGCTAACCCAGGACCATCTCTTGCTACCTCTGCTACTGGTAAGCCCATTTCGTTGGCAAGAAAGCCCAGCATAGAAAAAATGGCGAAACCAGCATAAACTGATGTAAATGCATTGGTACCACTTACTATAATGGCATCTCGTAAACAGTTATTGTTAAAGTTGTTGTAGGATGAAAGGGTGATTAGAGATCCGCAGGCTAGAATAAATAGTTAGGTAAGTTTTTTTTTATTAATTTTACTTACAACATTTGTTTCCTCTTTATTTATAGTTTTAAAATTCGGTATATTTTGCTATCGTGTCTATACCAGGTGGTGCATCGTGGTTTGAAACATAGCACATCCCATGCAAGTTTTAGACGATCTAAATATTTGCTTGCCTCTTGACTTTAGAGCGGGGTTGTAGGGAGACTTTTTTAATATCTCTGTGTGTTGAGTGCACATGCGGGGTTTAAACAATTTTGGCCAACCCGATCTTAACTTTTTGAATAGTACTACAGTTGATATGTCAAATGTAATTTGATAGTATTAGATTTTTAACTACCTATTAATAATTTTTTACTTAGGTAATTATTATGAGTTACGCTATAGAAGAAAAAGTCACTATGGTAAAATGGTACTATGCGGGGAAGAGCTTTAATATTGTATCTAATATGTTTTCCGTTTATTTCCCTGATCGACCCATTCCTACCAAGTCAGTAATACAAAAAGTTGTTACTTAATTTGAGGCGAAATGCACTGTAATAAACAACTGGAAATGAACAGCACAGAATCACAAGAGAGCTGAAGAAAACAATGACAGAGATCTTAATATTTTACTTCATGTCATTGTCAATGTCAAATTCGGTAATTTCAAAAGTAATGGAGAAAGCTATTAACCAACAACTCCTAAAGTATCTGGAAGGGCTTAACATTATCAACGACCATCAATACGGTTTTCGTAAGTCCAGATCAACAGGTGACCTTCTGGCATATGTCACCCATCTTTGGAGCAACACCATCGAACATCATGGAGAATCCCGGGCTGTTGCACTGGACATCTCTAGGGTTTTTGATTGTGTTTGGCACGATGGGCTTCTAAGTAAATTTTGTTTATGGTTAACCAGCTTCCTTAAGAACCGTTCTCTGCAAGTGGCGATTGACGGGTTTCTCTCAGACACCTTTACCATCAATGCCGGTGTTCCTCAAGGGTCCATATTGTCGCCTACCCTCTTTTTACTGTATATTAACGACCTTCTAGTGAAAACCCAAAATCCAATTTATAGCTTTGCTGATGACAGCACACTTGTCTCATCTTTTACCTTGACTCCCCAAACATCCGCTGCCGACGCACATCTTCGCAGGCAGCATGAAGTATTGCGCCTCAACAATGACCTGAAAGAAATCTTGGCTTGGGGTGACAGTAACCAAGTCGAATTTAATGCTAAGAAAACCCAGGCAGCAGTCTTCTCCAAAAAGGTTAACATTGCAGAACCGGATATAGTCATGGCAGGACACGCAATTCCCCTGGCACCGTCTATTAATTTGCTGGGGGTCAATCTGGGAGGTAATATGTCTTGGCATGATCACGTTGCCGCAATTGCCAAGGCAGCTGCACAGAAACTTGGTGTACTTTTCCGCACCAAAAGGTTGTACACACCTCATCAACTTTTGACACTCTACAAAGCCCAGATTCGACCATCATTAGAATATTGCTCTCATGTCTGGAGCTCTGCACCCAAGCACACCCTTCGGCTACTGGATTCCATTCAAAGGAGAGCCGTTCGTCTGATCGGCGACCCCGAGCTGACCAAGACCCTCGATAGCCTGGAGCATCGAAGACAGGTTGGTGATTTGGCTCTCTTTTACAGATATTTCCATGGCAGGTGTTCGACTGACATTGCCCACTTGATTCCACCTAGAGCAATGCAAAACAGAAATACACGGCGAACCGCTGCTGCTCATCCATATGTTGTTCAGCTTAGTACTCCTCGAACTTCATTGTTCAAGAATTCTTTCATCTGGAGAACGTCATCTTTGTGGAATGATCTTCCTGAGGTCGTGTTTCCCAATGAATACAATCTTCAACGTTTCAAGACCAACGTTAAATGCTTTTTTTGCACTCGCACCGCTCCCAGAGCGCCTTAAAGGATTTTTCCTACAGTGCAGGTGTTTTATCATAAAAAAAAAAAAGAAAATAAAAATATCAGCACTAGAACTCTCAGGCAAGGGTAGAAAAACATCACCTCACAGTACTGCGAACTTTGAAAAAGCATAAATACCATTCATATAAGTATCAAAAGCCTCAAGGCTGAGAGGCTGAAGAGCGATGATCAGGTCATCGTTTTGAAATGATGGAACGCGCTAACAAAGCATATATTTTTTATAAAATACTTGCTTCTCAGACGAAATACCCTCGAAGAAAGGAGTTTTTGGACATCGCATTATTGGACCATTTTTAATTGACGGAAATCTTACGGATCAAACATATTATTTAGATCTTCTTCAAAATCAAATTGGACCCGCACTGGAGGAACTCGCTGATGAAAAGCAGGTTTGGTTCCAAATGGATGGTTGCCCGGCCCATAATTCGCTTGTGGTACGCGAATTTCTAAATATTGCCTTTAATAGGCACGTTGTCAATCCAAACTCAACAATTCATTGGCCAGCTAGGTCTCCTGACCTCTTACCAAACGACTTCTTCCTCTGGGGGTAATTAAAAATTGTCTTTATAAAAGTGTTAGGTTTCAAAATTTAGAGCAGATAAAAAATTTAATTTTAATGCAATCTGCAAGAACTATCCAGTACAAACTCGCTAATGTTCGTAGAGAATTTCACGATCGTTTAGTCAAAGTCAAAGTCAAAAAATCCTTTATTGTTTAAAGAATAATAAAATTCTTGTTAACAAAGGTCAAAAATAAAAATGAATAACTTTAAAGTACATCCATATACATGCCTATACACTTAATATTAAAATAATACACACAGATTATCGTATCACTGATAGATCATTAAAAAATTCATCCAAAGTGTAGTAAGCTTTTTCCGTTAAGAAACGCTTAGTTAATTTCTTAAACTTTTCAAAATGTTGTTGCCTTCTTAAAGCGAGCGGAAGATGATTAAATATTTACTTACCACCATATATAAAAGATTTTCTAATTTGTTCAGAATGAGGTATAGGTAAGCTTAAAAAAAAAGATTGACGCGTATTATAATAAGAAGGCAACAACAGCTCACTTTTATATTTTTTATATACAAGACAGGCAGTCTCTAAAATAAAGATAGAGCAAAGAGTCAATATTGCATGCCTTATAAATAGTGGGCGACAAGAATCCCTAATTTTAGCACTACACATGTATCTTATTGCTCTCTTTTGCAGAACAAACACCGTGTTAAATAAATATTGGGTACATGATCCCCAAAAACAGATTCCATAACGAAGATGGGACTCTATCAAAGCATAGTAAGAGCTTTTTGCCACAGAAAAATTTAAGTTATTTGATATCAACCTTAGAGCATAACAGTTTGAAGAAATTTTACTACACAAATTGATGATATGAGTTTCAAACTTAAGAGAGCTGTCTATTGATAATCCCAAAAACTTATTCACAGAGAGCACTGAAATCTTTTCATCCTCCATAAAAATATCCTCCATAATACATTTAAAATTCAACACATTTGTCTTTGCTATATTAAAGGATAACAGATTAGCATCACACCACTTTCTCGTCCTGTCTAAGTCGTTACTAATTTCTACTTTAAGTTTATCAACGTCTGTTCCGTGCCAAAGAATGGTAGTGTCATCAGCGAAAATAGTGAATTTTCCAGATATTGGCAAATGAGGCAAGTCATTGATATAAAGAGAGGGGGCCCAAGACTGAACCCTGTGGAATACCCGTGTCAGTGCTAAGCTCACTAGAACTATTATTTTGAAAGGTGACTGTCTGCACTCGACCTGTCAGATACGAGCGAAACCACTTCAAGGCAGTTCCTCTTATCCCATACGCTTCCAACTTCCACAGCAGTATTTCATGATTTACGCAATCGAATGCATTTGACAAATCACAAAACACGGCAGCTGCAGCCTCGCCAGAGTTCAGGGACATGTAAAGATGTTCAAGGAACCCAAAGATGGCATCGTTCGTACCTTCGAAGCCTGAAATGCAAATTGTTGGACAGACAAGAGGTAGGACAGCCTTTTCCAAAGTGGGCGATAACGCCCCCTTGTGGGCGCTGCAGGCCTAAAGGGGGACCGTAAGAGACCCAGAAAAAAAAGGGGGCGCTAAAAAATAATTTATTCTCAAAGTGGGAAATAGACAAAATAAATTTGGGAACCCCTGGTTTAGGATATTGTTAAAATGATTATGTTTTTTTATAAACAATTGTTTAATTTTAAACATCCTCTTATTTTAATTCCCTTTTAGCAATTCTTGATGATTTTAATACTATTTAATAGGTTTTATTCTAAGTAAAATAATTCGTTTTCTTTTAAAAGATCCGTTTTAAAAATAATGTTTGTTTTATTTGAAAATATTAGTCAAATCCAGTGTAAAATGTATCTTTTAAAGATTTTTAAAAAGGCTACGCAAATTACATTTGACAATGGAAAATCACAGGTTGTCAAGTCCAATCAATGCTGGTGTTCGCAGCATCACCCGTTGAATTCCAATGAAAACCCAACCATAATCCTATTTAAATAAGTTAAGATCAGGTTATCCAAAATTGTTCAAACTCTGCATGTGCACTCACCACACAGAGACCCTAAAAAAGTATCCCTATAACACCGCTGCAAAGTCAACAAGGGAGGAAATAACAGTCTAAAACGTGCATTTAATTTCATTTGTTTTCAACCACCATGCACCACCCGGTATACTTAGACCATCTATAAAACAGCAAAAAATATCTAAAAGAATTAAACTCAATAAGGTAAAGAAGTTCCCCCAAGTATTTCTTTGGGCTGTTATAACGTGAAAGAGGTCATCCTATATAAATGATTCATTAAGCAGAAGGGGTGTGTAAACCCAACTTGCATGCGTAAAACTTTCCTTTGTTCTTGATAAAAAAAGACTACGCGACCTAGAAGGCAAAACAAGGAAACGAAATTATATGACTGTATTCATAAAACCGAGTAAAATAGATTCGATTCTTTATATTTATTGTTTTATTGCCAAAGTTTGTTTTGTTTACAAAATGAGATACGTTGTCATTCTGAAATATTTCTCTAAAGAAACAAAACTTAGAAACTTCAAAATATAGGCGAATGTATTTTATTACATTTTCCTGAGTTTCAATCAGTGGTGTGCAATGCTATTTTAACCAGGCTAGGCAAAAACTGCATTTTAAACAAAAATTTACCTTAGTAGTAGCATTCAAGCATCTAAATTTCAAAGTTTGTCACAAAATGTCTTGTTTTTGAGTTTTTGAAAAGAACACTGGTAAAAGAACAATAACACGACATTATACAGGGACATTATTTTAAGTATCTTATCCGATTGGCGACTTTCCTATCGACCACAACAAAAACCCAATTATGTATTCCCTAACAGCTTTTTGTGAAGAAGCAAAAGTTGATGCAAAGAAAAAATATATGTTTACAAATTTGACAGATAGGACGCTATATTGGATTTTCTTAAATGGCAACTCTACTTTATAGTAAGCCAGCAGTATTCGCTTATTTGTTCCAACATTAAAAATGTATAATTGTCAACATTTATTTTCAGCCGTTCCGGAGATATGAGGCTTTGAAGTTGGTGATTTTGTTATCATCGAATTAACAGAAGCTTTAACAATAAAAACTCAAAGAAGAAGATTTTCCTTTTCATTTCGCCAGATCCATCTCTAGACGCGTTTCGTCATATCATGACTCATCAGTAGAGCTAGGATCCGACAAAAGGAAAAGGGATCTCGAAGCTACTTAAGGCAGCCCTTGGTGGGACACACCAGTAAGATGTGGCACGGAGCGCCATCTGTGTCGTTGTTAGACACTCTTGAGCATACCAGCACCTCTAACAAACTTATTGAAATAAGTAAATGTTAAGAGGAAATCGCCTGTAAAGACATTCGTCAACAATAAAAACTCAATTTTTTTTGGGATACGAATTTTTTTATGGCGGAGCCACCCATGCTATTGCCATATATGTCAGATGTCAAAAAATTACTAATACGACGCCATTTTGAATATTTTTAAATGGCAACCCACATTTATAACTACATCAGTGTATTGCATTTCGCGGTCAAATTTCAAAAATATATAGTTGTTGATATTATGCAATATGAGTTTTTAATGTTAAAGGTTCTATTAATTCGATGATAACAAAATCACCAACTTCGAAGCCTCGTATCTCCGGAACGGCTGAAAATAAATGTTGATAATTATACATTTTTAATGTTGAAACAAATAAGCGAATGCAGTTGGCTTACTATAAAGTAGGGTTGCCATTTAAGAAAATCCAATAGGGCGTCGTATCTGTCAAATTTGTAAACATATATTTTTTTTTGACATCGAATTTGGCTTTTTCACAAAAAGCTATTAGGGAATGCATAATTGGGTTTTTATTATGGTCCATAGGTGATTCATATTTTATATGGAGAAAACGAAGTATTTCCCAAACTATGAAAAAACTTGAAGATTGGCACCAATGCACACACCAAGCGCGTACTTTCTTGGCGCAGGCTGATAGATAAAGGAAGGTCGAAGGTTGCGGCGGGTTTATTTGTTACATCTCTTTCTACCCTACTCCTACCGGCTCTCTTGCTTGCTTCCACTCGTACAAAAGCAGTGCTTTTGCTTTTCCATAAGACGCTAATGTACAGCAAGATCTTTGCTTTTAGAACGGTCTTACGAAAAGCTTATACAGGGATGTAGTTTACGATATAAATAAGCAAAGAATGCGTTCGTGAAGATAATATAGGATTAATTTCTCGGTCCTATATTATTATTTATTATATTAATGTAGAGATAAATTACCAAAGTTGGGTTACACAGATAAAAACTTAATTATATAAAAAAATGTTTCTGTTTGTTTTATTGTTCACGGGGTAGGCAATGCTTTTTTGCATATATTATATGCACGCCGATGGTTTCAATGCTACATGGATTGAAGCATCAACTAATATAACAATAATATTTTTACATAAATAAAGCTATTAAAAGACTCATCCTTAATCTGTGTCAGAACAGATCTTCAGTTTTTTTATTACTTTAAAAAAATTTTTTTGACTTGAACTGTCTAATAGTATAGACCATTTCAGATATGTCAACTTTTTAGTTATAAAAATTCATAACCTAAATAAAACTTTTACACCATGCAAAAGAATAGTTGAGAGATAGATATATAGTACATTAAAAAACTAACCTATGCCAAAAGAATAAAATGTTTGCGAGGCTGCTGCTGCCCAAACATCAACTTCTAATAATTTTTCCCAATCCGGATTTAAATATAATATTATTCCATCTCTTGCTCCAGGTAGTATAGCACCCTGTATAACCAGAGCTGTCAAGATGAAATATGGAAAAAGCACTGTAAAATAGACAACTTTTCCAGAAGTTTTAACTCCTTTCAGCACAGCAAGGTAACAAATTACCCATGAGCAAAAGAGACAACCGAATAGTTCCCATCTCATGCCTCCAAAGTTCTCCCATGTTGAGTCCCCGACTCCAAGAACATATTCCCTAAAAAGTATTTAAATTAAAATTAAACCTCACTTTTTGAAAAAAAGGTAAAACTTTTAATTTATATTATATTAAAATGTATATTTTAATAAACTATTTCATTTAAATAGTAACTAAAAAAGACATAATTTAATTAAAATTGTTTAATTAAAATGAAACAAGCAAGGATTGGGCATGCTTTAAATTTAAATAGTAACCCATTTTATATTTATGAATTTTCATTATGATGGTTACAATATAATCAGTTCATGTTACTGAATGAGTTAAATAATTCAAGATTTAATATTACAAGTGTATTTCTAAATATAAATTGAGGAAAATTTAAAATTATTTAACTAGATTTGAATATTTAGGTTTTAAATTTCAATTAATATATCTTTGATATTTATTTCTGTGATTATGCTGAGAAGAATATATTTAATAGTCTTATTTTTGGCACATAAAAAAAACTTTCATGGACAATAATTATAAAAGTTAATTAAACAGAATTGTTGTCTTATACCAGTAGCAACATTTTTAATAATCACTATTAAACAATCTATTACTATAGCAAAAAAGTTAACTAACGAACAGCATACAGAATTACTACATCTTTATTTATACCGACAATAAAACGAAATAATTATGAGTATAAGCCCAGAATTGTAAGAATGTATTTTAATAAAATTGGAAATAAAAAGGGTTTTATACAACATAAAGATTATAACAACAATAAAACGCTTTTTTGGGGGTATTAGTTAAATTATTATCTGATATTAAACGTTTATTCACCCTTATGAAACATACTTTTAATTTGCAAGAGTGGGGGAGACTTCGACGTATCAAGACGTGTTTTACGAGGCCATTTGCATTTATTTGGCTGTGCGGGTTGTTTCAGATGTTTGTTGTTTTTTGTGAACAGTGTTGTGAGGTTATTATTAAGCTTTATTTGTGGTGGTGTAAAATTATCAGTATTTTGTAACCTAAGAGAGGTGTTTATGATCTCAGATTTTCGTTGTTTCTTGATTAGAAAGTATTGAGGGTAAATACCATTATTTGTTTTTTTTTAGTTAAATAAATACCTTTAAAATATTAACCTATTTTTATTATTTACTATTTTTTATATTATCGGCCATTTATCTGTTTATTTAAAGTTCTGGATATATGATTGCACATGTTTTAAAGCGAAGAATAGCAGTAGTTACTTGGTAAAATCAAAAAATTAAATTTGTCAATACCAATATAAATATTGTAAAATAAAATTTTTTTACCTTTATTATTTTTTGGTCTTATAACATACAATCATCCAAAATTTCGCTTGTTGCTTGGAGTTTGCGTAAAGAGATAAGTGATCGATAAATTTATAAAAAATTAATATTGGGAATGCGCAAGCGCAAAATTTGAATTAGCAAACAGTATAAAAACGTTTTATATTGGCAGCTAAACAATTTTATACCGGTTATAAAACTGGATTATACTCTTCTTCAACTGTGTGTTTACTGGTTATAAAGCGTTTTTTAGTCACTATAGAACAAACCTTTATGGTTATAATCCGTGTCATATAAACAGTGTGATGTATCACAGTTTCATTCATATATTTAATTATTAAATATCGCACGCGCCCATATTAATATTTCCGCGCCTGTCCGTTCCTAGATTAAGATTCCGGTACCTGCAGTAATGATTGGGCTACGTACCTACATACGCGGTACCTAAAATTGTAATTGTTCCGAAAAGTGCGAATAAAATATTAACGGAAACATTCGTATTATTTCTTCCCTGCGGACATTACAAACAGTATAATCGTTTTTAACTAATGTGTATACCCATAGAAATACGTTTTATAGTCGCTATGGAACAAACCTTCATGGTTACCATCCGTGTCATATAATCAGTATAACATAATTTACTTATCCTTATGACTGGTCCTAGCAAAATCTCGTGTATAACTGGTATTAGCTCGTATTGCTGTCCCAAATAGTATTAAATATTCTTATAATGGCCATAAGAATTCTTATACTGGTTATAATTCATTTTTCTCAGTAGCAGAATGTTTTAAGCGATGGCTCTATTACAAGATAAATCTTTAAAAAAAAGAATAATCAAGCTGCGTTTTGTGGCAGCTCCAAAATAAAGATAAAATATTAGCTATGCGTTTTAAAGATATTGATAAATAACAACATTTTTTTTACACGCAATAAAGTTTAATTTCATTAATCATATAATCATCAAATGCCAGTTCAAAACTTTTTTTCTTGTTTATTTAATAGAGCCTATAATTAAATGATTGAAAATGTAGGGTGTTGCCACTTGTCAGTTGATGCTTGCATAACTATAACTTATAATCTCTCCTCTACTAATTACATACATACAAAGTTCTTCAGCTAATATAGGGGAGTAGGTAATAAAGTTACTCCTAATTACGTCTACATTGTATTTGCTTTAAGAACATAGTGGTAGATTTCCTTGCTTTAATTTGGTTAAAATGCCAAACAACTCAAAATAACTTAAAGAAATAGTCCATACTTGAAGGGTAGTGGATATTTAGAAGTAAACGAAATAAAAACTCAGTCTTCCTCCACTGTTATATAATTGAAAACTTATTTTAAAATATAAATGATCTATATGTTTCGAATGTAGAAGCATTCATCTTCAATAGAACATATGAAATTAAGAAGAAAACGGTAAATATCATCGGAGGTTTAGGTTATAATATTAAAGGAAGCAAAGGTTCAATGAGTAGAATAGAAAGAAAATCATCACCAAAATACACGACACACTGTGAAAAGGGAAATGTATGTAAGGTTTGTAGCTTTGGGTGCTGTATGTATTTAAGTGTAATATAAAAGGTTTTACAACCAGGTGTAAAGAAGAGAATTAAAGAGTTATATAAGTAGAAACTAAAAATACCATCCTCGTCGCCAGGTCTTTTTAGGAACGTGGTGGCGTTTGTTTAAAAAAAAGTCCAAAAAGTTTCAATTTTTTACTAAAAAATGTTAAATAAAACTACAAAGATCTACATTTTTTTACGTATACTCCTAATTTACATAGCTGCCCATATGGATTCTTCCGTCTGGTGATCATATTCTACTTTTTCCTAATATATTTGCACCAATTAACTTCTTCAAACATTTTAAATGTTATCTGCATTTATCTTCTTCACACTTATACACACTTTGTTACCATAGTTTTTGATATATCGAGCCCAGAGTATTTTTCAAAATTAATTATTAAATTTCTACACATATTACTCTTAATTTCTCCTAACAATTCTCTTACTCACATCTGATTGATAAACCTTTTATTCTACACTTAAATTCTTATAGCACCCAAATTTAAAACCTTATACAGTGTCCGCATGAAAGTCCGCATCAAATGACATATTTTTTTTATTATTAGGTTTAGATAAAAATTGAAAAAGCAGTTAGTTTTTGCTTGCCTAAAAACCAAAAATGACTTATACTGAAGCAGCTGAACGACTTGCGTTACCTGTCAAATTTAACATTTTTAATAAAATAGGTTCAAAAATGCCCTTATTTATCAAAATATCGAAAAACTTTATTCGAGAAAGTTGTTTATTTAGGCATTTGTAGCCTCTTTACGAAATTTTGACAGCATACTACAATTTTTATTTTATTGCCAACTTCTTGAAGGATAACTGTAACAGATATACGTAAACAGCTAACTAAAATAGGACGTCATATTTATCTACCACAATGCCACCTTTATGGTAAAAAACAATAGACAACTGTATCCCAAAGATGATGTCACCAAAGTGGTGGAAATTCGAGTCATTTTGAGGTCAAATCGACGTAAGTTTCCAACGTCAGGTTGAAAAATATGACGTCTGCGCGACGTAAAATTGTTAGTTGGGCCCTATATATATATATACATACCTAAAATATTCTGAAGTAGCCAAAGTTCGGTTAATCCTGTGATTTATCGACACACTGTCATTATTCCAGTCTTTACAATAAGTACGATTAAATGCTCCTTGCATGCCATGACTTATACAGAGTTCTTCGGTTGATGTACAGCTCTTGTTATACCAAGTTTGAGAGAGCAAACAGTTTGCTTCTTCAGATGCGCTATAACACCCTAATAAGTAATAACTACCACTATTAATGGATAAAAAATATTTAATTAGGTTTGCCTGAGGAGAAAAACGCAAGAAACCATTTTTATGCAGAATTGACCAGGCTAATCAGAAATAATGTTCACATGAAAAAATATCAGTGGCGTCCCACTTTTTTTTTTTTATATATATAATCGCTTCTTCATTAAAAATTATTCTATTGGCGATAACGCTGAAACGAACGGAGATTACGAGCTGCGGTTTTAATATATTTTCTAGCAAATTTCATCTACTTTTCGATTATGGTATCATAATTATACCGTATAATTTATTTTTTCGGAGTAAAATCAAAATATGTGTTATTATTACAAATTGCGCCCTCTAGCATTTTTTTTGAGAACTATCATGGACAACTAAAAACGATTGGTGAAAGTGCATACATTGCTCTTCCAAACAGTCTTTAGTTTGCTAAAATCGGATAAGTCGTTTATAAGTTGCAGCGATTTAAATGATTACACTTTCAACAGCTTCCCCCCCCTCTTATTAAAGTCGGTACGCCAATGGGCATAAGACCAAAATGATGCATAATTGTCCAAGCTTTTTAATGGTGTTATCAAAGATATACCTTAATGTGGAATTTTCGGTAATATGTAAAATTTTAAAATTTACTTTTCAATTACGCCCTCTTGCGGCAAAATGCGAACTTAAAAATTATTTCCAGCATTTTCTCATGGCCACTTTAGTTATAATTTTTTTTCCCTGAATTTCTATGCTCAGTAGTTTCCGAGATATGGCCGCTGTTCACCCTTAATGAATCACCCGGTACAACGCATCACCACAAACTCCTGAACCAAAAATATTGCGATCTAGGCAAACTTACCTATAGGCAATGTTGCCTCATTTTGCCGCTAAAGTTTTCAAATGAATATCGTTTAATAGCTTGCTTTGACGTGTTTTTTTTAATACCTGCAAATTTAAAAATAGCGTCTGATTGGTAAATAAAAGTTTGACTTTTTGTTACCCCCGTATAAATTACTTTAATTATTTCTCTGACACTAGCTGACTTTATGTTGAAAACTTTTTGTCTCTTGTAAAATTTTAGCCAGACATGCATGTAATTCATCATTTCTGTTTATTCAGAACGAGAAAAGATGAATACAAATTTAACTCCAAATTAACTACCAACTAATTTGATTTTTGTAAAAATTGTTAGAAATGTTCTTTGGGCATCGTGTAGGGCTTGCGTTTAAAATAATCGGCAGCATTAATAATTCTTCGCAATTACTCACTTGACTACTTGATTCAAGAGGGCCCACAGAAAATAGTCCAGAGGCGTTAGATCTGGGGTTTATGCACGACAGGGAGCCAGGGAACTCAAGAGGTAACGATGCACCCGTAAATTGGCCACCAAGATCCCCAGATCTAAAGCCTCTTTTTTTTTTTTTTATGATAAAACACCTGCACTGTAGGAAAAATCCTTTAAGGCGCTCTGGGAGCGGTGCGTGTGCGAAGAAAGCGATTAACGTTGGTCTTGAAACGTTGAAGATTGTATTCATTGGGAAACACGACCTCAGGAAGATCATTCCACAAAGATGACGTTCTCCAGATGAAAGAATTCTTGAACAATGAAGTTCGAGGAGTACTAAGCTGAACAACATATGGATGAGCGGCAGCGGTTCGCCGTGTATTTCTGTTTTGCATTGCTCTAGGTGGAATCAAGTGGGCAATGTCAGTCGAACACCTGCCATGGAAATATCTGTAAAAGAGAGCCAAATCACCAACCTGTCTTCGATGCTCCAGGCTATCGAGGGTCTTGGTCAGCTCGGGGTCGCCGATCAGACGAACGGCTCTCCTTTGAATGGAATCCAGTAGCCGAAGGGTGTGCTTGGGTGCAGAGCTCCAGACATGAGAGCAATATTCTAATGATGGTCGAATCTGGGCTTTGTAGAGTGTCAAAAGTTGATGAGGTGTGTACAACCTTTTGGTGCGGAAAAGTACACCAAGTTTCTGTGCAGCTGCCCTGGCAATTGCGGCAACGTGATCATGCCAAGACATATTACCTCCCAGATTGACCCCCAGCAAATTAATAGACGGTGCTAGGGGAATTGCGTGTCCTGCCATAACTATATCCGGTTCTGCAATGTTAACCTTTTTGGAGAAGACTGCTGCCTGGGTTTTCTTAGCATAAAATTCGACTTGGTTACTGTCACCCCAAGCCAAAATTTCTTCCAGGTCATTGTTGAGGCGCAATACTTCATGCTGCCTGCGAAGATGTGCGTCGGCAGCGGATGTTTGGGGAGTCAAGGTAAAAGATGAGACAAGTGTGCTGTCATCAGCAAAGCTATAAACTGGATTTTGGGTTTTCACTAGAAGGTCGTTAATATACAGTAAAAAGAGGGTAGGCGACAATATGGACCCTTGAGGAACACCGGCATTGATGGTGAAGGTGTCTGAGAGAAACCCGTCAATCGCCACTTGCAGAGAACGGTTCTTAAGGAAGCTGGTTAACCATAAACAAAATCCATTAGGCATACCGTAGGATCGCAATTTACTTAGAAGCCCATCGTGCCAAACACGATCAAAAGCCCTAGAGATGTCCAGTGCAACAGCCCGGGATTCTCCATGATGTTCGATGGTGTTGCTCCAAAGATGAGTGACATATGCCAAAAGGTCACCTGTTGATCTGGACTTTCGAAAACCGTATTGATGGTCGCTGATAATGTTAAGCCCTTCCAGATACTTTAGAAGTTGTTGGTCTGGACTATTTTCTGTGGAGTGCTCTTAAATCAAAAGTGTATGCTTCCCCCATCGCTGAGGGAGATGAGTTATTGCAAAGAATTATAAATGCTGCAGACTATTTTAAAAACAAGCCCGACGCGATGACCAAAGTACAGTTTAATTTTTTGAAAAGAATTAATTCCTGTATTCAGGAACACGATGAACATTTCGTACAGTTGTTATAAAAATCAAACTAGTTGCTAGTTATTTTTCTCGTTCTGATTAAACAGCAATGATGAATTACAAAGTATGCAAAATAATTTTTTTGTAGAGAAGCTGCATGTCTGACTAAAATTTTATAGGAGACAAAAGTTTCAACATGAAGTCAGCTAGTGTCAGAGAAATAGTTAAAGTCATTTATACGGGGGGTAATAAAAAGACAAACTTTAATTTACCAATCAAACTCCATTTTTAAATTTGCAGGTATTAAGTAAGATGGCGGATACGTTATAACACGCTATTAATAGTGGTCATTCTTAGTCCCAGAATTAGTGGAAATCGATAGGAGTTTTGAAATTATTCCGAAAAACCGATATTAATTTGAAAACTTTAGCGCCCTGTAGCGGTTAAACGAGGCAACATTGCATATAGGTAAGTTTGGGTAAATCGCCTTATTTTTGGTTAAGGAATTTATGGTGAAGCGTTGTACAGTCATTTCAAGGACATTCTGTAAATGCAGTTTTTCTTCCTGGTTTTTGTGCGTAGTCTTACCCTAACTATATTATAACATTTCTGATTTACTGAAGTCTTAAATTAACTAAGGGGACCCGGAATAAACAAAGTTCTAATTGCTCCCTGTAAAGTTTTTTGTCCGTTCCTTTACTCAGATGGTAATTAAAAGATGATTATCCGATAAATTTTTCCATGTTAAAAATGTCCAAGTCATGCAGGAGATAAAATAGGTTCATTCAAGGCCTATTTATATTCTTACCGGGTTACGCAGGTTTTGGGGCAATTTTTACAGTTAGCAAAGTTGTTAGTAATTTTAATTATTTTTAAGGGACGAAAGGTCCAAAACTATGTTATGAATATTTTTTTTAAATATTTTTCAACTACTAACCTTTATTTTTTATGAAATTTTTGGGTTAACTTAAAAATTAGCTCGAAACGTTACCACGTTTCCAAAAAAACCAATATGTGTTTTCCATCTAAACTGCTGGACAATTGCTTTCGAGCAAGAAAAATTTCGCCTAAATTTAACAGTTAATATTTTTTGAACGAGATATGATATCGACCTACAGTTTTGAATGGTTGATAGACTCATCCATTGGGAAACAATTGTCAATGTTGGATTTTCTTTAACTGTCAGAAAATTTTATATACAGGGTGTTAAAGAAGACGATGATTTTTGCTCCAATTTTAATGGCGTGTAACTTTCACATTAATATTTTTAAATTGTATCACTCTACGTCAATTGAATCACTAGTTCATAGCAAAGAAAGTTATTTGTCAAATTTTTGATATCTGCTTAAAGAAATACCGATTTTTCGGGAAAACCTTGCTTTATTTCAACTTATTGATAGCTAGATCTCACTGTGCGTTGTATCGTGCAAACTTTGCGAGTAATTATTATACCTTATGAAAAGCTTGATTATGTTCAGTAATATTAGTTGTACCTTAATGTTATGATGTACAGTGGCGGTCTTATAAACACCTATATGTCTATGGTTTAAGAGTATCTCAATATTTTTCACGGTTGTTTTATATTGGAAAGTACTCGTCCCTAGATTAGGTAAATTTTTTATTATTTTTTAGTTTTTCATATCGCATTACAGGTATGTTATACAGTGTGTTTACAAAATTTTAACAAAGATAATTTTTTTAATATAATATTTTTGGAAAAAATGTATTTATTAATTTTCTAACTTTCTAACACTATTCCTGAAATTAATCTTACATTGAAAGAGACTTTGATATTAAATATCACTAGCTGCCGTCAAACCAAACCCCGTCCATTCGAGGAGGGCCTACAAGGTATTAATCCCATCAAAATCAAACCAGCGTTACTTAATTTTAAGGATCCCTTTTAATGTAAGTTTAATTTTAGGAATAGTGTTAGAAAGTTAGAAATTAATAAATACATTTTTTCCAAAAATTAAATTAAAAAAATTATCTTTGATACAATTTTGTAAATACACTGTATAACATACCTGTAGTGCGATATGAAAAACTAAAAAATAAGAAAAAATTTACCTAATCTAGGGACGAGTACTTTCCAATATAAAACAATCGTAAAAAATTGTGAGATACTCATAAACCATAGACATATAAGTGATTATGGGTAGGTACGCCACTGCACATCACAACATTTAGGTACAATTGTTGTTACTGAACATAGACAAGCTTTTCATAAAGTATAATAATCACTTGCAAAGTTTGCACGGGATCTATAGCCACCAAAAAGTTGAAAAAAATCAAGGTGTTTAAAAAAAAACCGGTATCTCTTAAAATATAGCAGATATCAAAAATTTGACAGATCACTTTCTTTGCTAGGAACCAGTGATTCAATTGACGTACAGTGATAATATTTTAAAATAATATTGTGAAAGTTACATGTTATTAAAATTGGCGCAAAAATCATCGTCTGCTTTAACACACTGTATACAGGGTGTCCGGTAACTTATGGGCCGTAGAGCAACTGGAGATACTAGACATCAAACTTAGCCGACTATGTCATATAAGTTTCTTCGGATTGTTACTCGTTCTAGAGATACAGGGTGTTGAAAGTAAAAGTTTATTTTCGAAAATAAGCCATAATTTTAAAACGGTTTAATGAATCGAATTGAAAGTTGGCCATATTATGTTTTTATGAGCAAGAAATAAGAATTTGTAGAAATTTTTAAGTTTCAAACTAGAGGGCGCTAGTTGCATACACTGGGTTTCATAAATCTATGATTATTTTTCTTACCTGTGATATTAGGTGTTTTTCAAATATAATTTCTTAAAAAGGGCATTTTCTGAGTCAAAAATGTGTACTTGATTGACCTTAATATCTTTAACAGTTTTTGAGATATTTCCCTTTAAACATCCCAAAGCATAAAAAACATAGTAAATAATTAAATTAACAAAGAAAAACAGAAGTGACAATACGAAAAAACTTATATGACATAATCGGCTTAGTTTGATGTCTAGTATGTCAGGTTACTCTACGGCCCATAAGTTACCGGACACCCTGTATAAAGTTTTCTGACAGTTTAAAAAAATCCAACATTGGCAATTATTTTCTAAGGGACAAGTCTATCAACCACTAAAAACCAGAGGTCGATATCATGTCTGGTTCAGAAAATATGAACTTTTAAAATTAGGCAAAATTTTTCTTGCTCGAAAGCAAATGACCAGCAGTTTAGTTGTTACCTCTATAATATATAATAATAGTAAAAAATGTACAAACCATTACTGTTAAATTCGTGGTGACAACTTCCAAAGCCCAAATTTTTCGTAAATGAGGCAAAAAAATAAAATACTGTCCAAGACACTATTATCATATAATAGACGGTGATAAAAAACACCACTAGGAGACAGCAGTAACCTAAGCCAGTAAATATAGGTGCTATGTGTTTAAATGCCATGTCGGGGCCTAAGCCAGAGTATTGTCCTATTAGTAGTTCTAGTAAAAAAATTGGTGTGCCCATGAGGATAAGCATTATAAAGTATGCGAGAAGAAAAGCACCTTAAATTAAAAAAAAATTAACCATAAAAAGGCTTGAACAGCAGTGGAGTTTTGGACTTGCATTGTCTTTATTTGTTTTGAATAACAACATAAGTATCTCTAGTCGTCTTCAGGTTAATACTACAGTATTAGTTCAAAAGTTGTGATTCAAAACAAATAAAGACAATGCAAGTCCAAAACTCTACTGTCGTTCAAGAAACGTCATTGTCTCCAACTACACTGCGCAACTTATTTAACGCACAATCAAAAATTTGTCTCAGCTTTAATCTTATGTATTTTCGTCATTTTTTGTTCGTTTTTATTGATTTTTTTGTTAAATTGTAGGTTTTTCTATTGAGAGTGTCACTGCGTTAGTTGTTTTGGTTAAAAAAGTTGTTGTGGTATTATACCGGGTGATAATAAAATGTTTTTTTTTTTTTGGAAAATTGCAGACACCCTGTAGGGTATATTAGCTATTGCGAGTTATTCCAATTATAGCTAAATTAAAGCCTCTAGTGTTATCTACATTGTCTTATTTTATTTTTTGTTTAATTGCTAAAAAAACTTTTAAAAAAACCTAAAATGTACGAATTGCTTTAATTAAGGAAACAACAATAAACAACAAATTCATCACAGAATCAGTATCTGGTATTTCCACCCCTTCCGCGAATGACCCCCCGACATCTGTTATTCATACTTAAAATAAAGTTTCTTATTGCGTTTTGATCTAAACCATCCCATAATTCGGCCAGACGTTCGGCCAATTCTTGTAAATTTTGTGCTTGTCGTCCTTCACTTCGTAACCGCCGACCAATATAGACCTAAAAATTTTTGATGGGATTTAGGTCGGGGCTACGGGCTGGTCATTCTATGTAATTTATTCCAACTTCTGCAAGATAATTCTTTACGATACGAGCCGTGTGGGGACACACATTGTCGTGCATGAGCAAAAAATTAGGTCCTATATAGGGTACATAAGGCACAACATGTTCTTCAAGAATATCTGTAATTTACCTTTCAGAATTAAGATTTCCATTTACAATTGCCAACTGTGTTCGTCCCGTCAAGGTATTCCACCCCATACCATGACGGATCCACCTCCATATAAAGTTGTGTGCAAAAAAATGCATTGACTGTATCGCCCACCTGGTCTGCGGTAGACGCGGATACGTCTGTCACAGTTATACAAGTTAAACCTCGACTCATTAGTCCAGAGAACACGTTCCCAATCTGCTTCCAACCAATTAACATGCTCATTAGCAAAATTTAATCTGGCTCTTCGAAGATCTACTGTTAATGCGAGTCCTCGAGCAGCAATCCAGGGTCTTAAATTGTCTTCTCTTAGTCGTCGACGCACAGTTTGAACACATATAAGTGGACCACCTGCACCTTGAAGTTCTGATCTTAATTTTCTTGCAGTTGTAAATCATTATCGTACAACACTTACTCTTAAAAAACGATCCTGGTTAGGAGTTGTAACACGACTTCTACCTTGACCGGTCCGCCTGGAATGCTTTCCTGTTTCTGCGAACCTTTCAATTACCCTCACTACAGTTGTGTGCCACACTCCCACCAGCTATGCGGTTGTAACTCCACCCTTCACCATGTAATGTAACCGCCTGAACACATTCATCACGTGTTAAATTTCTGTTTATTCACTAATTCTTGCTGGACTGTCAACAAAAAACCGATTATACAGATTTTACTTTATTTTCCATAGCCTTCTAAATGCATTTCAGTTGTCACTTGATTTTCCTCCGATAAATGCATTTCAGGTAATAAAAGCACGTGGTGTTTCAAAACAGTGTATTTCATAAAGTATCAGAGATAAACAAAAAAATAAAAAATAAATGTAAACAAAACTAGAGGCTTTAATTTAGCTATAATTGGAATAACTCGCAATAGCTAATATACCCTACAGGGTGACTGCAATTTTCCAAAAAAAAAAATAACATATTATTATCACCCGGTATAATATCACAAAAACTTTTTTAACCAAAAAAACTAACGCAGTGACACTCTCAATAGAAAAACCTACAATTTAACAAAAAATCAATAAAAACGAACAAAAAATGACGAAAATAAATAAGATTAAAGCTGAGACAAATTTTTGATTGTGCGTTAAATAAGTTGCGCAGTGTATTAAAAGGCTTATTGCAATAATTTAAGTCATTGGCGGAAAAGTCATCATCATATTATAAGAAATGTTTTCATTAATGAATTTGCGAAAAAGACCCCTCACAAAGCGTATGGGAAATGGCTTTCGGCTAATTTTTAGTATTTTAGATCTTGTAGTCCTGTAGTAGATCTTGACGTCCTGATTAAAAGTGTCCCTGGCCATAATTCAATCCTATGACTAGTTTTTGAGTTATGACCTTTTAAAGTTGACATATTCTTACTTTGAGCTTTTCAGTATGATCTGGAGTTTTCACATGTTTCTTAAAAGCTATTAACTTTTTTAATTTTCTTTATTGGTGGAGAATTAGGCCTTAAGTTTTTTTTCACTTATATAGAAATAAAATCTATACATAATGTTGAATAATTTATAGGCAGATTAAAGAATTAATATTATTTAAAAAATATGATAATCCAAAAAAAAATTATTAGGTACGTATTTTTTGAAAATCGAAAACAAACAGCTGGATATTGATCATTTTTTAATATCTTGTAGTACCAAGCTATCCAGGAAAAAAAAACATGGGCATAAGTTGATGTAGATAAAGTTAATTGCCTAGTATTTTATTTCTCAAAAAAAAATTTTTATAGTGAACATTTTTAAAAATAGGAAAATATAAAAAGTTTTTGGTAGAATTTTTACCTTGGCTCTTATACAAGATGTACTTAAACTACAATAGAGTCCTAATAAAATGTTTTTAATTCTAAAATTAAAGTAAAATATCAGTTTTTTTTTGTTTTAATTTTATGAATATATTTTTTTATTAAATGTACACTGGCTTTTTTTTAAAGGCATTTGAAATATCTTAATATCTGGTAAATACTTTTTATTTAACAAACGAACAAAGTTTTCACTTTTGCAAATAATTATAACTGGATCACCCTGTATATCTAAAATTAGAATATGTTAAAAATAATTATTATAAAAAAAGGTACAGATTGTATAATAAATTAATGAATCAATAATAACATAGAAATCAATGTCGTTCATGACGTTTTCAGGTGAACTTTAATTTTTTTTTTGAGAAATAACTGAAGGCCTAATTTTACACCAATAAAGAAAAATAAAAAGTTAATAGTTTTTGAGAAACAAGCGAAAACTCCAGACAATGCATAAAATCTCAAATTAGGTAGTTGCCAACTTTAAAAGGAATAATTCAAAAAATAGTCATAGGATTGGATTATGACCATGGACTTTTTTAATCAGAAAGTCAAGAAAATTTAGCCGAAACCCATTTCTAATAAGCTTTTTGAGGTGTCCTTTCGACTTTATATCTGCTTCAAAAGTATAATCGCAAAAAAAGACAAACCCGTTAATACCCAAATCAAAATATTTTGACAGTTTTTTTCATTTATACCTAATGTGCCATTTTGTTAAATTTTTAATTTATTTCTGCCTATGTTTACGAGAATCTTCAGACACCTCATTTGGTATAATCGGTTAAGTTTCTCTAAAAATAATTTTAAAAAATTGAAACTTTTTTCTTTTGGGAAAGTGTGAACAACAAATTATTTTTCTTGTAAAAAAAAATTATAAATCAATCAATATCTGATCAGTGATAGCTTAATAATAAAATTATAAATTTAAATACTTTACCTCCGCCATTGCTGTAACATAAATATGGAAATCTCCAGACATTTCCAAGCCCGATGGCATAATTTAAGCACGAAAGCACAAACTCTAAAGGGTTGTCCCAACTAGATCTAGAAGTATCAGTTTTCTCCTGTGTCTCTTCCTGTGTCTAAAATTAAACCCTTTATGTTTAATACAAAATTACTGCTTCTGAGTATCTCAACACGGTACCTTTGAATAAAATGTAGTAACTAAGTTTGATCTGATCAATTAACATTATCAACTATTTTATATAGTATTTTTCCTAAGTGTAAAAAATATGTTTTAAGACTGTTTTAAAAATATTAAGTTAAACATTTTCTATGATTACGTACCATTCTTGACAGACTTTCGTATTAAATAAAGCAACAATTTTTTTTCTATTTTCGTTTCATTCTTATAAAAAGATAATTAGTGTCTTAAGGGAGATTAAATGACAAATGTTATCAGTAAATTTAATCCTTAAGAATATCAATTCACAATTAGTTATAAATAGGAAATTTAAAAAGTCAGTTCAGGTTTGGTTGGCTGTAATTAACTATTAGCATTGTTAATTTTGTTTTGCTATTATAAAACCTAGCAAAATAGTTAAATAAATCTAATGCTTACACGATCATGCGGACTGACAATCTTAAATTATATTAATCCTTCGTCATTCTCGCACTGTTCAAAAAATCCTAAGGATAAAATTATAAATCAATAGTAGTTTGTAAAACAAGAGTGTATATGATGTCCATATCGCATGAGAAAGTAAATTGAGCATGACGCGTAGGCGGAGTGCTCAAACTTCTGAGCCCAATATGGACAATTCACTTAGGTTGTACAGTATATTTTTTTTCTACGACTTAACTTCTGAACTTCATGCTAAGAATTTTAAATAATTATTTAAATTAGGCATCATACCTGTCTTTAGAGTGGGCCATGAACTTGTGAGGACGATAATACTAACAATTGAAGAAAATTTAAATTTGATGGCAAATCCATGGACCAAATTACACTGTAACATATTTATCGATTTGGGTCCTTTCTTATATTTACACAAAATCACTTCGAATATATCTATCTTTCTCACATTCGGCTTTTTGCAGAATAACAGACAAAAATCGATATATGTATTAATAAAAATGAAGAATTTATTTTTCTTAACCATAGCCATTTTAATTAATTGTTCTGCTGTAATGCACAGAAGAAAAAAAAGTTTGTTCAAATTTATTTCTGCTTGCGCGAGAATTATAACTCTAAAAGTACAACAAAATAGCTGTAGAATTTGTTATAAAAAGTTAAAAATGGATTTTGTGCATTAATATAAACTTTTGACGTTTGCTATGGTGAAGTTTTTCAAAATAATCGCCAATTTACAAACTAGCACCACTGTTAATGTGGAAAAAGAAGTGGCAATACTGTAAGTAGAAATAACATAACCTTGAAACATATTTTAGTAAAAAATTAAATTTTTTTTTTTTTTAGAAATTTTATAATTTCTGTTTTAACGGGTTAGGTACTCTTTATGTTCCATCATTTGAGGAATAATTACCAGTTAATTTTCTATATCTGTGGGGTATAATAAAAGTTTTAAGAGTAAGTGGGGGTTTTATCCCTGTTCAAAATATATCAGAAAATATCGCGGTGCACAAATATTTGCATGGAAAAAAAATAACCAAAGTTAGTAAAAAAACGTTCATTTGGTAGGCCTAAATAGTACATTTTATGCATTAAAGCTTGTAGTAAGTAATTGTCTAGAAATAAAGATATTTTTGAAATAAGAAAGTACATCTGTGCGAAAATCGTTAGTTCGATCAGAAAATAACAATAGTTCTAAAAAAATATATTTTAGTCAATTTTCTCACCCTTTCGTGTACTCTTTAAAAAAAAATTGTGTTTGCATAGACCCTAGAATAAATGTTTTGATTTAAATTAAAAAAGTTTAAATTTTATGTGACAGATTTGCATATTTTTGAAGTATATT
Source organism: Polydrusus cervinus (assembly GCA_935413205.1). NCBI lineage: Eukaryota > Metazoa > Arthropoda > Insecta > Coleoptera > Curculionidae > Polydrusus > Polydrusus cervinus. The sequence continues at coordinate 6,321,210 of OW284520.1, forward strand.
GTTAACCTAACTTCTGTCAAGTGTCAGAAAACGACAATTTACAACATGTAAATTTGGTTTCTTTGTAATTGACCACTGTGATTGGTCAGTTTCATATTCTAACTACGATGGATATGAAATCATATCCGTTCAGTTAATTGGAATAGCCCACTTTTCCAATTACTTAAGTGTAAAGGAAACAGCAAATTTCCATGTGAGAGTAAAAAAAATATTTTTCATACGTACGATTCTTTATAGTTTTAATTTACAAATTATTTTGCAATAAAAAAAATATTTTGTTGCATTTTATTATTCAAATAAAATGTTATTTTTATTAAATGTGCTGTTTCAATGGCGTTTCAAGACTAAATTTAATTATTTAAACCCTTCTGTGTTTCCGCTACTGCTTATTTTTAAACTGTCCTCACAAGACCTTATTATATGTAAAGAAGGGACAGAAGAATAATAAATGGGGGCTCTAATTTGCATTTTTAGGGCTAAGTAGATTTAAATCATAATCCCAGACTTTATTTCGGGTAATAATAAAATTGTTTAGGTTTATTTGCATATTTCCTTAAAAGTTTGGGCCTCGCTTTATCTACTAAAAGTTTAGACTACTCGAAAATATTTTCTGAGTTCCTTTTCTTTTATAATGCAATTAAAACTCCTCGTAAAAGTTCAAAAATAGCATTTATATAAATTATATGTTTTATAAAGTTTTTAATTAATAACCATTAGGAAGGTGAGTAATCGACCAATCAATCTAAATTACCTATCAAAATAAGACAAAGATAAACACACTAATTACTTATAATTTACTACCCAGACGAAATACTTCTTATTTTTAAACCAAATTTAATCTTTTTTTAAACAAAAAAACTTCCCTCATCGGTTAGACTCTACAACAAAAATAAAGGATGCGAAAACGTTAGATTACTAAATTCTATTAATCTCCTGCCTCGTTTTACCTTTCAGTAAGCCTCTACGTTGTTAAATAGATTTTAATTACCACCTTCTAAGTATTTTAAAAGGACTACATTTTTAACTGTACATTTTACATTGTACATTTTTATTTTCTGTCATAAGGTCCTTTTATTTTGAATAATAAATTATGCCTTGATAAAAAAAGCTAGAAGAGCTTTTCATATAAACACTTAAAAATGTTACTCCATTTTCCATTTTCACAATCCTGAAAGCGATTAATTTTTTTATTTATTAAAATTCAGGACTGTGTTTACTCGATGACGTTATTATTATCATCATATTTTATTGCTGCTCAAACTGAAGGGTTAAGGACACCACCTTAATTTTTTTTATGATAACGAGTAAAAATGTAATTAGAAGCATTTTGATATTGGCTGAATGGTATTTTATCATCCTAAGCCTTACCCATTCCTTTACGTCAAAAATATATCACCGTCTTTCTAAAGAAATTTTCTCAAATATGCGGCATAACTAAAATATCCTTCTATTCAGAGCATATCAGTAATCTGCTGTAAGAGAATTTGTATAGAGGAAAATATGAATAAAAATTAAAAAGAAAAGATAAAATCCTTTAACCTAAACAGTATTAAGAGATATATTAAAAATATTAATTTTTAAACAAAAATTTGGATTCAGAGTGAAAATATTATGAGAAACAATATTTTATTATAACTTTTTCATATCTCGTCACAAGTCACAAGGCTTGAGCTTTTTGTTTTGGGTCATGTAATATTAAAAGAAACATAATATAGTGTCCCTTAAGCTAACTTTTCAGCTTGCACTTGTGACACCTTTTTAATAAGCTTATTGAAAATGGAACTTGTTTATATATTTTTATTTACATCTGTCAGACCATAATGTCACAAATTTAATGAAAACTAATTTAAGGAACTATTACTTTAAAAATGTAACGTCCCTTTTTAGGATAGCAATTGTTGAAAATGATCACAGACCAAACCTATAGTAGAACTCTTCCCTTACTCTTTTCAAAATTTCTAGCATGATTAATTAATTTTTAAATCGACTCATAAATAAAAATCTAAAAGTGTAATATCCGGAGATTTAGACGGCCACTCTATAAATTCTCGCAGTCCTATCCACGTATTTGAAAATGTAATATTTAAGAATTCTCCTACATTTCTTGTAATAGTTATTATCCTAACAAGTGCGGAAAGAGTTACTTTCCCGCACGAGACTGCCGTAACCCGAACGACGCGAAGCGGAGTTCGGATAAGCAGTCAAATGCGGGAAAGTGCCTTTCCGCATAAGTTAGGATCAAAATTTTTTCTACAAGCGTTAGAAAAACTACCACAAAATATTTCTAAAAATTTTATTTTACTAAAAAACAAACACAGATTTAGTTTCTACTTGTTAATAATATTTATATTAAAAGTACAACTTGATGCACTATGCAAATTGATTGAGGATTCCAGACAGGTTGAAACCATCGATGCCAACTGATGTACGGATGGTTGCAAAGAAAGAGGTATCGAGCTGTTGCTTGCGCTGCTGGGAAACTGTGCAGTTTTTGAAGACGTGGACGCTTCTAAACTACAGCTCAAACTTGATAGAATATTGAGATTGAGAATTTGTTAGACATGTCTTTTTTTTATGTGATGGATTCCTCCAGATAGCCTTCGAACAGACGTGGATTTCCATCCACCTAAACATTTAATGTTTGTTATTTCTTCGCCAGAATTAGCCAGTAGAGTGGCTGAGGAACGTTTAAAACTGTGGCCTGTGTATAATTCTGGATTTTTGAGTCCTATATAAGCTGCAATGTTGGAGGGCATTTTTCTTATGGTATTAATTCCAACACATTGGGTACTGCATTTTCCATGTTTGTAGTTCAAAAAAAATCGGCGGTGTGGAGTTTGCTGTGGACGTAAGTTTGCATATTGTCTATATAGATTTAGAAAACTTTCATTATTGACTTCTTTAGTTAAACAAAGGATCCAGCAGAATGGTTTTTGGAGTCCTTTATTGTAACAATTATAACGTCTCCTTTGTCGTCTATGTCGTCAATGGTAAGTTTAGTTAGCTCCTCACGGCGGCAGACACCAGCAAGTCCAAAAATGGTTACCACTTTAATTTGAAGGTAAATTTCATCAGGTGCTTCTTTCATAAATTTCGCAATCTCTTCTTGTGTAAAAACTTTCGCTTTTTTTGCTCGAAAACCTACATTTTGTCTCTTGATGTAGGCAGTAACTTTATAGTATTTACTGATATCTAAATATTTGTTAATCTTAAGTACACTTTTTAACATGGAATATCGAGACCATAAGGTATTTGGCTTCCAAAGTTTAGACATTTCCAAGAAATATGCCAAAAGTATTTCTTCTCTAACAAAATGTTAGTATTATTTTTCATACCTGACTAATGACTTTTTTGGTAGCAAATCCAAATTTGCGACACTTGCAGCTTCTAGAATATCTTCTGGAAGCTCATCATCCGAGAAATTATCTATGGAAGACATTTGTATCAGAATCTGAACGAAATCAAAAATCAAAGCCAAGCTCCGGTGATCTGTTGTAAGGTGTCACTTTGACAATTAGATTTTATTTGTGTGTCATGGTTACCATGTTAATATCTATGTACGGGGTTTTTGAAATAAACCGTTTTAAATCAGCTTTTTTAAAAATGTTTATAATAAACGGCAAAAATTAGTGTTTCTGTAATATACCTCATTTACTTTCACTAAAAATGAGTCTAAAAATCCATATTTTATTCATTAAAGTTGTATTTTATTATAAAATTACAAAAAAAAAATTTTTCCGGTACACCGTGCGGGAAACTGGGTCTTTCAGAACCCAAAACGAGTGCGGGAAAACGGTAAATCGCGCACGCTTGTAGAAAAAGTTTAATATCAGAACTCCAAAGAATATTCCCTAATTATGGAAATCTAGACCAAAGGATATTTTTCCAGCAGGATGAAGCCCCTCCTTACTTTGCAAGAAATGTAAGAGAATTATTAAATGTTACATTTCCAAATAGGTAGATAGGACTGCGAGGATTTCTAGAGTGGTCACCCAAATCTCCGTATATTACACCCTTAGATTTTTATTTATGAGGCAATTTAAAAAGAAGGGTATATGTCCCCAGACCTAGAAATCTAAATGAGTTGAAGGCAAGGATTTAGGCAGAGATACGTATAATTGCGCCAGAAATTTTGGAAAGAGTAAGGGAAGAGTTCAGCCACCGGCTTGGTCTGTGCTAACAGAACTATGGGGCACATTTACAATAGCTGCTGCTAAAAGAAGTGACCTTGCGGTTTTAAAGTTATTGTTAATATAATTATTTTTTAAATGAGTTTTTATTAAATTTCTGCAACGTGGTTTGACAGCAGATGTGAAAAAAAAATATATGAACAAATTCTTTTTTCGATTAGCTTTCCGAAAAATTGCCACAAGTGGTATTCTCTAATTTGAAAAAAAAAAGTTGGTTAGGGCTGCGCCCTCTCCTTGAAGTTCCATTTTTTTTTACATAACAAAAGCGAGGCCCACAAAAAAACTTTGAGGACGTCTTTTTTGATTTGGAGAAATCCTATTCCCAGAGCCGCTATAAGCATTGTTCCATTTAAAATCCCCACCCTGTAGATATATTTTTAAATTATTTTATACTTTTAATGATGTTTATTTAATTTGAATTTTATTTTTGTACCTTTGTAGTCTTTGTGTATACGATACAAAGTAGTATAATCTAATCTTTATTGCATTTATATCATTTTTATTGGTAGGTATATCAGAAGTAAAATACATAAAAATTAACTATAACCTTATTGTTGTTTGATTTAAAACAAGTTCTAGTCCATTTATCGAAATTACCAATAAACAGGAAAACAACTATCATTAAGAATACAATAGTTATACGTTTTATTTTGTAATATTTTTCCTTAAACTAAATATTTTTAACTTTGTACATACGATTCACTTTAATTTAAATTAAAAGATACATTATCATTATAATCCTAAAATGTTTTCATGTTAACAGATACCAGTAAGCGGTTCCAGGATTTTAATATGGGGACAAAAACAAGGGTAATGCCGCAGATGAAAAATGTTTACTGTGCATTCACCAGTTTTTCAAAACTATTTACCAACCCTATAGGGGGGCTCTATGCTCACCCCCTTCTTGGGACCTGTACGGATTTGAACCTCCAGTTATGCAGTGCTATAAAAATTTTACTAGGTCTATTAAATTTTACTGATGATATTTTGTGACAGCCTAACGCCTGGAACTATTTTTGAAATGACCATTTAACATTTCTTTGCGAGTGAAAACTGTATTGTTCATTTCTGTGATTGTTTTCGTGTATTTTTGTGGGTGTTATAAGGGTTTTTTTATTGAAAAATAACTATGTAGGACAATCTAGACGTCTTTATAAACTAACTACTAGGGTCGATTTCTTTTCGATTGAGAACTATGACAGAAACCCGTTTTACAACACAAAAATTCATGCATTTTTATTTTTGACATGGTAAAAAGTAAGGTTACGTATTTACGTCATAACTGACATTTATTTGTTTATGGTTTACAGCGCTAAGAATTTTAAATTAAAACTTGAATAAATATTAATACTTAGAGTTAGAGTATTTAAAAAGCTTAAATGTATTTCATAGCCATGCAGATTATGATCATTGAAATTAAACTTGAACTTCTTTGCAACCTGCTCTGTCCCTGTGAGAAATCTTTATGTGAAAAAAAGAATAACACATTGCTATAACTTTTATTATCTTCAAATAAAAATAGCTTTTGAAAGAGTCAAGAATCAAATCTTTGTCTATCGTTAATAGTCAGATGTGTTTATTGCAAATAGAAAATAATACATTGTAAAAACTAATAGTAATTTCTCATTAGTTTTCAAAAAGGAACAAGTTTAAGATTAACAAGCCAGATCTTTATTAATTAATGAATAAGGTAACTTAAAAATTGTTTATACCTAAAGAGCACTAGCGTTTTAATTAATTATTAAAATTGTGTAGTTTCTCTGTTCTAATTCTGTAAAGAACAAATAACTGTCATTGATTTTAAACTTAAGTAGTTGCGTTGGACTTATCTGCATAGTTAGCGACAACAGGGCTGGGCAGTAATTGCTTCAAGAACAATAGTGCTTCCAAGTACTCGGTATTTTAAGCCCCTTATAAAAAGTGATTGGTAATTGAATTTTATGCCATTTAACTTACTTGCAAGCAGTCAAAATTACTTTCTTTGGTAACTGCAAGCACACACAGAATTTCTAAAGTGCTTGATGCTGGCAATTACTTTACAAATATATATTATATATTATATAAAAAATAATTTCTTGATTTCTCTATTTAATTAGCTTTATTTCGTCAGTTTACTAAGAACACACTATTTTCATGAAAGATATGTTTTCTCTTATTCAGAATTCAGCACATTCTAAATTATTTTTTTAAATAACAGAAATGTAAGTATTTATTAATACAGGTACAATATAAAATTGAAAATTTTCATAAAAATAAACATACATAATTCCTAATATATTAGTAAGTACTCGGGTAATAATTTTAAAACATTTTTTTGTAAATAAGTTATAATCTCTATAAATGAACTGCATTTTAATAATATACCGGGTTGAGCGGGATATAGGAAATCCCATGTAATTTTAAATGAGGTCAATTATTGGCTTCCCTAATTATTTTAGAGAAAAATTCTATTTAGGTTTATTAAAGAGCACTAAAACCCACATTCAAAAGAATAACTTTAGATATTTTTTATGAGCCTGTTTACGGGTTATCGCCGATTTCTTTTTAACTATTTCTCCTTTTTATGGCCCCGTATTTGCGGGCACCAGTCAAGGTAAAAGATGACTGTCAAATAAAGTTGTCATTTTGAAATGTGTGCTTTATTGTTACAAAAACTCGTACATCGAAAATATTATCCATGAATTACACTTCTGAAGCAAAAATATTGATGATTAAACGGTATTATCAAGGAAATAGTTATCAAAATGTGTCAGACATGTTTGCTGCTCTGTATCCGAATAGACCGATACCTGCAAAATCTACAGTCGAAAGGACTATCAAGAAATTTGAGACAAAAGGTACTGTAATAAATAACTGCAGATGTGAAGAAAGGCAGGAACAAAGAAGAGATGCAAGAAATGATAGGGATTTGCAAGTTTTATTGTGCGTGGAAGAAAATGATGGGAAGATCAGCACAAGGAAACTTGAGGATAACATAGGATTAGATCACACCACAGCGTTACGAGCTTTAAAACGACATAAATATTATTCACACAAATATGAAAAGCACCAAGAGCTAAGAGATAGGGACGAAATACGACGACAGGAGTTTTGTTTTGGTATGATTGAAAGAGCAAACATGGATAGGGAATTTTTTAAAAACATTTGTTTCACTGACGAATGCACATTTACCTTAAACAATGAACCCAATGTTCAAAATTATCGATATTGGAGCAAAGAAAACCAACACAGGTTTGTCGAAACAAGGACGCAATATCCACAAAAAGTTAATTTTTGGGCTGGGATTTTCGGAGAAAATATTATCGGGCCATTATTTCTTATACGAAATTTATATGCAGAATATTTTTTGGAACTACTTGAAGATCATATTTTACCTACTTTACATGATGCCGCCAGAGAAAATCAGGAAGTTTGGTACCAAATGGATGGCTGCCCGGGAATATTTAAACCGCGCTTTTAATGGAAATGTTATTGGCTTAAATCATACAGTAAATTGGCCAGCCAGGTCTCCTGATTTATCGCCAAATGATTTCTTTCTCTGGGGCCATTTAAAAAACAGGATATACAAAGATGAAAAATACCCAAATCTAGACGAGTTAAAAAATGCTATTTCTGCCGAATGCAATAGAATTTAAGTTTACCAACTAGCGAATGTAAGAAGAGAATTTTATGATCGCCTCGGTTATTGTCTAGCCGTCAATGTAGGAATATTTGAACATCTTCTTAAATCCTAAAGTTCTAACAATTTAATAGTACCTACCTATTAATTAGTAAAATATTGAAACATGTAAAATGTCATAACTAACCTTGTAATCGGATACTTTATTTTAGTTTTATTCAGATTAATTTGTACTCATAAATACACCTTTAATATTTTCGATGTACGAGTTTTTATAACAATAAAGCACACATTAAAAATATCTAAAGTTATTCTTTTCAATGTGGGTTTTAGTGCTCTTTAATAAACCTAAATAGAATTTTTCTCTAAAATAATTAGGGAAGCTAATAATTGACCCCATTTAAAATTACATGGGATTTCCTATGTCCCGCTCGACGATGAAACACCCGGTATGCCATTAGCAATATACTGATAATAATTATGTAGTATTTACTCATATACTAATATAATTTATTTCCACTGTAAAGTTGTTTTTGGCACAGAAATGTTGTAGTTAGCGTGCATATTTGAAATGTTATTTAAGTTTTGGAAAAGGTCAATAAACTTTGAAATAATATTGCATTTACGAATAATAGCGTGCAAGTACTTTATCAACTTTAAATCATAATAGTTGTTCTTTTCATCTGTTCAATCATTACCGTTAAAATAAGTGACTTAGGGCGGTCGCGTAGCCAGGAAGTGGGCTTAAGTAGGACATGTTTTTTTCTGGAGAGAGGGACAGCCGGGACTACATGTATTTTATAATATTGCACCTAGCGAAGAAGGCGAAAAAGCGCCGCAGATGAAAAATTTTCGGGACCACGCCCAAAGTTCGATTAAAATTCACCTAACTACTATAAAATTTCCAAAATTAAATTATTATCTCTTCCCCTCTGCATGGTTGGATTGAATTCGTTTTTGTAAATGTTTTTTTTTCACTTTTTTTTTTATTCCTAGCTGGCTCTTTATTTAAAAAAATGCATTTTTTATAATTTTGAAAAATATAAATGTTGATGTCAAAATTTTAACATAAGACGTATGTATGACTCTAACCAACATTTTTCGGGCTCGGTTTTTCATGATTAAAAATAAAATAAATATCGCTCACCACGAGAAAATTGATGATTTTTGCAGAAATCATGTATTTTAGGAGAGTAGATCTAAGAGCAGTTTTTGGTGCAAATGCTTAGGTTTTTAAATACTCCTTCATACGTGACGTTTTGTATATTCATAATAAAGCATTCTCGTTTCTGCCCGCACTATTTTTTTATTATAAATTATCACACTTCTTCAATAAAAAAATGTTTCAAATAAAATTTTTACTTTAATTTTTTTTATAATACCTAATTATTGTTTTCTGTTTTTGTTGTAAAAATATTTTATTGCATTGGGTTATATTTTTGTTGATTTAAAATAGCTCTAAAAAAGGAAAATAGAAAAATTCTATAAAATATTCTTTTTACTCGTTTTCCTTTAAAATTGCATCATAAATCAATAACTAAAACGATATGCATCCGAAACCTTAATCTCTATATAAACCAGGACTTTTAGAAGGAAAAGTTTAAAAACTAAACGTTTCCTACAAGACCTTTGTAATATAAGCCAAGAATACATTATTATTAGACTTTTAAACCCGAGCTCCAAGGCTCGAGGGGGGTGCAGACCGGCAGCCCCCCCCCCCCCTAATTACACCACTTAGGGTATAATATGTATGGTACCAGCGGCTTGGCTTGCATTGATACCAATTGAATTGCGCTAGCGAAGCCATGGGTACCAAATACATTCAATTGAAAGAAAGGAAAATAAAGTAAATATATCTTTCGTTTACATTTCCTTTTTACCCAGGTTACCTTCAAGAGTGATCATTTAAGACATACGGAATATGTTCAAAGCTTAAGTGCTTTTTTTTTAAATCTTATGTTACATCCTACGATTTTCTTATGATGGTTAAAAAAAATTGTTATAGCATTAAAAATGATTATATCTTTAATATGTTTATTTCGATTATTGCCTTCCCTCGTGTAAAAATGTCGTAAACTGGAAAATTTTATTTTCCCATAAAAAATAAAAAAGGAATAACCCGCCAACACAGTAAAAAAAGAGGACAGAGCCAATAAAAAAATTAAATGGTTTTTTCCAACTGTATTACTCTTTGATATTTTTTCAACGACTTTGGCACAAGATGTGGACAAGTGAAGAAAATATTGTGGTAACATCATGCATCACTAAATCATACATAAAATTTTATGGGATACGCACAGTTTCTATTTACTATGGACAATATTTTCTGGGATATATATCGGTGTTAATATAAATAACAGTCTTAACTCATGTGTATGAAACATGATATGAAAACGTGCACATCCATACGTTACGTTAGGATCGTTTAGATTGTATAGAAAAATTCAAATGGTTATAAAAATATCTCCCAAGAATAACTTCTCTACGGGGATGCATTAAAAAGTATCTCAAGAATCGGTAATATTTGATGTTGTCAAAACAAAGACATTAAAATTACCAATTAATTAGTTAACGTGTGGAGAAATATTACTGCGGTTGTTACCGGACATTGCCTCTTCGGTAGACATGCCGAACGTATGCAAATACCCACTACCAACTTCTGCAGAAGTTGCAGAGATGAGGAAGAAAGTATTCAACATTTTCTGTGTGAATGCCCTGGCCTCGCAAGAAGAAGGTTCACTGCTCTGGGTGAACCATTTTTTGATAGCCTGGAGGAACTAAGCAACTTACAACTTGGACGACTGAGCAGGTTTCTGAATAGTAGTGGCTGGTTTGAATAAGTTGTTAACATCCTTCTGCACGCCGCATTAACCATCAGAGATCTGATGAGTTCTACGGAACAGGTGTGGTATCACAACGGACCTAATAGGACTACGTGAGACTGTTTGGTCAGAACCAAAGGTCTTCCACTCTTTCCTAACCTAGTTAATGTGTGACAATCGGGGTTACGCTAGAACTTTGTGAATGGTAAAATTGTGACAGAAAGATCAATGAGGACGTTATCTAGCTACCAATGATTATTTTGCAAGCGAAGTTTAAATATAAGGTAGGTACTCGTATATGTATGTATTTTTATGCGAATTAGAAATTTATTTAAACAGTTGGAATTGCGAATTAAAAAATGTTTTGCCTCATTGAAGTGGGGATATTTTCTTTTCATTAATTTTAATAAAATATCGGGTCTAAACGTAATTTAATTACGCCTGTAAACAAAAATGGGTACTATTAAGAAATTTCAGCTGAAATTTCCAATAAGGTTGTGACTTTCAATTTGGAGCTTATTTGTTATTTGCTTAAAACTTTCTTTAATTAAGAATACCTATTAAATTATTTTTATTTTGCTGTGTAATTTTTTCCTGTTCGCTCGCTACCAGGGCCATTCCCGAGAGGACCTTTAACTTAACGTGGGTCCCGAACCACGATCGTCAGTCATGTGAATCCCACCAAGGACCATCAACCCTTGGTTTCTTGCCATTCTACCGATTGCGGAGTGTGTACCTTCTTCCGCGTGAATGGGTGGGATGGGAGATAATACATTTTACCCTCTTCCCTGTACTCTTAACCCAACTAAATTTCGGACATACTTTTTTTATTAGGCGTATCCCCGCTCCGGGGATCGAACCCGTACCGCCACGGTCGAATGCCAGTAACTCGAGCCATTGCCGCGATCCTATTAAATTAAAAACTTGTAAATTGTTAACACATTAAGAATGTTGTGAACTGAAACTTTTTACTTCTAAAAAGTAATTAAAGTAAAAATATTACTTTATTTTAAGTTTCACAAACCTTCTCTTAAAACAATTTAAAATACTCCGCAAAGACAGAAAGTTTGACAACATAAGATGAGAAGAGATGTACAATTTCTTTATTTGACAGTCATACGACTGTTTATAATTTTATCTTTGTTTCGATAACTTAAATATAGAAACCAGATTAGAAACAGGAAACCAGACTCGAGACATCAGTCAGGTAAAAGCGCATCGGATAAAGAGTAGTTTTATTAAAGAGCGTTTTTGTTTACTTATTATCTCAGTATATAATTCAAAATTTAAAAAACTTAAAACTAACCTGAAAATTAGTTAGCTGAAAGGTCCCTTACATTTTTTTGCCAGTAAATAAATGTTTTGTAATTAACTCTAAAGATTTTAAGGGCCTAAGGAATTTCATTTTCCCGTATTACCTGTTTCTTTGTAATTTAAGGAAATAACATTTACTTTTAATATTACATTTACCAACTCTCTAATAAAAAATATATCTGAAAGTGTGTTTACCTTAAAAGATGTAAATTATTTAAGGGGATAAATTTTAAGGTTTCAAATCTAAGAGGGTTTAACTTGGCGCGGGTGGTATTTAATCTTTAAAGCTTAGGATTAAGGCAGATGATACTGTTTTTAAGTATTATGTTTGTCTGCTACACGGAAAAAAGTCGATATAAAAATTACATTCCAGTCAAAGTGCTTCAAAATTCTTAAAAGTATTCAATTCAAATTAATATGCATAACAATTATCCTGTATTAATTTATTTATTTTTTATAAGGAATACAAAAAAATTGTAATTAAATTAAAAACACAAAAATTTCATAAAATGATAGAGAATTGAAGTTGGATCGATTCTGTATATTTATGTAAAAAAAATTTATTTAAGTTAAAAAAAATGGAGTTTATTTAAACAAATATTTGTTTCATATGCCAAACAATTATTTATTTGAATAAATTCCAATAATTATTTAAACCAGCAATTACTTTCATATTTGAATTAAATAAATATTTATTTAATATATATTATGATTGCGTATTAACGATTAACCAGAATGCAAATAATTCATTATTTCACATAATGAACCTATTAGTTGTATCAAATAATTATTTATTTCATTTTAAACACGCATTTTGTAACAATAAATACATAGTTTGTTACACCAAATATTTATTTATTTCCTTCAAAAATCCATTTTTTATTAACGAATACATAGTTTTTTGGAATAAATAAACAGTTATTAAATTTCAGTAAATTATATTATTTATTCCAAATAAATAATATTTAACTCAACAAACCGGTTATTTTATTTTTAATAAATATATTTATTTCACTGAAATATACCTTGAAATAATTTGTGTATTTGATTTTTGTACCTATACAGTGCGAGTGAATAATAAATTCAGTAAATCCAATACAATATTTTTTTGCGGAAAAATGGTCTATATTTTTTAAAAGAAAATATTGATACAGTGTGGCCCAAATTAGAGACATGACGTCAACGATAATTTTTTTAAATGGCAAAGTATTTTATATAAACTATTTTTAAAATGTAGGTATATTAAGTTAAACATAACTACCAAATTTCAGTGTTGCATTCCCTTTCATTTATGCGATATTAAACAAAAATTATTTTATTTTAGGAATAAAAAGCTTTTTATTCACTCTCCATAATTTTTAAATAGTGAAAGGACATCATTTCGACCCTTTACGAAACAAATATAGGACAAAATAAAAGTTTTTTTTATTTCTTAAATTAAATAATTTTTTAAATACAAATTTAAAATTTGGTACCTAAAATTATGTATAATTAGACATGCAATTCAATAGAAATATGGCGTTGAAAATATTATCGATGGCGTGATATCTCTAATTTGGGACACACTGTAATAATATTTTTTTACAAAAAATTAAGAATTAAAATACTACTATCAGGGTCGGAGTATTTTTCATCAAAAAAAAACTGTAATGGATTTACTGAATTTAATCCAAGTTACACACTCACACATGAATATTATATGCATATTAATCTATAATAATATTAGGCAGGTTTTATTATAATATTATCTACAATGCAAAAGTTGTATTTTCCCGAAAAACTTAAAACGTAAGGGTTAATACCAGAAGGATATTGCAATAAAACAAACGAATGTTAACAATTTAACCTTATATATTTAAATATTAGCATGAAAACATAAGGTTTGCTAAAAATAAATTGCATTGCTCCTAAACTATATACATACCGGCAAAACTAAAGGAATGGATTATAATAATATACATTTTTAGTCTACTTAAATTTTGTGGTTTTAAAAAGGTATGAACCTTGTCCACTGTTTTAGCAAATCTTCCATTTTTTCATTCAGTCACACACAGGATACAACAAATAAGTGAATTTTAATGCACTACATACGGGTACCTACTTGGTTCTTAACTTTCTTTATATTTTTCTAAATTCTGAACTCCCGGTATATAAATTTGAAAAAATAATATGCTTTTTGGTCGTTTGAGAACAAGCAGGAGTTTTGATTAAAAATTACTTTTTTTCATAAACCCTCAAATAAAAAAGTTTTTCCTCTTTGATAGTCATTCCGTGGACACACTGTATATAGAAACCCACAGGAACACGGAGGATCGAACTCGGAACGCTACGGTCGAATGCCAGTGACTCGCCGCTGAGCAACGGTTGCAGTGGCTAGGTAGTGGCAAACGCCACTCTGACTACAATATGGCTAGCCCGACCATGATTGTTAATAAGGGTTATGTTCAAGCTGTAGATCGATTCTTCAACTTATTTTTTTTAAATTAATTTTAAAATTACAATATAAAAATTTTCACATAAGTTTGCTGTCCTCTTAAGGAATAGATTATGCGATTTAAAAATGTTTAGCTCTCCCCTTGAAAATGGACGGGAAAAACGAAGATTTTTTATTTACTAAATACAAATAAAAACAAGAGGCAATTAGTAATTCAGACAACAACAACAAATAAAAAATGTATCAATAAAAAATAAATAAAAACATTTAGACCTACTTTTATAGTACATGGGCAGATAGATAAACGTCTATCTGCCCATGTACTAAAACCATAACTGTAACTTTAAAGTTTAAGGTTAATATTTATTTAAATAAATACGTATATGCTCGAATATCTCTACGTCATATTAGTTCTAAACTTTCCTAGAACCGAATAGATTTACCACAAACTCCTTAAAAATTTAAATTCTTATCCTTGGATGCTCGAGGGAATTATGCAGCATGCAAAATTGATGCCGGAAACAACCGTTTCAATAGGAGAGCGGATGAAGTAAAAATTTTCCGAATATAAATTGTCACAGTCGAATTAATTTTAAAAATCCGAAAGGAAATTATTACAGATATCAATAGTTGGAAAATTGTAGTGCTGCTGAATACAGCAGCAAGACTTTAAAAATAATAATTTTTAAAATCTTAGAGAGTGTATAATTGTTAGTCGTCGCTTGATTTACTTGACAGTAAATTAAGGTCGACTTATTTTTTACTTAAACTGTACGAAATCCGGTATTTTTATAAATTAAAATATTTCAATTTTGGATCTTTATAAGCTAAATTAACCTTACCAATATCTAACTTTGTTTGTTCTGGGTTACTGATGGTCACTTGTCCTTTTGAACATTCAGCCAGCTTGCTCTTTGACCTACAGCTTAACGTGGAGTCCGAACCACGATCCTCAGTCATGCGACACCCCTCAAGGGCTATCAACCCTCGGTTTATTGCCATTACGTAACCTACCGATCAGGAAGTGTGTACCTTCTTCTGCATCCCACGAGATGTCCGATCTTATCCGGCCTGGTTACCGGCGTGAATGGGGTGCGTTGGAAGATGATACATTTTACACTCTTCATTGCATTCTTAAATCTACTAAATTTCGTACATATTTTTTTGATTGTGCGTATGCCCACTCCGAGAATCGAACTTTGACCGCTAAAGTCGAATGCCAGTAACTCCCTCTGAGCCACTGTTCTGGTCAATAGCTAACTTCATATCGTTAAAAATACTATTACAGTAAATATATGGAAACCCACAGGAACACGGTATAGTAGTTTGTACAACAAGAGTGGATATGATGTCTATATCGCACGAGGAAGCAAATTGAGCACGACGCCGTATGTGGAGTGCTCAAACTTCCGAGCGCAATATGGACAATCCACTCGAGTTGTACAGTATATTTTTTCTACGACTTAACTTCCGAACTTAATGTTAAGAATTTAAAAATACTATTATTATTTAAATTTGGCATCATAACTTGTCTTATAAGTTGGCCATGAACTTGTGAGAACGGTAATAAGAAACAATTGAACAAAAATTCATTTTGATGGCAAACCCATGGACCAAATTACACTGTAACATATTTATCGATTTTGAATATATTTATCTTTCTCACATTCGGCTTTTTGCTGAACAACAGACAAAACGCGATATATGTATTAATAAAAACGAACAATTTATTTTCTCAACCAGGTAATTTGATCAATAATTGTTTTGCTGCAATGCACAGAAGAAAAATAGGTTTTTCGGGTTTATTTCTGCTTGCGTAAAGAATTATAACTCCGAAAGTACAACAAAATAGCTGTAGAATTCGTTTCAAACAGTTAAAAATGGATTTTGTGCATTAATATGAATTTTTAAAGTTCGCTATGGTCAAATTTTTCAAAATAATCGCCAATATACAAACTAGCAACACTGTTAACGTGAAAAGAGAAGACGAGAAGTGGCAATAGTGTAAGTAGAAATAACATAACCTTAATAATGTTAGTAAAAAATGTTTTTTTTCTAGAAATCTTATAATTTCGTCTGTTTTATCGGGCTATCTTTATGTTCCACCATTTAAGGAAGAATTACCAGTTAATTTTCTATGTTTGTTGCGTATAATAAAAGTTTTAAGATCAATTGGGGTTGGACCCCCGTTCAAAATATATCGGAAAATATCCCCGTGCACAAATATTTATAATAATATATATTATTATATGGAAAAAAATTACCAAGGTTAGTAAGAAAACTTTCATTTGGTAGGTATATAGTACATTTTATGCAAAGCTTTTAGTAATTGTCTAGAAATGAGTGGAAATAAAGATATTTTTGAAATAAGAAAGTGCGTCTGTGTGCAAATCTTTAGTTCGGCAGAAAATAACAATAATTTGGTAGAAATATATTTTAGTATTAATTTTGTTATTATACCTTCAATTTTTGCACCATTTTGTGTACTCTTTAGGAAAATATTGTGTATACACATAGACTCCGGAATAAATGTTTTGATTTAAATTTAAAAATAACAAATTTCATCTGACAGATTCACATATTTTTGAAGCATATTGTTAACCTAACTTCTCTCAACTGTCAGAAAACGAATTTACAACATGTAAATTTGGCTTCTCTGTAATTGACTACTGTGATTGGTCAGTTTCATAACCTAACTAGGATGGATATGAAATTTTGCCGCACAGTTAACTGGAATAGCCTACTTTACCCGCTACTAAAGTGTAAAGGAAACAGCAAATTACCATGTGGAAGTAGAAAAAATTTAAATCAGACCATTTCAAGTTGTTAAGAGGGTAAAGGAATATTTCCCAACTAAGAATGTTTGAAAGAATTGCTTTAGGCCCCTTGGCCACAGGTAAAAGAAAAATGTGTGATGTTTTGTGCTGATCGGGTTAATACACGAATTTACGAAATTACTGTCCATCATTTTCTTCTTGAAGAAAAGAAGGCAGATATATTGATTTTGAATTGGTTGATTCAGACGTTTAGACCAGAGAGAATAAGTTAGCTTCTGGAACTCCACCCTAATCTACAGAAATAAAAATAAATTTACATTGGTTTTTGAGTTACTAACTAATTACTGCATGGTTTTTTATGATTTTTTTTCTTTCTAATTTTCAAAGACTGCCAACATTTCGGTTTAACATAAGCTAAAAAATTATTTTTACCAAAAACCTTCACTTTTTTCAAATTAATGCCGAATAAACAGTAAATGGAAAAAATCCATTCGTTTGTTTGGATATTTCACATCAAAAGTCAGTAGTCATTTATATTGCTGCTAAAATAAACACCAAAATTTAAAAAGTATTTAAATGATTTCACCTTTTGACTAATTTAATATGGCCTTTATTTATAGATTCTAGCCTTAATAACGTTGGGAGATGAATTAACAAAATAAACTACACAAGGTGTATAGGTTAGTAGGCTACTTCGATCGATCGTACAATGGAGGAATTAAAGAAACTGCACATTAAAAAGGTGCCTTGAATCTCTACCAAAATTATAAAAAAATATAAATGACCCTTTGTCCCATTCCTGTGTTTCTTAAGGCCTTTTTACATTGGGTGCAATTGCAAGAAAGAGTTGCCTGAAAGCATGCGCTTTGTCGACGTTTTAAACAGCTGATGCAGGTTTTAAATGACAATATGTCACTATGTCTAATGGGAACCCTGTACATAAAATGGCACATATCCACTCATCGTATATCACAATGGAATTAGGACTTGGGATTATTTTGATACATCCGGGGATATTGGTGTTTTCAACGCTTAAATTTATTTTCCGTATAAATCGTATTTTCCCATGTGTCAAATAAAAAATGCCAGCGTTTGTTTACATTTAATTTTAGTTTCATGCATTGGTAGTCTTTTTATTGGGTTACACTAATTTAAAGTATATAGTAGCTATTATTATTAGAGAAAATTAGATATTGTTGTGTACATGTTGAGTAGGATGAAAAAAAAGAAAATATTACAAGAAAAAATTTAAAACATCCTTGATTTAAATAAAAACGTCCTAAACGTGATAAAGGCAACGAAGAAGACTTGACTAGCACTAAAGATGGCGGAAGCCGATAGCGCTCTGCTACGAATTTAATAAAAAGAAGCATTTACACGTAATACAAAGTATCTTTTCTTCTATTATTATTAGAGTTAACAAATCGCACAGCCCCACAAAGGCGCCGACAGCGATGTGATGCTATAGTCTATTTCAGAAAGGTGTAGGTAGGGTAATAAAAGCTCATTAGGTATGCAAAGGGACTACAGAGTGACCCAACGAACATTTAGGCCACTTTCATAATTTGGCATTGATTTTATTGCAAAATTCATTCTTTTCATCAAGTGCAGGTAGTACCATCGCGCCGATAAAAAACTGGGACAGGAAATTTTTCTATTTTCTCCTAGCCTATTAAGAATAATTTTACATCAAGCCTGGTACCAGTAAAATGTCATGAAAATTTGCATGTCAATAAAGATTGTCACTTTATGATTGACTCGTCAAACATACAATCATATATTATTTGTAAATATGCCACAATTAACCCCCCAGCAAAAGGCAATTATTTATAGTCGGTTGCGAGATAGTGTTGCTATTAGGGATATTGCAGATGAACTGGGAGTAAGCAAGAATACCGTGCTATTGGCAAAACAAAAAATAGCAAGACATGGGACTATTATTAGGAATGCAGGTTCTGGTCCCCCTAAAATTTCTACTGATGATCATGATAGAAGACTGGTTAATTATCTAAGGGATCATCCCTTCGAAACTGCAATCAAGGCAAAAGAAGAGACGAATTTTCCAGGTTCTGCAAATACCGCTAGAGACAGGGTTCGAAATTCCGATATACGAAGCCGTTGTGCTGCCAATAAAAATTTTTTAACGGAAATAAATAAACAGGGCAGGTTAGAATTTGCACATGAATATATTAATCAAATAAATTTATGGGAAACAGTTATATTTTCTGACGAGAAAACTTTTCAGTCATGCAATAATGGGAGAATTCGGGTGTATAGGCCTTCCGGCATGCGGTATGATGAGAGATACACCCACAAAACCAACCAAAGTGGGCGTTTCTCCATAAATGTTTGGGGCTGGATTAGCGCTAGAGGACCAGGACTTTGCCAAATCGTCGAAGGAAGACTAACTGCAGCAGTATACGTTAATATACTAAACGAAGTGATGATACCATCGGTAAACGCTGTATACGGCCAAAATTACACATTTCAGCATGATAATGCTCCAATACACACAGCGCGCATTGTACAAAATTTTCTCCAAGAAAATAACATAGCAGTTCTTCCCTGGGCTTCGAAGAGTCCCGATTTGAACCCGATAGAAAACATTTGGGGTGCCATGGTCAAATCTATGTATAAACATGATTTTCAACCTAGAAACAGGGATGAATTACGTCATAGGATAAATCAAGCTTGGGATGAAATAACTGTCGAATTATGTAGAAACTTAGTTTTAAGTATGCCACAAAGGCTCCAAAAAGTAATAAACAGAAATGGTTCTATGACCAAATATTAATTTTGTGTTGTTTTGACAAACTTTGTGTTCGCAATTTTTTTCTTTTTATTAAATGTATTTTATTACCTGTATTAGCTTTATTTATTATTTTGTGGTAATGGTAAATATAATAATTTATAAAATATTTGACTTTAAAAAAATCTAATAAATTTACTTTATCCATATTATATGATGTCTCTCAAATTTAACCACCCCGTATCGAAAAATACAAAACATTCCATTATGTAACCTAGGTTACTTTTTAAATTTTGAATGTTTTTCCTTTTTAGCTCTAGACACCTTTTATAGTCTAGGGGATATGTATTTCTTACATTGTTTTTGTAAATCTCTTGTCCCAGTTTTTTATCGGCACAATAGTACCACCCGGGTTTGGGCCAATTTATGGGTTTTGCCTATTGTTATCCCTTCACAAACACTGAAAATGGTGTGACATTAAATAAGTACACTTATTTTTTATTAAACACTATAAAAAAATATATTAATAAAATTACTTTATACAGAAATTAAATTTAAAAAAATCATATTCTTCGTCATCTGAGGAACTATCATCTCCTCTTGGCGTTATGAATAACGGCTCAACGGTCCGATCGATCAGGTGGTTAAGATACCACATTTTCTCTTCTTCTTTAAAGACATAGACTGCTTTTCGCCAGTTCTCTGGTGTCACTTACTTAATGGCTTGATCAAACAGTAGCTTAACGTCTTTCATTTGGAATGTCGTTTTGTGCCTTGCTACAAATCCTTTCGCTTGCGCCTATATAAGTTCTATAGGAATTAGTTCGCAATGATATAACGGTGTGCGCAGCACAGTTACACTATGTTTTTCAGCTATATCTTCCACGGCATATTTCATAAAACGAAGTTTGTGTAAATTTGCTATAGCTAATAGTTCCTTCTTTATCAAATTATCTTCAAATTCAATACTTTTGGTGGTTAACCAGTCAAAAATTTCTTGTTTTCTCTCTGAAGTTGGAATGTTCTCTGTGCGTCGTGAATGATACCTTGCGTTATCCATAACTAATACTGAATCAGCTAGAAAATATTTTATCATTTTATTAAAATAGTCCTCAAGAACATTCGAATTCCTCTCCTCGTGGTAATCTCCTATATTGAACGACTGAAAGGTTAGCAAACCTTCTTTTAAAAATACCTTTTCGCTTCCATGTGCGCCTATGGCCGACACCGAAGTTGAGCCGAACTGGACTCTACACCTTTCTAAAATAGACTATAGCCGTTTTAGAAGTGATATTGTTTGCAACCACCTTTACCTCCCCCCCCACTTTTAAAAACCTTGTTTACGAAATGACGAATCATTGTTACGTACGTTGTCCCTGATGTTTAATAAAGTAATTTATTTAAAACCCCCGGCGGCGGCTATGGCCCAGCAACGTTTTTACGAACTAAGAGACAAGTCAAAGTAAAAATCATATTTGTTTTGCTTTTAGCTCATTCATATTATGCTTCTTTGTGACTCTATTTTTAACTTTCAACATAATATACCACTGAACATTGCGAACGAGCGTCAAAATAAATACATATATATACTGTCTCTTTCAATTGTTAAGAAACCGGCTTCCGCCTCCTATCTTTTCCTTACGATGCAAATCATTTTGTTTGCAGGAAGGTGCATGTATTCCAGATTAAAAATTTACGAGTGCCAAAATTCAATTTTAGCTTCTACAATGTTACTTTTCCAACTTTCATGGCATATTTTACATTTTTGCTGAAAATAAAGCAGAAAAATTCTTGATTTAAAACGAGATAAGGAAAACAAAGTAAAGGATAGTAGTAGGTAGTCACTACTTATTTATTTTTAAATAGGAAAACGCGATTTCGCAATCTCTGGAAGAGATTTTATCGGACTAGATTCCGTATACCGGTAGAGACATTCGTTGTTCATCCATAGCCTGTAATACATTAAAAAATTCAGGCGATAACGTACAAAATGTATTTAATATTAATTGAGTAGAAGCGGAAGGTAGACCGCAGCCCAGCAGAACAATGAGCGAGATCCGATGTGATGGACTGGGAGAAACATTATGTACTTATTTTGAACCAAAACGTGTCTTCTTCGCAAAACTGCTCCTCCGATCAAGAGTGAAGGATAAAAATAATAATAATCGTCCTTGCGACCAGAACTTCTGAAACTAACTCAGGAGCGGCTGCGCGGCTGGCGGTCTTAAAATGGGTAAAGAGCTAGGGATAGTGCGGGTACTTAAACAAACATTAACTAAAAACACGTGTAATAAAACGTCTCTCTTATCCTCATCTGTCCAACGACTGACTGGAGTTTCCCACAAATTACAAACTATGTTGGGTTTATTTTTAAAACACACAACTAAGTAGGTACACTACTGAATTAACTGAAAAATAAAAACAAAACTTTTTAATCACATTGTAAATTACGTAAAAACGATATCTATAACCGTAAGTTTCGCGAAGCCTTTAAATAAATACCTTAAGATTAGGCGAACCGATGCTAAAACAATAATTGTGAATACAACTGATCTATTTTTAAATTGCCCTACATCATACTGCAATTTGTTACATCCTATTTGCGTGACTGACGTCACGTAACCATGAATGTGAATATCAAAGACATGTTGGGCGTTGGGTCTTCACTCAGGGTTGCCATTGCTAGAGAAATTTCCCTAAATCTGGGGAAAATCTCCAAGCAGTAGGGAAAAAGGGAAATTTTCTATAATTTAGGGAATTTTTATACTTCTTTGATTTTATGATATTTTTAAAAAATATATAGCCGTTATAGAGCGTGGGAGAGGCGGAGACTTTTTTTTAAAGTAATTTTGGACAAGAGAGAAGTAGAAGTATTGTGCCCCCGCTTATGGCGGTTTTGAAGCATGGGGGAGGCGGCGACTTTTTTTTTTTTTTTGGGTTTGTTCAAAACTAAAATTAGAAATCGCCTCCAAACTAAAACATTACAAATTTTATTATTAAATAGGGATACCTAACTTTAGTTTTCAAGTATCTTTTTTCTCAAATTAAAAGATCTGGGAAATTTATAAGAAATTATCTAGGGAAAAAAAATTGTTCCTGGCAACACTGTCTTCACTTGCTTTGAGCTAACGGATACGGTCGCTGGGGCGCGCCAAAATGCCCGAATGTTTATAATTATTGTCCATCGGAGTTAACCGTGGCCCTATTATGCATAGCTACCTTCGGATTAAATTAATATTATTAATTCGAACATATTTATTTTTTAAGGGATAAAATGGTAGCTGTATTGGTACATTAATATTTAATATTGTCAAAAAACTTTCCTCTTGGTTTTTTTTTGGTACTTCACCTGACGAGCCGCCACTGAACTAACTAAAGTTTTTTATTACGGCATAAATACATTTATGTAATCTATTATTATCAATGAAATACATTTTGCTCAATATCCGATTGTGAATAGGTTATCATCAAATTTTTTAAATTAACCTGTAATCATTGAAGCATTACTAGGTAATTTTTATAGCTATGTGAAGTGGCGACGATTACCATGTTGCCACATTGGCAGTTTCTACAGTAATTACAGGAAGAAGAAAAATAATATAAGCTTGACCAAAGCCTCTAAGGGAAAAAAGGCGATGATATTCCGATCTCAGATTTTAAATATCTTGCTAAACAGATAAAGAAACTAGTGTCTGTTTAAAGGTTGGAGACAATGACGTTTCTTGAACGGCAGTAGAGTTTTGGACTTGCATTGTCTTTATTTGTTTCGAATCGCTACGTTTCAACTGGTAAGCATCTCCAGTCGTCTTCAGGTGAAAACTAAATAAGTACGATAACTACAGCTCTATTTATACTAGGCAGATGCGGTGACACATGACTAGTGGGCGGAGTCATGCGTGTTGCTAGGTGATGACGCTAACTGGATGTCGTCATGCTCGATGAATCATGCGCTTAACTCTTGGGTGGTTTCTCATATCTAATGAAGGCTTACTAAAGCAACCTGGATTTTGGTGTATGGTCGCAGCTGCCTTAAACTTCATCTTCCTCCAGTGCGGTTCTTTTTGCAGGATTTCCGCTTTTGTACACATGATATGATGGCCGTGCGTTCAGGCGTGGTTAGCTGCACCTGATTTTTCGGTCTCTCCTTTTTGGGTGTTGTTCCTATGTTCTTTAATCCTTACTTCTAGTGGTCTTAGTGTCTCACCAATGTAAGATTGGCCGCATTCGCAGGGGATCTGGTAGACACAATTTTTCTTGTCTTTCTGGCTTGCTGGTTTCGTCTTCGTTAGGTGGCTTCTTAAAATGTCCCTCGAGCTGAATACTGTGTTGATGTTGTATCGTTGTCCTAGTATTCTTATTTTCTCGGATACTCCTTTGACATACGGAATGTTGAGTATTGGTTGTACCTCTTTCTCTGCTTTACGTGTGTTTGGCCGATTCTTGCGATTTTCCAACATTGTGTCAATCAATCTCATGGGGTAGCCATTCTTGTTGAGGTCGGTCTTGATGTGGTTAGTTTCTCTTTTGAGAGCTTCGTTTAAGTTACAGAGAGTAATTTCTCTATCCACAAAGTTTCTTACTATGCCATGTTTTGTGTTGTTTGATGTGTAATTGAGATATTGACCTGTATGTGTAGGTTTTCTGTACACTGAGGTTAGGAAGGTGTTGCCATTTTTCTCTACGTTGACGTCTAGAAAAGGTAATTGGTTGGTTTCTTCTTTCTCCATGGTGAATTTAATTGTCGGTGCAAAGTTATTAATGTGATGTAGGAATAGAAGATAAAGAAACTCTTTAACCTTTACCTTTTCAGGAACTGTATTTTTTTAAATTAAAATATTTAAAAACTAACTTTTTGCATTTTTAAAATTTGACGTGAAGCACTAGAAGCATTAGACAAACTGTAATAAGGCGTTTAACCGGTGCACCAATATTACACAACTTCTTGACACTATATTTCAATGTAGTTTATAAGGAGCTAATAAAATTTGTTCCAAAATGACCTCAAATTCAAATCATTTAAATTATAGTCTATTAAATAAATAGCAAAATATTATATATAATATAAGGTCCCCAATGCTTCAATCGTCAATGCTAGACGGGTTTTTGGCACTTGTCAGTGGCGGCGTCAGGATTTTTGGGCGGCGTCAGGATTTTTGGGCGGCGTCAGGATTTTTGGGCGGCGTCAGGATTTTTGGGATGGGTGAGCACAAGTGGGCCCGATGATTTTTGAGGGGGCGCTACCCAAATCAAAATGAAAAAAAGAAAGAAAATAACATACAATTCCACTTCTTTCTCATCAAAACTCCCCCCCCCCCCCACTGGTACTTGTGCGTGCGCTCTAAGTACTTTAATATGGCTAGTTAGACACTGCTATTATCCACATAGAAAATGATATGTACTGTACATTAATAAACAAGCGTCACTACTTGTTAAACTACGGCGCCGCGGTGGCTCACCGGTGAGTCACTGGCATTCGGACGGAGCGTCCCGAGTTCGATCCTTAAAGTGGGCATAAGCACAATAAAGGTTAAAAGATTAAGGAATGCAGGGATGAGTGTAAAATGTATCATCTATCAACCCACCCCGGGGGAATCAGGTCGGATGAGATCGGATATCTTGTGGGGTGCGGAAGAAGGTACAAACTCCCCAATCGGTAGGTCATGGCAATGACTCAAGAAGCCGAGGATTAGCCCTTGAGGGGGAATACACATGACTGGGAATCGTGGTTTAAAACCTACATTAACCTGTAGGTCCCCTCAGGAATGGCCCTGGCAGTGAGCGAAAAGGTAAAAATCCTAATTAGAAAGTATGGCAAGATCATAATCAAATTAGCTCTAAGGCTTCCTCGGTTAACTGATGAGACTTGTAAGATCGAAAGCATCCATAATGCACCCTAAATATCGTTGGGTAAAACCCGAATCCCAGTTTTCTGCTTCGAATTCATTTGACAAGAGCAAAAGAACTTTTGGAATTTCGTAAATCTCCACGAATTTGTGACGCGTTTTCCTTTTGTTCAAAAGCAAAAGTCTTAGAATTCAAAGAAGCAAACGTATTCTTTGGTTCGAAAATCTGTTCGGATACTTGTTTCGACTTCGGTTCGTCTTATTCAGTCAACCTTGAGACAAGTTGGAATTTTTTTCTTATAGAAGTGAATCTACAGAATGTTTTGAGCAAAGACAATTTCGAGCGACTTTTGTCTTTTGTGCTATGCACTTTTGACTATTTTCTTTGCTCAAAACATTCTGTAGAATGGCAAAAAATGATAAGTAATTACGGTATGATATTTTAAATTAAATTTTAAATGGATAATATTCTCCAACAAAACCAGAACAAAATAAGAAGTATTAAATTAAATAGTCTTCTTTTGAACTGACAGTTCATCTAGTTATTTTAACAAAATTTACATAAATTCTCATGTTTTCTTAGCATTAGCTTAATGAGTAAAATCTTAACACAAACGTTTATATAAGTTTGATTAATTTAAGTGTTAACGTAAAATTTTCAACTAAGCTATTATGAAACGCTTTTTATTATAAATTGTGTAAGCAAATTTTCTCATATTAATTTTTCGTTTATATTTTTAAAGTAAACGTTTATTGCATGTGGATAACAAGTTTCTTAAGGCATAATTTATGGAAAACTTAAAATTTGCTTCCCCATTGCAGCCTTTCTTTTCAGAAATCTTTCTGTTCTGAAGTATTATTGCCTTGAGTGCTTAAAAAAAATAAGACCAAAAATATATGCAAATTATCAATTGTGATATTGAATTTTTCAAAACAATATTGTATTTTTCATACAGTCACAATTATGTTTATTTTTAAAAAGTGTATTATGGTAAATTTTTATTTCAGTATATAAAAATGCAAAAGTTATAACCGCTACACAGCCTATAACACCTACATACGTAAATCCATATTATGTTCAATTTTATTAATGTTTAATAATACCTATATGTGTTTGTTTTTATACCAAACCATAACAAACATATTACTAGACACTATGTATATTCCACTTAAGACTCTGAGTCAATAGATTGACAAGCTGTTTTCGCCAAGAGTATTAAAAATGTTAACATAACTGCATCTCGAAATAACCGAACTATTAGAGAGATTTACTTAATAGTTAATGATTCGACGGTTGGAGACAATCATGTTTCTTGAATGATAGAAGAGTTTTGGACTTGCATTGTCTTTATTTGTTTTGCATCACAACGTTTCAACTGGTAAGTACCTCCAGTCGTCTTTAGGTAAATACAAAATTAGTAAAGTAACTACAGCTCTATTTATACTAGCTAGATGCACTGAATCATTACTGAGATAGGTACAGTCATGCGTTTAGTTCGTGTGCGCTATTTTATGTTTACATCTACTTAACAAAGGTTTCCAGATATTTCTTATATTTAATGACGGCTTACTAAAACAATCTGGGTTCTGGTATATGGTAACAGCTTTATTGAACTTCCTCTTCCTCAAATGTGGTTCTTTATGCAAGATTTAAGCTTCTGTCCGCTTGATGTGATGACCGTGTGTCCAGGCATGGTCAGCTGCACCTGATTTTTCGGTTTCTTTTTTCAGCGTGTTGCTTCTGTGTTCCTTGACCCTAGTTTAAAGTGGCCTTAGAGTCTTACCAATGTAAGATCGGCCACATTCGTAGGGGATCTGGTAGACACAGTTTTTCCTGTCTTTTTGACTTGTTGCATTCGTCTACGTCAGGTGGCTTCTTAAAGTGTGTTTCAAGCTGAATACCTTATTGATGTTGTATTGTTGTCTTAGTTTTCCAATTCTCTCAGATACTCCTTTGACATACGGAATGTTGAGTGTTGATTATCACCAGTCAGTATTTACCTGAAGACAACTGGAGATACTTACCAGTTGAAACGTTTTGATGTAAAACAAATAAAGACAATGCAAGTCCAAAACTCTTCTATCATTTAAGTTAATGATTTGTTAAAATGCAAAAATCGCATCCATTTAATGTTACAAAAGGAAATTTCAATGTTTGAGGAGCTTGACTCTTGAAAGAAAGTCCAAACCAATATTTCTAAATTGTAAAGCAAATTTACACAAACATCGTTTTATGAAATGTGCCGGGGAAGATATAGCTGAAAAACATAGTGTAACTGTGCTGCGCAGACACACCGGTTCCCGCAGATCACCGAAGTTAAGCTGTGTCGAGCGCGGTTAGTACTTGGGCGGGTGACCGCTTGGGAACACGGCGTGCTCTTGCTTCAGGGAAGAGTGTAAAATGAATCGACACCTAGCCATCCTATTCACGCCGGACAGGCCGGATAAGATGGGATATCTCGTAGGATGAAGTTGCCGTTTCACACTCCCCAGTCGGTAGATCACATTTGTGGTCGTTGACCGGTTCAAGATGGCCAACGTAGTCGGCGAACCGTAAAAAAAAATATATAATGTTTAATAAAACATAAGTGCACCTTATACTACTACTCAGTGTTTATGAATGGATAACAATAGGCAAAACCCATAAATTGACTAAAACCCGGATGGTACTACCTGCACTTGATGAAATGAAAGAATATTACAATGAAATCAATTCCAAATTATGAAAGTGGCTTAAATATTCGTTGGATCACTCTGTAGTCGCTTTGCATACCTAATGAGCTTTTATTACTCTACACCTTTCTGAAATATACTATACCACTAAGCATGCCCTATACCTCATCATATGAAAAAAAAAACTTGGTAATTTGAATAGATTTCTTGTAACTAAAAGAAGGGAGGGCCTTCTCCCAAAAATTCTAAATTACTTAAAACATATCTTGATACTTAGACTGGTTAAAAATCGTATTTAAAATTAACGTGTCTGGTGCTATTCTAAAAGAAATTAATAAGAAAGAAAAAAATATTTTATCGTCTTAACGTGGTTTGCAAAAATTCTCTATGACGTTTTGTTGACTATAAAATTAATGCACTACTTTTAAGAATTTACTTCTAAAAATAGATAAAAAGCTCATTTAAAATAGGTAAATAAATTTAATTATATTTGTGTTATATGCGTTATATGCATTACATGCTATATTTTGTTTTGATTTATATTCTGTGGTTTTTAACCGTCAAATCGTATAAATTTCAGGAAACGATTTTGATCGGGGAAATCCCAAGACAGGTTTAAATTCATATTATTTTTTATTAAAATTTTAACTTTGGACAATTAATTACTACTAAATTGGGCGTAAGTAGGACATTTTTTTTTTCTGGAAAGAGGGACAGTCGGAACTACATGATATTGTACCTAGTGAAGAATGTGGAAAAGCGCCGCAGGCGAAAAATTCTCGGGGCCACGCCCAAAGTTCGTTTAAAATTCATCTAACTATACTATCAAATTTCGAAAATTAAATTATTACCTCTTCCCTTTGCATGGTTGAATTAATTTTTTTTTGTAAATGTTTTTTTTTTGATATTTCTAGCTGGCTCTTTTTAAAAAAAAAAAAACTTCTTAATATTTGTAAAAAGTATGAATATTGGTGTCAATCCAACATTTTAACATAAGACGTATGTATAATATTAAGCAGCGTTTTTTCATGATAAAAAATAAAGTAAATATCGCTCACCACGCCAAAATTGATGATTTTTCAGAAATCATGTATTTTAGGAGATAGAGATAGATGGCGTAGATCTAAAAGCAGTTTTTGGTGCAAATGCTTCGGTTTTGAAATGCTCCTTAAGTGCCGTTTTGTATATTCATAATAAAGCATTCTCGTTTCTTCCAGCGCAATTTTTTATTATTATAAATTATCACACTTCTTCCATAAAAAAATGTTTCAATTAAAATTTTTACTTAAATTTTTCTCTTTAAAAATTAACAATTACCTCAATGATTTTTGTTTCTGTTGTAAAAATGTTTTATTGCATTGGGTTAAATTCTTGTTGATTTAAAATAGCTCTTAAAAAGGGAAAACGGCACAGAGACGAGTATATAATTAAAAAATACTATAAAAAATTATTCTTTTTACTCGTTTCCTTTAAAATTGCAGCCTGGCAGCCCCCTCCCCCAAATACGCCACTGTCAGCATACATGTTAAATAATTTATACCTATTATTCTGTTTATTATTGATGTGCCTTGTGATATTAAAATGTTTTATTTTTAGTCACATCAACAACAAAATCGTTTAAAAAATAAATACCATTCATAAACAACTTTTTAAATTTTGGTCTATTTTTGATAATTTGAATGCCTAGTTAAGTATATTATTATTGACTGCTAATTAAACTGTTTCTAAGAAAAGTTTAATAAAAAAATCAAGATCATGTTTATAAACTGTAATTTTTCACTTGTTTGCAAATAACTAATCTTTTTTACTGCCGATTTTTGGGGTGGCAAAAAGAGGGGTTTGAGAATTCTGGGGTGGTAACTGCCACCCCGTAATTACGCCAATGCCAGTTATCTGCCGAACGTTAAAGAAGAGTTGCAATGACGGCCGGAGGCAGTGATGCCGATCCTTCTGATTTATCGGTAAATAGGCACAATTTATTTATACATAACCAAACGGTGTAAGGTAAACGAGATGATTTAAATTCTGATTAAAGGCCTGAATATTGCTGCTTTAAAAACAGATTACAGCTTTAATAATTGATTTTGGTAATAAAAAAAGTCCTTTGGTGGAATTAATTTAAGAGGTTTCCCGCTATCAAATAAATCCAAACCGGAAAAAGTTAATCTTTGATTTTCGAGGATAAAGTAATAAACTTGCTTGAGTTAAGAGGTCTTATACACTAGAAAATTGACTCGCATTGGAGCTTATTTACCACTAAGTACATAAAAGATTAGGCACAAAAAACATTTAATAATGGATTTTTAAATTTTTTCGTGATGTAAAGTTTAGAAATTTTTTTTGAGCTGGAAAGGCTCCAAAAGAATTTAAAAAATTTTTGGGGTTCTCTGACATTGCTTTAACAAAGATGATTATTGGTGGCATCGCGGCACCAGCGTGATTCCTAAGTTGGTACAGTGAAACCTCTCTTAGGCGGACATCTTCGGGACTGTCTAAATGTGGCCGCCTAATAGAGGTGTCCGCCCATGGGAAATTTGTTGTTAGGTAATATGTAAATGCAACATTATTACTACATATATGTATGTATTAATAAACATTTATTAAACCTAGTTTTAGTTAGGATGTAGTCCTACTAAAAAAACGCGACTTTTTCTGTCATTGTTTACGATTTTAACCTTATACAACAAATAAATGGCTGACTGCTTTCGGGGAATCACACTACTTCCATTCGGTGAAGTCCTTTCGCGCTGCCACGCATACGCGATTGTTTTCCGGTCTGTCTTCAGAGAATTTTTGCACCGTACTTATTCGTCTCCCAATATTTTTAAAAATTGTTGTCCGTTTACAGGAGAGTTTTCACAATCTTTGTACGAAAACAGCCTGTCCGCGTCCGCCCAAAGGAGAGTCTGCCTAAGAGAGGTTGATTTTCATTGAATTTCATATACCTAATTCCGGACTATGAAAAAATGTCCGCTTAATAGAGATGTCCGCTTATCAGAGGTGTCGTTATGAGAGGTTTCACTGTACTTCTTTTTTAGCTTAACATTCTCAAATACCTTTTTTTTTTTTTAAATCAAAAATAAGGTACCTATTTACATTCCTTTTTTATAGAAATTAACGTAAAGGTTGTACGTGCTTATTAATTGTTTATCTGCCAGAACAATACTTAATAAATGTGGGTAAAATACAGGGTGATTTTTAAGTTGATACTTCTTTTTTAGCTGTTTATAGAGGGCATTAAAATAAATAACATTTTCAAATACCTTTTTCCAAAAAACTCAAAAATAAGGTACTTACATTCATTTATTTCACAACGAATCAAATACAGTTCGGCCTAACTTGCCCATTAAAGAACATTAACACTGTATACAGGGTGATTCCTAAGTTGATACTTCTTTTTAGCTGTGTATAGAAGGCATTAAAATAAACAACATTTTCAAATACCTTTTTTCAAAAAACTCAAAAATAAAATACTTACCTACATTCATTTATTACACTATGGATCAAATACTGTCCTGTCTAACTTGCCCGTTGAATAACATTAAGAAAACTTCTGGGAGTAGGATGAGCCCGCAAGGGAAAGCGTTCTGGTGTAATCTCGAAGCAGCAGCCATACTTTAACGACACTCACTGTAAATTAGCACCATATCTACTAGTTCATGTTGTCAAATTTTACCATTTTCACGTGTCACCAATTTAAAATTAACTTGCTTCAGAAAAACACACCACACCGAGTTGCCAAATAACTCACCACCGACCCGTAAATTGCATGACTAATTAGACATATGACATACAACATAAAGTATAGCAGGCTACGTTTTGATGACCAGGCCCGCACTTAGATTTTTTTACTTCTGTATCTCGCCTATTTTTTAGTTTTTTGAAAAAAGGTATTTGAAAATATTGTTTATTTTAATGCCTTCTATACACAGCTAAATTAGAAATATCAACCTAGGAAACACCCTGTATATCTATCTTCGAGTTGCTAATGGATGCTAACAATCTGCGATGCTGTAAACATCAAAAAACTAATATTATGTTTTTATACATAGAATTTAAAGAGATTAAAAATATTATCAAAACTATCAAAGAAAGTAAACGCACAAGATTTTAAAAGTATAAATACTCTTAAGCATGCGTCATTTAAGTGGCAAAAACGACTTTTTGGTATATTAATATTTAATCGCCTATACGAGAGTTGCTAATATTTTCAAAATAATTTATCAACTTGACGAGCAACTAAAAGGCGGTTAATATTTTAATAATTAATTATAGCTGACATACCAACAAAAAATGTGCTATATATCGTTTTAATTTAGCTTCACACCTGACGATCATGCAGCGTTCATTAATAATTATTAATTTTTTCTGTCAATCAGTTTAAAATTAAAATAATATACCGATTATTAAACAGATCATATTAATAACAGGAGCATCAAGGATCTGTTTGAAGGTTATAGACAATGATGTTTTTTAAATGATAAATGAGTTTTGGACATGCATTGTCTTTATTTGTTTTACATCACAACGTTTCAACTGGTAAATATCTCCAGTCGTCTTCAGGTGAATACTAAATAAGTAAAGTTTTATTTATAGATGCACTGGAGTATAACTGAGATGGGTGCAGTCATGCGTTTAGTTCGTGTGCGGTATTTTAAGTATACATCTACTTAACAAAAGTTTCCAGATATTTTTATATCTAATGAGGGCTTACTAAAACAATCTGGGTTTTGGTATATGGTAGCAGTTTCCTTGAACTTTCTCTTCCTCCAATGCGTTTCTTTTTACAGGATTTGAGCTTCTGTCCACTTGATGTGATGACCGTGTGTCCAGGCATGGTCGCCAAAATTTACTTACTTACTTAAATGGTTTGAATCTGAAGCAATAAAACAAAAAAAAAAGAAACCGGAAACGTGGCTGCGATATGTGGACGACACCTTCATTATTTGGAATGGAAACGACGACGACCTCAGGGAATTCCTACATTGCAATAATAGCCTGACACTGACATTTAAATTCACCAGAAGAAAACAATCAATTACCTCCCCTAGATGTAAACGTAAAGAAAAATGGCAACACCATACATACTTCAGTGGACAGAAAATCTACGCATACTGGTCAATATCTCAATTACACATCAAATCACTCAAGCCGCACAAAACATGGTATAGTAAGAACGCTTGTGGATAGAGCAATTACCATCTGTAACTCAAATAAAGCCCTCAAAGAAGAGACTAACTACATCAAGACCGACCTCGACAAAAATGAATACCCCACGCAAGTCATCAACGCTCAACATTCCGTATGGACTAGGACAACGATAAAACATCAATAGGTACGTTCTTCAGCTCGAAAGACACTTTAAGAAGCCACCTGACGAAGACGAAACCAACAAGTCAAAAAGACAGGAAAAACTGTGTCTACCAGATCCACTGCGAATGTGGCCGATCTTACATTGGTGAAACCCTAAGGCTACTTAAAACCAGGATCACGGAACACAGAAACAATACGCTTAAAGGAGAAACCGGAAAATCAGGTGCATCTGACCATGCCTGGACACACGGTAATCACATCAAGTGGATAGAAACTCAAATCCTGCATAATGAACCACATTGGAGAAAGTTCAAGGAAGCTGCTACCATATACCGGAACCCAGATTGTTTTAGTAAGCCCTCATTAGATATAATAAAAAATATCTGGAAACCTTTGTAAAGTAGATGTAAACTTAAATACGGCACACGAGCTAAACGCATGACTGTACCCATCTCACTAATGCTCCAGTATATCTAGCTAGTATAAATAGAGCTGTAGTTACTTTACTTATTTAGTATTCACCTAAAGACGACTGGAGATACTTACCAGTTGAAACGTTGTGATGAAAAACAAATAAAGACAATGCAAGTCCAGAACTCTTCTATCATTCAAGAAACATCAAGGATGTTTCGCAACAGTAACTTTATTATTATTCTGTCAAGTAATGACAGGGCTATCCTTGCTAATAAATATGGCTTTTAAAACGACCAGGTACAAAATAAGTAAACGAACATTTTTGAAAAATTTAACACAGCGTCGAATGCTGTGGAGTTATCGACTTGATTTTTGGATAATGTTACAGACTGATCTTATAGGTAAGGATCTGTATAAATTAGAAATAACTGTAATATCACATACTTTTTTTATAATCGATTTCCCGAAGGCAGTGGCGTATTTAGGGGGGGGGGGCTGCCAGGCGGCGGGACACTCCGAGCCTAGGAGCTCGGGTCTAAAAGTCCAATTACAACCTAATTTTTCATCTCACGCTTGGACTCTTAATTTAAATTTTTTAATAATTTATTCTTGTCTTAGATTACAATGGTCTTGTAGGAAACGTTTAGTTTTTAAACTTTTCCTTCGAAAAGTCCTGTTTTATAATATAGAGATTAAGGTTTCGGACGCATCTCGTTTTAGTTCTTGATTTATGATGCAATTTTAAAGGAAAACGAGTAAAAAGAATAATGAATAGTATTTTTCTATTATATAGTTGTCTGTTCCGTTTTCCCATTTTTAGAGCTGTTTTAAATCAACAAAAATATAATCCAATGCAATAACATATTTTTACAACAAAAACGAAAACAATTAGGTATTTATTTTTAAACAGAAAAATTAAAGTAAAAATTTTAATTAAAATATTTTTTATGGAAGAAGTGTGATAATTTATAATAAAAAAATAGTGCGAGAAGAAACGAGAATGGTTTATTATGAATATACATAACGGCACTTAAGAAGGAGTATTTCAAAACCTAAGCATTTACACCAAAAACTGCTCTTAAATCTACGCTCCTAAAATACATGATTTCTGAAAAATCATCAATTTTGGCGTGGTGAGCGATATTTACTTTGTTTTTGATCATGTAAAACCGAGACCGAAAAACGCTGGTTAGAGTCATACATACGTCCTTTGTTAAAATATTGGATTGACACCAATAGTTTTCACAAATAAAATAAAAAATGTTTTTTTTTAAATAAAGAGGAATATCAAAAAAAAAGTAAAAAAAAATTTAATCCAACCATGCAGAGGGGGAGAGGTAATAATTTAATTTTCGAAATTTGATAGTAGGTAGTTAGGTGAATTTTATTCGAACTTTGGGCCTGGCCCCAAAAATTTTTCGCCGCCTTCTTCCCTAGGTACAATATAATAAAATACATGTAGTCCCGACTTTTCCTCTCTTCAGAAAAAAAAATTTTCTACTTACGCCCACTGAGCTCCCCCCCCCCCCCCTGAGCTTATTTTTTTGCTATGCCACTGCACGAAGGTTTATTTGGAAATGTTCCAAAACTCCAAATTATCACAAAATATTTCAAGAGTACTGACATTTAGTACTGTGCCTGGTTCGGTTACTCGATATATCCTAGATTTTAGGAGGGGTACTCGAGAAAAAAATCAGCACTTTATAGCCGTTTTCTTAGTCCTTGAACCCATTTACAAATAATAATAAATCTTACCTTAAGGCAGTAATTAATATCAAGCAGCGTTTTAAAAATTTTATGTAACTTTAAAGTGGGTTTGAAGCGATTTGTTTACAAGAATTATGCTGACTTTGCGTTCTGTATAAGGATCCCCACTCAATAAATTTACGCAAAAATAAGCTTGTAGCCAATTTATTTTGAACCAAGTCCTAATTTTGTACGCATGAAAGTTGTGTGTAAGCCTATGCGGCTGTAATTAAAAAGAAAATATACGACAACAGAAAATAAATGTGGTCGTTGAAGCCTAAGTTTAAAAAGGGCTTTCTGTATCGCTGCGCTTGTTAGTTTTGGAAAAAAAATGTTAAGAACTGATTTTTTTTAAATTACGTGTTTCACCTTTATACAGGGGGCTACAAATCGTGTGCGTACAAGGGGATCTCGAAAACGGTAAGAGATACGATGATGGTTAAATCGAGGCAAAGTTGCGTATTTTGGGGCCTAATAATTTAATTAAAAAAATACATCCTGCGACATAGGAATCCAGGGGAAGTTAAAATGTTCAAATGCAATAAAGTGACTTTTAAACTAAACATAAATCCAATTTTAAGCCTTACCTGCTTCGGCATAATAGTACAATGTATAACTCTTTGAGATGCGCCGGTATAAATTATAAACCAACATTATGCATACTGTTCAGCGGCTATGGTACAAAAAGTGAACCACCTATTCAAAGTAGTTTATCTAACGGATAGTCGGTATAGTTTATGAACCAGCACTTTTGGCGGTATTTCGGTTGTGTTGTTGAAGCTCATGAGCGACGCATGGTCGGTTTGACCTTCGTAACGCCATTTTTAGTCCACCTGTTTGTTTGTAATAGTGCAGACGTAGGTTTTGCTTCAAAAATACTGCAAATATTTAAAATTTTAGTTCAAATTATCGTTGTTTCTGCAATAATACATATGCTGGTAAGTAATAACTTTAAAAAATATGAAAAAGTTTATGTAAATCTAATTAATATTGCTATTTTTATATGGTATTATTTTTGAACCACCACCACTTTTGAGAAATTTATAATGACTTTGTTTTTAGCAATATGTCAAAACTTAATGAAGAAGAACTACCGTTTGAGCTGGTTGACATGAATATTGAAGACTTTTATAGAGAGGTAGAGCAATGCTACGAAGTTGGGGTGCCAATACCATCAGATGCAGAATCCGAAGTTGACTTATCTGACATTGAGGATGAAGAAGCCATAGACCCTACCGCTATTATTGATGCGCCAATTTCTGAAACTGACGACTTAGAAGATGATCTGCCTCTGTCTGTAGTAAGAAGTATTCTTATTAATTCAACTTTTGATGCTCAAAACTTAACCCACACTTATAAGCCTCCAGTTTGGTCCAATGTGACAAAACCTATCCCACCACCCCCATTTGTAGAAGCTTGTGGTGTGCCAGATTTTCTCAAAGACATTCCAGATCTTACGCCATATGATATCTTTCAAAATTTTATAACTAAGGATTTTATAAACCATTTAGTGTTTCAGACAAATTTGTATGCTGAACAAATAAAAGCATCAACCGGAAAACAATATGTACCTACCAGTGCGATCGAAATTAATGCATTTTTAGGAATTAATCTCCTTATGGGTATAAAACGATCCCCCAGTTACAAGGACTATTGGTCATCTGCACCCGACTTAAATGATGCTTTCATTTGTTCAGTAATGAGTCTGAAACGATTTTCCTGGCTTTTGTCTCATTTACATTTAAATGACAATACTGTTATGCCTGATCGGTTATCTCCCAACTTTGATAAGCTCTATAAATTGCGGCCAATGATAAACTTATTATTAGCAAACTTTGAAAAATGCTTGCTTCCAAGTCAAAAAGTAGCCATCGATGAGTCGATGATTAAATTCAAAGGGCGATCTTCACTTAAACAATACATGCCTAAAAAGCCCATAAAACGGGGCTATAAAGTGTGGATGCTTGCAGATAAGTCGGGCTACTGTCTAAATTTTGATATATATACTGGCAAATCAGAAGGTGTGCAAAAAAGTCTTGGTTCCCGCGTAATTCTTAAGCTTACTGAAAATTTATTGAACAAAAATCACATTGTTTACTTTGACAATTTCTTTACTAATATAGAGTTACTAGAAGACTTGAAGCAAAAAGAAATCCATGCTGTAGGTACAATAAACATAGCACGTCGATACCTGCCAATATTTAACTTAGACAAACACATGAAAAGGGGGGATTTTCAGTGGTTTACTAGTGATTCTGGTTTGGCAGCGATTAAATGGAAAGATAACCGATCAGTACATGTCCTTTCAAATTTTCACGATCCAGAAAGTATTACTGAAGTAAAAAGAAAAGAAAAAAATGGTAATATAGTGCAAATTCCATGTCCAGACGCCATAGTTGATTACAATTCAAATATGAATTGTGTAGATGTATTCGACCAGCTTTTGTCGAACTATAAAATTAATCG
Source organism: Polydrusus cervinus (assembly GCA_935413205.1). NCBI lineage: Eukaryota > Metazoa > Arthropoda > Insecta > Coleoptera > Curculionidae > Polydrusus > Polydrusus cervinus. The sequence goes on from OW284520.1 coordinate 6,359,570, forward strand.
GCGAAGTAGAAAATGGTGGCATCGAATTTTCTTTTATTTGTTAGATGCGTCAGTCGTAAACTCCTATTGTATTTACAAATTGTTAAACTTTCCCAAAATGTCTGCAAAAGATTTTCGACGCAGTATAATGAATGGCTTGTTAGCAGAAACTTTAGTTACTAAAAAAAAGTCATCAACAAGTGCGCTTATACCACCATTGGAAATAAAAAAGTCAAAGCCTTATGTACCACTGGAAATTCGTCTTCAGTCTTCTAAGCATCAACCTGAACGCAGTACCAGAAGAAGATGTGCACTTTGCAGCACCAAAAGTAAACAAATTCGAACCGACTGGATTTGCTCCACGTGTCAAGTTCCCCTGTGTTTAGGAAAAACTAAGTCGTGTTTCCAAATATACCACAGCTCCTAATTATTTTGTATTGTGTTGTCATGTATTAAAAAATATATATATGAAGTTGTTAGTGGTTTAGTGGTACTAATATTGTACCTCCTAATATTTTGCAAAAAAAAAGTTGGATAGTCAAAGTAGACTTTTTTTTTTACTTTTGTTACCTTAGTAATGTTAAGTATTTTAAAAAAAATGCATTTTTTTAATAAAAATTTTACTGCTCCACTTGGGTATATTTTTTCTCACAATCCTTGCTCCTCAAAGAGATAAAGGCGATATAAAGAGAGACCTCCTGCGACACAGGAATCCAGATAAAACCGAAATTTCCATTTTTGGTTTTTAATTTCCTGCGTTTTAATTTTTGACTTGGGAAAAAAATAAAAAACACTTTTTCATAGCCGTTTTTTATGTTCTACAAGGTGGCATTATTAAGTATAGTACTCACCTGAAGACGACTGGAGATGCTTACCAGTTGAAACGTAGTAATTCTAAACAAATAAAGACAATGCAAGTCCAAAAATCTACTGCCGTGGCATTATTAGTTTTCAAATTCGACGTTTCCTTCTTTAGTTACCAACCTCAAGTCAATTTTTTTTAAATACGGACCTGAAATTTTAAATACAGTTTTAGGGATTTCTAAGCTTTAGAAATTTAATACAAAGTACAAGTTTTTGAAATTTTAACGTTTTGTCATCTAATAACACATTTTTCAAAATATCTTTTTTATTTCATTACGGTCCTGAACATTTAGAACTAAACTAAAAAACAAAAGATTTCTGATTTGGAAAGTCCGTCCACTTTTACTCAAAGAGGCCTGATAATTGATATTTTGTAAGAAAAGAGACCCAAAGTATCGACTTCAAATATTTTTCTGTCTGTTTATTTTTGTTACATGTTTCGCCTGAAACGAAATCATCAGATATTCTAAACAGTAAAAAAAATTTAAATTGTTTTTAAAATAAACATAAGCGCATCTTAGTAACATAACAAGACTAACACTCCAATTACCTTTTCTTTACTCGGGAGCATTGTTTTTTTTCTGTTTTACAGTATTTCGGTCTAAGGCAAAAACAAGAGGACTTAAGATAATACGTTATATTAATAAAATAAATAACATACTAACAGAGAATAGAATTACTTCTCATGCCTTAAAAACTTGCTTACTTCCTAGAGTATTATCACGGTAAATCTTATTAAAAAAATAAACGGCCTAAACTCCATAACTTCATGTAATGTAATTTTAATATTAAAGTAATTCTAAAAATAATTGCCAGGGCCGTAATACTAAAGAAAGGATAATTTGAAATGCCAGTGATGTGTTATTTGACGACAAAACGTTATAATTTTAAAACCTTTAAGTTGTATTAAATTTTCAAAGCTTAGAAGTCCTTAAAACTGTTTTAAAAATTCCAGGTCCGTATTTAAAAAAAAAAGAATTGAGGTTGGTATCTAAGGAACGAAACGTCCAATTTAAAAACTAATAACACCATCTTGTAGAACATAAAGAACGGCTATAAGAAAGTGTTTTTTGTTTTTTTCCCAAGTCAAAAATGAAGGCGCAAAAAATTAAAAACCAAACCTAAAAATTTCGGTTTTTTTCGGATATCTATAATTTTCTTGCACCAAATTATTCAGCCCCAAAATACTCAACTTTGCCTGAATTTAACCATCTTCGTATGTCTTGCCGTTTTCGCGATCCCCTTGTATGCACACGAATTTGTAGCACCCTGTAGAGCAGAAAATTTTGCACATAACCCGATGTGAAGAATAGGATTTATTTAGCTTTGTGACATTAGAGTCAACATACTTCTGATTCAAAGCTTCCGCCCGTAAACTAATTATTATGAAGGTAGGACCTCGGAAAATATTAACTTTATTCTCCTTTGAAAGCGAGAATACAAGCGAAATGTTATTAAATGACATATTCTCCGGATATTATATTATTTCCTTGAATTTACGAAAGGCCGGGAGAGGTGCTACCGAACCTAATGATTTTCGCCTAATTATTCTGATAAATAAACCCTAAGTTTTAAGCTTCGTGTCAGTTGTCTACTTTATTAACTAGATAAACTTTTACATTTTCTCACAATACAAATTACCTATTATAGGTATATTTAGAACACTAGGCTTTTATATCCAATCAATTTTCACAAATTTTGTTTTACTAGAGAAAATTTATAAATAGAAACAGAGGAAACCAGTGGCTTAGCCAGAAAATATGCTCAGGAGGATGGGGGGAGGGGGGGACTCAGTAAGCGTAAGTGGGACATTTTTTTTCTGGAAAGAAGGACACTCGGGACTACATGTATTTCATGATATTGTACCTAGCGATGAAGGCGGAAAAGCGCCCCGGGCGAAAAATTTTAAGGGGCCACGCCCAAAGTTCGTTTAAAATTCAACTAACTACTATCAAATTTCGAAAATTAAATTATTACCTCTCCCCCTCTGCATGGTTCGATTAAATTTGTTTTTGTAAATGTTTTTTTACCTATATTCCTAGTTGGCTCTTTATTTAAATTATAATGCGTAATTCTTTTTTTACTAGCTCTCCATTGAGGTCCTAAAACAATCTCTTAAAATACGTGTAACGAATTTTATAACTGCAAATAAAACCATTTTATTTTTAATTGAGGAAAATAATGTCACAATGAAAACGTCAAAAAATTCAACGCGAAAAAATTTAAAAGGGTCAGATTTTCCAGAGAGTTTTTAAATACAATCTCTAGATATTCTGTCTGATATCTTCAATGCCTTCTGGGGTTTGTTCTTATCTGAAATTAAATTGTGTTTAAAGATTTTGAAGTACGCGAGATATTTGGAACAGCGGAATGGAGAGGCACAACTTTAATGCAGAGGGAAATATATCTTTCATTGTGCAGAAATGTCTAAGGGCTGAGTTTATTCAATAGATAACAAAAGTATGTTCAGCTCCAGTTTAAATATTGACGGGGTGAACTATATTTGTAAGAACAACCTAAATTCTAGTTATTATTATCTAGACAAATATTAATTATTTTAATGATATGGCGAAACGCGTCTAGGGATGGATCTGACGAAACGAAATTATTTTTCTGTATTAATTTTTTTTCTGCAATCAAAATATTATGAATTACATGCTAATAAAATATTACCAAGTAATGTGAGTTTGAAGGTTGGAGACAATGATGTTTCTTGAATGATAGAAGTTTTTTGGACTTGCATTGTCTTTATTTGTTTTACATTATAACGTTTTAACTTGTAAGAAGCTCCAGTCTTCTTCAGGTGAATATTAATAAATAAGTAAATTAACTACAGCTCTATTTATATTAGCTAACAGGGGTTCCCAAACTAGGGGGGGACGCCCCCCTGGGGGCGCTAAGCAGCATTAGAAGTGGCACGAGAGCTCTGAAAAACTGCAAAATTACTACAACTTGTATCTGTATAATGGAGGGGGAGGGAGGCGCGACCATTTCTTGATTCCCAAAAGGGGGCGCCATAGAAAAAACTTTGGGGGGGAGGGCACTAGTAACTGAGATGGGTAACATTCCTTGCCTCACTTAAAATAAAATGTTAGGTCATCCTTGTTTCTGATTCTGGGTGCTCATCAGTGATCTGGCTTGGCAATGTGACGCGTTCGATGTCCAGTTATCATATTGATCCTCTAGACTCCTTAGCTCATTGTTGTCGGTAATTTATTCGACACATGAGAGGTAGGCAGCTTGGCTGCTCCTGAGTTCTAGTTAAGGTTGATTAAGCCTTCTCTATCGATCAAATAAGTACCACTTAATTGTTTAATACATTTCATTACCATTTATCTTCCTCACATTTACATTTACTTCTTTTTTCATATTTTATGAAATGACTAGCCCTCAATTCTCTTTTCTTAAATGATTCTTTACGTTTTTATTCAATTTAATTTAAATCTTTTATTCTACATTTAAACTCTTATAGTGCCCTAAGCCTCAAACACAAATATTTTTCTTTTTCACAATGTAACGTGCGCAATGATTGTCTTACCATTCTACTCATTGATCCGTTTTTTATCCAACCTACAATTTTAATGCTCCGTTAAGGTGATATCTACTAATTTCTTCTTTTTTCATTTATTCTTCTGAAGATAAATGCTTCTGCATTGGAAACATGTAGAGAATTTTTTTAAATCAAAAATATTTCTTTAACATAACAGTGGAGGAAGACTTTGTGTTCTTATTTCTTTCCTTCTTTAAATTAATATTAATACTTTTTAACCTACTTTAAACATTTTAATACTTCTTTCTAATACAAGTCTTGGATGTGGCAGAAACTAATCAAATTTGTTTAAATAAAAAATAAATTTTGGGACCACGTCACCGACCCTTAATTCCACCGGGATTCATATTAGGTCGTGCCTTCTCACTTATATATAAAGTTGTTGTTTATGAACCCAAGTGCCAAAGTTATATTATATGCTGATGACACTTTTCGCGGAAGGGTACAAAGTTATTAAATTAGAAAGTTAGAAGTTTCCAAAGGTAAACCGGATAATTACAAAATCTTAATATAGGTAAAGTTTTACTACCTCTTATTCTTCAATTATTAAAAGTTATTTTTAAAGCTTAACTGTTATTATTTTCTTGAAATGAACTGGTTTAAAAAATAATAAATCACACTTTCTATAATAGAGGTGGTTTAAGGGCTGCAAATACTAGATCATCTAACTTTAATGAGGCAGAAGTATTTGTTAATTGATGCCAATCAACATTTCTGCACAACTTTCCCCTACTTACAGTGGCGGCTCGCGGTCTTAAAAAATGGTGAAGAGCTAGGTATAGTGCGGGTGCTTAAACTTTGACTAAAAACCTGTGTAACAAAACGTCTCTCTTATCCTCATCTGTCCAACGACTAAATGGAGTTTCCAACAAATTACAAAATATGTCATTAATTGGGTTCATTTTTAAAACACACAACTAAGTAGGTACGTACACTACTGAATTAACTGAAAAATAAAAACAAAACGTTTTAATCACACAGTAAATTACGTAAAAACGATATCTATAACCATAAGGTTATACAGCGTGTGTATGAATATTGGCAACATATGGAAAACTTTTTTATCTTTGATTTTACGAGAAAAACTTATTCTTCATAAAAAGTTTTGCTTACCTTAAAAAGTGATATTGTTTTAAAAATTACAGTTATAACGTACAGGGTGGTTAAAAAAACACGAAAATATGTTATTATTCTAAGAGTAAAGTAACAGTAATCTACATGATACAAACAAATTTATTGAAAATTAGTTATTGAGTATTAAATATTATGTCGGAATATAAAGTCACAGCCACCTACTAAGATTTTTCTTTAACTGTAAAATTACTGTGAACTAAGTATGCCTGTTAAAAGTAAACAACAATTTTATCACTGGCATATTGAAGTATATGTAACAAGCATTACGAGTACCTTGGGAGCTTACACGAGCGTTAATAAATTTGTACAGTAAGACTGTGCCATACAAACATGTAGTATGATGTCAATTATATTCCAGGGCAAATATTTAGGTAACCTTGCTTGATATCGTCGCTTTTATAGTGTGATTTATATACTTAATCCCTTGAAGGGTTTTAGTGCTTTCCGCAACAATAAAATTAAATTTCTTATATGTTCTATGTTTTCTTGGGCCATAAATTTTTATTTTTGTTATTATTTTGAGAAAAGTGGACAATAGTATTATAATATACAGTGGCGTGCATACAATATAGGCAAAAAAGCATTGCCTACCCTGGGAACAATACAACAAACTCCAAACAACATTATTTTTTTATATTTAAATTTTATAAGTGTAATATCCGGCAATATTTCTGTGTATGTAGAGGACCAGGACCGAAAAGTTAATCATATAACATTGAAGATCATTTTTACGAACGCATTCGTTGCCAATTAACCGTAAATTCTATCGCTGTATAAGCATCCCGTATAACAGTTTAAAAAGCAAGATTTTACATTATATTAACCGCTTATGGGAAAGCAAAAGCACTGCTTTTATACAAGTGGAAGCGAGCGAAAGAACCGGTAGGCAGCCAGTGGCGGCTCGTCAGGTGAAGTAGGTGAAGGGGCTCTTCACTAAAAAAATAAAATAAAACCAGGAGGAAAGGTTGTCGACAATATTAAATATTTATGTACCAATACAGCTACCATTTTAGCCCTTAAAGAATAAATATGTTCGAATTAATAATATTAATTTAATCCAAATGTAGCTATGCATAATAGGGCCACGGTTAACTCCGATGGACAATAATTATAAACACTCGTGCATTTTGGCGCGCCCCAGCGACCGTGTCCGTTATCTTAAAGCAAGTGAAGACCCGTCGCCCAACGTGGCTTTGATATTCAATGTTGCTATAGTTACCTGACGTCAGTCACGGAAACAGCATGTAACATTTTGCATTATGATGAAGGGCAATTTAAAAATAGATCAGTCTTATGCACCATTGTTTTAGCATTGGTTCGCCTAACCCTAAGGTATTTATTTTGAGGCTTCGCGTGAAACTTACGATTACACATAGATATCGTTTTTACGTGATTTACTGTGTGATTAAAAAGTTTTGTTTTTATTTTTCAGTTAATTCAGTAGTGTATGTACCTACTTAGTTGTGTGTTTTAAAAATGAACCCAATTAATGTCATAGTTTGTAATTTGTTGGAAACGCCATTCAGTCGTTGGACAGATGAGGATAAGAGAGACGTTTTGTTACACGGGTTTTTAGTCAATGTTTGTTTAAATACCCGCACTATACCTAGCTCTTCACCATATTTTAAGACTGCGAGCCGCCACTGTAGGCAGCAAACTGAGCGTCCGTCAGCCATCCATTCGCGCTTGTAAAATGCATTGGTGCCAATCTTCCAATTTTGTCGTAGTTTAAAAAAATACTACAGGTTCTTGATATAAAGCATGTCCTTGTATAGTCTAATAATTAGGTTAGTTAAGATCTTAATTAATAATGTAAAATAAGAAAAACTTTTATGATGATTGAAGATAATTTTTTTCGTAATTTTAGCAGTAAGGATTATAATACGTATGTAAACTGCCATTTTTCGACCAATTTATAAACAAACAGAAAGGATTTTACTGAGGGGGGCGATTAAAAATAAAGTGACTTCTAAGAAAAGTTACTTTTAAAAAAAAGAGCGTGTCCCGGCTTTAAAAATCTTCTTACTCTCAAACAATACTTCTAAAAAAAATTCTGACCTTACAATTTTCAAGGCTCACAGTAAAAGAACAGCCATTTGGTAAGACACCCTGGATCCGCTCCTGAACCTTTCAAACCACTTCTGGTTTAACCGGAAGTGAAGTTAACTTTTAAATGTTGAAAGGAAATCCCTTATTTTTATTCTATGTTTAAATTTTATAAAAATTATCTTTTCAATGACACATCACACTTTATCATTTGTTTTTAAAATGGCCGCCTAGATCAATTTCTTTTCTTTTTAAAGCCCATAGTTTTGATAAAACGAGGTAGGTAAGTAGTAAAGAATTGGTTAAGATGTCTCATTGTAACCTACTTAACAGTATAAAATTGGCTTGTTTGAGAAAAATGTATCCGCTAGATTTATTTTATTTACACGGTGTGTTCTAAAGAAACAGAACGAACCCCATCTTTGTTTTATTATAATAATTTAATTTTCTTTCTGACGATGTATCACAAGTTAAAATTATTTATAAGGTAATAGTACAAATTGACGAGAAATATCATAAATGTAATTTCTAGACTCGAATAAGCGCTAAGAAATTTAGTTAAGACCAGTCTAGTATGCCGTAGAAAACAAAATAATTATTTCTGCATTTATTATACCAAAATGTCAAATGGAATTAAATAATGAATATAAAGATTGAAATAAATGAATTGTTTTCCACGGCATACTTGACATAACTTCTTATGCGTATACGGGTCTAGAATAGTAGATTCTGTAACGAGGTTGGAATGAAAATTTGATCCGAGTGGAAGATTCCGAACGCGAGCGTAGCGAGCGTGAGGAACCACGAGTATCGAATTTTCATTCTAACCGAGTAGCAGACTATATTTTCTCCACGACCAAAAATACTATTCGCAATATTTGTAATTTCAGGTGGAGTATTATCCAGTTCCATATCTGATTCATCCGATTTTTCACTCATATTTTGACTTGCACTAAAATTTGTCTGCTGACATTGACAGTTTCGATATTCATGTCGTTTAAATCAATTACAGAATATTCATTCCGTATCTTGTTATGGAATGAAAATACACGCAAAACGCATAAGAACCAAGTGTTTCAGAACAAATATTCCAACTCAAGAGCGAGAATTTTTACATTCTATTATCAAAAATGATTTTGGAATTACTGCATTCGGTAATGGTCGTGGAGAAATTACATTTATGATATTTTTGTTAGTTATCAAAAAAAAATTACCAACTTGTGATACACCGTTAGAAAGGAAATTAAACGAAGAATTTTATTATAATCAAACAAAGATGGGTTGCTATTTAAAAAATTCGAGAAATTCCGTTTTTGTTTTTTTTTAAGAAGTTGTAACTATAACAGACACATTTTTCTCAAGCAAGTCAACCTTTTATTATAAAGCAGGTTGAAATGAAATATTTTAACGTTTCCATTGCCTGCTCTTTTCCACTTATCTTGTTTGGACATTTTAGAAAACATGATCTACATATTCATGTTTAAATGAAATGAAAAAGTGTGATATGTGATTGAAAAGAGAATTTTTTATAGAATTCAAGCGTTGAATAAAAGTGGGGGGTTTCTATTTAAAAATTAAAAGTTGACTTTACTTCCGGTTAAACCGGAAGTGATTTCGAAGGTTCAGGAGCGGATCCAGGGTACCTAACCAAATGGGTGTTTTGTTACTATGAGCCTTGTGAATTTAAAGGTTTAATTTAGCCTAAAAATGACAATTTACCCACTTAATAACCTCTAAAATTTTTGAATTTTTACTGTTAAAATTACGGAAAAAATTGGGTGTAGGCACTTTCTTGTGTCACCCGGTATATAAAATAGTTGTAACAAAGTTAAAGGTAGATATTTATATATAGCGTGGTAATTTAATATTTTTACCGATAAATTAATTTGGACATAAAATATTCCCTATAATAAATAAATTGTAAATTGTCTTTTCTATCCTTGCCAAGCAATTTGCATCAACAATTTCTACAAAGTATCCTGATTTATTGCAGTTAAAACGCCTGCTATAACTTGCACGAATGATTTTAATACTTTTTAAATGAAGTATTTTTTGGCACATCATAAATGTGTCACTCGAGTGAAGTATCTGTAAAAAGTATATTGCAACATACTTGTACTTATGTTATTTTCTACGAACGAGGCGCCATTTAAATTAAAGATATGGTGAATTTTTATAAATTTAATATTATGTGTCTGCCTTTACCCAATAATTTGCGCCGAAATCATGCCTTGAAATTTTCTTTAAACAATTAAAATTATCGGTTACAAAATACAACATTTTCAGCAGTCATGGCAGGACACGCAATTCCCCTGGCACCGTCTATTAATTTGCTGGGGGTCAATCTGGGAGGTAATATGTCTTGGCATGATCACGTTGCCGCAATTGCCAAGGCAGCTGCACAGAAACTTGGTGTACTTTTCCGCACCAAAAGGTTGTACACACCTCATCAACTTTTGACACTCTACAAAGCCCAGATTCGACCATCATTAGAATATTGCTCTCATGTCTGGAGCTCTGCACCCAAGCACACCCTTCGGCTACTGGATTCCATTCAAAGGAGAGCCGTTCGTCTGATCGGCGACCCCGAGCTGACTAAGACCCTCGATAGCCTGGAGCATCGAAGACAGGTTGGTGATTTGGCTCTCTTTTACAGATATTTCCATGGCAGGTGTTCGACTGACATTGCCCAATTGATTCCACCTAGAGCAATGCAAAACAGAAATACACGGCGAACCGCTGCCGCTCATCCATATGTTGTTTAGCTTAGTACTCCTCGAACTTCATTGTTCAAGAATTCTTTCATCTGGAGAACGTCATCTTTGTGGAATGATCTTCCTGAGATCGTGTTTTCCAATGAATACAATCTTCAACGTTTCAAGACCAACGTTAATCGCTTTTTTCGCACCCGCACCTCTCCCAGAGCGCCTTAAAGGATTTTTCCTACAGTGCAGGTGTTTTATCATAAAAAAAAATGCATAAAGAAATATGGTTCTGAATTAGCTTAACCACAGGCAAAATTTAATCAGAGGCTGGCAAAACCAACTTCGTCTTTGCGTGAAATAACCTTATATTTTACAAGGACTGGTAGTTGACAGCACGGATAGCAGTTGTCTACTTTTGAAAATCCAAAGCAATTTCGCGCAAGCACGAAGTCCACCTCTGATTAAATTTTGTCTTTTTAATACGGGGTTAAGCTAACCAAGAAACCAAGAACGATTTTTCTTTATGCAATCCTCTGTATGTATGTATGTTAAAATTAGTAAATGGTGCAACGTCCAAGGGCTTTTAAGAAACATGTAATTGTCTTTGTCCAGACATTTCGTAGGTACTAAAAAATATTGCTTACCACAATCCGGAATTTTACGGTACAAAGCCCGAAATTCTGCAACTAACAGCAAGGAATCACTCTAGCAGAAATAAATCAAAGCAAAAGAGGCCTTAAGAGTAAACAATAGTCCATGGGCCATCACGAACAAATCGTGTGTTTGTTGTACCTGTGTCGTACGATGACGATCAAATTTCTTTTTTTATATACAAAATATTATAAAAACAAATTTTATGAGAATTAAGTGGCGCCGCGTTAGTAGAGATTTTTAAAATAATATCAAGGCATCGTTTGTAATTTTATTGGAAAATAAGAAATTAACTTGATTAGCCGCATAATTTCTATTTTTATGTTCTGCATAACGGATGACATAATTTAAACCTATATATTTAAAACTTTAAAATGAATATTCAATTTCTTTCTTGACAGAAAATATCATTCACCCATCTAGAAGTTCTTGTGAACCCCTTAGCAAAATTTTTTTATTAAATTTTCAATTAGACAAGCCAGGAAACGATGTGGCGTGCATACAATATGGGCAAAAAATCATTGCTTACCCTGGAAACAATAAAATAAACAGACGCAATTTTTCTTGTATTTTAGTTTTTATTTGTGTAATCCAACTTTACGCATTATTTGCTTATTATATCGTAAACTAGATCCCTGCATAAGCATTCCGTAAGACCGTTCCAAAAGCAAAGATCTCGCTGTACCGGGTGATTCATTAAGGGTTAAGTGCATACATTTCTTTAGTTTGCTAAAATCAAATAAGTCGTTTATAAGTTACAGCGATTTAACTGATTACACTTGCAACCCCCCCTCTTATTAAAATCGGTACGCCAATGAGCATAGGACCAAAATAATGCATAATTATCCAAGCTTTTTAATGGTGTTATCAAAGATATACCTTAATGTGAAATTTTCGAAGATATGTAGAATTTTAAAATTTACTTTTCAATTACTCGCTCTTGCTGCAAAATGCGGAACTTAAAAATTATTTCCAGGATTTTCTCATAACCACTTTAGTTATAATTTTTTTTTCCTGAATTTCTATGCCCAGTAGTTTCCGAGATATGGCCGCTCGTCACCCTTAATGAATCACATTAGCGTCTTATGCAAAAGCAAAAGGACTGCTTTTGTACTAGTGAAAGCAAGCGAGAGAGCCAGTAGGCAGTAGAGTGGAAAGAGTTGTAACAAATAAAGCCGTCGCAACCGTCATCTACCTACGCCAAGAAAGCACGCGTTTGGTAAGTGCATTGGTGGCAATCTTCAAGTTTTACCGTGGTTTGGAACATAATTCGCTTTCTCAATATAAAATATTGACTTCGTTTTTGGCAACATTGGTTCAATCAGGTAGATGATAGATTTTTAATTTATAATTAGTGTTTTCGCCCTTTTGCTAGACCTCGCGCCATCTTGTTTCGGAAAAAAAAGAAATATGGAGGCGTTAATTGTTGCTATTTCGGCTAGCAGCGCGTCTTCAGAATGGTCCTTATTTTAATTAATTAATTAAAAAGAATTCATACCTATTTACAGAACACACACGGCGAGCCACGCTTAAGTGAATTGACAGTAATCTATCTGGAGAGCGACTTTTTGCAGGATTTAAAACGCAAAACCAATAATTTTTATGACGATGTTTTAAAATAATTTTTACTTAAAGACCGCCGTGTTTAACTAATTTACAAATAATGTCGTTTTATTCTTCTTCTGCCAGTGTTCGTTTCACAAACTCTAAAACAAGACATTTTGTGACAAAATTTGAAATATACATAGATGCTTGAATGGCACGCCACTGTTATTTCAGTGGAAATACTGGACTGAGGTTTGGAATAATACAAAGGACTGACTATCAAAGACCGAACAACAAGCCAAAAGGAAGCACGGAACTTGATATAAATCAAAATCAAAGCGGACATATTTTATTTGACTTTCCAATTGCACATTTAAAGATTTTTAAGACTTAACAAAAAGTGCAATATAAAAACAATAAAAATATCTTTTTAAATTGAAAAATGTTTTTGCCGGCGTACAGAGACGATTAAAATTGAAAAAGTTTTAGGCCTCCGCTGGGAATCGAACCCAGAACCTCTCGATTACATGTCAAGAGCGCTGCCAATTGCGCTACGGGGGACCTGTGTCTGTACGCTGGCAAAAACATTTTTCAATTTAAAAATTATTTACAGGAGCTAACATAACTACTTTAATAAAAATATCGTTCAAAAATTAGATTAAAGTCAAAAACTTTAACACAAACAGTTTTAAATATAGGTATGCCTCAAAATTATTTCAAAATAATGGAAATAATATTATAGAAAGGTAAATCTACCCTGTGAGATTAAAAAGATCGATTTAATTACAAAACTTTTACTTTTATTGTTTAGTTATTAGGTATTCTTCGGGTCTTGCTAATAAAGTGGAATAATTTTCTTAAATGCCTTTAGGACAATAAGACGTTTAATGTCGAAAAAGCAAAGTTAGTTCTCTTTTATTAAGTGTTAAAACTTTAATATTTCATCAGCTAGTAAATTATTAATATTTTACAAGAATACTCTTTTTAAAGTTTTCAATTATAATATTATTATATACGATTTTAGCTTTAAATTTCTGCACATCATCAACCTTGATTAATATTTTGTAAAACGTCTATGTGATGACGCTTTCTAGAAAATTGCTTAATGATTAGGGTAAAGTCGCCAAAATCGTACCGTTGCCTAAATCGTACTACTACAAGTTTTCAAAATAGACGATAAATTATACGACATCTATCGGACGTTGTTGTAGTGTCTAACTAGTGCCAGTTGCATAGTATAATCTTTTTGCACCGGTTGTGTTTTGTGTTTCGCGAAGCGATAACAGCAAGTTAAAAGAATTCGGCTAGTTTCATGTTAATTTTTTGCAAGGCTATATCTCATTGGTAAGTAGTATTTATACAGATATTTTTTTTTTAGTAGCATAGCCCGGAAGTTCTTGTAATTTTGCAAAAATTAATCTTAATTTAGATCTAAATTGGGGTTAGAATTGTATTATTTATTATTTTGATTGACAGTTTCCTAAATCGTACCACACACGCACATGAAAAGTGTTCCAACGTGACACGTCTTAATAAGGACTACGTGTGCGACTTAATGTTTGTAGGTACATTTAAAATTATTTTCAAACGTGTGGTAGATATTTTCAATGTTTTTTTTGTAAAATACTTAATATAAACGATAATTTTGTGTAATTTGTTTTCTTTACAACAAAGTGTTCTCATTTTTATTTAATATACCCCAAAAGAATACTGTGGTACGATTTAGGAACCCACTAGTACGATTTAGGTAACCAGTTTCTTAAATCGTACCATTTGCTATTCCTTACAAAAACAGCTGTCTTTTAAAAATGAAATAAAAAATAATATTTTAAAAATTGCAGTTAGGTGTCCAATAGACCGATCTATTGTTTTAAACAAAAAAATATATATTTCATTTATCAGTTTATAAGAAAAAAAATTAAAACCAAAAAGTGGTACGACTTACGCAACCTTACCCTAAGTTATTGACATTTTGTTATCGCACAGATTATTGTAAAAGAACACAGAAAACACTTTGAAATCGCCAACCACCTAAAATTTTAGGTTATGATCGTATTTTTTTATTAGGGTCAAACCCGAATGAAACCGAACCTATGACCCGAATGCAAACGAAACGCTGCGCTAGGGTAGCAGACAACAAAAATTACAACAATGTTTGATCTTATCCCTTTACAGTGACATTTCTACATACAGGGTGGAATTTTTAACTGGAATAAATTCAGTATTAGATAGCCTCTTTATTTAAAAAAGTTAGGGGCGATTTCTACCCCCAAAGGAGGGGTAAATTTCATAACGGGACGAAAAAAGAGTACCAAACTAAAAATAAGGGCACCCGTATTTTCGTATTTTCTCCGCAAATGAAGGGGCTTTCTAATAATGAATTTATTCCAGTTAAAAATTCCATCCTCCATCCACTTTAAGGGGTATTATTTTAAGATAATAAGTTTATTAGAATATGCAGTGGCGGCGCCAGGATTTTTGGGATGGGAAGGCACAAGTGGGCCCGCTGATTTTTGAGTGGGCATTACCCAAATGAAAAGTGACTTCCAAAAAAAAACATACAACGCGACTCTTTTCTCATTAAACACATAGCCAAGTCCCCATTCCCCCCGGAAATTCCATTACAAAACCGAGTCCATCAATTTTGGGTGGGCATTCATGTTTCCAGGGTGGGCCGGTGCCCACCTTGCCTTCCCCCTGGCGCCGCCGCTGTGAATATGCCCACTATAAGTTTTACTGCAACG
Organism: Polydrusus cervinus; assembly: GCA_935413205.1. Taxonomy (NCBI): domain Eukaryota; kingdom Metazoa; phylum Arthropoda; class Insecta; order Coleoptera; family Curculionidae; genus Polydrusus; species Polydrusus cervinus. Next base: position 6,374,788 of record OW284520.1, read on the forward strand.
AAAATTATAAATAAATATAAAAAAATACCAAAGTTATGTAGAACCTTGAATTTAAGAGTTTAAATATAAAAATGTGAAAAATATTCTAATTTTTTCTTAAATAGGTTCTTTGTTAGCTTTGTTGGCTTCACATTGTGATGGGCAACCTTCTGAACTCAATCAAATGAGAATCGGCTTATTTCCATTTCACAGAGAATGGAGTCTTCGTTCTAAAAAAGTAAACATCTTGAAATCGGATGATTTTGTAACATATTTTAGCCTAGCTTTTTGTTCCGTCATTATCATATTTTTAGCTGAGAGGAAACCGAGATAAATAAGAAAAATGTTATTTTAATAAGTTGGAATGATGAATATAGGCTTTAAGAATGTCTTGATTTTTCTTTTAAATCTTATCGAAGTTTTTTTTTATAAACCATATACAGGGTGATTCCTAAGTTGATACTTCTTTTTTAGCTGTGTATAGAAGGCATTAAAATAAACAACATTTTTAAATATCTTTTTTCAAAAAACTCAAATATAAAGTACTTCCGTTCATTTATTACACTAACTTGCCCGCCGAATAACATTAAGCAAACGCCGCACTTTGAAGACACTCACTCTAAATTAGCACCATATTTTCTAGTTCATTGTTTTCAAAGTTTACCATATTTACATGTCACCAATTTAAAATTAACTTGCTTCAGAAAAACACACCGCAGCGAATTGCCAAAATAAATAACTGACAACCTACCTGTAAAATGCATGACTAACTATATAAAGAAAGGACAAAAACAATATAAAGTAAAGGGTTACGTTTTGATTACCAGCCCCGCACTTAGATTTTTTACTTCTGTAACACGGCTATTTTTAAGTTTTTTGAAAAAAGGTATTTGAAAAAGTTGTTTATTTTAATGCCTTCTATGCACAGCTAAAAAAGAAGTATCAACTTAGGAGTCACCCTGTATATCCACGTGTTAGTTAACTTTCTTTAAGTTGACTGGTAGGTGTATTAGTTAGAATTATTTTGTGGTTAGAATGGTTAGGGTAATGTATATGTACCGGATGTCCCACTAAGAATGGCTCTCGGCCGTATCTCGAAAACTACTGCGCATAGAAACTCAGGAAATAAAAAATTATAACTAAAGTGGTCATGAGAAAATCCTGGAAATAATTTTTAAGTTCCCCATTTTGCCGCAAGAGGGCATAATTGAAAAGTAAATTCTAAAAGTTTACATATCTCCGAAAATTTCACATTAAGGTATATCTTTGATAACACCATTGAAAAGCTTGGACAATTATGCATCATTAAAAAAATTAAATTAAATTAGACAGGCGGAAGTGAAGGTGATCATTTCCAACAATTTTTATAAAACTTAATTTTTCATTATCAATGTTAATAATGATAATAATAAATAGTAGAGCTAATTTATTTTAATTAAGAACGGTGTGCCTGAGGAGAAAAACGCAAGAGACCATTTTTATGCAGAATTGACCAGGCTAATAATAATAATAATAATATCCACATGAAAAAATATCAGTGGCGTCCCACTTTTTTTCTAAAAAATATATAATCGCTTACTTTAAAAATTGTTCTATTGGCGATAACGCTGAAAAGAACGTAGATATCGAGCTGCGGTTTTAATATTTGTTCTAGCAAATGTCATCTACTTTTCGATTATGGTATCATAATTATACCGTATGATTTATTTTTTCGGAGTAAAATCAAAAAATGTGTTATTATTACAAATTGCGCCCTCTAGCATTTTTTTTTGAGAACTATTATGGACAACTAAATACGATTGGTGAAAGTGCATACATTTCTCTTCCAAACAGTATTTAGTTTACTAAAATCGGATAAGTCGTTTATAAGTTACAGCGATTTAAATGATTACACATTCAACCGCTTCCCCCCCTTTTATTAAAGTCGGTACGCCAATGAGCATAAGACAAAAATGATGCATAATTGTCCAAGCTTTTCAATGGTGTTATCAAAGATATACCTTAATGTGGAATTTTCGGAGATATGTACTTTTCAATTACGCCTTTTGCGGCAAAATGCGGAACTTAAAAATTATTTCCAGGATTTTCTCATGATCACTTTAGTTATAATTTTGTTTCCCTGAGTTTCTATGCCCAGTAGTTTCCGAGATACGGCCGAGAGCCATTCTTAGTGGGACACCCGGTATGTATAATATCAGTTTATCATTTTTAAATGAAGGTTTATTCTACATGGTCCTGCACCTCATCTTCCATAACTCACTTATTAATTAAGTTAGGATTTTGATATTTTTGTTTATACAGGTTATTCCAAAAAAATGTGACGTCTTAAGGATCTATTTTTTCGATTATTTATTTATTCTTATTTATTTGGATGCCTTTTATAGTTGCCTTCATACCCCTAAAATTAAACAATGGTTCAACTCTTAATGGATATTTCATTATAGTAAACCAAACATTCCTATACTATTATTTGATTTGTTTTTACTTTTTTAATACGAGAAATCATTTTCATTTGATTAACTATTTTAATTACTACCTTTACACCTAAATAAACAATAAAAATTTCTAAAAACTGATCTAAAACCGACGAATTCAGATTCAGAACTTAAGATTTTTACAAATTACCTAAATAGCCGGAAATATTCATAAATTAATATAAAGTAATTTAATATAATAATTCATTTAATACCTAATATCGTTTTAAAACGACATGTAAATTTGTAAATACACCTACATCTTATTATTGTTGTCGGACGACATGTAAACGCACATAATCTCGATCGGCACCGGAGTTCGGCTTCTTTCGGGGCGCCTCCACCTGTCTCACAGAGCGATCCGAACGCGTCACTTACCGAGTGATCCGCTGCTGCCATTGCATGGAATTGTTGTGACGTCGGTAAGTTTTTCGGCGTATTTTGTTTAAGTATTTTCTTAAATAGTAAATAATTGTAAAATTTCAAAACTAAAATCGTAAAAAATTTTATTTTTAGGGTCAAAATGAAGATTTACTAAAAAGGCCCATTTAAATGTCTAGCTTTAATTTTCGTATTCTTAACTTAAAGTTAAAAATATATTTCTTCTTATCCCGTAAATTTATTCTAAACTTTAAAAACATTTTTTCTTAGTTGTATTTTTTCTTTGACTTTTATCGATATTTTTATAAAAGAAGTTTTAGAAAAATTATTACAAAAGCGTAACAATTATCTGTCATGTCAAATAAGTTATTACTTATAAAAGCAGTATAGAAAAGCCTAAACGGTTTTTTTATTGTTGACGTGATCGACGTGTGGTGATATATTGATATGCCAACATTTTGGTGAAATTACAATTTACAGGCATTCAATGCAGTTTATCAATAATTTACCAGAACCAACCTATGATTTATTTTAGCGTAGTTTATAAGCCTGGATTTGATTGAATACATCTTAAATCACATCTCTAATTTTATTTTAGGGTGTTAAATGGTCTGGAGAATGTACCTATATTATTATGAAATATGTAGCTCTCATAGCTTTCTAAAAATAAAATAAATTTAGAGAGCAAGTATTACTTGATTTAAAATTATTTTAATTTCGGTAATTTTTTTTCAATCCTAAAATATGCAAGCAGAGTATTTTTTTTTAAATATTTTGTGATTTACACAATACATATTTATAGTCTATTTCAGAAAGGTGTGTAAAGTAATAAAATGGGAAATTCCATCCAGTTAGATTCAATTTCGGTGTCGGCCATAGGCGGAGGTAAATTTTGTGCATTAAATTATTTATGATAACTAATAAAAAAAAATGAGATAATTTGATAAAGAAGGAACTATTAACTATAGCAAATTTACACAAACATCGTTTTATGAAATATATCGTGGAAGATATAGCTGAAAAACATAGTGTAACTGTGCTGCGCATACCGCCATATTATAACGAACTAAATCCTATAGAATTTATATGAGCGCCAGTGAAAGGATTTGTAGCAAGACACAACACGACATTTAAAATGAAAGACGTTAAGCTACTGTTTGATCAAGCCATTAAGGAAGTGACACCAGAGAACTGACGAAAGCAGTTCATCATGTCATTAAAGAAGAGGAGAAAATGTAGGATCTTGACCACCTGATCGATCGGATCGTCGACCCGTTAATAACGTCAAGACGGAATAACAGTTCCTCAGATGACGATGAATATTATGATTTATTATAATTCAATTTCTGTATAATGTATTTTTTGTATTTTGTATTTTTTTATAATGTTTAATAAAAAATTAGTGTACCTAATACTATGTACATAATGAATGCCTTTGTCACACCATTTTTAGAGTTTGTAAATGAATAACAATAGGGAAAATCTATAAATTGACCCAAACCCTGGTGATACTACCTGCACTCGATGAAAATAAAGAATTTTGAATAAAATCAATGCCAAATTATGAAACTGGCCTAAATATTCGTTGGGTCGTTTCTGTATTGCATCTTATCAAGACGGTCAGTATAAATATTATTGAAGGATCTACATAAAATAAAATTTGTATTATTAAAATTAAATGTTTTACAACAATTAATTTACAGAGGATGATAGCAAATCTTCAAAAACCAAAAATATCGCCTAATTTAAAATTACTTCTGTTAAACTTCAGTGGTGATTTATTTTAGTTGTGGGAAGTTTTTTGAAAACAATGGTGAAAATATATCCTGTCAGTAGGAAATTTTTTTATTAGAGAAAATAAATCTTTACAAGAAAGCCTTTAATTTGTAATCGCAATAAAAACATTAGGCTCTTTTCTGTGCTGACTGTTTTCAAATGTCAATCATAATATGATCGTTTATGTTTATAAAGCATAAACATTTTGAATTTATCATTACATATTATTTTAACAATAATTTTTAAAAAATCAAATATAACAGGGACTACAAAACACCAAATTTAATATACTTCTTTAAGCCCCCCCCCCCCCCCCAGCCAGGTTTTTATTACGACGCCACTGACTAACTTAAACTCTTTATTTTAAAATATGTCTACACTGTCTACGTACTTAAATAATGCATTGTAGATTAAATGTAAAAATGTCTAAGATCTAAATATTTTAATAATTTAAATTTTTTAACCGGACTTAAATAATATATTACCTTAGAAAGATTATTTTATTTTAAAAGTTAATAAAATATTAACTGCTTTACAAAAAATATGAGGTTTTTACTTTTCCAATCACGTAACTAAATATTTCTTCCTTTGTGTTATTCTTTTGTATGTTTCGTTGAAAGATAATATTTGTGGTGTGGTTGCACGAAATGTCCATAAATTTTGTATAACAACAGACTTGCAGAATTTTTGATCGAATTTGATTTAAGCCACACGATAATCTTGGTGTGTAAAAATCATTCAAACCCCTTTTTTTGCAAAAGAAAATATCTAATAAAAAAGAATCCAAAAATAAACACAAATGAATTCTAAATAAGGTAGAGATAAGCATAAAAAAGTTACGATTAGGGTGACCTGGGCGAATTGAAAATTACCTTTACGATAAAAAAAAGTCATTAGTTTAATCACGAATCCCTGGAGACTCATATATTATCAGTTTTCATATTGCAATGTTATAGTAATTTTTTTATAAATTGGTCTTTTTACATAAACCAGCAATCAACTAGTCTGCGAAACATGATTGATGATTTAAAAAAACAGAAAATACTACTTTTTTGTGCAGGTTCGTTAATACAAAGCTTTTTCTAATCACGATTTAATCACTAAAATACAATCTCTTTTTGGAATCCATTACCACAAAAATGTACCTAGTTCTTCTAATTAAAAAATAGAATTTTAAATTCAAACCCTAAACTCTCATGTCTTATGCCCTTTTTTGTAATAGGTTAATATCATGGTAACGTGAGTGACCCGAACCTTCAATACTATAAATATATCGCCCAGCCTGTCTCAGAAACTACATTGCACAGGGATATTGCAGGTAATCTGCAACTTGTCTTGTAGCTGTTAGTTGTTTAACATGCGACCTATTATTTTCTTTTAAATTACTATGGCAACAGTCTATTCTTTTTGCATCTGCAAGTTGACCTGCTGCTAGCAGGCCTCAGGCCTAGGTAATTTCAGCGTTAATTAATTTTCAAATTTTACAAATTTCGCGATACATAAAACAGCTGGAGGGTGAATTATTTCTGATTTTAATGAATTGGGTCAGCAACGTTATCATGGAATTACACAAGAACAATGATTTAAATCCGTATATATGTACTATTGTGCCGATAAAAAACTGGGACAAGAGATTTACAAAAACAATGTAAGAAATACATATCCCCTAGACTATAAAAGGTGTCTAGAGCTAAAAAGGAAAAACATTCAAAATTTAAAAAGTAACCTAGGTTACATAATGGAATGTTTTGTATTTTTCGATACGGGGTGGTTAAATTTGAGAGACATCATATAATATGGATAAAGTAAATTTATTAGATTTTTTTTAAGTCAAGTATTTTATAAATTATTATATTTACCATTACCACAAAATAATAAATAAAGCTAATACAGGTAATAAAATACATTTAATAAAAAGAAAAAAATTGCGAACACAAAGTTTGTCAAAACAACACAAAATTAATATTTGGTCATAGAACCATTTCTGTTTATTACTTTTTGGAGCCTTTGTGGCATACTTAAAACTAAGTTTCTACATAATTCGACAGTTATTTCATCCCAAGCTTGATTTATCCTATGACGTAATTCATCCCTGTTTCTAGGTTGAAAATCATGTTTATACATAGATTTGACCATGGCACCCCAAATGTTTTCTATCGGGTTCAAATCGGGACTCTTCGAAGCCCAGGGAAGAACTGCTATGTTATTTTCTTGGAGAAAATTTTGTACAATGCGTGCTGTGTGTATTGGAGCATTATCATGCTGAAATGTGTAATTTTGACCGTATACAGCGTTTACCGATGTTATCATCACATCGTTTAGTATATTAACGTATACTGCTGCAGTTAGTCTTCCTTCGACGATTTGACAAAGTCCTGGTCCTCTAGCGCTAATCCAGCCCCAAACATTTATGGAGAAACGCCCACTTTGGTTGGTTTTGTGGGTGTATCTCTCATCATACCGCATGCCGGAAGGCCTATACATCCGAATTCTCCCATTATTGCATGACTGAAAAGTTTTCTCGTCAGAAAATATAACTGTTTCCCATAAATTTATTTGATTAATATATTCATGTGCAAATTCTAACCTGCCCTGTTTATTTATTTCCGTTAAAACATTTTTATTGGCAGCACAACGGCTTCGTATATCGGAATTTCGAACCCTGTCTCTAGCGGTATATGCAGAACCTGGAAAATTCGTCTTTTCTTTTGCCTTGATTGCAGTTTCGAAGGGATGATCCCTTAGATAATTAACCAGTCTTCTATCATGATCATCAGTAGAAATTTTAGGGGGACCAGAACCTGCATTCCTAATAATAGTCCCATGTCTTGCTATTTTTTGTTTTGCCAATAGCACGGTATTCTTGCTTACTCCCAGTTCATCTGCAATATCCCTAATAGCAACACTATCTCGCAACCGACTATAAATAATTGCCTTTTGCTGGGGGGTTAATTGTGGCATATTTACAAATAATATATGATTGTATGTTTGACGAGTCAATCATAAAGTGACAATCTTTATTGACATGCAAATTTTCATGACATTTTACTGGTACCAGGCTTGATGTAAAATTATTCTTAATAGTCTAGGAGAAAATAGAAAAATTTCCTGTCCCAGTTTTTTATCGGCGCGATGGTACGTTCGCACCTTCGACAACTACATACGTACTTATGCACCTTTTTAATTTATAAACTTAATATTTTTTCTTAAACGGAGCAACTTAAGTTACAGCATTAACTTTTTTCCTACATAATGCTTGTCGTTTCAATAGAGACCTGAATTTTCATCCTGGCAAAATCAAGCAATATAAAGAGCAAAGGCTGGTTAGAAACTGCATTGTTAGAGCAAAATTATGTTTTAAACTTCGGGACGTATATTTTAAAATCGCCTTTTAAAGGTCATATTTATTTTACCAAAATTTTAGCAAACTTGCTTTTATCAGCTTAGTTATGAGCACCCATAGAATAAACGCCACTGCCGTGTCAAAAACTTCTATCAAAAATGCAAGAAAGTTTAGTGACTATAAAAAATCTATCAATTTTTATGCTAGGGGCTGGTAACTCTGCCCCTAAATGACTGAGATGCCGTATAATTTAACCAATAAATGATAACTTAATAGTAGTTTGTACAACAAGAGTGGTTATGATGTACATATCGCACGAGGAAGTATATTTTTTCTACGACTCAACTTTCAAACTTCATACTAGAATATCACTGGGCTGCTCTTTGCTATCCGCTGATCCGGGGTCTGGCTTCGCTGCCAACCCCCTAGAAATGGCACTGAGCCTTCTTAGCCTCAATTTACCTAGATCACCTATGTTACAACATTATTCTATTAAAACAAATTAGAGAGGACTCTACAAAATTATTAAAATTATTTTTAAATTGTTTAAATTTTTTTAATACATAAATTCTATTCATTGCATCACAAATTACTTGCAAAGCAAGCATCGAGTTTAAAACAAAAATAAATTCCAATAAACGTCTTGATCGAAAAGAAACCCAACGTTTCACTTATATAGTTCTGGAATATTTACGCCAAAACTCGGTTTCCGAAAGCCAAAACTCCGGGTGATAAATATGCCTTTTATCAAAAAGTACATGGAACAAGGAAAATAACTCTTTACTCTCTCAAAAGAATAAAATTTTGCAATTGTATTTTTGAATATATTTTCCGGAAATTTCATTTAAAATAAATTTATGGAACTGGTGCCCTTGATTTCCATGTAATTGATGTGCTTGAGTCTTAAATTTTATAATATTTGATAAGTCCAATTGTTGTATTTTAAAAACTCAATACTTGCCCTATTGTTCGTTTCATAGGGTTGTTTTTATCGGCTACGGTTTCACATATTAACTCCAAGACAAAATTGACATCATAAATTTGACAGCCGTTACAAATTTTGTTGCTACATATTTTGTCTGAACCTGGTTCTTTGACAATGTCATAGTTTTGGCAATTTCTGAAATGTTATTTTTTTTGTCAACAATTCGTATTCTGGAGTATACTAAGGACCGTAACATACATACACACAGGGTGGCCCATTTGTCTAAAAAAGTAATATACCGTCTCTACTATTAAAGATATCAAAAAAAAGTTTTTATAAAAGTTGTGAGGTATAAAAAAATATATGTTCTAAAATTATTTTTTAAACATTCAGAATGGTCCAAAAAAGTAGGACAATCAGAAAGTCATAACCCGTAAGCGACCCCCAGTTTCCTATACTGGTGAAGTGGCCGTTCCGTGCTTGATTTATTTAGATTTATTTATATTTCTACGTTTTCACGTTAGATAGCTATATCTTTTGCATTGAGTTGATTCCTAATGATGGCGTTACTGGGTTTTGATCGCGTTTTTATTTCTTAAAAACGCCTTGAAAGAACAGGCTCGCTATACTGGGGGTCGCTTACGGGTTATGACTTTCTGATGAGTTCTAACAAGAACGAAACAGCCTGTCATTGTCTACCTGTGCCCCAGGGATTCCATTACCTTTGGAGTCCCTATGTACTTTAATGCAAAAGATAGACGCACTACTCTGTCCGCTTGCCGCTAAGCTTCTTTTGTATATATATTTTAACGGACACTAAATTCCACTATTTTAGTCAGTCTTAATTTTCACTATCCAACAAAGGAAATGCTAAAAACACTCGACTTGTTTCATGGAAAATTTGTGGATTATATGTGGTAGAAAATATCAGGATGTTATTTGATATACAGTTTATTGATCCAACTGTGTTGTCAAAACAATGCCGCCACTCCCAATGTTTCCGTTTTTATAACAAGACTAGAGTTGACGGTTAAAAACTTGTAGTTTATTTTATTACTCGCATACCTTTATTTGATGTATTCAAAATTATATATTAAGAAATATTTTTTTAAAGTATAAGTACCTCTAAGCATCTTCAAAAAAGTGGGGTAATTGTTTTAAAAACAATTGCGTTATTTTTTGATAATTTAAATTATATAGTGTTCTTTTAAACTTACAAATCTTTAAAACAACAAACTATTTTCTTACAGTGTAGGTATGTTATGTAGGTATTCTTTATAGAATTTTGTAGCCCGATGCTGTAATAGTAGTTTGTATAACAAGAGGGGATATGATGTCCATATCGCACGAGGAAGTAAATTGAGCACGACGCCGTAGACGGAGTGATCAAACTTCCGAGCGCAATATAGAAAATCCACTCGAAATGTACAGTATATTTTTTCTACTTGTCTTTAGACAAAATCACTTTGAATATATACCGGGTGATGCATCGTCGAGCGGGACATAGAAAAATCCCATGTAATTTTAAATGGGGTCAATTATTGGCTTCCCTAATTATTTTAGAGAAAAATTCTATTTAGGTTTATTAAAGAGCACTAAAACCCACATTCAAAAGAATAGATTTAGATATTTTTGATGAGTCCGTTTACGGGTTATCGCCGATTTCTTTTTAACTATTTCTCCTTTTATGACCCTGTATTTGCGGGCACCAGTCAAGGTAAAAGATGACTGTCAAATAAAGTTGTCATTTTGAAATGTGTGCTTTATTGTTATAAAAACTCGTACATCGAAAATATTATCCATGAATTACACTTCTGAAGAAAAAATATTGATGATTAAATGGTATTATCAAGGAAATAGTGATCAAAATGTGTCAGACATGTTTGCTGCTCTGTATCCGAATAGACCAATACCTGCAAAATCTACAGTAGAAAGGACTATCAAGAAATTTGAGACAAAAGGCACTGTAATAAATAACTGCAGATGTAAAGAAAGGCAGGAACAAAGAAGAGATGCAAGAAATGATAGGGACTTGCAAAGGCAGGAACAAAGAAGAGATGCAAGAAATGAGAGGGACTTGCAAGTTTTATTGTGCGTGGAAGAAAATGATGGGAAGATCAGCACAAGGAAACTTGAGGATGACATAGGATTAGATCACACCACAGCGTTACGAGCTTTGAAACGACATAAATATTATTCATACAAATATGAAAAGCACCAAGAGCTAAGAGATAGGGACGAAATACGACGACAAGAGTTTTGTTTTGGTATGATTGAAAGAGCAAACATGGATAGGGAATTTTTAAAATACATATGTTTCACTGACGAATGCACATTTACCTTAAACAATGAACCCAATGTTCAAAATTATCGATATTGGAGCAAAGAAAACCAACACAGGTTTGTCGAAACAAGGACGCAATATCCACAAAAAGTTAATGTTTGGGCTGGGATTTTCGGAGAAAATATTATCGGGCCATTATTTCTTACACGAAATTTAAATGCAGAACATTTTTTGGAACTAATTGAAGATCATATTTTACCTACTTTACATGATGCCGCCAGGGAAAATCAGGAAGTTTGGTACCAAATGGATGGCTGCCCGGCACATAGTACCCTGGCTGTCCGGGAATATTTAAACCGTGCTTTTAATGGAAATGTTATTGGCTTAAATCATACAGTAAATTGGCCAGCCAGGTCTCCTGATATATCGCCAAATGATTTCTTTCTCTGGGGCCATTTAAAAAACAGGATATACAAAGATAAAAAATACCCAAATCTAGACGAGTTAAAAAATGCTATTTCTGCCGAATGCAATAGAATTTAAGTTTACCAACTAGCGAATGTAAGAAGAGAATTTTATGATCGCCTCGGTTATTGTCTAGCAGTCAATGGAGGAATATTTGAACATCTTCCTAAATCCTAAAGTTCTAACAATTTAATAGTACCTACCTATTAATTAGTAAAATATTGAAACATGTAAAATGTCATAATTAACCTTGTAATTGGATACTTTATTTTTGTTTTATTCATATTACACAAATTTCTCAGACTTACAGAATGCAACGAAACGACCCCCCTTTGAATTGACACCGATTTTACAGTAAAACGCACTGTTAACAATTGTTAGTTATCCATCTCTTTTAGAAATTAATATTCAAAGGCTACAATATCGCCATATTCCTTCTTACTATTGAAGTTCCCTGTCTTACTTACTTACTATTGTAGTCCCCTGTCTTTAAAATATTTATAACGTAATGTTGCAGAGCTATCGACTATGTTTGTACAACCCTATTAATTATTCTTTAAAAATATAGTTTCACGAAAGTCTATCTCTTCCCTCTATCTATATTTATAAAATAATTAATATAGGTTTGTACTGACGTAGATACAGCTGTCTCTATATTTTAATTGCACATAATAGGTAAATTGAAAAAAAATTATTTTGCAATATTAAAACAACATATAAAAGAATAAATAAGACCCCATATTTTACTTTCTGAAAATAGATAAATAACTTTTTTTTTTCAGGAAGCCTATGTCTTTTATCAAACGCTCTTCTTTAAAAAAAGTGACAGGTTAAAATTGCTGCCATCACGCAACAGTAGGTTAGTTATTTTTTTTTCGTTAGCATCATGCCTCCATTTAAAGCGTACCATTGAATTTTTGTAAAATTAATAACGTGTGAAATGTGCCTTTTATACGCTTCTCGTTCTTAGCGTTCAATTTTCACAGTAATTTGTCCGTATTTTCTTAAATATAATGAAATTGAAGTCGATTTTGAGAACATAATTAAGGGAGAAATTCAAAATATCTGGTAAAAACTTTTGAAACTCTCGCGCTCGATTGCTTTTGTGTAACTTTATTATTAATAGAAAAACTGAGTAATATACGCGATGTCCGGTACGTATGGGGCAAACTCTCGATAGTGTGATGGCAAAGTTAAAATAAGTCTTTCATATAATTTTTTATCCCCTGTCAGAAATATCGGGCTCCAAAATTTTTTTTTATTACTTTTTAAACAACCTCGTATACTTTCATACACTTTTGGTATTGTATACAAGGGATAAGTACCCGAAGTATCATAGTAACATTTAATGACTCAGGAAAGCCAGAAGCGGACTTGCCCAATACACAAATTAAAATTATTGTGATAGTTGTAAATTTTTTTTATAAAATTTTTATTATCTAATATCACAGGTACAATTTACATGGTCTTACTAAATATACAGTGGGATTTTTCTTAATCTATTAAAATGTTACCAAATGCAGCGCTTTATCTTGCTATTTAGTCAAAAACAAAATATTTTCTTACTTACTGTTATATTATTTTTTAACATCTTAAATCTATTCACCCTGAGTATTTGTTTAAATTAGTCTAAGCTATCGGTTTGGCATTCCAGATTATAAAAAACCATGGCAGCCATAAACCATGTTGCAAGGTCACTGTCATTTTTATTTTGTATTTTGAGATTCCAAAGTTCATATATTGAATTGTGCGAGCTTAGATTAATTTTAATTTTGGTATAAAATATGTTTCCTATAAACATCCATGGTATCTTTGACTTTGATGCAATTTTTAATTTTATGGACCAACGTATCTATATCCGAATTACATTTTTTACATGCGGATCATCAGTTAATTTATGGCTCTCTAATTTTTCGCCTGTGGTATACACATTATTTACTGCCTTAAAAACATTTGCATATTTTTTTTCGATTGGTGGTTTTATCGTAAAGGGATCTAACAATTTTGAGCATATATCTTTGGTTATGATTTTGCCAGATTGTGTGATTTTTAAGGACTTTATGGTCTCAAAGATTTTATAAAATATACTGGCAACATCTTCTTTATTATTTGTTTCAAATATGTTGTTATTAACAGACTCATATAAAGATTTTTTATCTTTGGACCATGATTTACATTGGGTTTTGATTAGTAGAGCATTTGCTTTTGTTTCTATGTTTTGTAAACTTAGACCACCCTTACCCAGTTGCAAATAGAGCTGTTGTCTACTTACCCTAAATAGCTGTCCGCTCCACAAGAATTTTCCTATAGCTTGAACAATCTGCTGACTATATTGTTTTGGGATGGAAAGAACTTGCGCGGTGTACCATACTTTGGAAAGTAGGTACGTATTAACATACTGGACTTTTCTAATTAGGTCTAAGCTTTTGGTTAGATCTTTAAAAATCATTATTTTTATATTTTTAATATTATTTTGCCAATTTTCTTTTATGCTTTCTTTGATTGATTGACAAAAGTATACCGGGTATTGCATCGTCGAGCGGGACATAGGAAATCCCATGTAATTTTAAATGGGGTCAATTATTGGCTTCCCTAATTATTTTAGAGAAAAGTTCTATTTAGGTTTATTAAAGAGCACTAAAACCCACATTCAAAAGAATAACTTTAGATATTTTTGATGAGCCCGTTTACGGGTTATCGCCGATTTCTTTTTAACTATTTCTCCTTTTTATGGCCCCGTATTTGAAGGCACCAGTCAAGGTAAAAGATGACTGTCAAATAAAGTTGTCATTTTGAAATGTGTGCTTTATTGTTATTAAAAACTCGTACATCGAAAATATTAAAGGTGTATTTATGAGTACAAATTAATCTGAATAAAACTAAAATAAAGTATCCAATTACAAGGTTAATTATGACATTTTACATGTTTCAATCATTTACTAATTAATAGGTAGGTACTATTAAATTGTTAAAACTTTAGGATTTAAGAAGATGTTCAAGTATTCCTCCATTGACTGCTAGACAATAACCCAGACGATCATGAAATTCTCTTCTTATATTCGCTAGTTGGTAAACTGAAATTCTATTGCATTCGGCAGAAATAGCATTTTTTAACTCGTCTACATTTGGGTATTTTTTTATCTTTGTATATCCTGTTTTTTAAATGGCCCCAGAGAAAGAAATCATTTGGCGATAAATCTGGAGACCTGGCTGGCCAATTTACTGTATGATTTAAGCCAATAACATTTCCATTAAAAGCACGGTTTAAATATTCCCGGACAGCCAGGGTAATATGTGCCGGACAGCCATCCATTTGGTACCAAACTTCCCTATTTTCCCTTGCGGCATCATGTAAAGTAGGTAAAATATGATCTTCAAGTAGTTCCAAAAAATATTCTGCATTTAAATTTCGTGTAAGAAATACTGTCCCGATAATATTTTCTCCGAAAATCCCAGCCCAAACATTAACTTTTTGTGGATATAGCGTCCTAGTTTCGACAAACCTGTGTTGGTTTTCTTTGCTCCAATATCGATAATTTTGAAAATTGGGTTCATTGTTTAAGGTAAATGTGCATTCGTCAGTGAAACAAATGTTTTTTTAAAAATTCCCAATCCATGTTTGCTCTTTCAATCATACCAAAACAAAACTCCTGTCGTCGTATTTCATCCCTATCTCTTAGCTCTTGGTGCTTTTCATATTTGTATGAATAATATTTATGTCGTTTCAAAGCTCGTAACGCTGTGGTGTGATCTAATCCTATGTCATCCTTAAGTTTCCTTGTGCTGATCTTCCCATCATTTTCTTCCACGCACAATAAAACTTGCAAGTCCCTATCATTTCTTGCAACTCTTCTTTGTTCCTGCCTTTGCAAGTCCCTATCATTTCTTGCATCTCTTCTTTGTTCCTGCCTTTCTTCACATCTGCAGTTATTTATTACAGTGCCTTTTGTCCCAAATTTCTTGATAGTCCTTTCGACTGTAGATTTTGCAGGTATCGGTCTTTTCGGATACAGAGCAGCAAACATGTCTGACACATTTTGATAACTATTTCCTTGATAATACCATTTAATCATTAATATTTTTTCCTCAGAAGTGTAATTCATGGCTAATATTTTCGATGTACGAGTTTTTATAACAATAAAGCACACATTTCAAAATGACAACGTTATTTGACAGTCATCTTTTACCTTGACTGGGGTCTGCAAATACGGGGCCATAAAAAGGAGAAATAGTTAAAAAGAAATTGGCGATAACCCGTAAACGGGCTCATCAAAAATATCTAAAGTTATTCTTTTGAATGTGGGTTTTAGTGCTCTTTAATAAACCTAAATAGAATTTTTCTCTAAAATAATTAGGGAAGCCAATAATTGACCCCATTTAAAATTACATAGGATTTCCTATGTCATGCTCGACGATGCAACACCCGGTATGGTACGATGATGAGATGATGACGAGATGTCTCCGAGGTGAGGATTTTTATCCATGAAGACAAAGAAAAAATCCAAAACTACTTCACAAATAACCTCAACGCGCTTCGGTCTAAGCGACTATCATCAGAAGGTTTAACTACAAAAAATATGTGACCCGAACTAACTGTTTCAAGAAAATAAAAATTGGGTACTTACATATTTATAACAATATTACTGTTTGTTTGCTTTTACTATATTTTATTGTAAGAATTATAAAATATTCTTATAGTGGTTTTTATATTAATAGTTATAATAAGCCACACTAACAATACGAAATTATATTGTAGAAGATAAAATATATTTTCTTTTAACCGGTTGGTTTGTCTTCTGCATTAGAGTTCCTGCTAGATGGCGCTGCTACGTTTTCACTACTTATTTATTACCAAGAATTTCTTAAAAACTCGATTTCGGTGTTTTTATAGTTGCTTACGGGTATTGGCTTCCGTAGAGTCTTAATAAGGACGAAACGTCGTCATTGTCTACCTGTGTCCCAGGGAACCCATTATTTTGGCGTTCCTGTGTACTAATGCACCGTTTGCCGCTAACTTTGCAAACCACAGCGGTGGCGGTTCGTTGGCGATCGCCACCGCAGTGCGATTACAATAAAATCTGGGAAATCTTACAATAAAATCTATTAAATTCCACAATAAAATTTAGTAAATTTTACAATAAAATCTAGCTAATTTTAGAATAAAATCTAGTAAATAAAAAAATAATATTTCGTCTTAGAAAATTTCGTAACATTTAATTACAAATTTCATAAATTTTATTGGAAACTATTATGAAGTTTACAACCTATTATAATAATTTATATTACCAAAAATAATACCCGTCACTAAGTGAAATATAAAAATTTCATTATAAACGTTATTATATTGAGTTATGGTCCTAAATACTACTAAAAATTATAAAATATATTATTATATTTCTTATATATTATATTATAAATTTTCCTTCGTGCAATAACCATGGTTTTTAAATTTTTTTAGCCTATTCCACATTTATAGTTTTAACTATTTTCGTATTGTAAGGTATTTTAAACAATTATTAAACTAAACTGATTAAGAGTACCATTTCATTGGCTGTAATAAAAATATTAATTTTATTTTAATCATGATAAATAAAACGGGATGTCCAAAACCTGCAATAATAAACTAATGGAAATATACATTCATTTTTAACCAAATAAAAAATATAAACAAATAAAAACATTTTTTAAATTAAAAATTCAGCAGCTTTAAATATACGCAATAATTTATTTCAGTTAAAATTGTACACAGTTGATATTTATATATACAGGGTGACGCATCGAAAATGAAACAGAGACATTTACTGGCAGCTCAGTTCTTTTTTGGCAAAATGCTCAGACCCGTCGATTTTGTTTTCGAGGGGGACACAAAGTTGGCAAAAAATCATGTTAACCGCCTCCTGGGCGGGGGTGGTACCACCCCTTTAATCTTAAATGGAAAGGGTCGAGTGATACCTATTTTAAAGTCTTTCAATTCCCTTTATAATGATGTAAAATTCATGAACAGGGACATTATTTTAAGTGTCTCACCCGATTGGCGACTTTGCTATCGACCACAATAAAAAAACAATTATGTATTCCCTAACAGCTTTTAGTGAAGAAGCCAAATTTGATGTCAAAAAAACTCTATGTTTACAAATTTGACAGATACGACGCCATATTGGATTCTTTTAAATGGCAACCCTACCTTATAGTAAGCCAGCTGCATTCGCCTATTTGTTCCAACATTAAAAATGTATAATTGTCAATATTTATTTTCAGCCGTTCCGGAGATACGAGGCTTCGAAGTTGGTGATTTTGTTATCATCGAATTAACAGAAGCTTTGAGATTAGAAACTCAATTTTTTCTGGAGATACGTAATTTTTTATAACGGAGCCACCCATGCTATTGTCAAATATGTCAGATGTCAGAAAATGACAGTTACGACGCCATTTTGAATTTTTTCTAATGGCAACCCACATTTATAACTACACCAATGTATTACATTTCGCGATCCAATTTCAAAAATATATAGTTGTCGATATTTATTTCCAACCCTTACCGAAATACAATAGCATGGGTGGCTCCGCCATAAGAAATTACGTATCTTCAGAAAAAATTGATTTTTTAATCACAAAGCTTCTACTATTTTTTAATGGGGTGAGATACTTAAAACACATAATCATACGATGCAGTTTTTGATACGGTCGTATTTCGGTAAGGGTTGGAAATAAATATCGACAACTATATATTTTTGAAATCGGATCGCGAAATGCAATACCTTGGTGTAGTTATAAATGTGGGTTGCCATTAAAAAAAATTCAAAATGGCGTCGTAACTGTCATTTTCTGACATCTGACATATTTGACAATAGCATGGGTGGCTCCGTTATAAAAAACTACGTATCTTTAGGAAAAATTGAGTTTCTAATCTCAAGGCTTATGTTAATTCGACGATAACAAAATCACCAACTTCGAAGCCTCGTATCTCCGGAACGGCTGAAAATAAATATTGACAATTATACATTTTTAATGTTGGAACAAATAGGCGAATGCAGCTGGCTTACTATAAGGTAGGGTTGCCATTTAAGAAAATCCAATATGGCGTCGTATCTGTCAAATTTGTAAACATAGATTTTTTTTTGACATCAAATTTGGCTTCTTCACTAAAAGCTGTTAGGGAATACAAAACTGTTTTTTTATTGTGGTCGATAGCAAAGTCGCCAATCGGGTGAGACACTTATAATAATGTCCCTGTACTTCAGTTCAGTTATAAAGGGAATTAAAGGACCTTTAAAATAAGGTATCCCTCGACCCCCCTTTCTATTTAAGATTTTAGGGGTGGTGCCACCTCCGCCCAAGGGTCTGCACGTGTTAACGTGATTTTTTGCCAATTTTGTGTCCCCTCGAAAACAAAATCGACTGGTAAGAGCGTTTTTCCAAAAAAGAACTGAGCTGTCAGTAAATGTCTCTGTTTCGTTTTCGATGCGCCACCCTGTTTATATAAATATTACTCAAAATATTTGTTCTTTGTAAAAATTGCTAAATGCGGATGAAAGCTGCATAACAAGTCCCAACCTTGCGATGCTCTTTACTTTCTTTACACGATGGATACTACACGTCCTTTTTTTGAAGTAATATTTTACTACATTCAAATTCAACTTTTTAAAGTTTTTCTATTTTTATATTTATTAATTTCAGGTTTAAAAATAGGCTAGGCCCAAGGGCTCCACAGAATGAGTAGTCAGGATGAGACAGCCAGCCTACTAGTGGGCCAGCCCTCCTTGACAAGTGCCTCGTCGCCAGCAAACTGCTCAAAACCAGTTTTAATGCGGCAAGAATGCACAACGTTTCTAGTTTCTTCGCAGCATCCTCAACTTTCAGTATTCTCGGACAGCGAGGAAGACGGTTCGTTGTGTTTGGAAGAAAATAGTACTAGATCTGTTCCTGATATTGAATTGCACTGCAGGTAAGACACATATAAATAGTCGTACGGTGTATTTTCACCTACGACAAATAAAAAGTCATATAATGTGTGAGAAGACTTGTCATTGAAGAGCTCGCCATACCCGATCATCATTAATATCTCTATTTGTTCCCTTTTACTTTCATGATTTTAGAGTGAAGTCTAGTGATGCATTCGCCATTTCAGTTTTTGATCAATATTTCTTGTCCTTTTTTCTTTATTTATTTATTTATTTAATACATTTAGGCCCGACAGAAAGTAATTAATAGGGCCGACTAAATTATAATTACAAATTTTAATAAACCTATACAGCGTGTCCAGAAACCATCTTAATATATGGGAAACTTTTTTATTTTAACTTTATGGTATTCAGAAAGTCAATAATATTAATACCGTAAATGGAAAACTATATTTAATAATTGTAATTACAAAGTACAATAATGAAATACTACACTAAGCTTCAACATGACCACCGTTTTTTCCATACAAACGGTTGTACGTCGTGAAAATTCCATTACTGCATTTCTAAGCATCTAAAGGGGAAATTTCTTGGACACATTCTCTGATAATTCTCTCTAAATGGTCTATATTCTCGAAAGGTCTGTGGGTATACACTTTTTGTTTTAAAAATCCCCATACGAAAAAATCCAGAGGTGTTAGATCATGTGACCTTGGTGGCCAAGCAAATTCTGATCTTCTTCCAATCCATTTCTGTGGAAATGTCCGGTTTAAGAATTCTGTCACTCTTGCAGAGCTGTGGCATGGAGCGCCGTCATGTTGGAACCAAAGTGTTTGTCTTATATTCATTGGTAGTCCATAAAAAAATTCAAATAATTCCGTGTCCAAAAAGTTCAAGTAAATTTCACCGGTAATATTTTCTCGAAAAAGTACGGCCCTACAATTTGGTTCCTAAAAACGCCGCACCAAACATTTGTCTTGAAAGAATACTGGTCACGACACTCAATTACAAAATGGGGATTCTCATCACTCCACCACCTACAGTTTTGAGAACACACTATTCCATTTGAGGTGAACATCGCCTCATCTGAAAACAATATTTTTCTTGCGAATAGTGGGTCATCTTCTACCTCACCTTGAAACCAAGAGCAAAACAAAAATCGTGAATCAAAATCTCTAGGCTGCAGTTTGTGAAGAAATTTTGGTTTGTATGGGTAAAAATTATTTTTCCTTAAAATAACTTGGGCAGTGGACTTTGTAACATGTCGTGGAAAAGTTTGTGAAATATTTCTCAATAAGAGTTTAGGATTTTGCACGACAGCTAGCAAAGCATTCAATTGGGTATCTTCGTCCATACGCCAAACCTGATGCTTGTCAGAAAATTTATTACTTACAGATCCGGAATTTTTAAATTTATTAAATATATCTCCAACCGGTACATGGCTAATAATTTTATTTGGATATCTTGCATTAAAAATTTGAGCAGCCTCTCTGTACGTCTTGTAGTGGTCTCCAACAATTAACACTATTTCAACTTTTTCCTCGATTGTAAATTTAAGCACCATATTTAATTAAAAGGAAACTGTCCGCCTTGACAAATAAAATAATTAGTTGTCATGGTTTCATTTAGTTTTCCAAGGCGTGCTGGACCTACTAAACGAGAATGAATACCGCTTCTTAAAATCTTGTAAATGGGCGTAATTTCATATTTAAACGTGGTTTTTAGTTCTGATCAACTTTTTTTAATAAGAATTTTCGATATTATCAAAAATAAAGGTACTTTACTTTTAAGTCAAATTCATATTTTTTGACTTACCTCGTATACGCCTGGGAGAATTTAATATCTGATAGTTGCATTTTAGGTTTTAGATCATGCAGAACTTTTTATGAAGAATCACTTTTTTTCGTAAAGTCTAAAATAAAAAAGTTTCCCGTATGTTAAGAAGTTTCTGGACACGCTGTATAGGTACTTAATATAATTAATATTTAATTTTAAAAACACAACTATAAAATGAAAATACGGTACACTTATAAGTGTGCGAGGGCGGTTCGAACAAAGTTACTGTAAGACATGTCCAGATCACAATAATTTGCTGTCCTATTATACCTAAAGCACATTTTAAAGACCGGCGCCATCAGCATTGCATTCGTTTTAGCTGCTGGTAAGTAAAAACAAGTGCCCGTTCTGGTGGTGATTCTGGGTACTAGGAAATGTTATTGTTCCAAGAGGGATGGACAGACTGTAACTCCGGTAATTATTTTAAACAAGAATATTTTTGCCTGCATGTCTCTGCGGCTCTACAAGCTTTCAATGTCAAATCTTTGTAACAAAAGGTCGTTATTCATCCCTCTTTGTGGATACTCTCCGTCTTCTTTAAATGATAAAAACTTTAAAAATTTCCTTTGCACTCGTTCAATCATCATGATATATTTTGCATACATTGGGGACCATATCATCGATCCATACTCCAGTTTGCTTCTTACAAGCGTGAAGAATAAGATCTTGAGTACATCAGTATTAGTAAAAGACTTACAATTTCTTAATATAAATCCCAACATTCGAGTAGCCTCTGAAACTATTTCTTCTATATGACTGCTAAAAGTTAGCCTGGAGTAAAAAATGATACCCAGGTCGCGAACTCTGTCGACTCGTAACAATTCGCTTTGATCAATTGAATAGTCATACAGAGTAGGAAAGTGTTTCTAAGTCAATGTCGTGACCGAGCATTTGCCAGCATTAAGTAGCAGTTTATTTTTTGCACACCATCCCTGAATGGCATTTACAGTGTGTTGCAACCTTAGACAGTTCTCAGAGCTCCTAATAGATTTATATATCTTTAAGTCATCTGCAAAAATTTCATACTCAACATCAATAGCTGTTGATATTATCATTAATAAAAATTAGAACAAGCAGTGGTCCTAAATTGGAGCCCTGGGGAACGCCCGAGGAGGCTTGAAATGGCAGAGATTCATATCCGTTGTAGTGGACGTACTGAGTGCGATCTGGTATATATGACTTAAAAAAAGAAATGAAGTTATCGGTAAATCCAAATAGTTTAAGCAAGTCAGTAAACACCACATCAACCTGGCCACCACCATCAATGACATCAGATACAAACTAAGTAAAACATGCCAGCAGGTTGTAATTAAAAAAGGGGCCAAATACCCGTCCTTGAGTAGCAATTACCTACAGTCTTGAACTAAAGAAATTTTTATTAATGAATTAATAATAGCAAATAAGAAAAATTTGTGAAATTTGACCATATTTCTTTTTCTGCTTTTATTACTTTATAAATTCAAACTTGTTTTACTTTAAATTGTAGGAGTTTATGCTGCAAATGTCGGAATTTGGCCGATTTTTGGATAAAAGGAAAAAGTTACGAAATATTGATCAAAAAACGAAATGGCGAATGAGTAACTAGACCTGACTCTTAAGTAATAAATGTTATAAAAATAATTTAATTATAACTTGTATGTGTTTACAACTTCGATAATAATTTGTTAGATTTGTGCATGATAATATATACCTTTGTTCTCTAGGTTTCTAAATTCAAAAGTGTTAGGTAGAAGACAACTGGGAATTTATAATTAGCCGACTAGATGCCGATATATGTAGGTATAGCTTAAGGTTGCTTAGGTAAAGTGAATACGTAATTATTGTTAACAAGATTCTCTGGTATGTCATTAATCCTACGCAAGATAAAGGTATGTTTTAATGATACGTAGGAAAGAACTATTTATTTATGTTGATGTAAAATACAAGCTATTTCAACAGAGCAGAATCCTACATAAATAAAATGGGATTTTATTAAATTTAAAAGGCCAAATCTAAGCTTTAATTTTGAGTGCTTATTTTCAAGTACTATTTCAAGAATATTGTTAAGGATTAAACTTATAGTCAGTCATCTTGCAAATAAAATGTTATTTTTAAAGTACTTAAATGTTTTGTTTGTTTAAATATACAAGGTGTCCTTAAAATGACTGTACAACGCTTCACCACAAATTATTTAACCGAAAATAAGGCAATCTAGGCAAACTTACCTATATGCAATGTTGCTCCGTTTTGCCGCTACAGAGCGCTAAAGTTTTTAAATAAATAGCGTTTTTCAGGAATAATTTCTAAACGCCTTTAGCGATTTCTACTAATTTTGGGACTAAGAGAGTAACCATTATTAATAGCGTGTTGTGACGTATACGCTATCTTTTTTTAATACCTGCAAATTTAAAAATGGTGTGTGATTGGTAAATAAAGTTAGTCTTTTTGGTACCCCTGTATAACTGACTTAAATTATTTCTCTGACACTAGCTGACTTAATGTTGAAACTTTTCTGTTCTTGTAAAATTTTAGCCAGACATGCAGTTTCTCTACAAAAAAATTATTTGCTGTACCTTATAATTTATCATTGCTGTTTATTTAGAAGCATAAGTTTACTTAATTTATTATTTTTTTAAGAAGCTTACCACCTAAATTACTTTTTATCTAATATTATCTCTAGCAATTGTTAAATGTTTAAAACTCGTATACAATACAAGGGTTTAGATTTAAAAAGGACTTAAACATCATATAATTGTCTCGAATTAGTCGTAGAATGTTGAGTTAAGGCAAAGAAACTATGTATTATATAAGTAGATTACCACATAGTTAGAGAAACTTCTCGAAATTTAAATAATTTTTGAAACTTCACTTAAAACTTTTAAGTAAAATTTGGTATCTCACTTTAAAATTCGTGTTTGTTGTAATTTCTGCCTATGGAATATGGAACTAAGAAAAAAACTACGAGTTGCAGCCTAAATTGACTTTTTTGCGAGAAAAAATTACAAAAAAAATGTGACAGAAAAAGCTTTGTCTCATAAAATAACCAAGTTCTAAATCTATCATTTTATAGATGCGTTTTAAATTTCAATTCTTAAATTAAAATATATTCAGGGTGATTCCTAAGTTGATACTTCTTTTTTTGCTGTGGATAGAAGGCTTAAAATAAACAACATTTTCAAAAACCTTTTTCAAAAAACTTAAAAATAGGCGAGATACAGAAGTGAAAAATCTAAGTTGCAGGCCTGGTCATCAAAACGTAGCCTATTATACTTTATGTTATTTGTCTTATCTCTTATCAGTCATGCAATTTACGGCTCGGTAGTCAGTTATTTGGCAATACGCTGCGGTGTGTTTTCTGAAGCAAGTTAGTTTTAAATTGGTGACACGTGAAAATGGTAAAATTTTAAAACAATGAATTAGTAGATATGATGCTAATTAAGGGTGAGTATCGTCAAAGTGCGGCTGCTGCTTCGAGATTATACGCAGAACGCTTTCCCTTGCGGACTCATCCTACACCCAGAAGTTTTCTTAATGTTATTCAATGGGCAAGTTAGGCAGAACCGTATTTGATCCATAATGTAATAAATGAATGTAAGTACCTTATTTTTGAGTTTTCTGAAAAAAGGTATTTGAAAATGTTCTTTATTTTAATGCCCTTTATACACAGCTAAAAAAGAAGTATCAACTTAGGAATCACTCTATATAAACAAGACTTTTTATAACTATTAAAACAATAAATATAATTGTATGACTATGTGAGTTAGTGTTGTAAAACACTCTTACTCGGTTTTCTTTTGGATGTTACCAGGATATTGTGCCTGCCGGATAGGAATTTTGTTGCTTTTCTGGCGGCGCGGCTGAACGGCTGAAAGTGGAAGTTACTTGCTATATTGGTTTTCTCATTTTTATTGGTTGATGCTGAGTAGTTTCATCAATACTGGAGGTGATTGAATTGTTGATGAATTTTAGTTTTTGGTCTATTTCTTTGGTATCCATTGTTAAGAGTCTGGAGATGATATTGTTTTCTAGGAGATTTAAGACTTCTTTCGATTAATTTGGATTTGGGAGTTTTTCCTCATTGTTGTTTGAGGCGGCTTTGGCAAAGGATATTTGTTCTGTAACTGCACGTGCCTTGTGACGTTTGTTTGGGTTTTTAGGACATCCTGCGTAGTTGGCAGGGTGTTCTCCTTGGCAGTTTGTACATCTTGAAGAAGTGTCATTGTTTTTGTTGCAACGTGTATAATGATGGTCTCCTGCACACCTGTGGCATTTGGGAGCTTCCTGGCAGCATGAATGTGAATGTCCAAATTTTAGACATCGGTGGCATCTCTTGGTTTTGCGTTTCGATCTGTACTTGTAGGAATAACAGGTGGGTTATGTTAAATATGTGATGTGCTTGTCAGTTTTTGGTTGGAGCGCCTTTTTCAGCGAACAAGATCTTCACTTTCCAACTTTGAGTATGTAGATCTCCTGAGGCTGGAATCCCAGTGTGATAAGTTCTTATTTGACTTCTTCTATCGGAATGTTTATATGGCCTCTGATGATGGCTTCAATTTGCTTGCTCAATGCGGTGTTTTGAGCCTTGAGGTCTTCGATAAGTGATTGTAGTGTTGTTCTGTATCGGCATGTTGTTTTTGAAGATTTTTGTACTTAATTTTAATATCTAGATATTTTGATTCTGCGTACCCACAGTAGGCGGTTTTTTGTTTCTTTTTGGACATTTTTCGTGTCGGTAGTAGGAAGCGGCTGGTTTGTTAGATCATCCCCTGGGATTTGGCTTTGAAAGTTGGTTTTGATGGCCACCGAAGAGCAGCCACGCTGGCTGTCTTCGGGGAAAATTGCTTGTAATAAGCGCTGGTACTGGTGTTTGGTACTTGATACTAACACTGACGGAACACTTTAATTTTTGCACTGGAGAGAGAATACTTCTGATCTCTTTGACTGACACTACTCGACTGTATTATCTATGGATGATTTTGACCCTAAAACCCTATTTAGGGCTTCTAAAGTTGTCCTTGCTCACATGGAATTAAGTCCCTATTATTAATAAATAAAAGATAGAAATATTTCTATTACAGCCAGGCTTAAGAATTGTTTGCATTTATTATTTTATTCCACAGTTGACATATAAAGCAGAAGATACCTTGCCTTGAAGTTCTATAATATAAATTACTAGTTTCCATGCGATCTTCCCATTGGTTCGTGCGGAAGTATTTTTAAAATTATGCACGAAGATCTAAAAAATGTAGTTTGAATTAATATTTTTTTATAGGATAAAGTAAACTGGCCCTAAAAATGGTTTAAATGGGTGAAATTGGTGTACAGGGACATTATTTTAAGTGTCTCACCCGATTGGCGACTTTGCTATCGACCACAATAAAAAAACAATTATGTATTCCCTAACAGCTTTTAGTGAAGAAGCCAGATTTGATGTCAAAAAAAATCTATGTTTACAAATTAGACAGATACGACGCCATAGCAAATTTAATCTACTTTTCGATTATGGTATCATAATTATACCGTATGATTTATTTTTTCGGAGTAAAATCAAAAAATGTGTTCTTATTACACATTGCGCCCTCTAGCATTTTCTTTGAGAACTATTATGGACAACTAAATACGATTGGTGAAAGTGCATACATTTCTCTTCCAAACAGTCTTTAGTTTGCTAAAATCGGATAAGTCGTTTATAAGTTACAGCGATTTAACTGATTACACATTCAACCGCTTCCCCCCCTTTTATTAAAGTACGCCAATGAGCATAAGACCAAAATGATGCATAATTGTCCAAGCTTTTCAATGGTGTTATCAAAGATATACCTTCTTGTGGAATTTTCGGAGATATGTAAACTTTTAAAATTTACTTTTCAATTACGCCCTCTATTAGTATATAGTATTTTCTCTAATCCATTTTAATTACGATTTTTTCCCCTAATTTTCTATGCCCAGTAGTTTCCGAAATACGGCCGGTGGCCATCCATATAGGGACACACGGTATAATCAAGTTTCTTTTCATTTTATTTTTTTGTTTTTAAAAATGAATGTCTATTACTAACCTAAATATTTATAATATTACTGCCTTAAATACCAAACACTTGTTTTAAATACAAAACTCAATACATGTTGCACTATTATTCAATAACTCAGGACTTAAAGTCCTTAAAATATTTTTAAATTAAAATTACATTAAACGTCACTATTTTTCACGTAAAACCGATTAAAACTAAGACCATACTTAAAGCAAAATATAACTTTATACTTACTTAACTGATTTGGTGTCTCCATATTCGCCCCTAGCGAGCCTAAAGTAAACTAATTAAGAAGGATCTTCGAAATACCACTTGATTGGTTGCCCCATAACATAATAGGGCTTACGGATGCATGTATGCAAAAGTAAGACCATGTTTGTTATAATTTACTTAAGATATGCTGTCAGACCTTTAGGGCAATTTATCTCCCTAGCTTAGAACTATTTTATTGCACAGAGTAGGCTCGTATATTCTCAATTCAAGTGCATTGAAATATTTAACTACTGGGAGGCAAATTAATATTGTAATTTTTAAATTAAGGATTATATGTATATTCCTACATATTTATACATAAATTAGAATGTCCTAACTGACCGACTGATTCCTTATCGCCTAGCAGCAATAAATTGCCAATGGTTTTGTCACCTCGGTCTTCCGTGTATTATATATCGGGGTGTAGGAGCATGCGCAGTATGTAGTATAGACAAGAAATTTTCGACCATTTTCTTTTCTGTCGAAGCCATGACGCGCGCGATGTGAGCAATACCGGGTCGACAAAAGAGCCCCTGGGTACAGCGGCAGCGACGACCTTTCATTCCTCTGTGACCTGGTCTCCTTTGAGACCAGGTCGATGTTTTTTTTTGTAGCATTACTATGTATTGTTTTTATTGCAATAAATTATTTAGGACAATTTAGGTGTAATTATAAACATCTTCGGTTAATATAGCGCATTTTACGTGAGGTGTAATTTATAACCCTCATATACCGGCCCTGTTCACTATTTACATGATCTACAAAATGACGTAAAATCTCTATATTCCCTTTAGTCCTCCATCGGGTCACAAATCTTGTACATGCTATTTGCAATATATTGATTTTATGTACAGGGTGGGGATTTTAAAGGGAGCCCTGTCTTTAGCGGCTCTGGGAATAAGATTTCTCTAAAATCCAAAAATACATCCTCAAAGATTTTTATAGGCCTCGTTTCTGCCGTGTAAAAAATGGTGACCCAAAGGGGGCGAGTGAAGATACTTATCAGTTAAAACGTTGTGATTCAAAACAAATAAAGATAATGCAAGTCCAATACTCTTCTACATTCATGAACAATAATAAACGCAAATTATTTTAGTATTTAATGTATTTTGTCATGGTTTTTGTGTTATTCATGATGTTTTAGTCGCTGTTATTGTTTTCTCGGGTTAGGCTGAAACTTCTTACTTGGCGATATTATTTATCTTGGCCGCCATGGTAATTATTACGTATTAATAATTAAGTAAAGATATACAGTACCGGGTGGTCAACTAAGAATGACCGCCGGCCATATCTTAGAAACTAGTAATCGTACAGCATCCGGGTAAATTTTTTTATGGTGTACAAGAGAAAATGCTGAAAATGATTTTTAAGTAAAAAGTAAATTTTAAAATTTTACATATCTCCGAAAATTCCATATTAAGGTATATCTTTGATAACACCATTAAAAAGCTTGGATAATTATGCATCATTTTGGTCTTATGCTCATTGGCGTACCAAGTTTAATAATAGAGGAGGAAGCTGTTGAAAGTTTAATCAGTTAAATCGCTGTAACTTTTAAACGACTTATCCGATTTTAGCCAACTAAAAACTGTTTGGAAGAGAATCCAATCGTATTTAGTTGTCCATAATAGTTTTAAAAAATAGAAGAGGGCGCAATTTGCAATAATAACACATTTTTTGATTTTACTCCGAAAAAATAAATTATACGGTATAATTATGATACCATAATCGAAAAGTGGATGAAATTTGCTAGAAAAAATATTAAAACCGCGGCTCGATATCTTCATTCGTTTCAGCGTTATCGCCAATAGAATAATTTTTAAAACTAAGCGATTATATATTTTTTAGAAAAAAAGTGGTACGCCACTGATATTTTTCCATGTGGATATTATTTCTGATTAGCCTGGTCAATTCTGCATAAAAATGATTTCTTGCGTTTTTCTCCTCAGGCACACCGTTCTTAATTAAAATAATTAAATTAAATTAGCTTCATGAATGCCTATTAAGTGAAGGTGGTCATTTCCACCAATTTTTATAAAACATAAATAAATATTTAATATTTTGTGACAGCTTCAGCCATAACAAAACTTACTAATTAATAACCTGCCCCTCCATTTTATTTATGCCCCACAAGGCCACAAGTTAACTAACTGGCAAACTGTTCTTGTAAGAAAACTTAATACCTCGACTATGACTCAACATCATGATGTAAAAATATAATGAAATCCATTTCTACCTATATTTTAAATGTCCCGCCATCACGCTATCCGCCTGACATGCGAGGTATGCCTGCCATTAGGTTGGAATATAGATGCGAGTCAAAACGCCCGTAACATGTACGTGTAAATTGGGTTGCTTTGTTATTATTCTCAATTAGTTTCATATCCTAACAAGAATGGAATGAAATTATACCTGTTCAGTTTACTGGTAATGCCCATTTATCCAGTAACTTGATTATAAAAGAAACAGGCAATATCCATGTAAGAGTAGAAAAATGCTTTAATATTAGTTAGTTAGGTAGTAAAAATAGTCCAATTTTTCATAATGAGCTCTTAGCCATGGTGGCAGGTGTGGGGTTATGCTTTAAATGTCATTTTCTAAAAAAGGCAAAACATTCACAATGCGTTTAACTTTAAAATAGGTGTGACTAATAGGCGTTTCGTTTCGCCGAACTTTAACGCTATGAGTCTAAGATAGATCGAATTCCCAGTAAACTCAGCGTTCGTCTCCAGAAATAAGTTGTTATTGTTTCGTTGGTCTATAGCAAAACATATACATTGTATATTGATTATATCTAGTATATCTTGTGTCATATGTTAGGCGTAATACTCTTATGCCGTAAATCTTATTATAACCCTGTAGCACTGAACCTGTTTAGTTTTTAACTAGCACTTATGTTAAAACATTTCTGTTACATTATAGATTAGATACTTCAAGAAATTTTTAAAATATATAAAAAAATCGTTCTGCTTACTTTTAATTTGTGGGTTTTTGCTTTTGCCCTATTGTTCTTGATATTTAAATATTTTATTTATAGCATTTGACAGACCGTCTTGTTAAAAGCATCCAAACTGCTCGTTGGGAACCGCATGGTTTTGCTAAGCATTAGTAAGAACTTGGCAAAACCACTTATTATACATTCCAACTAGACACGAACGATTCATCAGAGCATGCCTTTTGAAACTTTGCGGAAGCTAAATCACTTAGTTCTAAAACAGTTCAAATAATAATCTCTCTGAGAATTTTTTCTTTGTAATATGCATGGGTACATTTGCTCTCGTGCCAGCGCAATGAATAATTTCAGTTACATTTTTGAAGTACCCAGTAATTAACATAGTTTTGGTTTGAGGACAGAAAAATTCCTAACACGTTTTCGTGTTTATGTTCTATACATAATTTGCATAAAGTTATGTTGAAAATAAAATTTTAAAATTACATCTAAAACTCAAATGTATGCACTGTCATGGTCAACAAGGCTTTACCTTCTCAAATAATTTATGACTAAGACTACGCAGTTATTAATAGCTATGATGTATTTGACAGTGACGGCTCGTGGCAGTGGATGGTCATCAAAAAAAAATAGAACCAGGAGAAAAGTTTTTCGACAATATTAAATATTAATGTACCAATACAGCTACCATTTTAGCCCTTAAAAAATAATTATGTTCGAATAATAATATTAATTTAATCCGAATGTAGCTATGCATAATAGGGCCACGGTTAACTCCGATGGACAATAATTATAAACACTTGTGCACCGTGTCCGTGAGCTCAAAGGAGCAATTGAAGACCCAACGACCAACATACAGTCAAGTGACATTGATTTTCACCGTTGCTATGGTTACAATTTGCATTAAGATGAAGGGTAATTTAAAAATAAATCAGTCGCCTGCACCATTGTCTTAGCATTGGTTCGCCTAACCTTAAGCTATTTATTTTAAGGCTTAACTAAACTTACGGTTATAGATAACATGTTTACGTGATTTACTGTGTGATTAAAAAGTTTTGTTTTTATTTTTCAGTTAATTCAGTAGTGTAAAATTAGTCAATGTTTGTTAAAGGAACACCTTGTATATTATTTAACTATTTATTGTAAAAGTCTTAAGCAATTTTTTTTTGTATTACAAGTACATATATAAGTTATTTCCAACCGTTTTCAAAAAAATTACAAATTTCATAAATTATGTTTCAAAATAAAGTTTTATTATTAAAATAATGCATAGGCAACTAGACTAAATTACAGTAAATGTTCAAAAGTCTTTCATTTTAATCTGTGCAAAAGTCAGCGCGCTTTTGAAAAGATCTGTTTACATCCATTGATATTTTAGGTGAAAAGCTTTCCTTAGTAAAGGTTATGATTTAAAACCATGGTATGCTTTGAAATAAAATAGGAATTCATTCGTTTACTATAATTTAACAAGTTATTTAATTAATTCAATTCTTATAGTTTATTCGCCCTAAACACCAATTTCAAATTATAATAAAAAAATGAATTCATATTTTATTTCAAAGTCTACCATGGTTCTTAGGCATAACCATTACTAAATTACCTGTTTTGCTAGTATTTCACCTAAAACATTAAGGGTTGTAAACAGATCTTTTGAAGAACGTATTCACTTGTGTACAGATTAAAATGAAAGACATTTTAAATATTTACTATAGTTTAGTCTAGTCGCCCATGTATTTTTTAATAATAAATTTTTATTTTCAAACTTAATTTATGAAATTTGCAAGTTTTTTGAAACTGTTCGAAATAACTTATACCGGCTGTTGCATCGTCGAGCGGGACATAGGAAATCCCATGTAATTTTAAATAGGGTCAATTATTGGCTTCCCTAATTATTTTAGAGAAAAATTCTATTTAGGTTTATTAAAGAGCACTAAAACCCACATTCAAAAGAATAACTTTAGATATTTTTGATGAGCCCGTTTACGGGTTATCGCCGATTTCTTTTTAACTATTTCTCCTTTTTATGGCCCTGTATTTGCGGGCCCCAGTCAAGGTAAAAGATGACTGTCAAATAAAGTTGTCATTTTGAAATGTGTGCTTTATTGTTATAAAAACTCGTACATCGAAAATATTATCCATGAATTACACTTCTGAAAAAAAAATATTGATGATTAAATGGTATTATCAAGGAAATAGTGATCAAAATGTGTCAGACATGTTTGCTGCTCTGTATCCCAATAGACCGATACCTGCAAAATCTACAGTCGAAAGAACTATCAAGAAATTTGAGACAAAAGGCACTGTAATAAATAACTGCAGATGTGAAGAAAGGCAGGAACAAAGAAGAGATGCAAGAAATAATAGGGACTTGCAAGTTTTATTGTGCTTGGAAGAAAATGATGGGAAGATCAGCACAAGGAAACTTGAAGATGACATAGGATTAGATCACACCACAGCGTTACAAGCTTTGAAACGGCATAAATATTATTCATACAAATATGAAAAGCACCAAGAGCTAAGAGATAGGGACGAAATACGACGACAGGAGTTTTGTTTTGGTATGATTGAAAGAGCAAACATTGATAGGGAATTTTTAAAAAACATTTGTTTCACTGACGAGTGCACATTTACCTTAAACAATGGACCCAATGTTCAAATTTATCGATATTGGAGCAAAGAAAACCAACACAGGGTTGTCGAAACAAGGACGCAATATCCACAAAAAGTTAATGTTTGGGCAGGGATTTTCGGAGAAAATATTATCGGGCTATTATTTCTTACACAAAATTTAAATGCAGAATATTTTTTGGAACTACTTGAAGATCATATTTTACCTACTTTACATGATGCCGCCAGGGAAAATCAGGAAGTTTAGTACCAAATGGATGGCTGCCCGGCACATAGTACCCTGGCTGTCCGGGAATATTTAAACCGTGCTTTTAATGGAAATGTTATTGGCTTAAATCATACAGTAAATTGGCCAGCCAGGTCTCCTGATTTATCGCCAAATGATTTCTTTCTCTGGGGCCATTTAAAAAACAGGATATACAAAAATAAAAAATACCCAAATCTAGACGAGTTAAAAAATGCAATTTCTGCGGAATGCAATAGAATTTCAGTTTACCAACTAGCAAATGTAAGAAGAGAATTTTATGATCGCCTCGGTTATTGTCTAGCAGTCAATGGAGGAATATTTGAACATCTTCTTAAATCCTAAAGTTCTAACAATTTAATAGTACCTACCTATTAATTAGTAAAATATTGAAACATGTAAAATGTCATAATTAACCTTGCAATTGGATACTTTATTTTAGTTTTAATCAGATTAATTTGTACTCATAAATACACCTTTAATATTTTCGATGTACGAGTTTTTATAACAATAAAGCACACATTTCAAAATGACAACTTTATTTGACAGTCATCTTTTACCTTGACTGGTGCCCGCAAATACGGGGCCATAAAAAGGAGAAATAGTTAAAAAGAAATCGGCGATAACCCGTAATCGGGCTCATCAAAAATATCTAAAGTTATTCTTTTGAATGTGGGTTTTAGTGCTCTTTAATAAACCTAAATAGAATTTTCCTCTAAAATAATTAGGGAAGCCAATAATTGACCCCATTTAAAATTACATGGGATTTCCTATGTCCCGCTCGACGATGCAACACCCGGTATGCTTATAGTACGAAAAAAAATTGCTTAAGAATTTTACATTAAATAGTCAAATAATATACAGGATGTTCCCTTTTAGAAACTTGAGAAAAACGAATTTTAAATGTGTTGTTTTTGAAACATCTTTAGGAACACCCTGTATAAAATAGATAAACACTATTAGATTCATTATATTCCCAGACACCTTATTATAAATCTCATCTAATCCCATGGTTTAAAAAATGATTTAAGATGGTCTTTTTGATTTTTTTCCAAGATCGTAACTCTTAATTTTTTTAGTTTTTAATGTATTACTCTTAAACTACCAAAGCAAAATTAATACAATTTTGGAAAATTATAAAGGACTTTAATACAAACCTAAATATGCAATAAAATACTAAGTGTTCCATTTAAAAAATACAACTTTTTGTTATCACACTTTTTTTGGGCGACCCTGTATATGCAAAGATATTTTCCTAAAATGCACGCTATTATACAGTATAAGTCTGCATATGAATGAAATTCCTAACTTAATTCGTATGGGAGCTATAGAAGCCTGACACACTATTGCAGGACCCTGTATAAAATTAGACCAAAAACGTTGGCTGTTATTAATTGATTTTTAAAAACTTTTTAAATTTGTACTCTACAGATACTGAAGAGTATCAGAAAGTTATTTTTATTTTAAAAAACTATTTTTTTAAATTTTTTCTATACAAGGAAATTTAGTAAATATTTTTAAAGTTTCTCATAGAATTTTTTTCTGCATAAAAATAACTCTCGCACGCCTACATTTGGTGAGAAAAAAAAAATCAGTAATTTGTTTGGATTTTTTGTAATTTGGGACAAGCAGAACCTTAAGTTAACACAGCAAATTTTAGCGCGATTGGATTCACTCAATTAGTTACACATTTTAAAATATTAATAGAATGTTGTTCGGAGAAAAATGTGTGGTTAAATCATATTTTCAATGCAAATTAAACAATTTAATATGGACGTATCGTCTTTAATGTTAACTCCGTGTTATCCCAGAAACCTGCTTTATAATTTACATTATACCCCATTTAGGGCAAAATTCTTGTTTACTGAAATTGGACAAGATAACAATATGTGTATAAACAACTCAGACACTAAATTAACAATTTATTATTAAAGAGTTAAACATACCAAAGGGCCAAGCTTGAAATTGTTACCTAATTTGAAAGGAAATATTTAAATTTAGAACACTCACTTAGATATGTATTATTAATAGAATGTTTAATGTTTTTAATAACCTCAATGTATAAAAAGACTGTGAAGCTTTCAAGCTAATTAAGAAGAACCCTTTTTCCACTATGAGTGGGTTTTTCCAGCTAATTAGGATTTGTAAAACGAAAAAATCTCAGCTTTGACCGATACCACAAACATAAATGTTAAACCCTTTAATAAAGAAGCGTAAATACGCTTAAAGATGAAAGGGATTTAATAAAAATTATGCTGCTCTCAAAATATTTGGGTTTCAAAGATCTCTCAGTCGGTAGCAATACAGGGTGATTCCTAAGTTGATACTTCTGTTTTTGCTAAAATAAACAACATTTTTAAATACCTTTTTCAAAAAATTTAAAAAAAGGGTACTTACATTCATTTATTACACTACGAATCACATACGGTCCTGCCTAACTTGCCCGTTGAATAACATTAAGAAAACTTCTGGGTGTAGGATCAGCCCGCAAGGGAAAGCGTTCTGCTTATAATTTCGAAGCAGCAGCCACACTTTGACGACACTCACAATAAATTAGCACCTCATATTTACTAGTTCATTGTGTTTAAATTTTACCATTTTACCGTGTCACCAATTTAAAATTAACTTGCTTCAGAAAAACGCACCGCAGCAGATCGCCAAATAAATCACCGACCCGTAAACTATATGACTAATAAGAAAAAAAACAACATAAAGTATATCAGGCTATGTTTTGATGACCACTTAGATTTTTTACTTCTGTATCTCGCTTATTTTTAAGTTTTTTGAAAAAAGGTATTTGAAAATGTTGTTTATTTTGATGCCTTCTATAGACAGCTAAAACAGAAATATCAAGGAACCATCATATTGACAATAATTTTTGCCACTTTAATATCTAAATATATTAAATTTAAACCACTAAACCCATACTTATAACTAATTACAATTTTGTATTTATTTTAAACTATACAGGGTCCTGCAGTAGTGCGTCAGGCTTCCATAGCTCCCATACGAATTAAGTTAGAAATTTCATTCATATGCAGACTTATACTGTATTATAGGGTGCATTTCAGGAATATATTTTTTTATGTACAGGGTTGCCCAAAAAAGTGTGATAACAAAAAGTTTTATTTTTATAAGTGCAATGCCCAGTATTTTATTGCATATTTAGATTCGTATTAAAGCCCTTTATAGTTTTCCAAAATTGTATTTATGTAGCTTTGGTAGTTTGAGAGTAATAAATTAAAAACTAAAAAAATAAAGTTTTACGGTCCTGGAAAAAAAAATCAAAAAAAAACATCTAAATTAGGTTTGTAAATCATGGGATTGGATGTAATTCACGACAAGGGATCTAGAGATATAATAATTCTAATAGTGTTAATCTATTTTATACACTGTGGCGCATCCAGAGTTTGAGTCTGGTGGGGGTAGTGGCAATATTTAAGTATGAAAATTTCGCTGAAAAGTACTGTAATGTGACTGGAAAAACTAAACATAAGTTATTAAGCATGATATTTTTTTGGAACAATGCACAATCGCAGCTAAAATTTAATATTCTTATTCTGTATAAAAAAAGACTTCTGATAATTAAAACCAAAAAAAAAACATATCCCAAAACAAGTGAAATAAATAAAAAACTTTACATTACAGGTATAGGTACCATATAATGGTATTAAAAGTTAGGTTTAAAAAGTAAATTTCTTGGGGGGGGGGGGGATAATTTCATCAAAAATACTGCAGTTAATTCGTGTGGGAGCTATAAAAGCCTGACGCACTATTGCAGGACTCTGTATAACGTCTACAATATTCCAAATATTTCAAAAACTACTTACTAAATGTAATTTTTTGAAAGTTGTCACATTTTTAAAAAGTTATAATTTAGTAGTATTTAAATTATCTTCCAGTTGATGTGTATTCGGGAATATAATCATAAACAAACCTGCTGTAATTTCAGACTAGACATAAAAGGATGCAAGCAAAACCTGTCATCGCATCCAACCCGGAACCGAAGTTCGTCGAATGCCTTCCAGCTGGCACCTTACTCGTCCTCAATCAACCCCAGAGGGATTTTGGAAAGGAGAACCTCAACAACTCCAGCGTCTACACTCAAAATTGGACGCTCAATTTCACGGGAAAGTGTGCGATCTATACACCATTGCACTTGCCCTTGCCTCAATGCCCCGGTAAGTTAATTTAACATATATTTTGCACGTTGTATTCTCTAACTTATTTTATATAATTTGGTATATTATAACCCCTTTCTTCCCACAGCTGATTTGACTACTACTCTTACTATAAAATGTCTGTAAAAGGTTTTGCTATCTTTAGGACCATAATTTAATAATACATCTATTTCTGGTGGTCCGCTGATTTTAAATCTATAAATAAAATTCCTCCAGCTTTTATTGCTGCTGTAATTCCTGTAGGATACATTAAAACAGCCTGGTTTTTAGTTATTAGATATCAATATCTTCTTTAATGTGATTATCTTTGACAAAATTATGTCTACATTTGTGATATTTTAAATAGTTAAATACCAAATCAGGATTTGCAACTTAAATTCTTACTGTTTTTAAACAAATTCTAATTCGTTTCGATATTACATAATATAAACCAGCTTTATTATGGTCGCCAAGATAACAAGACCTTTAATGAAAAACAAACTAATAAATAAACGAAAAAGGATCAATATTTCGATAATAGCATTGAAGCGAAGGTGCACAATTTGCAGCATCTTAAGTAGATTCGAAACCGTAAACACTAAGTATAAATTGCCTTTAGTGGTGAGGCATGACTGGAAATTAATGTATCAAGATGCATTCCCTCTTCGTTGAATTATGCGGTATATGCGACACTGTCGTTCTGATTAGGTATGCCGTATGTTACGGAGTTGTAAATATATTATTTAAATACATGTATAATTAATAAGTAGTTTGACTTATGATTGGTCAATACTTTGGGGAATAAAAAAGAACTTGGAGCTTATTGAAAGTAAATGTGGGAAGTTGGTTACTATGTGTTCTGAAGAAACAAAAAAAAACGTTGTATTTCAGTGTTACTATTTATTAATACTTATTTACTTAAGGCCATCATCAGGGCTTAAACCTAACAGTAAGTATGAAATTTACAAGTTGTAAAATAACAATAATACATAATACCACCAAAAACTTTTTAAGCATTGCTTTCAAAACTCTGTTTGACTAGTAAGTGCGCTCATTTTATTGTTAATTTACAACTTGTAAATTTCATATTTACTTTTAGGGTTAAGCCCTGATGATGACCTTAAGTAAATAAGGCCGAAAGCGCTTGGCGTCAGTGTTAATAAATAGTTACACTGAACTACAACGTTTTTTCCTTTCTTTAGAGCTTATTGATACAAGTCGATATTGATTACTGTTAAGATTATAATTACTGCTGTGTTATGACCGACAAGATGTGAAAATTTAAAAAAAAACAGAAAATAACAGAACGCAGTCAGCAAGCTTTAATTATGGCTGGCAGAGTGCATTATAGACAATATTGTTTTATAATATTTTCATTATTCTTGTAATATGAACCAACATTGTAACTTATATTAAAAAAAAATGCTAATAATAATTGAAAATTACTTGTGTAAAACAGGGGAAGTTTATTTTCGTTTAAAATTTAAATTAAATCTAGTCTAATCAATATTGCTCTTCAGTAAAGCGCCCAAACAAGCTTGATTAGAAGAATTACTACCGTATATACTGACGATATTTAAAATGTAGTTTCCTGAAATTGAGAAAGTTTTAAACAATTCTGGTTTAAGTGGTTTTAAAAAATAGTATAAATCTTTGCAAAAATTATTAAATTTTTAAAATCAGGAATAAGAAATTACTTTTTGTACTTGTAAGCGTGAATCGTCTTTATGTATTAAAGAGCTTCACATGAAAACAAACTTACATAAGTGATGAAGATACTGAATATTTGTATTTAATTCATCCAGTTGAATGAAAACATGTGATAAATCTAGAATATCGAACGGTAAGCCAAGATACAATTCTTTTTCGTTGATTTATTTCTGTATTTATTTCTTTTATAACTCGTGGTATGCCTGACACGAAAGATATAATATTCGGGACGTTGATGCTGATTTATCTCTTATTGATGTAAGTGTATTCGTCACACATCAATTCCCAGCTCGACAAGCATTTTTCTCTCTCCCAATACTTTTATTATTTTGTTGTTTTATACCTGTGCTGAAACCTGGAGAAAAATCAAATATGTTATGTTGCTAGTTTTATATCAAACACGATATTTCATGGAAAGTAGATCAAGGATCCTTGCTTTTCGCTTGATCCTAGAAGCCACATTAACAATATTTTCTTTGAGTAATATTGACAAAGAATAATCAATTTCCAAATAAAAAATGTTAACATAAATTTCACGGAATACTGTTTTTCACTTCATTACATTTATACATTTTCCCTTTTATACATTGTTGTACGGATAATGGAGTTTACTGGAAAAATAAATGGTAGGTAAATTTATTTAAAAATACAGCCAATATTAAAAACGAACAAGTTTAAAACAATGCTATAAACACCCTTTGTATTTTTATTATTTATTCTGAATTACTTAATATAAATATATCCTCTGGCATTTTAAGTTATTTAATTTGTCTAAAAATAGATAAAGCTGTTTTTTTAAACGTCCAATTATTATTATTATTCAACTTCTTTTAAAAATAACCCATATTAATAATAGACAAATAATACACAAAGGTGTTCCGTGCCTTTCCATTATATTATTAGGTGAAACAGATCTTGTCTTCGGTTTTGCTCGTCTATAACAAAATTATTAAAGTTGAAAAATTATGAAATTTAAATCAGTATTGACGTCCGCGTGTTGTTTTTCCAAGATAGGCACACAAAATCGATGCTTCTTGTGTGTCTAAATATATGTCTCGCTATATTTGTATGGATTCTAATAACAACCTTGTGCTATGTTGTCATGTATTGTAATTTGTAGTTCTCCATTTTTCTTAAATGTATATGTGCAATGTGCATGCACCCTTATCCAAATGAAATGCGATAAACATCTGCCTGTGTAACACTGAATTATATAAATTTAATCTGAAATATATGAACCTGTGTTAAGACATATTAAGGCATCACGCTCACTGAATGGGCGCAGTAATAGCGGCGATACTACTCTGACGTATAACATAAAACAAATCATCGACAATGTATGGTTTCATGTCACTTGCCAGGGTATGTTACTGCAATGTTAGCGCCATTTTAGTGAGTGTTTGGCCTTGTGTTATAAATAATGCGAATTTAGAAGTTATCAGATTTATTTTTAATA
The DNA here is from genome assembly GCA_935413205.1 of Polydrusus cervinus. Lineage (NCBI taxonomy): Eukaryota > Metazoa > Arthropoda > Insecta > Coleoptera > Curculionidae > Polydrusus > Polydrusus cervinus. The sequence goes on from OW284520.1 coordinate 6,415,560, forward strand.
TTAAGAGCCAAATTATTTTGTTACTAGCTACTTTTATAATAAATTTACAAATTTCACAGATAGAAAATTTTAAAATTTAATTAATTTTTTTTTTTAATTCTTCTTTAAAAGAAAATATATTGCATCCCTGGAATTTAAATTCCATTTTGGTTTTATTAAACGACATAAACCTTAATACATCAATAAGTTATCATAAATAAGCTTTATTGATTAAATTTCCTTATACTTGGGATTGCTGAATTCCAGCGTAACATTTTGTAAAAGTCAGCAATATGTTTTCTGTAAAATTGTGTCAATATGATTTGTCCATATTGAAATTAAACTTAGCTCTATTATAGTACCAAGAATTGTTTTAAGAAAACGTACAGGCAACAAGCAAGTTCCTTCACTGATATTTTGTTTTTTTACTTTAAAATCCATATTTTATGGAAAAAAAGATCAGTTAAACCCTGAAAATGTACGTAAACATTGAATTAAAAACACATATACAGGGTGTTCCTTAATGATGTGCTAATATTTTTTGCTACAGGGTGTTGAATTATTTTTTTTTAATGCGTTTTTTGTAATATCTTCGAAAGTACTTTAGATAATATTTTAATTTCGGTATGTGTTAATAGGACATAAAACCACATGGTTTAGTTATAAAAGTTATTTTTTTGTCCCACCAGTGGTGTCTTTGCAAACATTTCCTCTCATATTTTTTAGAAAAAAAGTGGCACGCTACTGACATTTTTCCATGTGGATATTGTTTCTGATTAGCCTGATCAATTCTGTAAATAAATGGACCCTTGCGTTTTTCTCCTCAGGCACACCGTTCTTAACTAAAATAATTAAATTAAATTAGATGGGCTGCCTATTAAATGAAGGTGGTCATTTGCAACAATTTTTATAAAACAAAATTTTGTATTATCAATGTTAATAATAATAAATAGTAGAGCTAATTTAATTATTTTAATTAAGAACGGTGTGCCTGAGGAGAAAAACGCAAGAGACCATTTTATGCAGAATTGACCAGGCTAATCAGACATGGAAAAATGTCAGTGGCGTACCACTTTTTTCTAAAAAATACCACAGGAAATGTTTGCAGAGACCCCACTGCTGGGACAAAAAAATAACTTTTATTACTAAAACATGTGGTTTTATGTCCTATTACCACATAAAATTATAAATATTATCTAAAGTACTTTCAGAGATATTACAAAAAACGCATTAAAAAAAATAATTCAACACCCTGTAGCAAAAAATTTAAGCCGTTTAGGACATATGTTTATATGAACTTTTCTTCATAAAATAGCTTGACGAATCACACCCTAAAATATTAGCACGTCATTAAGGAACACCTGTATATAATTTAATATGATCCAACAAAATGGCTTTATCTGTCTCAATTTATGCGGTATTCAACAAGATAGCTCACTATGATTTTATTTATTAGAAGAAACAGGTATAAAATATGTGACATTAACATGTAAATAATTGCACCCTGACATTATTTTAACTTTTTTGAAAAAACTTATTATTGAAAAAGTACATAATGTTTTTACAAAAAGCGTCCAATCCAATCATGTTAAAGTTAAATATATCTTCACCACAACGTTCTGCATGACGTAACCACCGTACCACGATAAAGCGTAATTTTTATAACGCCAAATCAACAGCCGCATTTTGTCAACACTCCCCGTAAATAAACAAAATATTATCCACTTAATAATATATTGCTTTTATAATGTTCCATTTTTACTTTTTAACAATTTACAGTAACAACGTGTCAACTTTTAAATTGAAATTTAAGAATGTTAGTTGATGGATTTAGTAATCCAAGATTTTGGGGTTGCACATTAAAATAGATGAATTAATATAAGTCAAATGTATATGATAACTGGACATCGAACGTGTCACATTGCCAAGCCAGGTTACAAATGAGCACCCAGAATCAGAAACAAGGATGACCTCACATTTTATTTTAAGTGAGGCAAGTAATGTTCAACAACAGACTGGACGGCAAGATTACTCTGTAGAGCTTGCTAGGTAACTAGTGAGTAACACTACGTGTCCGGCCCCTCACCTTACCAGTGGGGACTAATGGTTTAATGCGTTTTCCCGATTCACCGTTGCCGGACCGTGAGGCACTCTTGCGAGGCATACTCTGTATGTTTCAAGAGGAATTCACACCCCTTGTGCCCCTTAGGGCCAGTACCTGTACATTCCTTCGATTGTAAAACATCTCAATCCTTGTGCTGTTTCGTCCTACTGGGACTCATCAGAGGTGCGCGACCACCGTGAGGCCGATACCCGCAATGGGTCTTCACCTATGGACAATCAATCGTCTGACAGCTGGCGTTCTTCATCATCGTCACAGAAGGTTTCAGTCTCTACACTCACGGATCTCCCTTTAAGGGTCCGGACTGGGTCGGCTTTTGGTGAGCTTAGTTAAAGCCAATAGTTGCTTCCAAGGAAGACTAAGTTTGTTCGTTCAGCCTAGCTGGTCTGTCGCAAGGACAGAAAATGGTGAGCCAGGTAAAGGATCAGTGGAACTCTGGGCAAGGACTGCAAATATTGCAGTTTTCTACAATCGAGAGTGCAGGAGTGATTCCCCCCTCGGCACCAGACAACCGATTCTGGGTGCTCATTTGTGACCTGGCTTGACAATGTGACACGTTCGATGTCCAGTTATCATAATGATCCTCTCTAGACTCCTTAGCTTATGTTGTCGGTGATTTATTCGAAGCATAAGAGGTAGGCAGCTTGGCTGCTTCTGAGTTCTAGTTAAGGTTGATTAAACCTTCCATTTAGATCAAATGTCACAAGTGTCCGACGCATATGGGGAAATATTTTAATCTAAGTATTTCACGGTCGGTCGGTATGACTCATAGAAAAACTCTACTGTATTTATTAAATTTGACTGCGTTTCTTGTATATTAATAACTATTATACTGTACTCAAACTCGCCTATAGAGCTTATCATATACCTGCAGTTAACAACCGCAATTTTCCCATAACCATAAACTTCTTATTATGAACAAATTAAGAAATATTTTTCCATATAATTTCCGAGAATGTAGAAAATAATCTACCTTTTATGTCCGGAAATAAAAAGGAGAAAAGTAACGTCTCGTGTGGCAACCGTCCTAATTGGTTATAAGTTACGAACTGTTAAGTCTAGAAGTTAAAGTAACTGCACGACAAAATACTAAAAATACACACCACGACGAAACAGATAAATAAGCTTCTAAAAGAATAGTTAATTTAATTTTCTTCTCATCCGTGGTACAAATGATAGTCTTAATCTTGTTAAAAGTTTTGTTGTCGAAATAACTTCTTTTTTAAGTTTGATTAAATTCTTACAACATTACGTGTGTCAGAGTTTAAAGTAGATATTGATTCTTTGACCTATAGAATATTGAAATACGTACGTCGTACGTATATAATATATGCATTTATTTAAAAAAAATTTGGTTATATTTCATACTTTTTACCAAAATTTAGAAACAGACAATTTTAAGAAACTGTCTTAGCAAACCTTAAGAGGTTTAAATAAAAAAACCTTATAAAATTTTATAGCGTTTCATGTTAATATTAGTTTAAAAGTCGGTGGCGCATTCGCCATTTATTTATTTCTTGTTCTTTTTCGTTTGATCGAAAACAAGTTTAAAAATGAAATAATAAAGGCAAGAAAAATTGTTAAAATTTGTCATTTTCTACTTTTCTACTTTAGAAATGAAATTTTAAAACTTGAAATTGTAGATATTTGTACTCTGAAGATAAGTATTTAAAAATTATAAAAAGTAATGAAAAAAACAAAATGGTGAATATGTCACTAGCCATAGCTCTTAAGTGTGTACGTTTCTTAGTTACTATGTTATATGTTATTTTTGTTAGATGTCTCGCTCACCGAAATTAAAGTATTTGAAGGTAAGAATAAAATTACAAAGAGCATTGATAGGCTTAAAAACGTAAGGTAGATTATTGCACTGGGGCTTGCAAATTATTTAAATTTATAAATATTCTGTAGGGCTAAGTATTAGTTATAAGTGAGGATTAGCCAACACAAATAAACGGTTTTTATGTCAGATTTATAAATTGCATTTGAATACCCAATACTTTGCCGCTTTTGGATTTAAATTTAGATATTTTTAAAGATATATAAGTTAAAAACCCGAATTTCTCAAAAAAAATGTTTTATAGCTATATGTATAAAAAAATATTTTGGCAAAGAAATTTTGTATACAGGGTGTCCTTAAAATGACTGTACAACGCTTTATCACAAATTCCTTAACCAAAAATAAGGCGATCTAGGCAAACTTACATATGCAATGTTGCTTCGTTTTGCCGCTACAGGGCGCTAAAGTTTTTAAATTAATATTGTTTTTCCGGAATAATTTTTAAACGCCTTTATCAATTTCCACTAATTTTGGAACAAAGATTTACCACTATTAATAGCGTGTTTTGACGTATGCGCCATCTTTTTTTAATACCTGCCAACTTAAAAATGGCGTGTTATTGGTAATTAAAAGTTCCTCTTTTTGTTACCCCCCGTATAAATGACTTTAATTATTCCTCTGACACTAGCTGACTTCATGTTGAAACTTTTTTGTCTCTTGTAAAAATTTATCCCGACATGCAGTTTCTCTACAAAAAAAGTATTTACAATGGAAAACATCGCCTTATTTTTGGTTAAGGAATTTGTGGTGAAGCGTTGTACAGTCATTTCAAGGACATACTGTAGAACTCTTTTAGCTCTTATACTATTTATATAAATGGTCATTAAATTATGGTGTCAGTACATTTACAAATTATTTCCATTTTTAAAAAAATTAATTTGAAAAGTTTAAATTTCAATAAAATACGTGCTTTAGATTTAATCGCAGTTGTTGCAAAGCACCTTACCTATACCTTGCTTTTAGCCATTACCAAGTTTAAAGATACAATCTAAAGAAATTTGTATATACTTAAGTAAAAAGCGTGAAACTATTATACAAGTTACTAACTTTTAATAATTTAAAGGGTTTCTAATCTGATATAAAATTAAAAGGCAGTAATTAAATTAATATATTTATAACCGTTAGTGTAATAATTCTTTTCAACTTGTTTATTGAATTCGTTATTTAAATTCACATATAAAAACTTTAATTTAATGTTTTTTTTTAGTTTTCAGTAATGTTTTAAAAGTGGATTTTTAGTTATAATATGCTTCATAGCCAAATTATCAATTAGAAACTATAATTAGTGAAAAAAAAATAAGTGCTTACCAACATTAGCTATAATTGTATAAACTAGTTGATTTAACATTCGACTTTAACGTAGATGAAAATATACCGATAATAATAGATGTATATTTCAGTAAATATTGATTTTACTTGAGTAATTACCAAGTATCGATTTTGATGTTACATTTGCTGAACGAAACAGCCGATTCCTGTTTTTATGAATTTTAGCAAATTAAATTGAACCATTTTTGGATTCCGTATAAAAGGGAATCCTATTGTTTTCGCTCGGATGTCCATCGGCGTCTGTAAGTCTGTCACTCGGGTACATACAGGGTGTCCCACCGGGAACCACTTTGATCTATATAATATGGAAAACTATACATAGGAAAATTTTGTAAATTTGACAGTATGCTTATGCTGATGGGGGCGACCGGGCTAAAATATTTTTATAATGGTGGCACTTCCGGTTATACCGGAAGTAAGTGTCAACTTGCCTATTTTAAATAGAACATCCTATATATTATTACATTTTTACATTCTACGCAAGAATCTAGGCCGATTTTGTATACCATGTTCTATAGTACCTATGTTTAAGCATTTTTGACATGTTTGAATATTTATGTCAAAAATGACGTTTGCAAGCCTTAAAATAATTATGAATTTTTCTATAAAGAAGATATTCTTCTTCAATAATAAATAGGTTTAAATAATCTTCGTTTGTATAATTTAAGCGTCCAGGCATGATTATTAATAATGTTTAAATGGTAAGTGACAGCTTCATAGATTTTTTTAGCATTTGATTGTTTTTCAACGCCGTCATAGCCAACTAAGAGTAACTGAAGTTAATATCTGCAGCAAAATCGTCATATAAAAATAATAAATTGGCAATATTTCGAAAACTAAACATTTTTAGGATATACTACCTTATTTTTAATGCTAAATAAAAATTAATTATAACATTTGGGTGTTTCCATTTGAAAATCTAGACTTTTTGCATTTTATTCAATTTCAGTTTTAATCTTATTTTTTAAACACCCTGTTTTAACAGTTATCAAAATATTATAAAGAATCTATTAAAGCAGGTCCTTTATAACAAGGAACCCCACTTTAATTAAGGAAATAAGGCTACTTTATAAAAAAAATTGATAATTATTTTAAGGCCTGCAAACGTCAGTTTTGACATAAAAATTCATATATGTCAAAAACGCTAAGACATAGTATAGGATATGGCATATAAAATCTGCATAGAATCTTGCGTAGAATGCAAAAATGTAATAATATATAGGGTGTTCTATTTAAAATAAGCAAGTTGACACTTACTTCCGATGTAACTGTCATATTTTCAAAATTGTCCTATGTATAGTTTTCTATAATATATAGATCGAAGCTGTTCCCGGTGGGACACCCTGTATGTAATGCTATGGCGAGAATATATAAATAAATAATTATGGGGTTAATGAAAATTTTTTTTTAATGATTTATCTAAGTTATCTAAGCAAGGAAGTTCTCAAATAAAAGACCACAACTAAATAATTAAAATTTATAAAAGTTCATAGTAGCCCACCAATAAAACATAGTATTGAAAAAAATATTTTTTTTTAGTTATTAGTTAAAAATTTAAAATTCTTAAACTTTACTTCGCACATTTTAAGTTTATTAGTTTTGACAGCGTCCTAGATCTTATTAATAAATTTAAAAATAATCAGACTACTAAGATTTAAAAAAAAAATAAAACTGATTTAGCTGATTTCTTGATATTTATTTGAATAAAACTCCCAATCATCTCTTGATTAAAGTAGTCTCTTTACCAGATTAACAAATCTCCTTGATACAATCTTTCATGTATCTGTTAATTTTCATTATCGAATTTACTTTTCTTAATTAAAATCGTCGTTCTATAAAAATATTCTGCTTTGTCGAAAAAATATATAAATAATAAATTGGAAACGTGTATATTCTAACCAAGATAATGGAAAAAATATTTACTATTTGTAGATGAGGTTATCGATATTTTATATACCATATTACTAAAAAAAATTGTTTCTGATGCATAAATAGTTATTTAGATCTAAAATACGTCTAGAGTAATTTGTTACTATTATCTAATAAGTATGAACTAATTTTAATAGACTAAACTATAAATTGTTTTATTTACCCTAAAACTACTTTTTTAATTGAATAAAAGTAAATTAGGTCGTGTTTAATAACTTTTAGAAATTCATTTAAATATTTAAGGTATTAATATCAAATAAAATTACAATTCAAATGTTATTCTAGTAACCTTTTAAACTAAACAAATATAATGCCTTTATAATTATTGTAAAATTTAATATTAAATATAAATCAAATATTTATTTTTGTGCTGTGACTAATGAAATTGAAATAAATTACTAGATATAAATAGTTTCGTGATATACAGTGTGTCCACGGATTGACTCCCGAAGAGTGAAAAGTTTTTTATTTGTGGGTTTAAGAAAAAAAGTTATAATTCATAAAAACTCCTACTTGTGCTCAAACTACCCAAAAACACATTATTTTTTCAAATTTATATACCGGGTGTTCAGAATGTAGAAAAATATGAAAAAATCTAAGAACAAAGTACTCTTACTTACATTATTGCAAATAAATTAAAACATCTGTTTGTCTTTGTATTACAGTTTAAAACTTTATAGTATTGTCACGCCCAGATTTTAGGGTGTGACGAGGGACGTAAGGTAGCACGGAACCTTAGCGGCTATTAGTAAAACAAAGCGATTTTGAAAACAAATTTATTAAAATGATAAAAATGATTATTACCTGAAGGGTTTACAAGAAAATCAAAAATAATAAACAGTTTGGAATTAAACCTTTAAATTTTAAAATAAAATTCTACTTACATTAATTTGGGCTCATCGCTGGCGTTTGGGTGTCTTGAGGACCAACAAAATTTCACATTTTTAGACGTGGATATGTCACGGACCGGAGCACTAGTGCCCTCCGATATTTTTCTACCAACGATGTGTAGTTCCATCAAGTCAGCGATTGATCCCACTTTAGGGAGACAAAGGTCGTATACCTTATTTCTCCCGACTTGATGACACCACAATAATTGTTAGATCGGGATGTACGTATAACATTTCATAATTGCAACTTTTTAAGATTTGTTTAATAAACTTGGCGCCGGTTTCATGTTGCGTTGAATGGCCTGTGTTAAACGCAAATAATGATTAAAATATTAAAATGAAAAATATTGATTTATAAAATGTTCTTATGGTTCCCTATCGTGACACATCACCCGGTCTTAAAAGAGCTGGCCCCTAGCGATGGCAGAGAAATTATCGACAAACAGTTGTTTTAATTTAGGCAATCCCTGTATATTTAGGCAATGAGTATATTGGTATAGCGGCATATCTTTTTAACCACAACAACTTTTACTAATTACTTTTCATCGTATCTTTACACATAAAAGTACCTACTTTGTTCTTAGATTTTTTAACATTTTTCTACATTCTGAACACCCGGTATATAAATTTGAAAAACTGATGTGCTTTTGGGTAGTTTGAACATGAGCAGGAGTTTTTATGAGTCATAACTTTTTTTCTTAAACCCACAAATAACAAAGTTTTTCCTCTTCGGGAGTCAATCCGTGGACACACTGTATACAAGGTAATTCCTAAGTTGACTTCTTTTTTAGCTGTGTATAGAAGGCATTAAAATAAACAACATTTTCAAATACCTTTTTCAAAAAACTCAAAAATAGAGTACTTACACTCATTTATTACACTACGAATCAAATACGGTCCGGTCTAACTTGCCCGTTGAATAACATTAAGAAAACTTCTGGGTGTAGGATGCGCCCGCACGGGAAAGCATTCTGGGTATAATCGCGAAGCAGCAGCCGCACTTTGATAACACTCACCGTAAATTAGCACCATATCTACTAGTTTATTTTTTTTCAAATTTTACTGTTGTCACATGTCGCCAATTTAACATTAACTTGCTTCAGAAGAACACACCGCAGTAAATTGCCAAATAAATAACTGACTACCGACCCGTAAATTGCATGACTAATAAGACAAAAACAACATAAATTATAGCCTACGTTTTGATGACCAGGCCCGCACTTAGATTTTTTACTTCTGTATCTCGGCTATTTTTAAGTTTTTTGAAAAAAGGTATTTGAAAATGTTGTTTATTTTAATGCCTTCTATACACAGCTAAAAAAGAAGTATCAACTTAGGAATCACCCTGTATAAAATGTTTACTAAAACAAAAATTTAAAAGATTCAGAAAATAATTAACCGACTAAAATTCATCTAAATGTTTGATTTGTAATTCAGTTTCGGCAATATATTGAAAACTTTATTCACTAATTAAAATTTGGGATAAAGGTTCTTTTAGATTAAGGAAAATATTGTTAATAGTACATATTTAATTTACCACCACATATTGCTTATTTTAAAAACGGTAATTTTGTTGACAAGCGTCATTCAAACAGTAACCAAATAAAACTACACTCATCAGCAAAAAAAAACGGACAAGGAAAATTATTACCAACTTTAATATTAATTAACTTTTCTGATTTTAAAATATCTTTAATGAAATTTTCGAAAGATGGTAACAGCATGTATTAAGATTATTACCCGTTTTTCGATTTAAGAAAAATGTTGACATGTGTGATATTATACCGAGGGCAACAAATGATACTTTTTTTGCCTTACGTTCTTAACACCCTGTGGAAAAAGTGGGCAGTGCGATGATATTGCAGTGCATTTCATATGGAAGTCGCATGTTTTCTTAACATTTTGTTTTTTGATTCGTCCCAATAACTGTTCCTTTTAAAAAGATATAATCTTTTTAAAAAATCATTTTAATTTTTCCATTGTTAATGAAAAAAAAAATTAAATGTGATAAGTTGCCTATCAACTAGCGTTTTATTTCATTGTCAGTGTTAAGTTTAAGACATCGCCTAAACATGCACTCAGAAGTTGTTGCATGTGCTGTGGCACTAAGCGACGATGGCCGAAACATACGATATATCGCTAAGGTCTTGGGCGAGGCTAGCGTTTTCACACGGCACCATATATCGCGCGCCACAAATGGTCGCAATATTGCTTTTACACCAAATTATGTGTTTTCTAATAAGCCATTTTCACACACAAGCGATATTAGAGAACACATAATTTGGTGTAAAGCAATATTGCGACCATTTATCGCGCGCGATATATGGTGCCGTGTGAAAACGCTCTAAGAGTAACGTACAGGATGCGATCAGCCGCTTTCGACAAACTGGGGAGTACAGTTTGGATTTGTTTGACGACTAATGGCTGAAGATGGTAAACCGCGATCGCGTAGTCTTAAGTTTCCTCCCTGATCCTTGACGCCTAGAATACTCCCCAGTTTGTCGAAAGCGGCTGATTGCATCCTGTACGGTACTCTTAGCCTCACCCAAGACGTTAGCGATATATCGTATGTTTCGGCCATCGTTGTTTAGTGCCACAGCACGGGCAACAACTTCTGAGCGCATATTCGGGCAATATTTCAAGCTTGACACTGATAATGACATAAAACGCTAGTTGATAGGCAACTTATCACGTTTCATTTATTTTTTTCATTAACATTGGAAAAATTAAAATGATTTTTTAAAAAGATTATATCTTTTTACAAAGAACAGTTATTGGGACGAATCAAAAAACAAAATGTTAAGAAAACATGCGACTTCCATATGAAATGTACTGCAATATCATCGCACTGCCTACTTTTTCCACAGGGTGTTAAGAACGTAAGGCGAAAAAGTATCATTTGTTGCCCTCGGTATAATATCACACATGTCAACATTTTTCTTAAATCGAAAGTCGGGTAATAATCTTAATACATGCGGCTACCATCTTTCGAAAGTTTCATTAAAGATATTATAAAATCAGAAAAGTTAATTAATATCAATGTTGATAATAATTTTCCTTGTCCGTTTTTTTTTTGCTGATGAGTGTATGTCGCAAAATATTCGGTACAAAGTTTTTTTTATAATAAAGAGCAATATCGGGAAATTGAAAACTCAATGAAATGGTAGTGAATTGCCGTGTGATATTTCCGTCGGGGACTAATGCGTCTACTTTTTCACGAAACATAGTCTGAATGCCAATAATAAAACGTAGTGCTGGTGCTAGATTAATGCACTTTTACAAACTTCCCCAGTATAGAAACGTAGTGATAAAGCCTTGTAAAGCTGGCACCGTAGTTTCACACCTTCAACCCATTAATCCGAAAACAGGAATTAAATCTAAGTGTTACAAAGTGTGTGCAAATAATTACAGTTAGAAATTTTGATTACATGGTTACCTAACCCACTAGGTAGGTTAAAATAAAAGCATTTTATTAGAAATATATTTTAGTTCAATTCTAGTTTTTTTTAACAGAATACTCATCGTCATTATAAAGAGGTTTTTTGCATTTCCCAAGCTTCTGGTGTAAAATTTAACCTTTTAGCTTTAAATGTATTATGGTGTTGTGTTATGCTTTTCCAAAGTCGTTTTTGTTATACATAACCTCTTTATTGTGTGCATATAAATAGAAAATTGTAAAAAACCTCTTGAACTTCACCACTTCTTCGTTTTTCACTAATTTACATTTAAACACGTCATTTTATAAAAACATGATTATCATTACAAGTAGGTAAATTCATTCTTTATTTAAAAATATTCATATAAATATAAAACATCATTTTACGCATCATCAATTAAGAATATTTCATTTCCAAAATGTTTTTTCATCAGATATCAATGTTTTAACTAATTTTTCCCATTAATTCGACCAAGTAAAGGTACCTTATAATATAATCAATTTACTTGTTGTTTTCTTTATCGTTAGGTATTTTAATAACCTAACTTAATATTTCTTAAGTTTTTTACATTCTGATATAACTAAGAATGGCTGCCGGCCATATCTTAGAAACTAGTAATCGTACAGCATCCGGGTAATTTTTTTTATGATAAAAGTGCCCAAGAAAAAATACTGCAAATTATTTTCGAGTTTGTAAAATACCCGTAAGGGGCATACCAGCCAAGGTTAAAATGAGAATTTTCTTCGTGCCTTGACTAATTGAGAGGTATAAAAAATATTTGTATATTAATTGTTACATATTTCCTTACACTTTTTTTCCTACACAAATTTTCCTATCTAGTAAAATAAAGTGGTGGAGGGAATTCATTTTTTTCTAAAAATACGCCACGGTTACTCTGGTTTGGCGAAACCGATTTGAACAAATTTAGACTCTTTTAAGAGAGCTTTATTTACCCTATAAATTGCGCTTTTGTTTTTTTATCCTTGAGATTTTTCGTCGCCGCTAGATGGCGTTAACTGAAAAATAAGCAAATATTAAGCTTTTTCTTGAAAAAGTTAAATGCAATGATAAGTTTATTTTATCATGGTATAAGAGAAATAAATTCTTAACATTATGGTAAAATTATTCTATAGATAAAATTGAAACACCTTTAAAAAGAAAAAATTCGTATAATCTAATTAACTCCGGTTGTAAAAAGTTACAAATTTGTTTTTTTACCGAACAGGATTTATTTCTTTATGATACCATGATAAAACAAACTTATAATTACATTTAACTTTTTCGAAAAAAAGCTTAATATTTGTTTATATTTCAGTCAACGTCATCTAGCGGCGACGGCAAAACTCAAGGATAAGAAAACAAAGCGCAGTTTATAGGGTAAATAAAGCTCTTTTAAAGGAAACTAAGTTTGTTCAAACCGGTTATCCCAAACCGGACTAGCCGTGGCGTATTTTTGAAAAAAAATTAATCCCCCCCCCCCCCCCCCCAAAAAAAAAACAACTTTATTTTACTATATCGGAGAATTTGTGTAGAAAAAAAGTATTAGGAAATATGTGAGGATTACTACACAAATATTTTTTATACCTCTCAATTAGTCAAAACACGAAGAAAATCCTAATTTTAATCTTGGTCATGGCTGGTACACCACCTTGCGGGTAATTTACAAACTAGAAGATATTTTTCAACATTTTCTCTTGGGCACTTTTATTATAAAGAAATTTACCCGGATGATGCACGATTACTAGTATCTGAGATATAGCCTGCGAATTTTCTTAGTTGACCACCCGGTACACGTGTGCAAATTTCGAATTTAAATTTAAATGCCTTCTTAACAAAATAAAGAGAATAAAGGAAAACTTACAGTTTGTTAAACATGTCTCAGATATTTTTAAAGAGCGTAACAGAAAAATAATTGTATATGAATATAGGCATTTTGTTTGTTCAGCATAGACCTTTATATTTGTTTTATGTAATTTTAGTCGTAATGAATTAACTGATTTAATTTATTTAAATGCCCTAAAGTGAAAAATAGTTTTTAAAATAAGGAATTGTTTTATTTTTACTTGGCTGTAATTTAAAATATTACACCAGAAAAACGAATGATATACCGGGTGTTGCATCGTCGAGCGGGACATAGGAAATCCCATGTAATTTTAAATGGGGTCAATTATTGGCTTCCCTAATTATTTTAGAGAAAAATTTTATTTAGGTTTATTAAAGAGCACTCAAACCACATTCAAAAGAATAACTTTAGATATTTTTGATGAGCCCGTTTACGGGTTATCGCCGATTTCTTTTTAACTATTTCTCCTTTTTATGGCCCCGTATTTGCGGGCACCAGTCAAGGTAAAAGATGACTGTCAAATAAAGTTGTCATTTTGAAATGTGTGCTTTATTGTTATAAAAACTCGTACATCGAAAATATTAGCCATGAATTACACTTTTGAAAAAAAAATATTGATGATTAAATGGTATTATCAAGGAAATAGTTATCAAAATGTGTCAGACATGTTTGTTGCTCTGTATCCGAATAGACCGATACCTGCAAAATCTACAGTCGAAAGGACTATCAAGAAATTTGAGACGAAAGGCACTGTAATAAATAACTGCAGATGTGAAGAAAGGCAGGAACAAAGAAGAGATGCAAGAAATGATAGGGACTTGCGAGTTTTATTGTGCGTGGAAGAAAATGATGGGAACATCAGCGCAAGGAAACTTGAGGATGATATAGGATTAGATCACACCACAGCGTTACGAGCTTTGAAACGACATAAATATTATTCATAAAAATATGAAAAGCACCAAGAACTAAGAGATAGGGACGAAATACGACGACAGGAGTTTTGTTTTGGTATGATTGAAAGAGCAAACATGAATAGGGAATTTTTAAAAAACATTTGTTTCACTGACGATTGCACATTTACCTTAAACAACGAACCCAATGTTCTAAATTATTTATATTGGAGCAAAGAAAACCAACACAGGTGTGTCGAAACAAGGACGTAATATCCACAAAAAGTTAATGTTTGGACTGGGATTTTCGGAGAAAATATTATCGGGCCATTATTTATTACACGAAATTTAAATGCAGAATATTTTTTGGAACTACTTGAAGATCATATTTTACCTACTTTACATGATGCCGCCAGGGAAAATCAGGAAGATTGGTACCAAATGGATGGCTGCCCGGCACATAGTACCCTGGCTGTCCGGGAATATTTAACCGTGCTTTTAATGGAAATGTTATTGGCTTAAATCATACAGTAAATTGGCCAGCCAGGTCTCCTGATTTATCGCCAAATGATTTCTTTCTCTGGGGCCATTTAAAAAACAGGATATACAAAGATAAAAAATACCCAAATCTAGACGAGTTAAAAAATGCTATTTCTGCCGAATGCAATAGAATGTAAGAAGAAAATTTTATGATCGCCTCGGTTATTGTCTAGCAGTCAATGGAGGAATATTTGAACATCTTCTTAAATCCTAAAGTTCTAACAATTTAATAGTACCTACCTATTAATTAGTAAAATATTAAAACATTTAAAATGTCATAATCAACCTTGTAATTGGATACTTTATTTTAGTTTTATTCAGATTAATTTGTACTCATAAATACACCTTTAATATTTTCGATATACGAGTTTTTATAACAATAAAGCACACATTTCAAAATGACAACTTTATTTGACAGTCACCTTGACTGGTGCCCGCAAATACGGGGCCATAAAAAGGAAAAATAGTTAAAAAGAAATCGGCGATAACCCGTAAACGGGCTCATCAAAAATATCTAAAGTTATTCTCTTGAATGTGGGTTTTAGTGCTCTTTAATAAACCTAAATAGAATTTTTCTCTAAAATAATTAGGGAAGCCAATAATTGACCCCATTTAAAATTACATGGGATTTCCTATGTCCCGCTCGACGATGCAACACCCGGTATAATTATTATGTTGGGAACATCTTAAGAGAAACCATTTTTGGAAATTAAAAAATAGTTCATCGTTTTATTTAAGGGTACGATTTGCCTTTTGTTAATGCCATCTTTCCGATTAAATGTCAATTTATGCTTGTCAAGTGCTCTTAAAGTTAAAATAAGGCGTAATTTTCTAGAAAATATATTTTTAGGTGTTAATAAATTTTTATAAACTACAGAAACAATCGACTATTAATTAAATGATTTATACAAATTTCTAATATAATCTTATAACCAATTAACTTGTGAAAATTGGTATACTAGTACAATTCATTTTGAGGATTTCTCCTTTATTACCATACCACACAAATAGCATATTGTACATATTCTATGCCGCTATACCCGTATGCTAGACATCGTTTTCATTATATAAATTGGAATGGTCCCTCTGTTGAGAGTTTTCGATTCCATATTCAACATTTACATAACTTCCATGGTATTACTTTAATGGAAAAGATCAAGGCCGTTTCCATTTTTATAACGAAAACTCACCAAATTAGATGTAAATTGATACCCCAATTTTTTCCCTAACTCTGACTAAACCGACCTTTCAAGCACTGTCTCTTTTTATCTCTTAGCTCTTGCTCACTCTTGTGCACTCTTTCTTTTCTTTTTCATTTGTTATACACCGTCACATGTTTTTCACCAATTCCACATAACGAATTTGGTTTATTTTTAACATTGTTTTTAAATTTTTTATATACATACTTATGTTACAGCCCTTTGGAATTGCTGTTAACCGTAGGAATACCAAAGGTTATACAATTCTACGCAGTCTTGCATAGAAATGATTTATTTACAGCAACACAGTCTTCTAAAACACTCAGTAAATGGAGAATTTATATGTCGCCTGACTAATTTATAACTGCACTTCGTATATGTCTATTCTCAAATTTAAAAAATACTATTGTTCAAATAATACAGTCCTAATAAGGTCGTGGAAGTTTATTCACATCTACAATACAATAAACAATACAAGTGTTCAAGACAAATTAAACTTATTCATCCCTTTAAACGGAAGGTGGTTTGTTATCAAGCATATTCAAGTTTTATTCTGTATAATCTAATTTTATTGAATTCTGAAAGCCTTCTATTAAACTAAAAACTTAAAAGACAATTTGGGAAGCTTATAAAAGCCTACAAAATAAATATAAAAGAGCTTATAAAAAGCTATCATGCTTATAAGCTTTACCTTTATTATTCAATATATTTATCAAAATGAAGCGGAAATTTGAAAAATTAAACTGCTTTATTAGGCAAATTATTATTTTGATAACAATTGTGTATTCCTTAATAGTACATTTTGATTAAAAAATATTTTTCCTTTCCTCCGATTGGTAAAAAATATTTTTAAAATACGAAACGTATCAAACGTATTAGTTTAAAATTTATTTTCCTGATTGTTTCCTCAATTTTTCATCCAACTTTCTTATGATTGACAGAGAAAAAGTTTAAAATGATAAATGTCTGGCTGCTTTCAAAAACAAAATATTAAGTCTAAAGTTTATAGGAGCAAAGTATAGCATCGCTCTTAAATTATTTATTCCAAGTGGAAAATTTTTAGTATCTTATAACATCTGGGGCTTAGTTATTGTTTAAAGTTTTATAATAATTACGTTTTTACCTGACTGCAATCTCCTAAATCAAAATTTAATGAAATTTAACAGGGGACGGTGTTGCTTAATAAGTTTTATTTAAATAAATTATGGTTCCTTATAGTGTGACAAAATTAAATTATTTCTCGGAGTTGAGTCGTTAATTGTTTAGGCTTTACTTAAAACTATATTTGAAGGAACAATTTTTAAATAAATTGACACAGTAGATATAAGGGATCTGTTTAAAGGTAAAAAAATTATAAATGAAAATATCAGCATTTGTAAACCAACCAATGGTAATAAATAACAAACGGTTAATAAAATGTACTACCTTGTTATATTTAAAACTTAAATTGATTATCCTGTCCGCTTTATTTGCGATATACCGGGTGTCCCACTAAGAATGGCTCTCGGCCGTATCTCGGAAACTACTGGACATAGAAACTCAGGAAAAAAAAAATTATAACTAAAGTGGTCATGAGAAAATCCGGGAAATAATTTTTAAGTTCCGCATTTTGCCGCAAGAGGGCGTAATTGAAAAGTAAATTTTAAAACTTTACATATCTCCGAAAATTCCACATTAAGGTATATCTTTGATAACACCATTGAAAAGCTTGGACAATTAGGCATCATGTTGGTCTTATGCTCATTGGCGTACCGACTTTAATAAAAGGGGCGGAAGCGGTTGAATGTGAAATCATTTAAATCGCTGTAACTTATAAACGACTTATCCGATTTTAGCAAACTAAATACTGTTTAGAAGAGAAATGTATGCACTTTTACCAATCGTATTTAGTTCTCCACAATAGTTCTCAAAAAAAATGCTAGAGGGCGCAATTTGTAATAATAACACATATTTTGATTTTACTTCGAAAAAATAAATCATACGGTATAATTATGATACCATAATCAAAAAGTAGCTTAAATTTGCTAGAACAAATATTAAAACCGCAGCTCGCTATCTCCGTTCGTTTCAGCGTTATCGCCAATAGAATAATTTTTAAAAGTAAGCGATTATATATTTTTTAGAAAAAAAGTGGGACGCCACTGATATTTTTTCATGTGGATATTATTTCTGATTAGCCTGGTCAATTCTGCATAAAAATGATTTCTTGCGTTTTTCTCCTCAGGCCCACCGTTCTTAAATAAAATAAATTAGCTCTACTACTTATTATTATCATTATTAACATTAATTATGAAAAATTTAGTTTTATAAAAATTGTTGGAAATGACCACCTTTACTTCCGCCTGTCTAATTTAATTTAATTATTTTAATTAAGAACGGTGTGCTGAGGAGAAAAACGCAGGAGGCCATTTTTATGTAGAATTGACCAGGCTAATCAGAAATAATATCCACATGAAAAAATATCAGTGGCGTCCCACTTTTTTTCTAAAAAATATATAATCGCTTACTTTTAAAAATTATTCTATTGGCGATAACGCTGAAACGAACGGAGATATCGAGCTGCGGTTTTAATATTTGTTCTAGCAAATTTAATCTACTTTTCGATTATGGTATCATAATTATACCGTATGATTTATTTTTTCGGAGTAAAATCAAAATATGTGTTATTATTACAAATTGCGCCCCTAGCGTTTTTTTTGAGAACTATTATGGACAACTAAATACGATTGGTGAAAGTGCATACATTTCTCTTCCAAACAGCCTTTAGTTTGCTAAAAATCGGATAAGTTGTTTATAAGTTACAGCGATTTAAATGATTACACATTCAACCGCTTCCCCCCCTTTTATTAAAGTCGGTACGCCAATGAGCATAAGACCAAAATGATCCATAATTGTTCAAGCTTTTCAATGGTGTTATCAAAGATATACCTTAATGTGGAATTTTCGGAGATATGTAGAATTTTAAAATTTACTTTTCAATTACTCGCTCTTACGGCAAAATGCGGAACTCTCTCTCAAGCTTACCAGTTGAAACGTAGTGATTCTAAACAAATAAAGACAATGCAAGTCCAAAACTCTACTGCCGTTCAAGAAACGTCATTGTCTCCAACCTTTAAACAGAAACATTTCTTTAGTTCAAAACTGTAGGTAATTGCTACTCAAGGACGGGTATTTAGTCTCTTTTTAAATAACGCGAAAAGGATAACATTTCAAAATTACAAAAATGAAATAACGAACGCATCACTAGACTTAATTCTTAAGATTAAAAAAATAAATAAATACTTTAAAGTGATCCTCAATACTTGTCTGGTGTTTTTTTAAATTTTGTTTGATATTTTCAGAGTTTTGAATAATCCTTTGTAGGTTGATCTCTTATGTCTCTGATAAAAAAGCAATTCCAAAGGGTTAAAATAGGCTAATGGACTGAATTGAAGTCTAAATGTTGACAGCACTTGTCGGTGACGTTCCAGGTGTCGTGCAGTTCGTGTCCAGTCGCTCCTGCAGCGGTTGTGACCACATTGCCAGGCTCCAGGATAATCCGGCAAAGTTCTCAACCTGAAGCATCTGCCGCCCCCTGTTGCGGTGCAAGCTGTGTTCACCACGGGGGGGCGGCTCACCCATCAACTTCTCTCAGACAGCTAAGAGACCATGACGGTGGAGGCATAGCGGGCATAGCGGCTGATTCACTTAGAATCAACGGCGCTATGCGCAATTTTCGCCAGGTATGACAGAAGCGCAACGTCGAAACCCCTCCTAATATCCCCTTTCAAAATTTTAGGCAATCGCAGGGAAACACCTTTTTGGTTAGAAGTTGTGATGAGAGTTTCTTTACCACGGTAGATTAACTAGCGGAATACTATAATTAAAATCTCGATTGCATGTGTTGACAGAAAGGCCACTTTATATTTTCATCATCGCATAGTATCCCACTAGCTTATCTACTGACTATTCCATAATTTTGGCAAATATTACATTAGGTATGTTTTTTTTAATTGGTCTTTATGCGCTCCCTTTATAATAAAATAGAGTTTAAGTGTGTATCGTGAAAAATAAAAAATATTTTTTAAGATGTTATTTATAGCTTAATATTCAAATGGCCTACATAATATCTTTAATTATTTTATAAATATAATTATAAGTCCTGATTTTAAATGTACGATCTGTAATAACCCTTAATAATGGAAGTGGTAAAGAACCCGTAACCAGGACACTTAAGAAGGAACACCTAATGTTAAATTCCAACTTTTAACAGGTTTTTAAAATGTAATATGGAAAAATTTTTAACATATCCTAAAATCAATCAGTCAATATTTAAAAAAATAATTTCTAGTAATATATTTGTAAGTTTCTTTAATAAGTAAGCCTTTAGCTTTAAAGATGCAGAAACCCACTCCACAGCAATTCAAAAACGTAAAATCATATGTTTTCGCATGCTACAACATACATTTGTACCAAACTTGTCGAATCATTGGGTTATTTAACATTAAGTTGGACCTTAAACGTTACACCAATAGTTACGTCATTTGTAATAAATTCACGACCATTCTACACTAACTATTTAGTGATTGTGACTATAATTTTTTGTGCTTTAATGATTTGGTACATCTTTTTTTAATTTTTTGTTATTACGAACAAATAATCGTCTGGGACATATTATTTATGTCATCATTAGTTTTTCATTTCAATATACAGCGTGATCAGTTAAGGGTACGGAGCGGCCATATCTCGGAAACTACTGGGCATAGAAATTCAGGAAAAAAAAATGATAATTAAAGTGGCAATGAGAAAATCCTGGAAATGATTTTTAAGTTTACATATCTCCGAAAATTCCACATTCCACATCTTTGATAACACCAATAAAAAGCTTGGACAATTATCCATCATTTTGGTCTTATGCTCATTGGCGTACCGACTTTAATAAGAGGGGGGGAAGCTGTTGAAAGTGTTATCATTTAATTCGCTGTAACTTATAAACGACTTATCCGATTTTAGCAAACTAAAGACTGGTTGGAAGAGAAATATATGCACTTTCACCAGTCGTATTTAGTAGTTGTCCATAATAAAATATATAAAAAAATCGTCAATATCTTTAAAGGTATTAAATTTAGAAATATGATATTTACAAAATAGGCGTAGAATTTTATGGGGAATCAGAAAATAATAGAATATATAGGGTATTCCATTTAAAACAACCCACGTTATATTCGCCACGTTTTTTGGGCTACTCCGTATATTCCAGCATAATTTTAAAATGTGCACCTCAATAGTCTCTACAACTTTTGTATTTCGAATTTTAATCCAATTCTTAAGATAAAGGCGAAAATAAACTTACTCTATCGTTGACTTAACCTGTACAATTTATTTTCTATACTGGGACGTAGATACATTCAAGAGGAAAATATACATACGCATAAGTTAATGTTTTATAGTTTAATTTAAACTGCTAGTATTTGTTTCATTCAAAATAATTTTACTAGGTACCAGTTAAATTATATATGGCGTAATTATATATCGGCTGATTCCGAGTTTGCATTAGAACCTTTGAGGAAACTACTAAAAATATTTTTTTGAAAATCTTTAAGTTGGCTTATCGATATGCTCTTTTAAACCAAAATATCAGCATGTTTCTGTCACTTCCGGTTATACCGGAAGTAGCTTCAACTTTCATTTTTGAAATACAATATAGCATTTTTATTTTTGGTTTTTGCATTAAATTTTAATTAAATTTTATGGAACACGTTTTTGACCTAAGTCTACCAATATCTGACATATCTGCACATTTTGTAATTATTTCGTAAATGCATAGCGATGAAATTATCCGTATATATTTTTGACCTTAGCTCCTGGACTAAAATTTTTGTTATTGTTTAGTTAAAGAATCAACAAATCCCTTGGCCTAAAATATACAGGGAGATCACAATTAAGGGCTCATTGTAAAAAACTTTAAACATTAAATAATTTCTTACTTTAAATAGAACACCCTGTATATTTTTATTGTAAATGATGATTAATTAACTACTCCTTAAAATTGCTATAACCTTTTCTATACCCTATATCATTGCGTCGCATCTTAGAATAAAAAGTTTTTTTTTAAAAAACAATTTTTTCAAGCTTGACATGAAAACAAACTTACATGGATACTCCATAGTGATATTTATATATATTTTATGCCAAGTTTAATTGTTTTTTAAGATTTGTTGATTCTTTAACAATACAATAACAAAAAAAATTTAGTCCAGGAGCTAAGGTAAAAAATATATACGGATAATTTCAACGCTAGGCATTTACAAAATCTGCAGATATCTCAGATTAGTAGACTAGAAACGTGTTCCATAAAATTTAATTAAAAATTAATGCAAAAACCAAAAACGTATTATAAAAAATGCTATATTGTTTTTAAAAAATTAAACTTGAAGCTACTTCAGGTATAACCGGAAGTGACAGAAACATGTTAATATTTTAGTTGAGAGCGCATATCAATAAACTTAAACCTACAGATTTTCAAAAAAATATTTTCAGTAGTTTCTTTAAAAGTTCTAATGCAAGCTCGCCGTGAATTACCCCGTATATATACCGGGTCCGCAAACGTGGCGGGGATGGAAGATTAAATCATTATCGAGGAGCTTATCAAAAATACTAAACCAGCATAAGGTATCGACTTAAAAGCGGCATATTTTAAAAATATTTTACATTATACAGGGTGGCTCAATAAAGAGTGGCGGACTAAACTTATACCCTTAAACTTATAACCGTTATCATATGTCTAAATTCAATTGTTTTTGAGTAATTGACGTTTAAAATATGGCATTTTTTGACTTTGACAGGCTGTAACATTGGAACGGTTCATCTTAGAGAAAAATGGTTTTCACCTCCCCATCTTAGTTTTTTATTCTCTATCCAAGGAAACCAACTTCCGATTTACTTTGTTAAACCGTTAAAACCGTTTTTTTGGTTTAACATGGTAAATCGGAGGTTGGTTTTCTTGGATAGAGAATGAAAAACTAAGAAGGGAGGTGAAAACCATTTTTCTCTAAAATGCGCCGTTCCAATGTTACAGCCTGTCAAAGTCAAAAAATGCCATATTTTAAACGTCAATATCTCGAAAACAATTGAATTTCGACATATGATATTTTATACAAAATATACGTGGAATTGTATAGGGAATTAGAAAATAATATAATATATAGGGTGTTCCATTTAAAAAAATGCAAGTTTAGTCCGCCACACTTTTTTCAGCCACCCTGTATAATGTAAAATATTTTTAAAATATGCCGCTTTTAAGTCGATACCTTATGCTGGTTTAGTATTTTTGATAAGCTCCTCGATAATGATTTAATCTTCCATCCCCGCCACGTTGGCGGACCCGGTATACATATACAAGATGGTATTCTTAGTTTTTACAGCCATAATTTTGCATTATAGCATTTCCCTCCTGATTATATTCTTTATTCTGGGAGCAGTATATTCATAAATTAATTTATAACTAATAAAATAAGCCTTTTACTTAAAGAATAACCTGAAGATATTTTTAAACTGTTATTTTTCATGCAATAAAACCCATATAACAACGCCTTTATCAGCAGAAAATTCAGTTTCCTTGTTACCCCTATCTAGAGTCTTTAACTTTACAGCGAGATATAACCCTTAAATATTATTATCCTCTACTGATTCTTGAAGCCTAAAGTATATTTATTAAAATTTTTAAGAGTGAAGCTGTGTAAACCTCTCTTGAAACCCCATAAAGAAATGATGTAGCCTTTCACATTTTTATAAAACATAAAAGAAATATTAAGATTATATTTACTGTCAAAAATAATAAATCAAATATTTTAAGTAATGCTTTAACGAAACAATTATTATGTACGTGATATTTACGTTCGTCCATAGAACGTACGTAAAATCAATTTTAGAAACGAAAGACGTAAAAAGGACGTCCAAATTTTGACCAGGTGGACGTACTATGTACGTCTTTGTTGGAAAAGTACGTACAATGGACGTAAATTATGTACTGTAGTGAACTAAAATACATACTGTGAACATAAGTACGTACAATGGACGTACCCATGAATAAATAAAAATATTTGAGTATTAATACCGGATATATAATTATATATGACAACTAACAAACACAAATACATAATTTTAAATAATAGTTCGTCTACTATCTGTAGTACAAATAAGTGGGATATATTAAAATGCTCCAATAGTAAAAAGGACTTTGCAGAAATAAGAGTTTGAAAATAAGTTTTCATCATTGAGGTTAGACAAAAAAAAGATAAACAATTAAAATGAGCTACCTCATAGACAACAATGACGAAATTTTGTTTATCAATTCGTTCTGCTTAAAATAAATACCAAATTTAATGTACGTTATATTATCTGTCTCTCTCTCTCTCTCTTATATACCGGATGTCCCATTACGAATGGTCACCGGCCGTATCTTGGGAACTACTGGGCATAGAAACTCAGTGAAAACAACCGAATTAAAGTGGCTAAGAGAAAATACTTGAAATAATTTTTAAGTTTCGCATTTTGCCGCAAGAGGGCAAAATTGAAAATTAAATATTGAAATTCTAAATTTCTCCAAAAATTCCTACATTAAGGTATATCTTTGGTAACGTCATTAGAAAGCTTAGACAATTTTGAATCATTTTGGTTCAGGGCTCATTGGCGTACAGACCTTGGTAAGAGTGGGGGAAGCTATTGAAAGTGTAATCATTTAATTTACTGTAACTTCTAAACTACTTACCCGATTTTAGTAAACTTAAGCTTGTTTGGAAGAGAAAGGGAAGTACTTTTGATTATCATATTCATTGGTACACGATAGTTCCTAATAAAATAGCTAGAGAGCGTAATTTGTGATAGTAACAGTTTTTTTGATTTTATCCCGAAAACTCAAATCATACAGTATAACTATGACATCATAGTAGGAAAAGAAATTAAATTTGCAAGGAAAAATGTGAAAACCGCAGTCCGGTATCTTTGTTTGCTTCGGAGTTATTTAGATATAATAATAACAGTTTTTTTGATTTCATACCGAAAACTTAAATCATACGGTATAATTAGAACATCATAATCGGAAAGTATATTAAATTTGCAAGAAAAACTGTGAAGACCCTAGTTTAATATCTTCTTTCGTTTCAGAGTTATTGCCAAAAGAATCAGTTGTACCTATTTAATTGAAGAAGTGATTGTTTTTACAGTTTCGTTGTCAAGCAATCCACGACAAAACATTATTTTTAAAATAAAATAGTAGAATTTAGTGTCCGTTAAAATATATAAAGAAAAGAATCTTAGCGTCAAGCGGACAGAGTAGTGCGTCTATCTTTTGCATTAAAGTACACAGGGACTCCAAAGGTAATGGAATCCCTGGGGCACAGGTAGACAATGACAGGCTGTTTCGTTATTGTTAGAACTCATCAGAAAGCCATAACCCGTAAGCGACCCCCAGTACAGCGAGCCTGTTCTTTCAAGGCGTTTTTAAGAAATAAAAACGCGATGAAAACCCAGTCACGCCATCAGAAGGAATCAACTCAATGCAAAAGATAGCCATCTAACGTGAAAACGTAGAAATATAAATAAATCCAAATAAATCAAGCACGGAACGGCCACTTCACCAGTATAGGAAACTGGACTTCACTTCATTTATTTAGATTAATTTATATTTCTACGTTTTCACGTTAAATGGCTATCTTTTGCGTTGAGTTGATTCCTTCTGATGGCGTTACTGGGTTTTCATCGCGTTTTTATTTCTTAAAAACGCCTTGAAAGAACAGGCTCGCTGTACTGGGAGTCGCTTACGGGTTATGGCTTTCTGATGAGTTCTAACAAGAACGAAACAGCCTGTCATTGTCTACCTGTGCCCCAGTGATTCCATTACCTTTGGCGTCCCTGTGTACCTTAATGCAAAAGATAGACGCACTACTCTGTCCGCTTGGCGCTAAGCTTCTTTTCTTTATTATTTTTAAACTTTATGATTGTGCAAGTGTGTTACTCGTTATTTCATGGCCCAAAAACTACTTTAGAATTAATGATATAATTAGGGAAAATTTAAAATTTAGGGATAATTCTAATATGGTGTTTTAAAAAATAGATCGAGATAGCCGTGAAACAAAATCAACCCCTGTCAAAATTAAAGCAGTTGGCAACTATTTCAATTTATTTATCTCCATGGAAACCTGCCAATTTTGTTTTATAGCTATCTTGATAAGTTTTTTAAACACCATATTCGAATTATGTCTAAATTAGAAGTATTCGATGATTATATGATTAATAAATAGTTGTTGGGCCATAATAATAATGAGTGACAAACTTATCTGATTGTTAAAGTTAAAAATATTTTTTTGTCGTGGAATGCTTGATAACAACTATGAAAACAATTTCATCTTCAATTAAAGTGTTAAAAATGATTCTTTTGGCAATAACTCTAAAACGAAAAAAAATATTGAACTACGGTCTATACATTTTTTCTTGCAAATTTAATCTACTTTCCGATTATGATGTCATATTTATACCGTATGATTTGAATTTTTGGGATAAAAAAAACTGTTACTATCACAAATTACGCTCTCTAGCTATTTTATTAGGAACTATCGTGTACCAATGAATATGATAATCAAAAGTAGGACTTCCCTTTCTCTTCCAAACAAGCTTAAGTTTACTAAAATCGGATAAGTCGTTTAGAAGTTACAGTAAATTAAATGATTACACTTTCAATAGCTTTCCCCGCTCTTATCAAGGTCGGTACGCCAATGCTCTAAACCAAAATGATGCAGAATTGTCTAAGCTTTCTAATGATGTCACCAAAGGAATAACTTAATTTGGGAATTTACCGAGATATTTAAAATTTCAATATTTAATTCTCAATTGTGCCCTCTTGCGGCAAAATGCGTAACTTAAAAATTATTTTCTCTAAGCCACTTTAATTACAATTTTTTTTCACTGAGTTTCTATGCCTAGTAGTTTCCGAGATACGGCCGGTGGCCATCCATAATGGGACACCTGGTATATTATCTCTATATTATTATTGTTGCATATCTACGCCACAAATCTCACGATTTTATCAAACTTATTATTACCTATATAAAATGTGCACGTCACTGGTAAACTCATAGTTAATGAAATATTCCAAAGCAATATGTGGGTCAATGTACACACGCTATATCACTTCTACTTGCACGATTTCTGGTAACTATTCGTAAATTAAGTTACTTTATACCTCCTAAAACAATTCATCTCTGTAATGGCCAATAATAATTATGGTTGTAATGGATAATTTAAATTCAAACGGGACGATTTACTTTGTTTAAATAAGTTTTGACTTGATTTAAGCGGTCGAAAAAACTTGGCATTGTATCAAACCAATATTTTCTTCAGTATGTTGCGTTAGGGTTATTCAGTTATTTTATTAAAATACAGGGCGTTACTAAATGGTGTGAACTTATTTAAATGGGTAATTCATTTACCAATTTTGAGTTAAATAGTGAATACAAGCGTTTAATATTTTTTTCGAAAAAATAAGTTTAACACCCTGTATATATATATAAAAAAAATGTTTTTAGTTTATTAATTTAAAACGCGTCAAGGGATCACTCATTAAAATACGTTGATATCATTAAGTAGATGCGAACGCGCTTAAATTTCCCCCGTTAAATTGCGGTTTTTTAGAACCGAATTTTAAAAAAACTAAGCAAAATTTTGAATTTCCGTTTTTACCCTTCTTTGTGGACGTGGAAAAAGTTATTTTCATGTAGAAAAAATAATCCACGAAAAAGATATAAGCCATTGAAAATCCGATAAAAAATTACTAAATTTCAATGTATTGTAAAATATATTGAGAATTAATTTTTTTGAATAAAAATAACTTTCTTTGGAGAATGCTCCAATTTCTGTAAAGTCCAAATTTAAAAAGTTTTTAATTATCCGTCAACAAACATGGACAGGATTCGGTTCAAGAGATGTAACTTTGGAGAAGAATTTAGAAATATTGCTCGCATCGACGCATTCGACCGTGGCGACCCGGGTTCGATTCACGGAGTACAATAAAAAAAAGTATGTCCGAAATTCAGTGGATTTAAGAATGCAGGGAAGAGTGTAAAATGTATCATCTACCAACCCACTCCATTTAGCCTGGTAACCAGGCCGGATGAGATCGGACATCTCGTGGGGTGCGAATGAAGATACACACTCCCCAATCGGTAGGTCATGCAAGGGCAAGAAACCAAGAGTTGATAGCCCTTGGGGGGTGTCGCATGACCGAGGATCGTGGTTCAAAACCTACGTTAAGCTGGAGGTCCCCTCGGAAATTACCCTGGCAGCGAACGACGAGGAAAAAAACCTAATTCGAAAGAAATTCGCAAAAGGTATAAAAAAATATATGCTCTAAAATTATTTCTAAATATACAGAATGGTCCAGAAAAGTAGGACAATAAATATATACTTTTTTAAATGGAAGACCCTATATATTTTAGCATTTTTTGTTTTCGCACAAAATTATCTATATGACGCCATATTTAGTTTTTTAGTTTTAAATTCTTAAAACTTTGAAAAAACATGATATTAAAAAATTACCTGTATTTCTCAATATTAGTATCGAAAATTGAAAATTTCTTGTAACCTCTTAAGTTAAGGGAAAGAAAAACTGTTTCAAATCTTCAAGTACCTAAACTTTTATACAGGATATTTTCTGTAATAACTAAGATTATCACTTTATTTTAATATGACATTATATTAAATTAGGTACATTTATTTTGACCTAGCTGGTCATGGCTAACGAGGAAAATAAAAACTATAGTTTTTTTTCACGAAAATTTAAATAAAAATCGAAATATTGACAAATCTAGTAAATTTAGGAATAGGTAGGATTTAACAATCATAAAAGATGCTTACAATATCTCTCAGACGAGCCTAATAAATATAGGGTGTTTCATTTCAAAAAACAAATTTATTGTATTTTAAAATTTTCTATATTTGGATGTCAACAAAAAACACATTGTACAAAATTTTAAGTACTTAAAGATTTGAGACAGTTTTTTTCCTAAACTTAAGAGCTTACACGAAATTTTCGATACTCTAATTGACAAATACAGGTAATTTTGTACTATCATGTTTTTTCTAATATTTTAAGAATTTTGCATTTTGTTTGGCAACGTTGAAAAATTTAAAAAACTAACTATGACGTAATATTGATAATTTGGTGAGGAAACAAAAAATGCTGAAATATATGTGTTCTATTTAAAAAAATTATATTTTTATTGTCCCACTTTTCTGGACCATCCTCTATACTTAAAAATAATTTTAGAACTTATATTTTTTCATACCACATAACTTTTATTAAAACTTTTTTTGATATTTTTAATAGTAGAGACGGTATATTACTTTGTCACACAAATGGGTCATTCTGTATAACCAAAAAAGGGATCGAGCGAGTGCACTAGGTCAAAACTAGATTTGGAAAAAGACAGATGAAATAATATTCTTAAAAAGAATGACTTATGTAACACGATAATATATTAAACGGCATCGGCAGTAGAGCTTTGTACTTGTATTGTCTTTATCTGATTTGAAAAACAACGTTTCAACTAGTAAGTATCTCAAGTCGTCTTCAGGTTAATACTAAATAGGTATATTAACGACAGCTCTATTTATACTAGCTAGGTGCAGAGACGCATAAATAGTGGGCGGAGTCAGGCGGTTAACTCTTACGTGTTCTATTTATACTAGCTAGGTGTAAAGATACTTTAAGAAGTTACCTGACGAAGACGAAATCAACAAGCCAAAAAGACAAGAAAAATTGTGTCTACCAGATACCCTGCGAGTGCGGCCAATCTTATATTGGTGAGACACTAAGACCATTCGAAGTAAGGATTAAAGAACATAAGAACAACACTCATCGGGTATGGGCGGGCATGACTCATATAGTTATGAGTCATTACACCTAGCTAGTATAAATCGAACACGTAAGAGTTAAACGCATGACTCCGCATACTAGTTATGCTTTACTGCACCAAGCTAGTATAAATAGAGCTGTAGTTACACACTTATTTAGTATTCACCTGAAGACTACTGGAGACATTTACCAGTTGAATAGTTGTGATTCAAAACAAATAAAGACAATGCAAATTTTACTGCCTTGCAAGAAACGTCATTGTCTCCAACCTTCAAGCAGACACGATAATATATTTCGCGAAATTGACAATGCATAAAATGAATCCTCCAAGAGAACTTTGCAAACACTGTTAAGTTATTTCTCTACGAAAGGTTGAATACATTTTAGAGCTTAAAATAAAGTTCACACTTCTAGTTTATAGTGTACAGACTCAAGATTTTTACATTACGTTAACATTGCATGAAACTTAACAATTTCAACATGTATACCTAATAAAATAACATTAAAGTGATCACTTTTTAGTAAACTCTGTTTTTTAAATTTTAAAACATGTGCTGGCGTTACTTTGTTTCTTTAAAGAAATATTAGGCAAAAGAAAATTTATACAGGGTGATACCTAAGTTGATACTTCTTTTTTAGCTGTGTATAGGAGGCATTAAAGTAAACAACATTTTTAAATACCTTTTTTTTTAAAATTCAAAAATAAGGTACTTACCTTCATTTTTTATACTATGGATCAAATACGGTTCTGCCTAACTTGCCCGTTGAATAACATTAATAAAACTTCTAGGTGTAGGATGAGTCCGCAAGGGAAAGCGTTCTGCGTATAATCTTGAAGCAGTAGCCGCACTTTGACGACACTAACCGTAAATTAGCACCATATCTACTAGTTCATTGTTTTCAAATTTTACCATTTTCACGTGTCACCAATTTAAAATTAACTTGCTTCAAAAAAACACACCGCAGCGTATTGCCAAATAACTCACCACCGACCCGTAAATTGCATGACTAATAAGAGATAAGACAAGCAGCATGAAGTATAGCAGGCTACGTTTTGACGACCAGGCCAGCTCTTAGATTTTGTACTTCTGTATCTCGCCTATTTTTAAGTTTTTGGAAAAAAAAATATTTGAAAATGTTGTTTATTTTAATGCCTTCTATACACTGCTAAAAAAGAAGTATCAACTTAGGAGTCACCATGTATAATATCTAGAGTTAGGTTATTTACTTAGAAAAAATTTGGTTGCTATTAATACGAATACAAAGTAACCTATACAACAAAACACCTTTTTCTAAATTAAATATACTTTAGTTTAGAAAGCTTGCTTTAACAAAAGAACTGTGTGTATGATGAACTTCCCCGTCAATAATAGAGTCTCGATTATTATTTTACATTCCAAGGTTGCATGTACCCTTACAGATTAGGCAGGCAATAGCGTTTTTCATAAAAGTAATACAAAGTGTCAGTTTGTGGTAAAATATATTGTATAATTCCAAAATATAGCCGTTCACAACGTCTTTTATTCCGTGTGAAAGTGCACTCAAAATACTATAAAATAAAGACCTCCTAGATATTTATTTTCCTTCGAAAAACGCTGATATTATCTGCCATTTTATTAGTATAAATCAACACCAACTTTGTACTTATAGTCTTAAAAAAATGTTCTGCCTATAAAAGATATTTGTACTATAAATGCATTTTTTTTCACTAGTTCGCGATAATTATTAGTTGCAAAAAATCGCTTTCTCTATATTTCATTAAAATAAGAACAAATCCATACATAACATACAGACTTATGGTTTCGGTTATAAAACCGCTCCTAAATGAAAAGAATTTATTATTGTTACAACAAAATATTTTTTTAAACTTAACCAAATAAATCATTTCCTCTGTGTTTTATCGTGGTAGCTGAAGGGAAGGTTTCCAGACTTTCTTTCCTGAAAGAAAATATTTAGTATATATGAATATTTTATTAAATTAAGTAAACCGAAAAATACCTTCAGGGATTAAATTTCAAGTCTATAGTCGGTTTTTATTTAAACTGACAGATAAACAGATTTTAAACAAAGATACAAACCCTTATCACTTGTCAGTCGAGATTTAAATAAATTATTGCGGGTTAAGTGAAAACTTAAATTCCAAAAATAACGCTTAGTATTCTAATTGACACTGTAAAAGCAATTTGCCTTCTTACTCATTAAATATTGTTATTTTTAGTTACATCACAAACATCATACGCAAAATGTCACCAAAAATCAAATCTCACGCCGTATTGATAAACACAGAAACAATATTTTTTAATTAATTTCTAAATGTTAATCTCTAGCTAGAAGAAGCTTAACCAATCAGCTTCAGCCAAAATTGGTGTGTTAAAGTATTAATGTTTTTATTTTGAGGAAAAAATTGCAAACTGACAATTTTTTTAAAGGTTCTTTCCCAATTTTAAATAGTATTATTGAATTCTACCAGTGGCGGCTCGTCAGGTAAAGTAGGTGAAGGGGCTCTCAACCAAAAAAAAAATTAAAACCAGGAGGAAAGTTTTTCGACAATATTAAATATTAATGTACCAATACAGCTACCATTTTATAGCCCTTAAAAAGTAATTATGTTTGAAATAATAATATGAATTTAATCCGAATGTAGCTATGCATAATAGGGCCACGGTTAACTCCGATGGACAATAATTATAAACACTCAAGAATTTTGGCGCGCCCTAGCCGACCGTGTCCGTTAAAGCAAGTGAAGACCCAACGCTCAACATGGATTCGATATTTACCGTTGCTATGGTTACGTGACGCAACAGCATGTAACAAGCATGACTCATCCAGTTATGCGTCACACGCATGATCCGCCCACTAGTCATGCGTCACCACACCTGCCTAGTATAAATAGAGCTGTAGTTACCGTACTTATTTAGTATTCACCTGAAGACGACTGGAGATGCTTACCAGTTGAAACGTAGTGATTCTAAACAAATAAAGACAATGCAAGTCCAAAACTCTACTGCCGTTCAAGAAACGTCATTGTCTCTAACCTTTAAACAGACACTAGCATGTAACAATTTGCATTATGAGAAAGGGCAATTTAAAAATAGATTAGTCGTATGCACCATTGTTTTAGCATTGGTTCGCCTAATCTTAAGGTATTTATTTTGAGGCTTACGGTTATAGATATCGTTTTTACGTGATTTACTGTGTGATTAAAAAGATTTGTTTTTATTTTTCAGTTGATTCAGTATTGTACGTACAGTTCTCTTCATAAAAAAACCCGTACAAGTCCTATGATTAGTTTTTGTATTATTTAAGCAGTTTGAAACAGGCTTTTGTGATTATTTCTTTAAGGTTATCAGAGAAGTATGTTTAAGGTTATATGCAATAAATGCAAATCATTAGCGTAGAGGAAGTAATTAAAAAAAATTAAGTAAAATGGTAACTAATATTTTATATTTATAATAATTTTATAAAAATGCGAACAAATTGAATATTATATTAAACAAGAACAATAAGATAGTAGTAGGTATAAAAATTAATATTTGGTCATTGAACCTTGTTTCTCGTTCACTTGAGAAAATCTATTAGGCATTGAGTTAATCAAATTTCTTATAATAATTGGGTCAAGCTCCTCCCAGCATTGATGAATTATTTCCCACAATTCAGTAGAATTTTAAGGCAAGAAATTACGGTTATAAATTTTTTTTACAATTATAGCCCACACATTTTCTATTGGATTAATATCCGGACTGAATGAAGGCCACGGTAATACTTCTACATTATTATTTTAAAACCAGCCCTTAATAGCATTTGCAGTGTGCACGGGACAATAATCGTGTTGATAAATAAAATAATTATTGAGGTAAATGGACCTAACAGATGGAAGCATAATATGCTCCAGAAGATAAAGATAATTTTCAGAATTAAATCTTCCCTCCAATTGCCAGCATATACCAAGCCCATGTGCACTTATCCAACCCCATATGTTGACAGAAAAACTTGTGAAGAATTTGTCCGTTATAAGTAGATTGGAACGTTTTTTCATCTGTAAATACTACCCTGTTCCAGTAGTCAGGTTCGCGATATATGTAATTTAATGCAAAAAGTAACCGCGACTGCCTTCGTTCTTCTGTTAATTTAATTTTTGTCGCCGCAACGCGATTTTTTAACTCAGATTCATTAATTCTTCTACTGGCGGTAGGTCGAAAGCCAGAAAATTCTGTGATATTTATAGCTTCCCTCGCGACTTCAAAGGGATGATCTCTTAAGGGCTCCAGAAGCATAGCATCCTCTTCGGGACTGGTAACTCTAGGACGACCGAAACCCTCCTTTCTTTTCAAGGACTCTTCTTGCTCCCAACGCTTTTTAATTTCTAGAATTGTGCTCTTATTTCTGCCATAAAATTGTGCTAGGGCACGAATTGACCATCCTTCTTTAATTTTTGTCACTATTTGTGCCTTCTCAACTAATGTTAAAGGACGAGGCATTTTAAAATGTTTGACTTTTAGACGTCTATCAACAATTGCCACCATGCACTTTTAAAAACCTTTAAAATAAAAACGAACTATTTACACCAAGGCAAATTAAGTATACGGGTTTTTTATGAACAGAACTGTACCTACTTAGTTGTGTGTTGGGCTGCATTTTCATCTCACGCATGGACTCTTAATTTAAATCTTTAAATAATTTATTCTTGGCTTAGATTACAAAGGTCTTGTAGGAAACGTTTAGCTTTTAAACTTTTCCTTCTAAAAGTCCTGTTTTATATAGAGATTAAGGTTTCACACGCATATCGTTTTAGTTATTGAGTTTTGATGCAATTTTAAACGAAAACGAGTAAAAAGAATATTTTATAGAATTTTTCTATTATATACTTGTCTGTTCCGTTTTCCCTTTTTTAGAGCTATTTTAAATCAACAAACATATAACCCAATGCAATAAAATATTTTTTCCACAAAAACAATTAGGTATTTATTTCTTAAGAGAAAAATTAAGGTAAACATTTCAATTGAAACATTTTTTATGGAAGAAGTGTGATAATTTATAATAAAAAAAATAGTGCGGGATGAAATGAGAATGCTTTATTAGGAATATAAATATACGGCACTTAAGAAGGAGTATTTTCAAATCTAAGCATTTGCACCAAAAACTGCTCTTAGATCTACGCTCCTAAAATCCATGATTTCTGAAAAAATCATCAATTTTGGAGTGGTGAGCGATATTTACTTTATTTTTAATCATGAAAAACCGAGCCCGGAAAACGCTGATAAGAGTCATACATACGTCTTATGTTAAAATTTTGGATTGACACCAATATTCATATTTTTCACAAATATAAGAAATGTTTTTTTTAATAAAGAGCCAGCTAGGAATATCAAAAAAACATAAAAAAAAAATTTTCCGACTATGCAAAGGGGGAGAGGTAATAATTTAATTTTCGAAATTTGATGTTAATTAGGTGAATTTTAAACGAACTTTGGGCGTGGCCCCGAAAATTTTTCGCCCCCCCGAGCATATTTTCTGGCTACGCCAATGTGGTACCCCCCCAATTTTTTGGGTCTAGAACCGCCTCTGCATAAACCAAGAAAGGAGAAAAGTAAATGATGCGAACTGGGTGTTTTCTGCCAATCCCAATATCATCTCGTGATGGTCGGTACACAGCTAATCTAAGATACAATGTCTCTCAGTCTCATTCTTACATTAAACAAAAAATGTTTTAAAACCAGCTCAAACGTAATGAAAAAAATGTTACCTTCTAAATTTTTAATGTATTTGAAATAATAACAAAAAAAAGTATTGCCACCAATATAATAAGTATAAAATCTCTATCGATTTTTAACAGAAAGTCGATTCTACCGATGACACCCGAGTTCTTATCGACACTTGAACATAGTACGAATATTCATAATTATCGATAACTATGTCGCTAGAAATCGATCTCTTTTGTTTTTGAACATAGTTGAATCCCAGGTCACCCATGTTACCGTGGACTTATACGATATTACTAGTTTTAAGAGGCTATATTTTCTTAGCCTAATGTAAAGGCTAGTACCAAAATCAAGGATAGTATAAAAAATAGTAAGTAAGAAGTTACAATTATTAAACTACGCAGAGCATGGTATTTTTTTTTTTTGAAAAAAAAACTTTTTTTAAATTAGAGTTAAAAATTGCATTTGGCTTATTTCCAATTAATAATTATAGTAACATAACATCGCACAAAAAATAGCAAGGCTATCCCAATGAAAGCAGGAATTTATTTATTAAACCTTAAATTTTATAATGATACAGACAGAATGCTAGATGTATGTTGTCAAAAATTTATACACTACGAATAACGAATAGTAAAACTTATTTATTATTAATTATTACTAACCGCTTAAGAAAAAGTGGCGACGTTATTGGTATTTTGAGTTTTAAAATTTTTTAAAAATATATAAAATAACTTTTCTGGAAATAGCAAGGAGGACCTATTCCTGACAATATTCCTGGAAAAATATGTTGTAAAGTGCTTATTTTATGAATTAGGATATATTTTAAGCCAGAGATACATGCGCAGTCCATTTAAAAAAAAAACAATTATCTTTGTTTGAATATAAAATGTTTCTTTGGAAAGAATAATTTTATATTAATAATAGAATAATAGTTTGTACAACAAGAGTGGATATGATGTCCATATCGCATGAGGAAGTAAATTAAGCACGACGCCGTAGGCGGAGTGCTCACACTTCCGAGGGCAATATGGACAATCCACTCGAGTTGAAGAGTATATTTTTTCTACGACCTTATGCTAAAAAATGTAAAAAAAAGTTTGTAGGTTGCCGGGCTCGAACTCACGACCTTTAGTTACATAGTCCAATGCTCTAACGTCTGGACTATTGAAGCGTTTAGTTAATTATCGGAAAACCAACTGATAAATGATGCTACATGAAATTAATTTTTTATGCACATTCAGCAGGTTGCATTATTGATAAATCTATTATAAACGCGTCTGGATTTTATTATATTGAACAAATTAATAACAAATTGTACCATATGCATTTAAATTATATAATTTAATGTCTTGAAAAAGAAGGCGGGGCCTCAGTAAAAATAATATACTGTGATTGGTCAGTACTTTTATGAACAACAATGGCTTCTCTGTAATTGACTACTGTGATTGGTCAGTTTCATTACCTATCTAGGATGGATATGAGATTTTCCCGCTCAGTTAACTGGAATAGCCTACTTTACTCGCCACTTAAGTGTAAAGGAAACAGCAAATTTTCATGTAGGAGTAAAAAATAGTCTATTAGATATTAGTAAACCTCTAAAAATATTAACGAGAGAAGTATCGCCCTGTACGCATTAAACTTAATTAAGGCGTAGTTTGAGAGTTAAATTTTAAGAATATTCTTGTAATAAATCCACCAACAATATATATTTCTAGTACCCAGAGCAGGTCTAGGGTCTAAGCCATAACGCTCGGCAATTGAAACCATCATTGGCATTTTACTTATACTATTATTCATAAAAGCGTTTCGAACAAACATAAAACTCTTTCATTTATTCGAAAAGTTTTATTAACATTGCTGATATTTTTTGCTGAGTAAGTAGAAGACCCAAAAAATAGTATCTAATATTTGCAAATTTTCTGTTTAGCAATCATAGGAAATTTTTATTTTACGATTTCTATATTATTTATAGTATACTACCAAAAATTCGGTAGCTGTCTGTTAAGCGGTTTGTCACAGCTCTTTTTTTTGGAGGACATATAATTTATTAAGGTCACAGTTAATATCATAAAGTAGTAGAATTTAATGTCCGTATAAGTAAATAGAAGGGAAGTTTTTTCAGCAAGCGGACAAAGTAGGGCATCTATTTCTTGCATTAAAGTACACAGGTACACCAAAGGTAATGGGTTCTCTGGGGCACAGGTAGACAATGAAAGGCTGTTTCGTCCTTGTTAGGACTCATCAGAAAGCCATTACTTGTATTTAAAAAAAAATATGATGAAATCGCCATCTATAGGAATTAACTCAATGTAAAAGATACTTAAAAACAACAATAAACCAAGTATGTTGGCCAACAAACACCAGTATAGGAAACGTTTTTTGCATCCCTACACTTTTCCTACGGGTTTGTAGATTCAAATATAGATCGCGCTGCAGTAACCCACGTGGCAGTGGCGGCTCGTACAGTAGGGCCACAGTGCCATGGCCCTACCTACCTGTACACCAAATTATTTTTTTACCCACACTCATAATCATTGCTTTGCATTTTACGCTTCATTCTTTTTGTAACTGTGAATAATTTAAAATTCAAGACGTTGCGTTCATTTAATATAACGGTGCAAAAACTCCCCGACGCCTCCTTTGCGCTACCCAACGGCGGCGATTTCTATGTATGGCCATGCTGTTCATCGAAGGTTTATCGTTCACGAAAGAGATAATGATATATCGCCCTCTCTTACTGACGCATAAGGAATTCAGAAATTTTGTGGCGGGCCAGATCCTAACATTTGTCCGGGATTGGAGGATGTACACGTGCTTTATTTTGTCATTCCAATCGGATCAGGCCTTCGTCTTTGTTACCACTACTTGATACTAGATGGCAGCTGTTTTGAATACGATTTGCCCTGTCGAGATATTAATTTTAAAATAGTTTTATTTTAAACAGTTTTTACTGTTTAACATAAATTATTCTTGTAGGTTAGGTTTAGGTCAGTCCGTCGGTGGATTATAATAATATTCCTGATTCCGGTTTATCAATTTTAAAATGAATAAAATAAAAGAGGAAAGACTTAGCGCTTTAGGTATGTAGTCTGCCGAAAAACATTTTGTAAACAATATTGATGACTTCAAGAACAAAAGTGATTGAATCATTTTCAAATAACAAAAAGACGTACCTATAGAATTTTCTTATAAAATAATTTGAGTGTTTTGTGAACATTTTTTCTTACAACTATTGCAAAGGTAATGGGTTCCCTGGGGTACTGGTAGACAATGACAGGCTGTATCGTCCTTGTTAGGACTCATCAGAAAGCCATAACCTGTTAACAATTACCAGTACAGTGAGAATATGTTTTCAAGAGGTTTTAAAGAATAAAAATGTGATTGAAACCTAGTATCGCCTATAAACCCATTACCTTTGGCGTCCCTGTGTACTTTAATGCAAAAGATTCCTTTTACAGTTAATAACCTTTAAGGTTAAAATTCTAAAACTAACAAATAAGCTTATAGAATTACCCCTTTGTATAAAATGAAGTATCTTTAAACCGGAAAATCTGAAAATTATATTTTCAAAACCCTCTTACACCTACACGTGCTTAATTACTTGGCTTACTGACCATACATTCATTAAGAGAAAACCTGTTTTTTTCCGATAATAATTCGTGCCTGACTTTGTTCCCGTTTGTTTACTGTCACTCGACTACAGCCCTCAATCTGTTAGGGACACACAAATTCTGACAAAATTGTTTACGGAGGTAATCCTGTACTGATTTTTGTAGAAAAATTCCACGATTTTAGTGGACAAAAAATAAAAAGCTTTGTTGGTTGTGGATTAAATTCCGATATTTAAAATATTTTGATATAAATGTTTTTTTAGTAAGCGTGTACAAGAATTGAATTAATATATATTTCTTTTTTATATTCTACGTAGCAATAGCAAGGCTGATTTAATTGAAATGGATTTTTTTTGTTGAACTTTATTTTTCAGGACCATTTGGTTTTGGTCAATTAAAATATACCTTGTTAAATAGTCGTAGAAAAATCGTTAAAAGATGACATTTCATTGTTTTTATACAATATGTAGAAATGTATTTCACATTATTAGAAAAAATGGAATTTCCCTCATAGACTAATGTGTTTTTATACCAAGAACGTAAATAAAATAAAAAAACGTTAACACAGTAAGTTACAGGCACTCAAAGTCGATACCGAAACGACTTAATTGGAATTTATTACTTAAATCCGTGTGGTCTACCACATATTACCGTTTATTCGATAATCTTACATAAGAAAGAATATGTTAAAATAACTTACACAAAATATTTGTT
Source organism: Polydrusus cervinus (assembly GCA_935413205.1). Taxonomy (NCBI): domain Eukaryota; kingdom Metazoa; phylum Arthropoda; class Insecta; order Coleoptera; family Curculionidae; genus Polydrusus; species Polydrusus cervinus. Next base: position 6,455,473 of record OW284520.1, read on the forward strand.
TTCTTTTACGCACTTTAGTATAGTGTATAAGTATTAGGCTTTGGAGTTATTGAAAAATGAATAATTTTAATTTGTATAGAAACGGTGAGCTAAATACTAGGTTAGTGGCTGTAATAAATAAAAGAAATTCAAGGACTATCTTTAAATTATTTAATCCAATAGTAAGTGATAATTATGGTGATATTTTTAAATAAAAAGCATAAACTGCTAATGAAACATTTTCAAAAAGTTGCTTGCGTATTCCCATCTTAGATTTTATTCATTATTAGAAAAACAAGTTTCTAGTCCCAATAACTACGCCTTGGTTCCTATTTCATGTAGAATATTTTCGAATTTATTTTGGTTTGTTCAGTTAATGTTATATATTTAGGCGTTATTAGAAAATGTGTATCATACACTTATAAATTGATATAAACAAAAAAATGTGTGTCATAATCTATTATGTTGTTACGAACGTATTCGTCACACATTTTTATGAGCTTTCTCTGGGTACGGAATTCTGCCATCAAAATGAGTGGCCATAATATTCTTACAGGATAATACCTCTTAAATGATCACATCATATACATTGAAGTCAATCACAATCAAATATGCAGACAGTGCATACGTAGAAGACGATAACCATTCAAGTGATTTAGGCATCAAACTAGTTGCCTTAGTTGGATAAGACAACACATCATTTGCTTCATCAAAGACACGCCAGAGTTGTGTCCAATTTTAAAATTTAAAAAATATTGATGTAGTAGTAGTAGTAGTAGTAGTAGTAGTAAGAAGATTTATTGAGCACATGGCTACTAATACATTTAAATAATTATTTAATTTTTTTTAATGCAAATTTAAATGACCTTTTGAAACATTCTTATTTATCTTGTTGTGTTAATAAATATTTTCTTAAACCCTGTTTGAATGATTTTAAGCTTTTTTGTGTTTTAATTGACTTATTTAAATTATTAAATTCCTTTGTAAACTACTTTTTTTGAAAAAGTATTAAGAAAAAAATTATTGTTATTTCGCGTTAAATAATTATGATGATCACAATTCAGAACAGTAAACTCTTTTAAATGTGAAAGTAACATACCATTTTGAACTTTGTAAATAAATATCAAAACCAAAAATAATATTAATTTTTTTTCATTTAGCCATACTAATTTTTTTAACATTATATTAATTTTTGAAAATCTATCCATATTAAGTAAAATTAGCATCGGTTTATTTTGTAAAATTTGATATCTGTTTATTGTACATTCAAACAAAATTGTAGAACAATATAAAAAATATGGCAAAATTAAAGTATTATAAACAATTTTTTTCGAATAAAATTTTAAATTGAAACTTATTTTTTTAAAGTAATTTATTTTCCCGCAATTTTAGAAATTAAATTTTAATTTTGAGTCAATTACTATATCGAAATAATTAAATGAGTTAACTACTTCTAATCTCTCTCCATCAATTAAAACATTTAAATTGGTTAAATTCAAATTTAAACCCATAACCATACATTTTGTTTTGGAAACATTTATTTTAATTTGTTTACTTTTAACCAATTGGACAATAAAACAAGTTCTGAATTTAAAATTTCCAAAATATTTTTACCACTAATATAAATAAGATCTGCGAACATTTGAATTTTAGCCAATTTTAATACTAATGGCATGTTATTAATATATAAAATAAAAAATAAAGGACCCAAAATACTCCCCTGGGGTACTCCTATGTTATTTATTTTTTTTGTTGAAAATAAATTACCAATTTTTGTTGTCTGTCTTATTAAGTAACATATTTTTCTTTTTCCAAATCTCTTTTCCAATTTTCAATTACATACTGGATGGCTGTTTCAGTTGAATACCCTTTTCTAAATCCAGCTTGTGAATAAATTAAAATTTTGTTTTCATCCAAAAAATCTATAACTTGCTCATAAACTACTTCTTCTATTAGTTTTTCTATGTCCCATAAAACATTTATTGTTCTCATCTCGTTCTATTGTTTAGAATTTTTAATCTCTGGAACCGGGGTAATATAGGAACATTTAAGGTCTAATGGAATTTCCCCATTGTTTAAACAAACATTAATAAAGTAGATAGTATCAAATAACTCCAAGGGCTTCTTTCATCATAAAACCCGAATATTTTACATGATTTCATAATACCAAACTAATTTAACTATAAAGTTTGACCTATGGAAGACATGCCTGTCGTCGTTAAAATGCCACGGCCTGATGTTTTAAAATTTAACATGGTATTATACCTACTGGTGGATACAAAATATCGATTAAACCTTAACTCAAGGAAATCCTCGGGCAAACAAACCAATAAATTTTGTTTTATCTTCCGCATCACTGTATTTGGATGGACATAATATAAGGCAACCGTTACGTGCCAAGCCGTCTTACAATAATTTATACTTTTCAACCGTTAAATACTTACATACTTTTATGCCAACTGTTTACATACGTACATATAGCCCTTTAAAAAAGGTATTATTCTAGGTTTTAATGGTTGCTTATTAACATGCAAGCATACTTACATGACCGAAAATGTAATTACTTTGACATTAACACAATTTATTTAAGAATGGCACACGCCTTATATTTAAAATCACATTAAATAATGTTTTACGTTTTACTGTAGGTGGGTTTTCATTTGTATTTTAAACTATGGTTTTAAATTATGTAAACTGTTTAAATACATATGATGCCTTCTATGTTTTCACATTTTTTTTTCATAACCGTAGTTTAAATATTTGTTTAACTTACATTTTTAAATTATGTTTTATATACATTTTATAATATGTAAGAACGTTTCCCTATAATAGTTTTATAAGGCCGCAGTCACAAATTATAGTACGTTTTTTATAAATTATATAAGCCTACTCATCAGCTAAAAATACATTATGTTAAAATATTTTCACATTAAAGTGTATCTCAGCAAAAAGTTAAAATTGACAAAGACTACATTAGCTGTGACCTTAGTCGTTTATCTATTAACCTAGAAAATTAACATTTAAAAGCTTTACTTTTATCTTCATTTTTTTTTCTTTGGCTAAGGATTATCAAAAATTAAAACCATAATATATTTTATGAATAAAATCTTTTGATAATTGATATTATGGTTTATTCTATAACATATAATCAAAAATGTATATAGATTAGATTAGATTAGAGTGGCAAACCTTTAGTATTGACCAACCAGTTTCACGTAGTCCTATTAGGTCCGTTGAGATACAGGGTGATTCTTAAGTTGATACTTCTTTTTTAGCTGTGTATAGAAGGCATTAAAATAAACAACATTTTCAAATATCTTTTTTCAAAAAACTCAAAAATAAAGTACTTACATTCATTTATTACACTATGGATCAAATACGGTTCTGCCTAACTTGCCCGTTGAATAACATTAATAAAACTTCTGGTTGTAGGATGAGCCCGTAAGGGAAAGCGTTCTGAGTATAATCTCGAAGCAGCAGCCGCACTTTGACGACACTCACCGTAAACTACTACTACTTCATTGTTTTCAAACTTTAGCATCTTCACGTGTCACCAATTTAAAATTAACTTACTTCAGAAAAACCAATTGCCAAATAAATAACTGACCACCGACCCGTAAATTGCATGACTAATAAGAGATAAGACAAACAACATAAAGTATAGCAGGCTACGTTTTAATGACCAGGCCCGCACTTAGATTTTTTACTTCTGTATCTCACCTATTTTTAAGTTTTTTGAAAAAAGGTATTTGAAAATGTTTATTTTAATGCCTTCTATAAAAGAAGTGTGAACTAAGGAACCACCCTGTATAGTTTCTTTATAAAATTTAAGGCTTCATTAGCTCCATTTCAACAAAATTTACAGCAAGCTATGAGCAATATTACGAATAACGTCCTGTTTTCCACATATTTTTTTAAAGTGATTTATACAACTGCAAGAAACAGGGTAATAGTATGTGTCTGTTTAAAGGTTGGAGACAATGACGTTTCTTGAACGGCAGTAGAGTTTTGGACTTGCACTGTCTTTATTTGTTTAGAATCACTACATTTTAACTGGTAAGTATCTCCAGTCGTCTTCAGGTAATTCAGTATTCACCTGAAGACGACTGGAGATACTTACTAGTTGAAACGTAGTGATTCTAAACAAATAAAGACAATACAAGTCCAAAACTCTACTGCCGCTCAGGGTAATAGTATGTGGCAACCAAATAAAATGGCTTATTTTACAACATATAATCTTCAACGTTTCAAGACCAACGTTAATCGCTTTTTTCGCACTCGCACCGCTCCCAGAGCGCCTTAAAGGATTTTTCCTACAGTGCAGGTGTTTTGTCATAAAAAAAAAAAAAAAAAAAAAAACTTTTAAGCGTATTGTGAGGGCTAAATAATTCCGAAAACCAGTTCATTTTTCTTGCTGCGCTAAACAAAGGGCGCATACCGAGCACTTTTTGATCAACAAAAAGCATATTTCGCGAAATTACATTGTTTGGATTTCACTGACAACCAATTAGTTTTGTTGTTGGGAAACTTTCTTTTCGGTTGTTCTTTAGAAATTTGACTAAACGGCTTTTATTTATAAAAATTAAAAGTTAAACATAGCTGTCTATTTTGAAAATCAAAGAAATCGTCCATATTTCTCAAAGAGACCGGATATAGATTTAAAGGAAAAAAGGAAAGACAACAAAGTCTCGGTCTCAGCAAATTTGCAGCAGTTTGCTGAGACCGAGACTTTGTTGTCTTTCCTTTTTTCCTTTAAATAGCTGTCTAGTTGTATTATTTATCCATCTAAACACAGAAACGACTAATAATTGTAATGCGTGTGCTCACTATATTAGTGTGTGTGTGATTATAAGTAATTTTAAGGTTTTGTTCATTGTTGTACACAGTTAACGTTTTATAAATTATCAATGTGTTGTGATCAATTACCATCTCCAAAATGATTTAGTATTACTATGAATTATTAATGTTAAACCAACGATTGTCGGTTTACAATAGAGAAAAATAACTTTTAAATATTTGACAATAGAACTAACAATCATTTGTCTATTCAAAGGTTGGAAACGATGACGTTTCTTAAACGGCAGTACAGTTTTGAACTTGCATTTTCTTTATTTGTTTAGAATCACTACGTTTCAACTGGTAAGCATCTCCAGTCGTCTTCAGGTGAATACTAAATAAGTACGGTAACTACAGCTCTATTCATACTAGGCAGGTGCGGTGACGCATGACTAGTGTGTGAAGTCATGCGTGTGACGCATAACTGGATGAGTCATGCTCGAAGACTCATGCGTTTAACTCTTAGGTGGTCTTATTCTAAGATTACATTTACTTAATAAAGGTTTCCAGACGTTTCTCATATCTAATGAAAGCTTTCTAAAACAACCTGGAATATGGTGTATGGTCGCAGCTTCCTTAAACTTTCTCTTCCTCCAGTGCGGTTCTTTTTGCAGGATTTCCGCTTTTGTCCACATGATATTATGGCCGTGCGTCCAGGCGTGGTCAGCTGCACCTGATTTTTCGGTCTCTCCTTTTTGGGTGTTGCTCCTATGTTCTTTAATCCTTACTTCAAGTGATCTTAGTGTCTCACCAATGTAAGATTGGCCGCATTCGCAGCATTTGTTACAAAAATATGAAACGTTTTACTCTAGACGTGTAGAGACAAAAGGTTTATCATCATTTTAACGATTCCGCCTAGTTATATTTTAATAGTTATTTTAAACCAACCCGCAGTAAAGATAATAATGACATATTAAATTTTGATAGCGGTATGAGGCATCTTGCTGTCAGGAAAACATTAACGACGGTATATTAAAGTAAATTTCCGTATCCACCGAATAATAATTTTACGAAATTATACATGGAGTGTATATTAAGTTCTCAGCTTTTATTAAAGAGAAATATAAATGTACATATATTAGACATTCAACTACGTTAGCAATTTTTTCTACTTGCTGCTACGATATTAATTAATATCTTATTTTTAACAATCAAAATGTGGGTATAGATATAAGAATTGTGACGGAGAAAGTTGAATACTTTCGAAATAAAATATTAATATTAATATTGACATCTATAGCGTATTGATAAGATATATTTCTAATACAGTAACATTCTATTAAATAAATACGCTCTTCCTTGGTTAACATTTTCAAAAATGCCTTTTTTTCAATTGACCGGAAAACAAGCACTTTCTAGATAATTTTTCGACCGGAAAATATCACTTTGCTGGTCTAGACCGAAAAGTAATAAAAGAGGAAAGTACTTTTCCGGTCCCCCTTTTTGCTTTTCGCTTCCCATTTAAGAAAATAAACCAAACTTATTTATAAGTAATATTAAGTAGACTTCGACATGTTTATATTTTCTTGCTTTCATAGTAACGAACTGTCAGGTACGATATTATGACTGAGAAATAAACATTTTATAGTAGGCCATTATTAACATTTTCTCGTACGCCACTGGTGTCTTGTGTCGATTGTAAAAAAAATATTGTACGTCACTCAACCGAAAAGTACGTTAACAGGACTCGCCTGGCAGCTCGTCCTAGAAACTGCCTGCTTCGTCCTGTAAAATAGTACTTTCCGATCTTGTAACGTAATATATTATTACGGAAATAGAATACTGACAGATGTAAATAAAATTCTGACATAAACATGAACGTATGCAAAATCGGTTATCTTGATTTTTTCTAAAATGCATCTAATTAAATGAAAACAATAATTATTAATATTTTATTTTTAAAAATTCGAATTTTTATTTTAAAATTTACGTTAGTTTATAAAAAACTTTGTTTTATAAAATTTTTGTAAAAAATAATAAATAATGGTACTTCTCTCTTGAAGCATTTTCATATTTTCCTAATTTATTAACACCCTGTACATCTGATCTGACATTTTTTTATCGTAAATTCATTTTCTCAGCAAGCAGAACTTTTTATAAACAATGACTTTTGGTCGTAAAATGAATAATAAAGATTTTTTCCCCCTTGGAGACCCCATCCGTGGAAACACTGTATATTGTTAATAGGCTTTCAAAAAGTAGATATTCAATTTGATGTTTTTCAAGTATATTAGGGCAAATTATTCTTATATCCTCAAGTCTTTAAGCTATGCTAAAAAAGATACATTTTATTTATTATGCCAAATATAATACGTACGTTCCTGCTTGTAAAGCATGACTAAACTCAATAAAAAAAATTTATAAATCACCAATAAATCAGGAATGTCAATTGTCTTTATGTTGATAAAATAGTTCTGGGTTTAGTCTATCAAACAGTAAAACCTATTTATGTTCCTTTTATCAAAGCAAGCTAAGAACATGATGCAACATCAGAATTGAATAAAAAATTATTTATTTCTATGTTGCCAATTATCAACAATTCACATGCAGTAAATTAAATACTATGTACGCTTGTACTCCTCATTATAAAATTTAATTAAAACAAAAAGTTATGAACATGGTAAAGTAACATTTTAAAAATTAAAGCAATATGCGTCCTAGTTATTTTTCTACTTTATTTAATTTTAGTATCTCGTTTAGAAAAATTAATAATAATAATAATAATAATAATGCACTTGAAAGAATCTACCTAAAACGAAAGGAGGGAGAAAGAGGTCTCATTAATATATATATAACTTGTGCAAGTCGCAAGAGACCTCTATGAGAAAATACTTCCAAGAATCGAATGGGGACATTCTTAAAAAAGTGGTAGCAGCAGACGCTGGATATACAGCCCTTAACTTAAAGCAAAACGGATTACCTAACATTATCCGCGCGCCGCCAAGTCAACAGCTTGGAATTTGGCAAGAGAAAGCCCTACACGGCAAATATCCTACTGCACTCCAAAATCCACTCATAGATAGAGAAATGTCACTGAATTGGTTAGAGAAAAGGCATCTCTATTCAAGACCGTGTCATTCGAACTCGAAACTATAAAAAAGTCATCTTGAAAAGAATTGTGGAAGATGTGTGTAGAAAATGCAATTGCCCCGGAGAAACGATAGAACATATCACGGCGGGGTGTGGTGCTATGCTATGGCCCCCAACGCTTACCTGGGGAGACATAATCAGGTGGCAAAGATCATCCACAAGAAACTGGCCCATAACCTAGGGCTAAGGCAAAACCTCCCACCATACTACCAATACTCACCCAAGCCAGTCTTTGAATCCCCTGAATATCTCTTATACTGGGACAGGCCAATAATAACGGATGGAACAGTAGACCACAACCGACCGGATATTCTTCTTATCGAAAACACCACCAAGAAAGCTTTCATAATCGATATAGGTTGCCCACTAACACACAACCTCTCTAAAACCGAATCGGAGAAGAAGACCAAGTACTCGAATTTGGCTATAGAGATAAAAAATATATGGAAGCTAGATAAAATCGACATAATTCCGATCATAATATCGGTGGAGGGAGCTATGACGAAAAATTTCAAGCCCAACTTGGAAAAACTAAGCCTATCAGGTTATTTATATCAACTAATTCAGAAAAGCGTCATCCTCCAAATATGCCATATAGTACGGAAGTTTCTAAACTAACATTGAGAACATAATAATAAAAACAATAAATGTCTTTTATTAAAACAAAAAATAAATATATAAAAATAGCAATAAGCTTGTTGAGCAGTTGCGTGGCGCAGTCTAGCCAAAGAGGCTACTCTACTGAACCCCGATCAGCCCAAAAATTAGAAACAGTACAAATAAGAAAAAAATGTAATCAAAGTAATGTAAATATTACTATAATATCTAAATACATTAATATACTCATAAAAGATGACTTAATCGCTACACCTAAGTAAGAAATTAATGTTAAATAAGAAATAAAAAAAAAATTAACAATATGATAACCAATTAGGGATTTTCAAGATTAAGTAATGGGCAAGGGCCTGTCGACATATTAAGCACCGGTTCCCGCAGATCACCGAAGTTAAGCGGTGTCGAGCGCGGTTAGTACTTGGGCGGGTGATCGCTTGGGAACACGCCGTGCTCTTGCCTCAGGGAAGAGTGTAAAATGAATCGACACCTAACCATCCTATTCACGCCGGACAGGCCGGATGAGATCGGATATCTCGTAGGATGAAGGTGCCGTTTCACACTCCCCAGTCGGTAGATCACATTTGTGGTCGATGACCGGTTCAAGATGGCCTACGTAGTCGGCGAACCGTAAAAAAAAAAAAAAAGATTAAGTAAATATTTTTTGTAATTAAATTTAAATTTATTAAATAAAGTTTATATAAGTTATTATATAATTTGATACAGTTATAGATAAAAGTCCTCCGATACATGGCGCTCTGATGATGAGGAAGGGTAATTTTCTTTGGAAATCTTATATTACGCGAATGTATGTTTGCGCGAAATTTAAACTTGTTTCGTATAGATGAAGGTAAAGCAGGATTATTCAAAATTGTGTGGAAAAAATTTCCCAAGTGTAGGGATCGGCGATTTTGCATTTTAAGCCATCCAAGATCTTTAAAAGTGTTTGAAATGTGATCGAACTTCCTAAGACCAAAAATAAGACGTGAACATGTTTGTATTCTGGACTTTCTGTATTCTATTCCTATCCGTCATATCCAGACACGGCCCATAAATAAAATCACAATAATTAAAGCTAGACAGAACCAGGTACTGGCAGACCATTAGGCATATTTTATTTATTTCACTGTAATATATTAAAACACTAATTACTGTTGCATGGTACAAATGAGAAAATGGAGCTTTTCTATTGGTAAGATGTGTCATTAGTTATATTAAATGTGTGGCTTGCTGTTTCTTTATGTTAATTTATAAACTTAACTGAACCTAAATCTGAACATTTTACTTTAACATAAATTAATAAAACTTTTTGAGAATTAACAAACTTCACAATAATAAATATTCAAAGCTTGTTTGTATCGTGATATGCTAGCGTAAATACAGAAAATAATTATATTATCACTAGCAAAGTTAAAGGGCAATTCCGAATAAAAACTTTTTAAAGAATAAACTTTTAGAAAGTGAACTAATTTATTTCTTTTTATCTTCTTTTGCCTTACCATTTTACGTCCATTTAAAGAAGTTTTTAAATTTATCCTTCGAAAAATCGTTTGGGGACGTAAATAAATCGGTCTTTGATTGGCTGACTTTAAGGAATTTATTTACATACAGGGTGGTCCATTTGTCCGACAAAGTAATATACCGTCTCTACTATTAAAGATATCAAAAAAAAAATGTTTATAAACGGTGTGAGATATAAAAAAAATGTATAATCTAAAATTATTTTTAAACATAAAGGATGGTCCAGAAAAGTAGGACAATAAAAATATGCATTTTTTTAAATGGAACGCCCTATATATTTTAGCATTGTTTGTTTCCTATTAATAAAATATACTTACAATATCTATCAGACGAGCCTAATAAATATAGGGTGTTTCATTTGAAAAAACAGAGTTATTGTATTTTAAAATTTTGTATATTTGGAGTACAAAATATTAGGTACTTAAAAATTTTAGACAGTTTTTCTATCCCTGAAGTTAAGAGCTCACAAGAAATTTTCCATTTTCGATACTCTTATTGAGAAACAGGTAATTTTTTACTATCATGTTTTTTCCAAAATTTTAAGAATTTTGCATTTTGTTTGGCAACGTTGCAAAAAATTAAAAAACTAAATATGGCGTCATATGGATAATTTTGTAAGGAAACAAAAAATACTAAAATATATAGGGTGTTCCATTTAAAAAAATGTATCTTTTTATTTTTCTACTTTTCTGGACCATCCTGTATGTTACATTCTCAAGTTGTTCAGCCAAGTATCTCGAAACATAGAAGGATGCCCAAAAGATGTGCAACTGTGAAGTATCATGAAAATGCAATCTGAGTTACAAATTTTTTTAATTAATCATTGGCCCACACTTCTGAATTTTAAATGTGTTCTCAGTGATATATAAGTATGAGTCGGAAATAATAGTCAGTGATTTATGGCTTTCATATAGAGTGTAGTGGGTTGTACGAAGTTAGGGGAGACAATTTCAATGTTTTTATGAAATTTTAATAGAGCAGAATATTTATTTTCGTGAAATTTTTTTCCTCTGACTTCATATAAGCCGTTGCTCTCGAGATGAAAGCGATGAGGCACTGACTATTATTTCCGACTCATACTATAGATCATTTTAATATGTTTAAAAAAAATATTTTAACACCACGATAAAAGGTTTAAAGAATATTGTTGTAGAGTTTGTTGGATACTGGTCAATAATAAACCTTAGACAATAAAATTATTTATTTAGTCGACGTTTCGACCTATATTAGGTCATCCTCAGGACTATAAATCTAGATCACCGTTAAAAAAAATTCAAAAAGTGCATACTGTGATGTGAATAAGTTCACTGTTTGCCTTTACCAACAACTGCTAAAACCAACTAGACAGTAATAGGCACATATTATTCCATGTCCAGTATGTATTTTTGAATATTTTTAACACGGAGGATCTAAATTTATAGTCCTTAGGTTTATCATTAACCAGTATCCAACAACTCTACAACAATAAACTTTACTGTGGTTACAAAACGCATGTAAAATTTAGTGAATATTGTCTTATTTACTACACCTGCTACATTTGTAGTTGGGCAGGTAATTTGAATACAAAAAATATATACTATAAAGATAGAGTAAAAAAATGTTTGCAAAAAATATTAGTGAATACAACATGAAGCTAATAATTTCATCCAATTGTAATTTCCATACAAATACAAAATAAGTCATCCAGTATAATAAATAGGTAAACTATTTCTATGCTAGTGTAAAATCGCTAATTTCTTATTTTTACTTAAAACGTTCAAAAACAATTTTTTAAAAGCATTTTAATCTTATATAACTTTAAGCAGCATAAAGATACTTCCTGATTATTTAAACTTATATATCATCTCATTAAATTACATATTAATTTACTTTATATCAACTTTGAAAACATTTTTCTTTGAATGTCTTGTAATATTTTACGTTTTTAAAAGGTCTTTTAAATCTAAATACAAGCTCATTTTATCATCTTGAACTTGAAGAAATGACATGTTCATTTACTTTATATCAGCTTTGAAAACATTTTTCTTTGAATGTCTTGTAATTTTTACGTTTTTTAAAAGGTGTTTTAAATCTAAAAAGTTAATTTTATTACTTTGAACTTGAAGAAACAACATTAAATAAAGTGCTAGGAGAAATTGAGAAGAAAGGAAGAAAGGGTGAAACCCCTTTTTTGTGATTTTAAATTAGGAAATATGACATATTTTTTTACAGGCCATAAAGCTTTTATAAAATGTTTGTTTTAAAAACTTTATTATTCTAATTAACATAGTGTCGTATTTTAAATTTTAAACCTAAATTTTTTCGCGTTTAGAAAATAGGAGAATTGTTATTCTAGACTGCTCAGACGTGGAATAAAATTTATAAAAGACCATTTCCTGTTAATAAAGTCCTGTAACTTTTCAGGATCTCGAGGGAGAGATAAAGATATCTACATTTTAAGTGAAATAATGTTGATGTATATACCCTGCCACAATGTTACATGTCCAACTATCGATCTAAATCTACTGATTTTTTACACTTTGGCTAAGGGATAATTTATTTTATTTCATTATTTTCGATGTTTTCATTTTCTAAATAAAAATATATTAGTTAGAATTTAAGTTAACACAAAAATTTCCAACTAAAAAAGAAGTGAAAAAAAAGGAAGAAACGTTCTGCTGTGAGCATTCTGAACTTGTACGGCAAATAATTGTTCACAGGAAACATTAAAAATAATTTTTCGTTAAGGGGGATTTCTACTGTGATGGTTTCAAAAAAAATTTTTTCCGACGTTTTTCGACTCTCTGTAGCCTCTAGAATAACCGTGTGTAAACGTTTTTACCAAATCTACTCCAAAAAAAAGTTACACCCAATTTTATGATGCCGGTCAGTTCTCACCATTAGCCGCTTTTGAGTTAGGCACACACTGCATATGTAATCAATCTGAAAAACGGGTATCTGAGGGCGCTAAAAAGGCCAGGCTCGCAAAGAGGCAGGAAAAATCAGCTCGTTTATCGTTTATCGTTTTTCGAGAAAGAGGAGGGTGTAATCTACGGGCCAGGCATTGCAGACTAAGTGACAGTGAGATTATTTTGTTGTAAGCCACCGTTGAAACTTTAAAGTTGTTTTTCTCGAAACCCTGTTTTTCGCGCTGGCAGAAAGTACTTCAGTATGTTCAAATTATCAGAATTTAATGATTTTGGTCTTAAAATGCTCAGAATACAAGTGGTTATAGCCCCCTCTAAAATCAAGTATTTTGCGATATTACTGAAAATGTTACGGCCCTTAAAATACAAAAAAAATGGTAAATTTAAAAAAAAAATTTAAATCTCGCGCCATTCTAACAGTTACTCGAGTTTTGACTTGATTCTAGTGGGGGCTATAACTACATGCTTACAATTGAAGAATCTGGGTCAATTTTATTTTTGTTATGAATAGAAAAATTTATTTGAATTCCGCCAGCAAGTTACGTTTTTTTTGAGGGGGTAACTTAAGCACCCTGTAGCACCTTCAAGTTTTTCATTTTTTGGGGGTTGAAAAATTTTTTTTGGTACATCTTATCTTTAATAAAAAGAATTTAAAACTTGTTTTTCTGCATTTGTCTTATTGTCCCCAGAAAAAAATCGTAAAGAAACGATGAAAATAGGACCATCACAGTAGAAATCCCCCTTAAATGAAGATGCCAGCAATCTTATTTGTAAATAAATTAAATGCGGATTTTTTTGTAAATTAAATTGTAATGTAAGCCTAAAAGTTTATCGGATATTTTAATTCCGAAAACGGTTTATTAATTGTTTTCACGCTTGATAAAAATCAAGTTATAATTTTATATAAAATAAAATAAAATAGATAGGAATTATATACTAATGGGAATGAATTTTTAGTCACCTTAAGGGCTGATAGGGTACGGGGACGTAATGCACCATCTCTTTAGGACGCCGATGCTTATCACAAATATAATGGCCACAATAAAAATCTACTTTGGTACGAATAAACGATTTAGTAAAAGTTACGACTTTTCGACCAGTTTTGAATTGGAATTTTAAATCGATATCACGGAAACACAGGGAACTATGCCTGACCTTTAACTTGTTAAAACGATTTATTTCCTGGCTAGCTTAAGCGGTTTCATTCACATAAATATTGTTGAATATCGCGTCCTTACTTCTACAAAAGTAAGCCACATTTTTATACAGGGTGTTCTTAAATATCGTGCTGAAAATAAAGACGACAAAGCAGATCAAATATATCGTTGGGAAAGGCTTGAAGTTACCAAAAGGTAGATCATATCGTAATGACTGAAAGCAAGGGTTAAAACTCCTGGGGGATGTATCCTATTACTGAAGATCGTGGTTCAGGTCCAATGTTAAACCATAGGTATGTTTGAAAGTAGGCTCTGGCAGCAAACAAAAAGAAACCAGTTGGAAAAAATAATAGAAAATAAAAAATATTTATTGTATAAAAATGTTTACTTTTTTAAATCGCTGTTCTTGTAGTAGTAAAAACTTAAAAGGATAGAATAGTAGTTTGTACAACTAGAGTGAATATCATGTTCATATCGCACGAGGAATTAAATTGAGCACGACGCCGTAGGCGGAGTGCTCAAACTTCCGAGGGCAATATGGACAATCCACTCGAGTTGTAAAAAAAGTTTGTAGGTTGCCGGGCTCGAACTCACGACCTTTAGTTCCATAGTCCAACGCTCTAACGTCTGGACTATTGAAGCGTTTAGTTAATTATCGGAAAACCAACTCATCAATGATGCTACATGAAATTAATTTTCTATGTACATTCAGCAGGTTGCATTATTGATAAATCTATTGCGTCTAGATTTTATTAAATTGAACAAATTGTACTATATGCATTTAAATTATATAATTTAGTGTCTTGAAAAAGAAGGCGGAGCCTCAGTAAAAATAGTATACTGTGATTGGTCAGTACTTTTAAAAACAACAATGGCTTCTCTGTAATTGACTACTGTGATTGGTCAGTTTCATTACCTATCTAGGATGGATATGAGATTTTCCCGCACAGTTAACTGGAATAGCCTACTTTACTCGCCACTTAAGTGTAAAGGAAACAGTAAATTTTCATGTGGGAGTAGAAAAAATAAATTTTTGAACTGCCTAAAAGTTTCAAACTGTTTTGTTTTCCTCAGTACAGATAAGGTGTTCCTACCTTACCAAACGAAAACTAAAAATTATAATATTAACTTTTAGCCTCAACAAACCCGAACAAAAGAGTCTGCGAGTGGTAATATCCTACCAATAGATGAGTCTTTTACTTCTTGGTATTACTATGGAATCTGATTTGTATATTGATAATTTAACAGTGTTAAATAAAATACGATAATCCTCATAATGTAAGAATTATTTTTCTTGTACTTCTTAAAAGAAAATATAAAAACTTTTAAAATTATTTACTGGAACTATGTTCTGTCGCAGTGAATAAAATAGGTAATTTACCTACATCCGCTATAGTGCAACGTGCATGTATTCTACTCTATTTTTATTTGAATTAATGACTTAAATTATAGTTAAATATTGAACCGTTTTTATTGAATATACCTACCTAATTATTGTTCAATTTTCAGCAACGTCAACTGACCTAAAAAGAAATTTAATATATTTTTGTAAAATTATAACTGTTAGTGTAATACTATTTACTTTATTATTATATATTATTTTATTTAATATTTATGCATGGTGAATCCTAAGTTGAAACTTCTTTTTTAGCTGTGTATAGAAGGCATTAAAATAAACAACATTTTCAAATACCTTTTTTTAAAAAATTTAAAAATAGGCGAGATACAGAAGTAAAAAATCTAAGTGCGGGCCTGGTAATCAAAACGTAGCCTGCTATACTTTATGTTATTTGTCTTATCTCTTATTAGTCATGCAATTTACGGATCGATGGTGAGTTATTAGGCAATCCGCTGCGGTGTGTTTTTCTGAAGCAAGTTAATTTTAAATTGGTGACACGTAAAAATGGTAAAATTTGAAAACAATTAACTAGTAGGTATGGTGCTAATTTACGGTGAGTGTCATCAAAGTGCGGCTGCTGCTTCAAGATTATACGCAGAACGCTTTCCCTTGCGGGCTCATCCTACAGCCAGAAGTTTTCTTAATGTTATTTGACGGGCAAGTTAGGCAGAACCGTATTTGATCCATAGTGTAATAATTAATTGTAAGTACCTTATTTTTAAGTTTAAAAAAAAGGTATTTAAAAATGTTGTTTATCTTAATGCTTTCTATACACAGCTAAAAAAGAAGTATTCTTTTGGGAATTACCCTGTATTATTTATTTTTATTTTTTGCTATTTGTAATACTTTAGGAGCATAATTTGCTTAGATAGATAGGTATTAATATAAATAAAATAATAATAATAATAATAATAATAATAATAATATTGCGTTTATTTGTAAAACCGTTCATATACACAAATACCACCTATATTTGAAACAAGGTCACAAATACATTTCTTTTACTAAAAGTGGTATACGACAAAAACCAACGTCATCATTTATCTCCATACGCTCCTAGTCAGCTGCTACACATACCCTAAGCTTATGCCTGCGGCAGTATATCTCTTTTTAAGACTTTATTTTTTCCTTCCCTCTTTTGACGCAAGGGCTGTTCACTACACAAAAAAGCAGGCCAGAATATGTATGAAATAGATCAATTTCTATTAATAGTTCGAAAAATATGAATTTTTTCTGGTAGAAGTAGTGTGAAAAAATGCTATTTTGTAACAAAGTACCACAAATGCAAAAAAATGCTAAAATGAAAATGAGAAAAAGAGGTTTTATTTGATTTTGTCGATTTAAAGAGTCCAGTGGCGGAACCAAAAAAATTGTAATGGGCGGGCACAAGTGGGCACTGGATCAGCTATACCTCTTTCTCAAAAGTAACTTAAAAAAGGACGTATCTCTCTTCCAAAACTTCTGCCTGGATCAAGTGACATCTAAAAAAACCGAATCTCTCTTCCTTAAGTCGAAAGTAACTTAAAACAAAAAACGTACCTATCTCTTGGTTAACTCTTTTTTTCAGGGTGGGCCAGTGCCCACCCCTAGCCCCGCCGCTTTTAATTATTAACAATATATAGGGTGATTCGTAAGTTGATACTTCTTTTTTAGCTGCGTATAGAAGGCATTAAAATAAACAACTTTTTCAAATAACTTTTTTCAAAAAACTCAAAAATAGGCGAGATAGAAAAGTAAAAAATCTAAGTGCGGGCCTGGTCATAAAAACATAGACCGCTATAGTTTCTGTTGTTTTTCTTATCTCTTACTAGTATTAGTCATACGGATAGTCTTGAGCAATACGCTGTGTGTGTGTTAATTTACTGTGAGTGTCGTAAAAGTGCCGATGTTCCTTAGAGATTATACGCAGAACGCTTTCCCTGACGGGCTCATTCTACACCGAGAAGTTTTCTTAATGTTATTCAACGGGCAAGTTAGGCAGAACCGTATTTGATTCGTAGTGTAATAAATGAATGTAAGTACCTTATTTTTGAGTTTTTTGAAAAAAGGTATTTGAAAATGTTGTTTTTTTAATTCCTTCTATACAAGCTAAATAGAAGTATCAACTTAGGAATCAGGGGCGCAAACAAGAGTTAAAAGTAAAAATGCCCAGTTGCACAGCGGTAAATTTTGTTGTTTAATATTGTTTTTGATACTTTCATTATCTTTAGTTTTGATGCTTTTAAGATTCTATATGGTTAGGTTAGGTTAGGTAAGAGTGGCAGACCCTTGGTTCTGACCAAACGGTCTCACGTAGTCCTGATTAGGTCCGTTGTGATACCACACGTGTTCCGTAGAACCCATCTTCATCAGATCACTGATGGTTTATGCGACGTAACCGCGGAAGGATTTTAACAACTCATTCAAACCAGCCACTACTGTTCAGAAATCTGCTCAGCCGTCCAAGTTGTAAGTTGTTTAGTTCCTCCAGGCTATCGAAAGATGATTCACCCAGAGTAGTGAACCTCCTTCTTGCGAGGCCAGGGCATTCACACAGAAAATGTTGAATACTTTCTTCCTCTTCCTCATCTCTGCAGCTTCTGCAGAAGTCGTTAGTGGGTATTTGCATACGTTCGGCATGTCTACCGAAGAGGCAATGTCCGGTAACAACCGCAGTAATATTTCTCACGTCTTTTCGACTGTGTCTCAATAGCTCTGCGGTTCTCTTTTTATCGAATGTGGGCCACAGTTGCCTGGATGTACTACAGGTTGTCAACCCTGTCCATCTGTTCTGTGCAAGCTGCTTGGCCGTGTAGTCAATCTCCTCTTTGACCAATCCCAGTGGTTTGTTCACTGTATTGTCTGCTAGATCAGCTGGCATGCCTGCACCCTCTCTTGCGAGCGCATCGGCAGCCTCGTTGCCATCTATTTTGGAGTGACCAGGAACCCAGCACAGAATAACCCGATGTTGGTTGCCAAGTGTGCATAGATTGTATATGCTTTCATTTTTGTTAATCGAACTTTTTGCTAACCTAACTCATCAAAATAGCTTACAGTCGTTATTGACAATATATCTAAAGCTTTAGCAAAGGTGAAAGCTCCATTTCCTTTAAATGGATCCATTATTTTTCATCAGGATTTGGATTTATGTGAGTCGGTTTCTTAAAATTCTAATTGTGATCTATAGTTTCGTTCAAAAAAAGATTTATATGTTATACTTGGAATATCAATGATCTGAGAGCGTGTTTGAAATTTGAAGAAACGAATGCGCAGGTTCCATAGTGGACTCTCCCTTTTTAATTAATGTTACACATTGCACAGAAAAATTGTTCATCCAATTTAAATACACGGTGACAGAGACAACAGCAAATAGTTCTCCAAAATTGTTTATCTGCCCCACAGCGGAGTTAGGTCAATATTATCACTGATGTTCATTCAAAGCCTACCTCAATTTAACACTTGAAAATGTTATTTGTATAAATTTATTACAACCTTAAATTAAATAATTTCAAGCAAGTACAATACAACTTTAAAGTAAAATAAGGAAATTTAAAAAAATTCCATTGGAGGCCATATTGCTTTAGGTTCTCTCATTAAGATTGCTTTTTGAGATACGCAATTAGTGTCATTAGTTCGTCGGCCCAGAATTATCTTGTTCTATACGCCAAAACTTAAGTTATGGGAAATTACGGTTCAATGTTTCAATGTGTAAAAACCTTTATTTCAGTTCTACTAGCGAAAAAATATTTAATAAAGTATAAAGATATGACACCCCTGAAATGATTTATATACTATTTAACTAATTAAACTATCCTCATAGGGCTTAAATATACTTTTTTAAATTAGTTATAGAACAAAATGTCCAAATTTTATGCATTTATTAAATTTATAGGGATATAGAACACTATATTTGGATATAGCATAAGATAATTCTATAATTGCATGGAAATTTAACTTAACAATTACCATATAAAATTATATTGCGACATAATATTTTATTTTATTTTATGTTTTGAACACTTTTTGGGGCCAATAACTTGGAATAAAAACGCCTTTCCTCTTCTGGCATTTGCGGTACCATCTCAAGAAGACGTTTTTTTTTTCTGTTCAGGTATCACTGCTGACTTTAAAGGTATCTGTAGTAAAGTATATCCCAAAGTATATCGTCTTGGCTTTTGCTTTCATTTAACTCAATAATCCGTCCCAGGTAATAAAATGGGTCCCTTCTAGGTATTTTACTCTAGGTGTCAGAGGTGGACTTCAGGTAAATGAAAAGAAGTGATTTATTTTCAACTTGAGTTTTATTGCAAATAACATTATTTCTATTATTTTTACCTAAAAGTACCGTATAACACCGACCAACCCTTTTTATCTATTCCACCCCTGGGTAGCCAGGTAGGTAGCAATGATAACATTTAAACACCTAATTATGCAGTGACAATGGGTATGTTTATATAAATGATTTATTAGGGGTAAAATCAAGACGATATATTTTGGGATGGACTTTACGCTTTTCGGAAGCCCTACTTATTTTTTAAAATTAATTCTTCTAGTATATTTCAATTTTATTGCATCTTCCTTCAAGGGACTCTTGATATTATTTTACGTTTAATGGAGCATTCTTCTCATAAGTTAATTTTTTTACCTTGGTGTATGGAATCATATTATATAACTTACCGCCAATCTTCCGTTGAACAGTCAGGTGGTTTTTGTGGAGATGACGAACTAGCAACACTATGATCTATGTTAAATTTAAACTATGTACTTTTCCTGTTTAAACGCAAAAATAAAGACACAAGACAATACAACTAACTTACTATTTGCTAAAAACTAGTTAACTGGATATAGACCAAAATAATTCTGTAGTTATTATAATATGGTGAATTTGGATATAGCACAACTGTATAGCATAAATGGTTTATTGAACAAGATAATTCTTTACATTCACATATAGAACAAGATAAAACCTTTAATTTTCAAACATGAAGGGATATAGAATACTAATTTATAAAAAAAAACTTTATGGGCGGGAATTTTTCTGTAATTTTAACAAAAAAATGTGCAGTTAAATCTGTTAATTTTAATTATGTATATAACTCATTTTTCCCCAAAAGTGGATATAGAACAAGATAATTCTGGGCCGACGAGTTACTGACTTAACCAATATTCGGTGTAATCCTCCATGCTTACACACATTTTATTGTTTGTAATTATCAATTTTACTATTTGAAACAATCCAAAAAAAAAGAAGATATAGAATATAATTGGGCAACATAAAAAATCTTTGACGGCAACGCTGTCAATAACGCGCCAAATAAAATAACAAATTTAATCATCCTCCCAGTAACTACAGCTTCAGCAGAAAGAAGTTTTTTCACTTCAAAAAGATTAAAAACATATCTGAGAAACCATTCGGGCGAAGAGCGTACAACAAGTTTAGCTTTATTAAGTATTCATAAAAAAAAATCCACATTGATATATGAAATAATCAATATATTTTTTCAAAAAAGACGACGAATTACGGTTTAGTTTTAGGCAAAAAAAATGTGTTGTGCTTTTAGTTTATGGTTAATTTTTGTTATTTCAATAATTAAAAAATATACTTACCTTATTTTTAATATTTTTTTGCTCAATTATGCTTATTTCACGAAGAGGTTTTTGTTTAACAAGTATATTATCTGTTTTATATTACCTATATTAGTGTATTTGTATAACTCACTACAAGTTTCTTTAAATATAGGTATTTTTTATTTTGAAATTTTTTTGATTGTTGCGCTGGTTTGTCGTTTTTCCTACCGATTTGCCCCCCCCCCCCCCCAACAAAAATTCTGGCTACGCCACTGGAAATAATATTACAAAGTGCAAAAAACTTGGAATAGTAAATACAAAATTCTTATATTAGTGCTAATATTAAAAATAATATCTCCTTTTATCACGATAAATTTAACTTGAAAGCAATATTAAGAAAATACAAAGTAATTTATTTTAGTTGTTTTTCTCTCCAATCACATTCCCAAAAATACGGTGAAATGAGGGATTCTTTATTGGATTTCCTTTAAGGCCTCTCCATTATATTGCCTTTAAATATTTTTGGAGCAATTCATCACATACCTTTTTAATAAAATTTAATTTAAATAAAAAACAAAAACAAATTTTAAAAGTATGATGAGTCCATATTTTTTTCAATATGTAAAATTGTACAATTTCGAATAAAATATTTACACAAGAAAAAACTAAACGGATTAACAAAACAAATATAGCAATAAATCTATTTCAAATAGGACCAGATGAGCACCAAATCTACTATAATAGAATTAACTAAAAAACCCAAATTTTTAATTTTTTATAATTATTTCAGCCTGCTTCATCTATTTGCATCGCTTGTTTTTTGTTAGGTATTATTGAAATGACAACATTTAACTTCATGACTTCAGAGCTCTTTCTTAAGTTTTGCGTCTACTAACAAAGTCCTGGATCGGTCCCTGTCGCACCCATCCTTTTTTCATCACTTTCGCGACAACTTTATATTATTCGGTTATGACGGGGTTGTCGCAGATTTTCTGAGGTTTCGTATGCCTGAGCACCAAGGTTGACAAATACGAATTTAAATATCTGACTATGTAATAATGCAGCCATCCTTTTTTGTTTTTTAGAAGCGTTAAATTTTCGATATCATAAACAAATAGAATCGATTTATAACGTAAGAAAAAATGAGTTTTAATAAAAACGAATTGTTTTATTTAAAAAAAATTTTATGCCTGAACTAATTTTTATGCTTGGACTAAAAAAATGCTATTTTATAACAAAGTGCCACAAATGCAAAAAATGCTCAAATAAAGATGACAAAAAGAGGTTTTATTTGACTTTGGCGATTTAAAGAGTCCATTGGCGGCACCAAAAAAATTGTAATGGGTGGACACCAGCGGGCACTGGATCAGTTATACTTATTCCTCAAAAGTGACTTAAAAAAACATATCTCTTTCCAAAACTTCCTCCTCGAATCAAATATGACATCTAAAAAAACAGTAACTCTCTTCAAAAACTTCTCCCTTGATATAAAAGTAACTTCAAAACAAAAAAACGTATCTCTCGGTTCAAAAGTTACTTCTAAAAAAAGCTGAAACATTTTGCGTTCTTCTTCTCTCAAGATTTCGGTTTTTGTAATGTCAGATGAACCAGCAACCATACTAGATATGTTACTGTTGTTCTGGAATTTAGACGATGGGTAATTTCCGTGTTTTTGGTGTGAAAATATATAAAAATGTATGTCCAGAATTAAGCCATAATACGTGTGAGGAAAAGACAAAGACAATACTTTTTTCTTTATTTAAAACGGCTTTTAAAGAGAATTAAGCAATTTACAAATCCCATTAATATTATGTGGTAATTAATTGACCTGTACAAATATACCGTGTCAATTAACATATATATGCAAAACAATTTGGACGTTTTCATTTATGTTAATTTACCGTAGCCCTATGCGTTAATCTGCGGAAACCAGTTTCGTTTAAATTGCGCTTGTCCCCGTTGTTTTTATATCGTTAGTTCACGCTACCCTTTTTCCAATTTCCAGACTTAATATAGTAAGGAAGTTGCTACTTAACACACCACTTTATAAAACGTAAACTTTTTGGGTGAAACCAATTTTCCAATAAAAGTTAGTGTATTTTGTGTATTTTATAAATCGTGGAATAAAGGTGAATCATATAATGCTAAAATTATGATACAAATAAAATATCGCGTATCATAATTTATGAAATTGGAAAAATATTAAAATTAAAAAAAAAATTTCTGTTAAAAACTTTAACAAGTTTAAATTCGTTATAAATTTCAATTTAGCTAAATTTTCAACTTGGTTATGGGTAAAAAATGTAATTTTTTTGTAGAAAGCGCGGTTGTCTACTTTTCATAGAACTATTCACGAGCATTTTGTTTTATTTTAGTTTTTACGGCAATATCTTAATTGTATTTATGCTTATCATTATAAGCTATCCTAAGTGCGTATTAATCTTAATTAATCGCGCTTAAGTTTATTAAAAACTTTACTTATATTATTATATAATTAGAAAACCTAAAAATGGGATAAATTTAACTTAAATTCTATAAGGAGCTACAGAATAGATATCCCATTAAATTTCAAGGATTGGATGCAGTTCTTTATGGCCTTAAAATTCTTAACAAACACCACCTTGTTTTAGAAACATAGAAGGTGTAATTTAATATCGCACTTCTTGTATGATAACCAGCGCCAATTTCATATTTTATAATTTTGTCTCAGTGTTAGCACTGAGGAAACTAGCTTTTTTATATTATTTTTTTTATTTCTTGCAAGAATAAACATATTTCCTAATATATAAAACACATACATAAAAAGTAGTATTTAACTAATTTCATATAACTATAGATAAGTCCTTAGCTCTATAGTTATTTATAAAAGAAAGCTTCAAATAATATACTTTAATAAATTATTTTTCTATTGTAAAATATTTTCATTGTTTTATTAAAAAGAATAACATTTATATACCGGGGTGATTCTCAAAAGTAATACGGCAAATAAAGCAAACAAGGGGAGTGAAACTTTAAATAATCAGTCAGTATATACTGTATTTAAGGATTTATTTTTTACCTCCACGATTTTTTGTATTAAAAAAATTTCAAGATGCATAACTTGCAGCAACACGAACTAATGGGGTTAATATTAAAATCGATCTTCTTTACAAAAGTATTGCAAAAACATGAAGTTTTAAATCCCGAGGTATGTGATAAATCAGCCAGACTTTTGGCTATATATAATTTTTTTAAATGTTTTTACAATATTATTGAATTTTTTTGAACCCTGAATTTATAACAAGTACATTTAGTAAGAAAAATAAAATGCTTTTGAATAACTGATCCTTTAAATAGAGAATTAGTTCTTTTTTTAATTTTCATTTTGGTATAAGCTCAGTTACTCAAAAAAAAAAATTTCCTGCATCAATATAACCATATATATTTAGAAAGCTACGAAATTTAAAAGATATTTTAAAAAATAAGCCTATAGGAACTACTACAAAGTCTTCAGAAACTACTTTTTTAAAAATGTTTAAACATCATATAAAAAAATAAAATCAGAGTGAGCGTTGTCGACAGAGATTTGTTTTCGTATTTTATTATTCCCGTGCGGTTGCCGTACGCTTTTGAATCGCTGTGCTTAAATCTGTTGAGATGAAATGTATGATCCTCTCTATATAGGGTTCTGGCATGCTGTCTTCTTCGCAAACCATGGCGCAAGCGCGAAGAACAAGACTCAAGCGCGCCCTTACAGAAGTCTCCAGCGATACAGTGTCCTATGTAAAAACGGTTGGATAATATTTAGAGTTCTTTTGAATTTCTAGCCCGAAAGTCCTTACGCTTGATCACATAACCTCAAATAATAAAACTGTTCGTTTACGGAAAACCTCAAAAATGTGCTTTTTATTTCGTAATAGAATTTATTTTTTGCCTATACGCGAATTTAAATTTGTTTCGCCAGGTTTAGTTACGTAAACAGGTAAATAAATTTTGAATTTCTGACTGGCGCCAAACTTTCTAACCTCTGCATTTGTTTCTCCGCTTTTCGTCTAACTTTTTTTTATTTATAGATTTTATAATCATTTCATATTACCTGTATTAGATTTCTGTAGTCTCTTGCTGTAAAAAATAAATTATAAAAATTAGATTCTTGAATAGAATACGTAATAAGTATGCCTTTATTTTAATAATGATATAAGTATATATATTAGGTCTATTTTAATAATAATGATACGTATTTGTATTATCAAAATAAATATTTATGAAGTAGTGTATTAAAGTCCGAAATGTTTTTAAATGTTGTGTGTTTTAGCAACAGGTTGAATGTATTGACGTAGATTATATCTTAGGCATCTTTGGTTCTTGGTAATTATGACAAGTGTTTATTATCTTGGAGTATATTAAAAAAATATATTTGTATTTATAGGTATTTAATATATAATCTTGCATTTTCAATATTTAAGGATTAAGTAGTATGCTGGTATAGAAAAATAAAAGACTTAAATATCAAAAATATTTAAAAAATCATTTAGTTATTTTCATATTTTTTAATAATCAACGTTGTAATTTTTATAAATATAATTCAGCTTTGTGTTTAAAAAGTCCATCAAAAATCTACCTCGAGTAGTCGAAAATGTTGCCCCATTGGCTTAATAAGTTAATCAAAAGTACTTTTTGCTATAAAAATTTTTTTTAAAAATAAAGTCCTAAAAATTAGTTTAAATTTTTAATTGGTTTTGAAAATATTGGCTAAGACGTCAAAAAATATTTATATTTTTAATGAGGTGCAAATAATGAAATAAGGGCTTTGTTAAGTTAAGCTTATATGGATTTTTTAAGCTTACCCGGTGTATTCTAAAGATTAATTACCTTTCGAGAATTTGGTAGATAAAAGGTTAGTTGCTAAAAAGCGGGAATTTACAGAAAATATATTTATTTTAAGCATGATCTGCAATAATTTATCGATATATAAGAAACCCCAATATTCCATGAATTCCCTGGTGAAAAACCGAAACCCTAATTAAGAACCAACAAATTAACTTTTAAAAGAAAATTTTGACGAAATGTTTTTGTAAAGGAATATGTATCATAAAAATTATCCACCGACGTTTTTTCGTAAATATTTTACCCTTTCGTGCATGATCTCTCCACCTTCCTGGAATGTCATCTGTATTCTTTGCATCTTGTTTACTTACGAAATCGAGCTTTACCATAATGTTATCCTAAGTAAACTACCGACAAAAGGGTACATTTTATTGCTAACCAAGCTGCAAAACAAATGCTTAGCACAACTTTTACCGAATTCCACACGCAACTTATCGGATTGTAAAAATTTTCATGAGTCATCTGACGAAATAGAAGTCAACCTAAACTTGACCCATTTTCAGAGCATTGTTTTCTCCTTCTTTTCGCAATTTTTGGCAAGCGTTCTCGATGTATATTCTAAACTCAATTTCATGATTGAACAATTTGTAAATTATTTTTTTAATAGTATCTGTAAATTACTTGATAAATTTATATTATCACCTCATATTGGTAATAATTTTATTTCTGTAAAGGTTTTTTTAACCATAAAAATGTTAATAAGATATAAGCTTTTGCCCTATAGTTAAAATATTAAAATTTAGAAGCATTTTCTAAAAAAAAAATTTTTAAGTTACAAAAAATCAAAACCTATATATTAAGTAAATTAAAAAATACAAATTGTATTCATTGAATCTTATTAAAAATTATTTTATTAATCATTTTTCACCCGAGGGTCTAATAAAACAATTAATATCAATCCGAATAATTAATAAAGATTTATAGATAATACTATAATTCTATAGCATTTGTTTAACTTTTATTTAGAAATAATCGACATTACTTATTCTATAGCTGCCAAGTAAGTGCTAAGCATACAAAACGCGTATAACGAATTCTTCTGCATATTGCAAATTACAGGGGTTTCCTTTAAACCCAGCGAAAAGACTTCAAATTATGGAAATAGCAAAAGAAAAAAAGAATGTAGTAAAGTCTTTGATCCCAAAACGCCTTGTTAACTGGAAATAACCTCTCTAAGGAGTCCCCAAAAGAGAATAGCGTTTTTAGCAGTATTTGAATCATTATTTTTTGATAAGCATATAGAAAATAATAATAAGTGAGAAGTCCCGTGTTAATGTTATATACAATTTCTTAAATTATTGAATTTGCTAAAAAGAAATTACTTTTTTTTTCTTCTTTCCAACATAACAAAAAGTAATTTAAATAATACCACATTGTCAAAATTTGAAGATTTTCAATGTAGACAAAAAAATTATTAAAAACAGTGAAATTTCTAAACGTATTTTGAGGCATTGTTTTTCATATCAGTAAAAAATATGTAATGTTACGGTGTTTTGTTTTCCTATTGATTTACCAAAAAAAGAGAAAATTTGAAGCCTGATTGGGCTTTAATTCGAACAATGTTCTAAAAACAGATTTTCCTAGGGTTTGTGAAGAGTTATTTTTAAAAAGCAGGTTATTATTAGTAATCGTTTTAAAAGATTATTAAAACTTATTGATTAAAATCAATGTTATTTTTTTAAGTTATTTATAAATATTTTTTTTTGGTATCGGGAAAAAAATTAATTATCAGTAGTAACTGGTTATGGGTATTTTGTTATAATATTTATGAAATATTAATTAGGTATAGTGTTAAAGGAAGTTTACTGGATTATCCATTTATTTTTAAGTAAATTATTTAAAAACTTGAAAACTTTAAATTTGAACGAGACAATCATCATAGTTTACTAAAAAAACAAATTAGATTATTCAAAATGATTCCTTGTTCAGGCCGTTTTAAGAACAGTCACGAATATTCAAACGATATTTTCCCCTTAATAATCGTTGCAAGCAAATCGATATATAAACCTGAAATCGAATTTTTACAGCCTTGACAAATCTGGGTTTGTGTGAAAAAACTTCAACTGCCGCAACAATAACCCGGGTTGAAATTCCATTCGCTATTTTTTTAATTAAAAAATATTTACAACTTTTCTGTAATAACTAATATTTCGGTAACAGTTATTTAATTTTGAGGTTATGTGATAAGAGGTCTTACACACTGCTTCTAGCAACTTTTTTTTATAGATCAAACAACCAGGCACTAGAAGTGAATAGGACCTAAAGTTTTGAGCACAGTGCACACCCCCACCAAGCATGTGTTTATTTTAAATTACGAGTAAAAGTATCATACCGAGTACTAAAGACATTTTTAATGCCTTGTTAAGGTGTTGTTCGAGTATATCACTTGAGATATGTCATTGTGTTCTTGCACTCGGTATGATACCTCAAATTTGTATTTCAAACCCTGCGATATGTTATTATACTATGTTGAAACGCTTGGCGTGATACCTTTAGAATGATTTTGTCTCCGCGTTTTGCTTTTAAAATATTTTTTTACGCTTTTTGTATGTAATGATAGACTATAGCCAAGATTCAAGAAATAAGGAATATTCTTCATCTTGTGGTGAACCACCTAGTTTTTAAGTCCTAAGGTATTTACCTTAGAACTTTTCTATAAACCCATAAGATTAAATATTCGTTATTTTATGAGATGAATTTAAGAATGTCGAAAGCGACATTTTGCAAACTATTTTCGCCAAAAAATTTTCCTTAACCGCCAATATTTTGTCGCCAATTTCAAACGGGAAGCACTAAACCTACTTGGCCTTATGGGTTATAAATTTAGACCCGTACTTTAGCACAGTTTATCAATTCTTGATAACCAAAGTTTTTTACCTTAAAACCCGAAAGTATTCTGAAACCCTTTTTATTTAAACCTCCATTGTTGAGGAACCCTAGTTCTTATCTTTTATACCCTTAAACCGCATATTAGTCATTTGTACTCGGTGATGATGACTATCTGGAAATGTGACATCCGAAGTGGCGCTCAATAGAAAATTGGTATTAATACAGGGTGATCCCTAAGTTGATACTTCTTTTTTAGCTGCGTATAGAAGGCATTAAAATAAACAACCTTTTCAAATACCTTGTTTCAAAAAACTCAAAAATAAAGTACTTACATTGTTTTATTACACTACGAATCAAATACGGTTCTGCCTAACTTGCCCGTTGAATAACATTAAGAAAAATTGTGGATGAGCCCGCAAGGGAAGGCGTTTTGCGTATAATCCCCAGCCGTATGACTAATACTAATAAGAGATAAGAAAAACAACAGAAATTACAGCGGGGTATTTTTTTATGACCAGACCCGAACTTAGATTTTTCACTTCTCTATCTCGCCTATTTTTGAGTTTTTTGAAAAAAGGTATTTGAAAATGTTGTTTATTTTAATGCTTTCTATACGCAGCTAAGAAAGAAGTATCAACTTAGGAATTACCCTGTATACCTATAATTATGTGAAAAAAAAATAAAACTATCAATAGTACGAATCTCTACAACATTCTATCTCCTTAAAAACCCATTTTTATGTTTTTTACTAAAAAACTCATGTTTTATATTTTTCGATATCTTTGCATTTTTATTATCTTTTTCACCCCTGACGTAAAAATTCTATTTTATTGACTATTAACTTTTAAATACCCGAATTGTATCGAATTTTGCTCGTCTATGGACACCTATAAAACCCTATCCCAAATCTGGTGTCAGATGTGGGGTTCAGAAAAAAGAATAAAATATAGCTCAACTAAGAGAACACAAAAGGCACAAGTTACCGGTCTAAAAATGATCATTTTGTTAAGACGTGTTTCGCTTTTGAAGTATTATGTGCGACTCTATCCTTTTTATATTTTTTAGATCAAACAAATGTTTCTGTTGTTTGTACAGGGTGTCCCAAAGTCGATGCTCATTATGGATATCTCGGAAACTATGAGAGATACAGCATCGGTCAAATGGTGGAAAAGTTACGAAATTATAATTTTGAAATATTCGAAAAAGAAACTAAAATTTTGAGTTTTTGTTCTTTTTTTTTCTTACTTATTTTCACCGCTACCACCACGATTACATAAATCTAAGGTTTCGCTGTGACATACCATATGAGGTCATAATGGGTGAACTAAACGTATGCAAAAAAAACACCAGAAATTACTTCTGAGGCAATAATCTGGTATACAGACGGCTCCAAAACAAAAGAGGGTACTGGAGCGGGGATGCACGGAGTGAGAACGAAGAAGAATGCGTTTTTCTCTCTGGGAAAGTCTCCCAGAGTATTCCAAGCAGAAACCTACGCCATATTGCAATGCGCGGACGAAAATAATAGGAGGGCTTACCTCAATAAGCGGATCCATATAATACAGGGTGTTACAAATTCGACATACCATCATTGGAATCTCGGAAACCATAGGAGTTAGAGAAACGGGGGCAAAGTTGTGCAATTCGGTGCTGATTATAATGCCGCTTTTAAAGTTTTCATATTTGGAATACTACTACTAAGTTTCGCCGTTTCGTCTCCGAGCGGCCATCACCAACTTTACTTTTTTAAATACGGACCTGGATTTTTTTAACCGATTTTTAAACCCTTCTACCTTCAAAATGTAATTACTTTCTCATAATGATAAATTGTCTTTACTTATTTTTTAAATTCATATTTTTTACACTTGTGAGTCTGGTCCTGGCAATGAATTACAATATTAATTAAAAATGTTATTTTATTTAAAACATTTACACATAAGTAATATAATTTATTTTATAAGAATTTTTTAATAATTCTAAATTTACTAATTATAAATCCTAATTTTTTAAAAGTTCAAAAAGATTGACATTTTGCTCATTAAAACGATCAATTTTTCTTCCAATTTTGGCGACAGCCCTTTCAACCGATGCAATGCTATTTTAAAAAATATGAATTTAAAAAAAATAAGCAATGACAATTCATCATAATGAAAAATTCATCATAAAATGTAATATTGCCATTACATTTTGAGGGTAGGAGGGTTTAAAAATCGGTTTAAAAAAATTCAGGTAAAGTTGGTGATGACCGCTCAGAGACGAAACGGCGGATTCTTAGTTTCGTAACGTAGTTTTGTAGAGGAGAAAAAGTGGCAATGACAAAGTGTAATTTATTTTTAAATAGCTAGTCAAATGAGTTCAGGAAAAAATAAAAACGATTATGCAAGATTTCGGTTTTTTTCGAATAAAATCGGAAGTATTTGTAATTTGAAAACTTTTAAAGCGGCATTATAATCAGCACCGAATTGCATAACTTTGCCCCCATTCAACCGTTTCTCTAACTCCTATGGTTTCCGAGATTCCAATGCTGGTACTTATGTCGAATTTGTTACACCCTGTATATTCTGACAGTCAAGCAGCTCTTAGATCGCTAATATGCAACTACCTTGTTGTTAATTTGAAGGTTGGAGACAATGATGTTTCTTGAATGATAAAAGAGTTTTGGACTTGCATTGTCTTTATTTGTTTTATATCACAGCGTTTTAACTGGTAAGTATCTCCAGTCGTCTTCAGGGTAATACTGTATTCACTGTAAAGATGAAATCAAAAAGTCTAAAAATTGCCACTATTTGACCGATGCTGTATCTCTTATAGTGTCAGACACCCTGTACAGTCCCAAATAACAACTTCGATGTTATATACAGCGTGTCCAGAAACCACCTTAACATACGGGAAACTTTTTTATTTTAGACTTTACGAAAAAAAGTGATTCTTCATAAAAAGTTCTGCATGGTTTAAAACCTAAAATGCAACTATCAGATATTAAATTCTCCCAGGCGTATACGAGGTAAGTCAAAAAATATGAATTTGCCTTAAAAGTAAAGTACCTTTATTTTTGATAATATCGAAAATTGTTATTAAAAAAAGTTGATCAGAACTAAAAACCACGTTTAAATATGAAATTACGCCCATTTACAAGATTTAAAGAAGGGGTATTCATTCTCGTTTAGTAGGTTCAGCACGCCTTGAAAAACTAAATGAAACCATGACAACTAATTATTTTATTTGTCAGGGCGGACAGTTTCCTTTTAATTAAATATGGTGCTTAAATTTACAATCGAGGAAAAAGTTGAAATAGTGTTAATTGTTGGAGACCACTACAAGACGTACGGAGAAGCTGCTCAAATTTTTAATGCAAGATATCCAAATAAAATTATTAGCATGTAACAGTTGGAGATATTTTTAATAAATTTAAAAATTCCGGATCTGTAAGTAATAAATATTCTGACAAGCATCAGGTTTGGCGTACGGACGAAGATACCCAATTGAATGTTTTGCTAGATGTCGTGGAAAATCCTAAAATCTCATTGAGAAATATTTCACAAACTGTTTCACGGCCTGTTACAAAGTCCACTGCCCAAGTTATTTTAAGGAAAAATAATTTTTACCCATACAAACCAAAATTTCTTCACAAACTGCAGCCTAGAGATTTTGATTCACGATTTTTGTTTTGCTCTTGGTTTCAAGGTGAGGTAGAAGATGACCCACTATTCGCAAGAAAAATATTGTTTTCAGATGAGGCGATGTTCACCTCAAATGGAGTAGTGTGTTCTTAAAACTGTAGGTGGTGGAGTGATTAGAATCCCCATTTTGTAATTGAGTGTCGTGACCAGTATTCTTTCAAGACAAAAATGTTTGGTGCGGCGTTTTTAGGAACCAAATTGTAGGGCCGTACTTTTTTCGAGAAAATATTACCGGTGAAATTAACTTGAACTTTTTGGACACGGAATTATTTGAATTTTTTCATGGACTACCAATGAATATAAGACAAACACTTTGGTTCCAACATGGCGCTCCATGCCACAGCTCTGCAAGAGTGACATAATTCTTAAACCGGACATTTCCACAGAAATGGATTGGAAGAAGATCAGAATTTGCTTGGCCACCAAGGTCACCTGATCTAACACCTCTGGATTTTTTCGTATGGGGATTTTTAAAACAAAAAGTGTATACCCACAGACCTTTCGAGAACATAGACCATTTAGAGAGAATTATCAGAGAATGTGTCCAAGAAATTTCCCCTCAGATGGTTAGAAATGCAGTAATGGAATTTTCACGAAGTACAACCGTTTGTATGGAAAAAAACGATGGTCATGTTGAAGCTTAGTGTAGTATTTCATTATTGTACTTTGTAATTAAAATTATTAAATATAGTTTTCCATTTAAGGTATTAATATTATTGACTTTCTGAACACCCCGTATGTGCTGGCTCAAAACATTTGATTTGAATGTTATTTTATCAACAAGCAGAACTTTTTATGAAGAATAATTTTTTTTCGTAAAGTTAAAATAAAAAAGTTTCCCATATGTTAAGATGGTTTCTGGGCCCGCTGTATATATATATTTTTTGCTATACCTAAATATAAATTGTTGAATTCTTACGTAAACCATTATTTTACAGTTTTCAACAATATTTTGTTAATATAAATAAACATTTTTTGTTTTTTAATTTTACCACGTTAAGTCCCCCAAAAACTCAACTTTTATCTACTTAAAGGTTTTATAAAGCCTTATCGTAAATCCAATTTCAGGTAAGGGTTTTGAATAAAAATCGCACAATAAAGAAAAATATAACTTTTCAGCAAAAAAAGGTATAAGTTATGTATCTCAATATACGCAAATATGGTGTTGACTAACACTGTTCACATTTTAAGGGGAATGATATATCATTTAAGAGCCAGTTTTTGCCAACCCGTAAAACCCAGCTATTCGAATTTTCTAACGCTAATATCTCGGCATTCACTAACTCCTGTGACCTGAATTTCTGTTCGCTAGAACGTATGATATTTGTCGATGAATATAAAACATATTTTTACCAAATGGTTTGTGTAGTTTCAGAGAATGTCGTGTTTGAAATGTCGTTAAGCGGAATTTTGGTGGCTGGCAAAAACTGGCTATTACATAAAATAAATTATTGTTATATAAAATCAATGTTTTCATCTGAGACTTAATTTTTTTATTGTGTTCGGTTTTTATTTCCTTAATACTGATATACAGGATGATTCCTAAGTTGATACTTCCTTCTTAGCTGTGTATAGAAGTCATTAAAATAAACAACATTTTCAAATACCTTTTTTCAAAAAACTTTAAAAAAGGTACACACTTACATTCATTTATTACACTATGGATCGAATACGGTTCTGCCTAACTTGCCCGTTGAATAACATTAAGAAACTTCTGGCTATAGGATGAACCCGCAAGGGAAAGCGTTCTACGTATAATCTCAAAGCAGCAGCCGCACGTTGACGACACTCACCGTAAATTGGCACCATTCCTACTAGTTCATTGTTTTTAAATTTTACCATTTTCACGTGTCACCAATTTAAAATTAACGCCACAGCGTATTGCCAAATAACTCAGTACCGACTACGAGATAAGATAAACAACATAAAGTATAGCAGGCTACGTTTTGATAACCATGCCCGTACTTAGATTTTTTACTTCTGTATCTCGCCTATTTTTATGTTTTTTGAAAAAAGGTATTTGAAAATGTTTTTTATTTTAATGCCTTCTACAGTGTCCGCAAGAAAGTCCGCAACCAATGGCATATTTATTTATGATTAGGTATAGGTAAAAATAGAAAAAGCAGTTAGTTTTTGCTTGCCTAAAAAGCAAAAATTACCTATACTGAAGCAGCTGCACGACTTGCGTTACCTGTCAAATTTGACATTTTTAATAGAATATGTTTAAAATGCCCTTATTTAATAAAATATCGAAAAACTTTATTCGAGAAAGTTGTTTTTTTAGACATTTTTAGTCTCTGGACGAAATATTGACAGTCTAATACAATTTTTATTTTTTGCCAGTTTCTTAAAAAAAATTGATCAACCCTCGTAGATTAACATTTATACATCGATGTAAAACCATTTGTATTTACTTCATTTGTTATCTTCATGCAATTTTTTGGAAAATTTTCGTTTCCAATTATTTATTTTGCTTCAAAAACTGAAATTGTTATTGATCAGTATGCAAGGTTTGATGCAAAGTTTATCTAATTACATCAGTTTTGCCAAAAACGACGTTTCTTATTTTTCTTAAGTTAGTAAACAGATGTACAAAAAGAAAATATTAGGAAGCTTTCGTTGAAATTTTATTTAATATATATAAAATATTGGATCGAAAAGAATAAATATTAATCGCTCGAAACATTTTATTCAACAAAAATATAGTTTACAAGTAGGCGATGCATTCGTTGCTAAGGAACATTACATTCATTTATTGTTTATTTAATTTCTGAAGCAAAAGTCTGAAATAAGACCTATTAATTAGACCGTATTGTAATCAACAATAAAACTTTTAAATAATGTTAACAATAGAAGAAAAATTTGAGATTGTTCTACTTTGTAGAGAAACCAATCGCCACAAGAAAATTTCAACAAAAGCTTCCTAATATTTTCTTTTTATAGATCTGTTTACTAACTTAAGAAAAATAAGAAACGTCATTTTTGGCAAAACTGATGTAATTAGATAAACTTTGTATCAAACATTACATACTGATCAATAACAATTTCAGTTTTTGAAGCAAAATAAATGATTGGAAACAAAAATTTTACATAAAATTGCATTATGATGACAAATGAAGTAAATACAAATGGTTTTACATCGATGTATAAATGTTAATCTACGAGGGTTGATCAAATTTTTTTAAGAAACTGGCAAAAATTAAAAATTGTATTAGACTGTCAAAATTTCGTACAAAGGCTAAAAATGCCTAAATAAACAACTTTCCCGAATGAAGTTTTTCGATATTTCGATAAATAAGGGCATTTTTGAACATATTTTATTAAAAATGTCAAATTTGATCGATAACGCAAGTCGTGCAGCTGCTTCAGTATACGTCATTTTTGGTTTTTAGGCAAGCAAAAAATAACTGCTTTTTCAATTTTTACCTATACCTAATAATAAATAAATATGCCATTTGATGCGGACCTTCTTGCGGATACTGTATACACACAGGGCCGTAGCCGTAAGCCCTATTAAAAAAATATTGAGCCCTGGTAAAAAAGATTTTGAAATAGAAAAATCAAAAATGTCTGCAAGTTATTTGATAAGTTTAATAAAATAAAATTATTTAAATAATTTCGTCATACGGGTAGAGTCCTGTCCTGCCCCTGTTCCGTTTTCCCTTTTTAGAGCTATTTTAAATGAACAAAAATATAACCCAATGCAATAAATTATTTTTACAACAAAAACAAAAAACAATTAGATATTTATTTTTAAAGAAAAAAATTATAGTAAACATATTAATTGAAACATTTTTTATTGAACAAGTAGTGTGATGATTTATAATAATAAAAAAAATAGTGCGGGAAGAAACGAGAATGCTTTTTTATGAATATACAAAACGGCACTTAAGAATAAGTATTTTAAAACCTAAGAATTTTCACCAGAAGCTGCTCCTAGATTGACGCTCCAAAAATACATGATTTCTGAAAAATCATCAATGTCGGCGTGGAGAGCGATATTTACTTATTTTTAATTATGAAAAATCGAGCCCGAAAATCGCGTGATAGAGTCATACATACGTTTTATGTTAAAATTTTGGATTGACACTAATATTCATATATTGTTTACAAATATAAAATATGTTTTTTTTAATAACGAGCCAGCTAGGAAAATCAAAAAAAAAGTCAAAAAGAACATTTACAAAAACAAATTTTAATAATTTTGATGAAATTTGTTAGTAGTTAGGTGAATGTTAAACGAACTTTTGGCCCCAAAAATGTTTCGCCTGCGGCGCATGAAATACATGTAGTCCCAACTTTCTCTTTCTCCAAAAAAAAAAGTCCTGCTTACCCCCCCCCCCCCCTCCCCCCTCACCCGAGCATATTTTCTGGCTACGCCACTGCTTATAATAAATATAATACATGCATATGAATGAAGCATGTCGGATGTCGGTCGTTCTAAAATGTAAAAAATTCTACAGCGTCTCTTAAAAATCAAATATTATTATATTTCAACGTGAAAATATGGGCCCTGGTAAGGAATCGAATAGCCCTACCAAAAATTTGGTTCTGGCAACGGCCCTGTATACACAACTAAAAAAGAAGTATCAACTTAGGAATCACCCTGTATATTATATTGAATTTTGACTTTAAAATCTCCAGTGCACAGTGATACCATTGGTATATGTAAATTGTTAACAAGAACATCAATTTAGTCAGTTTAAAATGTTTCCATTACGGTTTTAAGGCAGTGGAACAATTAAACCCCCTGTATTAAGTATTAAATAGGTTTTTTAAATTGACATAAAGCGAATAAAAGCTCAACTAAAACCAAATCAGATTTTATAGTAGCAAAACAAATAGGAGGTTTAATCAAATATCAGATAGTCTGACCCACTTACCTATCTTCATTAACATGTAACTTAATTTAAATATCCTTTGTTGTGAATTTTCTAACTTTAATTTCAAATTTCGAGCCTCCGATAGGGCTTATTCTTTGATAATTGAGCTTCGTCAACTTGTCAAACGCGAAATGAATTAGTTTCCTTTGAACTTTTTAAATACCCTAAGTATAGTTTGTCAAATAAAGACGAAATTAAGGGTGGTAATAAAACAGGGTGATTTTTATTGTATTTGTTTGACATAAACAATAATACTTCACCCAAAATTACGAAAAGCACTATATTTTCCTGGTATATAATATAATATTAAATATATGGTAAAAATTCACAAAAAAATTGATTAAACCAAACCACTCGTTCTCGGAACGAAATAACTATAATACCAACGCTTTCCATCTCAAAAACCAGATCAGAAATGTAACCTAAATACTTCTTTAGCATTCTTAATGCTTATGGAAAGTAACTTGAACCATTAACCTTTTTAGGGTAACCCCAAACGAAAAATTGGTCCTGCTAACCTGAATTTTTAATTAAGAGTTAAGGATACAATCCATGTACCGCAAAACGTAAGGGTTTATAGGTAAACTTTCTTTCAACCTCTCTTAATCCTATTAACTAAAACCTTTTCCCTATTTCTACTTTGTACTAAATAGTTTGTTGAAACGATTTTAAACTTCCTTCATTGTTGTAGAAAAGGCTTAACAATTGCCGATACCAAACTCTTTTCAAGAAAAGGAGATTTACTGCTATTTATCTTATCTACACTCTACGTAAAGGCATGGAATAAAAAAATAAATGCCACTTTTGTCCCTTTATCGCAACTTCAAATACCGGGTAATTCAATAAGAAAGGTAGCCGGCTATATCTCGAAAACTACTGGGCATAGAAACTCGGTAAAAAAAAATGATAACTAAAGTGGCCATGAGAAAATCCTGGAAATAATTTTGAAGTTCCGCATTTTGCCGCAAGAGGGCGTAATTGAAAAATAATTTTTTAAATTTTACATATTTCCGAAAATTCCACATTAAGGTATACCTTTGGTAACACCGTTAAAAAGCTTGGACAATTATGCATCATTTTGGTCTTATGCTCATTGGCGTACCGACTTTAATAAGAGGGGTTGAAAGTGTAATCATTTAAATCGCTGTAACTTATTAACGACTTATCCGAGTTTAGCAAACTAAAGATTGTTTGGAAGAGAAATGTATGCACTTTTACCAATCGTATTTAGTTAGTCCATAATAGTTCTCAAAAAAAAATGCTAGAGGGCGTAATTTGTAATAATAACACATTTTTTGATTTTCCTCCGAAAAAATAATTCATACGGTATAATCATGATACCATAATCGAAAAGTAGATGAAATTTGCTAGAAAAAATATTTAAACCGCAGCTCGATATCTCCGTTCGTTTCAGCGTTATCGCCAATAGAATAATTTTTAAAACTTTAAATGAAGAACGGTTATATATTTTTTAGAAAAAAAGTGGGACGCCACTGATATTTTTCCATCTGGATATTATTTCGGATTAGCGTGGTCAATTCTGCATAAAAATGGTCTTTTGCGTGTTTCTCCTCAGGCACACCGCTCTTAATTAAATTAAATTAGCTCGACCATTTATTAGTATTATTAACATTGATAATGAAAAATTTTGTTTTAGAAAAACTGTTGGAAATGACCACCTTCACTTAATAGGAAAGCTTCCGCCGTCTACCTTTCTTATTGAATCACCCGGTATATAAGGAATGTGATTATTCTACTTCTTTCTAAAACCAACTAAAAGAGTTACAGTTCTTTAGGTAGAGTCAAAAATTATATGTAGTTTTCTTGAAAATTATATAAATTCACCCCTACCCCTAGAGAACATTTGGGATATATTACCCTTCATCTGACAAAGACAAAATTAAATATTTAGAGTGGGGTCGGTACTATTATTTCAGCTTACTTTTTCCTATAGGGTGCATACTTTCTGACTGTCATTGTATAAAATTTGAAACTAATTTTCTTGTAATTTGAAGCACGCTTTTCGAATTTTTCTTGTGCTTTTTATATTTAATCTAATTTAAAACGTCGTTTAAATTTAGGTCTCTTTATAGCCGTTCGGTTTGATGTTCTGCTTAAACTTGGACGAAATTTTTATGATAATTATTTCGTTCACAGTTAATTATGTTCCATGTTTTGCATAATGGGTTGCTTTTAGTTCAAATTAAAAACAAAATAGCTTGTTGAAACAGGCTAATAATCAGTACTATCAAAAAAATGTATTATTGAAACTTTACTCGTCGCTATTTCAAAACTTTATGAATTTGTATAGAAGAAGATTTTCCCTTTCGTTTCGCCAAATCCATCTCTAGACGCGTTTCGTCATATCATGACTCATCAGTAGAGCTAGGATCCGCGAAAAGAAAAGGGAACTCGAAGCTACTTAGGCAGCACTTGGTGGGACACACCAGTAAGATATGGCACGGAGCGCCATCTGTGTCATTATTAGACACTCATGAGCATACCAGCACCTCTAACAAACTTATAGAAATAAGTAAACAATGTTAAGAGAGTCACCTGTAAAGACATTCGTCACAATTACAGTTGAGAGTCCCGCTAGGCAGCGCTAACTCTATGATTTTGTATGTTTACTATGTGTCTAATAATATTTCTTTATATTCAAAAATTGTTAATTTAAATTTTTTTAAGTGTCGAAAAAGTTTTAGATTAAAGGTTGGATATGCTCTGTATTAGGTCAAAATTCCAACAACGAAACATATTTGTTCATTAAAAGTTAACCAAACAAATAATTGCCAGTAAAATATAATTTACTTTAAACTTTTACCGCTTGAAATAGAGTTAATTTCCCAAAATTCATTAGAATTTAAACTAACTTTATGCAAAATGCTAATTTTAACGCTAAAAAAATGTATTTAAATAACTTAAAAACATATATGTTTTGTGAAATTTCATACGCAGTTTTTGTTCAAGAGACTATAACTTGATAGGCCAAAGCATTTTAATTAATTTTTGTTTTCTAAACTAATTCCGGATCAAAATTGGTTGAGAAAAATGGGTTATATCATTGGCCCGGAAACCATTCTCAGCGGAGACGAAACTTTCCAGTTTTTAAAAAACTTTTTTCAGTAATAAATCCTTTATCTCAAATTTTTGAAATTTAAAAAGTTATTGATTATACAGTGTGTCCACGGATTGACTATCGAAGAGAAAAAACTTTTTTATTTGTGGGTTTATGAAAAAAAGTTATTTTTCATCAAAACTCCTGCTTGTTCTCAAACGACCAAAAAGCATATTATTTTTTCAAATTTATATACCGGCTGTTCAGAATTTAGAAAAATATTAAAAAGAAGCTAAGAACAAAGTACCCTTATGTGTAAAGATAGGATAAAATGTAATTAGTAAAAGTTGTTGTGGTTGAAAACCTACGTCTCATTACCAAGTTTTGGCTTATTAGCTAAATGTACAAATTGTACAGATACCAGCAAAAAGTCCCAACTCATAAAATATGATTTGCTTTAAATTAACGCATTCTGCAAATTAGTTAGTCTTTAAAAGGTATTTTTTTGTAAAAGCTTTATAGTATAAGTTTCAATAAAAAAAAAATAAAGCTTTTGCAAAAGAATACCTTCTAAAGACTAACTAATCTGCAAAATGCGTTAATTTAAAGCAAATCATATTTTATGAATTGGAACTTTTTGCCGAT
This sequence comes from Polydrusus cervinus, assembly GCA_935413205.1. Classification (NCBI taxonomy): domain Eukaryota; kingdom Metazoa; phylum Arthropoda; class Insecta; order Coleoptera; family Curculionidae; genus Polydrusus; species Polydrusus cervinus. The sequence goes on from OW284520.1 coordinate 6,496,481, forward strand.
CTCTGTACATTTAGCTAATAAGTGAAAACTTGGTAATGAGACGTAGGTTTTCAACCACAAAAACTTTTACTAATTACTTTTTATACTATCGTTACACAAAAGGATACTTTGTTCTTAGCTTTTTTTATATTTTTCTCAATTCTGGACACCCGGTATATAAATTTGAAAAATAATATGCTTTTTGGTCGTTTGAGAACAAGCAGGAGTTTTTATGAAAAATACCTTTTTTTCATAAACCCACAAATAAAAAAGTTTTTCCTCTTCGATAGTCAATCCGTAGACACACTGTAGATTCTCCTTATTTTTTTTCCTTGCTTCAAATGCACACACCTTAATCATTCCTTCAGGGCTCAAAATTATTTCAACATGCCTTAAGGGGGTTTCTGTAAATCACTGTTGTACGTGCTCCTCCTTAACAACTGTAATTTAGTTTGTATTAAGGATAATTCTAAGTCAAATAGAGCAACCCCCGCGTTTGCTGAATTTTTTTTAAGAATAAATAATCTTTGCATATAAGGAAGGCTTAAAATGTAATTAAAGAATAAGGTTTATTAAATGGTGACAAAATATTGGTTAAAAATATAGGTATTCTACTCTACGCAATGACAAAATCTATATACCCTGCATACTTCTTAATATTTAGTGTATGACCCCTATTTTCCCATGTGTGCAGTCTCTATACCCGCGTGCTTCTTTACCCAACTAATCTTTATAATTTATTTCTTTTCTATTGAACTTTACTTTCTGTACTAAAAACTTTTCCTGTTTGTTCTAAATTTATCACCTGAAACTTTTGCATTTTGTTCTTAATGATCATTCGGAATTTCAGTAACAATAGAGCAACATAAATGGCACTTTTTTATATACAGGGTCAGCCATTCAGTCCAGAATGGCAGAATGAGGTGTTCTTGAGCCCAGTAAATGTAAATTATTTGATTCGTCCTTTATAATATTTATATGTTTAAAACTTGTGATAAGGAATCGTTATGCATATTTTTATGTATATTTTCCCAAAATATTAACACATATGATTAACAGGTATTTTTTGTAATACACCTTTTCTACGCGCACTGCAGAAAATTTTAATTATTGTATTTCAGATAACAATATCTTTAATTTTAGGAAGTCCTATTTTAATTTCAGATTTAGGAAACCAAAGATGTATTTCAAATCTGCTTTTTAAAATAAAATCGGCACATCTGAAATGAAATTGAAATGACATTGACTATTTCTGAACTTCAATTGAAAAGGTGTGATGTTTTATACAGTATTACATAATGGTACGCACCTTTTTAAATTTCTTATTCAACTTTAAATTATAAAGTTCATATAAAGTGTATGATAATATGCTTTATTTTGAATAAACAGTGTGCTAAACCTTTAATTCTTATCAAGAATCTAGAAAAAACTGTTTGATATTTTACAATAAATGAACTATAACATATAGTATGCCCTAAAAAATCTACAACCAGTTCGCCTTGATACAATTTAATTCAAAAATTATGTCGTCAGTAATATTTCTGACACATTATTCAAATGCGAAAGCTGAATGCAGTCCTGTAGCGATCGCATCGAGCGTTTTGTGGTAAGGTTATTATTTACTATCGGTGCCAATTGAAAATAAATACCCTTTAAAATAAAAGTATACACAATTATAATACAATAAAATAGGTTTGTAGCGGCTGTGTGCATTTTTTTGAAGTGAAAGGAAAGACAAATTTCTTCCCTGCCAATTTTATAATTGGCTGTGTTATCACAGTCTCATGCACCTCACCTCCCGTCTTCTATAGCTCACTTATTAATTAAGATAGGAGTTTGATATTTTGCAGACTTTACCAGTATCCTAGGGCGCATTTCAGGAAAATATTTTTGTTTATACAAGGTGTTCAAAAAGAGTATGACGTCATAAGCATCTATTTTTTTAGATTACATGCCATAAATATTCTTACTTATTTGGATGCCTCTTATAGTTGCCTATATACCCCCAAAATTTTAATGAAATCGGTTCAGTATTATAGGCGAAAAAAAATAAAAACTAAGAAAAATTAATGGTTTTAAAAATTAATAAAAAATAAAAATAATGCTTCCTTATAATTTTAATAGCGTATTTAATAAATAAGGTCGAACAGTCTCCTTAACCAAGTTTGATTAATACGTATTATACAGGGTGTTCCAAATTTAGTGTCAAACTTTGCAAATTGGAACCTCTGTATATTATTATGTCATTCGATGCAGAATTAAAAATCAAACATTTGTTCTAATTAGAAACCTATCGCAAAGTTTGACACCAAACTTTGGACACCCTGTACAATTCGCATTAATCAAACTTGGTTAACGAGACTGTTCGACCTTATTTATTAAGTACTTTTGTATAATTTTAATAACCAGACACTATTTTTATTTTTTATTATTTTTTAAAACCAGTAGTGCAAAACTGATTTTTCTTAGTGTTTATTTTTTTTCACCTATAATACTGAACCGATTTCATAAGAAATTTGAGAGTATGTAGGCAACAAATAAGTAAGAATATTTATGGCATGTAATCTAAAAATATAGATCCTTATGACGTCACACTTTCTGGGAACACCCTGTATAAACAAAAATATTTTCCTGAAATGCGCCTTAGGATACAGCTAAAGTCTGCAAAATATCAAAATATTAACTTAATTAATAAATGAGCTATAAAAGACGGGAGGTGAGGTGCATGACCCTGTATATTAAAATACAGTTTTAAAGATGGTTGATAAAAACTAAAAAAAAGTTTAGCACCCTGGTATATACCATTAAAGTAACACCCTGTATATACGTAACACCAGGAACATATCCATAATATCAGATAGTTTGTTATTGTAAGGGCATATGAAATATTATATGCAGCAGTTTATATTCCTTTAAATGGGTGGGCTCATATAAAATAATCCATAAAATAATAATTGTACTAAGAGTAATTTAATGGTGCAATCGGTGTTTTCGATAATGTAACCGAATACAGAGTTTAATAAAAGTAGGAAAATATCCTAATGGTCGTTTGCTTATAAATAACACTAATAGTGCTATTAATTTTTATGTAATATTGTTACTCATGATGGTTTTAATGACCTTCTTTTTTAGGACAGTAATATTACCATTTTGTTATTAGCTTTACTCTTTTTATTAATAATAAAATTCTAGTTGGTAATCTCAACATACTATATTTTAATATTGGCAATATTGGTTAAATTATAAATCAAAATATACAGGGTATTTAATGTTTTTCCAAAACAAGTTAAGATTACATTTAACTAAGCTATGATTATATCGTTTTAAATTATAACTAAATAAGATAAATACATAAAAAAAAAGACAATAATGTTAAATATCCTGTATAGATAATGATATAACTAAATTACCGTGGTAAGTTGTAAATTGGTTAAAGAATTATATTTCGATTAAAAAGAAATGTAAAAAATATTAGACAGCAAATATAAAATGTGTGTTGGTAAAATACTGTTTAATAATGGCCCTGAATGTCATAATAGTGTTAAACTGAACTCTGTATAGTACTCAATAAATGCTAGAATAGTTTATAGTTCAACTAGAATTATTAAAATTAAAATTTCCCATGAATCCGCCCTTGAATACATTAATGGAAAACGTGCATCTTGGAAGTGGGTGCGAAGACATAGGGGCGTAAGGAAGCACGCAAATGTATATACTGATATTGCAGACTTAATTTTAATCCCCAAAATTAGCTTAAACCGAGATTAATTTTCCTAGCTGCATAATATGGGTCAATCCATAGAAATATGTTGTTTAACATTTTTGTTGTTTTTAATCATTTAATTTCAAATTTATTACATCCAATACTTCAGGATAACCACGAAAGTTTAAAAATGTTTACTACAAGGCACCGTGAGGTAAGAAACATTTTTGGTAATTATGTGTGAAATATTAAATTTAATATTGAAATATTTTCAAAAAGTTTTGTTTAATGAAAATAAATATAAATAAAAGACACACTAATTTTCTGGGAATGGCCCATAGCATTTAGTCAAGTGACGTGCCTAGGCTCCGGTTTATTTAATAACTTACAGCTTGAAGCTAAATTAAACAGAAGAGATATTTGACGGTTATGGTGTTTTTTAAAAGACAAAATTTGAAAACCTATACACTTGGCAAAGTAAACAAGTTAATCGTTTTAAAGAGTAAGTTTATTTAAGCCAAAAACTTGTTTAGTGTTTAAACATATTTGCCTTTTAAATTTTGGCCAAGCTCTGTATTAGCTTCGTTTTAGAAGTTAATATATTACGCTGTTTAATTTAGCTGTAATATAAAACGTAGTTTACCAAATACATCATCAATAATTGCGAATTAAATTTAGTTTAATGAAATTTACCGTTCCTCTTAAAAACGATTTAAATATTTCTTTAATTTTTTATTATTAAAAAAATTAATTTCAACGTTCCTAAATCAACAAAATGTATCTGAAAGAAAATTATTGAAAAAAATCCGTTCACAATTATACCCAGCCAATAAATACTTTCTTTACGTTAATCCTTTAATTTTTGGCGCACTAGAAAAGTAAATTTTAAAAAATCAATGCGTATATAAATGCAAACATGTTAAGGTAAAATTTTAATTGAAATATTTCTCTTTGTTACTAAAACTTAAACCGCCTAAATTCTCTAACATTAGAGCTGGCAAATTGTGATATGCATATTAACTGGGTTACATGTCGGTATAAATCGAATCGAATAATCTGACACACTGAAAATAATGAATTTTGTTTAAATTGCCAATAATTAAACACAGTAGACACTACTAGACGCGTACTTCAATTTGACGTATATTGTTTTCTATTATAAAATCAAAATAAATCAATGGTAGAAAACAATAGCTTACGTGTTAGTCAACCTATTTCTTCGCCTGGCAGATAAGTCTTAAATTCTGAATTGTAGAAACTAATTTCACTCGACGGAAAAAGTCTTAACCCTCTGTCGAAAAATGTATAGTTTCTCCGTTGTATCCTGGTAATAAACAAAATTGCCTGTCCTCGTTGCCTTTTCCGAGATTTAAGGACAATAGGTGACTTTCGTATATTTCTTATTTTGACTTGTGTTTTAGCTAGTTCTTTTATTATATTTTTGCAAATCTTTACAAGAATAGCGAGAATTTTTTAAATTATTTAATTTATTTATTTTTTATAATAGATAACTAACTTTAAATACTTTACGTTGTTATCTTTTTTAAATTTTAGTAATTAAAATCAACCCCAAATTATATAATAATAAACATTTCGAAATATTATAAAGAATTTTTAAATAGTACTATTTCTAACCGTATTTCACGGAATATACCACAAAATTAATTTAGTTTGCTTTGACATAATAATATATAATATTATCCGTAACTGTTTCACTTTTTAACTCACATGCTTGTTTGGATACATCTTGTTGAGTATTGTAAAATTTAAGGCTAATGAGTAATATGTTTCGGTTGATTTTCTTTTACGAGACTTTTGTTATTTAAGTTTGTAATTTCATAGCCACAAGATTCTCTGCTACATTTAAACAATACCAAATTTAAAACTTTTGTTTAGGACAAAGAGGTATTACAAAATGTCAGAGTTTTAAGAGGAACGTATAAATTAAATCAGAAGTTTAAATTCTGTACAGACAGCAGTCAGCAATGTATATAAAATAAAGGATAGCAAATCGGGGATTTCTTTGCCAAAAACATTTTACAAACCTAATGTAACTAAGAAGCTTACATTGACAACAGAAATCCCTTTACTTAGACAACAAAATTAGATTTTAAAAAGCTTATTGTAGCTGTACATTCAAAGTTGATTTTAACGCAAAATTTAGATTTATTAACTTGAATTTTAGAAAAACAATTTAATCGGAGTATGGAACACCGAAAAATTCCTCAAAAAGTTTGAAATTTTAATTTTGTGCAAAAGTTTTACTTTGAGATGCTAGAAAGTAGCTACATTTAAGCAGTTTGGCAACATCGATGTGCACAGTGTGTTTTCACCTATATAGCTTTATAATACCATAATAAAGAAATTTTATGAAAATATAAAACTTTTAAATCGAAAATTCTAGTTTTGAATCAAAGCTAATTGCCATAAAAATAGGATTTGAGAAATTTGTAGTGTGGCGTTATAAACTTTTCTACATTATTTTTTGAATTTTATTTTTTGTGACAATTACCTAGAAGTAAGTAGTTAAGTAACAAAGTACTATATATTTTGTTTTGATTAAAAGTATTCATGAATATTGCCAGATAATTAAAAGATTATATACAGCATAAATTGCTAGTTTGTAAACAAGTGCACATTCTCACCTAATAACTGCTTGAACTTGTTTTCGCCAAACAGTATTTTAAAAGGGAAACTATGTGGGTTACAGCTAAGAAAGCCAGTATCAACCCTTTCCATCCCAGGGGCGGTAAGAAACTCCAGCAGGGACTCAACGGGAGGAGGGGGCAAAATGCAACAACAGGAGGAGGGAGCTGGAGTAGCCTTGGTAGGCCATGTGGACTACCCAAGATTTATGGACGAACGTACCATAGGAACTGGATACAAAGGACCATCTTCAGGTAGCCTAAAGCACAAGCCCAATGTGGGCTATAGATTAGGAAGGCGCAAAGCCCTTTTTGAAAAAAGGAAGAGGATAAGCGATTACGCCTTGGTTATGGGAATGTTTGGGATTATTGTTATGGTTATAGAAAATGAACTCTCAAGTGCCGGAGTTTATCGTAAAGTAAGTTGTTTTCATTATTTTTCAAGTTGTGGTTTGGATTGACCAGAAAAATATTTTAACTTTAGTGTTACGAAATTAAAAACTTAAGCTTGGCACAGGAAAAACGTTTAAAATATTCGCTTTTTATTGTTGTGACTATTAAAAGTTTAATTTTTTGGAAAGCAACCACTATTTTACCATGTTGAATTGCGTTCCCATCCCTGACGATTTTTTCAAATACGCCTGATTAATAGAATATGATAATTTCATATCAGTAAGACATATGTTTATTTAATTTGTGTGTAACCAACATAATATGATGTGTCCTATAATAATTTTAGTGCAACAACATAACATGGTATGATACGCAGTTCACATTTTTTTTTGTAACAACATTGCATGGTATGATACGCCGTTTCTAATTTGTATGAAAAATGAAAAGAAAAAAGTTTTTTTAGCGGCAGGCGGACAAAGTAGTGCATCTATCTTTTGCATTAAAGTACACAGTAACGCCAAAGGTAATGGGTTCCCTGGGGCACAGGTAGACAATGACAGGCTGTTTCGTTCTTGTTAGAACTCATCAAAAAGCCACTCCAAGTACAGCGAGACTGTTCTTTCTACTTGGAGTTGCTTACAGGTTATGCTACGAAACAGCCTGTCATTGTCTACCTGTGCCCCAGGGACATTACCTTTGGCGTCCCTGTGTACTTTAATGCAAAAGATAGATGCACCACTTTGTCCGCCTGCCGCTAAAAAACTTGTTTCTTTACTTATACGGACGCTAAACTCTCTACTTTATTTTTAATAACACGGCATAGTATGTAAAATATTTACCCGTGAAAACAATTCCTTTCAGACTAACATAACTATGCAAATTCTTGTAGTATTAGTAACACGATTAAAGATCGAAACTTAAATTTATCTTATGTAGGTCAGGTGTCGTGGTTTAAGACGATGCGACTCAAAATTAACTTTAAGATAACTTGACGAAACTTCCAACCTAAAATTAGTTGTCTTCCTTAAACTCAAATAGGTAGACCCACTTAATTACAAGCCATTTACCCAACACTCTGCAACGCAGCAGTGAACTTTAATTATAAATATTACTTTTATATCTTTATAAACAAAACTGGTAACTTCAAAATCTACAAGACATATTAAAAAATTATGCTTATTTGACACTAAAAATATGTATATAATTTCAAAGAGCTAAACAATAATAGGATTATGATAACTCGTTGTTCTTGAAAGCTTGATGCTCTAGAAGGGTCGTTATGTGAACAATTCAATTTGTTTAAATTTATACCAGACGTGAACTATATAATTTTACACACGCGCCGCTTACAAAACACCGTAAAGAATTTTGTATGTTGTTTGTACAATAGCCATAAAAGTTTTACTCATAAAAGGCCATTAAAAATCATACAACCTTTTTACTCTTTTATCTATTCTCAATAAAAAGCTTTACGAGTTTCAAAAGGTCACTTAGGGCCATAGGGGGAAAAGCGCATTTCTAGTTAAAACTATTACCCCGTAAAATCGCATGCCATAATCCAATAAAGTGTGAACTACATCTCTAGCTGGGTTTGTGGATTTTATGTATTTTTCAAGGGAAAGATTGGGTTAACCTAAAATTATTATAGAGACAATTAGAGAGATGCTAAATAGTTAATTCTGCATAATGATCTTAAAGTAAGGAAAGTTTTTCGACTCATGATATTTAGGAGACGGTTAGAAGAAATTATAAACACTAAACTTTAAAATCAGGGTCAGAGCTTACTTAAGCACACATTAATTGTATAATTATTTATTAGATTGGTACCTGTAAATGGCAAGCACCGCTGTTGATTCTATAAATAATTAAATAAACTGATGCAAAATATGTTTAAAAACATACAATACAAAGGGGGTACTTCAAATTATGTCACTAATAATGTAACTGGGGCCCAAATCTAATACTCAAAACATGGTACTTCCACCAGCGCAGCGCATAGATTTTATCAAATCAGTAAGTCCTTGAAACAGAAGCCTCACAATTTAAAATTAATTAAATTATATTAATTTTTATATTGTATTATAATTTCTAGCGACCTATTATTTTATTAACGCAATATAAAACATACATTCAAAAAAAAAGGGAAAAAGTTACAAGACACCATCATCAATAAATAATATACCAAAAACCATTAGTAAAAACAAAGTTTTTCTCTAAACCTTATTTATTTAAGTATACTTTAGCTTAAACTTTCTACCTTATTGACGTGTGACTAGTTTAATAAAGAAACACTTGTCCAACTTAATAAATCCTCAATAACGGCCACATGTTACCAAGGGAATTATATGCTCAGGGGATGGTGAAAGAATCTGAGACACAACTTTTTCTCATGAGTTTATGAAAATATTGTCCGTCGTTGATAGATTAGTTTTTTATATAGCCTTTTGGTTCTCTTTTATCTAGTGATGATTATTTTTTAAATATTTTTTTCAGGATGAATTTTATTCAATTGCGCTCAAAACTTTGATATCTGTATCGACTGTGATTCTTTTAGGCCTCATTGTAGCCTACCACGCTTTAGAAGTACAGGTAATATATTATATGCTTCTTCATTGGAAATATCGCCGTTTTAAATATAAAAATAACGTAATTAACGGTTAAATTTAACATGTTATCAATGTATATTATTGATACCCTCACTCTAGCCTATATAGTTCTATTAAAGCCATTGGCCACAGGCTTACCGTCGAAACTTAAGCTTACCTAAGCCGACGGTACAATCACCCGATAGTATCTCTCCTGGTCCGAATTTAATAAATTGTAGCCAGAATATTCTAAATGAATAGAACACAATCTAATAAGCTTATTTGTGGGTATCGCAAATTTAAAGTTTATGTTTGTATTAACTTAATGTAGAAGAACATTTTTAAGACAGCGATATTTAAATGTTTGTTGCATGGTTAGTTATTCATGGAAGAAAAATATGTCTTGGCCCTTCCTTTAAAAAAAAAAAGAACGCATGCATTTTTTAAGTAGAAACAAGATACAGGATGTTATTGGTCTTGTTATTTATTTTGCTTGCATAATTAATATGCTTGTATGCTTTTGATATTATGACTTTCTGGTAAAAAATAAATTTTTATAAGCTTTAAACTATAATGACTTTCCCGAGCTGACTTGATCGATAAAAAAAAGGTATCAAATTTATGGATATAAACTTTTTTTAAATATAAGTTTAAATTGATATTGATACTTTGTTAAATACTAGTGTTAAAACGGACTTTCTTGCGTTGCTTATTATTATTGGATAAAGATAAAATCAAAATACAAAATAAAACAATAATGTGATCACTATTTTTCTTTTTTTTTTTACTTTTTATTATTGGCATAGTTTTTATTCGCAAATTATTATTTAAAGTATGTTGCCTTTAATCTAAATAAATATTTTAATTTTGTTAACCCATTAAATTGTTAATAATAATTATTTCTACAAACTAATCAATTGTAGTGGATTTCCCATATAATTAATATTATTTAACCACAATCTAAGTTTTTATAAGAAAATGGGGATTTAAACCTTAATTATTAATTAAGTCACCTATAATGCTTTACCCAAATTATAGTTTAAATCTATATAAAAAAGGCTTATATCCTTGTAGAGTTCTATGTAGGTAACCATTTTGTATAAAGGAAAATGATATTGTTATCTGTTGGTAAAAGTTACAGTCACATGACGTTACCTTCTTTATAACTTTTAGTTTCCTACTTTAATATTTTCTAAAACAAAAATACAGAAAAGGTACCCTTAAAAAGGCAAGAAATCTGAAAATAAAACATTTTATATACGAAAACTAGCTTGTTGAAAGTATTAATCCCAACTCATAATGTAAAATATTAATAACCCATTGATATGAGAAGCACAGAGCCTCAACATTCTCACGAACTGTTATTTTTTCAAAAATATTTGTAAAGGTTTTTTATAATCGACTTAAGCAGTATTTTTTGTCAGCTGATTTATTTTTGAATTTTCAACATGGGTTTTGCAGGGTCCATCGGTGAAAACAGCTGTTTTTAATTTTATTGAGAGGACTGTGGAAACCTTGGAGAAAGGAGATTTGGCCTGCGGTCTTTTCCTTGATCTCTCTAAGGCTTTTGATTGTCTCTCTCATACAGATTTATTGGATAAGCTATATAAATATGGAGTAAGAGGTTCGGCATTGTCGTGGATAAAATCCTACCTAAAAGATAGAACCAAAAAAGTTGTTGTTAAGGATAAGCATAGTCAACAGTAATAAGTTGAAAATGAACCTTGGTGTACCACAGGGAAGCATTCTAGGACCACGTCTGTTTATTATTTATCTAAATGACCTACCTACAATTTTATTAAGCCCACTTGTATCCATCGTAAATTATGCCGAAGACACCAATCTACTAATTAGAAAGAAAAATATCATTAATTTATTAAGTATCTCAAAATAACAATTCTTAATATTAAAAAAATGGTTCCACGACAATGGCCTTATTCTCAATACAGAAAAAACCCCAATGCTTAATTTTTAAGACATGTAAAAATAAGAAAGATACTCCTAATTCTATTACTATAGATTGTTCCAATGTTGATATTGTTGAGACTTGCAAATTTTTGGGTAGGCACATCGATGCAAATCTTAAATGGAATACCCATACAGACGCCCTTTGTAGAAACCTTGCCACATCTTGTTATATGATGAGAATAGTGTCTAGATATTTAAACTTTAGTATTTCTCGTATGATATATCATAGCAACTTTTTATCCTTACTCCGTTTCGGTATAATATTCTGGGGTCACACATCGGGTTTGGGAAAAGTCCTTATCTATTAAAAGAAAGCTTTAAGAATTCTACTAAACATGAGTTATATTCAGAGTTGTCGTGGAGTATTTAAAACGCAAAAATTGTTAACAACTCCGGGTATTTATATTTATGAATGCATTTTGTTTTTCAAAAAGAATCAAGGTAAATTCACTCATTTAAAAAAAGAACACACACATGATACGAGAGGTAGACTTTTTGATTATAATTTTCCAAAACACTCTTTAACATTGACGGAGCACAGCTGTCACTATGCTGTCATCACTTTTTTTAATATTTTGCCACAGCATATAAAGTGCATAAATAATTTAAATAATTTCAAAAAAGAATTATTTGTTTATATTAATAATATTGAACCTTATACAATTCAGGAATATCTTGATTATAAAAACAAAATTTGTGATTAGGTACCTGGTATAAATTTAAGTATATTTTACAATTTTTTGTTATTTGTAGAATTTATAATATGTATTTTTGTAACATTTTATGACGTATTTCAAACTTTGTGAATTTTACAAATTTGTTTTGAAATAAATGCTTATCTATCTATCTATTTGGTAATCGGAACCATATCGTGGGTCATATCAATCACTTCTAAAGTAGTGTCGAATCTTGGCCATCTTGAACGGGATACATCACGGTCACTCTGAAAATCCAAAAACTTAAGATGTAAAATGATGGTGAAAACAGGATTTAATATCTATATTAAGTCTAAGTACTTAAAATTAAAAAATTTAAGAAATATTTTCTTCTTTCTCCAGAATTTAACAAGTACAAATGTCTTGCGTATCTACGCTTAATATAATAAATGCCTTTATTTATAATCAAAAAAAAAAGGATTACATTTAATATTAAAAGGGTGGCGGTATCCAACTACTGCTGCTCATGCAACCACCCTAATAAAAATAATATTTCTAAAAATATATTAGGAATATAACAAAAATATTGATAGATAATAAAAAACAAAGAAGGAAAAAAACAATAATAATTAGTTATTGAGGGGAAGAAAAAACGATAAGGTAACAAAATATGTGCTGTTGTAATAATAACATTAAAAGAGGAAGATTATTTGCGTACAGATAAAAGTAAAATTTAAGGACATGATCCTTAGTGCGGGCCGCGACTGGAAAACAAATTTTTTTTTTTTGACACGTTTACTAAATGCGCCAGAGCTTGAAGCCCTTCCAATATCATCAGGTAAAGAGTTGAAAGTAGTAGCTGCCATATAACTAAACGAACGTCGAAAAAGAGCGAGTGTGTGCTTGGGAATACTATACAAATCACGATGTCTTGTTTGGACATTATGAACATCCGAACCCTTAACTAGCCTATCGAATAAATATTTTGGAATTTTATTAGTTCGAACTTTATACACAATATTTAAAAGATGGAGTTTAAACCTTTCTTCAAGCGTAAGCCACCCTGATTCATTCAGATATGGAGTAATGTGATCAAATTTGCGACTATTATAGCAAAATCTAAGGCAGGCATTTTGAAGCTTCTGAAGCCTGTGTTTATCTCTCTGTAAGAGAGCGGGCCAGTAAACAACATCACAATAACCCAGATGTGATAAAACGAAAGAGTTAGATAACCGTAACCTGGTATCCGTATCAAAAATGCCCTGTGCACATATAAGAGCTTTAGTTTGAAAACGGTTTTTTGAATTAATGACCTGACGTGATCGGAAAACCTCAACTCGGAATCCACAGTGAGTCCAAGATTCTTGCACTTATTAGTAGGCCTTAAAATAGTTCCATTAACAAATATTTGAAATAGCGGGTCTTCCACTATGTTATCTCTGGACCTACCAAAAACCACCAATTGTGTTTTCCTTTTATTCAAAACCAATCCATGTGCCTTGGAGATGTTAGAGATGACTTTAAGGTCATGATTAATTTTTTGAACCGAAGTAGCTAAATCAAAAGGAAAAAAGGAGAGGCGCATTTGAGTATCATCAGCGTACTGATGAGACTCGAGGTATTCAAGAAATTTAGAGAAATCGGATGTGTAAATAGAAAAGATTAAAGGCCCCAAGATACTTCCTTGTGCGACCCCACTTCCAATCACAGAGGATTTAGAATAGATGTTATTAATTACCACCCTCTGTGATCTGTCAGAAAAATAACTTTTAAAAAAATTTAACGTTACATCTCCAAGGCCAAAATATTTAAGTTTAATATATAGCATTTCATGATCTATAGTATCAAACGCCTTACTATAATCAAGCAATACTAGACAACTACACTGACCGTTGTCCCAATCTTTAAATAAATCGTCGGTAATATCAAGCAAGGCAGTAGTGGTACTATGATTCTTTCGAAATCCTGATTGAGTGGTGGGAAGAATATTATGATTAACAACTGTTTTATAGGTACATAAGTTTGGTCCATGTTTTTAGAAAAAGTCATTTTAATATTATCTTTTAAAATTATACTTTACGCTTTTAACGGGATTTTCTCAGCCGGTATAAAGCGCTTCAACTTTTGTCTTATTTGACCACTTTTACCCAAAAGATACTTCTTGAACGAAAATAACAAAGAGGATTTGGGGAACGAAATACTTTGATGTTTTTGTCTGCCTTCTTTGTACTTACCTACACTTGATCCTTTACTAACCCTTATTATTTCCGACATATTTTAACCTTAGAAACGTGATTATATATATTTTCTTATTCCGCTATACCTACCATCACAATTTATCATTTTACTCTAGTTTCAGTATTTAACCTTTTATATAATACATGGCAATAATTAATACACAATCTTATTAATATTGTTATTTTGAGTGGGGTATTCCATGTTAAATCAGACTTCTATTTTCTTGATTGGTCTAAATATTAACGATTTTTTAACGTGTTTTACCAACTATGTTCACAGATGTTTGTGTCGTATTTCATAAAAATATTGCCTAATTACATGTAATATAAATACGTTTATTTTTTTAAATGTATTGGTAGCAATTTAAAGTAATTTTAATAGCGTGTTTTACCGGCCATATGGTTATACACTACGTACTGTCCACACTCCACTCATCGTAGGCTCCACACTCCATTCATGGCGGTCATCGTTTTTATTCCATTACTAATATTTCTGTGTTTTTAAATGTACCCACAACGGTAGAAATCTTATAAAAACCTTTTACAAAATACGTCAAACAAGGAAAATGCACGAGCTAAATGCATGACGAAAATAATGATTTCCTACTTATCCATTTTACGTTAGTTTGATATTAAATTATTTATTCCACAGCTGCATGTAAAAGTATGATTAGTATTTTAATAAATTTTGACACAACTCATTAAAGTATGATTAACGTTTGTTGGAATATTTACATAATTAACCGATTTATGATTTGCAGCTCTTCATGATAGACAATTGTGCCGACGATTGGCGAATAGCAATGACGTGGCAACGAATTAGCCAAATATCTATGGAACTAATAATATGTGCAGTGCATCCAATACCTGGGCATTATAGGTTCGTGTGGACAACAAAGTTAGCAAATAAACAGAACGGTGGTATAGGGTCTAAGTGCGTACCGTACGATGTTCCATTGTCTTTGCCAATGTTCCTTAGATTGTATCTAATTTGCAGAGTGATGTTGTTGCATAGTAAACTTTTTACAGATGCATCTTCGCGTAGTATCGGTGCATTAAATCGAATTAACTTTAATACGCGGTTCGTGCTCAAAACTTTAATGACCATTTGCCCTGGAACAGTGCTTCTAGTGTTTATGGTTTCATTGTGGATCATCGCAAGCTGGACTTTACGACAATGTGAAAGGTAAGCTACATTCTTTCACCTAAACTTAATCCATAAAAGTTATTTCCAATTCTAGTTTGCCTGGATTTTTATTATACCAAATTTAACAATGTAAATGGAAAAATGCATTCTTAAAATATTCTACTGTATTAAATAAAGATTCATCTCGTTTTTAATGGTATATAAAGGATCACGTTCACAAAAATGTTCTTTTTTTTAAATCAACTTTAAAAAAATTTTAATCTTAAGTATACACATCATTTTAAAGCAGAAACTGTATTACATTGTCAAAAAAATAGTATACCAAAACTCCAAGGTATTATCAGTGAAACTATCTATACACACGAAATGTGGTCCCTTATGTTTAACTGTATATCGGAAATGTCTATTTCATCCGCTGAATTTCGAAAATTTATGGGCTGTTACTCGTCGTTTTAGATTCAAACCTAATTAAAAGGAAAATGGGTCACACACATGCGGTTTAAAAAAGGCAATTAAAATTTTATATCCCTATAGCTTTATTTGTGCAGAGTTCCGACGTTTAGCGTTCGGATTCCCGCAGTCAAGATTTATGATAATTGTCCGTAATTTTTTTTTACAATTTAAAGTTTAAGAATCATATATTCAACTAGGTTTTAGTGAAATACTATCTCGTATGTCTATAGGTACGTCATAATCATATCCGTAATAACGTTTAGTTTTCAAAAAATTGGCTTCCTTATTGCTAACTAGTTTTTTTTCGTTTTGACTTTGGCAGATCTTCTATTTAGCCAGTCCCTTATTGTTTTAAGTTCTACATCTCACCAATACTGTCTTCATGTTACAATAGTTTCGCTACTGTTACATCAAAACAATGCCAGTGTTAATGTACCTTCATTAATTTCAACGTAGAAACAATGTGTTGTCTGTAGTAATTAAAAAATAATATTTTAGAACAAAAAAAGTTTTTAAATGAAGGATTTTTTTTCAGTAAATCACGTTAATGAGTTTCTTAATTTAGTTGCACAAAAACTAACTTTAATTCGAGCCAATCGAACTAACTTACAAAAGTTTAATATTGATTCATTAAAAAAGTTTTTTTATTGGGCCACCATCACCAGGGGAAATAATGGACTTCCGACAGTTACGCAATAATCGACATTTTTATTTCCTTTTCTCTTAGGAATGAAATATTATTATTGGAATTTTGGAAGCAGGTCACAAAACTAGTTTTAAAAGTGTGTGTCTCATTTACTAAGTTTTAGTATAGCGAAATTTTTGAAAGTTTTTATGAAAAGTGTTACTAAACGAACAACGAACATGATATTACATTTTGCGAAGAGTCTTGTATTATCATTATTTTTTACAACCTGGAATAATAATAATAATAATACTAAATAATATTCCAGGAAACATGAATAAACCAAGCTACTTCAATATAATATAGTAGTGAAACAGGATGAACAGAAAAGAACCTTTTATAAATTTACAGGTATTATTTGTGTAGTATTTGTACAACTTCGGAAAGAGCTTACAAGCTTTTAATTGAGATTATTTAATTTACCGAGTTATGAAATTATCGTCAACATGGCTCGTCCGGCATAGGCGTAAAATATAATTTTCAAGTTGGCGTATTTAAAATAGGAGATACAATAATTAGGATATTGTGTATGAGTAGGTCAACAGCCGAGAGAGGTAGTTTGTAAATTTAGTTTAATTTGTACATAAACACTAGTCTGCTTGCCTGCAAACATCTACGCTAAATTGCATTCAGCCATAGGTCAAAGAAGGGCCTGGCCCCCTTAGTTACGCCAATGCTTTAGGGTAGGCGCATGACAAGAGGAACTTATGTACACAAACTTTTTAGGGATTCATCATTACCTAGTCCTAATCAAGTTTATATTAATATAATAATTGATCAGTAACTCAACATAAATATTCTTCTTTTAATGAATATTCCACAATCCAAGATATTTAGTATTTAAATATTAATAATACCTGTAAAATAAATGCTAAAAACTATTGTTAAAATTTAAATTTAGAGATAAAAATGACAATTAAAATAAGAAATATTTAGATTTATTACACAGCAGTGGATTTTAATTACTTATAAATAAATACAAAACATTTTTTTAAATTAACTTTTACGTTCTGTTTTTATATTTTTTCATTTTAAATATTTAAAATATCATGCTGTCAATAAGTAAAATTTTGACACGATAAAAACCTAAAAAACGATATAAATGGAAAAAAAAAAAAAGGATTTGTAAAAAATTCCTTTCTGATATAACTGGACAGGCATCTAAAAAGAAAATTATTTATTTTGACTTAGGGTGGAGACCCATTCTATTTGCCTTCGAAAGTGATGTGTTTTAACCGTGTCTAATATTTTATTCATAAGGCTGTAAAGAATATTTTAAATTGGACATAATATGCGAAAGGTCCTATATCGTTGACCTGGAAAATATGACATGTAAATGCAATTTTCGTGCTGCTATTTTGGCGCTAAATGTCATTTTTGTATCAGTACTTACTAATTACTATGTTAATGGAAAACCTTTTATTATCATAAATATCGATGGTTCGGTGCAAAAAGTCCAGTGTCAGAACTTTGACCTTTAAATGTCCTACTTCCTTGTACAAAAGGCCTCATATTCATTGTAAATTTCACCTGTTCGGCTTTTCAATAAACGCCAATACGGCCGGATTCCTCTCCTTAAATATTTAAGTCCTTAAGAGCAGTAAATCTAATCGAAAATGCCCCATTAGAGTTATTTCTCAATGCAACTTGGAATTGTCTGCTCCCGGTATAAAGTCCTTTGTTTGTATACATCCTTGTGCTTGCCGCCATTGTTCTTTAGAACGCGTATGGCTAGGGTTACCACCTTCCTTACCAACGATTCCGGGAGTCTAATAACCAAAAAAAAAAAAAAGTTGAAGGTAAATACATTTATTTAGATACAAAATAAACAAAAACCCCACCAGTGACCTCTAAAAAAAAAAAAGTCGCCGCCTCCCCCACGCTCTATAACGCAATAAGCAGAGACAAACAATACTGCCCTCTTGTCCAAGTGACCTCAAAAAAAAAAGTCGCCGCCTCCCCCACGCTTTTGTAGCGTTTTGTAAACTGGATTTCCGGGAGAAATGATATGAAACCCAGGAGACACGCTTTTTTAGGTCCGATTCCGGGAGGCTCCCGGAATACCGGAAGAGGTGGCAACCCTACGTATGGCCCAGCCTTTCACCGCTGGTCCTACGTGTAGCTTTAAAATTTCTATAATAGTTTCCAGTCCTTGGAAGGAGTCTCGACTACGAGCCTAGTGAGCTCATTTGCTCTTTCGTAGCAGCACACCCCTTGGTGTTTTGGGACTCAAACCAACTTAACCCCTTTAATCTCTGAGAGTCTGTCCAGGGCCTAAGTTTCCTTACCGCCTTAAGGGCAGCTTGGATGTCTAAACAGATGCTCTCGGCACTTAATGATCTCTACTAGATGTGTGCAGTGATCAGGATGGTAAAGGTATAAACTTGAAGTAAACTGTGCTAAGAGTGCTTACCACCTTGAGAGCAGCTTAACTATCTAAGCAGATGTAGATTACCCTCCTGTGAGTACTCCCTACGTCCATGCTTGCCGTAATCAAAATGACAAAAATATCACTTAATATTTTTATCAGTTCTTTAAAAAATGCTTTTGGTATTCGATCTTGATTATACTTACCTACATAGTCCAAAGTCGTCACAACCGTGGAGATGCCTAATAAATTAACATAACTTTAAACGTGAAACTAAAATATGCAGTTTTTTCCCCAGCCACTATTTAGAAGATGAACATGCAATTATTAATTGGTTCCTGATACTGTGATCTAATATCAACTAGCTAATGTAATACATATGAAATTTAATTGCTTATTAATATTTCTATTCCACTGTTACAGTATTAATTAATTTTACCTAAATCCCTCTTCTCATAAAAACTCGTTAATTTGCATCGTTTTTGACCCAAAATGAGAAGTAGAGGGCCCCCTGAAGATCTAAATCAATGGGCTCTTATCCTCCCACTTCGATACTGCATCTAGGAAATTCATAGACTTTTGATATTCTGATGAATGCCTGATATTTTGGTTGGAATTTCTACACTATCACTATTACTTATTTATTTAGTTATTATTTATTTATTAAAGTACATGCCTTACAGGTTATTACAAACCCAACTACAATGCAGGACAAAACATGTATACAAGCCCTGTAATGTGTCACAATTAAATATTTTAAATTTTAATACTAATAAAAATTAATGAAAGTTAAGAAAAATACGCAAGTTTTAGGGTACCATACAATAGATTACTGACCACTATTTCTTTTAAAATTTATTTTATTTAAAAACTACCAAACAATTACCGAAAAATTATGCCAGAGGTTTTCATGCCTAAGAATTCGACCCGATCCCGATAATGACGAGTTAAAAAAGTCGATATGAATATTTTTAATTATACAAATCACAAATTGCATAAAGCGGAGAGAATATTAAAATGCTTGTACGAGGAGTATCCAAATAAAACCAGTTATTATAACGACTATTTGGACGAAATTATTTCTGGATAGGATATTTGGGCAGTCAATAAGATTATTTAATAGTTAAAACAAAGTTGTTAAAAGAAAGTAATTAAGTCGTTCTTTTAAAGAAGATAAGTGAAACATTTCAAGCAATTGCTCATGTGAAAATTCCTGATAAGGGTAAACTCCCTCTTGCTTAAATGTAATATATTTTAGAAATTTTCGCTGAACTTTTTCTAAATTATCACTATGAACATTATAACCCGGACACGCGGAGACCACACCACTGCATCCAATTTTAGATCTTACATACGAATTATATAATGTAATAATAGCCTGAATATTCACAAATTTTCTTGTACAACGCAGAATAAAACCATATGCCTTGAAGCCTTAGACATGACATTGTCTATATGTGAACAAAAAGAGAGTTTTGTATCACCAGCTATACTAAGGTCTTTTAACTCCTCGACACATGAAACTGAGCAATCGTCTATTGGGTAATCGTATAGAATTGTTAAGGATTTAGTAGTAAAGGATATAACGTTATACTTTCCAACGTTCAGCTGCAGATTATTTTCAGAATACCATGCAACAACCAAATCAAGATTACATTGAAGCACAATACAATCCCCTATATTTTTTACTCATTACCACATATTTGGCCTGGTTATGAAGGAACAAAATTTTTAATTAATACGATGGACACTCTCATTCCATAGCTAACAGTAAAAATGTACACATTAATTTTAGTATAAAATGAACATTAAAAAAGTATTTATTCATAGAAGGAAGAGGTTTTCAGAAAGTCATTTCACCCCAAATGACAAAGAGATAGTAAAATATTGTGTTTAACTTAAGTGAGACACATTGCGTATAGAATTTATATTATAAAAATAACTTGCTTCAATGTTTCATATTCTTTCTTATTGCAGATTTCACGATGAAGAGCATGCAAATTTGTTAAATGCTATGTGGTTAATAGCTATCACCTTTCTTAGTGTGGGGTTCGGGGATATTGTTCCCAACACTTATTGTGGCAGAGGTATTGCTGTAAGCACGGGAATTATGGTAAGTACTAAAATATAAGTAGAATTTATTTCTTTCTTGCGAATTTATATTAAACAATAATTATATACAGTGTCCTGCACCTCACCTTCCATCTTCTATAGCTCACTTATTAATTAACTTGATATTTTGCAGACTTTACCTGTATTCTAGGGCGCATTTTCAGGAATATATTTTCAATTATATATATTCTTACTTATTTGGATGCCTCTTATCCCTAAAATTTTAATGAAATCGGTTCAGTATTATGGGCGAAAAAAAAAAACTAAGAAAGCCCCTTTTGTCTTTAGTTATTATATAGTTTCAAATATTGTTAGATTATTATTATTTATTTAAACTATATTATTTTTTGTGATGGAATACAACCTTGAAAAGCTCGTAGATATGGTTCTCATATTAGGAGCATGCGAAAAGAATTCTTTTTTGTCACTTTAGTAAACGCTTATTCCAATAAATTGTTTTTCAAAGCCCTCTTTCATATTTATTCATAATAATGAGTGTTGGAATAGTTGATAAAATGAGTTTTCTGCAAATAAGTTTTGATGTGTTAGAAATTGCGCTAGGGTTGTAGTTAGGACAAATGTTTGATTTTTAATTCTGCATCGAATTACATAATTATATACAGGGGTTCCAATTTGAAAGAAGAAAAATAAATTACTTTTTAGTTTCACACTAAACTTTGAACACCCTGTACAATCCGTATTAATCAAACTTGGTTAACAAGACTGTTCGACCTTATTTAATAAGTACCTTTGTATAATTTTAATAGCGAGGCATAATGTTTATTAATTTTTAAAACCAGTGGTACAAAACTGATTTTTCTTAGTGTCCATTTTTTTTTCGCTTATAATACTGAACCGATCCCATTAACATTTTGGGGGGTATGTAGGCAACTATAAGAAGCATCCAAATAAGTAAGAATATTTATGACATGTAATCTAAAAAAATAGAACCGTATTACGTCACCCTTTTTTGAAACACCCTGTATAAACAAAAATATTTTCCTGAAATACGCCCTACAAGTAAACTCTGCAAAATATTTAAATCCTAACTTAATTAATAAGTGAGCTACAGAAGACGGGAGGTGAGGTGCAGGATACATACAATTCATTTTGGGTATTATTAAATTATTTAAATAAAATTTCGAATTTTTTTTATCATTTAGGCAAAATTTTACTGCTGCAAAAACAAGCTCCATATCGGTTACATACTTTTAAAATTATATCTTCTCTAGTTTGCATGAAAAAAAAACTAAAGATTTGTAGAGGTTCAACATCAGTTTGAAAGTTTCATTATTAAAATGAAATAATGACTAAAGTTTGCGCAATATCTAAATGAGATACGTACCTACTTATTAACAGAAGGAAAAATAAAACTGAACTGAAAATGTTAAAACCGCATCTTCCTAGTTTTAAAGAATATAACTTTTCATCACTATGGACTAGATAAAGTTGTGCTTTAATAATGATGGTTGTTCTTTCGCCATTTCATTTTATGGCGTTTATTACAGTTTGTACGATGTTTGATTAAATTAAGGTTTTATACTCATTTGAATAAAGACAATAACAGGCAAAACGTAAAGGCACGCTGAGCCCTTATAACTTTAAAAAAGTATTTAAAACTCTTTATACAGGGTGATTCCTAAGTTGATACTTCTTTTTTAGCTGTATATAGAAGGCATTAAAATAAACAACATTTTCAAATACATTTTTCAAAAAACTCAAAAATAAGGTACTTACATTCATTTATTACACTATGGATCAAATGCTTATCTGCCTAACTTGCCCATTCTGCGTATAATCTCGAAGCAGCAGCCGCACTTTGACAACACTCACCGTAAATTAGCACCATATCTACTAGTTCATTGTTTTAAAATTTTATCATTTTCACGTGTCACCAATTTAAACTTTCTTCAGAAAAACACATCGCAGCATATTGCCTAATAGCCCCCTACCGACCCATGCATGACTAATAAGAGATAAGACAAACAACATAAGGTATAGCAGGCTACGTTTTGATAACTAGGCCCGCACTTAGATTTTTTTCTTCTGTATCTCGTCTAATATTAAGTTTCTTAAAAAAAGGTATTTGAAAATGTTGTTTATTGTAATGCCTTCTATACACAGCTAAAAAAGAAGTATCAACTTAGGAATCGCCCTGTATTATTGATATGTGTATCTGGCCAGCTCACATGATGGCTTTTATCATTACGTAATGAAGCATAAAGCCTGATTTTAAATAAACTTATTGTTAAAATGGTGAAAGAACCATCCACAAAGTTCTTAAAATGATATTAAACCCTTCGATGGATAACAGTGTTTAAGTAGTTTGTAACTTTTTAATTAAATCACCAAAACATCAAGGACATACAAAACTACTTACATAATAGCCAATATGATACGAGCAAGCTATAAACAATTTTATTTGCATATTAAATCCGTTTATAACGGTAACTAAAATCCTATGAGGTAAAGATAAAAGTTTTGTTACATTTATTATGAACAAAAATATAATCAAAAAGCTGCTTTTTAAAGTTTTGAGGGCATTATAGATGACACCCTTAAAGTAAGTTTCTTATAAAAAGTCCCCTTACAGCTCTTAAGTGGCGGCATGAATTTATTAACGATAATTGATTCGTAATATTTTCTATACGATATTAAATCTTAGTAGAAAAATCTTCCCTTTTTTGCAAAATAAAACAAACGTTGGCGTGTCGTTTTTTTTATGATTTTATGGGCTAATATAAACTTTTGACAGAAGCGAGTTTTCCTATCCCATTCACGCCGGTAACCAGGCCGGATGAGATTGGTGCGGAAGCGGGTACACACTTCTCAATCGGTAGGTCATGCACTGACACAAGAAACCGAAAGGTAATAGCCCTTGGCTACGTGTAGCGCAAAGCTGAAAAATCTGGCAACTGCGCCGACATCATAATCCAATTTCACATGCTCCAAAACCCTCACACACCAAATTTTGTAGGCGCAACTTCAGCAGTTTTAATAATATCGAATTTATTCCAGTTAAAGTCCCCACGCTGTATAGTAATGAATTGTTGATGAGTAGGGTTTTAAATTTTTTATACAATTTCCTAAAGCTGAGAACATTTTGTGGCTGAATTATGAACGGGTCAGTTGAATGACATGCCAAAGTCGCATGGTCTCATTTTTTCTGGCCCGTTTAACAATAAAGCTCTACTTTTGTTTCAATTTATCTTTAATAAATCAACCAACGCGCTAGCATTGAAATCGGGTCGGATTTTTAGGTTTGCAGTACCTAAAATTATAGATTTAGATTAATGGATTCTAAATATTAATAGATAACACGAATTCTCGTTCAGTGCTAGAAACTTCTCCTGTTTGATGAGTACATATTCTAACCATTAATTATATCAGCCCAGTTAAAAACGTATGGCTCTTTATAATGCGGAATTTAAAAACATCCTTTAAAATTTAACAACGCGGTCTAATTGCTTGCAAGTTTTAATAAATTATATCTGTTAACTTACTTCCTATAATATTTAAAATAATTATAATCAAGGTAATTAATTCAATGATTAAATTTGCATTGCAATATTAAAATTTACCTCTAATAAAATAATTAAATGTTTTAATTAATTTTCTTAAATTTAAGTATTAATAGTTAAAAACAGTTCTTAAAATTTTTATTGTTTTGGTGATTATTAAGGCTTTTTTAATTGAACTTTGTGTATCTATTCGTAAAAATCAAATACAACATGTGACCAGGTAATAGATAGTTAATTTTATAACATTATTTTGGAAAATTGATACCTACCTTTAAAATTAGTATTCCCACCTTTTCCGTTGGAATGATATACCGGGTGTTGCATCGTCAAGCGGGACATGGGAAATCCCATGTAATTTTAAATGGGGTCAATTATTGGCTTCCCTAATTATTTTAGAGAAAAATTCTATTTAGGTTTATTAAAGAGCACTAAAACCCACCAAGAGAATAACTTTAGATGTTTTTGATGAGCCCGTTTACGGGTTATCGCCGATTTCTTTTTAACTATTTCTCCTTTTTATGGCCCCGTATTTGCGGGCACCAGTCAAGGTAAAAGATGACTGTCAAATAAAGTTGTAATTTTAAAATGTGTGCTTTATTGTTATAAAAACTCGTACATCGAAAATATTAGCCATGAATTACACTTCTGAAGAAAAAATATTGATGATTAAATCGTATTATCAAGGAAATAGTTATCAAAATGTGTCAGACATCTTTGCTGCCCTGTATCCGAATAGACCGATACCTACTTTACATGATGCCGCCAGGGAAAATTAGGAAGTTTGGTACCAAATGGATGGCTGCCCGGCACATAGTACCCTGGCTTTCCGGGAATATTTAAACCGTGCTTTTAATGGAAATGTTATTGGCTTAAATCATACAGTAAATTGGCCAGCCAGGTCTCCTGATTTATCGCCAAATGATTTCTTTCTCTGGGGCCATTTAAAAAACAGGATATACAAAGATAAAAAATACCCAAATCTAGACGAGTTAAAAAATGCTATTTCTGCCGAATGCAATAGAATTTCAGTTTACCAACTAGCGAATGTAAGAATAGAACTTTATGATCGCCTCGGTTACTGTCTAGCAGACAATGGAGGAATATTTGAACATCTTCTTAAATCCTAAAGTTCTAACAATTTAATAGTACCTACCTATTAATTAGTAAAATATTGAAACATGTAAAATGTCATAATTAACCTTGTAATTGGATACTTTATTTTAGTTTTATTCAGATTAATTTGTACTCATAAATACACCTTTAATATTTTCGATGTACGAGTTTTTATAACAATAAAGCACACATTTCAAAATGACAACTTTATTTGATAGTCATCTTTTACCTTGACTGGTGCCCGCAAATACGGGGCCATAAAAAGGAGAAATAGTTAAAAAGAAATCGGCGATAACCCGTAAACGGGCTCATCAAAAATATCTAAAGTTATTCTTTTGATTGTGGGTTTTAGTGCTCTTTAATAAACCTAAATAGAATTTTTCTCTAAAATTATTAGGGAAGCCAATAATTGACTCCATTTAAAATTACATGGGATTTCCTATGTCCCGCTCGAGGATGCAACACCCGGTAAAATTAAGATTTGTCTGTTTATATTATGATGTATTTCATGATTACGAAGGGAAACATCTACGATGCCGAATTTTAATGGCATTCGACCAATATTTATAAATTCGTCTCCAAAGTAAGCAACTCAATTCGATTATATTTACAATGTGTCCACGGATAAGGTTTGGAAGAGGAAAAACTTTTAGTTAGTAGGTATAGAAGAAAAAGTAATTCTTTATAAAAACGTCTGCTTGTGCTGAAACTACAATTTCTAATATCAGATTTGCGATTACTATACAGGGTTCGTCAGAAACAAAATTCGTAGTTTTTTGGATTTTTTTTCAATTATAATTTTCAATTCCTTGATTTATTAAATTAATTGTGCTTGTTCTTAAACTACAATTTCAAATATCAGATTTGCGATACCTATATAGGGTTGGACAGAAAAAAACATTTTTAATTTTTTATAATTTATGATTGAATACATTGAAGAAATATGATATGATGTATTATTAAAAATACTTCAAAAGCAGACGAAGAAAAATAGTTTTCTTACAACAAAATCGTTATTCGGCCAGATATAAAATCCTATTTTAGAATAATAATAATAATAATAATAATAATAATAATAATAATAATAATAATAATAATAATAATAATAATAATAATAATAAAAATAATAATAATTACTTAGGTAACAGGGCAACAATAGCTGTTTGTTTTTACGTAGTGTCCCATTATGGATGGCCACCGGCCGTATCTTGGAAACTACTGGGCATAGAAACTCGGGAAAAAAAATGATAACTAAAGTGGCCATGAAAAAATCCTGGAAATAATTTTTAAGTTCCGTATTTTGCCTCAAGAGGACTTACTTGACAAGTAAATTTTAAAATTTTACATATCTCCGAAAATTTCACATTAAGGTATATCTTTGGTAATACCATTAAAAAGCTTGGACAATTATGCATCAGTTTGGTCTTATGCTCATTGGCGTACCGACTTTAATAAGAGAGGGAGAAGCTGTTGTAAGTTGTAACTTAATAAAAAATAAAATTATTTTTATTCGATTATTTTTGTATTTGATTCACCTAATTTTTGATTTTTCTCTTATTCAAGCTTGTTATACTCGGCGTCACTTGCAACGCAATACAAAATAAGGTGAACTTTAAATAGGTGTTCAAAGATCTTTATTTAGTCATTCTTTAAAAAGTCCAATCTGGGTGCCACCGACAACTACTGTTAGTTTCGTTTGAGAGCTATGGGTCGTGTAGGTTTTTTTTTTTATTTCAAATTTTCCAGTTTACCGTTTGGGCGCCAGCTAAGCTAAGGGCTTAGCAAAGATTAAAGAAGTAAAGAAATATTAGGCGAGACCTGTGAAATCGATCGCCTGCCTAATCAAAATAAAATACTAAGTGCTTATAATTTCAATCAGTTTATTATAAACATAAGGATATTTGGTTAAATAATTTCAATCAGTTTATTATAAAGATAAGATTAGTTAATTAAATAATTTCAATCAGTTTATTATAAAGATAAAGCTAGTTGATTAAATCTTACAATAAAGAATCAACTTCAATGTCTAACAAAATCAATAGCATGGGTAGCATATGGTTACTAAATATCTAAATTCCTAATAATAGGGGAATCAGTGATCGAAGCTCACCAATTATTTACACAGGCGTAAAAATTGACTAAGAAAATAAGCTAGGAGCCTAGATATAAAATGAAGAGAGAGAGAGAAGTAAGTATTACAGGTATTGAATTTATTGCATTTGTTACATTTATTGCATTTCTTGCAATTATTGCAACTCCACGCACTGCGCTGTATTGACTAAACAAATCAGAAATTTCAATCCAAATCTAACCTCGTGTAAATCGATTCCTTAAGGGAATTCTACTCTTGCACTCTAACAGCACATACGTTTAAATGTACATGAGCAATGATTTAAAAACTAAAATTTATTTTGAGGTTATACAGTCAATCTGGAGAAATTTACATTAGTGAAAATTTTAATTTAGAAATAAATGAATGAATGAATTTACCAATGTCCAAGGAAATAAGATAAATGTCAACGCCTAGCATATACGTGACATAAGTATAAAAATTTATATTACTTAACACTGCTCTTGCGAGTTTGTGTTAAGGTAGATACCAAAAAAAATATTTTTTAAGCTGATTTGCCAATGGGCATTAAATAGGTTGTGGTTGTTATAACAACATACAAACAAAAAATATAACCGGGGTCCAGGGTTAAACAAAAATCAAAGTTTCAACTATATTCGTAATTCATAGAATAATCAAAAAAAACAAAGGTTTTACTCATCTTATGTCGTGATCCTAAGTAACAAGTTCTGGATTGGGCAGTCAATCAAACCAAGCTTCCAAACGTAAACCAATGATCAAGGCCACACGGTAGGATCATTCAGGTCACATCAAAATCGGAGTACAGATAATTGCAACACTGCCATAGGGGTTGTGAGCTAACACCATCCCCAGTTCTGCTCCCGACGGATCAGCGGTGCTTGACGGCTTCACCCACAGTTCCAGACTTGTCCTTGAAGGTCGGATTTCCCACTCACGGGATGTATATCAAATCCAGGGATGTAAATTGAGGGTTTATAAACAGGGTAATTGAAGGTTCGTTTAAAATACTTGTTATCTTGTTACTGAAGCTACGAAGAAAGTTTGGGTGGTAAAACAAATGACATTATGGCGGACTTTACTGTATCTCAAGCTAACTTTGTTATCAGACTTCCAGGCAAGCATAGAAAGGGCAGTAAGAGTTAAAATACTTACTAAAAACTTTAGCAAGCAGTGATTAAAATCAGTAAAACTGAGGCTAGGTTAGCCAAGAAGAAGATTTAAAAACAAGGCGTGGAAGAAAGTCTGATTTCTAGGATTATGTTGAAATTGAAATGAAAAATATATGTGGGGATGGTCTAAAAAATGTCATTCTGTACTGCATCCCAGTAAGACATAGGTGAGGTAGTCATTTACGACTCTTCATGACTCAGAGTGGTAAGCAAAACCTAGGTAAAGGTATCAAATAAAATTATAAGACTACCTTATAATATTAAGTAGAAATACGTCTTAAAAGACAAGGGGGAAGATTAGCTGAAAAGCATGAAGATTAGCTAAAAATTAACTGAAAAGTAGCCGAAAACTGGCTGACAAGTAGCCAATAACCAGCTGAAAATCAACTGCAAACTATCTGAAAAGTATCTAAAAAGCCTGAAACAAAATGGCCACCGTTAGTGGTTTCATGAACTAAAGAATTTCACAGTTTCAACGTTACCTGATGTTATGGCTTTTTCTTATCCTGTGTTTTTTCTATCCCACAATGGACTAGGAGTAGTTAAATTTAGTAATTTTTCCAATCCGAAATAAATTCGCGACAACATGTGCCAACTAAATCACTAAAGAAACATTCCAATTAAAAAACACAGTGGCCTTCGAAGATTCTAATGAGAAAAGGAACGATTTTTAATTCTCCATCTGGTTTTATTGAAACTGTCACTATAAAAAACTTGATATATTAACCACTAACAACGAAGAGTGATTTCACGTGATCACTAACACTTCATTGCTCGAACAAAAAGGGGGAAATTAGAAAAATTGGGGATTATCCCGGAAAAATCAACATTTTAGAAATTAAGAGGGGCGAGTCTAACCTCTAAACACGTTCACGCTCACAAATTTACGAGAAACTGGGTTCTAATATCGAAAATCGGCTAAAAATAACCAATCGTCAGATAAGTATGCAACATATAGTGCATCATGTATAATTAATTGCCTATACGTAGGTACTTCTAATCTAAAATTTAAAGCGAGATGAAGTAATGTGACTAGCACAGAGTTGTACCTGGTTAAACGCAACGGTTTCTCAAAGTCGACAGGGGCGTACTAAGAAAATTTTAACGAATAATTTGAAAGGAGATAGAATCTTTTGGACATTGTTAGATTACACCTTGATAAGTTGTAAGGAGCGCAAAAAGCTCGTTACAAAGTGTAATCATTTAAATCGCTGTAACTTATAAACGACTTATCCGATTTTAGCAAACTAAGGACTGTTTGGAAGAGAAATGTAACTTTCACCAATCGTATTTAAATGTCCATAATAGTTCTCAAAATGCTAGAGGGCGCAATTTGTAATAATAACACGTTTTTTTATTTTACTTTGAAAAATAAATTATACGGTATAATTATGATACCATAATCGAAAAGTAGATGAAATTTGCTAGAAAAAATATTCAAACCGCAGCTCGATATCTCCGTTCGATTCAGCGTTATCGCCAATAGAATAATTTTTAAAATTTTAAATGAAGATTTTTTAGAAAAAAAGTGGGACGCCACTGATATTTTTCCTTTTGGATATTATTTCGGATTAGCCTGGTCAATTCTGCATAAAAATGGTCTCTTGCGTTTTTCTCCTCAGGCACACCGTTCTTAATTAAAATAATTAAATTAAATTAGCTCTACTATTTATTATTATTATTATTATTATTATTATTATTATTATTATTATTAATATTATTATTATTAATATTATTATTATTATTATTAACATTGATAATGAAAATTTTGTTTTATAAAAATTGTTGGAAATGACCACCTTCACTTAATAGGCAAGCTTCCGCCTGTCTAATTTAATTAAATTATTTTGGTTGTTAACAAAGATATAACTTAATGTGAAATTTTCGGAGATATGTAAACTTTTAAAATTTTATTTTCAATTACGCCCTCTTGCGACAAAATGCGGAACTTAAAAATTATTTCCAGAATTTTCTCATGGCCACTTTAGTTACCATTATTTTTTCCCTGCGTTTCTATGCCCACTAGTTTCCGAGATACGGCCGGTGGCCATCCATAATGGGACACCCGGTACATTTAATTTAAACGAAATCCAAAAAAAAAATTTATGACGAACCCTGTATCGTAAATCTGATATTTGAAATTGTAGTTTCAACATAAGCAGACGTTTTTATAAAAAAAGACTTTTTCTTACCTACTAATAAAAACGTTTATCCTCTTCCAAACTCTATCCGTGGACACACTGTATATTAATTAAATTAGGTCAAAAACATTGCATTCTCTTGGCCTGAATCCTAGTTATGTTTATTAATGGCTTTTTAAATACATTTTAAATTTGGATTCTACATATACAGGGTATCCCGTAACTTATGGGCCGTAGAGTAACTGGAGATACTAGACATCAAACTAAGCCGATTAAGTCATATAAGTTTTTTCGAATTGTCACTTTTGTTTTTTTTTGGTAATTTAATTATTTACTACCTATGTGTTTTTATGCTTTGGAATGTTTAAAGGGAAATATCTCAAAACCCGTTAAAGATATTAAGATCAATCAAGTACACCTTTTTGACTCAGAAAATGCCATTCTTTAAGAAACTATAATTGAAAAACACCTAATATCACAGGTAAGAAAAAAAATCATAGATTTATGAAGCCCAGTGTATGCAACTAGTTTCAAACTAAAAATTTCTACAAATTCTTATTTCTTGCTCATAAAAACATAATATTGCCAACTTTCAATTCGATTCATTAAACCGTTTTAAAATTATGGCTTATTTTCGAGAATAAACTTTTACTTTCAACACCCTGTATCTCTAGAACGAGTCACAATCCGAAAAAACTTATATGACTTAATCGGCTTAGTTTGATGTCTAGTATCTCCAGTTACTCTACGGCCCATAAGTTACGGGATACCCTGTATAAGAGAGTTATTTTTATTTAAAAAAGAATAATTTTCAATGTAAACATAATGAACTTTAGTATTTATTTTTATGGTTTTCACTGGCTTATATATTTTCTTCAAATTACTTTTCCACGCCTCTTTTCCATTGATGAATAAAAACTGAATAATTTGTTTAGTTTTTTTTTTGTAATTTAGACCAAGAAAAAACGCAGCTTAACACGACAAATTTTAGCGCGATCGGATCCACTTAACGAAAAAATACTAAATAAAAAACCCAAAACAAAAAAATTGTTTTGAAATTTACCAAAAAAATTTGTTTTTAAATTTACCAACAAAAATTTCTAATATCATTCTAATTAAAATTTGCACGTTTTTTTAAAATCCGTTCTTAAAAATAACCATATCAAGTAACATTGTAGCGTCCATTTCATAAACACCTGATAATATACAATTATTGCGCTTTTCACCTTAAAAGCAAGTATTTTGTAAAATTGTTTCGCACACGTAAAAATAGTTTACGCTTTGTAAAACCCATAAACAAAATGCTACGCTGACATAAAATTGTCTATTTTGTTCAATAGGGAGAATACAAAAAATACTACATTGGAAATATTATGTTGACGTAACTAATGTTTAAAAATAACATTTTTAGTTAATTAATATTGTTAAAATTAAAGAGCAAATTGTTTTCTATTTCGTATTACATAATCTATATTTAAATTAATTATTCTAATTGATTATTAAAACTAGATGATTTTATTTATCTCTTCTTTCCTATTTATGTAATAATATTTTTTTTTGCAAACTTCAATTTACCGATGAAAAGGGGGTAAGTACTGAGTGGCATCAAAAGCAGATTTTGCTCGGTGGCAGAATGGCATTAAATAGATTATTGATTATTTTTCTGCAACTTACGAGGCGGAGAATAGTCACAAACTTAATTCATTTTAGCAGCTGTGCTTAGAAAGTCAAAATTTTGTTTTTCGAGTGAAAAATATGACTTTTAAATTAAGATTTTGACTTTTCTGTGATTGCTAAAAATCAGAAATTAAGTAATTGGCTATTCTACGCTTTTTGAATAATAATTACTTTACTTTCTCATTACCAAAGAAAGCAAGAGGTCAAAAATTTAATTAATTTAATTTTTAAAAACCTTTATTTATTAAAAATATTGGGGAAGACCTCTTGATTTATTCTGGGGGATCGACGCCCCCAGTGTTTACTCCCCCTTTTCAAATTTTAATTAGTGGTGCCTCGTGGGGTAAAATTGGTTTTATTATATCCCTATTTTTAAGGGGTTTTAGGGTTAATATACTTAATACCTTTTATTTCTAGTTTCTACATATTAATATTCTACGCTTTGTTTTCCTCTTACGAACCGCCACTAATTTAAACAGCACCTTTTTTATCATTTTACTCACGAGTCGCGGCTAATTAACACATTTAGTTTGCGGTACCTTAGGCTTAAAATAGGTTTAAAACTAGGATAACCTGACGTTTGTTTGACAGGTTGTTCAAATGAAACTGTATTTTTTTTCAGGGTGCAGGTTGTACAGCGTTATTAGTAGCAGTAGTATCTAGGAAATTAGAACTTACCAGGGCGGAGAAACATGTTCACAATTTTATGATGGACACGCAGTTAACCAAACGGGTAAGTAAAATTGTTCTCAAGGTGATCTCTATTTTTAGTTCATTATTTCGCTGTTTACTGGTCTGTTATGACTAAGGCGTCTCAAGTATGTCAATAAACTATATCGCATGCCGTTTGGTCTTAATCGCGCACCTCTAACGTTTACTAAATTTATTATATCTTAGGAATAAGGGATTCGTCTCCGTTTTATATCTTGATAATTCTTTACTAATAGGGAACTCGTATGAGGGATGTTTGGATAATATAAAAACTATAATATTAACGAAAGTAAATGTGGGGAGTTGGTTGTACATATAATATTAACCTTATCATAAATTTTAATAGGTCAGGTCATAAGTCAATTGACCTGTTCCCATCAATGTGCTATTGGGATAAAGGGTAGGTATTTAGGTACATAATATGAATAAAATTAAGTCAACTTAAAGCCAAGAATTGGTCTGAAACCAACATATAGACCATGAAAAATCTATTTCGTTCACTATACCTGCTATTCGTTACCTGTGTTTTATTTAAAAGATGTAATAAACAACAACAACTGTTGGAAAAGAAAATGTTCACATTGAAGTTGCAGTATATACAGCTTATAAAGATCAAAAAATAATAATAAATTATTTTAACCTGCCACTTGGTTGTTTAGAATAGCTACGCCTCTAGTAGCTAACTAAGATTAAGCGCTTTAGTCATAACTACTAAATGAAAAATCACAACGTTTCAACTGGTGAGTATCTCCAGTCGTCTTCAGGTGAATACTCTAGGAGATACTTACTAGTTAAAACGTTGCGATTCAAAACAAATAAAGACAATCCAAAACTCTACTACCGTTCAAGAGACGTCATTGTCTCTAACCTTTAAACAGATACTAAATG
Source organism: Polydrusus cervinus (assembly GCA_935413205.1). NCBI lineage: Eukaryota > Metazoa > Arthropoda > Insecta > Coleoptera > Curculionidae > Polydrusus > Polydrusus cervinus. The sequence goes on from OW284520.1 coordinate 6,530,724, forward strand.
TAGATTCGTATTCTGTTACGTAAAATATTTCACAACTTCTAACTAGTCTGGTACAAAAGGAATCTTTATTACAATTTTTAATTAATTTGTTAAGTTGTTCGGCTGTTACTTTAACTGAACATATTACACAAGTAAATAGATACAAGCCTACTGGTATATTACGTTATAAAAAGTTTATTTAAATTCGTTCAGTGATTCTTAAAAAATAACAAACATTGAGAGTCGCTTCAATTTTAGCCCTGTTAAAAATTATCTATATACCCTCCTAAGATCAACATTGAGCTCAATCACGAGCTAGTTGTGACTATTTTATATATTTTGCCCATACTCTTTCTTTTTTTAAATTTTCATAGGTCATAAGCACCTGAACAAAGTTCAATAAATTAAGAATTGAACGTGATCACTTAACAAACATCAGTCTTAAAGGATTTTTTTATATCCGTGAAAATACCGAATCCAATTTCAGGCAAAAGCAGTTAAGAAGTTCCTTGTGAAAACTTTAGATTTTATTCGTTTTCATAGAAATTAGGGTAAGGTTGGCCAAATCCGACAGATTTTCATTTAAAAGGACGACTCTCTCGTAAACAAGAACTCGACTATTAAAGAGTATTTTTCTAACCAAATTCACCTAGTTTTTTTTTAGATAGCTACTACTTCCTACTTCATTGACATTTTACTTCATAAAGTAGGTGTATATAATATTGCCATGTTTAGAATATTACCATGCTGCAACTGGGGCTCTACTATAACAAATGACACCATGTATTATTTTTCGGTAACAAAGTTACACGGTGCTAGGAATGCTAATATTATAATGTAAAATTCCATTATTGTTGCTATTTTACCGGGAAAACATTGAATTGTAGAAGTAAGTTATTAGCAACATTGTAATTTGTTGGATTTATGACAAAGGAAAAGGCCTGGTAAGTAATGTTTTCAATTCAGTCTTTTATAGAGCATGGTTTTAGGTATTTGATTGTGACGGAGATTTTTAATAAATAAAAAAAATATCTGACTAACACCGACGTTGACAAAATCACCAATGGTATGTGTGATCAACTGTAGTTAAAGGCAAGACTTCTACGCCTAGAGTTTCGACTTCAAAAACCATATAATAATAATATAAATATAAACAAAAGAAAAATATTTTAAGCCTGAAAAAAGACAGCTTAAATTGCAAAGCTTGATGCGAAGAAGACAGAGATTCCGATACTGATGTATGTGTATGTGAAAATACTATTTTTTTGCCCTACTCCTAGATTTTTTATATTTTTGTTTATGACCTTTAAAAAAATAATTTAACAAGCACAGAACACATGTTAATTTGTTCAAACCCCAAAGGAATAACTTTAAACTTCAACATAAAATTGGTGACGATATTATTAGTCTCTGTTATCAATATCGCCAATTTGCAATTTTTTTAATTTAAAATAAACACACTTTGTATAAATTTTGTCAAACAATTTAAAGTTAATATTATCTAGACTAGATAATTTGTTTTACCCATATTTTTCTTAAAATATTGCTTCAACTCTCGAAACTAAATATAATAAGCTTAGCATGGCGATATCGTATTCACCTACCTTATAATACGTTGAATAAAAACTTATTGTACCCTAGATAAGCATATATATAACACCCTTACTATTCAGGTGTTTGTATTGTTATTATGAACCTAAAGGTGCGGTTCAATTCAGACCTTATTTCAATATGGACAACTTTACCCTACAGGGTTGAAATCGATAAAACACTCTGAGGGCCAATCCCAACTTAACTTATTAATATTTAAATTACCACTTTTTGCGTAACTTTTTAGTAAACTTTCTTTTCCATTATGTCGATAATTCTGAAACAACGTACAATGCATTTTAGGCCAAACAATAGAGTTGGTACTGTCATTAAAATATTGTTCGTTCTTTATTGCAGGAATAAGAGAAAATAGTGACACCGTAAATGTTAATCGGTATACGCATAATATACCAAACGGAAATCAAATCATAAAATTAGAACTGGATGTTTTGCTCAAAATTGACAAACATGTTAATAGTTTTCTAAGATTGCAGTTCCAGCAGGTCTGCTATTTTTATATATTACATAACAGTAAATGTACGTATAAAATACGTTGTGCGATACCGAAAATCCAAAATAATGGATAAGCTGTTTACTGCTTGCTTCTACTGTACGTTGTCCCGAAAGTATTATTGTGCGCTGGTTTACAACCTTTTGTAGAACAGTTTCCTAGTATTTTATGATATTTTATTTTGTACGTTTAAATTTTTAGATTTGAAAGAGTAGTAGGTATTGTAAAAGTAATGTACAGTGTGTCTAGTTAAGTTGGAAACCAATGGGAAACTTTATATTATTAACTTTACGAAAAAAAGTTGTTCTTCATAAAAAGTTCTGCATAATACAAAAGCTAAAATGCAACCATCAGATGTTAAATTTTTCAGTCGTATACGAGGTTTGTCAAAAAATATAAGTTTTGCCCAAGAGTAAAGTACCTTTATTTTTGACAATATCGAAAATTGTAATTATGAAAAGTTGCTCGGAATGTAAAACTTTATTTAAATGTGCAATTACATTTTTTTTTATTATTACAAATTTTTCTCAAACTACGGGATACTGTACATTTATCTTTTTTATTTATTGAAAAAAAAATTTAAGTAGAAAGATGTTATTGCTTATTAAAATATAGTCATACTTTCCGAACAACTTTTCATAATTACAGTTTTCGATATTGTCAAAAATAAAGGTACTTTACTCTTGGGCAAAATTAATATTTTTTGACAAACCTCGTATACGATTGAAAAAATTTAACATTTGATGGTTGCATGCAGAACTTTTTATGAAGAATAACTTTTTTTCGTAAAGTTAATAGTAAAAAATTTTTCCATTAGTTGCCAACTTAAGTAGACACACACATAAGCAGGGAAAAATTATTGTTGAATCATTACATTTAAAATATTTCGAAAACCGATCATTGTTTTAAAACAATTGGAAAGTGAATATCTTCTTTAAAATGTATACAGTATCTCAAAAAAATACAGTACAATCGCCATAATATGAATATGCACTCTTATGAACGACTCAGTAATATAAACATATTATTTTTTGCATTGACCATTCTGTAGTATGAACATTGTTTAAAAACGGTAATATGAACAACTTGTGAAATCTTAAACGACAGTAGAGTTTTGGACTTGCATTGTCTTTATTTGTTTTGAATCACTACGTTTCAACTGGTAAGCATCTCCAGTCGTCTTCAGGTGAATACTGTTAAATCTTGTTTGTTTTTGTTTCGCCGCCTTGGTTTTATTTCTTTCATCAGTTCAAAATGGTTAAAGTAAAAGGAAAATCAAAATGTCTTTCTCTTTCCGAAAATGCAAAAATTATAGAATTTTTTGTGTTCACGTTACCGAGATTCTACTGTATATTATTTTATTCGTTATTATTATAGAATAATATTTTTAATTCGATGATATGAAATATTCCCTATATGCTCCAAAGACTTTGCCCTATGATTACTGGACATTCTATAAAAATTTATTTTGTAAGGGGAAGGTTCTTTATAGGGCCTGTGCCGTTTTTCACAACTCTAAGCAGAGTTCCTTGTGTCTCCTGGAAACCATATTCCTACTAATTAAAATAATGATATAAAAAATACTTTAATAATAAATTTAAAAAAGTACGCATTTACGTACAAATACTACTATTGGTAAAATATAACAGTTCCCCTTATGCACGGTAAAATTTTTACCTGGAAAAAATTCAGTATTAGAAGCCTCTTTATTTGCGGAGAAAATACGGATGCCTTTATTTTTAGATTGGTCCACTTTTTTCGTCCCGTCATGAAATTTACCCCTCTTTTGGGGATAGAAACCTCCCCCAGCTCTTGCGATAGCTCGTTTGAAAGGGCATAAAAAAAGGAATACGACCCACTATTTACTTTTAAATTTTGGTAATGTAGAAAGCCAGAAAAAAATAAGAACTGGCTATTTTACACCAAAGTTTACGTAACAAACCAGAAAATGTAGTGGAACTTAGGCAACGACTTATACTATATATATTAGGGTTTTGTCAAGAAAAAAATGGGCAACATTTCCAACAAGTTTTACAATAAACAAAATTGCATCTAGATTACCGAAATGTAAAAGTAAATAGTCGTATTCCTTTTTTTATGCCCTTTTCAACGAGCTATCGCAATACATACCTTTACATTTGAGAAAAAAAAGTTGGGGGCGATTCTACCCTAAAAAGAGGGGTACATTTCATGACGGGACGAAAAATGTGTACCAAACTAAAAATAAAGGTACTCGTATTTCCGTATTTTCTCCGCAAATAAAGAGGCTTTTTAATACTGAATTTATTCCAGGTAAAAATTCCACCCTGTATGTAATAATACAAAGTAAATATTTAAAAATAGTTTGTCTTTTAAAAAATTCGAAGCAGTATTTCAAAAGTATCCATAAAAGTAAAAGAAAATATTAATCACAGGGGAAGCATTTTTACAAAACTATTTTTTAATTATACGTTAGGCGTCCCCATTTCATTTGCATGAGCAAAAAATGGGTTGCTCACTTTGTTGCATTTCCTACTGGTAACATTTTAGGATGGTATTAATTACTGGGCTGTAAAAATTCGATTTACATTTTTGTTAATACGTTGTTTTGACATAAAAGGCGGGAAAGAGATTGTAAAAGGGGCGATTTTGCTTTTTAACTACGGTTTTTTTAATAAATGAAACAATAAGCTGGAACAGGCTCGCTGTTTTAAATGTAAAATCGGAAAATGAAAAATTCTTGTAAAAACAAACAGTGATGTTATCTAAGGAATGCATTTTAAAAAGTTACTTTATGTTTGCAAACATAATTTTACAAAATCAAATTTATTGCTTTACACTGCACCGCAAAATTAACCGGATAGAAAAAAATTCGCTCCAATTCAATCTTAAATAACTTTTAAGTGTTTTGATTAAATTCGATAATTTTTTGTCACGTTGCAGATGCAGTCGTCTTTATCATGTTCTGATATCGCTTTTACGAACAGTGAAAGTGGATATGTTCACATACAGGGTAGCCAAAAAAATTGCATTTTACGCTTAATTTCTAAACACCCTGTGGAAAAATTGAAGAACTGATTGATGTTTTTTGTACGGCATTTTTAAGTCCCATCTTTTCTGAATCCCAAAAATAATTTATTAGAAAATGTTTTCTCTAAATGGTATAGTTGTTTTCAAACATTGAAATAACTTTTTAAAATTTATTATCAAGTTCCTGCTTTTTGATCAAATTTTCCAAATTACCTATGATATAGTATGAAACATAATAGCCAGTATTCGACATTATTCATACTAACAGGAAAACATGCATAAATCTGATAAAACATGCATAAATCTGATACACACATATAGAAAAATTGTACCAAACCCTTTAATGTTTTTATTTTTGTATTTATAATCATTTTTTTTAGCTTAAAAATGCAGCAGCTAATGTTTTACGAGAAACATGGCTAATATATAAGCACACAAGGCTAGTGAAAAGAGTTAATCCGGGAAGGGTTAGAACACACCAAAGAAAATTTTTACTTGCAATTTATGCGTAAGTCAATTAATAGTACTTATGCTAAGAGTCCACAGGTTGCAGTAGAAACCCCTAACTTTTGAGAGATCTCTCTATATCGCTTTTAATAAAAAAATACTCTACCCTATTTCCTTTTTTAGTAAAAACATAATTTAAATTCTGTACTCGAAAACTTTTACTTCAACAAATTTACAAAATCTTCTTTTTGTAATAACTTGATAACTGTAAAAGTTACAGCCCCTTTTCCATTAAATGTATATTATTTATAATGAGAAAAAATATATCAATTTATTTACTTTTTCTTTTTTCTTATATGGCAAGAATTTTAGAATAAATTTGTAACATTTAAATTGCTTACTTTGATCTACCTTATATTTTAGGTTGAGAAAAGTTAAAATGGACCAACGAAAACTAATGGACAATGCCAACACCATCACTGACATGGCCAAGGTAAGATTTTTTCTTGTATTACATTTTTTTAGGAGTTTGAATATGAGAAAATAGTAGTATGTATAAAGGTATACCGGGTGTCCCGCTAAAGTCGGCCAGCGGCTGTATTTTGGAAAGTATTAGTTATACATTTTCGGGAAAACATTTTTTATAGGTAAACCGGCAAAAAGAATAGTCAACACTGTTCTGTTATTGTTGAGTTCTGTAGTTGGATTTCTGCTTTTTGGTTCCAGTACAGATTACGAATGAGCCTTATGTCCTTATCATCCAGTCCCACATCTCTAAGGCATGACATTAGAAGACTATGTTTAACGTTATCAAAAGCCTTCTCATAGTCTATGAAGCATATGTAGACATCCTTTCTTTGATCTTGACAATTTTGTATTAGTGTCTAGTAACATTTAATCAGTCTAGATTTTTCCTGAACTGAATAGCTCATGGCAATTAGAAATATTCAACGCGAAAACTATTTGTAATAAATATGCTGTCAAACATTGACAAGTGTCAACCCAATTATAAGGGTAATTACTGGTATTATTATTTTAATCGTACTCCAAGTAAGACAGAATGTTCTTAATATCTTACGTACGTGTAAAATAGTTCAAAATTAGCAGACATTTTAGTCTCATTAAACTCTTAAAAAATCTTAATTAATGTTTTCTTTGAAAATCCCATGTGTCCTGTTCGGACGCACCGCCCTGTATATATTTTCATCTAAACTGTTAATTTCCTAAATTACAAAAAGTTCCAATTATTTAAAAATAGCCCCAAACTATAATACCACTAAATAAACCCGAAATAAAAATAGGATGTGTTTAATCGAGTTAGTTTCTTTGTGTGTGAATGGCCTAACATTTTGAGATTCATATCACCGTTACAACTGCGTAGGTTTTTATCCTATTGATTTGAGCAGTTTTGGGGGGGAACACACTGGGAATGTTAAACTCTGCTATAAGCTTTTAAAGGCTTATTCTTAGGTAATCGCGATCCACAAAATCTAGTATTTTCACTGCAAGTTTATAATATTTTGCTTTTCCTTTTATTCAAATTGTAAATCCCGATAAATTACAGTAAGGCCTGTACAAATAAAGCTAAGAGTTGAATGAATGAGATTTTGTTTGACTATAAGGGTACGTAAAATTTGTTTGTTACATTAACAGCATCAGACCAATATTTCATGGGGTTGGCGGAAGAGCCAGTATACTTATTCCTATAAGGTCCATTGTATCCCCTATCGTCTGGGTAATGTCAGTCTGACGGGACCTACAGCTTAACATTGAATCCGAACCACATTTATGCACTAGTTATCCTTTTTACGCCCCAGAAGTCCATGACGCCCTTCTCGGTCTCGATATTAGGAATCACTGGTAGCATACTGCATTTTTTGATCCACTAAATTTCGGACATACTTTTTTTATTCTGCGTATGCCCACTCCGGGGATCGAACCCGGACCGCCACGTCGAATGCCAGTACCTCACCTCTGAGCCACTGCCGCGGTTAAAAAAAATCCTGGCCATGTTTATAAATGTATTTATTTTAAATATTAACTCAGAAACAGATATTGTAGAGTGTGAAGAGTTATTTTTATTAAAAAAATAATTTTCAATATTTTTTACGATACAATGAACTGATTGTGATTCCTAAGTTGATACTTCTTTTTTAGCTGTGTATAGAAGGCGTTAAAATAAACAACATTTTCAAATACCTTTTTTCAAAAAACTTAAAAATAGGCGAGATACAGAAGTAAAAAATCGAAGTGCGGGCCTAGTCATCAAAACGTAGCCTGCTATACTTTATGTTGTTTGTCGTATTAGTAATCCAATTTACGAGTCAGTGGCAGGCGCGTAACTACAGGGGGGCCGGCGCCCCCCCCCCTGAAAAAAAAGGCTGACGTTGTAAGCTCGCACTTATTTGGCAATTTTACTCGTTGAACTTTGGGCATGTTTATTTAACGATGTACGAAATAATCTTGCCAAATATCACTCGACCATCATTTTTTAATTGGTTAAATTTTCCATTTTTCACTCAAACTTTTTTAGTAATACTCGTTGAACTTTGGGCTTGTTTATTCAAAAATTAAATCTAATCAGAATAAACATGTCCAAATTCAACTCGAAAAATTTCCAAAAAAAAGTTTTCGTGACAGCTTAAAAATCTAACTGATAAAAAAACAAGGTCTTGTGATATTACTGTTGATTATTGACCAAATTTGTTGGCTCTCCGCCGACCCGCATCTACACGAGCCGCCACTGCAAGTTACAATAACAGGCCCACCTTGGGCCACCCCCAGGTAAGAGGGCTAGTTACACCACTGATCGGTGGTCAGTTATTTGGCAATACGCTGCGATGTATTTTTCTGAAGCAAGTTAATTTAAAATTGATGACACGTGAAAATGGTAACATTTGAAAACAATGAACTAGTATATATGGTGCTAATTTACGGCGAGTGTCGTCAAAGTGCGGCTGCTACTTCGAGATTATGTTTAAGTTAGGCAGGACAATATTTGATTAATAGTGTAATAAATGAATATAAGTAGGTACCTTATTTTGTAGTTTTTTTGAAAAAAGGTATTTGAAAATGTTGTTTATTTGAATGCCTTCTATACACAGCTAAAAAAGAAATATCAACTTAGGAATCACCCTGTATAGTCATAAGATTGATAAGTCTATGGCATTTCCAGATCTAAACATAAATAGTCTGTTTTAATTTCATTTTAATTGCTCCTGCAATCGAAGTTAGACATTCACCTTGGGCATATTTCATTTATATTTGGAATTATATTATCATATTATGTATTTACCCATAACTGCCTGCATGCAATTTAAGTTAGCGCATTGAGGTATGCAATCATACTGCTAGATAAAGCTTTAATTGCTTGAAGATTTCAAATAAATAAGCACAATGAAACTGATTGGAAAATTATATAAATATACTAACAGGAATCGGGATCAATATTTTTTGTAAGATTTATGTGCTAAAGAGAAAAGCTCTATATTTACAAATGAATTGATTTCATCCATAACATTATGGGATACATTACGACAAAGCTAAAGTTCCTGTATATTAAAAGGAAAATGACTTGTTTTGCTAAAATTCTGTAGCTTCGTCAGATGACAATGATATAATAAATTTTTTCTTTTTTACTTTAACACAGAAATAAGTAACTTATTCCGTATAGTTAAGTAACAAATGATAACCATATTTTCCCTGATCTATTACAAGGTAAATTAAGACTTATAAAACAATCATTTTTTAAGTTTACGTCAGGTCTGTCGCTGGATTGGCCACACCAACTGACACAAATTGAATTTTAATACAATCACAATGGGAATTCGTTAAATTATTTTATGACATTGCATTCAGATTGCACGATTTATTCTTAAAAACGCTCATAAATTCGACAAAATCAACGTTTTATTTTACAATAAACTATTTCCATAGAAAAATATTTAGAAGCATGATATTTTCAGAGGTGGAACATATTAAACCGGCTGACCGTATTATTCCTTACGTATTGCTAGTAAATTTGATTTTGGAATTATTTTACCTGTATTTGGATAGAATAAAATGTAATATGAAATTCCATGTGTCTGTTTGAAGGTTGGAGACAATGATGTTTCTTAAATGATAAAAGAGTTTTGGACTTGCATTGTCTTTATTTGTTTTACATCACAATGTTTCAACTGGTAAGTATCTCCAGTCGTCTTCAGGTGAATACTAAATAAGTGAAGTAACTACAGCTCTATTTATACTAGCTAAATGACTGGAGCATAACTGAGATGGGTGAAGTCATATGGGTTTAGTTCGTATGCGGTATTTTAAGTTTACATCTACTTAACAAAGGTTTCCAGATATTTCTTATATATCGTTGTCCTAGTCTTCTTAGAAGACATCATGATCATAACATCAATACGGTATTCAGCTCGAAAGACACTTTAAGAAGCCACCTGACGAAGAAGAAACCAACAAGTCAAAAAGACAGGAAGAACTGTGTCTACCAGATCCCCTGCGAATGTGGCCGATCTTACATTGGTGAGACTCTAAGGCCACTTGAAACTAGGGTCAAGGAACACAGAAATAACACGCTTCAAGGAGGAACCGAAAAATTAGGTGCCGATGACTAGGGGTGCGCAAAATAATCGATTAATCGTGTAATAATCGATTAATCGATTAATCGATTATTCGATTAAGGATATATTTTTAATCGATTAATCGATTATTAATCGAAAATTATTCGATTTTTCGATTAATCGATTAATCGAAAAATCGAAATGTTTTCGATTAATCGATTAATAGAAAAATCGAAATGTTTTCGATTAATCGATTAATAGAAAAATCGAAATGTTTTCGATTAATCAAAAAATCTACCAAAAACTATTTCGATTTTTCGATCATCGATATAATTTCGATTAAAATATGTCTTTTTCGATTAATCGGAATAATAACAATTTTTAGATTAATCGAATAGATTAATAAAAATATTTTGCGACAAAATCAACGATATAACTTAAGGCCTCTATTATGTATTACCCTCAAGTTTGCCTTGTCAAAATTAATGATAATTATGATTTAGATATTATTTCAATGTTATTTAAGTAAGTATATAATGAAAAAAATCGATAATTATTTTCGATTATTTGATTTTTTTATATTAACTGATTGTTTTCAATAAGGCGATTCGAAAAAAAACGATTAATCGATTATTTCGATTAATCGATTATTTTGATTAATCGATTATTTCGATTAATCGATTATTTTCGATTAATCGATTATTTTCGATTAATCGATTATTTTCGATTAATCGATTATTTTCGATTAATCGATTATTTTCGATTAATCGATTATTTTCGATTAATCGAAAATAATCGATTCATTCATATAATCGAAAATCGATTATTTTTTTTGATAATCGCCCAGCCCTACCGATGACCATGCCTGGACACACGGTCATCACATCAAGTGGACAGAAGCACGAATCCTGCATAAAGAATCACATGGGAGGAAGAGGAAGTTCAAGGAAGCTGCTACCATATACCAGAACCCAGATTGTTTTAGTAAGCCTTCACTAGATATAAGAAATATCTGGAAATCTTTGTTAAGTAGATGTAAACTTAAAATACCGCATACGAACTAAACGCATCACTGCACCCATCTCAGTTATGCTCCAGTGCATCTAGCTAGTATAAATAGAGCTGTAGTTACTTTACTTATTTAGTATTCACCTGAAGACGACTGGAGATACTTACCAGTTGAAACGTTGTGATGTAAAACAGATAAAGACAATGCACGTCCAAAACTCTTCTATCATTCATGAAATTCTATATTGTAGAATCTGTATGGAAAAAACAAACCATTACACAGTAAAATGTCATGGGCATCGAAAAAAAGATATTGGGGGGAGCAAATATGCTTTCGTCGAAAAATCAATTGCTTAAGGGGGAAGAGGTGGGGGGCAGACCATGTAGAGAAAAAGATATTAAATATTTTGTTTAGTAAAATTTATTTATCCATAAAAATTTGTAATTTTTTTTAATTAATTTTGAAACACAAGTTTTACATTTTCGATGCTAGCGCTTGATAAAAATATCAGGAAGCTATAGGATACAGTAAAAAGTAATTCATAATAAAATACTTACTTTTTATGCCCAAGCAATAAAATAAAATATGTTAAGAATATTATCTCAAATATTTTTATTTTATTGCTAGTATTTTAATTTTTTTGAACTTTGATTCCATTATAAATAGCGAAGTATTTTTTTTTGCAAAGAGCCAACAAGCCAAGCATTTCAGGATTTTTCATTAGGCATTTTAAAAATTAAGGACCAAATATTTCATTTCGCGTTTTTTTTTGTCAAAACAAGGTAAAGCTATATCACAGAATAAAATATGTATAAAAATAATTACGTCTGTAAAAGTTACTGTTTTCTGCGGTATACATATCTATGCTTTCCACTTACAAGAAAGGAAACCTTTTTATATATAAATAAACCTCTTTTTAAAAATACAGAAATGCCTATCTATATTTTATAGTAAGATTATCTTCTGAAAATGACAATGGAAAACGAACAACCCTAAGATTCATGGTTTTACTCAATTTTTTTTAATTTTCAGACACAAAATACCGTATACGAAATTGTGTCAGATATGAGTACCAGACAGGATACTTTGGAAGACCGTCTCACAAACATGGAGGAAAAATTATCCACTCTTCACGAACAACTAGAACTCCTTCCCGACTTAATTGCGTCTAGGATACAAACACAGGTACCTATATATCATTGACCAACAAAAAAAGTAGCCCTAAAATATTCATAGAAACCATAGTGGTAGAAATACACTAAAAAAAACTCGAGAGATTAGAGTTTCGCAAAAAATGTTTTTACGATCGTCAAAAAAAATATAAGAGCGTTGTTTTTAGCAAGAAAAAATTGAACAGAGACGCAACTTCCTGCATCCCGAGTCAGCAGCAGGACTACAACAGGCAAGAAGTGTGCCTCCTGCATGTCCTTGGCCTGGTCCAGCGGCGTTGCCAAATGTTAGCCGGCCAGCAACATCCACCACCACACAAAGCTAGGGATAAGCCAACTATTGTAGTATTTGTTAAGGACTATTTTATATAGAGGACGAAGTTTTAATTTAAAAAATTATTGGTTTTATGTGTCAATCTTACTTTCTTACGGACTTTGTACCGACCTATATATTATACAGGGTGGAATTTTTAACTGGAATGAATTCAGTATTAGAAAGCCTCCTTATTTGCGAAGAAAATATGGGAAAACTGGTGCTTTTATTTTTAGTTTGGTACACATTTTTCGTCCCGTCATGAAATGTACCCCTCTTTTTAGGGTAGAAATCGCCCCCAACTTTTTTTTCTCAAAAGTAAAGGTATGTATTGCGATAGCTCGTTGGAAAGGGCATAAAAAAAGGAATACGACCCACTATTTACTTTTGCATTTCATCCATTACTCTGGGTTGCCTTATTCTTGATATGTCCCTGACGTGCCCCACTTCACGATATAACGTCTTTCAATTTTGCTGATGGTGCCTTGGGAAATTGGTGGTAGATCAGGGTGTGTTTCGTGAAATAAAACTGCTACTTCTGCTTGAGTACGCGATCTGTGGCCAAAGCCAATCATCATTAAAATTTCGATTTTCTGTAATTCAATTAAATAACCCATTTTAGTATAATAAAAATACTTCTTACTATAAAGTAACGGTTTAACCAGCACAAAATACTACAACAGATAAGTATTCACTTCTTCCAAATCGAAAATAAAGTGACCACTGAAATGCGGCATTAACTAAACAAGCAACCTTATCAATAACATATTACCAAACTAAAAATAAAAGCACCCGTATTTCAGTATTTTCTTCGCAAATAATGAGGCTTTCTAATACTGAATTTATTCCAGTTAAAAATTCCACCCTGTTCTTTTTTCCTTTCCATTTGGTAGCTGAACTTATCGCTTGAAATCTGTTTATCTTATATAGCTTGTGAATACCTTGGTTTTATATACTTAGTTTACAAGCAATAACTATTTTAGAAGGTGTAAAACATTATAACAGAAATTTTACAATTTGTAACATAACAAATATATTTTGTCAAAAGAATTATAGTGGAGGAAGTAAATCACTTGCAAACTCTTGACAGATACGGACTCTTACCCTTCTTTTCCTTCCTTTTTGACCGTCAGATCGTATGATAGAGGAATAGTATTTTTTCTATGGTATAAAGTGGTTCAGAAATTAAGATCGATGAATAATGCTTAACTAAAAAGGGCGACTAAAAATATAGAGCTTTAAAACATTATTATTTAGATATTATTTGGTACTAAATAATTTTTAAAATTGGCTGTCCTCAATAAAACTGTCCTAGTAGATACTATAATATTAAGTTGTATAGTCAAATCAACGATGGCATTATAGGCCGTTTAATAAAGGACTAGTAATATGTTTAAATAATTTTATATTTAGATATTTTTCTATAGATTTATTTTTTTGCTAAATAGATTCTATAGAGAAGCTTTAATAAAAAATAATTAACAAAAATACATTTGGACCAATAAATTAATCAAAACGCATTTAAAATAATGCTGGTCTTTTATTAAACGCAACAACGATAAGGTAGGGGAAACCATAGTAGTCGTCACACTTTTACATCATTTTTAAAATGAACGAAAATAATTTTTCACATGTTTTATTCATAACACATATTAAACATTTTTAAATCATTGACAGCTTTTTACCTGTTACAAAATGTGTATATTCAATTTATTTTTAGAGGGCGGGTATATTCTCACCAGAATGTCTGGATTTTATTATTTTTTTCTTCTAATTTTTAAGGTCATTCTAACAGGCTAACTGTTTTACTTAAAATTGGATTACATATTATTTTAGTCGTTTTGGTATCTAAACTAAACCGTTTAAAAATGTATTTACGGCTACTAAATTGAAAATAACCTTTTTATTATGATTATTCCGAGTATATAGAAATAGTGTTGGTACCTAAATGATGCTACACCATGACTTAGCGACTTGCCAATTTATAGCAGCAACGGCGATATGCCCATAGGTTGCTATAACGTATTGCTGGACAGCTGATGGTGGGTTTTTGTAACAACGTTCCGGTATGACAACTAATCCTGGTCTCCCCTAGTCCGGTAACCCCCCAATAAATATGATATGTACATTTAAAAGGCATAAACCACATTGCACTTTTTAAAAATGTAAAAATAGTTATTTAAGTAGGTAAATTTTTCATTTAATGAAAATTCCAAAAGACTTTGTATAAAATCATATTTTATCCAAGTTTTACATTATAAGATTTTTAGAGCCTTACACGTATGTAATTACAGTATTAATAACCTAAAATAGTATTTAGTTTAAGAACTACAAACTCATTTAAATAATTCAATACATAATATAAATACTATAATCATATTTAAAAAATAAGCCAAAAATATACTTACCAATATTTTACTATAGACGCTCTTTCTAAATAATACTATATCCCAGTTTCTAGTTATAAAATTTCCATATTAATTAAAATTTAAAAAAGGATCGACGCTTGGTTAATTTTGTCAAGTCAACTTTTTAGGACACACTGGAAAACCCTGCTATGAAATATTGTATTTTTCCTAAAGAAACCCTATTTTAAAATAATTACTCATAATAACGGCAGTGTGCTTTTATTATTAACAATAGAAGTTTATATAGCAACAAAAAGTATTAATCAAAACTGATTTTATCTAGTGGGACTTTAACAAGTGCCATTTACATTATTACATAATAAAATAAGCACTACTAGAACATGTAGATTTTTTAAAAACCGTTCCATAATAATTAAGTGCCAGATAGCTAGAATGCCAAAAGCATTTCGCATTTTTAACTCATTCACATATATTTTTATATTCATAAAAATCACCATCTAGTGTAAGCCTAAAATTTGGCAACTTTTACTAAAATAAGTACAATAAGAAAAGTTTTTTAGTAATTTTTAAGAAAGTTCAAATATGATTATAGTATTTTACAATCTTAAAGCACCTATAATATACATACATCAAAAGGCCTTTAGTATAACTCATGTGTACTCATTTTTACAAAACAGCATAATTATATTAGTAATCATTTAAAGGCCAATTTACATAATTTTAAAAATTCTATAATAAATTTCACCTTAGCCAAGACTAGCACTTACAAGACCAATTTGAAATTTTTAAATTTATGTAGTTGGACTTTACATTGTTCATAAAATAGTTTTAAAAAATGTACACCAATAACCGCAAAGCTAAACAACATTTGAAGTGCCTGTGACCAAAAGTTTTTGAGGGAGTGGGTTGAACAAAGTTTTGATTTATTACCACATGTTAATTCTATATTAAAACTGTTTTCAACTTTATTGCTTGATCAGTAAAAGGTTTAAATTGATATTGATAGCCCTGTAGTATACAACAACAAAGAAGTTTAGGTTACCCAGCTTCATGCGACTTGGCCCGGATCCTGGTCATATTTAATAATGGATTTCTTTTTTTTAACTTTTTAAATTTGGACTTTAATACTAATAACTTTCTGACACTCCAATATCTGAAGAGTCAAAATTTCAAAAGTTTTTAATAGTCCATTAATAAACATGGACAGGATTTGGGCCAAGAGAGGGCAATGTTTTTGGTCTAATTTAATATACAGGTTTCTGCACCTCACCTCCCGTCTTCTATAGCTCACTTATTAATTAAGTAAGAATTTTGATATTTTGCATACTATCCTAGGGTGCACTTCAGGAAAATATTTTTGTTTATACCGGGTGTTCCAAAAAAGTTGTACGTCATAAGGATACATTTTTTTAGATTACATGCTATATATTATAGTTGCCTACATATTCCCAAAATTTTTATAAAATCGGTTCAGTATTGTCGGCGAAAAAAAATAAAAACTAAGAAAAATCAGTTTTGCACCACTGGTTTAAAAATTATTAGATAAACAATAAAAATGATGCCTCGTTATTAAAATTATACAAAGCTATTTAATAAATAAGGTCGAAACAGTCTTGTTAACCAAGTTAAATTAATACGAATTGTACAGGGTGTTCAAAGTTTAGTGTCAAACTCTGCAAACTTTAAATCAATTTATTTTTCTTATTTCAAGTTGGAACCCCTGTATATTATTATGTCATTCGATGCAGAATTAAAAATTATACATTTGTCCTAATTACAACCCTATCGCAATTTCTAACGCATCAAAACTTATTTGCAGAAAACTCATTTTATCAAATAAGTATTCAAAGTCATTATTATAAATAAATATCAAAGGTGACTTTGAAAAGCAATTTATTAGTATTAACGTTTAAGGAGACAAAAAACAGCTCTTTTCGCATGCTCCTAATATGAAAATCATATCTACGAGCTCTTCTTGGTTGTATTCCATCACAAAAAATAATATAGCTTAAATAATTTATAATAATCTAACAATATTTGAAACTATGTATATAATAACTATAGTCAAAATGGGCTTTTGTCACTTTAATACCAATAAATTGTTTTGCAAAGCCACCTTTGATATTTGTTTATAATAATGACTGGTGGAATAGTTGATAAAATAAATTTTCTGCAAGTAAGTCTTGATGCGATAGAGATTCCTATAGGGTTGTAATTAAAACAAATATTTGATTTTTAATTCTGCATCGAATGACAATAATTTACCGAGGTTCCAATTTAAAATAAGAAAAATAAATTGCTTTAAAGTTTGCAAAGTTTAACACTAAACTTTGGACACCCTGTACAATTTGAATTAATCAAACTTAGTTAACGAGACTGTTTGACATCATTTATTAAGTACCTTTTTATAATTTTATTAAAGAGGCATTATTTTTATTTTTTATCAATTTTTAAAACCAGTGGTGCAAAACTGATTTTCTTAGTTTTTATTTTTTTTCGTCTATATTACTAAACCGATTTCATTAAAATTTTAGGGGTATGAAGATAACTATAAAAGGCATCCAAATAAGCGAAAATATATAAAGCATGTAATCTAAAAAATAGATCCTTATGACGTTACACTTTTTTGGAACACCCTGTAAAAACAAAAATATTTCCTGAAATGTGAACTAGGATACAGGTAATCTTTGCAACATATCAAAGTCCTAAGCTAATTAATAAGTCTTGCTGCGGAACTTTTTCGACACATTTTCGAATCCAGTTACTAGAAACACTTAAGAACTGCTTGTTTCAAAATATTTTACAAACAACAGTGTCGATACATTAACAACAAGTGCGGATGAATATTTTTTGAAACATTTTCAGTTAAAATTATAAGGTTATCGTGAGACACATGCGCTCTCAAATCGTAGCGACCCATTTTCGAATTAAGTTAATCGAAACAAACTGGGATTTTTTGCTTCGATATATTTACCATACAATGGTATCCGTTCCAGTCACGAAACTTAGGAAGAAAATATTTTTCGAAGTTTCCACATACACCCACCCGTTTTGTCACACAATCCTGCACAAAATTTTATAACCTATAATTTTTACATTTTGTATAGTTCAATTTTTTGAACCATTCTTACAATCTTACGAGTGTTTTTTAAATATAAGACAAAAACAGTATAAGTCAAGATTATGTAAGAATTTTAAATTGAAAAGAAAGAAGTTAAACCACAGCCCAATTTTCCAATTAGTGATGTCCCATTGACATTTGGATCTTAGGCATGTAAGTTACAGAATTTAACAGTTTGTGTAGTGTGTCTAAAAATGCTACTTGGGATGAAGCTCGTTACCTTTTGGAGAAGAATTTAGAAATATTGATTGGAGTCTCTTAAACACATTTTTATTTAAAGAAAACTAACAAACATTAACCAAAATATAACATTTGTTATGAAAATGACTTATGACTTTAAATTCATAAATCACAAAAAAATACCTCTTATAAGAAACAATAGTTTTGAAGGACGAAAAGAGCAAATCTGTAGTTCTACCCCTCTCCCCTACTTTTAAGGGGACTCTTACTTTAAAAAATAGGTATAAAGGAGGATTTTCGAACTAATCTGGTCATCCAATGTTATTGAAAAGAATATGTTGGACAAATAACTGAAACTTAAATTATTGTTCTTCATCCAAAATTTTTTTAAAAATAATAGCAGCCCTAATAACAAAACTGAAAGTCGGTCAAAAGTCAAAACTCGCCCAATAATGTGCTGTTAAAATTTAAAATACGCAGATATATGCAATTTAAAATTATTGCGAGGACTAAAAAAAGTAAGAATCCTACTCACACACGCAAATGACAAATTGAAAAATATATCCTAAATCTTACTGGGTAATTCCATGGTATCATGAGTGATCTGGAACTTTAAAATTAAAAACGCATCTCCCTCCAGATCTTAATAAACATAACAAAAATTAGTTAGTTCTGTTAATTAATTTTGCTTTTTAATAATTGTAGAGTGTCTGAGACAACTAACGGGCGACGCATTTCAGATATTAAAGTGTAGAGGTCACTCACGTTGTCACGGAATTCCTCTGTTAATATTATTTTACCCGTAAAATATGCAGGGTGTGTTATAAATATAATGTAATATATTTTAGGAAATGTTCAAATTTATTTTTAAAAAAGATAATTTTGGATAAATGTTAAATACTCATAGGTTTTTTCTTATTTTAAATAAGGCAAGATATTTTTAAAATTATTTTGGTTCCATGATTTTCAAAAACCTGTTGTATATTGTACTAAGATAGAAATTTAGATCATTGTTAATTATTTTGTTGACGCATATATGCTTTTACAAAAAAATATTAAAACATTATCATAGTGAAACGTCAAATCCAAATATCTAAAAAAAATTAAAACTTTTGAAATAAGAAAAATATTTTTCATTTCTTTATAATAAGCTACTTTAATAATGGTTCTTCTTATACCCGATGGTACTACAAAAGCTTTAACGAAGTAGTACAGTCTGTGTTAAAGGTTTTCTAATAAAAAATATGCATTACTAGGTAGTACCTATATTTAAAAGCAGCAAAATTCTTTATAAACTAGCGAGTTTCGAAAAAAAATTTGGTTATTTTATAAAACAATGGAACTGTCATATATACAGCATATTCATTAAAAAAAAATTTAAATACAGGGTGTCCCGTAACTTATGGGCCGTAGAGTAACTGGAGATACTAGACATCAAACTAAGCCGATTATGTCATATAAGTTTTTTCGGATTGTCACTTTTGTTTTTTTTTTTGTTATTTTAATTATTTACTATGTTTTTTTATACTTTGGGATGTTTAAAGGGAAATATCTCGAAACCCGTTAAAGATATTAAGATCAATCAAGTTCACCTTTTTGACTCAGAAAATGCTCTTTTTAAGAAACTATAATTGAAAAACATCTTGTATCACAGGTAAGAAAAAAAAACATAGATTTATGAAGCCCAGTGTATGCAACTAGCGCCCTCTAGTTTGAAACTTAAAAATTTCTACAAATTCTTATTTCTTGCTCATAAAAACATAATATTGCCAATTTTCACTTCGATTCATTAAGCCGTTTTAAAATTATGGCTTATTTTCGAGAATAACCTTTTACTTTCAACACCCTGTATCTCTAGAACGAGTAACAATCCGAAAAAACTTATATGACATAATCGGCTTAGTTTGATGTCTAGTTTCTCCAGTTACTCTACGGCCCATAAGTTACGGGACACCCTGTATAAAAAAATTTTTTTAAATATGTTAAATATTTTTTTAAAAAAACTAACATTTAAATTGGGCTTAAAAACAACTGTTCCTATTTTAGAAACTTTCTTATTTCATGAGTTTTTAAAAATATCATAGCTTTACACTTTCATAGTTAATACAGAGTCATTACATGATTTAGCTTTACAAAGAACTCAAACCAGGCAGAAACCAGGGTGTAAAAACTATAAAATTAATCTTATTAAAGTATGTTATGTAATAATACCGTAATAATTAAGTAGGTAGTGATCGAATTTTTTTAACATAGGCATTTTACAGAACCTTAAAATGCACAGATTATGTTATACAAGTTAATATAAGTTTATTACAATGATTATATTAAAAGGTTTAGAACCTTATTGGCTATGTCATCTCTCAGGACTCTCAGTTGTCTTTAATTAGCTAAAAAAGGAGTTAAACTAAAAATAACAATTTTTGTATTAATCCTATGTCGAAAAATATTTGGTGCATTTACTTAATAATAAGGCAACAAATTCTTAGGATTAAATAATTGATTAATGTAGGCTTCACCCTATACAAATACTCTGTAGGAAAAATTTAGTGTTACCTTTAATGACTGGTTTATCAGAGAAATTATTGCCAATGTTTTTAGTTTTATTTATTTTAAAATTTAACAACATGCTGACATAAATAGTTCATCTTTAGGAATAATGATATTTTAAAGAAAGCACTAAGTAATAATATTATTTTCTTTAATAAAAAAATAATATTTAAAAATATTGGCATATAACTTTTCTTTATTTAGTTTCAGACACAATTTTTAGGCTTAAAACCGAGCGGTACTTCCACAAAAAATGTTAAACTATAAAAAAAACATGAAATTACCGCCAATTTTTATTATAATGCCTGTTAGTCGCTTGTTCAGTGATTTATTCAGACTTTTAATCTTTAGACTCATTTTAAACAGTTCTTTATTGTAAAAAAAAACTGTTATTTACATTTAGACTTCCCTTAAAATTTCATGTAGTGAATGAACACTTGGATTCTGGGATATAGGAAAACAGATGCAAAATTTATAGTTAAGTATACAGCATGATCAGTTAAGGGTACGGAGCGGCCATATCTCGGAAACTACTGGGCATAGAAATTCAGGAAAAAAAAATTACAACTAAAGTGGCCATGAGAAAATACTGGAAATAATTTTTAAGTTCCGCATTTTGCCGCAAGTGGGCGTAATTGAGAAGTAAATTTTAAAATTTTACATATCTCCGAAAATTCCACATTAAGGTATATCTTTGATAACACCATTAATAAGCTTGGACAATTATCCATCATTTTGGTCTTATGCTCATTGGCGTACCGACTTTAATAAGAGGGGGGGAAGCTGTTGAAAGTGTAATCATTTAAATCGCTGTAACTTATAAACGACTTATCCGATTTTAGCAAACTTAAGACTAGTTAGAAAAGAAATATATGCACTTTCACCAATCGTATTTAGTTGTCCATAATAGTTCTCAAAAAAATGCTAGAGGGCGCAATTTGTAATAATTACACATTTTTTGATTTTACTCCGAAAAAATAAATCATACGGTATAATTCGAAAAGAAGATGAAATTTGCTAGAAAAAATATTAAAACAGCAGCTCGATATCTCCGTTCGTTTTAGTGTTATCGCCAATAGAATAATTTTATTAAACTTTAATGAAGAAGCGAGTGGGACGCCACTGATATTTTTCCATGTGAATATTATTTCTAAATAGCTTGGTCAATTCGGCATAAAAATGGTCTCTTGCGTTTTTCTCCTCAGGCACGCCGTTCTTAATTAAAATAATTAACAATTTTTATAAAACAAAATTTTTCATTATGAATGTTAATAATACTAAATAGTAGAGCTAATTTAATTTAATTATTTCAATTAAAAACGGTGTGCCTGAGGAGAAAAACGCAAGAGACCATTTTTATGCAGAATTGACAATGCTAGTTAGAAATAATATCCACATGGAAAAATATCAGTGGCGTCCCACTCGCTTCTTCATTAAAGTTTAATAAAATTATTCTATTGGCGATAACGCTGAAACGAACGGAGATATCGAGCTGCAGTTTTAATATCTTTACTAGCAAATTTCATCTACTTTTCGATTATGGTATCATAATTATACCGTATGATTTATTTTTTCGGAGTAAAATCAAAAAATGTGTAATTATTACAAATTGCGCCCTCTAGCATTTTTTTTTAAAAACTATTATTGACAACTAAATACGATTGGTGAAAGTGCATGCATTTCTCTTCCAATCAGTCTTTAGTTTGCTAAAATCGGATAAGTCGTTTATAAGTTACAGCGATTTAAATTATTACACTTTCAACAGCTTCCCCCCCTCTTATTAAAGTCGGTACGCCAATGAGCATAAGACCAAAATGATGTATAATTGTCCAAGCTTTTTAATGGTGTTATCAAAGATATACCTTAATGTGGAATTTTCGGAGATATGTAAAATTTTAAAATTTACTTCTCAATTACGCCCTCTTGCCGCAAAATGCGGAACTAAAAAATTATTTCCAGGATTTTCTCATGGCCACTTTAGTTATAATTTTTTTTTCCTGAATTTCTATGCCCAGTAGTTTCCGAGATATGGCCGCTTCGTACCCTTAACTGATCACGCTGTATATATCATCTCTATGCAATCACAAATTATAAAGGAACCTCATCAAAATTTAAAACACCATGCTATTTAAAGAAATGATTTATTTATTTAAATATTAAATTAATAAATCAGTATATTTTCCTATGTCTAAAGGTACCTATAGCGTTTATTCCATAAAATAAAATATACTTAAAAATATTACAAAAGACAATTAACAATTTCTTTTTCATTTTAAACAAAAATTATTATTTATAGGTACCTCAAAAAAAAGCAGGAAAATGATTTATTAAACTATGGTAATATGTGAAAAAGGGTAAGGCCAAGTTTTAAAATCCAGCGATTAATTCGATAACTGTGTTCTATTTATTTCTATTGTACTTAACCTAAGAATGATAGAATACTTATATCTATTGTTATTGGTTGTAGATATCGCTGAATTTTAGACATCGCCCTACAGAGTCAAACTACAAAAACTGTATTATAAAAGATATTTAGTCTGAATAAGAAAAAAAACATAGTTAAAAAAGTATCTTAATCAGTGGTTATATAACTGGTGTGATATAGTGTATGGTGCACCCTAAAGCATTATATATTTCAGAGGTCCAAAATTTTCTGCAATTTCACAAGTTTTATAAGCATATAATATATAATTTAATAAAAATACCTTATTATACTGCATAGGTAGCCTATTTTCAATTCCTTAGCGTTGTTATATATTTAAAAAAAGATAAATGCAGTTTCATGTTATCCTATTTAACGAGTAAACTATTAGTTTCATAGAAAATATTGTCTTTTACTTATCCTTTCCATTACAACAAACATGTTTATCTGCCATATCTTCTATGAGCAGTGGCAGCTCGTCAGTGGCGTAGCACAGGCGACTTTTATGCATCATACAGTACAAATAGATAATACGGGGATTTGTTTACAGTCATACAGTGATACGTAACTAGGCTGACAACGCAACGCTGCTTTTTATTATTCTGTAAACTTTGCTATTATTTTAAACAGCACATTTTACAACCGAAAAATATAATTTCTCTTCCAGAAGAGATTCTAAAAGGCGGAGCACTAGAACACGTAAATAAATACAGAACCGATTTAAGTGACGATTTTTTGAGCCAACTAATTGCTTTGAAACTGTCTCGATACAGAAATTACAAAACTTGCAATATTAAAGATCTGACTGAATTAATTTTGATTAAATTCAGTAACGTATCTTCTAATTTCTTCGAAGTTATTACAGCTTGTTTGCTAGTCTTAACATTACCTGTTGCAGTAGCAACAGCTGAAAGAAGCTTTTCAAAATTAAAATTAATAAAAAGCTATTTACGCAATTCGATGTTACAAGAAAGGTTGACATATTTAGCAATAATGTCCATAGAAAAGAATGAATTGCAAAACCTTAAATCATTCCTAAAAAAGGACAAATTAATTAATGTTTTTGCGGAAAAAAAAGTTAGAAAGGCAGCGTTATTATAATTATTATTAGAATTTATTGTTGTTTTTTGTTTTTATTTGTTTTTTGTTAAAAATCACGTTTATTTTATGTATATTTTATTTGGGTGTAAGTTCAGTTCTATTTTATTATTTCCTTTCATTAGAATAAATTCTTATAAACTATTCTGTTCTGTTTGTTTTAATTCTATTTTAACCGCTCCCCTCTCCAGCCGAGGGGCCCACGCACCGCCTGGTTCGTGAAACAGGGCCCATTTAATACTAACTACGCCACTGCAGCTCGTAGATATTCAGTGTGGGAGGGCGCAAATCTAGATATGCAAAATTGGGTTGTACCTGCGGATATATTTACTAATTTATGAGAAAATGTATAAAATGTAACTTACAAATTCATATAGAAAACATTAGCTACGAAAATTGACCACGATGATTTGCGTTAAAATGCGGAACTTACAAATTATTTCCATGATTTTCTCATGGCCACTTTAGTTATAATTTTTTTTCCTGAATTTCTATACCCAGTAGTTTCCGAGATATGGCCGCTCGTCACCCTTAATGAATCACCCGGTACAAACTACTATTAACAATACAATAAATAAAACAATAATTTTAATAGTTTTCATTGGCTTATATTTTTTCTAGATTTTATTTTGCATGAAAATAACTTTCTTACATTAACAAAGAGACCTTTTCATTGGTGAAAACAGAAATTCAAGATCCTGCTTATTTTTTTGTTGTAATTTGGGTAAAAATCCGCTATTTTACATGGCAAATTTTAACGCAATCGTGACCACATACATTCAGTGGCTGCTCGCAGTTTAAAAAAATGGTGAAGAGCTACGTATAGTGCGGGTACTTAAACAATTAAATAAAGAAGCGATTATATATTTTTTAGAAAACAAGTGGTACGCCACTGATATTTTTTCATGTGGATATTATTTCGGATTAGCCTGGTCAATTCTGCATAAAAATGATTTCTTGAGTTTTTCTCCCCAGGCACGCCGTTCTTAATTAAAATAATTAAATTAAATTAGACAGGCGGAAGTGAAGGTGGTCATTTCCAACAATTTTTATAAAACAAAATTTTGCATTATAAATGTTAATAATAATAAATAGTAGAGCTAATTTATTTTAATTAAGAAGGCCCCCCCCCCCTAAATACGCCACTGAGAAAGTGTTTATAATAGTTATTTAATTGTGTATGACAAATGTACCCGCATTTACTTGTCGAAAGTACCCCAACTGTGGGGTACTTTCGGAAAATAAAAACACTTGAATTATAACGAGATAAAGTTTGAGTTTTAATTTCCTAACAAAATAAAAGTTATATTTGTTAATGGAATTTTATTATTAATTGTTTATTCAATTTAATAACGACTCTCCCCTATATAGATATAATTTTGCATTGAGCTGGTAAAACGCCATTTTAATTCATGATATTTCTCGCAAGAAAATGCACCATGAGCAAGAAATTTAGGTTAATAATAACCGCTCACCTTTATTAATAAAAAAAAATTAATAAAGCACATAGACAAATAATAAAACTTAAAAAACTGCACGTAATAGTACTGGCAGTATTACGAGAGTGTCTGCTTCTATGTTTTTCCAACATCTTTGCTGCAATATCGCCTGGTGGATCTAAACATTCGAATTCGCAGCATCTTTCCTTAACACGAAATTTTTTGCAAAACTAAAACAAAAATGCGATAAGATGTGATATATTTTCCTATAGACTAAATACACAAAAACTGTATTTTAATAATTAACTATGAACTGCGAATAATCCAAGCTAAAGTAGATGGGTCGTTCTTGAAAAAAGCTGCATTTTCAGTGGGTGCTTTTTTTTTATTCGAACATATAATCATTGGGTTAAAAATTACCACAAGTTATTAAAAATGTTTTACTTGTTGCAAAAGAGTAGCCTGTCAATCTTATTTTCTTCATAAAATGGTTTTATGTTATAATTCAGATCATCACCGTTATCATATCGATAACGGTAATGATATAACGGAGTTGATGAACATAAATGTTTTAAATTATTGGTTATATTGTTTAAAAAAAATGTTATATTTTTTCGACGTTAAGGCATAATCTCTGGTAAGACGCATAAAATAAATACAAAATTTCAAAGATAAATATATTACTTACCTCAATAAACTGATCACGGTAACGACGATTTAAGATCGAACAAACTACTGAGCACGTGTTTACATTGTATTTATCACGAAACACGCAGCAACCGTACCCTTACGTTGTTAACTTTGTACTGCCCCATCGTTACGGAGAATCGACATGCATGCATGCGCCGCTTGCAGCGCCTCTGGTGTTTGATACGAAGAATTATAATCTGATAACGGTAATGATGCCAGTAGGTGGTACACGTAAAAAGATTTATATCTTTTCAGTTTCCAGAACTTAAATTGATATTAATTGATCGGAAATAAACAATTTAATCTATATGCAACAATTAAAAGTAGTAAAATTTAGGAATTTACAGGTAGAATTATTTTTTCTTGTAAGTTATCTTCCACAAATATGGTTGGTTACGATAACGGAGTATGACGTTTGGGAGAGTTTTATACAAAAAATAGAAACAACAAATTATATTTAGGTAAAAATAATATAAATGCAGTATAAACACCATTTGTATTAATTTTGTTATTAGGAAAAAAAATTTAATATATTTTAAATAAAGTAATTTTTTACTGGTTAACGGAAATTGCAGCTTTTTTGAAGAATGACACAGATACATACCAAGGTAAAAATATCATGAAATTATACTTACGTATGGAGGATCACAGTAAATGTCGTTGCACCATTTGGGTTCACTATGGTAACATACGCACATGGAACACACTGAAGGTCCAGGCACGTACCAGTTTCCATGTTCTATAGTTTTTCCCTGGAAGTCTGTACAATTTTCCTCTATTTGCTCTAAAACATATTACCAATTTTAATCAATATTTATCAATTGAGTTTTTTTTTTAAGAAGTGATAATAAATAAATATTTTTTTTGCATTTAATGTGTGAGAACATTCGATTCCCCAGCCCCAAAATATTACTGTAGCAGTAAACATACGTTTATTTGTGCATGCAAAAGCCCACCATTATAGGACACAACGTTGCTTTACTATAGTACAAACCACAAAATTTAAAATTGCCCTTTAATAAAAAAACCCAAATGATTAATTGTGGAGTTATTTAAAAATAAACTCGATAAATCCATAAAGCATGCAGGCAAATATTTTAGGTACCTACTTACCTGACTGCAGAAATAACATTAAATTTATAACAACAATACTAAAAAAATAGCGCATTTTCCTTAGATTTTCTTAATAAAACTGCAACTAAAACTAAATCACAGATATTTTTTTAGCCTTCAGACAATAGATACATCAATGTAAGGGGACCCTAAATATCATCAATTTAATTTTAATGTTAGTATAGCGGTGCGGTATTGGCACAAAACACAAAGTGTAATAAAAGAAAAAGATTGTTCATACTTTAAGTGGCTGTAATAATGCAGTTGCTAGAGTTTTCTAATCAATATTTCTAAACTGCATTGTAAAGGGGTAGCCAAGAAAATGTTATAGAGTTGTTTCATATCACGCTATAGATAATTCGGAAAACTTACTGGCAAAGTCGGAAAATTACGATGAAATTTACAATGTTGCTTTAGTTTTCAGAAAAAAATATGAATACAGGGACATTATTTTAAGTGTCTCACCCGATTGGCGACTTTGCTATCGACCACAATAAAAAAACAATTAAGTATTCCCTAACAGCTTTTAGTGAAGAAGCCAAATTTGATGTAAAAAAAAATCTTTGTTTACAAATTTGACAGATACGACACCATATTGGAATTATTAAATGGCAACCCACATTTATAACTACGTGAGTGTATGGCATTTCGCGATCCGATTTCAAAAATATATAGTGGTCGATATTTATTTCCAACCCTTACCGAAATACGACCGTATTTTTGAGATCGGACCGCGAAATGCATTACATTG
The DNA here is from genome assembly GCA_935413205.1 of Polydrusus cervinus. NCBI lineage: Eukaryota > Metazoa > Arthropoda > Insecta > Coleoptera > Curculionidae > Polydrusus > Polydrusus cervinus. The sequence goes on from OW284520.1 coordinate 6,559,046, forward strand.
ATGTAGTTATAAATGTGTGTTGCCATGTAAAAAAAAATCAAAATGGCATCGTAACTGTCATTTTTTGACATCTGGCATATATGACAATAGCATGGGTGGCTCCGCCATAAGAAATTACGTAGCTTCAGAAAAAATTGATTTTTTAATCACAAAATCTTCTATTTTTTAATGGGGTGAGATACTTAAAACACATAATCATACGATGCAGTTTTTGATACGGTCGTATTTCGGTAACGGTTGGAAATAAATATCGACAACTATATATTTTTGAAATCGGACCGCGAAATGCATTACATTGATGTAGTTATAAATGTGGGTTGCCATTTAAAGAAATTCAAAATGACGTCGTAACTGTCATTTTTTGACATCTGGCATATATGACAATAGCATGGGTGGCTCCGCCATAAGAAATTACGTAGCTTCAGAAAAAATTGATTTTTTAATCACAAAAGCTTCTATTTTTTAATGGGGTGAGATACTTAAAACACATAATCATACGATGCAGTTTTTGATACGGTCGTATTTCGGTAACGGTTGGAAATAAATATCGACAACTATATATTTTTGAAATCGGACCGCGAAATGCATTACATTGATGTAGTTATAAATGTGGGTTGCCATTTAAAGAAATTCAAAATGGCGTCGTAACTGTCATTTTTTGACATCTGGCATATATGACAATAGCATGGGTGGCTCCGCCATAAGAAATTACGTAGCTTCAGAAAAAATTGATTTTTTAATCACAAAAGCTTCTATTTTTTAATGGGGTGAGATACTTAAAACACATAATCATACGATGCAGTTTTTGATACGGTCGTATTTCGGTAACGGTTGGAAATAAATATCGACAACTATATATTTTTGAAATCGGACCGCGAAATGCATTACATTGATGTAGTTATAAATGTGGGTTGCCATTTAAAAAAATTCAAAATGGCGTCGTAACTGTCATTTTTTGACGTCTGGCATATAAGACAATAGCATGGGTGGCTCCGCCATAAGAAATTACGTATCTCCAGCAAAAATTGAGTTTCTAATCTCAAAGCTTCTGATGATAACAAAATCACCAACTTCGAAGCCTCGTATCTCCGGAACGGCTGAAAATAAATATTGACAAATATACATTTTTATTGTTGGAACAAATAGGCGAATGCAGCTGGCTTACTATAAGGTAGGGTTGTCATTTAAGAAAATCCAATATGGCGTCGTATCTGTCAAATTTGTAAACATAGATTTTTTTGACATCAAATCCGGCTTCTTCACTAAAAGCTGTCAGGGAATACATAATTGTTTTTTTATTGTAGTTGATAGCAAAGTCGACAATCGGGTAAGACACTTAAAATAATGTCCCTGTACATTTTTTTAAGAAATGTTTTAAATAAATATTTCTTATAATTCAATAAAGTTTATATTAATGTCAAAATGACTTTTTTTTTAGAAGTCACTTGGGGAAGGTAGAAAAATTTCCAAAAGCCAAGGATCATTTCTTCCTTTTTTTAGAAGTGACTTTAAACCAGGGGCCTTTACAAACATGTTTATTTTAAAAAATGTCTCGTCAATGTTGCATTAAAATTCATGAGTAATTATGAAATTATTGATTCCAGGTATCCACCCAAGATTGACAGAAATTCATTTGAGAAACTACACATAATTTTCTAGTCAACGAAAGTTAAAAATGCAAAATTTGAATATTTTTTTTTAAATATAGAATTTTCCAACGGCGCGATGCGAACTTATATTTCAAACTAAAATACGGATATATGCAATGCTGTTTAACGAGGGTAGGCAAAAATCGCATTTAAGACAAAAATTTACCTTCCGTAGCATTCAAGCATTTAACGGCAGTACAGTTTTGGACTTGCATTGTTTTTATTTGTTTAGAATCACTACGTTTCAACTGGTAAGCATCTCCAGTCGTCTTCAGGTGATTACTGAGTTTTTGAGTTAGTGAAATCAACATTGGCCGAAAAAGAATAAAACGACATTATTTGTAAATAAGTTCAACACGGCGATCTTTAAGTAAAAATTCTATTAAAACATCGTCATAAAACTTGGTATTGCGTTTTGCGTTTTAAATCCTGCTAAAGGTCGAAAACACTAATTATAGGGAGTATTCTAGGCGTCAAGGAACAGGGAGGAGACGTAAGACTACGCGATCGCGGTTTACCATCTTCAGCCATTAGTCGTCAAACAACCCCAAACTATACTCCCCAGTTTGTCGAAAGCGGCTGATTGCATCCTGTACGGTACTCTTAGCCTCACCAAAGACGTTAGCGATATATCGTATGTTTCGGCCATCGCCGTTTAGTGCCACAGCATGGGCAACAACTTCTGAAAGCATGTTTAGGCAATATTTCAAGCTTGACACTGATAATGAAATAAAACGCTAGTTGATAGGCAACTTATCACGTTTAATTTTAATTTTTTCATTAATATTGGAAAAATTAAAATGATTTTTTAAAAAGATTATATCTTTTTAAAAGGAACAGTTATTGGGACGAATCAAAAAACAAAATGTTAAGAAAACATGCGACTTCCATATGAAATGCACTGCAATATAATCGCACTGCCTACTTTTTCCACAGGGTATTAAGAACGTAAGGCAAAAAAAGTATCATTTGTTGCCCTCGGTATAATATCACACATGTCAACATTTTTCTTAAATCGAAAAGCGGGTAATAATCTTAATACATGCGGCTACCATCTTTCGAAAATTTCATTAAAGATATTTTAAAATCAGAAAAGTTAATTAATATCAAAGTTGGCAATGATTTTCCTTGTCCGTTTTTTTTGCTGATGAGTGTAGAAGTTTATTACAGTTATTGAATAAGGAATTTTATGCAAAACCTGTCCCTAACCTTAACATTGACATAAAAGACTTTGACAAACTTTTAATCATTTATTTGCTGGTTTACCAACAGAAATGTTTCAGGTCCGTATTTTCTAGTTTATCATTTTGAAATATATTTTGTTAAATAACTCTTAAATTACTAGGAAAATTCGTATATTTTTGGGCTAAAATAAATATACGAGCGAATATTGACCACCTCGAAATTTACATGGGAAATCCCAAATGTCCGGTTCGGCGCACCACCCAGTTCAAGTTACAGAAAAAGTGGGGATACTAGGAAAAATTGTATGCAGAAAAGACACCAGACCTATACAAACCGACGGAAATGATTGTGATCTACCCTAAAACGTCGATATCTGATAATATATAAAAATTCACTATTAAAATATTTTTTTTTTTTGAAAAAAGTAAAAAACAAATTTAACAGTTTTATAATTTTTTTTATTTAAATCAAGTAACACTTTATAAAATTTATATAAATAAACATATTACCTAATATCTAAGGGCTAAAAAAATAAAAAATTATTTGGTAAAATTTCTTAATTGAGCGATTTTTTTACTTAATATCTTGGTGTTAAAAATAAGTAATAAAACTGATAGGTAGTTGATAACATATCTCACTCCATTGTATTCCTAGCAATACTTTTTTTCTTAAAATTATCATTGTATGTTTAAAATATCTTAAATAGGTCAGTAATGACACTCTTTAGTCGGAAAACATTAACAATTTCCAATCAGACGTTAGTTTTTCCGGAGGTGGTGGTAATCTGAATTTAGGATCTGAAACAAAACAAAATAAATTTTTAAAAATGTCGAAATTTTTTTTTAAACTTTTCAGCATACCTAATTCATATCTGTTCTGAATAACAGCCAAAATGTCCGGTTCGGAAGAATCTGGTGAATTCAAAAAGGTATCTGTCCAGATCTTAGGAATATTCAACAGTACAAAGTCTTGCAATGTACTAAGTTTCTTATGTATAAAAGAAGATTCGTGGAAGCTTTCGCAATCACTTAACGTCAAGCAGATGTCTCTAACCTCCTTTCCGCACTCAAAAATCTCAACAGTAAGCAAATAGAGTTGTCTGATCAACGCAATATCTTCATAAATTCCTCCTTCACGCATATCAGTCTTCTTTTTTTCTTGTTTGCGACGATTTTTCGAGGATAATGTAGAGCTAAAAAAAATATTTTTTGTTTAAAAAAATATTGTGTATGCGAGCTTTGACACACATACCTTCTTGAAGAACCAGAGGCAAATGAAGAACCCCTTGAAGAAACAATGCTTCCATATTCCGAGTAAAGGTCATCATTATGATAAAATTGATTTTTATCCACAAGCCGAGATTTTAAGTTAAGGCTCTTTTGCTGGCGAACGTGCTCAAGTCTTGCAGCGTACTCATAAAATCGATTGCCCATTTCTTCGATTTTGTCTTTAAGGCCTGCTTTATATTTGATAATGGCCGGCATGATAAGATTTTCTAAAAAGCATATTTAAGAAACGTAATTTATATTAAGATATGTCTTTAATAACTATTTCTTGATTTGTATAATGAACAAAATCTGCAGGCCCATGCTGAAGCCAATGGGCCTTTTCAGTTTTTAAATATTTCAAATATTTACTGGGAAAATAATTTAACAAAATACCTACGCTTTTTAATAAAAACACGAGAAATATTTACGTCGCAAGAAATCCAAGCAATCGGCAGCATGGGACGGCTATTTAATCGACGCGCTCCTACCTGATTGATGTCTTAAGTCTGCTTTTAATTGGTTATTTTTTATTTAACTGATCGAAACAATGACAAATAAAAAAATTGCGCGGTTAATAGGATGATTTCAATTTCTTCTCGTTCTATGTTCTCAAACTTTATGCTTTCGCGGCTTCTTTTTAATTGTTTCTAGAAAAGGTTTTTGACGACACTATAGGAACATTTTTATTATTGAAATATATTTTCAATAGGTTCTAATTGGTACATTTTTCTGGTTAATTTACAAGTACAAACCGTTTCAGTTCTGCGACCATTTAATTACTAAGTCTAATTGAGTAATTTATTTTAAATAGTAGTACTTCTCCCTAAACTTACCTTTCATATTAGTAAGATCATATAAATGCGCTAAACATATTGCTCTTTGAAACATTTTCTGTTCAACAAGAACCTCAATAGCCCTTATATATTCCTTACAATAAGTTTCTAACACATTAATTGCCTCGGTAATTCTATTGCGTTGTGTTAAATCATTTGCCATGTTCAGAAGAACCTTGTTATCATACGCAGTTTCAACAATTCTCATCAAGTATAAAACTTGAACCCAGTTCAATGCCTTCCGGTACTCTGCAAGTGCTTCTTCATGCAATTTTGCTCTGGATAGAATAAATCCTGCTTCTTCATTTCGACCCTTAAATGCCAAGTAGTTGCTAAATAATCGAGAAACCACTATAAAATAGGGATTATTTGAACAAGTATTTTCGTATGCAATCTTTTGTGTTGAATGTTTTAATACAAACTCAGATATATACTGATCCGTTGCATGAGGAACTCTTACAAGATATTTTGTAGCGCCTTTAAAATTTTTGGCACATATATTCATTTCATATCGACGCTCTGAATGATTAAGAAGCTGCAGGTGCTCAATCTGGGGTCCATAGCTGCTAGGATCTTCCGAGCAACAAACGAATATAAAGCCCATAAAGTCAATATGGTACAGTCTAAATGCTTCACCAATAATTTCCCTTGCGTGTTTGTGCAATAGGATTTGTTTTACTGCTTTACGGCACAATTGTAATCTTCCGGTGTTGAACATAGCCCATACTGACCTTAAGGCAGATTTTAAAGTGTAATGTTTAATTTGGAACATAACAATTGTGGTTAAATTTAAGACAGGATTAATACGAATGATTTCCCTTAAAATATTATCGAAAACGTCAGCTTTATCTTCTGGATGAGATGTTCTGTCACCTTCAAAACATTGCGCATAAAAAGTATCAAAGCAATCCTCCTTAGTAAACTCTGAGATAATGGTTTGTAGTTCCGAGTTTATCTCTGCGGCTTGTATAAATTCCTGAATGTGTTCAGAAAATCGTACAGGATTCAGATCGATTAATAAATTCCAGCTCAATTTTTGCAGTCTAATGACATCCATAGCTTCCCCCCAATTATTTTGTGCCAGTAATTGTTCAATTGAATCTATAATCATCATGCGACACGTAACAACTTCGAGATTACCTCGAGGTGCCTGTAAAACAACTTCACCCTGTTTTGAAACGCTAACAATTTTGGCGCCTTGCTCCACTTCTCTGGAATTAAATTTATTTAAGTTCCAGTTAGAACCTAGAAGATTATCTAGTGTGAGACGAACGCAGTATATTTTAGAGGAAGCATGAGTGAAAAAAAGGTATTTTTCTTCAACTAGAATTGATATCACGTTATTGCACATTACACGCTTATTGATAAGCAAATCATGCTGTCTATCTATCATAATTTCATAACTAACTTTATCTACAATCTTCTGAATTCTGTAAATTAGATTGCTCATGTCATTGCTGTCATTCAGACTTAAGTCAGGAAGGCTTATACCACACTGGCGTTTAAACTCGCCATTTTCATAAAGATAATGGTGTGTTTCATTGTTAGAAGTAAGAAATTGATACAGATTCAGGGACTGATCAAAAAATATCTTTTTAATGGGGTTTCCAATGTTCAAAGACAAACTAGCCATTGGTGGAGGAATAATATGTTCAGAAAATCTTGTAAAATGAACAGTCGTCCCATCGACAACTGCCACAAGGCTTGTTTCTGGGCACCGGTTGATTACAATCCGAAATACACTCTTCTGTAGTTCTGCATGAGTCAAAACGTGAAGAGTACAGACAAATCTCTCAGGAATAGTTGTCCAATGAAACGATATAAGTTTATTTTCAGGAGTATAACGCAGTTGTTGTTTGAGATACCACATAGCATTGTAGCACTTGTATATATTAAGAAACCCATTGCCATTTAAGGTTTCACTGTAGGCTGTCAAAAGGTTCAAATCAGGATGGTATTGTAAGGAAATAACCCGGCCCTGTAAGAAAAACACATAGGTAAAAATCAAGGCGCTGGACTGATTGTATTGTTAAAAAAACATTAAGTATCAGAATGACACAAAATATACATTACCTCATTTTCTGGGGCCCAAAATTCATGCTTTATAAGGCAGTTTTTCTCAAAAATTACAATTTTATTTGCATCATTGTGCAGAGCTGCGCATGCAATAAAATTGCCTTGTCCTTTAAAAGATACTGGAGGTAAAAGATTGGGATGAGGTTGAGATTCAAACTCGGGTATGAGATATTTGTTAAAAACTTTAATAAACCTTCTTCCCTCCCTCCAGAAGTTTATAACGAATTGTTCACCACTTCCTCTCCATGATATTACAGGTGGGGTATATTGTTGAAGTATATCTGAAATTATTTTTAATGATGTCCCAAATTAGTATTCTTATTTTATACATATAATTATGTATTATGTATGTACATACCTCCAATACCAACAATCCTATTTACAAATATATTAATAAAATAAAATAGTATTTTAATGTTTAATTAATAGGTTCATTAAAACACAGTGGCGGCTCGTGATAGTCGATACAGGTGGGGCCAAAATATCAAGTCAAAAATCTTTGATGAGAGTACAGGGTGTTACAAATTCGATACTGAGATTGCTATCTCAGTAATTATAAGAGATATAAATTTGGTTAAATGGAGGCAAAGTTGCACATTTTAATGATGAATTATTTGTTAAAAAAAAATCCGATGACTTCCGAAGCATCCGAAAAAAACACAAAAAAAAATTAATTTGTGTTTTTATTGTCTTTACGAAAAAATATTGATTTTTTGGACAAACCAAGAGCACTTACTTAAGACAGTTTTTTATGCTCTTCAAGAAAATAATCTTATTTTTTAGATACGACGTTCGTTTATTAGATACCTATATCAACTCAATTTTTTCAAATTCGAACCTGAATTTTTTTAAAAATTTGAGTAGCTTTTGACCTCTTAAAATAATTATCTTGTAAAATACTTGAGAAAGTGCCCTTGGTTTAAAAAAATAATAAGTACTTTTGTCATAAAAAAATAAAAACAAGTTTTTCGTATATTTTTTCGGATATCTCTGGAAATCATCGAAATTTGATTAAATTTCTTTTTAACAAACTGTTCAGCATTAAAATATGCAACTTTTCCTCCATTTACCAAACTCTCTGTCTCTTGTAGTTACCGAGATAGCGATGCTAGTGCATCAAATTTGTACAACCCTGTATATAAAAAAAATCGACTTACCGACTAATTAAATGGAGCATTTGCAACAGTTGTAACAAAAAATGTTCACAAAACACTCGAATTATTTTATAAGAAAACTCTATAGGTGCGTCTTTTTGTTATTTGAAAATGATTCAATCACTTTTGTTCTTGAAGTCATCAATATTGTTTACAAAATGTTTTTCGGCAGGTTACATACCTAAAGCGCTAAGTCTTTCCTCTTTTATTTTATTCATTTTAAAATTGATAAACCGGAATCAGGAATATTATTATAATCCACCGACGGACTGACCTAAACCTAACCTACAAGAATAATTTATGTTAAACAGTAAAAACTGTGTAAACTAAATTTTAAAATTAATATCTCGGCAGGGCAAACCGTATTCAAAACAGCAGCCATCTAGTATCAAGTAGTGGTAACAAAGACGAAGGCCTGATCCGATTGGAACGACAAAATAAAGCACGTGTAAATCCTCCAATCCCGGACGGACCTAAGGATCTGGCCCGCCACAAAATTTCTGAATTCCTTATGCGTCAGTAAGAGAGGGCGATATATCATTATCTCTTTCGTAAGCGATGAACCTTCGATGAACAGCATGGCCATACATAGAAATCGCCGGCGTTGGGTAGCGCGAAGGAATTTTCGCGGCGTCGGGGAGTTTTTGCACCGTTAGGCATTATCAGATAAATGAACGCAACGCCTTGAATTTTAAATTATTCACAGTTACAAAAAGAAGGAAGCGTAAAGATGCAAAGCAATGATTATGAGTGTGAGTAAAAAAATAATTTGGTGTACAGGTAGGTAGGGCCATGGCACTGTGGCCCTACTGTACGAGCCGCCACTGTTAGGACATAATTGACCACTTAAATAGTATTTTATTTCAAAAGATACAAGTAATACGTCGAAACCCGTTACAAAAAAAAACATTGTTACAATGCACAATTGCACAGAAATAAATATTCATAAGCAAAGAAGCCAAAAGACATTTCTACCTTTCTCGAGAATCTCATAGTCTAGAAAGAAAAATATGCAGGATGTAATCACAAGAGAAATTTAAGTTTAAAAAAATTTAGTTAAGGTACCATTGCGCCCAAAAAAAAAAGCTGGAACAGCAAAATTGTTGTTGTATAGTAGCTCCTGGACTATAAGGAATAAATAAAATCTATTGAGGATAGGTTATTATTGTTGTTATAATAGTTGTCATGGAAGTGAAAAGGTTTAACAACAATACCACATTTTTAGAAATACGAGGAAAAATTAAAATACGCATATTGTGTTTTAAAATGTAACAAAAATAAAATAAAATTTTTTAATATTATGTTCCAATAAATTTTAATACATTTAAATCATAGTTAAAACTTAATATAATAACATGTTTTTAATATTTGGTAGTTGCACCATTATTATCGATTAACGCTTGTAAAGATCATACTTAATACTAGGTTTCTCGTATACTCTTGCGTTATTGCATCCCATGCTTGCATTATCCTTTGGCTTAATTCATCCCGAGTTCTAGGCTGGAAGTTGTGTTTATACATAAATTTTGTCATCTCACCCCAAACGTTTTCAATTGGGTTAATATCTTGACTTTTCGAGGGCCAAGGCAGAACACGAATTTGCTTTTCTTCTACATAATTTTGAATCATCGGGCTTTATGTATAGGAGCATTATCTTGTTGAAATATAAAACCGTGGCCATATACTGCGTCGACAGATGGTATCATAACTTGGTTTAGTATGTTGCAATATAATGGTGCATTGAACCTCCCATGCACTATTTGGCAAAGTCCTGGGCCCCTTGCACTAATCCAGTCCCAAACGTTTATAGGAAAGCGTCCACTTTGATTAGCCTTATTTGTATATCTTCCATCGTATCTCGTACCAGAAGGCCTATAAACGCGGATTTTCCCATTATTGCATGATTGAAAGGTTTTTCATCGGAAAATATTACGGTTTCCCAAATATTACCTTGATTTATATATTCATAAGCAAATTCTACTCTTCTCTGTTTGTTTGCTTTGGTCAAAAATATTTTATTGGCAGCACAACAACTTTTTATATCTGAACTACGAATTCTTCTACGCGCTGTATTAGACCAGGAAAAATGTGTTTCTTCTTTAGCTTTTATTGCTGTTTCGAAGGGATGATCTTTTAGAAAATTAATTAATTCTAGATCTTGGCCGCCATTCAAAATTTTGGAGCAACTAGAACCTGCTCTCCTTACAATACTTCAATATTCTGCAATTTTGTGCTTAGCCAACAACACGGTATGATATTTTTGCTAATCCCTAATTCATCTGCGATGTTTCTTATTTGATGCCCATCTCTCAATCAAGTGTAAATTAACTCTTTTTGCTCGGTGGTTAACGATTTCAAAAAATATTTCTTCTGACACGGCACTGTCAGTCACAAAATTAAATTTAATTAAATTGACAATTAAAAAAAAAAAGCTAATAGTCTGGGAGATTAAACTACATTTTGCTGTCCCAGTTTTTTTTTGGCGCAATGGTACCTACATATATGGCTCAAGATCTAACAACTATTGTTAGGCAAGATTTATTGACCAATATACGGGGTAAGTCAACGATAGAATTAAGTTCATTTTCTCCTTTATCTTAAAAATTCGAAATGCAAAAGTTGTAGATATCATTGTTGAGGTGTGAACGACAGTAAAGTTTTGGACTTGCATTGTCTTTATTTGTTTTGAATCACTACGTTTCAACTGGTAAACATCTCCAATCGTCTTCAAGTGAATACTAAATAAGTATGGTAACTACAGCTCTATTTATACTAGATAGGTGCAGTAACGCATGACTAGTGGGCAGAGTCATGGGTGTAACTCTTATGAGTTCTATTTATACTAGCTAGGTGTGATGACGCATAACTGGATGAGTCATGCTCATACCCGTGAGTCATGCGTTTAACTCTAACGCGGTAGATTCCATTTACTTAACAAAGGTTTCCAGTCGTTTCTCATATCTAATGAAGGCTTACTAAAACAACCTGGATTTTGGTGTATGGTGGCAGCTTCTTTAAACTTCCTCCAGTGCGGTTCTTTTTGCAGGAATTCGGCTTCTGTCCACATGATATGAAAAGAAATTGCGAAAGCATGTTAGTCAGGATCCACCAACAATGCAACCCCATGACCAAAGAAACATTGTCAACATTTCATCTAGAGAATAAACATCCACAGAACAATCCCTATTGGCTAAAGGTTTAAATTTTACTATTGCTCCAAAAGAGATACCAATAGTGGACTTTATTAGCACCATCGACTCAACAACCATAGGAGAAACACAAGCGGAAGAATTTAGATGGAAGGTTAGAAATATTCTAGAAAAATCAAGGCCGAGTATCCGATTATCCGAGTATCAAGATTCTACCAGCCGACAAAGGAAACGCAACTGTCATCATCGATGTTCAGACATACGACCAAAAAAAAACGGAGAAGTCGTGCAAAAAGGGAACTATACTCTCATTTCCAAGGATCCGACCAACACAATCGAGGGAAAAGTCTACCGAACACTTAAGAAATTTAAGCGATACATACCAGAAAGGACGCGGTGACGCCTGACACCCCATCACAGTAAACCACCACACCTCTATGGCCTGCCAAAAATACACAAACATAACATGCCTCTAAGACCAATTACAAGCTCCCATTATTCCCCTACATATGAACTTGGTAAGTTTTTACTTCCCCTACTCCAAGGGAACAGCACATCATCTGTCAAGAAGACCAACTGGACAGCTTTGACGTCGAAAGTCTTTACACCAACGTCCCTATAAAAGATGCACTTAAGGTTATCAGGAGCAGACTTGAGGAAGACCAGACTCTACAAGAAAGAACACCGCTACCTACAAATGCCATCAGGGAACTGTTGAGAACTATTGAGATGCTGCCTTAACAATTCTTATTTCCAAGAAAAAGAAATATTCTTTAGCAAAGAGGACGGACCACCATTTCTCTCGCCCTTAATCGCCAACATTTAGATGGAATGGTTTGAATTCGAAGAAATAAAACAAGCAAAGTAGAAACCAAAAATATGGCTGAGGTATGTGGATGACGCCTTCATTATTTGGAATGGAAACAATGACGAACCCAGAGAATTCCTACATCACATCAATAACTTTGCACAGACAATTAAATTCACTATGAAGAAAGAAGAAAACAACCAATTACCTTTTCTAGACGTCAACATAGAGAAAAAACCTTTCGAACTTCAGTGTACAGAAAACCTAAACGTACATTATCTAAATATAAATCAAATCACTCAAACAGCACAAACCAATAAGCCAAAAAGACAAGAAAAATTGTGTCTACCAGATCCCCTGCGAGTGCGGCCAATCTTACCTTGGTGAGACACTAAGACCACTGGAAGTAAGAATTAAAGAACATACTAAGAACAACACCCAAAAAAGAGGGAATGAAAAATCAGGTGCAGCTGATCACGCCTGGACGCACGGCCATCATATCATGTGGACAGAGGTCAAAATACTACAAAAAGAACCGCACTGGAGGAAAAGGAAGTTTAAGGAAGCTGCCACCATACACCAAAATCCAGGTTGTTTGAGCATGACTCATCCAGTTATGCGTCATACACCTAGCTAGTATAAATAGAACAGGTAAGAGTTACACGCATGACTCCGCTCACTAGTCATGCGTCACTGCACCTACCTAGTAAAAATAGAGCTGTAAGGAGTTACCATGCTTATTTAGTATTTACCTGAAGACGACTGGAGATCTTTCCAGTTGAAATGTAGTGATTCAAAACAAATAAAGGCAATGCAAGTCCAAAACTTTACTGCCTTTTAAAATTATATTGGAGTATACGGGGTGGCCCAAAAAAACGTGGCGAATATAACTTAAAGTTTTTTTTTAATGGAACACCCTATATATTGTATTATTTTCTAAATCCCCATTAAATTCTACGCTTTATTTTGTATAAAATTTGATATGTCTAAATTTAATAGTTTCTGAGATATTGACGTTTAAAATACGGCATTTTCAGACTTTGACAGGCTACAACATTGGAACGGTTCATCTTGGAGAAAATATGGTTTTCACCTTCATGTCTTAATTTCTTATTCCCTATTTAAAAGTTAAAACTTCCGGTTTAGCATGTTAAAATCGGTTTTTTGGTTTAACATGGTAAATCGGAAGTTTGTTTCTTTGCCGAGGCGTATTAACACTTGGAAGCGCCCAAAGCCCTGGGATATTTTTACGCCCCCCTTCTACAGTCGCGGATTTAGGATTTGTTCTAGGGGGGGAAAGGGAATTGCGAAAAAATTTTGGGTGCCACACCCTTTTTGGGTTTAAATAACCGTAGAGCTTAATCTGCGGCAATATGCCAGACTTTAAAAAACCCTTTTAATCTGTGAGTTTTGACCGCTATCGCCAAAAAAATTATTGTGTCAACTTTCAGTAGGGATTTGAGGGGGTTAATTCGAAATTTGAAAGGTTGCAAACCTGCTTGGTAGAGAAGTAATGTTGCCAAAGGCACTTATACACACAAATAAGAAAAGTTAAGAAAAACAAAAAAATAGATTTTTTTTATAGAACTATAAATATTATATAGTTTCGTTAGAGCTCTAGGGGGGGGGGCCTAAATCCGCCACGTGACCCCTTCTATTTTTTTCACAGTTCAAATGACCAAATGACCCGCATATTAAAAGGCAAAAGTGCAAAAGATTTTATTTTTAAATTAACAATACCTAAGTACATACACAAACAAAGTATATCGCCGTTTTTTTCTAACCACGGTTGAAATCCCTTAGTTTCATATCTTGTTTGGTTATTTTAGTCTCTCTTGGAGTCTTGGCGCTGGAGAATGTGGCGCCCATTTCAGATTTGGCGCTACAAGCCTAGGCTTGTTCGGCTTGTACTATAATCCGCCTCTGTTTCTTTGGATAGAGAATAAGAAAATAAGATAGGGAGAAGAAAACCATTTTTCTCTAAGATGAACCATTTCAATGTTACAGCCTGTCAAAGTCAGAATGCCATATTTTAAAAGTCAATATCTCAAAAACTATTGAATTTAGACATATGACATTTACAAAATTAGCGTAGAATTTTGTGGGGAATAAGAAAATAACACAATACATAGGGTGATTCATTTAAAAAAAAAAACATGTTATATTTGCCACGTTTTTTTGGGCCACCCTGTATACTCCAATATAATTTTAAAATGTGCACCTCAATGATCTCTACAACTTTTATCTAATTCTTAAGATAAAAAAGAAAATGAAATTTACCCTATCATTGACTCACCTTGTACAAGCATCTTTCTATGATAAGGATAGTTTGTTGTAGGCACTTAGATCCAGTATTATTGTTATGCCCCCGTGTATATAGTTCGAAGAAGCTGTCCATTCTACATTTAAGAGACCTGATTTAAGGACATAGTATTAAATTACACCCAGAAAGTCAAGGTCTCATAAAAATGTATAATAGTAATAATAATAATAATAATATTGAAGATACATGTTTCTTTCAAACATGAGCATCATCAGGCCTTTAAACAGGTCACTTCATTCGTTCAGAAGACTCAAAAATAATACAAAATTTGATTAACAACATTGACATCAAAGTTTGGTCAACTTTTACCTCTTTTAACAAAAAACCGTCATTGTCAGACAGACAAAGTTGATTTCATAAGTGTTTTGTTTTTCCAATTTTGATTTTGAACACAACCCTTAACAAAAAAGGAATTGTAATCTTAGCGTGTAATTTTCTTTGTAACTATACATTTTATTTTTCAAGGCTAAAATTCGGTAAAAATAATAAAAAAGACATTAAACTTCTTTTATACTGATAAAATCCATCGATATCAAATCATTAAATTGACAACAATGGTTTTATGACTACCTACGATTTTATGCATTTATGATTAAAAATTTCCATTGGCGATTTATAGAATCTATTAGCTGATAATAACTGTAGGTACTAAGAATTCAATTATCACCCATAACTATTTAATATTTAATTTGAAATAATTTCAATAATGGATATTTTACTAAGTAATATATTACTTACTTACCTATGATATTTTCTTGATTTCTTCTTGCTGTCCCCCTAAACTGTGTATTATGTGAGCCCCAGCCAACATACACAGAAGCTGGTATAGCCACATCAATGCTAGTACTATTGACATCTATTAAGCGATACCGAACATCTCCTGCATTAACTTGAAAGGTAAAACCATATATCGTGTTATGTTCATCAACGACTACCAGAAAAGTCTCGTTGGGATTCCATGATGTGCCTCTTATTTGTGTCTTGAAAGTATACAGCACTATTAGACTATCACCATTCGGATCGTAGACTATTAAGCGTGATTGGGTAGCAATAAAAACTACTTGCCAAATACTTAGGTACTTTAACTGAATCGCCCCATTAACTATGTTGTAGTCTAGCTCAAATATTTGTACGGTGTCAGAGGAGTCAAAGATATTCAACCTGCCGAAATTTGTGATGAAACAGCAAATATTATCTTCAACGCTGGCTAGATGAGGTTCACCAGTTCTTTCTTTACTGTATTGAACGGACTTATTGGAGGCTAACTCCAGGTTATCCATTTTTTTACGAACTAACCCGCACTAAGACTTAACTGCAAATGCAGCAGCAAAAAATTTCAACAAAACCATACGAGAAATTGTAAGGTTAGGATTCTAAGAAGTTTAAAAATAAACAATGTAGAGGGGAGAGAATACAGTGTAGGACTGGAGCTATCTTTGTCCTATATGTGATTCTAAGAAGGATACCAGGCGAGTAGTGTATGTACGACATAATAAAAGTTTTTAAGAATGGGAGACAGACAACAAAGCGTATTTCTTTTAGTTAGGCAATCAAAGCAAATTGTAGGAACGCGGCATTTGCCATGTTTTCAATTTTTTCTTTAACTCGTTCTAGGGCACTCTTTTTTCGATATGAATAGTAAAGTCCGTTATGCGGCTAAATAAAGGTTTTGCAGAAGGTTCTGGTTCTCCCATTTAACCCGACTCCGGTGGTCCCCAATTTCTATATTCCTGGGTTTGTTCGGCCAGGGCCGTAAATGAGGGCGAGGAAGGGGAACCCCCCGATGATATCATGACATAACAAAATTCCTCTATTAGCGCTTTGGAAAACAAGCTAAAACTCGTAAAAATAAAGAACTAAAAATAAATGTAAAATGAATAAATGCGCATGCTTCAATGTTAACGATTCATTTTATATCCTATACTAACCAATCCAATGGCGCTGGCGCCATAGTTACAAAGTCCCTAAACAGTACCAAACCCAAAATTATTTCTGCAGACTACAAAGTGTAAATCTAGGGACTTTAATAGTAGAAATTTTATAGTGAAAATATATATAAAAAAAACTTTTTGTAGCACAGGTAGCATATTAAAAAAAATATTCAAACAACCAAATTATATAGGTAGGTAATTCGAGCTATTCACAATTTATATAAATAGGTGGGGATTTGATCACCAAAGGTTTGTAGTAGTGATAAAGAACTATTGATAGTGGGTTTCGACATATCGATAGTAAAATCGAAACACTATCGATAGTTTTTGTCCCGTAAAAAGGCGTTTTTAGAAAATAAAACACCTTTATTATTTATTACATAAGTATCCATTCATTGCCCCAAACTTACTATTCCTGTCCCTCCACACCTTTTACAACTGAGTACTACCTTTTATTATCGATAGTAAAGTCAAAACTATCGATAGACGATAGCGATAGTTTCTAATAAAACTTTATATTCTACACATAAGCTATGAGCAGCGTCACATAGGGGCTTATGGAATGGTGTGTCATTGCGGCGAAATAGAAACATATTTTTTTGGTGAAGTTGTTGCTGTTGCATGGCAAAAAATAGTAGTGGTTTAGATCTCCAATTCTGCCCCAGTTACAGAATAGGGTCTCTTTAAGTTTGATTTTGTGTAGGTGCGCATCAGTTAAGCAATGATTCGACCTCATCCTACATAGGGTCGTAATGGATTTTCTTTTAATGTATATGTATCTTTATGACAGCAGGTATTCTTCAACGGTTCCTTTTGCATTTTTCTGTCAGTTCCTTTCCTGATTCCTATATTTTTATAAATGCTTGTTCAATTGCCCCATATAGAATCTTTAATTTCTTTAAGGGAGTCTGTATGATGAAGCCTAATCGTTTGTATTTCGTCTTATATGCCTCCTAGTGGTAGTTTATCAGCTTTTTCCTTACATATAATGCTGCTATGGCTAGGTACCCACACCCACACAAAATCCATTTGTATCCCATCTCTCTTGCTTGATATATAGCTTATCTTGTTAAGAGTGTAGGTATTATAGCCAGTTCTTGAATGGATGCCTTTCCTCTCCAATTTTTGTAGCCCGCTTTTAGAATCTGATACGATTACGAAATTGTTAGATATAGCTCTGCAGATTCCAATCCTTTTCGCTATGACTTGGCTGTGCATATGTTGGTATATTTTGTTAATTTATTGTATATTTCTAAATCTAATAAGGGCCTATTCCAACGCTGCTTGTTTCTGGATCTACCGAGGCGTCTGTAAAGACTGAATGTGCCTGACCAAATCTTTGAGTCCTTATATTATTAAAGATGTTTTGGCTGCGTTGGCTATATTAAAGAATTTTAGAGTCCAGCAGGAAGTTTCCCTGCCTTGGTAATTTGCTCTGAGTACTGTAGGGTCAGGTTAAATCCTTTTAGAATGGCTGGTGCTTTTGGGTTTCTCCAGGGACTTGTATGGGTCCTCATTGTATAGAACGTAGAATTTAAGTAGTGTTTTGTATACTATACGTTATTATTCAGGGCAAGATGCTTCAGAGAAAATTTTGAACATATTGTATGTTTTCTCAGTTCCTGCACAGGAAGTTCACCAGCTTCCGAGAGTATAACATTTTTCGGTGTAGACCTCATGAATCCCAGGGCCACTCTAAGAGCTATGAATTGAATTTTATCTATTTTCTTCGAATTCTTCTTTGAGGTCCTGTATTTCATAGTCCAGGTGTGGTCTAATCAAGCCCTTGTAAATGTTTAAGTGTTTTGGGACCAGCCCCCGCCATAATTTTGTTGACGCTCTCATTATATGTTGGCTTTTGTACACATCTTATTTATATGTTCAGTCCATGTCATTTGAGAGTCGAAAGTTAAGCCTAAATATTTTTGTAACTATTGACTATATCTGTAACCTCACCCTTATCTTAGTCGCCTTTGGGGGTACATTCGTCCTGTACTAAAAATCATGGTTTTAGTTTTGTTACCAGATACTTCCATATCATAGAGATCTCTGTCCACAGTTCTATGTTATTGAGAACATTCTGTAATTGATTCTAACAGATATATCAATGTTTTATCTGCGATATATAAAACGATATCATCGGCGTATTGTAGGATTTTGACGTTATCCCTGTTGTTTTCCTTCAAGTTATTGCATGGAACAATAGAGGACTTAGTGGCGAACCTTGTAGAATACCTTTAAAGCCTGGGGGCCTGCAATTTTTCCCGTTATTTTGGATCTTTATTTGTCTTTTCCTGTCCCGTAGCATATCCAGAATCGCCCTTATGTATATACAGTTTATATCATGACTGATGCGTAGTCGTTCCTTACTTTACAGCTGACATGCCTATAAATACCGCCATTGTGACTTGATTCTTGGTAAATCCGCTGTATATTAAATTTCTGTGTCCAGTATCATGAGATTATCTGTCGTCCCTCTGCTCTTTCTAAATCCATTAAGTTCCTCATTAAGAAGGTCATGCTTTCTATATAGTCCAATCTTTGTTTAATAAGTGATGCTTCCCAAGGTCCCCCCCCCCCCCCCCTCCCACAATTTTTTAGCACGATAGGTCTATATTATGGTCATCTGGATCTTTTCCTGGTTTTAAAATTGTCACCACAATAGAGTTTTTCATTCTTCTAGTATTCAGTAACTCCCTGTAAAATATTTCAAAAAATTTTAGGAAGAAAATGTTTCATGTTAGCCGGGGCTTTTGGAGCATAGAGTATGTTATCATGTCAGTACCGCGGACATATTCCTTGGTTTTACTTTCAAGGAATCTATTGAGCTCTCAATTGTGAAATTTGGTACAGCCTCGGCCCTTGGAACTGGTAAATGTAGTTCTTGTGGTACGTCTATTGGGGCTACTTTGTTCAACATGTCATCCCAGTGGCGTAGCTAGCATTGAATGGACCCTGTATCAAGAGCCAGGTGGTGGGCCCCTCGGCTAAATAGGGGACCGGTTAAAATAGAATTAAAACAAACAGAATAGTTTATAAGAATTTATTCTAATGAAAAGATGGTGCCCCCCCCCAGGCCAGTGGGCCCTGTATCATTGATACAGCGGTTGCTACGCCACTGTGTTATCCAGTCAATTTTCTGTGCGGTCAATGACCTGTGTAGTGGCACTTACAGTGTTAGAGAACTTCCTCACAACCGTCTAAATTTAAAAGAAATGTTAGTTTTCCTATTTAAGCTTTTCGTAAATTGAGTAAAACTTTCCTGCTTCTTTGTCCTAAGTAACCTTCTTGCTATTGCCTTTTTTCTTTTGTAATTGAAATAATTTTAATCTTTCTTTGTACTTTTTAAAGCTTCCCTTTCTCTCGTCGCAAACTCGATCGCACTCGCACTTATCATTCCGCCATTTTGGTTTTCAGATTCTTTTGGGCTTGTTAGGATTAATTTCGATTTGATCCATTAAGTCTTCTGCTTCTATAAACGTATACGTTATTGCTTCCTTCCACTTCCCAGGACAAATTATGGAAAAAATAATAATTTACCAGACTTCCCACGATAACTCGTGTTCGGGTTGTTTTGTGCTATTTTCTTTTTTTTTCCCGGAAAAGTTTAGAAAATTCATAAATCACAAATTATTGCTCTCCACTCTACGTTGTGGCAGTGGCACTCAAAAAAAACTGCATTTAACTTCAAAAGCTGTTTTCAATGCCGCAATATTCAATTTAAAAAATAGGTATCGATCTAAAACTTTCTGAAATAGAGGGGGAAAATTACAAAAAGATAATTTTCCTTGGAAATTTTCTAAATCTTCGTATGTATAGATAAGATACAACCTCTAGGGCCCTCTATATTTATTTGTTGTTACTTTTATTTCTCTATGCTGTATACTCATGGATAATTGTTCGATAAACGATCTCGGAATCGGTACTTTTACATTTAGTGATGTGTGGTGAAATGAGGTTAGAATTTAAAATATGAGAAAATGTTAAGATTTTCACTTAGATCTGTAGGTTTACTTAAAAATTGCATACAGCAGAAGCCCTATGTTGTAATATCAAATCGGAACTATCGAACAATAGTTCATATACACCAGAATTTGGCTCAGACTCGATGTTACTCCAACGGTAAACGTTCAAGTTATAAAATAGAATAATTCTTTCTTAAACCCATGTATTTTAGAGCCAAAATACAAAACACCTTTAGGAAGTCTATTGAGCAACAAAGAACAAGCTGAAGCTGTTCCAGAAAAAGTTGATGAGGAAGAAACAAAAAAACAAAGGGAGCAGTCATGGCGAACGATGAAACTTACCCTCATGTTTTTTGGTATAACTTTTACTTGCATGGGAACCTATTTAATTGTCACTCTTGGCGCTCCTGAGAAAGATGAAGATGGTGTTCCTCTCCGTGATGAATTTTCACGTTATTCAATTTTTAGGGCTTATTTGATGAGAACTTTTAGAGAACTTGAGTATTATCGTAAGGTAATGTTTTATTAAAATACCTTGGGTTATTTGATTATATATTATTTATAATTACCAAAATATCAAAACAATACCCGTTTGGGAAGTAAGTCATATTGATAAATGGAATTCATTTTTTAGCTAATTAAAGAGCCATCTCGGGAGAAATTATTACCAGATCCCTTACAGTATCCTTATATACAACCAAAATATACACTAGTTTTAGAACTTACTGATGTTTTGGTCCATCCTGATTGGACTTACAATACTGGTTGGCGTTTTAAAAAGCGCCCTTGTAAGTTTCTACTTTACAATGTTCTTTTCGAGGTTCTTTTATTCCTCTAGGTGATAAAGTAAAATCTATTTTTTTTTTAGTATTGGACTATTTTCTAGAATCCCTAAAAGAACAATATGAAATAGTCATATATACCGCTGAACAGGGAATGACAGTATTTCCCCTAATTGAGGCTATAGATCCTAAGAATATTATAGCTTATAAACTAGTTAGAGATGCAACTCATTTCACAGGTGGTAATCATGTTAAAAGCTTAAATAATTTAAACCGAGATCTTTCCAAAGTTATTTGTATTGACTGGAATAGTAGTAATGTTATGTTTAACCAAGAGAATTTGTTTTGTATTAAGAGATGGTCAGGTAGCGATGATGATACTTCTCTTTTGGATTTGGTTAGTTTTTTAAAAGGTAAGATTAACCAAGAGTTGGTAGGAAAGTGAATACTAATGAAAATATATTTTTTTAGCTATTGCAGATAATGACATAGATGATGTTAGAGAAGTTTTAAAGGTATATAATAAATTTGAAGATCCTATAATGGCATTTAGGGAGAAACAAAAAAGGCTTATAGATGAGCTAGAAGCTCAAGCAGCAGCTAAGAGAGAACAAGAAAAAAGTAAAGTGTCTAGGTGGACACCAAGTTTTTTGAAAAGAACTTCATATTAGCATATAAGCACTCTTATTATTGTCTAATTTATTATTTTTGTAAAATTTTGCAACAGATTGTCTATTTTGTTGTATGTTTTGTACATTTTTCTTTTAAAAAAATGTTACTTCTGGAATTTCGCAGTCGAAGCTTGCAATGCAGATTGATGTAACTTATGACCTGTATTTTTGTTATTATTGAATATTTATGTACTGAATTTTTGCTAATATAAATTTCCAAACTTCATATATTATCCAAATTTTCAGGCATAAGATTTTACACACATACAAACATAACTAATTCTTTTTGTAAACAATAAATTATTAATAAAATATTTGTTTGTTTTACCATAAACCTAGACATCCAACCTAAAGTGATCTGAACTGACTGAACCTTCTATATTGGTAAATATTTTAATGTCTAAAATATTTAAAGAATATTATGAATGACTATGTAAGGTTGAATTATGTCCACTCATATCAGACCAGACATTTAATAGATTATCATAGGGTTTATAAATCTACATTTTCAATTAACTATCACGCCTCAAAACCGATTAACCAGCTTCCCATCGGGATAAGAGAACTAACAACAAGCATTTTTTAAACTAAAATCAAAAGCTTTGTCTATTGAGTCGGGCATTTTATTCTCTTGAGGAATTCTACCACTTTAATATCACTAATGAAACTTTTGATTAGTTCTTACCGGATTATATGACCAAGTATTGCTTTCTTACATTGTATTGTTCTCTATGACTGTTGTATTTATGATTTTAATTGTTATGTTTACATTTATTATAGGTTAGTATCATTGACGTATGTAAACAGTGGGCTGTGATAACATGAATAAATACTTTGACTTCAAGGGGCTGCAGCGAGGCTCAAGACCGCGAAGTAAATTCCGAAAGCGAAGTGATTTTAGACGGATATTCGCGTTCGATAAATGTTTATTACAGGCACAATTATGGTAGATTTATACAAGGCTTTGACAGAACTTTGTGGTTTGGAAAGAAAGAGAAGCCTGTGTCTTTTAGAGTTGATACAAAATACTCGTCACAGATACCTAGTAACAGGTATGAGTGCATAACAGTCCGTCACTGGTATCAACAACAATAAATCTTCGAAAAATGCGGTGTGCGACGTGCCTGGCGAATGTTTCAGCTTTCGGCAGTTAAAACCTGTGTTGAAACCCAAGGTTTAAATCCGTCATAACTGCGGGCTGGGGGTACTTTAGGATTTTAATAACTAATTTTCAATTGTTCCCTCTTTTGGCAAAATGCGGTACTTAAAAATTATTTTCGAAATTTTCTCTTAGCTACTAATCACGATTTTTTTCCTTGAGTTTCTATGCACAGTAGTTTCCGAGATATGGCCGGTGGCTAACCATAATGAAACATCCTGTACAAAAATCGTCTTCCATTATCGTATCCATTTTGACAAACACCTGAGCAAGAATCTAAAAATGTTCGTATGATCTTTCCTAAGGTTGATGTGGGTTTTACCAAATGTTAACGAGAACTCCCTAATATTAAATCTAAAGCCCTCTAATATACATAAACAATTTTTTGTATGGCGGTAATTGGAGCTGACGCCAAAAAGAAGTGAAGAAGAAACATTTTTTTACAACAAAACAAAAGAATTAAGAATTAAATAAGAAATGTAAGCTTGTTCATTCGCGTCCTGGTGATTAAGTTAAAATTAAAGCTTCTCCGCGCGCGATTTGGCGATGGAAATTATCCCCGGGGATAGTTTATCGTACGTCCATCCCTTAAAGAGCTTAAGGTCGGTACCACTGGGATTTTTTGAACAACCGCGTCGAAGTGCATCCTAAGATACAGCATGCTCCGTTCCCGAGAAAGGTTTGTACTTTTTGTTATAAAATCAACTAAACACACTGTTCATGTATCTATAGTAAAGGTTTTCTGGAATAAGGGCTTTTTGGCGTACCTTGCATGTTTCTAACTATACAAAATATTTTATTTTTATTTTGTCATGTTGCACGAAACTTACGTAATTAAAATGAAACGCGCGCTGAATCATATTAAAATAATTTGTCAAGCGCACGGTCAGTTCCCGGTATACAGGGTGGCATTTTTATCTGGAATAAATTCATATTATTAAAAAGCCCCTTTATTTATTAAAAAAATACAGAACTAGGGCTGCGTTTATTTTTAGTTTGGCCTACTTCTTTTGTGTCTTCATAAAATCTACCCCTGTTTTGGGGGTAGAAACCACCTCTAACTTTTTTTTAAATATAAAGGTATGTATTGTGAGGGCATTGACCGACTATTTACTTCTGCAACGAGCACAATAGATACCATTTAAAAAAAGGTCGGGGCAGTTTCTTAGAAAAAGAATCTAATATGTCAAGAACTTTAAGTTATTTTTCATGAGGGGTCAAGGACCTCTAACAATAATTTTTCTGAATTTTAATATTTTGTAGATCTTGATGTCATAATTAAAAGTGTTAGGGCCTTTTAAAGCAACGTGTTACTTTGATATTTTCTTCATTGTCTGGAATTTTTAGTTGTTTCTTTAAAACCATTATCATTTTTAGTTTTCTTTATTGGTGGAAGATTTGGCCTTAAGTTTTCTTTTACTTTTACGGAAATAAAATATATACACTATGTTATATAATCTATAGTACTTCTAATTAGTGGCGTAGCCAGAAAATATGCTCGGGGGGGGGGGGGGGGGGGGCTCAGTGGGCGTAAGTAGGACATTTTCATTTTTTTTTGGAGACAGGGATAGTCGGGACTACACGTATTTGATAATATCGTACCTAGTGAAAAAGCGCCGCAGGCAAAAAAATTTCGGGCCACGCCCAAAGTTCGTTTAAAATTCACCTAACTACTATCAAATTTCGAATATTAAATTATTACCTTTCCCACTCTGCATGGTTGGATTAAATTTGTTTTTGTAAATGTTTTTTTTTTACTTTTTTTTTTGATGTTCCTAGCTGGCTCTTTATTTAAAAAAAAAACGTTTTTTATATTTGTGAAAATATAAATATTGGTGAAAATCCAAAATTTTAACATAAGACGTATGTATGACTTTAACCAGCGTTTTTCGGGCTCGGTTTTTCATGATTAAAAATAAAGTAAATATCGCTCACAACGCCAAAATTGATGTTTTTTTAGAAACCATGTATTTTTGGAGCATAGATGTAACAGCAGTTTTTAGTGCAATTGCTTAAGTTTTAAAATACTCCTTCTTAAATGCCGTTTTGTATATTCATAATAAAGCATTCTCGTTTCTTCCCGCACTATTTTTTTTATTATAAATTATCACACTTCTTCCATTAAAAATGGTTTAATTAATTGATTTTTGGTTTGTTGTAAAAATATTTTATTGCATTGGGTTATATTTTTGTTGATTTAAAATAACTCTAAAAAAGGAAAAACGGAACAGACAAGTATATAATGGAAAAATACTATAAAATATTATTCTTTTACGCGCTTTCCTTTAAAATTGCATTAAAAATCAATAACTAAAACGATATGAAACCCTAATCTCTATATAAAATAGGACTTTTAGAAGGAAAAGTTTAAAAACCAAACGTTTCGTATACCTAAAGCTTTTGTAATCTAACCCAAGAATACATTATTTAAAGATTGTGTCCAAGCGTTCAAAAATTAGGTCGCAATTAGATTTTTAGAGCCGAGGTCCGAGGCTCGGGGGGGGCTGCAGCCCGGCAGCCCACCCTAAATACACCACTGCTTATAATAATTTATTTAAAAATTATGGACATCCAAAAAAAATATTTTTTTAATTTCGGAAACAAACGGTTTTAGATATTGTTAATGGTGACATTTTGCAAGCCAACAAAATCCCGCTAATTGATTTTTCAGACCGTAAAATCTTCGCACTGGCTGATAGCTGAAACCGGATCCTCGATTCGCTTAAAATAATTATAATTGCCGCTGAGTATGAAACAGGTTTTTACAAAATTGTTTGTGTGGATTTCGAGAAAATCACGTTTGAAATAGCGGTTAGAGGGATTTTGTTGGTTTGCAAAATATCACCAATATTTTAATATCTTGTAGTACTAAGCTTTAGAGAAAAAAAGGGCATAGGTTGATTACGAGTATATTGTCTGGTAGTTTATTTCCCCCATAAAAAAAATCACCTGAAAACGTTATGAATGACTTTAATTTCTATATTATTATTGATTTATTAATTTATTATCCCATATCTATAATATTTTTTAGAACAATTATTTTTAAATATATTCTATAGGGCAGCGGTTCTTAACCTGTGGTACTATCATTATTTGCGGTGGTACGCAAAAACAGACCTATATTCAGCACCACATAAAAAAAATTAAAATAAAAAAAGGAAACCCGATAAAATATACAGGGTGTCTCTAAAAGGTGCGGAAAAAAGCTACCACAAGTTTCTGAGGCATAAATAGGACGATCTAACCCAACTTACTTTAGTCCAAAAGTGAATGATTTCGGAAATACAGAGCGTCAAAAGTTCAATTTGGTTTTCATTTTTTATGAATAATTTTTTTAATAATTGGTGTATTGTCACAATATTTGGCCTGGAGGAGTTCTGTGGGGTGAGAAATTATAATCTGCTCTCATTTTTATTGTAAAGTTTAGAGGGTGCCACTTGCGGTACCTTGCACACATTTAAAACGAAATAACTTTTTTGAGCCACCCTATATTTAACTTTTAAATAGAAATTCGGAATATCCAATGTCTTTTACCTAAAAAAGGTATACGTGGTAAGAGTTGATTTGAGCAGCTGTTTTTGAGATATCTGGATTTAAAAAATTCACTTCGTGTACACAAGTCAGTTTTTAGTGACGTTATTTTAATTTACCGCCTACGCTTCAAATGTGTTCAATTATTACAATAATTTAGACCTGGCCATACACGAAGTGAATTTTTTAATTCCAGATATCTCAAAAACAGCTGCGCAAATCAACTCTTACCACGTATACCTTTTTTAGGTAAAAGACGTTGGATAATCCTAATTTTTATTTAAAAGTTAAATATAGGGTGGCTTAAAAAAGTTATTTCGTTTTAAATGTGTGCAAGGTACCGCAGGTGGCGCCCTCTAAACTTTACAATAAAAATGAGAGCAGATTTTAATTTCTCACCCCCCGCCATTGCATGGAAGTTTTTATTTTTAACAAAAATTTTATTCAGTTTCGACAGAAAATTAGATAAAAATTTTATGAAAATTATGAATTAAAATCATTTCAATAAATAATGTAAAAAATGACCTTTATGCATCTCCTTAAACCTTTTACCAAATAGCACCCTTTACTTAAAATAAAGTTTTTTCTTTATTTTGGATTACGTTGGTTGCTTCCTGAATCCTTTGCAACAGCTGGTCGCGTATCTGGATCTCTGCTTTATACAGTGTGTCCGCGGATGAGGTCCCCAATAGGGAAAAAATCTTTATTATTCATTTTACGACCAAAAGTCATTCTTTATAAAAAGTTCTGCTTGTTGAGAGAATGAATTCGCGATAAAAAAAATATCAGATCAGATGTACAGGGTGTTAATAAATTAGGAAAATATGAAAATGCTTCAAGAGAGAAGTACTATTATTTATAATTTTTTACAAAAATTTTTTAAAACAAAGTTTTTTATAAACTAACGTAAAGTCTAAAACAAATTTTGAAATAAAAATTCGAATTTTTAAAAATAAAATATTAATAATTATTATTTTCATTTAATTAGTTGCATTTTACAAAAAAATCAAGATAAACGATTTTGTATACGTTCTTGTTTATGTCAGAATTTTATTTACATCTGTCAGTATTCTATTTCCGTAAAGGCATTTTCGAAAATGTTAACCAAAGAAGAGCGTATTTATTTAATACAATGTTACGGTATTGGAAATATGTCTTATGAATAATCTATAGATGTTAATATTAATATTTTATTTTAAAAAATTCAAATTTTTATTTCAAACTTTGTATTTAGACTTTGCGTTAGTTTATAAACAACTTTGTTTTATAAAATTTTTGTAAAAAATAATAAATAAATGATACTTCTCTCTTGAAGCATTTTCATATTTTCCTAATTTATTAACACCCTGTACATCTGATCTGACATTTTTTATCGTGAATTCATTTTTTCAACGAGCAGAACTTTTTATAAAGAATGACTTTTGGTCGTAAAATGAATAATAAAGATTTTTCCCCCTTTGGGACCCCATCCGCGGACACACTGTATACTAAAGATTTGATATAGCAACAAACGAAAAAATCTAATGGGTTAAGGTCTGAGCTGAAGGGTAGCCATGGAAAACTGCTGCCACGGCCAAACCATTTATTAGGAAATCTCTGGTTAAGACCATTGCGAACTGTAAGTGCATCATCGTGCATAATATTGTATTAAATTTAAAGGCATATTTCCACGTTCGTAATTGTTTTAACCAGCGGTTTACTATTAGATGGTTTGGCCATGGTAGCAATTTTTCGTATCCACCCCGTAGCCTAGACCCTAAACCTTTAGATTCCTTCTTCTGGGATTATATCAAATATTTATGGAGAGATCCAGTCCAGACACGCGACCAACTATTGAAAAGGATTCAGGACGCAGCAAATGTAATTAAAAATAAAGAAATAATTTTAAAATAGGGCGCCAGTTGATAAAAGATTTAATGGCATATTACAAATTTGTTGAAATAATTTTAATTCATAGTTTTTATTACATTGTTTCCTATTTTATTTTTTGTCAAAGCTGAATAATTGTTTTTGTTGAATATAAAACTTTCAGGCAATGATTTTTAAATATCTCAAAACTGATTGTTTAGATAAAATATAAATTATATCTTTTCTCTTTAGAAATGATAATTCTATTATAAATTTTAATCAAATCCCAATAAAGTTACCGGCAAAATTTTTTGGGCGTAATGCAGTGGGCGTGTAGGATTAGAGCTCTCAAGTTATGTAGAAAAAACAGGAATAGATTCATGTTACTCTCCCTCAAAAACCCTTAATTACAAATTTTTATATTTATATCTCAAAAACAGCTTGAGCTATAAAAAAAATTAATTTAGAAATTAAACTTGAACACCCTGCATCTCGTTAACGACCAGTGTTTTACTAAAGCATGTTGAGCTCAAACCTATTATTTTCATGTGTAGAATCGGTGGTTACTCTACGGCGTATTCATTATACAGCCCACCCTGTATATTAAATAGACCTTTAAATAAATAATTGTATATTTAAATTAAAGCATCAAGCCCGATTTTTAGGAAAAAGTTTATTGTGATAACTGTTTCAAAAAATATAACAAAAGCCAAATTACAAAAAAATTGCTTTGCACTTTTTAATTCAATGTTAAATTCTAATCCCCTTATTCACTAAAGAGTTTTAAATTTAGTCCAGCGAATTAATTAGATCTTATAGTCTCCCAGTTGTGTTTTCACCGTGGCATTATTTTTATTTACCATACAAGCTTTTTTGTTAATTTGATCCTTTTGCAATTAAATCCTTTTACCGATAAATAACTTTATCAGGATGTCGATGCAAATATAGTTGTATAGTTCTGAAAGAATACAGTACATATTAAAATAATTTTTTCTTTATAAATTCAAAGAAAAGTTAAAAAAATATTTTTAATACCAAACTTGTCATTTCTTGCCCCTCTTTCAGATTATGCTTTTTTCCTCTTCGTTTGCTGCCAGGGCCATTCCCGAGGGGACCTACAACTTAACGTGGGTTCCGAACCACGATCCTCAGTCATGCGACACCCCCGAAGGGCTATCAATCCTCGGTTTCTTGCCATTGCATGACCCACTGATTGGGGAGTGTGTATCTTCGTCCGCACCCCACGAGATGTCCGGTCTCATATCCGGCCTGGCTACCGGCGTGAATGGGGTGGGTTGGGAGATACATTTTACGCTCTTCCCTGCATTCTTAAACCTACTTTTCGGACATACTTTTTGTTATTGTGCGTATTTCCACTCTGAGGATCGAACTCGGACCGCCACGGTCGAATGCCAGTAACTCACCTCTGAGCCACTGCCGTGGTTATTTTGACACTTCATCATTTGAAACTTAAAACCGCCAATTTAAAAGGGGTTTAAATTTAGAACCCTTTAGTGAATAGGGCTGTAAAAAATTTTATTTGAAAGTTTTTTTTAAATTGTATTGTTTTTCTGAAAATTCATAATTTTTAAACTTCATTGTTAATTTGTGTCGTTATCTTAATTTTTGAAAATATTCATAATTACATCACAATAGGCAGAAATTTCCATTACACCCATCTCTTTCATAAAGTATCTTTCCTATAAAGTTTACTATCTAAAAAAAAGTTGCACAAATTTATTTTAAAGGCTAAATTTGGTAATATAATAGTTTACCAATAAAATGTTTTAAATATAATATATCGTTTTCAAAAATGTTGATTATCGAAAATATTTATTTTTTGAGAATATACCAAGTAGTTTTAAAAAAATCTATATTTTTGTATTCACTCAATAACATTACTATTTTCTTTTATAGCCGGAAGCGATACCAAATTCAAACTAACAGCAGACGCGGTCGACTTCAAGCCACCAGCGTGCAACTTTTGTATCGTCGTGAATGGGTCTTCAGATGTGTTTAAGGCTTCAGCAAACTAGTACGACGTACGATAAAGACCTTCGTGCTGCGTATTGGTGCCTGGATCCTGGATCGGTTGATGCAGGGTTGAGCGCTACGGATTTTCTACCTCAAGGATCTACCCCCGTCGTAGTGCAGCACTCAGAAAATTGAACTGAAAATCCTGTGAGCTTGGAGAAGACACGGGACGAATTCGGGCTTTTAAAATTTCATATTTGGATTAATGTATTTTATTAAATTCGCTATTTACGAGAAGGGAAACGGAGCAACCTCATCGCTGGAACTCTGGCTTGTTTTCAAAAATAATTTGGTAAGTTTATTGTTTTATTCTTACATTGTTTGTCTTTTTTTAAATAATAAAAAAAATTTTGAAATAAGCGTAAATAAGAATAAAATAGAAAAAATTGTTAAATTCACGGAAACTATACCCGATTAGTATTACTGACTGATGTCAAATTCGTTAGTTACAACATTATTTTCTCATTATTTACTGACAGTATATAATACAGATCGTGTAGGGTCGTTTTTTCTGTTTATTTATGTTATTATTAAAAACGACTATGTTCAAAATTTTAGCTGCAATTACTTAATTTCTGTTTATTTTATCACAACATTATAAACATCATAAATGAAAATAAATTTTAAGTAAGTAATTAATTTTTGTTTTTTAATTTCAGATATTGGGTACGCGCGACCCCTAAAATAGAAATGCAAAGCGCGTGTCAAGATTCTGCTCTTTAAGGCTTTACCTAAACATCGTCGCAGTTTAGAATCGAGTTAAAGTGAGCCTCTGAAGACCATCGGATGTCTCGGACAGGCTCATGGACAAGCCGACTTGCCTGGGGTACTTCGACGCCCTTATTGTTCGTACCTTGGAGAGTAGAATGGCAAGGAAGAAGAACGAAGATGATGTCATCGGGCAAATGGAAATGGATTAGGAGGTAACTAATTTATTTTCAAGATTTTTTATCCTTAGGTACTTTGATTTTATATTCTTCTCGCTATAAACTTATTACAACGAAGTAAAAATATGACAATTATGCTGACTTCCATATTACATCTATATTCGTGATTAAAGTACTGTAAGTGTGTAAGGTTATTAAATTAGTTGCAAAATATCGATGTATTTAATTATCTTTATAGATTATCTCATCTAATTTCCAAGAAACGAATACAACTTACAAATAGAACACAACTTAAGTTTCTCTGCTCTTGATAGTCCTGAAAACTATACCAGAGGTGTCCTAGATAAGAATATACCTACTCTACAGGAATCTCGTAAAAAAATAGAAGATATAGTTATGATTAAATTTAAAAAACTCGGAATCCTTTCGATGATATTTGGACAAAACCGAATTTCCGCGATTTCCTTTTGTCAAAAGCTAACAAAATTCTAAGCCTTGTACTCACTAAAAGAGTTTTTAATTTAAAGTAGCGAAATATTTAGATCTTATAGTCTTCCAGTTGTGTTTTCACCGTAGCATTATTTTGATATGTCATCGATCTTTTTGCAATTAAATCGTTTTACTGATAAATAATTTACCCGGGATGTTAATACAATAAATATACTTTTAGTTCTATTAAAGAACACAGCACGTATCAAAATACTTGATCTGTCTAAATTTAAAGAAAACTTATTCTAACGCTTGTCATTTTAAACTCAGAATTTTCAATTTAGTACAGTTTTAAATTTAGAACCATTTAGTGGATATGGTTGTTAATATTATTTAGCTCTATATTAGGTCCATCTCATGATAACTTTACCAACAAGATAATTTCTAAAAAAAACCATTGTTGAGACAATTGTTGCTAGATTTATCTCCTGGTAACTTTTTCAGCCAGATAATTTCTATAGAAACAATTGTCTCAACAATGGTTTCTTCGAAAATTATCTTATTGGTAAAGTTACCAGGAGATGGATCTAGCGGACCTTAATAGTTTCAATGCAACTGAACTTTCTGCTCGGTATCTATATAAAAAATTCATGAGCACACAAACTTAATAAAAACAATTTAGTCTTGATCGGTTAACCTGATCATTTGATCGTCTACTTTTTCTGACGTCCGGTTGGAAATTCTTTCATTTCTAAATAAACTTTCTTTGTTTCAGGAACATGGACAGCCCCTTAAAACAATTATTAAAATCCGGGCCGCGAATTTTCAGGGTAACATAAGATACAGAACCCAATCCGTGTCAAACCCAATCCGATCTGTTTTAGTCTAACGTACAGAAGGGATCTGATTGATCATTAAGTCTTTCCCGCGTTCACCATTTTGTCTTTTTGAGTCTAACGCAGTGGCGCGTCAAGTGAAGTAGGTGAAGGGGCTCTTACCAAGAAATAAATAAAACCAGAAGGATAGTTTTTCGACAATATTAAATATTAATGTATCAATACAGCTACCATTTTAGCCCTTAAAGAATAATTATGTTCAAATTAATAATATTAATTTAATCCGAATGTAGCTATGCATAAATAAGGCCACGGTTAACTCCGATGGGCAATAATTATAAACACTCGTGCATTTTGGCGCTCCCCAGCGACCGTGTCCGTTAGCTCAAAGCAAGTGAAGACCAAACGTTCAACATGGCTTTAATATTCACCATCGCTATGGTTACGTGACGACAGTCACGCAAACAGCATGTAACAATTAGCATTATGATGAAGGGCAATTTAAAAATAGATCAGTCGTATTCACCATTATTTTAGCATTGGTTCGCCTAACCTTAAAGTTTTATTTTAAGGTTTTTACGTGATTTACTGTGTGATTAAAAATGTTTGTTTAAGTACTCGCACTATACCTAGCTCTTCACCATTTTTTAAGACCGCGAGCCGCCACTGGTCTAACGTACAAAAAAGATCGAATCGTACTTCGGTTTTGTTGATTGTCAATATACATTAAACATTATGTGTGTGTTCGTTTTATGGCACTGGTTTAAACCAAATGGCCAGCATCTCTCTTTTTTTAAATTAAACATTATGACAGTATGAATTTTGTCTTGTATGTCAAGTAAAAAGTTGGTACATATGCAATTAATCATTTTGATTGGTTTCTGTATCTGTTTAATTGTCGCTTTGGTGACCAGTTGTTCCAAAAGACAGTTGTCTTTTGGATTTGTCCCATGGGCTTCAATTAAGTGTGGCCATGAAAAATTAAACCAGAATCCTAAATGTTCGGGACACAAGCTGGATTGAAGTATCTTCAAGAGTTAACTAAGGTAAGCACACACAGGGTGATACAAATTCGATGCATTAGCATTGCTATATCTGTAACTATCATTGAAATTTATCCCTCGATCAGTATTTTGTTCTCAAGAATACTCTGAATTATCGTGTAGGGTGTGATACATACTTAAATTGGTACCTATAAAATACATATCTGTAATAAAAATAATTATTGTTACAATTAACTTTTATACACACAGTAAAAAAAAAGCTCATAAGTGAAGAACTGAGTTGGCTAAATCCGCCATAAGTAGTGAAGAAAAATAACTTAAATATAACAAATAAACTTTAAAAACAAAAAATAAATTTAGATCATCATAGAGTTAAGCAAACATAATTTTCTAATTTCCTCTTTATTTTTAAAAATGCTAAAGAAAAAAAAATATAATTTCCTTTAATAAAATGTTGTAACAATTGATTTTTCACATATTTTTTTTATCTTACCCAACTATGATGAACCATATCATAAAATATTTTGTTACAATTTGTATCTTGTTCGAGTAGCATGTTCTAGTGTCTGGTTAAAGTTAAGATTAAATTTTTTTAAGATCAATAATTAAACATTGCAATACACAACTCGCTAAGTCCGAATAGCAAACAAACTGACCCTTAATTATTGTGTACTAATACTTTTTCTCTATTGTTTTAGGTAAGTGATTGGTGATGGTAGCGATCGTCCCCCAACTGTAAGCAACCGTGCTTCGCGTGTTCGAGGATTTGTGAAAAGTGTAGTTCAGATTGTGTTTTAACTTATTGCAAAGGACGCCGCCTTGTGTCTTGTGCCATGACCGTCTCTTTAAGGTAAGATAGTTTCTACAGGTAAAGAGGTATAAAATTAATCACCACATTTTTATTATGGTAACTATATACAGGGTCTTGCTATTCACCTCCCGTCTCATATAGCTTAGTTATTAATTAATTTTTTTGATATTTTGCAGACTTTCCCTGGGGTGGGTTTTAGGAAAGTATTTTCAATCATACAGGGTACCCAAAAGTGTAACGTAATTTTAAGGTTACTAATCAGACACCTTTCCATGAGTAAATAAGTCCTGCCAATGTCATTTAAATGTCATAATGAAACTCGCTGGTTAGTTATATAATTATGGTTAAAAACATTTATGAAACAGATTTAAAAATTGAAAATAGAGCCACATTAATAAAATTAAACAAAGTGGTTATTGAATAGGGGGTCTAACAGTCTTGTTAACCAAGTTGATGCGAGTTATACGGGGTGTCCAGACGCACTTTCCAAGTAAAAATTACAAATGCAATTTTAGTTTTTCCACATAGTATGAAAAGAAGTTGGGTTTCTTATTTACAACTATTTAATTAATTTTTAATTTATTTCCATGCAAGTTATTTGGTAAATATTCGCAAATGGCAATTTCGAAAAATCGTATTTACTCCCTGACTACAAGCAGTCCATAAAATTGAAAATGTTATTTTATTGTTGTAAGTCAAGCACGAACATTTGCCAAGAAGAACATTTTTTGGGAAATCAATAGGTAATAAAAAAATATTCATCATGCTTACTTTTTTGGTCACACTGTAATATTCAGTATTTTTTTCAGTATCTATCGTACCGTACAAGTTTGGCCTCTTATTACATAGATCTCGGAGTATGGTGTCATAATAGGAAATTTATCAAACTGGCAGTGCTTCCCCAACTTAATAGTTTATACAATATACTTACCATCAACGTGACTTGGAGCCAGTGGAGTCAGAAAAATGTTTTGGAATGGTAAGTAAATATTATTCCACTTACTTAGTGTAACTGTGTTCCCAATATTAGCCAGTTTTTGCCAGCCACCAAAATCCCGCTAAACGATATTTCAAACAGGAATTTCTCTGAATACACTGAATGTTTCATATTCAGCGGCGAATATCATTCTTTCTAGCGAACCGAAATTCAGGTTTCAGGAGTTAGTAAAGG
This sequence comes from Polydrusus cervinus, assembly GCA_935413205.1. Lineage (NCBI taxonomy): Eukaryota > Metazoa > Arthropoda > Insecta > Coleoptera > Curculionidae > Polydrusus > Polydrusus cervinus. Next base: position 6,594,550 of record OW284520.1, read on the forward strand.
TCATTACTTAATTACGTCATTGATGGCAAACAGATTCTTATTTTTAAATTAATATACAGAGTGATTCATGGTGGATGGTACGTTAGAAGTATATGGCAATTCGGCTATAATGAATCGTTTAGAAAATTTGGTCATTTACATAAACGGACATGCTCTATTGTATCCTTCTACTGTATTTTCATGGCATACTTACTATAAAAAACCAAATGAAAATTAAATTGTCGAGAAAATTTTAGTAATAATGACTTATAAGTCAAAACTTGACTTGATATGGTATACAAAAATAAAGAACCAACTTAAGTAGCTTTTTAAATCAGTGATAATATACTTTTCCGCCATAATAATACTTTTTACATTTTTGATTACTCATTTCAAAATTTTTAATTCCCTAAAATATGACATTTGGGTACGGGTTTGCACTTGGTCCCATAGCAAAGTATAAAATAGATTATAGTATTTCAATTTTTTAAAGGCCGAATATTAATGTTACTTTAAATTTATATTTAAAAATATGCAACCCTAAATACTAGGTAAAAAAAAATAGGTATTTGTAACAGGTACAAGCTTGGAACTGGAACGTTACGTCCCTGTTACAGAAAAATACTGATTTGTATCAACTCTAGTGTCTTTACTTATGCCAAACAACTGCTTATAACAAGAGCTTGCTGGTAGCGTGCTTCAATTTAAGATGCGGCGTTGCCATTTTTGCAAGGTAACCATTTGACGCGCGTTATCTTTCTTTTATGAGATAACTGTTCGGGTGTATTGGCTAGAATGGTTGGTTAACTTTTTCAGTCTATCATTTTTGAATAAAAAAAGAAATGAAAGTTTGTTTTATATTCAAGAATTTGTTGGTTAGGTTAGGGAGTGTTAATTTTTTTGTAAATGCGTACCTAAGTATTATTTCAAAATAAATGTATTCTTAGAATACTATTAATATAACTAGAATACTATTCTAGTTCACCATTACATTAAGAAAGCTATTACATATTTAACAATTCTACGCGTTTGGTTAATTTACAGTTACCTCACCATTTTGTCAAGAAATCTATTAGAGTTTCTTTTTCCAGGATCTGTTTTTTGTGTTTATAAAATAATTATAATTCTTCGTCCTTTTATCAAGAAGTCTATTACAGTAATTATTAACTCTGCTGGTTTGAATGAAAATACCTTTTATTAAAGTGTCAAAATTATTTCTTATTGTAATAATAGAAGTAAAATAATAATTATCTAGCCATATTTAGAAAAATACTCTACCTTATTATACTTTACATGCTTTCTCCTGACAATCCTATTCAATTACAGGAGTCCCGCTAGGCAGCGCTAACTCGCATCGGTTTATTTAACCGAAAACAATAAGTAAAGAAGATTTCCCCCTCGTTTCGCCAGATCCATCTCTAGACGCGTTTCGTCATATCATGACTCATCAGTAGAGCTAGGATCCGACGAAAAGAAAAGCAATGTTGCCAGGTCAAAAAATTAAAAATCACCAGACCCTTGCCTTAAAAGTTGCCAGAAATCACCAGATTCTTAATTTCTCGCATTATCACATACAACACCATATAATTAATGTAAAATCAAATATATTGCTGTGATTTCTAAAAAAAAAAAAAAAAAAAAAAGGTCATACCTCGAAAATAACATACCTCTCATTTAGACGCCAGGGTGGGCACTCATGTTGTTTAAGCTATAAACATGAGTGCGCACCCCGGAGCCAAGACCTTAAATGAGATGTATGTTATTTCCGAGGTACGACCTTTTTTTTTTTTTAGAAATCACTATATAAAAAACAGTATATATAAAACAGTAACAGATACAAATTCTGTAAATCCCCCGCTATCATCTCGAAAAATCACCAGAAATTAGACTTTTTTAAAAAGTTTTCACCAGATCACCAGATGGTGTTCAAAATCACCAAATCTGGTGAAAAATCACCAGACCTGGCAACATTGAAGAAAAGGGAACTCGAAGCTACTTAGGCAGCACTTGGTGAGACACACCAGTAAGATGTGGCACGGAGCGCCATCTGTGTCGTTGTTAGACACTCTTGAGCATACCAGCACCTCTAACAAACTTATAGAAATAAGTATACAATGTTAAGAGGAAATCACCTGTAAAGACAATATTTAGGTGTTAGTAATTGACATTTTTATAGCAAACTTTTTTTTTAGTAAGTTATTTATTGATTGTCTTCATTTAAAAAATTATTTCAAAGAGTTAAGACTTAATTTTGACTAGGGGAACGAAACAACCAACTAATTTGATACTATTTTATTTTTACACAGGAAGGTAACATGACACAAACTTATTACAGATAAGGTCCATAGTTTATTAATTTTAAATGTCATTTTTTTTTTGGCAGCACCTATCACTTAGGAACCCTAATTACAGCCTATAATCTCACCATTTCAAAAATCACATTCAGATGCCTTATATAGCCATGCTCTTAATTGTATGATTCTGTAAGAAAAATTACACTGCTGTAATGTTGGTTACAGAATTACACTATTATTTTATTTGGATTTTAACACATCAAGTAGGTGTTTATCAAAATCGGCATAAATTTTTTAAGAGCATAGCAAATGACAAAAAATTTGTGCAACTATTAAAATATCTGTAACGCTTTCATCTTAAATCTAATAAACACACAATATCGCTTTAAAAATACTTTATATGTATATCACTTATGTTAAATCAAAACCATTGATTTGTTTGTATACAAAAATACCTGATTATTTCTAGTCAACTTTTAATTTCCTTTAAATCAAAGAATGTTTATCATAAACTATACAAATAACTGTTTGGTTTTAAACATTACTTGTTTAACTTCAGATACTAAGTAGCATTTTATTATAATCAAACCGAATTCACAAATGTATTTTACCATAAAATACATATCAACTTTGAAGGGCTTAAAATCTGAGGCAAAAACTTATCTAATAAAAATATCTAGTGTCGTCGCGCGCAGACATATAATCAAAGTACCATTTTGCTTTATCTCTTTTGTTTTCTCTAAAAGTACCTCTTCTAAAATACCATTCAGCTGCTCTTTCCTTGTGTCTAATATTTGATCTAGCAGATGCGTAAAGACTAAAATACCATTGTCCATTGATAGTTTTATTGCCATTTCTTATTAATATAGAATCTTGTTTTGGTAGTGTAGTTATATTTATTAACTCAATTGTGTTTTTTAGTGGATTGTATTTTAGGTACCATTCTTCTTCTTTGTTATCACCCTTAAGACCCTTATAGTTTTGTTTTGATTTGTCTTTGTGAAACTCTTTAACTTTATTTTTTACTTGCTTCAATGTATCCTCTTTTTCTTTAGGATCTTTTTTAAATTTTTTATTGCTTTGGAAGTCATTCTTTGGAGGCATTTTATGGTTCCAGTCAGTAGGTTCTTTGGCTTTTTCAAAAATCCACGAATCCTTTTTCCGAAATGTCTTTATTTTGTCTTTAACATTCTCATCCTTTTCTAATGAAATATCTTTTTGGTTCTCCCGATTTTTTTCCTTATTATGATCCGGGTTCTTTAATTTTTTATTAGATTCCCTAAAAGTTCTATCTTCTTTAGGTTGCTTTTCATATTTTTTCCCATAGTTGTCCTGAATATTATCAATTGAATATAAAGTTCTTTTTTTCCATTTTTTTAATATCTCTTTTTCTTTATCAGCTAATTCTTTTTCTCTTAGTTCCAAAATTCGCTCTTTCATTTGAAGATAAATTTCAGTTTTCCTTACTGCATCTTCTCTATTTTTTTTTCTCAATTTCTTGATAACACATTTTTCCACTGCATGTTCTGAATACTCACTTCCTTTAGCTTTCTGCTTATCAATACAAACATTTAGTATGGGTCTGGTTTTCTCATTGTCAGCAATACCGTCTAGAAAACTATTACTTGGGTTAGGAGAAAGAATAACATCTTCACTATAATCAAGGTACTGTTGTATCAAATGGGAACTAGTCAGAATCAACATAGAAATTATAAACCCAATTGATATACGGTTTATATAAACATCTCGTTCCCTAGTTCCATCTCTATTAGATATGTTAGCAAAAGGAGTCTCTTCTTTCTTGACAATAGTTTGACACTCTGGGAGACTGGTGGTACTTTCAGTGTCAGCATCTGTGTCATTGGAAGATACTTCCAAAATTGGTTCTGAGGAGCAATCTAGGAAAAATGTTTTTTTGGAAGTGTCTAGTTCAAGTTTTGATTTGTTATCTGCAAAAGTCCACTGTTTACTTGATGACTCTGAAATGGAAGATCCATCATCTTCCTGTAAATAACAACAAACATGTACTTACATGTTTCATAAAGGTATGTAGGTACATACATATATAGTAATTTTTTTACTAGATGTTTAGAAAGTCAGTAATTTTACTTCTTTTTAAAGCGAAACTGTTCAGTATGGTTTGTGTATGACCGTAAATAAAAATATATTTTCCATACTTACATTACTTATTGTGGGATGAATGGTAGATGCTTCTCGACTATGATCTTCCACTCTATAGTTCTCCAAATCTGTCAAAGAATCAGTTGTCTGATCCTCATTTACTTCTGCCTCACATTCTGTATCAATTCTAATGATAGACATAATTTTTGTAGCCATATCATTTTTCTTTGGTATTTCAAGTTCTTCCTCTGAATAACTATCTGTAGGATGATCACCAATAATACTTATACTACCGTCAGATTCCTGATCAGAATCTGGGGTAGCTCGAACACTAGTGATTGGATGGTTTAAGCTAATTGCTTCTTCAGCACAGTCAATCTCATCCACTAACACCCAGGTTGTAGACTCTGAGTCTTCTTCCATGTTCCTAAATAAAAATATTACATGGAGATGATATTTATTAAAAAAATATTATTTTAAATCATACTCAGTGGTCAAAATTATATATTTTTTAAGTAGGGTAAACAGCTGACAAAAATCTTGGAACTCGAATGGTAAAAACTACAAAAGACTTGTCACTGTAATGGTCAGAGAGACGTAGATAATTATTATATTAAATTTAAGTAAACCAGTGCTTAATCATAAAGCAGCTGACAATACAAATAATTTATAGATAACTACATATTGTTTTTTATAGGAAATTCTAACATAACATAAACTGTTAGCAGTATAAAATATTTAGTTCAAACCTTTTTGTTTGCTCCAAAAATTGTTCTTGTTAACTGCGCACACAATTAAAGTGAAAACACAGGTAAAATGGCTATTCAGGAAAAAAATCAAAACACAAAGCTCTGCCAAAATTAAAACTGCCGTGTCATTAGCACAGGAAATCTAGCAAAATAATTTACGCACTAGCAATTAAGGTATTTTAAGACTTGGACAAAGCACCAAATCTTATTTTGGTTACGGGTTTACGAGTTTATAATGGATAGAATGTTGTTTGATTTGCGTTGGTAATTTATAATTTATCGTTCTTTCAATGTTTTCTATGATATTGCGCAAAAAAAAATTGTTACTTACGCGCTATACTGTTTTTATAAGTGTTTTGCGTAGGAACAATATTTTTATTCACAACAAAAACAAACCAAACGCCAAACACTACAATAATTGACAAGATGACAAGGCAGTGTGCAGTGTTGCCTAAGCAAAAGTCCGGATAAGGTGAAGGGATATCTATGTGTGAAGGTCTATTATGTGAAAGGCAAATAAATAAGCAAGTTAGTTAATATTATTTTCTATGTTTCCTAGCTCCAAAAAGGCAAATTAACAAAAAAATGTTGCCTTTAAATTCCCCTATTTGAATATTGGGATATCACCTCGACAAAAAAAATCAAATTTAAAAGTTTTCAATTGTAAAGAGATTATTAACAAATCGGCAACATTACAGATTACAGCGCCTGTTTTGAGATCACCTTTCTTTTTTTTTTAAAAATAGGTGATTGTGATGTTTTATGCATGCGCAACAAAATATATTTCTAAGAACAGCACGTGAGTTAATTGGGTCACGAAAGCCGCTAAATTGTTATCCTAGAACTAAACAAATACTTGAAAAAGTATTATCTATAATCTATATAGACACTCAATTTTTTTCTTTGATTTAATACGCAATTTTCATATTGATGTAATTGTAAATCTGAACTGGTGTTTAGGATCTTCGGATTTGAGAATCTGAAAGCGGATTTGCAGAAAACATTAAAACAGTTTACTCTCTGGGTGCGGAGTAAACTTAGCCAGTTTGACATTCTATTTATAGGTGGCGCCTAGCAGCAAGTTTACAGATTTGGGGATTGATTATTTGCTTAATATTCTAAATATTGTCTCAAAGATGGCGGAACTAGTGACAAAAACTTCAGAAATCTAAAATCACAAACATTATTTCAAACTAAAAACGTTGACTATAGTTCGTAATCGCATTTCCAATATATATTTTTTAATATGTTAGTGCTTTAATCTTTTTTTATGGTCGACTTCAAATGGAGAATGAGTTGGTTAGAGATACAATGGTCATATAACAGGTCCAGACAAGAATATACCTAGAGTCCCTAGCTCTAGCTTCAGACGTTGCGTACACCTACGGGACTGGTCATCATTTCATTCGGCGTAATCCAGTCATTTCAGCAGTTGCCCTGAATAGAATGCTTTAAGAAATTAAATGTAAAAAACATGTAAGTTTTAATCAAATGATTTTATTTTTATTTTGTTTACCGACGTGCTATGCTGTCGTAAAATGTTAAATACCTTCATCCTTCATCACTGTTACGATATACACATACATACTTAGTATACTATGTATAAGTAAGCACCTCCGTACTGGTACAAGTACTGAGTACTGGGATAAACTTTGAGAATGGTGTATCTATCTAGGTAGGTACTCAGTTTGGACTTGGCTAGTAGATTCCTGCTTTGAATACAGCAATAAGTATCTATGGCTAACTGTCCACAACATTTTATACACATAATTCATCCTTGTTCGTAAGTACCTACCTACTCTTTATTTTTTGCCTTCATCCTTCTCATACAAAAAAATTTTCAGTGTTCCATACTAAATGGAATACTCACGAAGACAACTCAGTGTTTGTCATAGCCTTCTTTTAAATTTGGGGAAAACATGTACAACCTACCTAAAATATACTAATGATTTCTATAATAATTAAATATGTCAATCAGTGGCGTATTTAGGGGGGGCTGCCGGGCTGCAGCCCCCCCGAACCTAGGAGCTCGGGTCTAAAAGTCTAATTGCAACCTAATTTTTAATTTTTCGTCTCACACTTTGGACTCTTAATTTAAATTTTTAAATATTGTATTCTTGGCTTAGATTACAAAGGTCTTGTAGGAAACGTTTAGTTTTTAAACTTTTCCTTCTAAAAGTCCTGGTTTATATAGAGATTAAGGTTTCGGACGCATATCGTTTTAGTTATTGATTTATGATGCAATTTTAAAGGAAAACGAGTAAAAATAATAATATTTTATAGTATTTTTCTATTATATACTTGTCTGTTTCCTTTGTTTAGAACTATTTTAAATCAACAAAAATAAAAGCCAATGCAATAAAATATGTTTACAACAAAACAAAAGACAATTAGGTAATTATTTTTAAAGACCAAAATTAAAGTAAAACTTTTAATTGAAACATTTTTTATGGAAGAAGTGTGATCATTGTGTATCACTTATGTAGGTCCTCGCAAATAAAACTGTACCTACCAATTTTTACAAGTAGAACTTCAATTAAGTTCTTGAATAGAGAAACCGCGGAATGAAACAAAGGACAATCAGCTTAAGGCAGCGACTTGGAGCTTATTTCTCAGTGGCGTAGGACATTAGACATTAAACCAAGAAATCACAATATAAAATATATTTAAGTGATTTTAAAAAATCATTAGAGATCCAATTCATTTAAAGTCTTGAATAAGTACATATAAGATCTAATCTATTTTTAATATACATACATGTTCCGCTGGTCGTAGGGTAGGCATATTGTGTGTTCCTAGCCCTAATCGCTAAAGTATTTGCATTCCAAACTTAAAAAGGGGATTTACAAAGTACAAGTTAAACAAACATAGACCTTTTTAAATTCAATTTGAGTAAACTCAATTTTTTTCTAATGTAATTCTTCCTTAGCAAATATTAAAACTGTATTTAAAAAAAAATTAGCTGGTGGCTCTCTGTATCTTTCTAATTTGTGGAACAGCGACATACTTTTAAAAATATTTGTTGCAACATAGATGGCTCCTGTTGCTAACTTAGCTTAAGTCCCATCTTAAGAGCATCTGATCAATCATTCTTCTCCAAAGCTACCAGCTCCATGCGAAATTATATCTAAGTCCAAAATTACTGTCAGTGATTCATCGCTTTCATATAGAGTGCGGAGGGTTGTACGAAATTATTACAATTTCAGAGTATTTTTAAAATTCTAATAGATCAGAATATTTATTTTCATGGATTTTTTTCCTCTGTCGTCGTACAACGCGCTGGTATCGATATGAAAGCGATGGTCACTGACAGCAATTTTGGACCTGGAGTATATAATAATATACAGTGACCAGCAAAATTCTCCATATGGAAAACTTTATTATTACTGATTTCACAGAAACGGTTATTCCTGATAAAAAAATGTCTGCGTCCCTTTAAACTAAAAAAGCGCTTATTAAAATTGAACAATCCGGTAGTGCCCGCATGCGTGGGAGATTTAATTTTTTTAAAGTTGCTTAAGAGTAAAGTACTCTTATTTTTCGTTTTAGATACAATTTTCGTTTGCAAAAGTTACGCCCGAATACAAAGGCACGTCTTTATATTCAAGAAACGAAAAAAATACTTATTTTTTTTTCTTGCTGTGTATATAGATTTTTTTACTTAAATTAATTTTTATAATTGGGAAGACGAGACTTTTTAAGTTATTTAGGAGGATCCTGAACATATTGCCTAAAAGTAATTTTGGTTTAAACCCAATTTCTCCAAAAATAAACGAATTTTGGCACAATTTTGTTTAATGGTTTAATAAGTAAAATTAGAAACAACGGGAAATTTAAAGTTTGACCAATATTACAAAAGTAAACATTAAAAAGAACTATTAAAAATAATTTGATCTCTTCAATCTAGTCTCTACAGGGTAAGACAAAAAAAAAGCGTAACAAAACAAATTGCGGCGGTGACTCAGCGGTGAGAAACCAAGGATTGATACCCCTAGGGGGTGTCGCATGACTGAGGATCGGAGTTCGGAACCCACGTTAAGCTGTAGGCCCTCTCAGGAATGGCCCTGGCAGCGAACGAAGAGGTAAATAGCCTAATTCGAAAGAATGGCAAGAAATGGCAATTCTAAACAAATTTTGTCAAAAACGAAAAATAAAAGTACTTTACTCTTGAGCAACTTTGTTTAGTTCAAGTGGACATAGAAACTTTTATCAATAATAAAATTTTCTGTGAAATCAATAATGAACAAGTTTTCCATATGAAGCGAGAATTCTGCAGGTCACTAGATACTTATAGGTTGCCGTGTTAAATTACGGTTCTTTTTAGCCCAATTACAAAAAAATTAAATAAATAATTGAGGTTTTCTTTTCACCAATTAATTTTTAGCGGGGTCGAATCCACTTAATAGATTTTACATACTTATTGATGTACAACTACATATTATTGTGCTCACCCTGTTTGGTGGTTACATCTACTCCGTGATCCCAGTTCCTTGCACTAGTTTGTGTTGGTCAACTGCACAGAGCAAAATCGACTAATTAAACCGAATTGTTAAGAATAGTCTTATACCAGTAGCAACATTTTTAATAATCACTATTAAACAATCTATTACTATAGCAAAAAACTTAACTAACGAACAGCATACAGAATTGCTACATCTTTATTTATACCGACAATCAAACGAAAGAATTATGAATATAAGCTCAGAATTGTAAGAATGTATTTTAATAAAACACTCTTATTGGAAATAAAAATGGTTTTATACAACATAAAGATTATACCAACAATAAAACGCTTTTTTGAGGGTATTAATTAAATTATTATCTAATATTAAACGTTTATTTACCCTTATGCAACATACTTTTAAATTGCAAGAGTGGGGGAGACTTCGACGTATCAAGACGTGTTTTACGAGGCCATTTGCATTTATTCGGCTGTGCGGGTTGTTTCAGATGTTTGTTGTTTATTGTGAACAGTGTTGTAAGTTTATTATTAAGCTTTATTTGTGGTGGTGTAAAATTATCAGTATTTTGTAACCTAAGAGCTGTGTTTATGAGCTCAGATTTTTCGTTGTTTCTTGATTAGAAAGTGTTGAGGGTAGATACCCTTATTTGTTTTTTTTTTAGTTAAATAAGTACCTTTAAAATGTTAACCTATTTTTATTATTTACTATTTTTTATATTACCGGCCATTTATCTGTTTATTTAAAATTCTGGATATACGATTGCACATGTTTTAAAGCGAAAAATAGCAGTAGTTACATGGTAAAATCAAAAAATGAAATTTGTCAATACCAATATAAATATTGTAAAATATAATTTCTTTTCCTTTATTATTTTTTGGTCTTATAACATACAATCATCCAAAATTTCGCTTGTTGCTTGGAGTTTGCGTAAAGAGATAAGTGATCGATAAATTTATAAAAAATTAATATGGGGAATGCGCAAGCGCAAAATTTGAATCAGCAAACAGTATAAAAACGTTTTATATTGGCAGCTAAACAATTTTATACCGGTTATAAAACTGGATTATACTCTTTTTCAACTGTGTGTTTACTGGTTATAAAGCGTTTTATAGTCACTATAGAACAAACCTTTATGGTTATAATCCGTGTCATATAAACAGTATAATCGTTTTTAACTAATGTGTATACCCATAGAAGTACGTTTTATAGTCGCTATGGAACAAACCGTCATGGTTACCATCCGTGTCATATAATCAGTATAATATAATTTACTAATCGTTATGCACTGGTCCTAGCAAAATCTGGTGTATAACTGGTATAAGCTCGTATTGCTGTCCCAAATAGTAGTAAATATTCTTATAATGGTTATAATTCATTTTTCTCAGTGTGGGGAGAGGACAAGGATGTCCTCTGGTTCCAGTTTTGATTGCCCGAGTATTTGTTGCCCCTTCCGATCTAGTGACCCGCAATGGCAAACTATGTGCTGTACAGTTTCCCCGTCTTGTCCGCATAATCTGCAGTCAAGATCTTCATTGTACAGTTGCATTCTGTGCAGATGGTTCTGGACAATCATGTGTCCTGTCAGAATTCCTGTAATGGTTTTCAGTTAGTTCTTATGTTCATTTGAAGCAACTGTTTCATAAGTCTTGGATCTGGATCCCCAATGAAGCTTTTGCTGTGGTGTAATCCCTGTCTGTTGTTCCAGTGGATTTTGTGTTCATTCCTGATCCATCGCTTTATAGCATCTCGTGCTGTGCACCTTGGTACTCCGAGTGCCGGTTCTGGACCAATGAATGTATTTTCTGAACCTTTCCTTGCAAGTTCATCGACACTGCAGTATTGTTTTGTTTACTTTTGCCAGGGCTTCCAGTTCCTCTTGACATTCCCATACTAGGCTTAAGGTTACCTTGTTGCATATGAGCGATCTAAGGTCTGCTTGACTGTCAGAATATATATGGATCCGCTTATTGAGGTAAGCCGTAAGCCCTTCTATTGTTTTCGTACGCACCTTGCAATATGGCGTAGATTTTTGCTTGGAACCATGCGGGAGACTTTCCCAGAGAGAAAAACGCATTTTTCTCCGGTCTTACTCCGTGTATCCCTGCTCAGGTACCCTCTTTGGTTTTGGAGCTATAAGATTTTTCAACGGGCATTTTCAAACTCGTTTTTTTCCCTGACAACTGTAATACCTATAACAAAGAGGTTTGAGTGTCTTTTACACCTTCTAACTCTTCATAAGTAATAAGTCCTTCCAATTTAAAGTAATCTTAAAGCCTTTTTACATTGGATGCAATTGCAAGAAAAAATTGCCTGAAAGCATGCGCTTTGTCGACGTTTTAAACAGCTGATGCAGGTTTTAAATGGGAGAACGCGTATCAGCTGATTAAAACGTCGTCGAAGCGCATGCTTCCAGGCCATCTTTCTTGCAATTGCACCCAATGTAAAAAGACCTTTAGGTTTACTTAAAATGTTTTAAAACCAAATTTAGTTTAGTTTTGTGGTAATAGTTACTTGTGACACAAACATAGACCTGATTTTAAATAATTAATGTTAACATTTTTATATTTGTTGCTGAGCCGTTATAAAATTTGAAAATATTTTTTCTTGTCGTACGTCTCTGGTTATTACCGTGAAGCACTATGCGTGGACCAAATGAACTTGGGGCCATTAACGTTGTGGAATAGATCACAAGCCGTCAGGTGAGCGGCATTCTAGGTATATATACCTGATGGCCGGTCGGCAAACGGCGCTAAGAATTAACCACGCCCCTTCCATCACAATTGTCTTTAACTATGCGGGATTTTATACACAGTGCATGTAAAAGAAAAGTTATGCTATTTAATATACTGAAGTGGAAACGCAGGATTAAAAAAAAATGTGTAAGGAGTGAAAACAATAATTGTATAAATGTAGGTATTTTCATATTCAAACATAGGGACGCTTTTTAAACGAGGATTTTTGCGAAGTTTTGCTGGGAGTAGGTTATTGTCATTCTTTCGAATTAAGCTTTTTACCTCTTCGTTCGCTGCCAGGGCCATTCCCGAGGGAATTACAGCTTAACGTGGGTTCCGAACCACGATCCTCAGTCATGCGACACTCTCCCCAAGGGGCCCAAGGGCATCATCATTTATCATTGCATGCCCTACCAATTGGGGAGTGTGTACCTTTTTCCGCGCCCCACGAGATATCCGATTTCATCCGGCCTGGTTACCGGCGTGAATGGGGTGGGTTGAAAGATGATACCTTTTACACTCTTCCCTGCATTCTTAAACCTACTAAAATTCGGACATACTTTTTTTATTGTGTGTATGTCCACTCCGAGGATCGAACTCGGAACGCCACGGTCGAATGCCAGTGACTCACCGCCGCAGTTTTGGAAGTAGGTATTTTGCGTACATTCTATATATATTAATAAAGGGGAAGTTTACATTTTTTTCTTCGATGAACAGGATTTGGAGCGTACCAAAAAAAATATTCTACAGTGAGAAAAATGAATTATAACCATTATAAGAATTCTTATGGCCATTATAAGAATATTTAATACTATTTGGGACAGAATAACGAGCTAATACCAGTTATACACCAGATATTGCTAGGACCAGTGCATAAGGATAAGTAAATTATGTTATACTGATTATATGACACGGATGGTAACCATGAAGGTTTGTTCCATAGCGACTATAAAACGTACTTTTATGGGTATACACATTAGTTAAAAACGATTATACTGTTTATATGACACGAATTATAACCATATAAAGGTTTGTTCTATAGCGACTATAAAACGCTTTATAACCAGTAAACACAGTTGAAAAAGAGTATAATCCAGTTTTATAACCGGTATAAAATTGTTTAGTTGCCAATATAAAACGTTTTTTTGCCGATTCAAATTTTGCGCTTGCGTATTCCCAATATTAATTTTTTATAAATTTATCGATCACTTATCTCTTTACGCAAACTCCAAGCAACAAGCGATATTTTTGACAATTGTATGTTTTAAGACCAAAAAATAATAAAGGTAAAGAAATGATATTTAACTATATTTATATTGGTATTGACAAATTTTATTTTTTGATTTTACCATGTAACTACTGCTATTTTTCGCTTTAAAACATGTGCAATCGTATATTCAGAATTTAAAATAAACAGATAAATGGCCGATAATATAAAAAATAGTAAATAATAAAAATAGGTTAACATTTTAAAGGTATTTATTTAACTAAAAAAAACAAATAAGGGTATTTACCCTCAACACTTTCTAATCAAGAAACAACGAAAAATCTGAGATTATAAACACAGCTCTTAGGTTACAAAATACTGATAATTTTACACCACCACAAATAAAGCTTAATAATAACCTCACAACACTGTTCACAAAAAACAACAAACATCTGAGACAACCCGCACAGCCGAACAAATGCAAATGGCATCGTAAAACACGTCTTGATACGTCGCAGTCTTCCCCACTCTTGCCAATTAAAAGTATGTTGCTTAAGGGTAAATAAACGTTTAATATCAAATAATAATTTAACTAATACCTCCAAAAAAGCGTTTTATTGTTGGTATAATCTTTATGTTGTATAAAACCATTTTTATTTACAAAAAGAATATTTTATTAAAATACATTCTTACAATTCTGGGCTTATATTCGTAATTATTTCGTTTTATTGTCCGTATAAATAAAGAGGTAGTAATTCTGTATGCTGTTCGTTAGTTAACTTTTTTGCTATAGTAATAGATTGTTTAATAGTGATTATTAAAAATGTTGCTACTGGTATAAGACTATTCTTAACAATTCTGTTTAATTAGTCGATTTTGCTCTGTGCACGAGATATCCGATTTCATCCGGCCTGGTTACCGGCGTGAATGGGGTGGGTTGAAAGATGATACCTTTTACACTCTTCCCTGCATTCTTAAACCTACTAAAATTCGGACATACTTTTTTTATTGTGTGTATGTCCACTCCGAGGATCGAACTCGGAACGCGACGGTCGAATGCCAGTGACTCACCGCCGCAGTTCTGGGAGTAGGTATTTTGCGTACATTCTATATATTTTATTGAAGGGGAAGTTTACATTTTTTTCTTCGATGAACAGGATTTGGAGCTTTACCAAAAAAAGTATTTTATTAAGCGGCGAAAAAGGTGAACACGGGAAGTCGTATTAAGTAAGTACTTTTAAAGAATGTAATTTTTTTTAATACGATAATGTTAGCGCAACATTTTTGACGCGATATGGACCATTATATGGTAATTTCTTTACGTGATGAGCATAATACGGGGTCTCCAACATATACATTGTGGTAAATTATCTTTCAATTTCTTTGTAATAAATTACTTTAGTTGTTTGGATCCTGATGAACGAGAGAATTGATAAAAGAAGCACTTTAACTGGGTTCTTAAGGCTAATACAATGCAAGGACGGATTTACGGGAAGGGAGGTGTTAACGGGGTAATTAACACCCCCCCCCCCCCCCCCCATTAATTTTAGAGGTTTCATAATTATAGATTTTTAAACTCGACGTTCTGCGATCTCTGCCAACCGAAAGCTTATGCGTTTGTGGTTTATTATTTAACAGCCAAATTATAAGTAGTATATAATTTATTAAAAATCCTTTGTTTTAGTTCCCCTCCCCACTGTAGATCATAACATTTAGTTACAACTATTGTTACTGAACATAATCAAGCTTTTCATAAGGTATAATAATCACTCGCAAAGTTTGCACGATACAACCCACAGTGAAATCAAGCTACCAATAAGTTGAAATAAAGCAAGGTTTTCCAAAAAAATCGATATTTCTTAAAATATAGCAGATATCAAAAATTTGACAAATTACTTTCTTTGTTATAAACCAGTGATTCAATTGACGTAGAGTGATAAAATTTAAAAATATTATTGTGAAAGTTACACGCCATTAAAATTGGAGCAAAAATCATCGTCTTCTTTAACACCCTGTATATACAATTTTCTGACAGTTAAAGAAAATCCAACATTGACAATTGTTTCCCAAAGGATGAATCTATCAATTATTCAAAACCGTAGGTCGATATCATATCTGGTTCATTAACTGTTAAATTTAGGCGAAATTTTTCTTGCTCGAAAGCAATTGTCCAGCAGTTTATAAAGGTTACCCCGACTTTAAACAGTTTAGCCGGCAACTACCTGGCACGACAAGTAAAAAAAAATGAGTTACATGAAATTATGTTTCACTAATCGAAGAGCCAGAGAAAACGTGAAAATGTATTTTTTCGGCGTCCGTGTAAAACTTTCTCTATACAGAGAATCACCCATATACTTACTATTTTTTTGCGGGTAGGTCTTTTGCTTTTTTTGTTTAAAAATGAATTTCCGATGATCCCTTCTGTACCCATAATTTTATTTTTTTTGGAAAATAAGGTTTTTAGTTCCTTTTTTACCTACTATAATTTTATATAAGTTATAATTAACGGGTCGACGGTCCGATCTATTAGGTGGTCAAGATCCCACATTTTCTCCTCTTCTTTAATGACATGATGGACTGCTTTTCGTCAGTTTTCTGGTGTCACTTCCTAATGGCTTGATCAAACAGTAGCTTAACGTCTTTCATTTTGAATGTCATGTCATGTATTGCTACAAATCCTTTCACTTGCGCCCATATAAGTTCTATAGGATTTAGTTGCAATGATATGGCAATGTGCGCAGCACAGTTACACTATGTTTTTTCGCTATATCTTCCACGGCATATTTCATAAAACGATGTTTGTGTAAATTTGCTATAGCTAATAGTCCCTTCTTTATCAAATTATCTTCTTTTTTTTTCTTTGATTAGTTATCATAAATAATGTAATGCACAAAATTTACCTTCGCCTATGGCCGACACCGAAATTGAGCCGAAATGGACGGAAATTTCCGTTTTATTACTCTACACCTTTCTAAAATAGACCATAGTTATACCTACATATCTTTGTAAAGATTAGATTTTTAATTCCATTTCTGTGAAAAATTGGTTAGTTCCAATTTTGTAGCTAGTAGAATTGATATATAGACACTTATAAATTCACTAATACAGGTAATAATCCATTTTATAAACGGTAATATTGGTGCAAAATTTTTAATGCGACACGCACTATCAAGGTAATTTTCTGACGTGATCAGCATAATACAGGGCTGGTATTAAACTTATACGCTCTTGTAGCGCCCTGCGTTTTAAATTATCCTTCAATTTTTTTAGTAATATGTGGTAATATTTCATAAGGACCCTGCTAAAAGGCGAATTAATAAAAAAGCTAAAGTGAATTTTAAAACGTTCCAAATCGGATGCGGGTTTATCTATACATAAAAACCTTGTAATAATAAGTTCAGTGTTGCCAAGTCAAAAAAAAAAAATAATTGCAATTTTTTTTTTTAATTTAAGAATATTTGATACAGCGCGTAGGCGTACTTACTAGGTAATTTACGCAATCGAACTTTAGGTATGAAATAGGTATAAATATAAAGCAAACGTAAAAGCCGTTTTCCAATGCTAGATTTAACTGGATCCGACCGCGCCAATATTTGCCGTGTTAAATTACGGCTTCTTGGCCCGAATTACCAAAAAACTAAGCAAAGGGCGAACCTGAGCTACCCCTACCCAAGCTACGCAAAGGACGAACCCGAACGTATACGTATACGAAAGTATTTTGGAGACGGATAAGTACGGTGCAAAAACTCTCTAAAGACAGACCGGCAACCAATCGCATATGCGTGGCAGCGCGAAAGGACTTCGCCGACTAAAAGTAGTGTGATTCCCCGAAAGCAGTCCGCCGTTTATTTGTGAGTTGTAAGGTTAAAATCGTAAACAATGGCCGAAAAGCGTCGCGTTTTTTTAGTACTACATCTTAACTAAGTCTAGTGTATTTTTGTTATGTTTAATAAATGTTTATTTGTACATAAATACAGGGTCCTGCGCCTCACCTCCCGTCTTCTGTAGCTCATTTATTAATTAAGTTAGGATTATGACGTTTTGCAAGCTTTACCTGTATCCTAGGGTGCATTTCAGGAAAATATTTATGTTTATACAGGGTGTTCCAAAAAAGTGTGACGTCATAAATTTTCTTACTTATTTGGATGCATCTTGTAGTTTCCTACATACCCCTAAAATTTTAATGAAATCGGTTCAGTATTATAGGCGAAAAAAATAAAAACTAAAAAAAAGGTTTGCACCACTGGTTTTAAAAATTAATAAAAATTAAAAATAATGTCTCGTTAATAAAATTATACAAAGGTACTTAATAAATAAGGTCTTACAGTTTCGGAGGGAAATAAGGACAAATAAAAATTCTTTTAGTTTGCTCCTAATATGAAAATCATATCTACACAAAAAGTAATATAGCTTAAATAATCAATAATAATCTAACAATATTTAAAACTATAAAATAACTAAAGTCAAGATGGGCTTTTGTCACTTTAATATCAATAAATTGATTTTCAAAGCCACCTTTGATATTTATTATATAATAATGACTGGTGGAAAGGTTGATAAAACGAATTTTCTGTAAATAAGTCTTAATGCGTTAGAAATTGCGATAGGGTTGTAATTAAAACAAATGTTTGAATTTTAATTCTGCATCGAATGACATAATAATATAGAGGGGTTCCAATTTGAAATAAGAAAAATAAATTGTTTAAAGTTTGCAAAATTTGACACTAAATTTTGGACACCCTGTACAATTCGTATTAATCAAAACTTGGTTAACGAGATTTTAGGACCTTATTTATTAAGTACCTTTGTAGAATTTTAATAACGAGGCATTATTTTTATTTTTTAATAATTTTTGAAACCAGTGGTGCAAACCTGATTTTTTTTAGTTTTTATTTTTTTTCGCCTATAATACTGAACCGATTTTATTAAAATTTTAGGGGTATGTAGGCAACTACAAGATGCATCCAAATAAGTAAGAAAAAATATGGCATGTAATCTAAAAAAACATATCCTTACGACGTCACACTTTTTTGGAACACCCTGTATAAACAAAAATATTTTCCTGAAATGCGCCCTAGGATACAGGTAAAGTCTGCAAAATATGAAAATCCTAACTTAATTAATAAGTGAGCTAGAGAAGACGGGAGGTGAGGCGCAGGACCCTGTAAATGTAGTAATAAAAAAAAAATTCCCATGGGCGGACACCTCTATCAGGAGGTTTCACTGTATATTTTTTTTCATAAAAATAATTTCCTGACACCTTCCATTATCTGTAGAGTCCGAGTTAAAAAAGTTTTTGACACTTGTCAATATTTGACAGCGTTTTTAATTTTTTCAAATAGTTTTCGTGTTGAATATTTCTAATCGCCATGAGCTATTCAGTTTTTTCGGATTTGTTGCAAAATTAAATTGAACCTGCATTAGAAGCTGTCGCTGGTGAAAATCAGGATGTCTGGATTCAGATGGACGGCTGTCCAGCCCATAATTCCATCGTAATAAGGCACTATCTTATTCTTGACACTTTCCAAGGAAATGTGATTGGACCAAACCATGTGATAAGCTGGCCGGCCAGATCTCCTGATATTTCCCCAAACGACTTTTTTCTATGAGGACGCAAAATTTATAAAGATGTTTGGCACAAAATCTGGAACAACTAAAAAACTCAATTTCTGCAGTTTGTGATAGAATTTCGCCATACCAACTGGCCAATATAAGGAGGAAGTTTTAAAATCCTTTTGGATATTGTTTGGCGGCTAACGGAGGGGTTTTTGAGCATCTTCTTAAACATTAATTAAAATAATATATACCAAAGCAAATATTAGTTATTTTGTTTAAATATTGTAGGTATCAAATTTACCATCAGTGTTTTGTTTTTGTGTATTTGTAAATTAAAAACATTATTTACCGTCTGTTGATATTTTATTTTATTAGAAGTGTAATACAGTTGAATAGGTGATTTTATTAAAAACCTGTCCCTATAACCTTAACATTAACATTAAATTACTTTGACAAATTTTTAATTATGTATTTGCTGGTGTACACTGATAGAAATCTGTCAGGTCCGAATTTCATAGTTCATCATTTAAAAAATATATTTTCTTAAATAACTCTCAAATTACTAGGAAAATTCACCTTAAATTGGACAAGGACATTTCTCTTATTATATTCTATAAGAGTAAATTTCCCCATTCACGCCGGAAACCCGACCGGATGAGATCGGACATCTCGTGGAGTGCGGAAGAAGATACATACTCCCCAATCGGTAGGTCATGCAATGGCAAGAAACCAAAGGTTGATAGCCCTAGAGGGGTGTCGCATGACCGAGGATCGTGGTTCGGAACCCACGTTAAGCTGTTGGTCTCCTCGGGAATGGCCCTGGCAGCGAACGAAGAGGAAAAAAGCCTAATTCGAAAGAATGGCAAGAAATGACAAGACAAAAACCTTGCATTCTCTAGAACTGAATCTTGTCAATGTGTATTGACGGATTTTTAAGAACTTTTTAAATTTGGACTCTACAGATATTGGAGATTGTGAAAAAAATTATTTTTATTTAAAAAAAAGGTTCCCAATAATTTTTACAATGATGATTGCTTGCTTAGTTTTTTTGTAATTCGGTTAAAAAAAACGCAATTTGACATGGAGAGTTTAAGTGCGTTCGAATCCATTTAAATGTTTATTACCATGATAATTTTAATACTGCGCTAGATAATAAAAAAATGTTGGTGTTTTCATACACCGTATACTGCGCTAGATAATAAAAAGATGTTGGTGTTTTCATACATCGTATACTGCGCTAGATAATAAAAAAATGTTGGTGTTTTCATACATCGTATCTATACTGCGCTAGATAATAAAAAAATGTTGGTGTTTTCATACACCGTATACTGCGCTAGATAATAAAAAGATGTTGGTGTTTTCATACATCGTATACTGCGCTAGATAATAAAAAAATGTTGGTGTTTTCATACATCGTATCTATACTGCGCTAGATAATAAAAAGATGTTGGTGTTTTCATACATCGTATACTGCGCTAGATAATAAAAAAATGTTGGTGTTTTCATACATCGTATCTATACTGCGCTAGATAATAAAAAAATGTTGGTGTTTTCATACACCGTATACTGCTCTAGATAATAAAAAAATTAAGGTTTCATACCCGTATACTGCTCTAGATAATAAAAAAATTTTGGTGGTTTCATACACCGTATACTGTGCTAGATAATAAAAAAAATTTTGGTTTTTTCATACACCGTATACTGCTCTAGATAATAAAAAAATGTTGGTGATTTCATACACCGTATACTGTGCTAGATAATAAAAAAAATTTTGGTTTTTTCATACACCGTATACTGCGCTAGATAATAAAAAAATGTATCCTTACCTAGAACCAAAATCAAATTTTAGGGAAAAAGCCCCATTTGCTATGTAATAATTTCGTCCGATTTACTTGCGCTACCCGAAATGGCACTGAGAGTACACATTTTAAAAAAATCTTGCACATTACAAAAAATATAAGTATGTCTAATATCGATGGCAACGTTGTAAGGCTTTATCTATACGTTAAAGCCAAGTAATAATAAATTTTTATAAGGACATTTTACACGCTAAGAAATTAAAATAATGCGCGGTCAAGCTACAAACAGCCGGTTAATAACCATCACAATGCAGATGCCTGTGGCCAAAAGAGAACACGCGATTTAGTTGAAATTTGGAAAATTATAGGTTCATAATGCTTGAGACATATTGATGATGGCAACCCCCCAATATAATACGTTTATACCTACCTAACCGAGCCGAAGCCCTCTCAATATTCAAGCTATTTTACATAGTTTTGCCTTCAATCTATTGTTTACTTGATCATTATTTCCGTTTACCTATCAATAACCTTATGCCAGATTTTTATCCGTTTTTTATACCATCCCATAATATGCGGTAAAAAATGAAGAATCAACTTTGCAGGAATGCCATTTATTTTTTCTTTATCCCTTTACCTTTTCATTACTGCCTCATTTCTTACGCTCCCTCAGAAAGGGCATATCAGCAGTGGCGCAACCACAAAATATGTTCATGGGGATGGGGGGGTTCGGTGGGCGTAACTAGGACATTTTTTTGGAAAGAGGGCCACTTGTCATTTTTTGCCATTCTTTCGAATTAGGCTTCGTTCGCTGCCAGGGCCATTCCCGAGGAGATCTACAGCTTAACGTAGGTTCCGAATCACCATCCTTACTCATGCGACACTTCCCTCCCATCCCCCAAGGGCTAACCCTCGGTTTTTTGCGCAGTTTTTTTTCACAATAAAAGATACTTAAAATATCTATCATACGAGCCTAATAAATATAGGGTGATTCATTTGAAAAAACAAAGTTATGGTATTTTAAAATTTTCTATATTCGGATGTCAACAGAAAACACCCTGTACAAAATTTTTAGTACTTAAAAATTTGGGACAGTTTTTTTATCCTCAAAGTTAAGAGTTTACAAGAAATTTTCGATTTCCGATTTTCTAATTGAGAAATATAGGTCATTTTGTACTATCATGTTTTTTCCAAAATTTTAAGAATTTTGCATTTTGTATGGCAACGTTGCAAAAAATTAAAAAACTAAATATGGCGTCAAATGGATAATTTTTCGGGGAAACAAAAAATGCTAAAATATATAGGGTGTTCCATTTAAAAAAAATTATTTTTTTATTGTCCCACTTTTCTGGAGCACCCTGTATATTTAAAAATAATTTTAGAACATATATTTTTTTTTTACCGCACAACTTTTAAAAAACTTTTTTTTGATATCTTTAATAGTAGAGACGGTATATTACTTTGTCAGACAAATGGGCCACCCTGCATGATTCTAACCAGCGTTTTTCGGGCTCGGTTTTTCACGATTAAAAATAAAGTAGTCTTTCAATCCAAAATTTATGACTCTAACCAGGCTTTTTCGGGCTCGGTTTTTCAAGTATACGCTCACCAAGCCAAAATTGTTGATTTTTTTCATGTATTTTTGGATCGTAGATTAGGAATCTGAGAGCCATTTTTATTGCAAATACTTAGGTTTTGAAATAGTCTTTCTTAAAATGCCGTTTTGTATAAAGGTTTTTTGGATTTATAATGAAGCATTCTCGTTTCTTGTACTACTATTTTTTTATTGTAAATTATTGCACATTTTCAATAAAAAAATAGAAAAAAGCTGTTTTTCTTTTATTTTAATTAAAATTTTAAGAACAAACAGTAGTCGATGGGTCATCATAAACAAATACTGCATTTCCACTACATCATGCATACTATACGCGCATCTGGCGATGGCAATAAAATGTCTTTTTATATACAAAATATTGTATAAACGTATTTCATGAGAATTAAGGGGCGCGGCGTCAGTGGAGATTTTGAAAATAATATCGGGGCATCGTTTTTAATTTTAATGGAAAATAAGAATGTAACATGAATAGCCGTCATATTTCTATTTTTACGTTCTGCATGGCGGATGATATAAGTTAAACCTATATAATTGAAACTTTAAAAATAATATGTCTATTTTTATTTTATTTTTCTTATTTTATCCCTTGGTACAATTTTTGTATTAGATTTTCAATTAGGCAAGCTAGGAAACGATGCCGCGTTTCACGCTAGTATGGAACGCTGTTAAAAATAAATAAAGGAAGGTTGTCATTTGTTTTTGTTGTAAAAATATTTTATAGCATTTGGTTATTGGGCATTGGGCATATTGGTTGAATCAAAATAGCTCTCAAAAAGGGGAAACGAAACAGACACGTATGCAATATAAAAATACTATAAAATATTATTATTTTTTCTCGTTTTTCTTTGTTTGCGACACAATTATTTTGTGCTGTGTTGGTTTTACTTTTGTTAAATAAATAGTGAAATTTAAATTAAGAGTCCAAGCGTGGGACGAAAAATTAGTGTCTGTTTAAAGGTTGGAGACAATGACGTTTCTTGATCGGCAGTAGAGTTTTGGACTTGCATTGTCTTTATTTGTGTAGAATCACTACGTTTCAACTGGTAAGCATCTCCCGTCGTTTTATAAATGTTGGCGATTATGGGCGAGAGCGATGAGCCCATTGGTAGTCCGTCCTCTTGGCTAAAGAATCTTTCTTTTTCCTAAAAATAAGAATTGTTAAGGCAGCATTCCAATAGTTCCATGATGGCATTTGTACGTAGCGGTGTTCTTTCTTGTAGGGTCAGGTCTTCCTCAAGTCTGCTCCTGATGGCCTTAAGTGCGTCTTTTATGGGGACGTTTCGTGTAAAGACTTTCGACGTCAAAGCTGACCAGTTGGTCTCCTGGTTGTACTTCCTTTTCTCCTATTATTTGTGCAAAGTGTTGCGAGTTCTTTACAAAAGACGTGCTGTTTCCTTGGAGTGGTTGGAGTAGGGGAAGTAAAAATTTACCTAGTTCATATGTAGGGGAGTTACGGGAGCTTGTAATTGGTCTTAGAGGCATGTTATCTTTATGTATTTTTGGCAGGCCATAGAGGTGTGGTGGTTTACTGTGGTGTGGTGTCAGGCGTCTCCGCGTCTTTTCTGGTATGTACCACTCAAATTTCTTAAGTGTTCGGTAGACTCTTCCCTCGATTGTGACGGTCGGATCTTTGGAAATAAGGGTGTAGTTTCCTTTTTGCACAACTTCCTCGATTTTTTGGTCGTATGTCTGAACATCCTTGATGACAGTTGCGTTTTCTTTGTCGGCTGGTAGAATCTTGATATTAGGATCCTTACGAAGTTTTACGAGAGCGATTGTTTCTTCCTTACCGATATTTTTCACCTGAAGACGACTGGAGATGCTTACCAGTTGAAGCGTAGTAATTCGAAACAAATAAAGACAATGCAAGTCCAAAACTCCGTTCACGAAAAATTAGGTTGCAATTAGACTTTTAGACCAGAGTTTCAAGGTTCGAGGAGGGGGGGGGGGGCTGCAGCCCCACCCCTGGCTGTATATCAGGAATTTATTAAAGACATAACTGTCAAATTGACTAACTAGTTAAGTACCTTAAATATGGCATCCATATTTACAATTATATAAACCCTGACAGCTGTGCCATTTTTCTAAAAAAAGGAACAAAATTACTGATCGATCGTTTAAAAATTATGCTACAAATCTTTAAAAAATTTGAAGAACAATAATTATAGGTCACAAAACAGCGATTCGAGCATTATTTGACAGGCAATAAACGTTGTAATAATATTCTTGCGAGCGCCACATTTGACATCAGGGTTGAATTATGGTCGTTTCTAGACATCCTAATGAGAACCTATTGGCGGTCTTCTCTTCGCTGCCTTTTGTTTAGTGCCCTGGCTAACCCGTTTCGAGCACATGGTCTGTTCGAAACACCTTTACCATTTTTTAAATTACTCATTGGTAAAATAGCTTTTAATTAACTCTTTAGTATGTCACACTTTATCCACAACCAAACAATTGATCTTTTAAATATTACAACTAACCTGTGAGTATTATTAACTGTACATAGAAAAATTACCCTATCAATATTAATACTCAACGTAGTATAAGTGCTACTATTGCAAATTAGGTAACTAAGCAACATCTTACAGTGGCGTGCAAAGCTATTTAAAACAGGGTATAGGCAAAAATTTCATTTTTAGACGATAACTAATAATTTTCAATATAGTTCACATCGCCACTACACTTAAATTACGTGTACGTGGTTATTTCCACTTCTCCAATTTTGTTTCCGACAATCGATGGCGACGCGCGACGTTTATATCAAAAGCAAACAAAATACTAATATAATTATGAATAAATTTAATCCACATTCAGATTTTTAATCTATCCTCCATTTGATTGAACCCATAAGGTAAATAAGAAGTGAATTATAATTTAAGATACTGATTAGCAAAAATTACCTTAAACCATCATAAAAGTACTTCTGATTTTACGTTTTTCATTAACTAATTCCTACCTTACCTAATTATTAAACTATACATGGTGTCTTTTAACTTATGGGTCGTAGAGTAACTGGAGATACTAGACATCAAACTAAGCCGATTATGTCATATAAGTTTTTTCGGATTGTCACTTTTGTTTTTTTTTTTTGTTAATTTAATTATTTACTATGTTTTTTATGCTTTGGGATGTTTAAGGGGAAATATCTCGAAAACCGTTAAAGACATCAAGATAAATCAAGTACACATTTTTGACTCAGAAAATGCTCTTTTTAAGAAACTATAATTGAAAACCACCTAATATTACAGGTAAGAAAACAAATCATAGATTTATGAAGCCCAGTGTATGCAACTAGCGCCCTCTAGTTTGAAACATAAAAATTTCTACAAATTCTTATTTCTTGCTCATAAAAACATAATATAGCCAACTTTCAATTCGATTCATTAATCCGTTTTAAAATTGTGGCATATTTTCGAGAATAAACTTTTACTTTCAACACCCTGTATCTCTAGAA
Organism: Polydrusus cervinus; assembly: GCA_935413205.1. Classification (NCBI taxonomy): domain Eukaryota; kingdom Metazoa; phylum Arthropoda; class Insecta; order Coleoptera; family Curculionidae; genus Polydrusus; species Polydrusus cervinus. The sequence continues at coordinate 6,620,519 of OW284520.1, forward strand.
CGAGTAACAATCCGAAAAAACTTATATGACATAATCGGCTTAGTTTAATGTCTAGTATCTCCAGTTACTCTACGGCCCATAAGTTACGGGACACCCTATATATATAAGGGCATGTTTCGTGTTTTATGTCAAGAACGCGTAGTATTTTTGGAAACTACGACAAATCTTGAAGATTGGCACCAATGCACTTAATAAACGCGGGCGGACGGAGGTTTAGGTTTCGAGTCTCGTGTAGTTGTGGCATCTCTTTCTACCTTACCGCCTCTCTCGCTTGCTTTCACTTGTATAAAAGCAGTGCTTTTATTTTTTCATAAGAAGCTAATATAAAGCAAGATCTCTGCTTTTAGGACGGCCTGATCCGGCGATCCAATTTACGATTAATCAGCAACGAATGTGTTTGTGGAAATGATCCTAAATGATAATATACGATTAACTTATTGGTCCTCTACATACAGAAATATTGCCGGAAAATTTAAATATAAAATACTAATTTTGGTTGGCGTTTGTTTCATTGTTCCCAGGATGCTTTTATGCCTATATTGTATGCAGGCCACTGATATCTTTAGCTAAACCCACTGTTTTATTATTAATACTGTAAAAAATAAATAGGTATAATGTTGGATAACAAATAGCGGAAAACGTATTTTTGGCTAGTACATATTCTTATTAGTTTAAAATATACAATATCCATAAAGAAATATTACTTATTCATGGAAATATAGCTGATATATAGTGAAAAAAAAAAGATTCCTAATTGTATAGCGTAAAAAATACAGTAAACATTGTGAAATTTTACCATAATTTTTTAGTGTATACTCTCATAGTCAAGCAGCTCTTAGATCGCTTATATACAACAAGGTAACCTCAAGACTGGTATGGGAATGTCAAGAAGAATTGGAAGCCCTGGCAAAAGTAAACAAAGTAACACAGCGGTGGGTACCAAGACATAAAGGTGTTGCAGGAAACGAAAAAGCTGATGAACGTGCAAGGAAAGGCTAAGAAAATACACTCATAGGTCCAGAACCGGCACTCGGAGTTCCAATGTGCATACTACGAAATGCCATAAAGCGATGGTTCAGGAGCGAACAGAAAACCTATTGGAACAACAGACAGGAATTACACAACAGCAAACGCTTCATTGTGAGTCCAGACCAGAGACTAATGAAACAGCTACTTCAAATGAATAATTATCAACTAAGACAACTTTTAGAGGAATCAAAACAAATAAAGATTTTCCTTTCATTTCGTCAAATCCGTCCAGATATTATAGGAATTCTGACAGGACACACGGCTATAAAGAATCATCTGCACAGAATGCAACTGTACAATGGAGACTTTAGCTGCAGATTATGCGGACAAGTCAGGCAAACAGTACAACACATAGTTTTCCATTGCAAGTCACTAGATTGGAAGGGACAACAAATACTTGGGCAACTAAAACTGGAACCAGTGGACATCCTGACCCTCTCACCAGTTAACCTACACAAACTAGTGCAAGGAACTGGGCTCACTGAGTGGGTGTGAAAATCAAACCGGGTGAGCACAATTAGTAGGCCAAGCCAGGTCTAAGTGCATCCGGTATATAAATAGGCCCTCGACAAAAAAATCTTAAGCTCACCAGTAAGATTTTATGGCATTCTCTTGCTAGCAACCCTCTCAGGACGTGCTGAGTAGCGGTAATAGTTTAAGGAGTATCAAAACCTTAACGCAGTTTCTTTAAAATACTCCCACGACAATACTGCTAGCAATAATCTAAGGTAATACTTTCTAGCAACACTAATGCAGATCCTATGCCATCAATACTTAGCGAAGCCAGGCATGACTCAATAGTATTACTACTTACAACATATTAACGTCAATAAATTGACAAAATTATATTGTATTAGAATGATAATTCTAAGGTAGGTACTTCAAAATATTGTGAAAAGGTTGTCAGGATATTACAGTACACTTGTCGTAGATTCTTTTACATACATGCACGTGAACTATGAGTATATAGATGTGTTTCGCTGGCGTAGCATATACCTACACACCGTTTGAAACTTGGCACGCTAATTACACTTATCTGCAGATGGCATCTGTGCATGCGAAAGCCCGTAACTTCTATCTGATCACGCTATTCCTATTTGTAGACTGAAATAAATTTCAATCGTAGCTACGTATTTTATAGTGAAATTAAACATACCTATGTGCCACATAATTATATAATACGTTCAGAAACAAATCGCATACACGCACTTATCCTTTGATTTTGGAATTTGGTTTAGTTCACTTTAAAAGCAAGGTTTTAAATTGTACTAAAAATTTCGAACCAGTTGTTCCGTAAAATGGGATGCCTCTTCTACTTGAATTATCTGCTCTAAGTAACAAGTACAATGCTTTAAAAATTTTAAATATGATGTCTATATCTTACGGGGAAGCAAAGTGAGCATGACGCCGTAGGCGGAGTGCTTAAGCTTATACTTAAATTGTCTGCTCTAAGAGTAGTTTGAATATTTGCTTTAAAAATATTGCTAGGAAATAGTAGTTTGTATAACAAGAGCGGATATGATGTCTATATCTCACGGGGAAGCAAAGTGAGCATGACGCCGTAGGCGGAGTGCTTAAGCTTATACTTGAATTGTCTGCTCTAAGAGTAATTTGAATACTTTTTAAGGATCCAGAAAAAAAGAAGTTATTGGTTACTAACAAGTACTCTGCTTTATGTTGCTGGGAAACAGTAGTTTGTAAAACAAGAGTGGATATGATGTCTATATCTTACCGGGAAGCGAGCATGACGCCGTAGGCGGAGTGCGATACGGACAATCCACTCAAGTTGAACAGTATATTTTTTTTATGACCAAACTTACGAACCTTATATTAACAAAGTTTGCAGGCTGCCGGGCTTGAACTCACGACCATTGGATCCAAAGTTTGCCGTTTTGACCAAATGATCATGTTAGAAGTTTTGGTAAAATCAACTCAATAATAATGCAACAAGCAACTAATTTTCTATGCGCATTTAGCAATATTGATAAAACTATTATGGATATGCACTAATAAATATCAAATTTTACCGTACAGTTAACTGGAATAGCCTACTTTTTTTGTCACTTAACTGTAAAGGAAACAGCAAAAATCCAGGCTGATAGAAGAGTTTTGGACTTGCATTGTCTTTATTTGTTTTATATCACAACGTTTCAACTGGTAATTATCTCCAGCCGTCTTCAGGTGAATACTAAATAAGTAAAGTAACTACAGCTCTATTTATACTAGCTAGATGCACTGAAGCATGACTGAGATGGGTGCAGTCATGCGTTTAGTTCGTGTGCGGTATTTTAAGTTTACATCAACCTAACAAAGGTTTCCAGATATTTCTTATATCTAATGATGGCTTACTAAAACAATCTGGGTTCAGGTATATGGTAGCAGCTTCCTTGAACTTCCTCTTCCTCCAATGTGGTTCTTTATGCAGGATTTGAGCTTCTTTCCACTTGATGTGATGACCGTGTGTCCAGGCATGGTCAGCTGCACCTGATTTTTCGGTTTCTCCTTTAAGCGTGTTGTTTCTATGTTCCTTGGCCCTAGTTTCAAGTGGCCTTAGAGTCTCACCAATGTAAGATCGACCACAGGTGCAGGGGATCTGGTAGACACAGTTCTTCCTGTCTTTTTGACTTGTTGGTTTCGTCTTCGTCAGGTGGCTTCTTAAAGTGTCTTTCGAGCTGAATACCGTATTGATGTTGTATCGTTGTCCTAGTCTTCTAATTCTCTCAGATACTCCTTTGACATACGGAATGTTGAGTGTTGATTGAAACTCTTGCTTCTTTTGTGTATTTGGCCGATTCTTGCAATTTTCCAATAGTTTATCAACTAAATGCCTAGGGTAGCCATTTTTGTTGAGGTCGGTCTTGATGTAGTTAGTTTCTTCTTTGAGGGCTTCATTTGAATTACAGATGGTAATTGCTCTATCCACCAGCATTCTTACTATGCCATGTTTTGTGCTGTTTAAGAGATTTGAAATATAATTCAGATATTGACCTGTATGCGTAGGTGTCCTGTACACCGAAGTATGGATGGTGTTGCCACTTTTCTTTACGTTCACATCTAGGAAAGGTAATTGATAGTTTTCTTCTCTCTCTATGGTAAATTTGATTGTCGGGTCAGGCTATTAATGTGATGTAAGAATTCCCTGAGTTCGTCATCGTTTCCATTCCAAATAATGAAGGTGTCGTCCACATATCTCAGCCACGTTTTTGGTTTCTTTTTTGCTTGTTTTATTGCTTTAGATTTAAACCATTCCATGTAAATGTTGGCGATTATTGGTGAGAGAGAAGAGCCCATCGGTAGTCCGTCCACTTGGCTGAAAAACCTATCTTTTTCCTGGAAGTAAGAATCATTCTAATAATTCCATGGTGGCCTTGATAGGTAGCGGTGTTCGTTCCTGTAGTGTCTGGTCTTCCTCAAGTCTGCTTTTGATAATCTTTAGTGCAAATATCCATATGGGAGTAGAAAATTATGTTTTAAATAAGTATAACATTACTGCCGTATTGAAATATAAAAGTGAATATGTATAAAACGGAAAATATGCAAGGTTGATTTGAAAATCACTGACGATACTTCTTACTTGGGTGAATGATTTAATTGTGCCCCGGGATCTCAACTCAAGAGTTAACCGAAAATGTAAATGAGAACTGGGGATAGCCACTAAATAAACCTCCGCTCTGACCACAAGATGAATCGTTTTTGAATAATGTACAGTCATTGCTATACTTTCAAGTATTGGATCTCCTCGCGAATGGATAAGGGTTGCAAATGTTACGACAAATTCATTCCCCCTTTTATGGTCTCGGTCTTTTTATTTATTTGCATTTGAATACGGTCTTTGCATTAGCATTTTCCGTAAATTTTCCGGTTAAACATATTGCAAGACAACGTTTTAGTTAAATTGAACACTTTCCGTTCGTCGCAATACAAAGTGATTGTATTAACAGAGATTTGACGGTACATTCTAAAAAGTTTTACAGTATTTCAATAAAGTAAGTCTCTACTTCTGAAAATATTGTTTATATAAAAGTAAAAAATGCAGCATTATTTTCATCTCTTCAAAACAGCGAGTATTAATTCTTTAGCGGGTTTTTACCGGCCACCAAAATCCAGTTAATAGTATGTAGTTTATACAACAAGAGTGGATATGATGTGCATACCACCCGAAGAAGTAAATAAAGCGTGATGCCGTAGGCGGAGTGCTTAAACTTCCGAGCACAATATGGACAATCCACTCGAATTGTAAAGTATATTTTTTCTACGACTCGATTTCCAAACTTCATACTAAAAAATAAAAAAGCATATTTAAATTAGGCAAATTGTCATTTTAGTTTCAAACAATTAAAGAAAATTTAATTTCGTTGGCAAATTCATGGACCAAATTTTAACATAATTTGTAGGTTTGGTGGGTCATTTCTTATATTTACAAAAAATCACTTTGAATATATTTATCTTTCTCACATACGGCCTTTTGCAGAATAACAGACAAAGAGCTATATACAGAGTGATTCCTAAGTTAATACTTCTTTTTTAGCTGTGAATAGAAGGCATTAAAATATACAACTTTTTCAAAAAACGTAAAAATAGCCGAGTTACAGAAGTAAAAAAACTAAGTGCGGGCCTGGTAATCAAAACGTAGCCCTTTACTTTATATTGTTTTTCTCCGTTTTTTGTATGTGAGTCATGCATTTTACGGATCGGTCGTCAGTTATTTATTTTGGCAATAACTTTCATTTTGTAGGTAAAAGAATACCTTGATGTTGTTAATTCAAGAACTTCAACATTTGATTTTTTACTTGTTGTTTGTTAATAATGTGTAATTACAAAGTTTGTTTATTTTTTCTTATACAAGAATATGTGTTTAAATATACACTTTTATGTAGTTAGAAGCATCCCTCAACGATGCTTTATATTTTATGTGACTTGCTACAATTTGTAATTTACAAAAGTGTAGTCAAATAAAAATATGTCTATGTCTATAGTAAACTTTATGCATTAAATGTTGTAGTAATTGTCTAGAAATGACTGAAATAAGAAACTTTAGTTCGGTCAGAAAATAACAATAGTTCGTTGGAATTATATTTTGGTATAATTTCTGTTATTATACCTTCAATTTTTACACCATTTCGTCTTTAGAAAAAAAATTGTGTATGCAGACTCTGGGATAAGTGCTTTGATTTAAATTAAAAAACAAATTTCATCAGACTTTTGAAGTACTTATATTCTTAACCTCACTTCTGTCAAGTGTCAGAAAACGATTCGTAATATTTACAACATGTAAATTTAGTTTCTTTGTAATTGACCACTGTGATTGGTCAGTTTCATATCCTAAGTAGGATGGAACGCGAATTTCTTTGAAACACACACAATCAATTTGGTAAAAAAACTGTTTCATATTCAGCGACAAATATCATTCACCCGAACGCGCTAAAATTTCTCCTGGTAAATTACGGGTTTTCTGAAGTGAATTACCAAAACACTAAACAAATTATTGAATTTTTTTTTACCAATTAAAAGGTGGTGTCTATGAGGGGGTAAAAAAGTTATTTTCATGCAGAAAAAAAAATCTAGGAAAAAGATATAAACAAAACAAAATATAGGGTAAAGGTGGGGAATGCCGGCCCCCCAAGCAATTTAATTAACTTTATACTTATTATTTATAATAGAAATTCAGAAATTGGAGCAAAATAAGTCTATAGACTATTGAGTGAAATGTATATTACAAAAGTAAAAAAAAGCGAATACATAAAAAAGTTATATAATATAATAAAAACTCCTGCAGTGGCCTGAATTACCAGCCATGGAAAGGTAATGGCGGCCATGACTACAAACAAAAATCACACACAAAATATCCACGTTCGGTGTCGGCACTTGCCTCATAAGCCCTTTGACCACACGCATCGTTTAATTTCAGTAGGTGAGATTCCGTAAAAAAGTTTGGAAAGCCTAATAACTTGAGTTGCCAAAACTTCTACATCATTTTTGGTAAATACCGCATGACGTCCCATCAAAGGTCCCGATGTATTGCTACCATCTTTTAATCTATCTTGCAAATGTTCTCGAAACCTCCCTCGTTTTTCTCCCATTTTTTAATGGCATCTATTGCTGCTTTCAATTGTTCAGATGACCACGCTGCTTTTGTTGTTTTTCTTGTGTATATACTAGGCATCTGTAATAAAACAGGTGTCTATTATTATAAGCAGATAGATCAAATGCGCATTAAACAGCATAATTTTAAAAATAAAAAGGAAAAAAATAATATTATGGGCGGGTAATGGCGGCCGGCCGGCATATCCCGCACAGCAGAGGCCGGCATTACCCGAAACTAACCTATAAAAGTTTGACCCTGTATTCACTCTCATCGGCTTTTATTACTTCAATATATTTTATTTACATAATAGACATGATATTGTCACAAGATAATTTCATAAGCCTTTAGCAAATAGTTAAAATTATTTGTTCTACATACCTTTAAAAATGTCTTCCCCTTAGAACAAAAACCGCCAAAAGTCGTTTAGTCACGCAACAAGGCACTCACAAGACGTTTAGAGTCGGTAAACTTGAATTACACATACAAAATTGCTTCACCAGGTGGCGCAGCCGGTATGAGCAGCTAAGGCTAAGTTTACAATGGAAAAATCTAGTGGCCGGTATTACCTTCATGGCGGGCATTCCCCATCTTTACCCTAAAACACAAAAACTTACCTTAGATTACACTAAAAATCACTTTACTTAAAAAATATATTTCAACTCTGAATCTTTACTGCTCACACGCTGCTAAGGCCAGATACCGTCTTTTCTGACCGCGTGGATTAAAATAAGGCACCAAATTCAAACGCGTTTCGAACTTATTGTGACTAGCCGAATGTTCCCTATGGCCGAATGTGAACCACTTTCCCCTAGAGTCCATATTTAAAAAGTTTTTAAAAATCCATTAATAAACATGGACAGGATTCGTTTGAAGAGAACCCAAGTTTTTAATATACAGGGTGATTCCTAAGTTGATACTTCTTTTTTAGCTGTGTATAGAAGGCATTAAAATAAACAACTTTTTCAAATATCTTTTTTGAAAAAACTCAAAAATAGGCGAGATAGAGAAGTAAAAAATCTAAGTGCGGGCCTGGTCATAAAAACATAGCCCGCTATAGTTTCTGTTGTTTTTCTTATCTCTTATTAGTTTTAGTCATACGGGTAGTGTTGAGCAATACGCTGCGGTGTGTTTTTCTGAAGCAAGTTAATTTTAAATTGTGTGATACGTGAAAATGGTAAAATTTGAAAACACTAAACTAATAGATATGGTGCTAATTTACTGTGAGTGACATAAAAGTGCGGATGTTTCTTCGAGATTATACTCAGAACGTTTTCCCTTGCTGGCTCATCCTACACCGAGAAGTTTTCTTAATAATATTCAACGGCCAAGTTAGGCAGAGCCGTATTTTGAACGGCAGTAGAGTTTTGGACTTGCATTGTCTTCAGCTTTGACGTCGAAAGTCTTTACACCAACGTCCCTATAAAAGACGCACTTAAGGTCATCAGGAGCAGACTTGAGGAAGACTTGACCCTACAAGAAAGAACACCGCTACCTACAAATGCCATCATGGAACTATTGGAATGCTGCCTTAACAATTCTTATTTTCAAGAAAAAGATAGATTCTTTAGCCAAGAGGACGGACTACCAATGGGCTCATCTCTCTCGCCCATAATCGCCAACATTTATATGGAATGGTTCGAATCCGAAGCAATAAAACAAGCAAAGAAGAAACCAAAAATATGGCTTAGATATGTGGATGACACCTTCATTATTTGGAACGGAAACGAGGACGAACTCAGAGAATTCTTACATCACATTAATAACTTTGCACCGACAATTAAATTCACCATGGAAAAAGAAGAGAACAACCAATTACCTTTTCTAGACGTCAATGTAGAGAAAAATGGCAACACCTTCCTAACCTCAGTGTACAGAAAACCTACACATACAGGGCAATATCTCAATTATACATCAAACCACTCAAACAACACAAAACATGGCATAGTAAGAAACCTTGTGGATAGAGCAATTACTCTCTGTAACTCAAACGAAGCTCTCAAAAGAGAAACTAACCACATCAAGACCGACCTCAACAAGAATGGCTATCCCATGAAACTGATTGACACAATATTGGAAAATCGCAAGAATCGGCCAAACACACGTAAAGCAGAGAAAGAGATACAACCAATACTCAATATTCCGTATGTCAAAGGAGTATCTGAGAAAATAAGAAGACTAGGAAAACGATACAACATCGAAACAGTATTCAGCTCTAGAGACACTTTAAGAAGCCACCTAACGAAGACGAGACCAGTAAGCCAGAAAGACAAGAAAAATTGTGTCTACCAGATCCCCTGCGAATGCGGCCAGTCTTACATTGGTGAGACACTAAGACCACTAGAAGTAAGGATTAAAGAACATCGGAATAATACCCGAAAAGGAGAGACCGAAAAATCAGGTGCAGCTGACCACGCCTGGACGCACGGCCATCATATCATGTGGACAAAAGCGGAAATCCTGCAAAAAGAACCGCACTGGAGGAAGAGGAAGTTTAAGGAAGCTGCTACCATACACCAAAATCCAGGTTGCTTTAGTAAGCCTTCATTAGACATGAGAAACGTCTGGAAACCCTTGTTAAGTAAATGTAATCTTAGAATAAGACCACCCAAGAGTTAAACGCATGATTCATCGAGCATGACGTCATCGAGCATGACTCATCAAGCATGACTCATCCAGTTATGCGTCATCACCTAGCAACACGCATGACTCCGCCCACTAGTCATGCGTCACAGCACCTGCCTAGTATAAATAGAGTTGTAGTTACCGTACTTATTCAGTATTCACCTGAAGACGACTGGAAATACTTACCAGTTGAAACGTAGTGATTCTAAACAAATAAAGACAATGCAAGTCCAAAACTCTACTGCCGTTCAAGAAACGTCATTGTCTCCAACCTTTAAACAGACACTAGAGCCGTATTTGATTTGTAGTTTAATAAATGAATGCGTATGAGTACCTTATTTTTGAGTTTTTTGAAAAAGGTATTTGAAAATGTTGTTTATTTTAATGCCTTCTATCAGCTAAATAAAAAAGTATCAACTTAGGAATCATCCTGTATATAAATATCATTTCGCATGGAGTTGGTAACTTTGGAGAATAATTTAGAAATACTACTTAAATATTTATCTTCTCACGTAGCACAATAATATACAAAAATTGCTTTCCCAATTAACCAATATTTCTTGAAATACATACAATAGCCTCAATCGTTTTTGATTAAAGATGGTGGACGCTTAATAATAAAAGTTATCACAATTTCAAACAAAATCAATGACACAAGAGATATTCGGAAGGAGTAAGTCTATACAGCCATAGATCATTTGAGCTACTGATGCGATTTACATAGACCATCTATCATGATATTTTGACGTATAAAAACTAGTGGATACATTAATGCCGCTTTGAAGTTTTATAAATGACATAAGAAATTTGAAGTCACCAAAAAGGAATTCCGATGGACCACAGTGCCGTATTTCAATCTATCACCTACATGCCCTTGGGGCGTGACAATTCAGCCTTTTGGCTTTAGATAGCAGGCACGTATATAAGGAGGAGGGGGTAATGAGTGGTAGTTCCCCCCTTACATTTCAAGAAATGAGCAAAAAGTCCAATTACGTGAAAAAACATATTTATTATTTAAATGACTCTCCTCGGCAACATAGACATTTATATTGTAAATGATAGTTCCTATACTCATGAGGCGATCTACTAAAGAATATACTATAATTTTTTTCTACGACAACCTATGAAAATGAGAAAAAAAAGTACGGTTAACTTGGCTCGAAAGCGCTGTATTCAACACTAGTGTTGAAATATCAAGGCACACTATTTAATTTAAACATATGGTGCCAATTTGACAGACAACCCCTATTTATTAAAAAGAACAAATTTTAGAAAGCAGTAATTGTAATGTGTTAATAAATGTTAATAATATAGGTAAAGGAAAAACTATTACCAGAAAAAATAAATCGCGCTGAAGAAAGTGTGATATATTAAACAACAAATCTTTATCGGTAGCGATAGCGTAGAGAATAGAGCTCTAGCTTACAGATCGAAAGGTCACAGGTTCAAATCCCATCAGGAGTATTTGACTTTTTTTTATAAAAGCATTAAATAATTTATAGAAATCTTTTGAGTTGAAAACTTCCTTGTTAGGTGGATTTTTTAAATTTATGTTTAATGCATCTTTCCTTGATTAGGCTTAAAATTTTTCATTCTGGTTAATCTAGAAGTCAATCCAGGATTAGTTCTTCCTATGATATATAAAATATGAAAAAATGAAAAAGTTAAACTACAAATAAAGGAAAAGCCTATTGACAAACTATGAAACCAGATATTAAGTGGAACATAATCCTAAGTATGCTTATTTTAACACTAGTGTTGATATATTTTTTTCAACACTAGTGTTGAAATATTTTTTTCACAAATCGAAAGTTTTTTTAATAATTCTTTGTGGTCATAGGAAAAATGGTGTACATTACTCGTGTGAAAGTGATTATTCTAAAACTCAGAGAATTTCCGCACTCGGCTGACGCCTCGTGCTAAATATCTCCTTGTTTGAAAAGTATCACTTTCATCACTAGTTATGTAATATACTATAAATATACAGGTATATGCTGAAAAGTGGAAGAACGATTTACACACAATAGCAATTTCTTCAATTTTTTCCGTACTTTTAGCAGCAAAGGTTTAAAATTGTTAGACCTTAAATAAGTGTGTAAATTGTCATTTTTCGACCAATTCAAACCTTCGAGACCATTTCCGGTTTAACCGAAAGTGAAGCCAACTTTTAAATTTTAAATAAAAACCCCTTATTTTTATTCTATGTTTAAATTCTATAGATAATTTTCTTTTCAATGACATATCACACTTTATCATTTGTTTTAAAAATGGACGCCTAGATCAATTTTCCTTTGTTTTCGAAAATGTCCATAGTTTTGATAAAACAAGGTAAACAGTAAAGAATAGGCCATGGAAACGTTAAAATGGCTTATTTTAACCAACTTAATAGTATAAAATTGAAAAAGTGTATCCGTTAGTTATTTACAACCTGTTTTCTAAGAAATCAAAGCGGAATTACTTCATTTTTTCAATGGCAACCCATATTTGTTTTAATATAATACTACACCGCACCGCAAAATTAACCGGATGAAAAAAAATTCGCTTCAATTAAATCTTAAATAACTTTTAAGTGTTTTGATTAAAATCGATAATTTTTTGACACGTTGATATCGCTTTTACGAACAGTGAAAATGGATATGTTCACATACAGCCAAAAAAATTGCATTTTACGTTTAATTTCTAAACACCCTGTGGAAAAATTGAAAAACTGATTAAGGTTTTTTTGTACGGCATTTTTAAGTCCCATCTTTTCTGAACAACTTGTTTTTTGATTCATACCGATATCTAAATTATTAAAGGAAAAACACAGGTTTACAGGAAATAATGCAATAATCCTTTATTAGCAACAAAAAATTTAAAAATTAACATGGGCAATAGTGGTAAGATTAAAATCGAGTATTTTCTCCACAAGCCTGAATAACAGCTCTCATCCTTTCAGGCATAGATTGAATTAAAATAGCAACTGCGTCTTGGAGTATCTGCTGCCACTCGTTTGTCAGTGCCTGTGCTAGCGCCTCCAAAGTTTGAAACTCGCCGTAGTTTTGCCTAACTCTCCTTCCCAGTGTATCCCACATGTGCTCAATAGGGTTCAGATCCGGACTTCTTGAGGGCCAGTCCAATACCTGAACGCCAACATCGTTCAAATACTGCCTCGTTATTCGTGCTCTGTGTAGTGGAGCATTATCTTGCATTAATTTAAAATGTTCCCCTATAAAATGCGAATATGGTATCACATGTTTTTCTAAGCACTATCTGATGTATTTATCAGCGTTAATACCCCCCTGAAGTGTAATGAGGTCTGTACGGGCTTCCAAAGATATGCTGCCCCATACCATCACTCCTCCGCCACCAAATTGCACTCTAGGAGAGAAACAACATTGAGAGTATCGTTCTCCAGGCCTCCTCCACACTATTTGATGTCCGTCAGGTGAATATCGCGTAAAACGAGACTCGTCTGTAAATAGAACGTTTTGCCAGTTGTTCATGTTCCAATCTGCATGAGCTCGAGCAAATTCAAGGCGCTGCCTTCGATGACCTGCGTCTAATAGAGGTCCTGTGGCAGGTACATGAGATGTTAGATTCTGTTGTCTTAACCTTCTAAGTACAGTGTCAGATGACACCAAGGTACCATGAACATGAACATCTGCCAATCTTACAGCTAAAACCGAAGCAGAGGCTGTTCGCTCTCGAAGAGCCTGAAGACGAAGAAATCGATCTTCAACTGCATTTGTGATTCTTGGTCTTCCCTGCCCGGGTCTTCTCGAGTACGAACCAGTTTCTCTAAATCTTTGGATCGCATCGGATATGGTACTGCGTGGATGGCCAAGCCTTTTTGCGATATGCAGAATCGGACGACCATCATCCTGTAAAGCGACGGCTTGTGCCACTTCTTCTGGTCTCATATTTAATTTAAATTAATACACTTTTATGTTATCGTTTACGGAACAGCTTCAAAACACAAAACAACCAACAACTTACTTTAAAAAAAACAACAACAATTTACTTAAGAAACGCTTGAAGTCCAGCAATTAATAAATCTGAACTTTTGTTGACAAAAATCTTCTTGACAAGCCATGGTACCATGGAAACGAGATTCAGAAAGACAAAAAAAGACAAAGCCAACTACAAATTTTATAATTTTTTGTTGCCAATAAAGAATTATTGCATTATTTCCTTGAAACCTGTGTTTTTCCTTTAATAATTTAGATATCGGTATGAATCAAAAAACAAGTTGTTCAGAAAAGATGGGACTTAAAAATGCTGTACAAAAAAACATCAATCAGTTCTTCAATTTTTCCACAGGGTGTTTAGAAATTAAGCGTAAAATGCAATTTTTTTGGCTACCCTGTATGTGAACATATCCATTTTCACTGTTCGTAAAAGCGATATCAGAACATGATAAAGACGACTGCATCTGCAACGTGTCAAAAAATTATCGAATTTAATCAAAACACTTAAAAGTTATTTAAGATTGAATTGGAGCGAATTTTTTTCCATCCGGTTAATTTTGCGATGCAGTGTATTGTTCATTTAATTTTTTTTCTAATGGTGCCGGTGTATCAAGTTAAAATTATTCATTGGGTTATAGTAGAAATTAAAAAGAAATATCATAAATGTAATTTCAAGGCTCGAATATACTATAAGAAGTTTAGTCAAGATCAGTCTAGTATGCCGTGGAAAATAAAAATATTATTTCTGCATTTATTAGACAAAAATGTCAAATGGGATTAAATAATAATTACGAAGATTAAAATGAATGAATTGTTTTCCATGGCATATTTTTTGACATAACTTTTCTGACTTATTCAGGTATAGAAATTACGTTTTATGATATTTTTATATAATTTCTACTATTAATTATTAATGAATAATTATTAACTTGTGATATACCGTTAGAAAGGAAATTAAATGAAGACGTTTATTGTTATAAAACAAAGATGGGTTGCTATTTGAAAAAAATCAATAAATTCTGTTTTGTACAACAGGTTGTAAATATAAAAGTCCGAACGGTTACATTTTTCTCAAGCACGTCAATTTTATATTATAAAAAAAACGTTTCCATGGCCTAGTCTTTACCACTTACCTAGTTTTATCAAAGTTATGGACATGTTAAGAAACAAAGGAAAATTGAACTAGGCGGTCATTTTTAAAACAAAAGATAAACAGTGATATGTCATTAAAAAGAGAATTTTCCATAGAATTTAAGCATCGAATAAAAATGGTGGTTTTCATTAAAAAATTTAAAGTTGACTTCACTTCCGGTTAAACCGGAAGTGGGGTTGAGGGTTTGAATTGGCCGAAAAATGGCAATTTAGACACTTATTAGCTGGTCAAATTTTGAAATTTATGGACATTTAAAACAAAACAAAGGAAAATTGAACTAGGCGGTCATTTCTAAAATAAATGATAAAGTGTGATATGTCATTGAAAATATCATTTTTCATAAAATAAAAAGCATCAAATAAAAATGAGGGTTTCCAGTTTAAATTTAAAAGTTGCATTCATTTCCGGTTAAACCGGGAATTGTATTTCAGTGTTTGAATTGGCGGCCGTGGCTCAGAGGTAGAGCTACTGCCATGCGACCGCGGCGACCCGGGTTCGATTCCCGGAGTGGGCATACGTACAATAAAAAAGTATGTCCGAAATTTAGTGTATTTAAAGAATGCAGGGAAGAGTGTAAAAGGTATCATCTCCCAACCCACCCCATTCACGCCGTGGGGTGCGGAAGAAGGTACACACTCCCCAATCGGTAGGTCATGCAATGGCAATAAACCAAGGGTTGATAGCCCTTGGGGGTGTCGCATGGCTGAGGATCGTGGTTCTGAACCCACGTTAAACTGTAGGTCCCCTCGGGAATGGCCCTGGCAGCGAACGAAGAGGAAAAAAGCCTAATTCGAAAGAAGGGCAGAACGGCAGTGTTTGAATTGTCCGAAAAATGGCAGTTTAGACACTTATTAACTTTTTGAAATTTTTACTTTTAAAATTACGGAAAATATTGAGCACTTTCTGGTGTCACCTGGTATAACACCCTGACGTCTTTAAATTGGTTAATAGATAAGTATCTTCTAAAAAGAATGTAGTTATTTTTTTAGTAAAAAAATGTCCCCCCCACTATTTTGAGGCTGTATATGCGCCTGTTAGAGTATGTAATATTTGAACGATATTTTTGTTCTGATATACAAATTTTACATCAATCTCCCCTATGAATTGTTGTTCAGTTTTAAAAATAAGATTTTTTCCAAGCCCCCTAAAAATAATTCTATTATTACCTACTTGTATATGTCATTGTGTATATTACATTTCATTCATCAAAATATATCATAATTTAGTTAATAAAAGAAACCAATCATTCTCGCAACGGTTTTAGGAATAATTGTTTTCAAAGAAGAGATAAAAAATAAGAACAGGATTTTTCAAAGTGCTTATAAAAAAAACGTTTTCTATATCGGAGTTGAGATACCTATATCATTATAAGAAATGACAAATAAATTTTATGAAAGAATCAATGTCTTGGGGCTATTTCTCAGTGTCAGTGGCATCATATTTCACATTAAAACGGTCGTTTTGTGGGTTTACCGGTATGAAAGGACCTAAATCCCATGCACCATTATTATGTCATAAATGCTGTTCCTTTAAGATGACAGACATTACCGTCTTTTAGTGCGTACATACGGAAAAACTTTTTAGTAGAGGAAAGTCTCCTAATATGGGGTAGTTTTTTTCAAAACACCATAATAAAAAAACTGAGGTAGTTTTAAGCATTATTTCCATATTTCATGTTTCGTTGGATATACTATCAAGCATTTAATAAGAAGAAACATGTTTAAAAAAAAAACAGATGAAAATATGCAGAATTAAAAAAAAAGTGCACTACCCCATATTAGAGCCATATGTTATCCTAATATGGGGTACACTATGTTCGCAATATGGGGTACCCAATTTAATATGTAAAATTTGAAAATAAGTAAAATTATTTTGTTTTTTTGAGAAATATGTATTTATGGAAATGAAAAAAGTATATCTATCTAACAAAACGTTTCGTCCCTTATTATAAACATAAAAAAATTCTCATATAGAAAGAACATAAAACAAATTATTTAGAAATGCAAAAGTCAAAAACATACCGATTTTTTTCACAACCAGCACATTGCCGAACAGCTAAAATTGTTGAAATCATTTGTTTCTTGTTCCAAACTTTTAATTTTTTAGGCATCTAAAAGAAAATACTTTGGTTTTACACGGAAAAGTACATAGTCTCCCAATATGGGGTACCCCAAATTAGAAATTAATAGGTACCCCATATTACGAGCAATTTAGATTTTTGGAAGGGGTATGTTTTTGAAAAAACTGCGATGTTCTCTTAAAAAACCAAAACCATTTCCATTAACTACGCCAAATTCTATATTGAATGATATTATTAAATTTTTAAAAACTTACCTTTAAGTTACCTTAAATATATAAAATGCAACAGTCACCAGAAACTTTTATTTCTACACAAAATTACCAAACCCTAAATCGTCGAAACGGAACAAGTGTTTGCTCCGAAACGGGAATGGGCGCTTTCTAGGAAGTCGGTGGTTGGTTAGTAATGTTCAGAATAGATGTCGGAACAAGTAGTTGCTTAAAATTGAACTACCCCATATTAGGCACTACCCCAATATTAGGCGACTTTCCTCTAAATAAATAGGCGGTATTTTTTTAAAGTTTGCGTATTTTTTTATGTTCCATTAACTTCCAACCATAGAGTACATCATTTTTTCTTTAAAGATATTCTACGTGCATCAACTTATATTTTTTTAATGAAACATTATACTATTTTTCACGAAAGCTTTTAATGCTTTGGCGTTTCTCTTGTTAAGCGCGTTGGCCAACATGTGATGTAAAAATTCCTTAATTCCGAAAATTACATGTACACGACAAAGATACACACTGAACACTCCAATCTGTTGCCCTTCAATTAGGTCAAAACCCGGCAAGAAATTATTGTTACAGACTCTAATATCTATATGTATGTGTATCTCTAAAAGCCGATAAAGCAAGGAAAGGCTCAGAAAATACATTCATTGGTCCAGAACCGGCACTCGGAGTACCAAGGTGCACAGTACGAGACGCCATAAAGCGATGGACCAGGAGTGAACACAAAATCCACTGGAGGAACAGACATGGATTACACCACAGCAAAAGCTTCATTGGGGATCCAGACCCAAGACTTACGAAACAGTTGCTTCAAATAAACAGGAACCAGCTGAGAACCATTACAGGAATTCTGACACTACACATGGCTGTCAAGAACTATCTGTACAGAATGCAACTGTACAATGGAAACCTTGACTGTAGATTATGTGGACAAGAGAGGGAAACTGTACAGCACATAGTTTGCCATTACGAGTCACTAGATCGGAAGAGGCAAGAAATACTCGGGCAACCAAACCTAGAACTAGAGGACATCTATACCGTCTCCCCAGTTGATCTACACAAACTAGTGCAAGGAACTGAGATCACGGAGTGGGTGTAAAAGCCAAAAAGTGTGAGCACAATGGGCCAAACGTGGCCTAAGTGCATTCGACGCACAGACGGTCCCCCAAAAAAAACTAACTTTCTAACGCTTCAGCCCTCGCATATCTCTTTGCGTACTTGGAGTTCTTTCAATTAAAAAGAGCCGCATCGCGCGCGGCACCGCATCCGTTTATTCCATTTTGGTTTTGATGGAAACATTTCCGAGAAAAAGAGGTTACAGATTCCTAATCTTCGCCCCAAAATGTTTCCTTCCTAAATAAATCATCGATTATATAAATAATAATAATAATAATAATAATAATAATAATAATAATAATGCCTTTTATTATGTACAAAAAAATAACTACAATAACAAATAAATATGGTGGCGGTATCCAACTAAAGCTGATCATACAACCACCGATATAGTGAGCGTATATTTAGATTTTGATGCTCGCGTAACAAAGAGTACTCGCCTGAAGACGACTAGAGAATACTAGAGATGCTTACCAGTTAAAACGTAGTGATTCAAAATAAATAAAGACAATGCAAGTCTAAAACTCTACTTCCATTCAAGAAACCTCATTGTCTCCAACTTTTAAACAAACAAAGAGTGTACTAGCACGTCATGATCATATTAAACATTTCTTTGGGGAAAATGGCACGTAAAACGGTTTTCATCCCTGGTATAGGGCATGATTTATAATGTGTAGAATTGATTGTAGAATGTAATAATATAAAAATACACAAGATGGTCCGCTCTCAACTACTCAACGTTTTAATATTTTTCAAAAACAGAGTTACACAGGCATTAGATCTACAATTTAATATTATTTAAGGGTATCCTAAATAGTCGCGGCATATTTAACATACCGTTTTTTAAATAGAAGACCCTGTATTTTCTAATTATCTATAAAATCTCACCTATATTTTATATAAAATGTCGTATGTCTAAATTTAATTGTTTTTGATATATTGACGTTTAAAACAGCATTTATAGACTTTGACAGGCATTGGAACGGCAGATCTTAAAGAAAAATGGGTTTCACCTCCTTATCTTAGTTTTTTATTCTCTAACTAAAAGTTACAACTAGGGCTGGGCGATTATCAAAAAAAATAATCGATTTTCGATTATATGAATGAATCGATTATTTTCGATTAATCGATTAATCGAAAATAATCGATTAATCGAAAATAATCGATTAATCGAAAATAATCGATTAATCGAAATAATCGATTAATCAAAATAATCAATTAATCGAAAATAATCGATTAATCGAAAATAATCGATTAATCGAAATAATCGATTAATCAAAATAATCAATTAATCGAAATAATCTACTAATCGAAATAATCGATTAATCAAAATAATCAATTAATCGAAATAATCTACTAATCGAAATAATCGATTAATCGTTTTTTTTTCGAATCGCCTTATTGAAAACAATCAGTTAATATAAAAAAATCAAATATTCGAAAATAGATATCAATTTTTTTATTATATACTTAAATAACATTGAAATAATATCTAAATCATAATTATTATTAATTTTGGCAAGGCAAACTTGAGGGTAATACGTAATAGAGGCCTCAAGTTATATCGTTGATTTTGTCGCAAAATATTTTTATTAATCTATTCGATTAATCTAAAAATTGTTATTATTCCGATTAATCGAAAAAGACATATTTTAATCGAAATTATATCGATGATCGAAAAATCGAAATAGTTGTTTCGATTTTTTGATTAATCGAAAACATTTCGATTTTTCTATTAATCGATTAATCGATTTTTCGATTAATCGATTAATAATATATCCTTAATCGATTAATCGATTATTACACGATTAATCGATTATTTTGCGCACCCCTAGTTACAACTTCATGTTTGACATGTTAAACCGTAAAACCGCTTTTTGGTTTAACATGTTAAACATGAAGTTGTAACTTTTAGTTAGAGAATAAAAAACTGAGATAGGGAGGTGAACACCATTTTTCTCTAAGCTGCGCTGTTCCAATGGTACAGCCTGTCAAAGTCTGAAAAGGCATATTTTAAACGTCAATATCTTAAAAACAATTGAATTTAGACATAATATGACATTTTATACAAAATATACATGACACTTGTAAGGGAATTTCTTTTTTTTCTTGTGTCACCCGGTATACGGGCAACGAAAAACCGATAAACTGGCTAGAGCCGGATAATCTCAAAAACTGAGGGGCCCTGAACCCGTCCTTGGCATATCAAAACAAGCAACCAAAGCAATATCAGACAGGTGGGCGCAACAACACCTATCCCGATGGAACAGGATACCTGGTCCAATCTAAGCGGGAACAATAAGGGAACCCCTTCAAAAAGCTATCAACTGGAATGTTGCTATTAATGCGCACACAGCTAGAACAAGTGGTTGGCCTACTAACAGACCACTTAAGAAAACACCTACGTCGAATAGGAATCTACTATGGTCCCATTGAATGCAGACTTTGCGGCGAAGAGGACGAAACCGCCTCACATAACATATATAACTGCGAAGCACTGACCCGAAGAAGATTCAACATCTTCGGAGGAATCGAATGTGGGGATAACCTCCCGCATGACAAACTTGGTAGGACCTTATAAAAGGAACAATGCTTTTCTATCAAGATAGGGGGCACAAAGAGCCACTAGGCTGCAGTGCAGGAAGCTTGGGCCGAACGCCAGACTCCGGCCTTAAACCAACCACCCGGTATAGGGTGCTCCATTTAATAAAAAGTATATTTGATATGCTCCAACTATTTGGGACAGCCTGTATAATTTAAAATAATTTTAAATTGTAGATCTAATGCTTCCTTATAATTATGTTTTTGAGAAATATTAAAGAACTGAGTAGTTGAGGGTGGGCCACCCTGTATAAAATGTTTCATAAAAGTTGAAGTTGTAGCATTTATATAATACACCCGCTATAATATATTTTTTAAATGTTTATTTAAAAAAAAATAATTTGACAGATTAAGTGAGTGAGTGAGTAGGTATTGCATATAAAAGGCTAATCCGCTTTGCCCTTACCCTGTATAGGCATGTACGATATAAATGAAATTCATATTACAAATGAATTTTTTACTTTGTATAGAATAATGCTCTGTGTACTCTATATTAGAGTTTTCTAATTTCCCAAAAAAAAACTATAAAAACAATTTGCGAAAAAAATAATTTTATCTAAATCAGGCGTCCCAGAGTTGTTCTATGATTGCTCATATAGTGGAAAATATTTCAGTAAATGTCCATTATGGGAGCTGACATGCCCATTGTGGTGTAAATACATGAAAGGGGTAACTTTATAAGCCTGTTAACTTTACTCTTAAACAAGACCACCCTTGAAGCTAGGCAGAGGATTTAATTTTAGTAGTATTTCGGCAAATTTAATTTTTAAACTAAAACATATGCTTCACGTCATATAAGGATTAATTATTTCAAAGGATTTAAAGGTATGTCCTGTCAGTAGCTGTAAACTTTTAAAATCTATTTTTATTTGGATTTTTGACCGCCTCGCCTGTATGTTGCAGGTTTTTTTTTCAACGGTCTGTTTTATGTGAGTAGCTTACATTTGGCATATTAACAGTAAGTATAGATAAAACACGACGCAAACTAAAAAAAAATTAATTCATGCAACGGTGCGATCAGAATAAACACAAATCTATGCAAAATATTTTCCCAGAAACAATTTCTTTTGACAAAAGACAACGACTTAACAAAATCCCTGTTTTCAGCGCTGTCACTTCAAATTTCTTATTCCCTTTTTGTCGGGACTGGACGACGCATCGAAAAAACTGTTCCCTGGGGATAAATAAAAATGTAAAAGCTAAAGCCCAAAGGAAATACTTACTGACCTTTTATTTTACGAATCCTTATGCTTTTCCAGAAATTGCAAAATGTATTTTCAATCCTTTAAAAGCAACTGTCCATACCATTAAATGTCAAACTAGGATTTGCCTAAAATATTGATAAGTAAGTATTGAAAGATGGTTGTTTTTTATTTCCGTTTTTTTACCAGGTGCATCTTTAGATGCCTTGTACCATATCATGGCTCATGAGTAAGGTAAGGATCTGATGAAAGTAAAGAAAATATTCTGCTTATAACCGTAGTAAAGAGTATAATTAAAAAAATAAACTTAGCCAGTGCCTGTGAGTTTCCCTGAAAATCTTCAATTTTTTTTTATGTTTTCACTTATCTTGGTAATTTTCTTCCAAACATTTTACAGTTCAAAAATAAAAAAAGCATATGAATTAAATTTTATGGGTAATATACAGTGTCTGAAGACAGGTTTGCACCAAAAGTCTGTTTTTGGCATTAGGTTCTGCATGACCCAGAACAAAAAAAAACAGCTTAAAATTGTTGACTTGTGACATGCGTTACGCCTGTTATTTTTTTAGAGCTACGAAAAAAAGTTATAAGTCTGTGTATAAATTTTCGTGTAAATATTTAAATGTTTTGGAAATTTAAACTTACTGTAATTTTTTTAAAAATTTTTTTAGATTATTAAAAATACATATTTTCAATCAGACTAGCGACATTTTAAAATTTAGTTATCAAATAAATAACAAATATTTTTTTCCAAAAATTATAAGTAGCCTTTAAACTAATTTAAAAAAAGTTTTTGTATCTCAAATTTTTTTTTACAAAAACTATGTACTACCTAGATAAAAACTTTTATGTATTAAAAGAAAAAATAATTTTATTAATAAATTATATTATTTTATATAATTATAATAATTATATTAAAAAACACTTTCCCCAGTTTAAAACTATCAATTGACAAGTGTAACTAACGCACGTCACAAGTCAAAATATTTTTCTGTTCTAGGCAATGCAGACCCTAATGCCGACAACAATATTTTACATTATACAGGGTGACTTAAAAAAGTGTGGCGGACTAAACTTGCATTTTTTAAATGTAACACCCTAAATATTGTATTATTTTTTAATTCCCTTTCCTAATATTCCACGTATATTTTGAATAAAATGTCATATGTCTAAATTCAATTGTTTTTGAGATATTGACGTTTGAAATATTGCATTTTCAAACTTTGACAGGCGGTAGTATTGGAACGGCACACTTTAGAAAAAAATGGTTTTCACCTCCCTATCTTAGTTTTTCATTCTCTATATAAAAGTAGTTCCGGTTTAACATGTTAAACCGTAAAACCAGTTTTTTAGTTTAAAGTGTTAAACCAGAAGCTGCAAGTTTTATATAAGTAGAGAATAAAATCTAAGATAGGAAGGTGAAAACCATTTTTCTCTTAGATGTGCCGTTCCAATACTACCGCCTGTCAAAGTTTGAAAATGCCATATTTCAAACGTCAATATCTCAAAAACAATTGAATTTAGACATATGACATTTTATACAAAATATACGTGGAGTTTTATAGGGAATTAGGAAATAATATAATATATAGGGTGTTCCATTTAAAGAAATACAAGTTTAGTCCGACACACTTTTTTGAGCCACCTTGTATAATGTAAAATATTTTAAAAACAGTGGCGGCTCGCGGTCTTAAACAATGGTAAATGGTAAATACAAAGGTATAGTGCGGGTACTTAAACAAACATTGACTAAAAACCCGTGTAACAAAACGTCTCTCTTATGCTCATCTGTCCAACGACTAAATGGAGTTTCCAACAAATTACAAACTATGTCATTAATTGTGTTCATTTTTAAAACACACAACTAAGTAGGTACGTACACTACTAAATTAAGTAAAAAATGAAAACAAAACTTTTTAATCACACAGTAAATCACGTAAAAACGATATCTATAACCGTAAGTTCCGCGAAGCTTCAAAATAAATATCTTAAGGTTAGGCGAACCAATGCTAAAACAATGGTGCATACGACTGATCTATTTTTAAATTGCCCTTCATCATAATGCAAATTGTTACATGCTGTTTACATGACTCACTTCACGTAACCATAGCAACAGTGAAAATCAAAGCCGCTGAGGCGCGCCAAAATGCACGATTGTTTATAGGGTAATTAAAAAATAAAAAGAGATGACGCACATTTTTTAAAAATTATTTAAAAAATATGTACGAATCAAATAAATTAAAACGAATATGGATTTTTATAAGGCTTTGTATTAGCTTCAAATACATAATTTCAAAATTATTAAAAGAACAGTATTTTGTAAGAAAAATAATGTTTATTTTTTTTTAAACTGCGTCATCTCTACTTAGGTATATAGGAGAGATGACGCGCTATATTAGGTTAAATGACGCATTTATAAATCCTCATAGATTTACGCAAAGTACCAAAAACCTTAAATATTATGTACGTAAGTAAATCTATAGATAACAAGAAACCACTAACAAATGCTTTTATCAGATTTTTTGCGGCAAAAATCACAAAAATCTAAAAATTGAGTGCAGCCTTCATGCATCCAGCGTTGGCATTTTATGCATTGAATCCAGTCTTCACTTTTTTTCGTCTGATTATAATTTTCTCTACTTCCCACACAAATATTTGATTCATCCTCACCTCTTGAAGAACGCCTTCGGATTTCCTTATTGTAAGTTCTTTATTTCTTCTTTAAAAAGGTGCAAACCAATGATAGCCAGCTTTTCGAGAATCTTCATTAAATTTGTGTGACAAATTTAATTTTTCTGCCAGTTCAAAAGCCATAGCTTTTTAATGTGGTTCACTATTTTGACTTCGTTTTCAGTGCCTGACAAAGAAGGAGGTCCTAGCTTCTTGTTTTAAAGATCTCTGATTTTCATTCGACGTCGTAAGGTTCCTTCAGGAATGGTATATTTACGACCAGCTTGACGGATGCCCATCTCTCGGCTCCAATAGCACTAATTGCTGCTGATAATTGCTGTATTGTCCATTTACCCCTTACAGCGTTTCGTTTTCTTTTGTATTCGGATGTTGCTGAAATATTGATAAAACAGTTGCTAGAATGAATTACAGTAAGTGCGTCAATTTTCCTTGAATTATAGTGCGTCATCTCACCTTACATTATTTGGAGAGACGACGCAGCAAATTTTAACGACATTGTTTGCAAAAATGTGAGAATTTTAGATAAAAAGTAATTACACACTCTAAGCACCTAAAATAATCCACTATAAATTATAAAAAAATATGACCAAACATACCTGTATAGTTTATTATTCCTAACGACGCTAACAAATTTTGTCGGCGAAATAAACAAAAATCCACCATAAGCATACCTCCTTATTACAATCATGACTGAACTAAATTGTAATGGTCTGCTAGTGCTACAGATATAGTGCAATCGCTGCCCGATTTACTCGTAAAGCTCAATTATCGCGGGAACTATGACTACGTCATCTCACCTGACGCTCCACCTCTCCTCAAATTACCCTAATTATTGTCCATCGGAGTTAACCGTGGCCCTGTTATGCATAGCTACATTCGGATTAAATTAACAGTATTAATTCGAATATAATTATTTTTTAAGAGCTAAAATTTTTTTTTTATTTTTTTTTTATGATAAAACATCTGCACTGTAGGAAAAATCCTTTAAGGCGCTCTGGGAGCGGTGCGAGTGCGAAAAAAGCGATTAACGTTGATCTTGAAACGTTGAAGATTGTATTCATTGGGAAACACGACCTCAGGAAGATCATTCCACAAAGATGACGTTCTCCAGATGAAAGAATTCTTGAACAATGAAGTTCGAAGAGTACTAAGCTGAACAACATATGGATGAGCGGCAGTGGTTCGCCGTGTATTTCTGTTTTGCATTGCTCTAGGTGGAATCAAGTGGGCAATGTCAGTCGAACACCTGCCATGGAAATATCTGTAAAAGAGAGCCAAATCACCAACCTGTCTTCGATGCTTTAGGCTATCGAGGGTCTTGGTCAGCTCGGGGTCGCCGATCAGACGAACGGCTCTCCTTTGAATGGAATCCAGTAGCCGAAGGGTGTGCTTGGGTGCAGAGCTCCAGACATGAGAGCAATATTCTAATGATGGTCGAATCTGGGCTTTGTAGAGTGTCAAAAGTTGATGAGGTGTGTACAACCTTTTGGTGCGGAAAAGTACACCAAGTTTCTGCGCAGCTGCCTTGGCAATTGCGGCAACGTGATCATGCCAAGACATATTACCTCCCAGATTGACCCCCAGCAAATTAATAGACGGTGCCAGGGGAATTGCGTGTCCTGCCATGACTATATCCGGTTCTGCAATGTTAACCTTTTTGGAGAAGACTGCTGCCTGGGTTTTCTTAGCATTAAATTCGACTTGGTTACTGTCACTTCAAGCCAAAATTTCTTCCAGGTCATTGTTGAGGCGCAATACTTCATGCTGCCTGCGAAGATGTGCGTCGGCAGCGGATGTTTGGGGAGTCAAGGTAAAATGGTAGCTGTATTGGTACATTAATATTTAATACTGTCGAAAATCTTTCCTCCTGGTTTTATTTTTTTTGGTGAAGAGCCCCTTCACCTACTCCACCTGACGAGCCGCCACTGTTTAAAAATATGTCGCTTTGTCGTCCATACCTCGTGCTAGTTTAGTATTTTTGATAAGTTCCTTGATAATGATTTATTTAATCTTCCGTCCCCGATTCGTTGGCGGACCCTGTATTTTCAAAAAACAAATGCATTAGAAAGTTTCCCATATATTGCAAACTTTTTCACGGACACTGTACTATCTGTGATAGCGCGATAAGAACGTAGCAAAAAGCTGTATTCGATGTCATCAGTTGGTGTGATATATGGGGCCATATTTCACACAGAGACACCGGACTTTAGTAGAGATGATATCTGGCACTTCCGTAGCAAAGCACTCGGTCTTAACCGGATGACAAGTGGTTATTTACTGGTCATAAAGTCTTACTTATAATTTATATAGATAATACACGTTATCTAGGACGTGTCGGGGTATTTAACACAACGCGACGCTGTCCTTTTACACGCTACAGAAAAATATCTTTTATATTTTATAATTTTGAATCCAAACAAGAATTAATGGTTCCGACCGCGCTAATATTTTCAATGGTAACTTGCGGATCTTCTTGAATTATCAAAAAACTAAGCAAATTAATTAATTTTTTTTTTACCAATGGAAAGGTGGTATCAACGTGAATGCGATAAAGTTATTTTCATGCAGTAAAAAATCCGAAGAAAAAGATATAAGCCAATGAACACCCTAAAAATAAATACTAAAATTCATTGTACCGGGTGATTCATTATGGGTGACGAGCGGCCATATTTCGGAACCTACTGGGCATAGAAATTCAGGAAAAAAAAATTATAACTAAAGTGGCCATAAGAAAATCCTGGAAATAACTTTTAAGTTCCGCATTTTGCCGCAAGAGGGCGTAATTGAAAAGTAAATTTTAAAATTTTACATATCTCCAAAAATTCCACATTCAGGTATATCTTTGATAACACCATTAAAAGGCTTGGACAATTATGCATCATTTTAGTTTTATGCTCATTGGCGTACCGATTTTAATAAGAGGGAGGGAAGCTGTTGAATGTGTAATCATTTAAATCGCTGTAACTTATAAACGACTTATCCGATTTTAGCAAACTAAAGACTGTTTAGAAAAATGTATGCACTTTCACCAATCGTATTTAGTTATCCATAATAATTCTCAAAAAAAAATGCTAGAGGGCGCAATTCGTAATAAACCCACATTTTTTGATTTTACTCCAAAAAAATAATTCATACGGTATAATTATAATACCATAATCAAAAAGTAGATGAAATTTGCTAGAAATAATATTAAAACCGCAGCTCGATATCTCCGTTCGTTTTAGCGTTATCGCCAATAGAATAATTTTTAAAAGTAAACGATTATATATATTTTAGAAAAAAAGTGGGACGCCACTGATATTTTTTCACGTGGATATTATTTCTTATTAGCCTGGTCAATTATGCATAAAAATGGTCTCTTGCGTTTTTCTCCTCAGGCACACCGTTATTAATTAAAATAATTAAATTAAATTAGACAGGCGGAGTGAAGGTGGTCATTTCCAACAATTTTTATAAAACAAAGTTTTTCATTATCAATGTTAATAATGATAACAATAAATAGAGCTAATTTAATTTAACTATTTTAATTAAGAACGGTGTGCCTGAAGAGAAAAACGCAAGAGACCATTTTTTATGCTGAATTGACCAGGCTAATCAGAAATAATATCCACATGGAAAAATATCAGTGGCGTCCCACTTTTTTTCTAAAAAATATATAATCGCTTCTTTATTTAAAGTTTTAAAAATTATTCTATTGGCGATAACGCTGAAACGAACGGAGATATCGAGCTGCGGTTTTAATATTTTTTCTAGCAAATTTCATCTACTTTTCGATTGTGGTATTATAATTATACCGTATGATTTATTTTTTCGGAGTAATATCAAAAAATGTGTTATTATTACAAATTGCGCCCTCTAGCATTTTTTTTTTGAGAACTATTGTGGACAACTAAATACGATTGGTAAAAGTGCATACATTTCTCTTCTAAACAGTATTTAGTTTGCTAAAATCGGATAAGTCGTTTATAAGTTACAGCGATTTAAATGATTTCACTTTCAACCCCCTCTTATTAAAGTCGGTACGCCAATGAGCATAAGACCAAAATGATGCATAATTGTACAAGATTTTTAATGGTGTTATCAAAGATATACCTTAATGTGAAATTTTTGGAGATATGTAAAATTTTAAAATTTACATTTCAAATACGCCCTCTTGCGGCAAAATGCGAAACTTAAAAATTATTTCCAGGATTTTCTTATGGCCACTTTAGTTATAATTTTTTTTCCTGAATTTCTATGCCCAGTAGTTTCCGAGATATGTTTACTTTAATTTTTCTCTTTAAAAATAAATATCTACCTAATTGTTTTTTGTTTTTGTTGTAAAAATATTTTATTGCATTGGGTTATATTTTTGTTGATTTAAAATAGCTCTAAAAAAGGGAAAACGGAACAGACAAGTATATTTCAATAGAAAATACTATAAAATATTATTATTTTTACTCGTTTTCCTATAAAAAAGTTTAAAAGCTAATCGTTTCCTACAAGACCTTGAAGAAGAATTTAGAAAATCCATTACATGAAAACCCTGTAACAATAGATATCTTTTTGCTTGCCATCATTAAATTCAAAGAAATCCGTCACATTATTATTTCTGCTCAACCAAAATTCTTTATTATTCCATCTTCATTTGAAAGGTTATGACATGTTCCTTTGCCTGTAAAATATGAGCACGTAAATATCTGCTTTAAGCCTATTTACTACCTATTGTTGTTACAGGACCACCAAAGTAGGTCTATGATTAGCTCTATGTTTATATTTCCCTTAAAAATAGCCCTAGATTTACGGACGATAATATTACTACACAGTAGTAGCCAATATCGAATTTCTGCTAGTTTAAAAAACATGGAATGGATATAATTTATGTTTTAAATTACTAATTCTCATGAAAAGGCTGGCTTAAGAGCATCCTATATGTGAAATTATATCTATAGCGGGTAACACAAGAAAGTGCTAACCCCCCCCCCCCCAATTTTGGTTCGTAATTTTAGCAGTAAAAATTTAAAATATGAGACGTTAATAAGTATGTAAATTGCCATTTTTCGACTAATTTAAACCTTCGAAACCACTTCCGGTTTCACCGGAAGTGAAGTCAAATTTTAAATGAGGAAGCCTAGCTTCAACTTCGCCTTTTGCAGTTTTTCTGCTCTAATTACAATAAAGACATTTATTATTATTATTATTATTATTATTACTATTATTATTATTAAATTCTATAGAAAATTATCTTTTAAATGACATATCACATTTTATCATTTGTTTTAAAAATGGCCGCCTAGGTCTTTGTTTTTTACAATATTCATAGTTTTGGTAAAACAAGGTAAGTAGTATAGAGTAGGACGTTAAAATGGTTTATTTTAACCTACTTTATAATATAAGTTTAACGTGCCAGTGGAGGCTCGTCAGGTCAAGTGGGTGAAGGGGCTCTCTCACCAAAAAAAAAAAAAAACAGGAGGAAAGTTTTTCGACAATATTAAATATTAATGTAACAATACAACTACCATTTTAGCCCTTAAAAAATAATTACATATGTTCGAATTAATCATATTAATGTAATCCTCACGTAGCTATGCATAATAGGGCCACGATTAACTCCGATGGACAATAATTATTTTGGCATTTTGGCGCGCTTCAGCCGACCGTGTCCGTTAGCTCAAAGCAAGTGACGCCCAACAAGGCTTTGATATCTGTTTAAAGGTTGAAGATAACGACGTTTCTTGAACGGCAGTACAGTTTTGGACTTTCATTATCTTTATTTGTTTAGAATCACTACATTTCAACTGGTAAGCATCTCTAGTCGGGATATTTTTTGTTTTTTAATAATCGCAGATGCAGATAAGAACATTTAAATAAGGACAATTCAGTTCTATAAGCAATTGAACAACACAAAAGGTTGAGTAAAATAAGTTAAAAATCTAGTATTTCTGTTTTGTATTGCATAAGTATGTAATATAAAGAACATAAGAGAACATGAAAATCATTTTTTTTTAAAGAAACCATAATATCCCTAATAATGTATTCCAATTAGTTTACGCATACCTAATAGAGTAGTAATACCAAGGCATTTTTTTATTTAAATGGGGATCTAGAAAGGAATATATTTGGTTACTAAGTATAAATTACATATGACATTTTTTTTAGAAATGAAACAGGCTTTTTTTTAAGTTATTTCTATTAAATCAACTTGCTAATTTTGCCATGCGTTACAAGCAGTTCATTCAAACTTTCTAATATGCAACTGCAATGACAAAAATATAAATTTTTTACTTATTTATGATTCAACTTCTTTCTTACAATTAGAAAGTACAGAAAAAAGATAATAAACACAATGTTGTGACTACATACGTAATTGTTACTCTATGAAAATTTCAAGTTTGGCCCAAATGATTGCTTTGGCAATATTTGTAGATTGCATCATTAACAAAAACAATATTTCCTTGAAAAAAAATTTTCAATTTTCCATATTTACACATTAGTTGTGACAACTAATTTTAAAAGCGGGGGTACCATATAAATTTAGTTATCCGTATATAAAATTTCGTTGTGACAACTAAAATTTGTAGGTTGGGTTGGTTAAGGTTATTAATTAGTTCAACAGTTCAATAACGACAATTTTTTTTGGTTGTACAAACTAACTTTTGGGTTGAGTCCGATTTCACGTAAATAAATAGTTGTCAGAACCAAATTTTAGTAATCCATAGCATGTTATTTTTAAGAGTGAAGTTATGGAAATTTTAGAAAACAAAGGAAAATTGATCTAGGAGACCATTTTTCAATCAAATGAAGAATTTACTTGTCGAATAAAAACGAGGGTTTTCCAATTAAAATTTAAAAGTTGACTTTAATTCCTGTTAAACCGGAAATAGGTTTGAATTGGTCGAAAAATGGTAATTACTGATTTATTAACTCATTAAATTTTTAAATCTTTACTTTTAAAATTACAGGTTTGGTGACATTTTGCAAACCAACAAAATCCCGCTATTCGATTTTTCAGGCGCTAAAATCTCCGCACTGGCTGATACCTGAAACCGGATTCTCGATTCGCTGGAAATAATTATATTTGCCGCTGAATATGAAACAGGTTTTTACACTATTGTTTGTGTGGATTCCGAGAAAATCACGTTTGAAATCGCGTTTAAAGGGATTTTGTTGGTTTGCAAAATGTCACCATAGTGTCACCCGGTATAAATAAATTTAAAAAAAAGTTGCACGTGTTTCGCTGTTTCGGGCATCATCAGACCTAACTTAAGAAACCTTAAGGTTCTAGAATACTTTTTTTTTCGATTTTTATCCAAAATCGCTTTTGCTAAATTTTAATACCTTTAAACTACTGTAACACAGGCCTAATTTAATCATTTTTTATTGTGTATTGCAAAGATTTTTTTTATTGTCGGACATATGAGTTTTTTCGCGTAAAGTAAATTTTTCTGTTACTCACTGAAAAGGTGATCCGTCAAATTATGTATTACTTTTCAAACTTTGCTACATTTCGACAATAGAGCAAATCCTCTAGAGTATTCGCGACAAGGAGGGTGCAAAACAATGAAAGAACTATAGGAAAAACGGGCGAACAAAGTTCGTGATACATATAGATATACTTTCATCAATAACGCACTATCGCTCACATGAAATATGGAATTGTGGTTTATAAGATGACGTATCGTTGTGCCAAAGGTCCCTGTTCGACCCTCGCCTTTTTAAATATCTAATTTTTCCATTATCGAACTATAAGTTTTAAATAGACGAATTTTTATTACAAATGGCGAAACTATGACATTGTGAAGGAACCAACCTATAATCCAAAAAGAAATCATTTAAATCAGATTCAGAATAGTAGTTTGTACAAGAGTAGATCTGATGTCCGTATCGTACGGCGTCGTCATGCAACTTCTAACTGCGATATGGACAATACACTTAAGTTGTACCAGCACCATCTTAACAATATTGTTAAGGTGGTGCTAGTTGTACAGGGTATCCCATTGTCTACACTTTTATAGGGTATCCCCGTAATTGTTAGTGCTATTAAAAAAGTAATATAAACTGCTGGACAATTGCTTTCGAGCAAGAAAAATTTTGCCTAAATTTAACAGTTAATATTTTCTGAACCAAATATGATATCGACCTACGGTTTTCAATGGTTGATAGATTCATCCCTTGGCAAACAATTGTCAATGTTGGATTTTCTTTAACTGTCAGAAAATGTTATATACAGGGTGTTAAAAAAAACGATGATTTTTGCTCCAATTTTAATTTCGTGTAACTTTCATAATAATATTGTTAAATTTTATCACTCTACGTCAATTGAATCACTGGTTCATACCAAAGAAAGTAATTTGTTAAATTTTTGATATCTGCTATATTTTAAGAAATACCGATTTTTTTGGAAAACCTTGCTTTATTTCAACTTATTGGTAGCTAGATCTCACTGTGCGTGCAAACTTTATAAGTGATTATTATACCTTATGAAAAGCTTGATTATGTTCAGTAGCAATAGTACCTAAATGTTATGATGTGCAGTGGCGTACTTATAAACACCTATATATCTATGGTTTATGAGTATAGTGTTAGAAAGTTATAAATTAATAAATACATTTTTTCCAAAAATTAAATTAAAAAAATTATCTTTGTTAAAATTTTGTAAACACACTGTATAATATACCTGTAGTGCGATATGAAAAACTGAAAAATAAGAAAAAAATTCACCTAATCTAGGGGCGAGTACTTTCTAATATAAAACAATCGTGAAAAATTGTGAGATACTCATAAACCATAAACATATAGGTGTTTATAAGTACGCCACTGTACATCCTAACATTTAGGTACAACTATTGTTAGATACTGAACATAATCAAGCTTTTCATAAGGTATAATAATCACTCGCAAAGTTTGCACAATACAACGCACAGTGAGATCTAGCTAACTAATAAGTGTAAATACAGCAAGGTATTCCAAAAATATCGGTATTTCTTAAAATATAGCAGATATCAAAAATTTGACAAATTACTTTCTTTGCTATGAACCAGTGATTCAACTGACGTAGAGTGATAAAATTTAAAAATATTATTGTGAAAGTTACACGCCATTAAAATTGGAGCACAAATCATCGTCTTCTTTAACACCCTGTATATAGAATTTTCTGACAGTTAAAGAAAATCCAACATTGACAATTGTTTCCCAAGGGATGAATCTATCAACCACTCAAAACTGTAGGTCGATATCATATCTGGTTCAGAAAATATTAACTATTAAATTTAGGCAAAATTTTTCTTGCTCGAAAGCAACTGCCCAGCAGTTTAGTTGTCATGTGCTCTTTTTGGGTTAAACTTAAAAAAACTTGAAAAATATTTTCTTAGTCAAAAGAGATATACAGATAAAAGTTTTATACAGAAGTTTCCTTATAATAATTGTTGAATAATCTGCCGTTCTCAGAATAAGTATACGGGGTCAAGTAAAAAAATTATCGGACCTACCTCATTTTTTTAAGTGGAACACATTTTAAGAACATAGCATTTTAAATTATCTTTTTAAATATATAACACACCATGGACGATATTGGTTTCCTAGGAGATTTATTTAAACTTTATTGCTTTAAACCACAAAAGGCCATAAAGCAAAAGCTAATATCCTAGAAACAACTAGGCTGACATTCTAGTTGTTGACTTATCAACATTTTGAAACATTTGATATGAATAGGAAACCATGGTGTGTTAGATATTTTAAAAAAGAATTTAAAATGATATTTTTTTAGATTGGCTTGCTTGGTTATGGCATTGCTACTAGGCAATTGCCAGATTTGTTTAGATTAAAAAGATAAATTTAAAAAAATGAGGTTAGGTCCTATAACTTTTTTACCTGACCCCGTACACTTATTCTGAAAAATGCAGATTATTTAACAATCATTATAAAGAAACTTCTGTATAACACATTGTTCTGTATCTCTTTTAACTAAGAAAATATAGGGTAATTTTGAAATTGTAATTTTTTGGTTTTCTTCTGTACCTATCTCTTAAGCGAGCGAAAATTTTCAAATTTTAATTTTATTATTTAAGTTTGACCCAGAAACAGCATATGACACCTATATTACTTTTTTGATAGCACTAACAATTACGGAGATACCTACCTACTCTATAAAAGTTTCGAAAATTGGATACCCTTTACAGTATATTTTTTCAACAACCCAACTTCGGAGCCTTATACCAAATTAAAAAAAAAAGTTATTTAAATTAGATATTATAATTTGCGAGAAAGATGATAAACAACAATTGAAGAAAAATTTCTTCGTTGGAAAATCCAAGGGCCAAATTATACTTCTTCATATTTGTCGATTTGGTTCATTTCTTATATTTATAAAAAATCACTTTAAATACATCAGGTTTATATCTATCTCTTTCACATTCTGTGACAAGTCCAGTCAATTCTGGGTCCGCAGCATCACCTGTTAAATTTCAATGAAAACCGAACCGCAATCCTATTCAAATAAGTTAAGATCGGGTTGTCCAAAATTGTTCAAACTCCTCATGTGCACTCACCACATAGAGACCCTAAAAAAGTATCTGTACAACCAATCTAAAACTTGCAAGGGATTTCCTATGTTTCCAACCACGATGCACAATCCGGTAATTCACGTAATAGCATAACGGCACCTCCGTGAACGTGATAAGAAAAGTGGCAATTACGAAATTGTCAAAAGCAAAACAACGACATAAGATTACCTCAAAAGTTTCATTTTATATTTTTCTACAAATCTTATAATTTTGTCTATTTTATCTGGCTTTATGTACCTACTCATTTTTCACAATTTAGAGAATATTTTCCAGTTATTTTTCCATTTCTATTGCTTATAATAAAAGTAAGATCGATTGGGGTTAGGACTCACTGAAAATATAAAATAGTAGAAAAGTCGTTGTGGGAAATTATTTACGTCGCTAAAAACCAACAAAGGCAAATACAAACATAAATATTTCTTGTATCTTCTTCAAATATATTATATTAACCTAATTTTTGCTTTAGTGAGAAGAACCTGTAAAAATTACATCATTTTCAAATTATAATTTTCTGACTACTGTGATTGGTCAGTTTTATATCCTAACAAGGATGGATAGGAAATTATATCCGTTCAATTAACTGGTATAACAGTGGCGGCTCGTCAGGTAAAGTAGGTGAAGGGACTCTTCACCAACAAAAAATAAAACCAGGAGGAAAGTTTTTCGACAATATTAAATATTAATGTACCAATGGCCCTTAAAAATAATTATGTTCGAATTAATAATATTAATTTAATCCGAATGTAGCTATGCATAATAGGGCAACGGTTAACTTCGATGGACAATAATTATAAACACTCGTGCATTTTGACGCGCCCCAGCCGACCGTGTCCATTAGCTCAAAGCAAGTGAAGACCCAACGCCCAACATGGCTTTGTTTGTCACCGTTGTTATAGTTACGTGACGTCAGTTACGCAAACAGCATGTAACAATTTGCACTGTGATGAAGGCAATTTAAAAATAGATCAGTCATACACCATTGTTTTAGCATTGGTTCGCCTAACCTTAAGGTATTTATTTTGAGGCTTCGCGAAACACACAGGTATAGATATCGTTTTTACGTGATTTACTGTGTGATTAAAAGTTTTGTTTTTATTTTTCAGTTAATTCAATAGTCAGAGCTGTGAGTAACTTAAGTAACTAGATACTTTTTAGTAACTAGTTACTTAAAGTAACTAGATACTTAGTAACTTAGTTCTTTTTTAAATCATGCCAATAGTAACTAACTTCGTTACTTTTGAAAAGTAACTTGTATCTGGTTACTTTTTAGGAGTAACTAAGTTACTTTTAAAGTAACTAGTTACTTTTTAAGTGTATAATAAAAGTAACTAGATACAAAATTACTTTTCAAAAGTAACGAAGTTACAGTTACTTTTGACAAAAAAGTAACTAGTTACTTTCGGCAAAAAAGTAACTAGTTACTTTTTAGGAGTAACTAAGTTACTTTTAAAGTAACTAGTTACTTTTTAAGTGTATAGTTACTCCTAAAAAGTAACTAGATAGAAGTTACTTTTCAAAAGTAACAAATAATGCACACAATCAGATGATGACCAAGGGACGATCGGCGGCCGTTTTTTTTTTTTTAGAAATCACTTGTCACAGTCTGTAGTGTGTACATGAAAATGAATTATCACTACCTGGTAAATTTATTTATTTGGGCAAAAGTATCGAAAAAGTAACTAGTTACTTTTACTAAGTAACTAAGAACTAAGTTACTTTTAGGTAAAAGTAACTATTCCTTATAAGTATCTAGCTACATTTGGGCAAAAGTATCGAAAAAGTAACTAGTTACTTTTCTGAAGTAACTTTCACAGCTCTGTCAGTAGTGTACGTACCTACTTAGTTGTGTGTTTTAAAAATGAACCCAATTAATGACATAGTTTGTAATTTGTTGGAAACTCCATTCAGTCGTTGGACAGATGAGGATAAGAGAGATGTTGTGTTACACGGGTTTTTAGTCAATGTTTGTTTAAGTACCCGCACTATACCTAGCTCTTTACCATTTTTTAAGACCGCGCGCCGCCACTGTGGTATAACAGCTTATTTAGTCACTTGGTTATAAAAGGAAATTTTGTCAAAGAGTTTAGTTTTTTTTTTGAATCGGGCTTTTGCTCTAACACGATTATTGAGGAATACTGCAGTAATATTTGTACCTTTGATGTTTGTGCTATAAATGAACATAGATTTTCTCAAGACAAAAGACCTTGAACACCTGCGCCACTTATTATCAACAAAATATCATTGCGTGAATGTCTGGTAAAAAAATAAAATATATGATTTTATAGTTCAAATGACATAAAATTATGAAAAACATAAGTAAAATCGAGATGCAAAGCAGCTCCATCATCATATAATTTAACAAAATCTAATCGCACAGTAAAACAAAATCCCAGACCAAAACATCGTTTATGAGAATGCGCGTATCATTAAAGTGACTAAAAATTATGTATCATTGAGTTATAATCGACGATTGGCTGTGCAAAACGTTTGTAACTGATGCAATTAAATATAAGTCTTTTTGTTTAATCCGTAATTGTATGGGAACCACGCGAAGGTTTGTCGGTGAGTGCAACTCGACATAGTTAGGGGAGACCATGGTTAGTTGTTACAAAGGTTCGTACCATCGAGACTGAGGAACGTGGTTCGGAACACACGTTAGGCTATAGGTCCCCTCGGGAATGGCCCTGGCAGCGAACGAAGAGGTAAAAAGCCGAGATAACCTATCTATAGTAAGTAAAATAATATTTTTGTTTAAGAAGCTACATAATATACAGAGTGATTCCTAAGTTGATACTTCTTTTTTAGCTGTGCGTAGAAAGCATTGAAATAAACAACTTTTTCAAATACCTTTTTTCAAAAAACTTAAAAATAGCCGAGTTACAGAAGTAAAAATTCTAAGTGCGGGCCTGGTAATCAAAACGTAGCCCTTTACTTTATATTGTTTTTCTCCGTTTTTTGTATGTTAGTCATGCATTTTACGGATCGGTTGTGAGTTATTTATTTTGGCAATTCGCGGCGCGGTGTGGTTTTTTGAAGCGAATTAATTTTAATAAATTGGTGAAAATGGTAAAATTTGAAAACAATAAACTAATTATGGTGCTAATTTATTGTGAGTGTCGTAAAAGTGCGTATGTATCTTCTCTACACCCAGACGTTTTCCTAATGTTATTCAACGGGCAAGTTAGGCAGAACCGTATTTGATTTGTAGTGTAATAAATGAATGTAAGTATTTTATTTTTGGGTTTTTTGAAAAAAGGTATTTGAAAATGTTGTTTATTTTAATGCCCTCTATACGCAGCTAAAAAAGAAGTATTAACTTAGGAATCACCCTGTGTAGGTTCAATTTATATCATCCGCCATGCAGAACATAAAAATAGAAATATTGGCAAACAGTCCGTCTACTAAAGATCATTTTCGAGGAATTTTGTCTGCGATAATTTAGTGGTTTTCATTAATTAGCACCCATACTTTTCTACAGAAAAAGCCTAACCTAAGTTTTTTGTCGACCTTTCTGTTGTTGGTTGATACTTTTAAAAATTAACTTAAACATTTAAATTCCTAAGAAAACTAAGCTAAACAAAATAAGTGTTGTAAAGTGATGTTCAATGACCAGTGTCAGTGTTCCAAACAAATTATTCATATCCTTTCCAAAATGAAAATTGCAGGTTGTCGGACGAAAACAGTGGTTGAAAGTTTTAGAACTGATCTTTTTTTTTTGAAACCTGACTCTATCAGCAAGTAAATAAAAAGAACAATTATTTTAAACAAAAATACATCAAAAGTTCACAATAATTCGGATGTCAAATCTAAACAAAACCACTAACATGAAAAGTGACAACATCAGTAACAATGCTTAGTATACATTTTATCCAATCGATGCCTTCGAGTTATCGCGCCGGTTTTGCGATTTTGAAATTGGTCGAATTTGTGCAGGTTTTCAATGAGCTGAAAAAAAAATTAATGGTATGTAGCGACATAATATTTTTAACCATATGTTTGATTTATTTATGTAAGACACCTAAGTAAGTAAAATATATACCGGGTGTTGCATCGTCGAGCGGGACATAGGAAATCCCATGTAATTTTAAATGGGGTCAATTATTGGCTTCCCTAATTATTTTAGAAAAAAATTCTATTTAGGTTTATTAAAGAGCACTAAAACCCACATTCAAAAAAATAACTTTAGATATTTTTGATGAGCCCGTTTACGGGTTATCGCCGATTTCTTTTTAACTATTTCTCCTTTTTATGGCCCCGTATTTGCGGGCACCAGTCAAGGTAAAAGATGACTGTGAAATAAAGTTGTCATTTTGAAATGTATGCTTTATTGTTATAAAAATTCGTACATAGAAAATATTAGCCATGAATTACACTTCTGAAGAAAAAATATTGATGATTAAATGGTATTATCAAGGAAATAGTTATCAAAATGTGTCAAACATGTTTGCTGCTCTGTATCCGAATAGACCGATACCTGCAAAATCTATAGTCGAAAGGACTATCAAGAAATTTGAGACAAAAGGCACTGTAATAAATAACTGCAGATGTGAAGAAAGGCAGGAACAAAGAAGAGATGCAAGAAATGATAGGGACTTGCAAAGGCAGGAACAAAGAAGAGATGCAAGAAATGATAGGGACTTGCAAGTTTTATTGTGCGTGGAAGAAAATGATGGGAAGATCAGCACAAGGAAACTTAAGGATGACATAGGATTAGATCACACCACAGCGTTACGAGCTTTGAAACGACATAAATATTATTCATACAAATATGAAAAGCACCAAGAGCTAAGAGATAGGGACGATATACGACGACACGAGTTTTGTTTTGGTATGATTGAAAGAGCAAAAATGGATAGGGAATTTTTTAAAAACATTTGTTTCACTGACGAATGCACATTTACCTTAATCAATGAACCCAATGTTCAAAATTATCGATATTGGAGCAAAGAAAACCAACACAGGTTTGTCGAAACAAGGACGCAATATCCACGGAGAAAATATTATCGGGCCATTATTTCTTACACAAAATTTAAATGCAGAATATTTTTGGGAACTACTTGAAGATCATATTTTACCTACTTTACATGATGCCGCCAGGGAAAATCAGGAAGTTTGGTACCAAATGGATGGCTGCCCGGCACATAGTACCCTGGCTGTCCGGGAATATTTAAACCGTGCTTTTAATGGAAATGTTATTGGCTTAAATCATACAGTAAATTGGCCAGCCAGGTCTCCTGATTTATCGCCAAATGATTTCTTTCTCTGGGGCCATTTAAAAAACAGGATATACAAAGATAAAAAATACCCAAATCTAGACGAGTTAAAAAATGCTATTTCTGCCGAATGCAATAGAATTTCAGTTTACCAACTAGCGAATGTAAGAAGATAATTTTATGATCGCCTCGGTTATTGTCTAGCAGTCAATGGAGAAATATTTGAACATATTCTTAAATCCTAAAGTTCTAACAATTTAATAGTACCTACCTATTAATTAGTAAAATATTGAAACATGTAAAATTTCATAATTAACCTTGTAATTGAATACTTTATTTTAGTTTTATTCAGATTAATTTGTACTTATAAATACACCTTTAATATTTTCGATGTACGAGTTTTTATAACAATAAAGCACACATTTCAAAATGACAACTTTATTTGACAGTCATCTTTTACCTTGACTGGTGCCCGCAAATACGGGGCCATAAAAAGGAGAAATAGTTAAAAAGAAATCGGCGATAACCCGTAAACGGGCTCATAAAAAATATCTAAAGTTATTCTTTTGAATGTGGGTTCTAGTGCTCTTTAATAAACCTAAATAGAATTTTTCTCTAAAATAATTAGGGAAGCCAATAATTGACCCCATTTAAAATTACATGGGATTTCCTATGTCCCGCTCGACGATGCAACACCCGGTGTACGTGCATAATGGTATAGCTTTTTTTACTAGAATTATGGAAAACATTCGACAAAAAAAGTGTGACAACTATCCCCTGTTTCCCCTATTTAGAAAATAATAATAGATTATTTACCGGGTCTTAAAATAATTAATGCCCCAATGGTGCATGCGTAAAATTTGCAATTTTACACGACATCACATTTGCATTTTGTTGAATGGGTTCTAAAATTTTGTAGTTTTCGACAAAATTGGCTGTTTTTACGCAATTTGCAAGGGAAATTAGGATCAGACAGCTTTTGAGAACTGCATCATCAAAGAGGCTATCCTAATTTGTAGTTAGCAGTAATATG
This sequence comes from Polydrusus cervinus, assembly GCA_935413205.1. Lineage (NCBI taxonomy): Eukaryota > Metazoa > Arthropoda > Insecta > Coleoptera > Curculionidae > Polydrusus > Polydrusus cervinus. Next base: position 6,662,068 of record OW284520.1, read on the forward strand.
TGGAAATACGGGGTGACCAGTGTAACCACTTTTTGGAATAATCTGGAACTATCAATTCTATTTCTTTATCTTTCGAATCAGTTCCAATGTGTTTTTATAGGTAAGAATCAGATTTGTTTAAAATATGGAAGGATGATTTTTTGTAAAAATTGCAGGGGTGGCATTCCATTCTAGTTGAAGTTGATCGAAACAAAGCTACTTGTTTTCGGTCAACGAGGGGGTGTCGCCTGCATGTGTAAGACAAAGATGCACCTAATAATTCAAAATAAATCGCATTTTAAATCATTGTTAGTATATTTTTATTCAGGTTTATCCTTACAGTTATTTGTAAATTATATTTTATCATTTATAAATCCTAACTAGAAACAAATAAAGGTAAATATTATTTTTAACTTTGCCTTGGAAAAATTCTAACCTAAAAGAAACAGATATGCTTGCGAAACTTTTTTTGTTCTGGATTTTTATTGAATTAATATAATTATTGTAAAGTGCTTCCTGGATAAATCTTTAATTACCCTGTCCTAAAGAGTTTTATTGATTTGTTATTGCTTTTATTTGGCATGTCCACTAAACATGATTATAGTTTGTGGATGTTCCTCTGCAAAGCTTACAACTATCATTTCATGGTGTTTCGTAGCAAGTCTCATTTTATAAATTATTATCTTCATTAGTCTTATATTTTTTTGCAAAAGATTTCAAATTTGTGCTCAATTTCCGTGTTGGCCATAGGCGCAGGTAAATTTTGTGCATTAAATTATTTATGATAACTAACCAAAGAAAAAAAAGAAGATAATTTGATAAAGAAAGAACTATTATCTATAGCCAATTTACACAAACATCGTTTTATGAAATATGCCGTGGAAGATATAGCTGAAAAATATAGTGTAACTGTGCTGAACCCACCGCCATATAATTGCAAACTAAATCTTATAGAACTTATATGGGCGCAAGTGAAAGGATTTGTAGCAAGACAACACGACATTCAAAATGAAAGACGTTAAGCTACTGTTTGATCAAGCCATTAAGGAAGTGAAACCATAGAACTGACGAGAAGCAGTCCATCATGTATTTAAAGAAGAGGAGAAAATGTGGGATCTTAACCACCTGATCGATCGGACCGTTAATTATAACGTCAAGAGGAGGTGACACCATTTTCAGTGTTTGTGAATGGATAACAATAGGCAAAACCCATAAATTGACCCAACCCCGGGTGGTACTACTTGCACTTGATGAAAATAAAGAATTTTACAATGAAATCAATGCCAAATTATGAATGTGGCTTAAATATTCGTTGGGTCACTATGTGGTCCCTTTGCATACCTAATGAGCCTTTATTACTTTACACCTTTCTAAAATAGATTATATCGCTTTTTAACATGAACGAAATGTCACCCCAGATTACAATAAGATTTTCGGAAAGTTAGTTCTTATAATTAAATATGTACTTATGTCAAAATTACTTACTTTCCATTAACGAACAAACCAGGCGACGCCTTGTAGATAAGAACACAAAAATCCTGCGAAAAAAAAACACACCTGATCTACGCTGAATATCCAGTAATCCAACACAGTTACATAAAAATTTTAACGCCATATTTTTCGGCAACCATATTAACTAGGTGGTGTTGAAAAAAATTTCCAGAAATTTCTTATGTTCACTTTTCCTATAAAAAAAATTTTCCGCAAGCCATACGACTAACACTTTCTGAGATACAGCCGAAAGCCACTATTAGTGGGACACCCGGTACTTATGTCAAAATTAAGTTCTTACTTCCTCATTAACGAACCAACCAGAACAAAGATAAGAACACAAAAATCCTGCGAAAAAAAAACACACCTGATCTACGCTGAATATCCAGTAATCCAACACATCTACATAAAAATTTTAACGCCATATTTTCCGGCAATTATAATAACTAGGTGGTGTTATAATAAATTTGCACCGCGATGATAATGATCGGCTTTTAGATAAGCCAGGTGCCCCGGAAGTGACTCGGGGGTAGTGGCACGGTTCAATCCCCAATTTAACCCCCTACGCAACGTGTGTGCATGTAAACACAATTTGTCCGATTTTACAGATAACATCACCCTGTCGTTTGTTATTTTTCGTCGCGTTAAATATATTTTAAAAAACACACAAATATGATGGAAATAAATGAGGTGTGAAAAATACCTTGATTCACATGGTTCTGTGCTGGTCTGCGGTACAAAGTACATAAGTATTTGAAATTGATAGTAAAGTGTTTTAGTTTTCTAGTCAGTGGCGTATTTAGGGGGACTGTAACCCCCCCCCCCCCCCCCCCGAGGCTCGTGTCTAAAAGTCTAATTGCAACCTAATTTTTCGTCTCACGCTTGGACTCTTAATTTAAATTTTTAAATAATGTATTCTTGGCTTAGATTACAAAGGTCTTGTAGGAAACGTTTGGTTTTTAAACTTTTCCTTCTAAAAGTCCTGTTTTATATAGCGATTAAGGTTTCGGACGCATATCGTTTTAGTTATTGATTTATGATGCAATTTTTTAGGAGAACGAGTAAAAAAAATAATATTTTATAGTATTTTACTATAATATACTTGTATGTTCCGTTTTTCCTCTTTTAGAGCTATTTTAAATCAACAAAAATATAACCCAATGCAATAAAATATTTTTACAACAAAAACAATTAGGTATTTATTTTTAAAGAGAAAAATTAAAGTAAACATTTTAATTGAAACATTTTTTATGGATTAAGTGTAATAATTTACAATAAAAAAAATAGTTCGAGAAGAAACGAGAAAGCTTTATTATGAATATACAAAACGGCACTTAAGAAAAAGTATTTCAAAACCTAAGCATTTGCACCAAAAACTGGTCTTAGATCTACGCTCCTAAAATACATGATTTCTGAAAAAATCATCAATTTTGGCGTAGCGAGCGATATTTACTGTATTTTTAATTATGAAAAACTGAGCCCGAAAAACGCTGGTTAGAGTCATATGTTAAAATATTAGATTGACACTAATATTCATATTTTTCACAAATATAAAAATGTTTTTTTTTTTAAATAAAGAGCCAGCTAGGAATATCAAAAAAAAATTAAAAAAAAACATTTACAAAACCAAATTTAATGCAACCATGCAGAGGGGAAGAGGTAATAATTTAATTTTCAAAATTTGATAGTAGGTATTTGATTGGTGAATTTTAAACAAACTTTGGGCGTGGCTCTAAAATGTTTCGCCTGCGGTGCTTTTTTACCTTCTTCACTAGGTACAATATCATGAAATACATGTAGTCCCGACTGTCCCTTTCTCCAGAAAAAGAAAGTCCTGCTTACACCCACTGAGCCCCCCCCCCCCCCCCCGAGCATATTTTCTGGTTACGCCACTGTTTCTAGTGTTTATTATATAACTACTCATGTATAAAGGTTTTCTAAAGGTGGACTTACACCTGGAGTTGCATAGCTATACTGGGTGTCCCGCTAAGGTCGGCCAGCGGCTGTAACTCGGAAACTATTGACCATACATTTTCGGAAAAAATGTTTTTGTAAACCGATTAAAAGAAAATACTGAAAATTATTTTTAAAGTTGTACGATTGGCGTAACTAACAGGACAAAATAAAAAAATTCAAGTTATTTTAAAAATAGCCATATTAAGGTGCTGTTTTGATATCGGGAATGGCAAGCGTATCCATTCTTCTCCAGTAGTAAGGGTGGGGGAAGTTGGTGAATAAGTTATTACAGTGGCGGCTCGCGGTCTTTAAAAATGGTGAAGAGCTAGGTATAGTGCGGGTACTTAAACAAACATTGACTAAAAGTCCGTGTAACAAAACTTCTCTCTTATTCTCATCTGTCCAACGACTAAATGGAGTTTCCAACAAACTATGTCATTAATTGGGTTCATTTTTAAAACACACAACTAAGTAGGTACGTACAGTGAATTAAGTGAAAAATGAAAACAAAACTTTTTAATCACACAGTAAATCACGTAAAAACGATATCTATAACCGTAAATTCCGCGAAGCCTCAAAATAAATACCTTAATGTTAGGCGAACCAATGCTTAAACGCTGATGCTGATGTGATGATGCTATCACTGATCTATTTTTAAATTGCCCTTCATCATAATGCAACTTGTTACATGCTGTTTGCGTGACTGACGTCACGTAGCTATAGCGACGGTGAATATCAAAGCAATGTTAGGCGTTGGGTCTTCACTTTATTTGACCTAATGGACACGGTCGGCTGGGGCGCGCCAAAATGCATGAATGTTTATAATTATTGTCCATCGGAATAAACCGTGGCCCTATTATGCATAGCACATTCGGATTAAATTAATATTATTAATTCGAACATAATTATTTTTTAAGGGCTAAAATGGTAGCTGTATTGGTATCTACATTAATATTTGATATTAAAAAACTTTCCTCCTAGTTTTTTTTTTTTTGGTGAAGAGCCCTTCACCTACTTCACCTGATACACATTTTTTTTTTAAAGAAAATTAGGAGAAAGTGAGACTTTTATACATAGCTCGCTCTGTAAAACAAAATACAAATTAGCGACCATCAACAAAATGACTTTCTTATTAAGCATAAAATTCTCTTTCAAACGACCTTAAGTTTATTTGAATTGCATAAAAGATGTGAAAGATACAGTACTTTTAGTAATAACTTATTTACCAGCTTCCCCAATGCTTATTATTGGAGACAGAAAAAAAATCCTTCGGATCAAACTGCGGCAAGAATGGATAGGCTTTTTATTCTCGATATCAAAACAGTACCATAATGGGTTTATTTTTAAAAGAATTTAAAATTTCGAAGAATTCGTCCATTTTTACTCAGAGAGACCTGATATTTAGACCAGGGTCGATAATTTTAAAAATGGTAAAAAGTGAAAAAAAATTATAGTAGGATGAAACTCATTGGAAAAGGTAGAGAATATAACAAAAATGAAAGGAAAAATAAATTACGGGCGATCTGAGGTCGGGAAGGGGGAGGGGGTAAGTTTTTAAGGGTAAAAAATGGTTAATCTCGATTTTCGGTAAAACTGCAAGTCCTATGAAAAAAAGTTAAATGGCAAAGTTGTAGGTAATAAAAAGATCTACAATTTTTGTATCGACTTTTTTTTCACATAACCTCAAAATGTATGTGAAAAATTCGAATAACCGAGTTTTTGGTTTTTTATTTTTATCTTTTGCAAAAAAATTTATTTTTTCACGAAATTTGGTGAAAGCTTACCTTTGTATGTCCCAAACATACAGTAATTTTTTGGATTTAAAATATTAATTTTTTCACCTTATTTTGACTTAATATCGAAAAAGCACCCTAATTTTCAATCGAAAATTCTCACGTCAAAATATCTGCTTTTTTAAAAAAGTTGATGTGTTTTTTGTTCGTTGAAATCTCTACTTTCTAATGGTATAAAAAAAGATATACACTAACATGGTAAATGTTCTATTATTAATAATTTGGCCCCACCTGTATCAACTATCACGAGCCGCCACTGGCTGTAGGTGTAATTCCACCTTAAGTCACAAATAAATCTTGATCAATTACAAATGGAACTTAGAAATACGTTGCCACTTTAGGAAATTCATGTCTCCAAATAAACATAAAAGTCTGTCTGCTCGTCTGTCCATAATTGTTTATTGTTAATTTCTATCCACTCTGTATATAAAAGGCAAAGATGTTGAAAAATGCCAGACATCATTTAATCATTGTCAGGTCGAGGTATAACGATTGACAAAAGAATTCATTTTATTTTCCTTTAGAATAAAATTGATGAGAAGTGCTTTCAGTTTTAGACAAAAGCCAATCAAAAACGCTCATTATTGCCGGTAGGTGGGACATGCAAGGCAATTACAGTTTTAATAACAAATAGGAGGTGATTATTATTATATAAGTTGATAGTTGACCGGCTACGAATCCGAGGAAAATCACCAGGTTTAAATGGTTTAATGGTAGCGTAGGTTCAGTGGCGTAACTATAAATTTTGCGCCGCCCCCTCCTCCTGCAAGTTTGTACTGTGTCTGCTTCAGATGGTATTAACTGAAAATTAAATGTTTATTTATTTCTTTAAAACGATTTTGATCTATTTTAAGAGCCCTTCATACCAGCGTGAAACGCGGCATCGTTTCCTGGCTTGTCTAATTGAAAATGTAATACAAAAATTTTACTAAGGAACTTTTAGTTTGGCGGATGATACCTTATTTTGTTTTAAAAAAATAAATTGAAAATTTATTTTTAAGTTTTAAATATACAGGGTGATTCCTAAGTTGATATTTCTTTTTTAGCTGTGTATAGAAGGCATTAAAATAAACAACTTTTTCAAATACCTTTTTTCAAAAAACTTAAAAAAAGCCGAGTTACAGAAGTAAAAAATCTAAGTGCGGGCCTGGTAATCAAAACGTAGCCCTTTACTTTATATTGTTTTTCTCCGTTTTTGTATTTTAGTCATGCATTTTACGGATCGGTCGTCAGTTATTTATTTTGGCAATTCGCGGCGCGGTGTGGTTTTCTGAAACAAATTAATTTTAATAAATTGGAGAAAATGGTAAAATTTGAAAACAATGATCTAATTATGGTGCTAATTTATTGTTAGGGTCGTAAAAGTGCGGATGTTTCTTCTCTACACCCAGAAGTTTTCCTAATGTTATTCAACGGGCAAGTTAGGCAGAACCGTATTTGATTTGTAGTGTAATAAATGAATGTAAGTACTTTATTTTTGGGTTTTTTGAAAAAAGGTATTTGAAAATGTTGTTTATTTTAATGCCTTCTATACGCAGCTAAAAAAGAAGTATCAACTTAGGAATCACCCTGTGTAGGTTCAATTTATATATTTATGTTAAATTCTTATTTTCCATTAGAATTACAAACGATGCGCTGATATTATCTTAAAAATCTTCACTGACACCGCGCCACCTCATTCTCGTGATATTCGTTTTTATAATACTTGGTACATAAAAAAGACATTTTATTGCCAACGTCAGTACATATGCGCGATGTGGTGGAAATGCACTATTTTTAGTTATGACTCATCGACTACTGTTTTCTCTTAGAGTGCCAGTAATTTTAACCCAATGTTTTCCAGTTACAAAACCGGTAGAAATTCTTAATCAATGCATAATAATTAAGCTTACATCTAGAATTAAACTAACCATACAAAATACAATAATATTAATATATTCTAAAAAGTAAATAGCCACCAACATATTAGGTAGCTAATAAGCAAGATATTGCATGTAGCGTCATCTAGTGCCGTTGTTAGGCCTTCTTAAAGTATACTTGCATATCCAATAAACTTATAAATATAAGTAAAAATCTTTACAGAAAAATAAAACAAATCAACATATATTTCCTTATTATATTTCGTATCCTCGTCCAAATAGATATTACACCGGTAGTATCACTATTATACCTTATCGAGCACATCTCTAAAACCTGAGTCATAGTTTTTTGTTATTTCACCCATACGATACCCGGCCCGGCCTAGTCATAACATTATTGTTCTTTATCGAGTAAACAGTTGAATTTTAGTTAAAATTCGTTAAAAATGTCGAGAGGAAATAAAAGAAAACGTTATTATAGTAGTGGTAGTAGTGAGGAAAGTGATAGTTTAGAAAAGAGGAGAAGACGTTTGCTGCGGAAATTAAATCGTTTGGAGGTACAACGGCAAGAAAAGGCACGTTTACTGGAAAGTTCTAGCAGTGAAGAAAAAAGTGAGTAAAATAGCACGAAGTTAGTGGTTTTGCTGGGCTAAAATTGTTTAAGCCGATACTAAGTGAAAGAGACATAACTGTTAAGTCTCTGGAATTATATAATAGCTATAATTGTTAAAGCTATAGTGTTTTTTGTTGTGCCAAAATTGTTTAAGCAGATACTAAGGTAAAAGAGACATAACTGTTAAGTCTCTGGAATTATATAATAGCTATAATTGTTAAAGCTATTTATCCGCCTTCCTTTTGGGAAGACGTAAAGGTTGACAATGAACAACTTGCCAATGAGGAGGGTGCTAATAATCCACAGCTACAAGAAATATATGATAACATTATAACATTAGTAGATTTTTTGGTTCTGTTGGTTCAGAGCCGATTTGGGGACCGGAAGTGGAACCAATTATGGCAGGCCATTGGAGTAAATATCTTGAATTAGGCATTGGAAAAACCGAAAAAGAAGAATTACATAAAAAGTACCCTGTGCCAAAAAAAAAAAAATATCCCGCATCTTAAAAGTCCTATTTCAAACCCTGAAATTACAGCGTGCTTAGAAGATGCGCAAAGAAAAGAAGATAAATATATGGGCATCATACAAGGACAAATAGGCAATGGTTTAGCCGCATTGGCAGTTGCTTTAGACACATTTCTCAAAGCTGATGATAATAATATGAAAGTAGGTGACCTTAACCTTCAGGTACTGCCACATTTGGTGGATGCAGGAAAAATCCAGGCCGATGTGTTCCATATGCAATCCACGAACAGGAAATATAGGATCGAACCGCATCTAAATTCATCAGTAAAGAGAATTGTTCGGGAGAGTAAAGCGAATGTTTTTTTTTGTGTGGGCAAGACTTCTCCGAGAAGTATAAAGATACAAAAAATCAATTGCGGACTGGGAAAGAGCTTAAAACGACTGGTTTTTCCTCATATAAACGCTTTCCGATTCCAGCTGCGGGGTCATCTGGAGTGGCGACAAATAATGCCAGACCAACCGCCAGACATAATTCTACCATTGGTTCTTTAAACTACCGGGGCCAGTACAACAAGTTCAGAACGAAAAAAAAAGCCACAGAAATATCAGAAATCGTATCAAGACAAGCAGAAATACCGGAAATAAATAAGGTTAGAGTTTATGCTGGGCTTAAAAGTTTTTACAAAAATTTTATATTATGTACAAATAACAAGAACATTTTGTCTTTGGTAAAAGGGTATAAAATTCCTTTTAAAATGCCTCCTTTTTATACACATGTAAATATACCTAAATCCTTTAGTAGTGCAGAATTCCGTAATTTAAATAAAGCTGTAAACAAGCTGTCTGATCAAGGCGTAATTAGCAAATATAATAGTGTAGAAGGTAAATTTTTATCTAGATTCTTTCTAGTTCCAAAATCAGATTGTAACAGTCGATTCATTTTAAATTTGAAACAATTAAACAGGTTTATTTGTAAACCTCCTGACTTTAAACTTGAAAATTATAAATCAGTAAAAGACATTATAACACAAGATTGTTTTATGAATACAATCGATTTAAAAGATGCATATTATATGATATCCGTGGCCCCAGAATGTAAAAAAAAAAAAAAAAAAAATGAGATTCCAATTTAATAGTTTTTTAAATCAATATAATGCAATGCCCATGGGGTTGTCAACTGCTCCTTATATTTTTACAAAAATGTTAAAACCAGTATTTAATAGGCTTAGACAAAATGGATGTTGTTGTATTATTTATTTAGATGATATTTTGCTAGGAGGGAAAACTAAGGGAGAAACTCTGAAAAACAGCAGATATATAATTTCGTTATTAGAAAGCCTAGGCTTTGTAATCAATTACCAAAAGTCTCAATTGCTACCAACGCAGTGAATGTAAATATTTAGGATTTATACATAATAGTAGAAATCTTACTTTACGGCTGCCACAGGAAAAGAAAATCCAAATTTTACAGACTGTAAAACATCTACAACATAAAACAAAAATATCTATTCGCGATTTTTCTAGAATAATAGGAATATTAGTGGCAGCCTGTCCAGCAGTTCAGTACGGCTGGGTATGTAAAACAACTAGAGCGTGCTAAATACTTAGCGCTGCGAAAATACAAATCATATGAAACAAAAATGACTATTTCCCATACAATTAAATTAGATCTTCGCTGGTGGGAAAACGCTATTACCAAATCGGAAAATACCATTTATAATCAGAATTTTGATCTTATAATTTTTACCGATGTTTCCAAAACAGGATGGGGGGCAGTTTGTGGAGACAAGTCTACACATGGTTTTTGGGGAAAATGTCACAGAAATGTTCATATTAATTTTTTGGAATTGCGAACAGTTATTATGCACTTAAATGCTTTGCCAAGGCAAAAAATGGTTGCAACATTTTACTTCGCATTGACAATAGGACGGTCATTGCTTATATAAATAAAATGGGCGGTATTCGAATTCAAAAACTAAATAAATTAAGTCGGAAAATTTGGACATGGTGTGAAGAGAGGCAAATTTTTATTCACGCCTCTTATATTTCATCTAAAGAAAACACACAAGCGGATTTTGAATCGCGGTCCGTTTCTATTGAAACCGAATACAGCCTTGATATACATGTTTTTAAAAAGATAAAATTACTGTTTGGTATTCCCTTGATTGATTTGTTTGCCACTAATATCAACAACAAATGTAAATCTTATATTTCATCAGGCCCGCGCCTAGCACTTTTGGCGCCCTTGTGCAAATTTAAAATAACGCCCCAAATTCGTTCAACGTTCATATGTGAGTACAGATACGGGTTAAGTTAGGTATTATTATCCACTATTGAATTGAACAATAATTTTAAAAAGTATATTCATAAATTTATTTTTATATTTTACAAGTACAAGCCATACAAGTATTTTCTCATTGAGATACATAACATAATTATAAACTTATAGAAAACAGAAATATATTCTAACAGTATTACAACTCAAAATTTTTGTATTTTAGTTTCAAATGTAATATATGATACAAAAGCACAAGAAATAAAAAAAATATTTAAAACATAAAAAATACTCGTTTATATATCACAGGACGAAACTGATCGACAAATAAAAACAAAACAATAATAATATATTATTTTAATAATGCAACATGTCACCTTTTTAAGGTTAATATCGAGGTATTAGGTATTGTTATTAATATTTTAGCTAAGTGAATTGAGCTTTTCGTGCTACTACTACAAAAAACTAAAGTTTCAAAAACATATATCTTTTACCCCATGCACCTTTTCACTTCGCTAAGTTAATTATCGATCGAGCATCTGGCAACAAATGAAATCGCGACCGATGCAGCGCTTAATATATAAAGTTTCGTACATTGCAAGCTCAGACAGGAAAAAAACGCTTGTCCGCTCGTTGGCTCGTTGCAAGCCAAATTTCAAGCTCAAACATGAATAAAATCAGATTTGTTTGAGTTTACACAATTCATGTTATCGATCGAATAAATGCTATTATTGCGTACTCTCATTTGGAAAATATATTATTTTCGAGAAATTCGGTTCCCTCGTCTCAAAGAGAAAAAATAAAATAATAAACAAATAAAAAACAATGTAATAGCTAGCAATTCCTTACTGTTTTTTTTTTATCATTATAAATTTTGTTTTGACAATGTTGTTTGTTGCTTTATCTTTTTTTTTACTTTTGAGTTTTAAGGCTTTTCGGCGCCTTCGGCGCCTCGGCGCCGTCGTGCACCACACGACTTTGCCCTTATGTACGGCGCGGGCCTGTATTTCATGGCACAAGGATCCTAGGGCCTTGGCTACTGACGCATTTACTTTAAACTGGAATAAACTAGGGTATTTTTATGCTATTCCTTTTACCATTGTTCGACGGATTGTAAACAAAATAATACGCGACGGAGCTAAAGGTATTCTTATTGTGCCTTTTTGGCCGACACAACATTGGTATCCTTTGTTTTTAAAACTTTGTGTCGTAGAACACTCGCCAATCGGTAGGTCATGCAACGGCAAGAAACCTTGTTAGACCTTGGGGGGTGTCGCATGACTAAGGATCGTGGTTCGGAACCCAGGTTAAACTCTAGGTCCCATCGGTAATAGCTCTGGCAGCGAACGAAGATTCGAATAAAAAATTAATCAAAATTCCATAATAATTCAGATGTAAATAAAAACACTAACAAGACACGAATGATAAGCTGCAGCTCTCTGATTGTTAACGAGTAAAGCGCATGCTTAGTAACGAATTTTTATCGGAACTACGTCATTTCTCGTAAATATTTGAAGATTTTTAAATTGGTTGAACTCGAATAGAGTTTTGATGAGCTGAAAAAAATTAATAGTAATAGTGAAAGAGCCCATTTGAATACAACATGGGCGCGATACAAATCTGTTAAAGAAGCAATTGACTAAAGCTATTAGTAAAGTATTAAGTCACGATCAATGTAAATATTTCTTACACCGACTCACACGGAATACTCTCTTGCTTCCCTGGCATTTCCATAATTTTGAGCATAGCGTAGAGATGGTTGAGTTTGATCCCAATTACGTTTAGTTGTGTCACGAAAAAGCAGTAGTAGTGGCCAAATCGGCAGCGTTAATGTAAAACGTGACATTTTAACTCAAATTGCCCGCGATTTGTACAATAGATGGATTTTCTCACTCATATGTTATATAATTGTCTAATTAACCGAATCCGATAGATTAAAGATACTTATTTTATGTGGGATTTCACATGCGAACCCCATGGACGTCCAAAGAAATAGTTTGAGAGTGACCTAACGAATATTTGAGCCACTTTCATAATTTGGCATTGATTTCATTGCAAAATTCTTTCTTTTCGTCAAGTGCAGGTAGTACCACCTTGGTTTGGGTTAATTTATGGGTTTTGCCTATTGTTATCCATTCACAAACACTGAAAATGGTGTGACAAAGGCGTGCATTATGTATATAGTATTAGGTACACTTATTTTTTATTAGATATTATAAAAAAAATACATTATACAGAAATTAAAATATGAAAAATCGTAATATTCTTCATCATCTGAAGAACTGTCATCTCCTCTTGACGTTATAATTATAGTGTCGGCGGTTTGATCGATCAGGTGGTCAAGATCCCACATTTTCTTCTCTTCTTTAATGGCATGATCGACTGCTTTTCGCCAGTTCTCTGGTGTCACTTCCATAGTGGCTTGATCAAACAGTAGCTTATCGTATTTTATTTTGAATGTCGTGTTGCGTCTTGCTACAAATCCTTTCACTTGCGCCCATATAAGTTCTATATGATTTAGTTCGCAATGACACGGCGGTGTGCGCAGCACAGTTACACTATGTTTTTCAGCTATATCTTCCACGGTATATTTCGTAATACGATATTTGTGTAAATTTGCTATAGCTTATAGTTCCTTCTATATCAAATTATCTTCTTTTTTTTGGTTAGTTATCATAAATAATTTAATGCACAAAATGTACCTGCCCCTATGACCGACACCAAAATTGAGCCAAACTGGACGGAATTTCCCATTTTATTACTCTACACCTTTCTGAAATAGACTATAGGTTGCATGCGAACTTTGACATTAAATTAGACGATGCGATAATACTCTGAATGTGTTCGGAATCGACAACTCAAAAATACCCAATACCTTCTATTAATCGTCTGTCATACGTTCCTTTTTCTAGATTCTAGAAGATATATACTCATATATTAGCATTTACTTACATTTTTATACTGTTTTCTTTTTTTGCAGATGCCTCTCTTAGATCTCCCAATCGGACGTCCATTGCTAACCATAACATTCGCTTATGGCTTTAGGGGAAAATATTTATGTAAATTAAAGGTAATTGAAATTTTATGATCCTAAATCGGTAAGTTTTTGAAATTACACAGCACTTCTGTTAAGTAATGCTCTTGCTGTGCTTTAATATGATTTAACACTGAGAGAAGATTCTTGCTGTCCTTATAAAAATCTTTATACCGCTTATAAAGAAAAATACTAACATAGGGGACAAAAGAAAAACTACATGAGACAGTAAAATCCATTTGGCTGTAATTTCTTTGTTATCGTAATAAAGTCACTTTATAAAGAATGATCACTTAGCTCAAGTAAACAAAAATGTTGTATAAGCAAAGTAACTGACTATCGGCTATAAAGAGACTTTGCTAGAACAATAAAGATACTTTTCTACGCCACCCTTATCGATTTCGAAACAAGAATTTTTTTTCAATATCAGTATAACATTTTGCTATATTGAAAAGATTTTTTTATTTATTTCAAGAAAGTTACTTTGTTGGAACAGAATGTACCTACTTACTTCAGGAACTCTTTTTTAGCTAAGGTAGCAAACAAGCATTGCTATAATAGTAAAGTGGTTTATTATGACAGCACCACTTATTTGCTATAATATGTGGGGTGTGGCCCAAAAAAGAAACCGTATATTTTGTTGAATTTTTCATATACTCTAGAGAACATATTATGCTTAATAACACATTTATATAAACCAAGTTTTTTCACTTTGGGTACCTACGTAAGTTTAAAAATTTTTTGATTCATTTAAAATAATATTTTCCATGCTATATCAAAAATTTAACATAGTATAAAGCTTATTTTTCAGGTAACTCCATCATATTTTACATCATGCAACTCCCCACGTCTGAATAGGTTGTAAAAGATTTGAAACTAAAAAAAAAATATGTCTCTCTTTAGTATTTAATACAACAGAAAACAACACTTCATAACCTAAAAAAGTTTCAGTTTTAGCTGTTTAAAAAAACAATAATATTTTACTGCTTTTCTCTTTGAGTGGTTAAAACATATCTTATTAAATAATACCTGTTCACTTTAAATTTAAACAAATATCCAAAAGGGAATGCCAAAAAAACGTTTTTCTGCATCTAGCCCGAATATTAGGTAAAATAATAATTACATTGTATTTTATTTAGAAAAAGAAAGTATTTTGCTTATGCGATATTTCTTAAAATCTCTTTTTTAAAAGTCATACCGTGTTTAAAACTTTGGTAAGTTGTCTTTTAGTTTAAGGATTTTTATTATGAATAGCATTTGCTAAAGAATTAATAATTTTCTTTTCTCTAAAACTTGACTCACACAAAAATTATTATTAAATAAACAACAGTTAAACTAAACACATAACATCAAAAAATTAACATAAAACTAAAATAACTTTGGTCTTTTAACACTGATATTTAAAATCTACACTGTCATTGATGTCACAATCCAATAAAGCACTGCACACTGGAAACATTTTTGAGACAAGACAATTTTTATTGGAAAAAATGAGACACATGTCGAGGCGTAATGGTCACCAACAACAGCCATTGATGCGACGATTTTACTTTATGAAGGAACGAGCATCTAAATATCAGAAAAAATGAAGACCTGAAGACATGTGGAGAACGGGACGACTGGTGCGCAATATAAAAATTGGCTCAATCAGACTGAATTTGTCACCACGAAATAATCCGATTCGAACCGAACAGTTACGAGTTTCCCAATTCCAACAAAAAATTTTGCTACCCCTTTAAAAACTCTTTAGACCGCTAGAAAATATTTTTTTATAAAGATTTTTTCTTAAGCAGCAACCTGCATTACTTCCTCAGCAAAGCAAATAGTAGTCCTAGAAAATAATTTTTTATAAATACTTACTTAGCTGTTATCATAATGTAAGTTTTCTATAATAGCAAAGGTTTTTGTAACAGGTATAAAGAGTTTTCAGGTAAATTGTTTCTTTTGCAATAAGAAATTCATTTTGCTATCGTAGGTTAAAAATTTAATATTACAGCTAAAATAATCTTAGCATAGAATTTCTTGCTGAAGCTTTTCTCAGTGAAGGTTATTTAAAAGACTGATTTTTTAAAATTTGTTCGTGTAATTTTCAACGGTGACTATCAATAAGGCATAGCAACAATACAAACAAATCGTCGCCTTGCATACTAAAGGACGTATCTCAAAATTGATAGTTTTACAGGAGAGCGATTTTAAATTTTTGATACAATTAAAACTTTTGTCACAAGAATACTCTAAGGGTTTTATGGCTATAATAATGGGTTTTGAGTCACAAACAGAATACATATTCACTATATACATTCACACTAAATATGTTTTAAATAAATAGCTCTGAAATTGCAAAAAAAGAGAAAAAAAGGTGAAACAAATGAGGTACGCCCTTTTGTGTGCTGTTAATGTTTGGATTTATAGATTGCTAAAGAAGATACGCCCCGTTATTTAAATGCAAAAATATATTTTTGGTACAAAACAATTAATATAAACTTTGAAAACCCTATAATAAAGAAACTAAACTTAAGCACAATGTTTATACAATCAACAATCAGCATTTTACTCGTGGTGAAGCGATCTGTAGAAAGCAACGTGGTCAAGAGATTTTACCACAGGGTCTTTTTCAGAGCACAGCGAAACCAAGTTGTCGTATTTAAGGTCTTTCCATACTGAGCTTTCCAACAGACAAATTAAAAATATTTTCCTGGTTTCTTTTTAGGGTAATACTTCTGTAGGTTTCATCACAATGGGATAACTTGTAGAGAATTTTATTAGCCTCTTTTTTTTCAACTTTAAACTCCGAGATTTCTGTCCAGTTCACTATGTTTTTGTTATCGTCTGCACAGATACTTAAAACTCGTAATTGTTTTGACAAATCTTTAAAATCTAAGAAGTCAGTAAGTTCCATCTTATGGTTAATTCCTTCTTGCAAATTAGAAAATAGGCAGTAGTCGTGATGGACCAGTAAAAGGGCGTAACTCAACAACAATTAATAAAATATGGCAAACAAAAGGGCGTAATTGAGATTCGCCTTTTTTCTGCTGCTATATTATGCTGTATTGAGTTTCGCCAAAACTACTTTTCTAAATAACTCCACAGGGAATAAAGATAAAGGTACGCCCGTTTGACAGCAATAAAATATCGCCTAAAGACATAATATAAGGGCTTATCTGAAAAAAATCGATTTTTTGAAATACGCCCTTTCGTATGCAAGGCGACGAAATGTTTAGCAACAGTCAACAACAGTTTTGTAAGGGCCCTTACATGATCAATATCACGTCAGTATAATAAAGCAATAATTACAATGGACATTAAAATCAGTTATATTTAGCGTGAAGGGCCATTAGAACTAATAAAAACTAAATAAAGGCAAAAAAGAAATATACTAAAAAAATTCAAATAATCCATTAGGGCCTTAAAAGATTGGTGCCATTTACAAACTCGAGCTAATTAAAAATATATCAAGTAAGTCATGGTATTACTATTCGTTGACAAGTTGAAATAATGATGCTATCTCTCAAAATTTATTGGACTTTCCATGATTATTTTAATAGAATGAGCGACAATACCAGTGGCGGATTAAGACCATTTGCACCTGGGGGTGCATAAAAAACAATAAATACGAAAGTTTAAAATTTCGTTGAAATATTTTAAATTTTAAAAATGGAAAATTATATTATAGTTTTATGGTTATTCTCGGCTCAAAATTGCTTAATCTTATATTCAGAGAAAATTTACAACTGAGAGGGTCAACAAGGGAGAACTCCTATGGGTTCCTGGTCACTTGGGGATAGCGGGCAACAAAAAAGCCGATGAACTGGGTAGAGCCGGATCATATCAAAAACTTAGGGGCCCTGAACCCACCCTTGGCATATCAAAACAGGCAACCAAAGCAACATTAAACAGGTGGGCGCAACAACAACAACTATCCCAAAGGAACAGGATGCCTGGTTAAACCCAAGCGAGGGCCACAATTGGGAAACCCTTCAAAAAGCTATCAACTGGAATGTTGCTTCTAACGCGCGCCCTATTAACAGGCTACTGCCGCTTAAGAAAACACCTACGTCGAATAGGAATTTACGATAGTCCCATTGAATGGAGACTTTGCGGCGAAGAGGACGAAACCGCCTCACATAACATAATATATAACTGCGAAGCACTGACCCGAAGAAGATTCAAAATCTTCGGTGAATCCATCAATGTGGGGATAACCTCCCGCATGACAATTTTGGTAGGAATTTACTTGACCTTATAAAAGGAACAAATCTTTTCTAGCAAGATAGGGGAGCACAATAAGCCACTAGGCTGCAGTGCAGGAAGCTTAGGCCGAACGCCCGACCCCCGCCTTGAACCAACCAACCAAGAGGGTCAGAAATTCAAGTAACATTTTTTAAAGTATTATTTAAATGCATAAGTAAAAACTGAATACTGAAATCTATTTAAAATAAAAAATACAGATACATTTTTTTCCTATTGCTACTATCTTTAGAAATATATTTTTGCTTACCATTATTTAGGATTCATGGGGTTTAGTTGAATCTATCGTGACTGCCGTTTTTGTGATGTTAATAATCTTATAATCTGGGCATCTACATACCTACTACATACACTGTTTTGTTGAGTTATACTATCTAGAAACTTATTATTTTACCTAAGACTCTGCTAGTGAGTGTGATTAACTGTTTTTGTTATATTTTTGGTGTCCTGGGTAGACCGCACCCTTTTCTGTCGCCTTAGTCCGTCCCTGGACAAAGCGTGTCTGTCCCTCTGCCTAAGGCTAAACGGTTTATCTAAACTCTAATCGTGTACAACTTAAACGAAAGGGGAGCTTTTTTTCAAACAGGTAACAGACGTTGTATTGTTATCTAAACGAAAAATCATGTTAATTTCACCCCCTTTATCTAAATTAGTAAAAAAATATATTAAGAGTATAGCTAGAATTCAAACTCAATGCCTAAGGATCTCCGATGATTGATCGTGCAATACGTCCATCATCTACCAACCACTCCAGATATAATTAACAAGATCTACTATTGAACGGCAGTAGAGTATTGACTTGCATTGTCTTATTTGTTTTGAATCACAGCTTTTTATCTGGTAACTAGTAGTATTCACCTTGCTTACCAGTTGAAACGTTGTGTTTCAAACTAAATAAATACAATGCAAGTTCAAAACTCTTCTGCCATTTAAGAAACATCATTGTATCCAACCTTCAACGCCACAGTAGGTATACCAAGCGGAAATACGTGCTAAACAAGCATGTGTACAGAAAAATATCGAAAAGGGCTACCACGACCAGGAGATAGACATTCTGTCAGACAGTGAAGCTGCCCTAAAGGCCCTAAACTCCAACCGACTCAAATCGAAGTTCACAATGGAGTGCCTAAACAACCTGAAAGACCTAGCAGCAAGGAACAACAGGGTAGAACTCCTATGGGTTCCTGGGTTACTCGGGGATAGCGGCCAACGAAAAGTAGATAAACTGGCTAGAGTTAGATCATCTCAATATCTCAGGGGCCCTGAATCCGTCCTTGGCATATCAAAACAGAGAACCAAAGCAACATCAGACAGGTGGGCGCAACAACAACAGCTATTCCGATGGAACAGGATACCTGGTCAAACCCAAGCGAGGGCCACAATTGGGAAACCCTCCAAAAAGCTATCAACTGGAATGTTGCTTTTAACGCGCTCCCAGCTAAAACAAGTGGTTGGCCTACTAACAGGTCATTGCCACTTAAGAAAACACCTACGTCGAATAGGAATCTACAATGGTCCCATTGAATGCAGACTTTGCGGCGAAGAGGACGAAATCGCCTCACATATCATATACAGGGTGATTCCTAAGTTGATACTTCTTTTTTAGCTGTGTATAGAAGGCATTAAAATAAACAACATTTTCAAATACTTACCTTTATTTAAAAAACTTAAAAATAGGCGAGAAACAGAAGTAAAAAAATCTAAGTGCAGGCCTGGTCATCAAAACTTAGCCCGCTATATCTTATGTTGTTTTTCTAATCTCTTATTAGTCATGCAATTTACGGGTGGTGTTGAGCAATCCGCTGCGGTGTTTTTCTGAAGCAAGTTAGTTTTAAATTATTGGCACGTGAAAATGGTAAAATTTGAAAACAATAAAGTAGGAGATATGATGCGAATTAAGGGTGAGTGTCGTCAAAGTGCGGCTGCTGCTTCGAGATTATACGCGGAACTCTTTCCCTTGCGATCTCATCCTACACCCAGAAGTTTTCTTAATGTTATTCAACGGGCAAGCTAGGCAGAACCGTATTTGATCCATAGTGTAATAAATGAATGTAAGTACCTTATTTTTAAGTTTTTTGAAAAAAGGTGGCATGTTGTTTATTTTATTGCCTTCTAGACACAGCTAAAAAAAAATATCAACTTAGGAATCACCCTGTAATAATGTACCTATCTTAAAAATTAAAATAGTAGATTAAAGAATGCAAATAATTATGACAGATTATTATCATAAAATATTTTCCGCCGGACTACGGCCTACCTAACCCCTTAGTTTAGTTAGCTAGTAGGCAGTCGTACGTCACTGTAAATGACATTTTAGATTGGACATTTATTTTGTATCTACAAAAAAAGTTTCGTCTTATTTTTGTCGAGGCTCAGATAGTTCTGTGAAAAGGTGAAACATGTGTGACACGCTAATAACACGGTGTGACCAGCGGCCAAATTTTGACAAGGGTCAACGGGCGGTTCTCAGAATATAGCAATTAAGAATTTGTTAAATTATATGTAATTTTCGAAATGTCTTAGAAAATTAATTGTGATTTAATCACAAATAGTTAGTTTGTGCGACTGGGCCTCGGGTCACCCAGACCTAAGGTCTGCCATTAGATGGTTTTATTGTTGATACTTTTACTGCCCGAGACACTATTATAAAACTTCGATGACCTGACCGAAATATTTATTAATTGGGGCCTTTATTGAAACATTTTAATGGTATTTTTGATTTAAATTTTGGCACCATAATAGTTTTTATAGGCGCTATTACGACCTGAGGAAAATTTGAAATTTACCAGGCTACACAGAGCAAAATCGACTAATTAAACAGAATAAAATTGTTAAGAATAGTCTTATACCAGTAGCAACATTTTTAATAATTACTAATAAACAATCTATTACTATAGCAAAAAATTTAACTAACGAATAGCATACAGAATTACTACCTCTTTATTTATACGGACAATAAAACGAAATAATTATGAATATAAGCCCAGAATTGTAAAAATGTATTTTAATAAAACATTCTTTTTGGAAATAAAAAATGGTTTTATACAACATAAAGATTATACCAACAATAAAACGCTTTTTTGGGGGTATAAATTAAATTATTATTCGATATGTGTTTTTATTTCTTCTAAACCCTTTTTGAATTCAATATCGTCTATTATTTCAAATACTTTTACGTTCCTTTCTCGTACGATTTCCTCATCATCGGAGTCTGAGGAGTCTATAGTAAACGTGGAAAATGTATTCGATAGTTTAAATTTATTTTTAAACGAAAAACCTATTAATAATTGTTATTATTTGTCATGTGTTTGTCAAGTTGTTATAAATCTAACAATAATTTTAAAACTTAAGAGCTTGTTATTTCTTATCAGCTCAAAAATTCACTGTTAATGTTAACTCTCTGATAAGGCTTAAAATCCACAGTTCATCTTCACTCCAAAAATAAATTAAATCAGTGCAAAATCTCGAAAAGTATTCACAATTAAAAAGTGTACTCCTTTAATTTGAGCCACAGTGTAGACCTATTAGGTGAATGTAAAATGCCTAAAATAAATTTGTGTATAATAATTTGAATTGAAATTTTGTTGACAAATTGGTGAATATATTAATTATATTGTATTTTTTTACATTTGAAAAGAGTAAAAATTGAATCCCCCCGCAACCCGACCACTCCACCGATATTGAAACAGAAGTTTTGGTGGCAGGGTAAGTTTTCGGGATGCAGATTTTTTTTAATAGTCACATAAATTTGATTGATAGAGAAGTTTACATTTCACTCTTTTGGCTAATATTTTATATGGTACGGTTTTTCATTAAAACTGGCTAAGAATATAAATAATCTTCGTAATAAGAACTTTTAAGAAAATCATTCGATCCCTTCGATCTAGTTTCTATACAGGGTAAGACAAAAAAATTTTTGTTTTTTGAATAGAAGACCGTGACTTCATATTTGGGCATAACTTTTAATTCTAAACAACTTTCACAAATAAAAATTGAATCTTCCTCGTATGCACTGCAGTTTTTTTCGATTTTAATAAGCGCTTTTTTAGTTTAAGGTGACGCAGAAGCTTTTAAAGAATAAAGTTGTTTGAAGTTTGGAGACAATGAAGTTTCTTGAATTGAATTTTCTGTGATATCAATAATAAAAAAAGTTTTCCATATGGAGCCAGAATTCTGCCGGCCACTGTACAGGGTGTTCCAAATTCGATGTTCATCATGGGTATCTCGAAAACTATAAGAGATACGCCATCGGTCAAATGGTGGCAAAGTTGCGGAAAAATAGGTGAGATAAATTAAAAAAACTAAAACTCAAAATTTTTTTTTCAAATATTTCAAAAAGTAAAAAAAGGTAAAGTTTTTTACGATATTACTGGGCATAACATTCTGCAACTTTGCCACCATTTGACCGATGCTAGGGGAGAGTCGGGTATTGGTGCGCACCTAAGTCAAAATTGTAATATTTCCGAAATGACAAAAGATTGGACTTCTAGGTTCGCTATCAAGATTCTTTAACGATTTGGCTTTAATATTCTGTAATTAATTTTAAATTAAAATGCACATTGTGTCTTTAAAATTCGAAATTTCAAAAAGTGACACTGCGCACAATTACCCGACGTATGCGGCTAATGGTGCGCATGGATAGGATAATCGTGCGCATTGAAAAGGGAAACGAATAAAATAATTTATTGAAGCTAAAGTTATACTTATTTATTCTTATAGCCTGAATCATAATTTCTGGATTCCATTGCGCCTTTGTTGTTTTACGTTGGTATTTCGGCATCTGCAAAAAACCAAAATATTATAATCTAAGATATTTAAGACTGTAATTATGGGTTCTTTTGAGGTTATGTCGAAACTCCGACGACCTAACTTTTTTAGACCTCGGATTTGGATTTAGCGACCAAAAACATATAGTAAACGTGGCCTGACCCCTTTTTTGTGTAGCTGTGTTATTTTAAATGCCTTCTTAACAATGCTAAATGTATGGCGGCTAATCGTGCGCACTGCGCCCGATTAACCGAAAGTGGCATATTCTGTTTTAAATTCTTTAAAACAATATAAAACATTTTTTTGCCTAAATTATATATATCAGTGTCAAGAGAACTCATTAAGCAATGTATTAACGCACACGATTATGAAAAAATGTAAAAATGGAAATACTTACGGCTTATTTTTTTCGAAGCATAATCTACTAGTACACGACATACGTAAACAACGAAGCGACCATTTTGGATAAGTAAAGTAAAGCGATTCACCTGACTCATATGTCATAGTACACAGGCTTGGCAAGGGATGGCGCCTGAATATGGATTTCGAATTATTTACGCCGGTTATGGAAATAAAGACATGCGCACGATTAGCCGCCGCGCACGATTAGCCGACTCTCCCCTATATCTCTTACAGTTTCCGAGATGCCCATGATGAGCATCGAATTTGGGACATCCTGTACATTGATATTATTATCTGGTAACCTTGAAGAAGAATTTAGGAATATTGGTCCGATGCTCATAGGCGTAGTTAGACGGTCAACACTGGGGGTGCTGAGTCCTAAAAAAAAAACAACAAAAAAAAACAAAAACAGATTTTGTGTATTTATTTAATTAGGTATATTATTTTACCTTAAAGAAAAGTATATGTAAATTTTTTTTGGGGTTGCTAATTTAGATTTTGGGAGTGCTTAGCACCCCCCAAGTACCCCCCTAACTACGCCTATGCCGATGCTCTGACTATACCACTGATTTTAATTATGCGGAACTTTTGTAACTTTGTCATATCCAGTAGACACCAATGGAGAAAAAGGACTATATTGATGCGAACTACAACATACTAAAATTTCAGACAAATTGGTTACGTGCCAAAATAGATGAAAAATATGCCACCTACCTTGGTAAAACTTGGAATAAATTAAAGAATCAATTTAAGCGCCATATAGGTTCATCAATAATATATTAAAATGTCCTATCGGGGGTTATGTTTTGATAAGTGTTCTATTTAAATAAACCAATGCATTTCGTGACCTTGAGGCTGCGCGGCTAGTCCTGTCTTGGCAAAGGGGCCCGCAGCCCTGTAAATAATGAGTCTGTGTGACTTACTGCGGGGGGGCATGCGAGTTTCCGCCCCAGGGGGCCGTATTCATTTCCAATCACCACTGGATACTGACTGAATCCGTTTTAATTTTCTATAAAGAATTATTGTTTTATAACACTTTGTTCGCTAATCGGCAAAATAATTGTTTAGCTTGGCCAGTAATTAATAACGTGGCTTAAT
This sequence comes from Polydrusus cervinus, assembly GCA_935413205.1. Taxonomy (NCBI): domain Eukaryota; kingdom Metazoa; phylum Arthropoda; class Insecta; order Coleoptera; family Curculionidae; genus Polydrusus; species Polydrusus cervinus. The sequence continues at coordinate 6,686,051 of OW284520.1, forward strand.
TGTTTCGTTTTACAACGGCCTTCAAAGTCCGACAAGGGCTAGGACGTTCTAAGACTCAAGATTACTTACTAATGATGTTGATATGTACCGGGTGTCCCACTATGAATGGCTCTCGGCCGTATCTGGGAAACTACTGGGCATAGAAACTCAGGAAAAAAAAATTATAACTAAAGTGGTCATGAGAAAATCCTGGAAATTTTTAAGTTCAGCATTTTGCCGCAAGAGGGCGTAATTGAAAAGTAAATTTTAAAAGTTTACATATCTCTGAAAATTCCACATTAAGGTATATCTTTGATAACACCATTGAAAAGCTTGGACAACAATTATGCATCATTTTGGTCTTATGCTCATTGGCGTACCGACTTTAATAAAAGGGGGGGGGGGGGGGGGAGCGGTTGAATGTGTAATCAGTTAAATCGCTGTAACTTATAAACGACTTGTCCGATTTTAGCAAACTAAAGACTGTTTGGAAGAGAAATGTATGCACTTTTACCAATCGTATTTAGTTGTCCATAATAGTTCTCAAAAAAAATGCTAAAGGGCGCAATTTGTAATAATAACACATTTTTTGATTTTACTCCGAAAAAATAAATCATACGGTATATTTATGATACCATAGGTATGACATCGGATATCTCGTGGGGTGAGAAAGAAGGTACAAGTGGGGAGTGTCGCATGACAACATCGTGGTTCGAAACCCACGTTAAGCTGTAGGTTCCCTCGGAAATGGCCCTGGCAGGGAATGAAAAGGTAAAATGCCTATTTCGAAATAAGGGCAAGAAATGACAAGACCTCGTACCTACTAATGGTAATTTATGGTATTTTAATTATCAAAAAATAACTTAAGGGTTTCTGATCACAAACAGATGAATATAGAACATTATAACTCCAGGTTCAAAATTGCTCTTATCGCTTTCATATTGAGACCAGCGCTTTGTACGAAGTCAGAGGAAAAAAAATCCATGAAAATACATACCTAGTCTGTTCTATTATTATTTTTAAAATATACTAAAATTGTTTATTCTAACTTTGTACAATCGGCCGCACTCTTTAAGAAAGCGATGAATCACTGATAGTAATTTTGGACTTAGAGTATAGAAATATCCCAACTATAGCATTTTCGGGACTTATGACTAAATTTGAACTAAATCTGACTTCAGTGTTGGTGCAACTTTGAGTAATACCGTTACTTAAGATGTCTAGTTAGTATTTACCGGCTAAACTACGTCGTGTTGATGTTACTGAGTTTCTTTCGAATTGAGGTCGCGAATAGTCTCTACTCTTACCGTCATTTAAATGTAGTAATCTGACCGGAAATGCGAGGTAGTATCTGCGATGTTAAAAATAGTCGCAAAGACGTCGCACTATGACTCATTTCTGAAGGTCCTTAATTGACTGCATTATTGGTCGGCCGGACGTGAAAATATTACTAAGGGTATACAGAAAGTACATTTTTTGACTTTAAGAAATAATGAGTCAAAAGTTTGGCACTTTTATTACCTATCCACGATTTAACTAAATCTGTCTATACGTCATTTGTGTTCGGCTAATTCTTCCCTAAAGCGTGCTTTAAACCCTTTTAGGTAACGATGTAACTCCGCCATATTTTGACAAGAGCCAATTTTAGGGTTTCGTTTTCATAAGATAATTTTGGAAAACATAAAACCAAATACTGGAAACTGCCCCTACTATTTGATCTATAATAACCTACTTTACGTATTCTAAGTGTTTAGATGCTAGTTTATCTTATATAAGTTTTCTCCATTATCCAATATAATAGTACATACTATTATTTCATTAATTTGATGAATTAAGGGGCGCGAAATTTTAGCAGTAAAGTGCTTTGTGTTTCAAATTTAAGCGACCAAAACATTCTAAATAAGTTTATTCTTAACGGCAGTAGAGTTTTGGACTTGCATTGTCTTTATTTGTTTAGAATCACTACGTTTCAACTGGTAAGCATCTCCAGTCATCTTCAGGTATCAGTATTCACTTGAAGACGACTGGAGATGCTTACCAGTTGAAACGTAGTGATTCTAAACAAATAAAGACAATACAAGTCCAAAACTCTACTGCCGTTCAAGAAACGTCATTGTCACCAACCTTTAAACAGACACAAGTTTATTCTAGTAAGAGTAAGCTCTTTATATAGCAGCCATTACTTATATTTTATGAAAGAACCCACAAAATATCAGTTGGTCATATTTGTTAGTGGTTTAGTGTGTTTACCCGTGCAGAAGTCAAATAAAGATATTTTTAAAACTTCCCGATATTTTAGATGCAGGATAAGTAACATGTACGTAAAATTCGTTACTTATAATGTGATAAAGTCATATGCTGACGTCCTTACAACCCTTATTGTGTTCACCAAATTGGTGCAAATTCGAGTCTTCTCGAAGTCAGATCGACGTAAGTTTTCAACGTCAGGTTGAAAAATATAACGTCGGGACGACTTAAAAATGCTATTTGGGAAACTACTAGTAGTAGTGTTCCTTTCTTTCCAAATAACGATTTAAACAATTAAAATTTTATATTTTTATTTATACAGTCTGCAAAAGTATCCCTGTAGCGTTTTTAAAACACTGCATTAACATTTTCTTATGCACCTGTACAGGTCGGTAATATTTTTTAGTTTTAGCAGCTGATATTATTTAGAGCTTTTCAAGATTCGCCCACGTTTTAATATTTGAGCTTGTAAAGTGTCAGCGGTTCTCTTCTTTGATATGATTTTGTGACTAATGATTAATAAACACATTTTACGTAATACCACCTGTCACAACTATACAAAAAATTTTACAAGCAGAGAAAAAGCTTATTTACAGTTATTGTTTTTGGAAAACCTTTTTAGAATTAAGATTACACTTATTTGAAATCTTCGGTTAGAGAAACATAGCATAGCAAATCAGCACCAAACTTTATGTGATTGTATTCCACATTTTAAGTGAAGTAAACTTAAATATCTTGGACTACATGACGCTGCGCTTGATCTAGTAAATAATTACTTATTGTGTAGAAGACAGAGAGTATATGTTGGGTCGGACGTTTTAGAATATGTGAATATTGAGAGGAGAGTTACACAGGGGAGTATTCTGGGACCGCTCTCGTTTTCTTTATATACCTGTGATTTTCACAAATTTTTAAAGGTTTGTATGTCTCATCAATATGCCGATGATAAGCAAATTTATTTATCATTTCCACACATACAAGCTTTAACAGCCATGGATGCTATTAACGCTGACTTGGCAGCGATTTCGGAGATTTTCAAATTACATAAATTGGTCTTGAGCGGGACAAAATCTAAGTTACTTGTCTTTGGTTCATCTTAGTTAAATAATTATCACATTGAAATTGAAGGTACGATATTAGTTTCTTCAGATTGAGAGAGAAATTTGGGTTTTTTTTTGGATAAGCAGCTTCGATTTGAAGCACATGTTTCTAATATAATTCAGAGAGCGTATTACAAGTTAAAACTTTTATATATGCATAAAGACATTTTAACAACTGATGTCAAGCTAGGACTCCCTAATATTATCGTTGGTTTCATACGCCGACGTTCTTTTTTGGCCAGCTCTTACCCAGAGAGAAAAAAATAGTCTCCAAAAACTTCAAAATTCTTGCCTTAAATTTTGTTATAATGCTAGAAAATATGATCATGTCACACCGTTACTGCAAGCTTCTGGATGGCTGAGAACGGATGAACGTTTTTTTCTGCACTTATCTACGCTTACCCATAAAATAATTAAGAGTGGATCACCAGAATATCTTCACGAGAAGCTCGTTGTAGGTGCTACCATACATGGGCGAGAAACGCGACACTGTCAAAGATTTATTATCCCCCAACATCGAACTGCTCAATTTCAGGGATCTTTTAGTTACAAAGCCAAAGTGTACAATGCTCTACCGGCTGATGTAAAATGCCTTAACGCTACTGCGGGCTTTAAGAAGGCTGTCAAAAAATGTATTATAAATAAAAGAACTTAGCCGCTGTTTTTGCATTATTATCATCGTGTATCTAACATAGCGTAATAATGATATTATGTATAATGCTAACAATTAGTGGATTAATAAATTAATTTTATACTATATTTAGAATAGGCCACATTTATGTTACTATCTTTTTAAATATTTTGATTTAATAACTATTTAAATTTTAGTTCTGTAGATTAGAAGACGGTTAGATAGAGTAGCTGAGTCGCCGTCTATTTGTTATAATGTTTGAATTTGTTTATTTTAACATGAAATAAAAAGACATTTATTATTATTATTATTATTATTATTAATTGCAAAAAAAACAATCCCTCATGAATCTAGCCAATGTTTGGGAGGAAAAGCCGTTTCCGGAATTAAGGAATTTTTAAGTGAAATATAGTATGTGCTAGTGTGGGAAAGTTATTTTCATGCAGAAAAAAATCTAGGAAAAAGAGCAAATAAAACCCTTAAAAATAAATTAATAAACTTCATTGCAATCTAAAAAATATTGAGAATAATTTTTTTTAAAGAAAAGTAACTTTCTCCCATTCTTTAATATCTCTAGAATCAAAATTTAAAAATTCATTAATAAACATGAATAGGATTCGCTTCAAGAGAACGCAATGTTTTTTATATATACAGGTTGTCCATGAAATGACTGTACAACGCTTCACCATAAATTCCTTAACCAAAAGTAAGGCGATCTAGGCAAAATTACCTATATGCAATGTTGCTTCGTTTTGCCGCTACAAGGCGCTAAAGTTTTCTAATTAATATTGTTTTTTCGGAATAATTTCTAAACGTCTTTATTGATTTCCACTAGTTTTGGAACTAAGAATGACCACTATTAATAGCGTGTTTTGACGTATACGCCATCTTTTTTCAATACCTGCAAATTTAAAAATGGCGTATGATTGGTAATTAAAAGTTCCTCTTTTTGTTACCCCCCGTATAAATGACTTAAATTATTTCTCTGACACTAGCTGACTTCACGTTAAAACTTTTTTGTCTCTTGTAAAAATTTAGTCAAAACACGCTATTAATAGTGGTCATTCTTAGTTCCAAAATTAGTGGAAATCGATTAAGGCGTTTAGAAATTATTCCGAAAAAACAATATTAATTTGAAAACTTTAGCGCCCTGTAGCGGCAAAACGAAGCAACATTGCATATAGGTAAGTTTGCCTAGATCGCCTTATTTTTTTGTTTAAGGAATTTGTGGTGAAGCGTTGTACAGTCATTTATAAATATAATATCGCATGGAGCTAGTAACTTTGGAGATAGTTTAGAAATAATATTCAGATTCACTAAAGCCAGACAGAGAGCGATGTACACGTGCATCAACGCGCGTTGATGCATGAATTGAACTATTATCCACATGATGGACTTTCTTGAACGCGCGTGCATTATTTATATCTACACACAGACGTAGATGAACGCGCGTTGGTGCACGCGTACATCTCTTTGGGTCTGTGCCCGGCTTAACGAAAGCACAACACCGAAAAATTGTAAAGAATACTTTCCAGAAGACTGAGATGATTGAATGAGAAATAAAATGTTTGTTTTGTTTATTCCATACTCTAAGGAAACTTTTTGAATTATTTTTTACGGTTGGTCTCCTGAAACTCAACTGCAATTTAACATTGACAATTTTAGGGCTGTCGGATCCACTTAAAAAGAGAAGTGCTAGTTTTTTAGAATTTTATACTTAATCATGTGCATAATATTTTAGGCTTTAACTTCTCAGGTCATGTCTTGTAACTGTATTTAAAGGATTTTGGGGTAATTAAAATACACATTTTTTTATACGACAGCTATATTTTATCAGGCCCCAAGGCGATACATATTTCTGTACATAATGGGTGCAATAACAAAAACATTTAAAGAGTGCTGATAAAAAAAAATAACAATTTCTTAAAATTGGATTTTCAAATGAAACAACATTTTCAGTTCGACAGAAACAAACTTCAAATCTTTGTACCTTTAAGAAGAAAAATAGTATTTTAGGAAAAATAAAACGGTTTATTGTTCGTATACCTTAAGGACAACATTCTTATCCTTTTATAGTAAACTATTTACATCTATACATATACAGATAATAATAGCATATATACAAAGTTATTGCACATTAAAATATACATTTTTAAAAATTCATGATAGTCAAAAAATTCACAGTGGCGTAATGTACCTATATGGATTATGATTTTTGTTATAATGTAGATTTATGTAGGTAACGTATTTTTATTTCTACAAGCTAACATACAGATTGCCTAAACATTTGTGTATTGGCCAAACACCTTTTTTGTATAAAATATGTCTATGAAACTGTATTCTTAATTTTAAAAAACTGCATGGTGATACTGACAGAAATATATTTGTGGCGTCACCTATTTTATACAAAAAATGACATGAAGCTGGCTAAATATTTTGAATACAGATTTGTTGTAGGTTGACTTTGATTACAAAAATGAGCAATTTTTATAACATTTTTCCACATAAATAGCAGCTTATACATCACAACGTACTAGAGATCACTAAATTAATGTATAATATTTACAAAAAATGAGTATTTTGCTCGACTGGCTATTAAATTTTTATATATATATTCCTAATTTTTATATACGAAATCTTTTGTACAAGCATAATAAATTAAGGAAAAACAACTGGCTTTAAGAAAATACATGTAACTACAAAAAAGTATGTCATCCTATAGATTTTATTTTTAAGTTGCTTTTTATAAATTTTAAATTCCTAACATAACCTGAAATATTTTAGATATGGTACAGTGGTAATTTTTTTTAATATACAGGATATTTCACTTAAAACCGGCATTTATTTATACAAGGTAATTCCTAAGTTGATACAACTTTTTTAGCTGTGTATAGAAAGAGTTTCAAATTCCTTTTTTCAAAAATAAGGTACTTACATTCATTTATTACACTATGGATCAAATACGGTCCTGCCTAACTTAAACAATGTTTTCAAATTTAAAATATACTTGCTTCAGAAAAACACCGCAGCGGATTACCAAATAACTAATCACCGACCCGTAAATTGCATAACTAATAAGATAAACAACATAAAGTATAGCAGGCTACGTTTTTATGACCAGGCCCTCACTTACATATTTTACTTCTGTATCTCGCTTATTTTTAATTTTTTTGAAAAAAAGTATTTGAAAATGTTGCTTATTTTAATGCCTTTTATACACAGCTAAAAAATAAGTATCAACTAAGGAATCACCCTGTATGTTTAAAAAAATAATTTTTGTAAAAAAGTTAGGTCGATGTAAGTTAAAGTAAAAAATAAAGGCCAGTGATTGCCCAGGCGTCCGGACGCCATAAAAATGGTAATCGATGGCAGGTACCTTGAAAGTGTTACATTTACCACCACGAGCTGCGGTAATTCACAGAATGTAATTTGGGTTTGAGACAAACGATAAGTGACAACGTAACTTTTTAAGGTTTATTTATAATATTTAGTCGCTACAACTTAAAATTTATTAAATCTTTTTTATCCACTTTAAGTGTTACGTGAAACACTAAATCGGTCAAATTGCCAATTTATTTTATTTATTTTTTGTCCTATTTAGGAAAATATCGAAAAATAAAGAAATCGGTATTAAGGAACTTTCTAAAGCTTTATCATAATTCACTTTTGAAACTTTAATTAGACGTTTCATCTTTAAGACATCATTTTGTTAAATGTTTTATTAAATTATTACTTAAAAATAATAAGTTACAGCGGATACTAATGAAAAAAATAGTATTAACGAACAGTGGCCGGCAAGATCACCGGACTTAGCCTCCACTGGATTATTTCCTTTGGACATATTTGAAAGATGTTTGTTCCTATACGGAGACCTCATAAAAGGACAAATCTTGATAATAAGCTCCTACAGAAGTTTAAATTGAATTATAACAGATCTTAAGAAATTTCCCTGATAGGGTTTCATTTATTTTTTGATATTTCCCAAAACAGGACATAAAAAAATTGGCTATAACTGTACTCTAAATTGTACCTCAAAAACGAGTGGATATATCAACTTTAAGAAAAGAATCTTAGAATTTAACAAACTATTAAAAAGTACCTGCCATCGATTGATATTTTTATGACGTCACGACGCCTGGGAAATAATTGGCGTCGGTCTAATTTTTGTTCTACTACATCTACCTAAACCTGTTTACAGAAATTAATTATATAAACATCGGAAGTTTTAAGTGAAAGTCCCTGAAATACCTGGAAGAGCACTATAATCTTATGTTTAATTTTTTTTTAAATTAAAATTAATAATTTATTTAAGTAATCGAAGTTTCTTTCTACTTAATCATTTATTGTTGAGTAAAATAGAAACATGCTTTTAAATTTTCGTTGTTAATATGATAACCACTATTTTAAATGCCCTAGCCGTAAAGAACTGGTTTGCCTGACTTTTATTGTTTTTACTTTATTTTTAAACGTTTTGACTAGTTTTATTAGTACCTCTAACAGATTTTGATCAAAAACTGACAAACATCGTTCTTTCTAGTGAATCACAAATCATATATCAGGATATGTATGTTATATGCCAAAATTTTAACGTTTGACAATTTGATTAGCGAAATGTCACTGTTTTGCAAGAACGCTATTTGTAATGTCCATTATATTGTTTTTGTTTTCCTGATCATTCGTGTCTCTTGAATTTTCGTTTTTTTTAATAAGATTTTTCTTCATTTAAAAAGTTACCAAAACCTCTAGAAACAACGAATAATTTATGATTACAGATTGAAACTAACCAAATCCCATAAAAGCATCCTTTTGATTTTATTAAACTTTGTTAAAGGGTTAGAACCAGGGCTGTGAAAGTTACTTCAGAAAAGTAACTAGTTACTTTTTCGATACTTTTGCCCAAATGTATCTAGATACTATACGATAAGGAATAGTTACTTTTACCTAAAAGTAACTTAGTTCTTAGTTACTTGGTAAAAGTAACTAGTTATAGAAACTAAGATACTTTTACAGTAACTAGTTACATTGATTGTAACTACGATAATTTTAAAGTAACTAAGATACTTTTTAAGTAACTAGTTACTTTGATTGCAACTAGTTACTAAAAGTAATTAAGATACTTTTGACTAACTAGTTATTTTAATTGTAACTACGAAACTCTAAAAGTTACTAAGATGCTTTTGAACTAGATACCATAAATTTACCAGGTAGTGATAACTCATTTTCCTGTACGCACTACCACTCTTACCATCAGAAAACTAAACTAAGAAGTGTTAATTTGAACAACGAACAAGTAGAATAAAATGCTTTCCAAGAAATTTCGCGTTCCAACCAGTTTGCTGTTTAACGCTCGCGACTCGCCGCTCATCCCTTCGTGAAAATCTGATTAACGGCCGCCGATCGTCCTCTGGTCATCATCTGATGGACGGTACGTATGCATAATTGGTATCCTAGAGGAACTTTAATAGTACCTAACTTCATCTGATGGTGTGCATTATTCGTTACTTTTGAAAAGTAACTTGTATCTAGTTACTTTTTAGGAGTAACTATACACTTAAAAAGTAACTAGTTACTTTAAAAGTAACTTAGTTACTTTAAAAGTAACTTAGTTACTCCTAAAAAGTAACTAGATACAAGTTACTTTTCAAAAGTAACGAAGTTACAGTTACTTTTGGCATGATTCAAAAAAGAACTAAGTTACTAAGTATCTAGTTACTTCAAGTAACTAGTTACTAAAAAGTATCTAGTTACTTAAGTTACTCACAGCTCTGGTTACAACTAACCCTAAACTTATGTATATGTTTTGAGCAGAGTGACATTTTAAAAATTATTTGGCGTTATATTTTTTTGTAGTTACATATTTATTAAAACTAAATCAATTAATCTAGAAATCACATGTCAAAATTATTTAACGTTTGATAAGTACTTTAACAGGTCGATCACCACCAAAAAGGTACAGTCCTTAAAGCTAAACCATTACTTAGAGGTCACGACACATCCGAATCTTTTTTTGTTAAATTCACATGTAACAATTCGTTTTCCGAATGGATGTTTCTTCGCGTTCGGGAAACGAATACTTTCGGACATCCTATTATGGTACATTTGAACATTTCAGATAAGTGATTTTTTTCGCAGTGATCTTTTAACTGCGTAGAATTGGTAAATGACGTTCGACAGAATCTACACGGTAGGTTTCCTTCTTTATCGTGGGTAGGAAGGTCTTCCTCAACACAGTGAATATATCTAGGAGGACTTTGAGGAAGATTTGAAGGAGGAGGCGAAGAAGACACTGGAGAACTAGAAGTGGAAGACCGTTCTTTGCGTGCTGCAGCGCCATTAAACTGGCCAAAATGACTAAAATTGCCTAAAGGAAAGGGTAAAGCTCCCAAAGGAGGAGGTAACAAAAGTGGCGGATGAGGAATTCTGTCGCCGTTCAGCATAAGTTGATCGAGGTTAGGGGGTAAATGATGATTTTTAAAAGCCTCCTCGGCATAGAGCCTCGTTAGAAAGTCGCTATGTAAAGCAGGATTTGCAGCGAAACTAGCAAAAGGCGATAATCCTGATCCCCCTTTGTCAGAGGTAGTAGAAAGAAGCTTACGATGTAAGTTTAAATTTGCACTATGTCTGTCCCTACTTCGTTTGGAGGGAAAGGCTGCGTTACAGCCGTCTACATTACACTTATGCATCAGCTTTAAATGCACGTTTTGATAATGTGTTTTAACGCCAAAATGGTTTTGAAATACTTTTCCACAAGCAGTGCACCTTCTAGGGTTGTCTTTGTCAATCGGCACATCCATGGTACTTATGAACTGTCCATTGTCAAAGTGCCCAAAAAGCTGATTTTGACTATTTTCATCTGCAGATTCGCCACCGTTACTGCTTCCAGCCGAAGAGGCTTGCGATCTGGCTGGACTGGGGGGCCCACCACCCATCATAAACCCCAAAGGCGGAAACTGTGAACCTGGTGCCCCTAGTCCTAAGTGAAGACCTTTTGACATCCAGTCGCTAAAATGCCCGTGAGAAAGACTTTCTAAGTGTCTTAATGCATTGGATGAATCAAATGATTCGTCACTCTTATTGCTTTCTACTGAACTGGCAGGACGGTCCTCGTTTTCTTCTTGCGCGTCTGGGTCATGAAAAGGTTTTTCTTTTTTTATTTTGTCGATTAAAAAAAGGGGAGCTAGTGACGTTTTTATTTCGTTACTAATTGGTTTTTCGGTTTCATTGGCATTGAAATCAGGACTTTGTTTTCCAAGATCTAGAGGAGAATCGCACCTTTCTTCCTTGATTTTGATTTCTTTATTGGATTCGATTTTTGATTCCACTTCAAGCCTTCTAGTAGATTCAGCTAATCTCTCAGCAAAAACATCATTAGATGAATCTCCATCGCTTGGAGGATCTTCCATTATAAAAGGTACAGCACAGCGGGTAGGATTTTGACTTTTTCTTTTTCTCTTATTTATTTGTACACTACTAGGTTCATCTTTTAAACTATGGTTATCTACAATACTTAAAGAATCTTCGTTGCTATCCACATTGCTTACAACTTCCTCATCGGCATCTGATACTGACATTTTTTGCTTCTTAGCAGGCATACTAAAGTCTTCAGGCTGATCAGAAACTGATGGTGGCGGAGGCAAACTACTGTTTGGTCGAACTGGTTCAATATCTTTGGGTGGTTCAAAAGGTTCTTTAGTTGGTTGAGGTCGTGGACTTGGGACTTTTGGTATTTGTTCTGGTTCTAATGGCGGGAGTTCTCTTTGCTCTTCTCTCATTTGCTCTGCGTCAGTAAAATCATGTTTATCACGAGGAGAGTAATCGTCATCGTCTCCTCCTACAACAACAATGCCATCTTCATCATCGTCCTCTTCTTCAGAATGTTGTTGGTGTGATGAAGTCAATGCTAAGGCGCTAAAGTCTCGGACTGTGTTTTTATTTTCTTCCATTGTCCTTTGAATGCTTAGGTCCAACGTTTGTTTAAAATCCATCGTGGCCAATGAGTGGTATTTCATGTCTGGCGGAGGCGTCAATAGAGGAAAAGGACCAAAAGGATTAAGTGGATTTAATGCTGCTGCCGCTGGAAGTGTTAGTCCAGTTTGAGGTGGCATGAGCAATGGATGTGATTGGGAGCTCCTACCATCATGTGGTGATATTTTTCTTCGCAAATGCGGTGAATGCAATTTAGGATTTGGATTAGCACTATGCCTGTTTCTAGAGCGTCTGGAACTAAACATCATATTGCAACCTTCTACTGTACACTTGTGCATTTCCCGTAAATGTACAGCCGAGAAGTGAATTTTTAAAGCACCTTTATCGCAGAAGGTTTTGAGACAAACATTGCACTGCACCCGCTTCTTTCCAGTAGCTGGATTAATAAACTGCGTACCCAAATTAAGTGGTAAACTGGGCGATCCCCATTGTCTCTTAGTTGGAGTAGATGGTTTACGCCCGGTCATCATGCGAGGTTGTCTCGACGTTTTTAACGCATCTCTATCACGACTCAAATTTAGTGCACTATGAGAATTTTCATCAGAACAGTCATCTTCCTCACTGTTATTATTTCCGATAAATAGTTCTGCACTGGATGGCGACTTGCTACCAGTAGACATTCGCGTAGACATAAGTCCTGTAAATGAGGACGCTACCAAGCTAGCCGCGGCTAAGGCGTTAGCAGATGCAGCCATTGCAGCCGCAGAATGGCCTAGTGATGTTGGAGGGTGGTGTGGAGGAGGCAAGCAGTTTGCCAAAGAGGTCGATATGCTTAGATTAAGCCCCATGGATTCGTTTTCAGAAGGTCGTCGTCGGACCATATCGGGACTTACACGACTAGGAAATGTTGGAAGGCCAGCGGCAGTAAGTTTTCGGTAGTCAAAGGGCTGCATGCTTTGAAGTCGATTCAAAGGACTGCTGTTCATAGTAGGAGGCGAGGTTGAAGAAATAGGACCACTTGAAACCGGTGGAAGCTTTAAAAAACCCAAAGGGTGTTTTTGGTGTGGCGACATCGCATGCACTTGATGGTGGAAGACGGGCGGAGGAACGTTTGGCGGCGACGGGCGACGACTTGGGGACATCGCCCGGGGGTGAGGCAGCGGCCGACGCTCCAGCCGCTCCAGGGTGCGCTCCTGAAGGGCCTGTTGCGCCAGAAGCAGCTGTTGTGTTATGGCTCTGGTTTCTCCGAACCTAAGAAATTGTTGGAGGACCAGGGGCTCCTCCTCGGGATTACAGAAGCTCCATCGGTCCAGAGTGCTGCCGTGTGACTCCTGAAACAAAAAATAAATATTAATATTTTTATAGTTCCTTAAACGCATTTTAGAAAGAGAAACCTCTGACTCTTTACTAGTTTAAAGTTATTTCAAAATCACTTAGCGGAACGGGAAAATGTATCTGGTCTGGCAATTCAAAATAGAAGGTCGACATCGACTGTATATTTTACAAACGCGATGTATAAAAATATACTTTCAATTCGATAGCGCTAACGCTCTTGTTTAGAAACGAAGTCTGCAGAATGTCTCCCGCGCTTTTATAAATAAACGGGGTGATAGTCACCTGCCCTTCTCGGGCTTAATCTATATCAAACAAACACAGGCTTCTATTACAAGAGCATAATCAAACTACACTATTTATATATGACATTCATTAAACTCGCCTGCTTGTTATACGTCGACGAACTTTCGTCTAATTACTATTTACCTTAAGGTAAGTTTACTTTACTAATGACGAAGACAAAATATTGCTTTAACTATACAATTAACCGTCAATATCGCAACAGGCACTATTCCCAAGAGCTTTAAAAGTCAGTTTGAAGCAACATTACTTAAATTAGTAAGTTCTATAGTAAATTTGAGCTTTTACGGGTCATATTTATCAAAAACTGTTGTTAAATATTTTATTTTCTTGATTTAAGAAAGCTACTTACCACACACAAGGACCTTCTTAAAAAATCCTCTACGAAAATACCTGTTCGTTCAATATTATGTATTTATAGATCAAATTTAGGTTCATTAAATGATTTCGTATGAAATAAACATTTTTAGTGCATGAAAGCACATAATGTAACTTGTCATATCAATTATTTTATTGTTAAAAATGTGCTTATCGCGCTTGGTAGACCGGCTGCATTGAACTTTAACTTCAAAGTCATTATTGTTCTTAAATTCGCAAAAACATTGCCAATGAGAGATACATAATTTAGTTAGTTTCGTCTACTAGACGATTAGTAACGTTGCTATATATTTTGTTAGGATTTTAACGATTATAGACCTATTTTTTACTAAAAATTCAACATAATAGTTACAGGTATCAACGATTATCGTTTATATCATTGTGAAAACCCTTTAAATAATTAAAAAAACGCATATAACATTACTGCTCCAACTTCAATAAATATTTAGGAGGTAGTTTATCTATATGATAAGGCAATCCGTTTAGTGGCGCCGCCAGAGGAGGAGGAGGAGGGATGGGGGGGGGGGGGGGGGGTGAGTGGGAACAGGATGAGCCCAAGGCTGCCCACCCAATTTTTTTTAGAAATCATTTTTGATCGGGGGAGAAATATAACTGATTTTACATTTAAACGCGGTCGGATCCAATTAAACAATCGCATAGCGTGTTTGTCAAAATTTTACTTATATAAAGAATTTTTTTTTTATTTCTTCATGACAGAAAAATGGAATATTTTGTAGGAAAGTTGTGTTTAAATTTACCCTTAAAAAGTTCACATCACTAACACCTCAGACTAAGCATCGTCGAGCTTTCATCTTCCGACGGAAAAGATTCAATCAATATTTCGTTAAAAAGTGCGATATATTTGTAGTCATAAATTACTAAAAAAGTAAATCAAACTATAAGCGACTAATTATTACATAATATAAATTATAAATTTTCAAAATTTTAGTTATTTACCTCTCCAGTCATCATGCTTTAAAAAGCGAATCTGAAATGAATGAGTTTCTTCCAATAAGGAACTATATTGCGTATAAAATAATTACTTTTAAATCATTGGAATTTAGTTTTCTTGAGAACATTTTTTTATTTGAAGGTATTTAACTTCTACACAATGAAATAGATGAAGCTAAAGATGCATAGCGAATCAGAGTCCTAATGGTCGTAAGTTATTGGTAGGCAAGAATGCGTGAAGATTTGATGCATAAAAACTGCGACAGCAAGACAGAAAGGTGAGTTTTTACAATTACTCGAAATGATTCCTTTAAATTTTTCAGTATTCTGAAAGTGAATATTACCTTTAGTCGAAATATTTTCTTATTAAAAAGAATTCTTGAACTAGTGTCTATTTAAAGGTTGGAGACAATGATGTTTTATTGAACGATTGAGTTTTGGACTTGCATTGTCTTTATTTGTTTTGAATCACAGCGTCTCAACTAGTAAGTATTCACCTGAAGACTACTGGAAATACCTACCAGTTGAAACGTTGTGATTCAAAACAAATAAAGACTATGTAAATTCAAAACTTATATGTCATTCGATTTTTGAACTGTTGAGCCATGATTATGCCCATGTATTTAGGAAAATATCAAAAATAAATAAAGCCTTAATAAATGGGTACCTAATAACGCGCTAAATTTGCCGTGTTAAATCGAGGTTCTGCTTGGTCCGAATTACAAATAAAAAAATTATTGAGTTTTTTTTAAATTTTGTTTTTCACCAATCGAAAGGTGATGTAGATGTGAGAAAGTTATTTTCATGCAGAAAAAAAATTCTTAGCAAAAGATATAGGCCAAAGAAAACCCTAAAAATAATTACTAGAGTTCATGCATTGTAAAAGATATTAAAATTTAAAAAACTCTCTGACACTCCCTGTAGAGTCTAAATTTAAAAAGTTTTTAAAAATCCATTAATAAACATAGTCAGGATTCGGTTCAGGAGAATGCAATGTTTCTTAGATACAGTGTGTCGATGGATAGAGATTGGAAGAGGAAAAAGTTTTTTATTAGTAAATACAGGGTGTCTGGTAACTTATGGGCCGTAGAGATGCTAGACATTAAACTAAGCCGATTAAGTCATATAAGTTTTTTCGGATTGTTACTCGTTCTAGAGATACAGGGTGTTGAAAGTAAAAGTTTATTCTCGAAAATAAGCCATAATTTTAAAACGGTTTAATGAATCGAATTGAAAGTTGGCAATGTTATGTTTTTATGAGCAAGAAATAAGAATTTGTAGAAATTTTTAAATTTGAAACTAGAGGGCGCTAGTTGCATACACTGGGCTTCATAAATCTATGATTTTTTTCTTACCTGTAATATTAGGTGTTTTTAAATTATAATTTCTTAAAGAAGGGCATTTTCTGAGTCAAAAAGTGTAGTTGATTGATCTTAATATCTTTAACGGTTTTCGAGATATTTCCCTTTAAACATTCCAAAGCATAAAAAAACATAGTACATAATCAACTTAATAATACATAAATTATATACACCCTGTATCTCTAGAACAAGTAACAATCCGAAAAAGCGTATATGACTTAATCGGCTTAGTTTGATGTCTAGTATCTAGAATGCGTTTTTTTTTCGATAATTAAAATAATTTAATTATGTACTATGTTTTTTATGCTTTGGGATTTTCAAAGGGAAATATCTCGAAACCCGTTAAAGATATTAAGATCAATCAAGTACACTTTTTGACTTCTTTAAGAAACTATAATTGAAAAACACCTAATATCACAGGTAAGAAAAAAAAATTATAGATTTATGAAGCCCAGTGTATGCAACTAGCGCCCTCTAGTTTCAAACTTAAAAATTTCTACAAATTCTTATTTCTTGCTCATAAAAACATAAACTTTTACTTTCAACACCCTGTATCTCTAGAACGAATAACTATCCGAAAAAACTTATATGACTTAATCGGCTTAGTTTGATGTCTAGTATCTCCAGTTATTCTACGGCCCATAAGTTACCGGACACCCTGTATAGAAGAAAAAGTCATTCTTTATATAAAGTCTGCTTGTGCTGAAACTACAATTTCGAATATCAGATTTACTATACAGGGTTCGTCAGAAAAAACATTCTTAGTTTTTTGGATTTCGTTTAAAATAAATGTACGTAAAAACAAACAGCTATTGTTGCCTTCTTACTTAGAATATGATTTTCTATCTGGCCGAATAACGATTTTGTTGTAAGAAAACTATTTTTCTTTGTCTACTTTTAAGGTATTCTTATTAATACATATCATATTTCTTTAATTTCATTCATTCAATCATAAATTATAAAAAATTTAAAATGTTTTTTCTGTCCAACCCTGTATAGTTATCGCAAATCTGATAATCGAAATTGTAGTTTCAGAACAACCAATTTTGATTTAATAAATCAAGGAATTGAAAAAAATATCCAAAACATTTAAATGTTGTTTCTGACGAACCCTGTATAGTAATCGCAAATCTAATAGTCGAAATTGTAGTTTCAGCACAAGCAGACGTTTTTATAAAGAATGACTTTTTTTTTATACCTACTAAAAAAAAAGTTTTTTCTCTTCCAAACTCTATCCATGGACACCCTGTAGATATAATTTCGCATGGACCTGGTAGCCTTGGAAAAGAATTTAGAAAAATTGGTTGGATGATCTAAGGGCATTTATAATGCTTTATTCATAATTCACTTTCGAAACTTTAGTAAGATCAAAAAAACTTTCTTTCTAATTTTACTTATACGGACACGAAACTTTACTACTTTATTTTAATAACCCGTTTTGTGGTTTTTTAAAATATTACTTTAATAATAATATGGAATACCAATAACGAACACAGTATTAACACTGAGTGGCTAGCAAGTTCACCGGCCCTACTGGATTATTTCGTTTGGAAACATTAAAAAAATGTTGTATATGAAGAGTTCATCAGACACATGTCAGATATTATAAACAAAATTCACTCATCTTGAGATCTTCCAGAAAAACCCTTTAAAATGCGTAGGTAATTTAAACAATTAATATTTGATTTGACCTGATGATGATCTCTTACAGACGAAATGTCCGATTACAAATTTAAAAGTGAATTAAAATAGAGCATTACAAATTTCCCTAAAAAGGTTTTATTTATTTTTCGATATTTCCCTAAATGAGACTATAAAAAATTTAAACTATTAGATCGATTGTATCTCAATAACGAGTGAAAATATCAATTTTAAGGAAAGAAGACAACACACAAACAATTTTTAAAAAATCTGTTTCATATTCACCGGCAAACATAATTCTTTCAGCGAATCGAAAAGCCTGTTTCAAGCATCAACCTCTGCTGAGATCTTAGCGCCCGAAAAATCGATTAGCGGGATTGTTGGTAGGCAAAATGTCACCATCATCATTTCAAGTGCACTATCCTGCATATTTACTATTATTTGAATATATTTTAAAATTTAGTCACAACGCTAAAAATTGCCGTGTTATATATTGAGGTTCTTCTTGGGCTGAATTACACAAAAACTAAGCAAACAATGATTTTTTTTCACCAGGTGGTATGTATGTGATGTGGGAAAGTGATTTTTATGCAAAAAATCTAAGATATACTTAGATATAAGACAATGAAAACCCTAAAAATAATTATTAAACTTATTGTGTACTTATATAATATTGAAAATATTTTTTTTTTCAATGTAGAGTTCAAATTAGAAAAGTTTTTAAAATTCATCAATAATCATGGCCAGGGTTCCGGCCCGGAGAACACTATATTTTTGGTCTAATTTAATCGGATGCTCTTAAGTGGATCCGAACGCGTTAAAATTTCCCATATTAAATTGCGGTTTTTTAACAAACTAAGCAAGATGAAAATCTCAAAAAAATTACTAAAATTCATTGTATTGTAAATAATAATGGAAACTATTGTTTTTAATAAACATAACTTTCTTACATTCTCCAATATCTGTAGTCCAAATTTAAAAAAATAAATAAAATCCGTCAATAAACATGGACAGGATTCGGTTCGGGAGCTGGTAACTTTGAAGAAGAATTTAGAAATATTGTTCGAATCCACTTGACGAAATATCCAAATAATCGTTTTTTCGGAGTGGTTGCGTTAGCTAATTAAGGGCTAAACCGAGCTTAAAACCTTTTATACAACTAGAGTTTAATTTAACCATGGCCATTACGAACACAATGCTAATCATATTTTTTAAAGTAGGGTATAATTTTTTCTGAAAGTTTTATAGTTTTTTGAACTTTATTGTAATTTTTCCTACATAGTGTCATGTTATGTACGACTACCTACCAATTTTGGAAATTATAACAAGAGTATATAACAAATCTGATGCAAAATGTGATCAATTAGCAAAATGGGAATTTCTAGACAAACTTTATTATCTACAACGGGCTAACAGGTGTTTTACAATTCAATTAACAATTGCAAACACCATAAACTTATCGAATACTGTGTGGATCTACCTTTTCATGATAACAAGTACAAGATTTCTATGCAAAATAATGGTAAACAAGTGATATTAATAAAATTGTAAATATGTCACCCTGTAAACCTCTCAGGTATACAAAAATGAGGTTTTATTTAAATAAATGACAGGTAACAAAAGCCAAGACGATATACGTTGAGATGTACTTTCAACCCTTAAATCGTATTTATACTTGTCCCAAAATGGCCGTTTAATCATCACCCTATTTATTTTGCATACAGAGTCATTATAGTACGGTCTATTAGCAAAAAACGCTGAAAAAAGGTGGCTATTTTTCGAATTACACCAAACTACCAATTATTACCTCTCGCAAAAATGATATGCAAAACACTGTGTAATTTGAGTGTCTGTGATTCTTTCACTGCACGAAACGACCGGTTGAAAAAGCTTAAATATTAGTAAGGGCCCCAAAACGCATTCGTGCCAAGTAATTGTTTCTACTATGCGTTTATTCGGGCCAATATGCATAAAAGACACCATCAATCTACGAAAACACAAAAATAAACCCCGTTGACTTAACGACTGGTTTCTTCGTAAATTATAATACCACTAATAGTTAAATAACTGTTTAAACTAACGAACTTAAAAATCTATAATTAAAAGTACATTAACAATGGGGAAGCGTAGATCCAAGATGCATTTACGCTATAAAGAAAATTATTTTGCTAATTTGAAAATAACTATGGCTACTTTATTTTCCGTATTTACCAACCTCTATTTTACCTTTTTTAATTTTTTGTTTTGTTTTAGGTAAGTACTGTAACAACTCTACAAATTTACTAATACCAATGAGATGGAAGTGTTGAAGGCATGTAGGAAAATTAACAAACACTTACATAATCCACTGTAGCGGCTAAGAAGATTTTTAGTTTGCATTCTATTATTTTTTTTTACGGCAACTTTTTTCAAATAATTTTATTTGGAGCTTTTAGGATAACATTTTTGTCATAAACGACCATGAGCTACATTAAAATAATGTTTAAGTGTTGCATATATTTAGCAGAATTAAAGAGCAACAATAGTTGTTATTAATGTCATTTA
Source organism: Polydrusus cervinus (assembly GCA_935413205.1). Classification (NCBI taxonomy): domain Eukaryota; kingdom Metazoa; phylum Arthropoda; class Insecta; order Coleoptera; family Curculionidae; genus Polydrusus; species Polydrusus cervinus. The sequence continues at coordinate 6,706,444 of OW284520.1, forward strand.
GACTCTTACAAGGAAAGTACAATTTTCTTAAGAATGCTAAATATTCAAATTCATCCATTTTGTACGAAAACTGGTATCAAAATTTCAAATTTAAAAAAACCTAAGATAAATGTAATTTTTCCTACATTGTCTTGACTGTCTCCACTCAGTAAAGCCAATTGATTTTTTTATTTAATCCAGTTTTTTAATATATTAGATTTCATGACGTAATAGATGTTTATTTAAAAAAATAAGTTGGTATTAATAATACCTACAAATAAAAAAGTAAATGATTTTTCTTTCAATGTCACTGACACTGATAGTGGCATTATCGAAATTTGATGGCATGAAAAAGTATGAATTAATTTTTTATTCTGTAACCTTAATAATCGAATAAAGGTCTCCAAAGTGTCGCCGAAAGCTAATTTAAAAATCCATTTAAGTAAGGAGACACGAATGTCATTAAAAAATTCTGTGCCGGCTATGAAATAAACATGTCCAGTAATTTTGTCATATCATGTAGACTGATTGGAAGAGGTTATAAAAAATAATTGAAATTCGTCATGGTCTAACAAGCATCTATAGGAGCAATTTTGTTTTTTGGTCGCAGGCATGTTTTTGCTCGATGATGTTTGGGTTACGAGAAATTTAAAAAATTTGCAATGTTTTTAGTGGATTTATGATTGATAATTGTTGCTAAGTTGAGATGTAATTTATTGACTTAGCCATGGTATGAATGAGTTTAAAAATAGATAAAAGACACTGGACATACCTGCAAAATATATCCTCTAGCGTAGTCGTCGATTGTCCAGCCAAATCCATGCAACACTTGAAACACTTCGTCCTTTTGAAGCACAGAAAACAATCGATCGAGAAGTATTTTCAGTCGAATCGGTAGCGCTTGACATCCGTACAAAATTAAACTGACTATGTCGAACGCAACATTCACATGCACCGGCTCAGGAGCACTGATACTGAAGAGATGTCGCAGGCCCAACTGGTCCAATGCTGTAACAAAAGTGGGGGTTATTCACAGCGTGCGCACTGAGGGGGGCGGGGCTAGCTGCGAAGGGGGGGTTGACAAAGGTGGACGCGAAGTGTAGGTGACGATACCCCTTCGCAGGGACACTCTGCACCCCCTCTGTGTACTTTTGCTGATGCTACAGACGTGCACAGAACGATCGTATGTACTCAGTGTCTCGAATATTTCAGGAATACATTCCGCTCTCTGCAGGTCTGTGATTTCACTAGCAAGGTCGAAAATAAATACTCATTAAGTCAGCAAGGAAGTTTCAAACAAATTAATGATCTGTATCCATAATTTTGGCATAGATATACATATTATTCATATACATATTGTATATTGGTGTAAAGATGCATCAAATTTATAACTTGTTTCAATAATATTGCTGATTTTAGAAGGTTAGGAATATATTTACATAAATTATGTACATACAGGCCCGCGCCTAGCACTTTTGGCGCCCTTGTGCAAATTTAAAATAACGCCCCAAATTCGTTCAACGTTCATATGTGAATACAGATACGGGTTAAGTTAGGTATTATTATCCACTATTGAATTGAACATTAATTTTAAAAAGTATATTCATAAATTTATTTTTATATTTTACAAGTACAAGCCATACAAGTATTTTCTCATTGAGATACATAACATAATTATAAACTTATAGAAAACAGAAATATATTCTAACAGTATTACAACTCAAAATTTTTGTATTTTAGTTTCAAATGCAATAGATATATGATACAAAAGCACAAGAAATAAAAAAAATATTTAAAACATAAAAAATACTCGTTTATATATCACAGGACGAAACTGATCGACAAATAAAAACAAAACAATATATTATTTTAATAATGCAACATGTCACCTTTTTAAGGTTAATATCGAGGTATTAGGTATTGTTATTAATATTTTAGCTAAGTGAATTGAGCTTTTCGTGCTTTAATTTTTGCAAATTGTTTAATTAAATCTTCGGTGTCTAATTCTTTTAGCTGGTCCGATTCTATTGAAATGATAGCAAGATTACTTAGTCGGTTTTGCCCCATGGTCGATCTTAAATAATTTAGTTTTTAGTTTAGTTTTAAGGCTTTTCGGCGCCTCGGCGCCGTCGTGCACCACACGACTTTGCCCTTATGTACGGGTACGGCGCAGGCCTGTGTACATACACTCAAGATACACATATTTATCTCATCAATCCTGAATCAACAATTACTCTTCTTACCATCATAACTCGCCAATTTCAAAAATGGAAAGAAAATATTTTTATTGTAATTTGTGGACTTGTCTATGGTGTAGAGATATCAAATTAAAGTTCTTCTACCAATTCTCAAACAATACTTGAACTTTTATTATCTAATCTAATCCGCCTATTTTAAAATTACACCGTCGTAACTCATCTTAAGGCCTTATTAGGAACATAGCCTTATTTGGCTCAGGTCCCTATACTTACCTAATACTTACCATTAAGTTTTACCAAGTAGTGAGAAGAATTTTAAAAATATTACAATAGATAGATACCTAGGGTAAACCCGGTAGAGATGGCGCACATTTTTTCAAAGTCGCACAAAAAATCAGATTTACAATTTTTAGGTAGGAATTATTTTTTATATGATTATACTGAGTAAAATAAAAGTAGATGATACAAAAAACAAAACTTAATTTAATTTTAATGACCATAAAATGTATTTTAAAAAAAGGAGAAAAAAACCATCTCACCCCATGGGTATGGGTGAGATGGCGTAAACCTCGGCGTAAACACATATTGTAAAAAAAAACAATTTTTTTGCGAAAAATAAAAATAGAGGATACGAAAAAAATTCATTTAATTTAACTGAACAAGACATGGTTCTCTTTTTTTCCAAATAAGAGAAAAGTCCATCTCTGGTTGAGATGGCGCTCACACAAAATATAAAAAAAATAACTAAATATTCAAATTGTCTCGTGCAACATCGCAAGCAACAGTTCGAAAACTTTGTGCAACTTTCATGAAGCCATTTGTTGCAAAAAACGCACTGCAGCCAGTCTTCCTGACTTCTAGTGGTTTTGTAGGTATCCCCACAGCCAAAACACTCAGTTTCGATATCGTTGTCATGGATGCTGCTGTGTGAATCGCTTTGTGAACCAACAGCTACGTCACTATTTGACGAAGAAATACTACAGTAGTCTCTAAATTTGTTTGTGATGCCTCTATTAGATCCTGGCATTTTTAAGATCCTGCTATACTTTTTCCCTTTTTTCTTTTCCTTTTGTATCAACAGTTTATTTTTTAGTTCTGCTAGCGGTGTATCGCTTTCTGAAGAAGAGTCGCTGTAGCTTCTTACTTTTTCCGCCTGGCTGATTTTTTTTTATTTCTCGGAGCTTCCTCTCGTGTTTTTTGTGGAACAATTTAACTTTGTTTTCTGCTAGAGTTTTCTTTTTTAACATATTTTCGGGAGATGTAAATATCTCAGCAAGCTGCAAGCTAATTATTTTAGCAGTTTAATCTAATAGATTGGGTAAGATGGCGCACCAACATAGGGTGATATGGCGCGCGCCATCTAACCCAACTTGCATTGGGTGAGATGGCTCGGTCACGTGCTCGGGAACAAATAAAAATGTGAATGATTTTAAGGTTAGAAAACAAACTATATTCTCATTTCAAAGCGACAATGTTACAACTAGTAAAAACTTTGGCTAGTTTCACACCCAAATTATTAAATTACGTATTATCTAGAAAAAAAAGGACATGCCTGAAATATATAAAGGAAAATTAAAATAACTTAACTTCAAATGATAGGCGCGAGGTGAACGGTATAGACGTTTACTTACAAATGAAGGTATGTAGCGATGGCCACGTCGCCGGATATTATTTCGTTTAGGGATATATTGCACTGCGCCATCTAACCCGCTGCGCCATCTCTACCGGGTTTTTATTATAACTACTGCATGAGTAGGTATAAGCTTCTTAAACAACACAACTTTTTGCAAAAAACACATTACTTAAATCATTTGTAAAGTTCTTAAATTAAGAATGTTTCCTCAACACACAGTTTTTTTATCAAGTCGTGATCGTCAGTGTATTTTTAAGAATCGGGTTAGCGGTTATTTTGTTGAATGTTTCAAGCATAAATCTTTCATCGACGAAAATTACATTCTCTAAAAATACCTTATCCAATCAATTTGTACGAAATTAACCAGATGTCACTAATTTAATGAAATATTTTTTACAATCAAAACAAGTCCTCTATGTTTACTTTTTATAGATGCCTTTTTAATGATAGAATTGAGTGATTCTATAGCCCTTGTCGCGTCTAAGTCATTGTGGTTTTTAATAAAAATTAGTCAACGACTTATCAATTATTTTATTAATTAAATCTAAGTATATTTTAAAAATTTCTAGGTTTTAAGTAAGTATCTACTGTAACGTTTTATATCCACGTACGTAATCGGCATTGGTTCCATTAGGATGGAAACAGATTTTAAAAGATAAAATTACAGCTAAACAAAAACTATAATGCTGGACAGCAATTTTCCACAATAGACAATTAAATTAGCCGTTTTATTTTATAACTTTGTGCTCTGTGTCGTGATAAAAAACCATAATTGGTCATTAGACAGTGTGCTTTAATTACGGATGTAAAAACTAAGACCATTTTAGCGGTATTTTAAAGAATAATACATTTCATTATATGGTTGAGTTCGCGCTTGTAAATGAACTTTACCTTAATGAGTTTCATTACCTGGAGATGGCGTTATATTGTCGTTGTATAAGTCACAGAAGCAGCGGGGAAAATATCTCTAAAAATATTACAACAAAGAAAATAAATAATGAACATACGAAAATAAATATGACTTTAAAATAAAGAAAAAGCAAAAAAAAATAAAAAAACTTAAAAATAAAGAAAAGGCAAAACAAAAAGAAAAATGTTTAATAAATAGTTTCCCGAAGATAGTATAAAACCGCGGCTGTGGCTCAGAGATGAGGTACTATAGCATTCTACACATAGATTACAAAGGTTTTGTAGGAAACGTTTAGTTTTTAAACTTTTCCTTCTAATAAATTTTATAGATATAAACATAACTTCCCTCATTTGTAAACTTCTACTACAAATTTCCATTCGTTTTGGTAGTATTGTTAAATAAAGTAGTATTGATGGGCAGTGACATTCCTTTTGTTATTTTCTGAGTGACTTTGGCTACCTGACATAGAGCCGGCGCTATCCTTCCTGACAAAAGGACTTAAATTACACGAGTGATTTGCTTGAGTCTTATTACATTTAAAAACAAACGTATACACGGCTGTTATTTCCTTTGCGGACCCTGTGAACATATAATTGTGTCTTAATGTACTTAAATTTCTTTTGTCAGGTACTGACGACCACCCAGAATATGGTGCAGGTTCTATTTTACATGTTTATGACTGACCAGAGAATTTTTTGGTACTGTCTTATTATTTAAATTAATATGGTTTCAATTTAAATCGAGTACCTATACGCTTCTAGTCTACGGACTAAATACAGTCAAGGTTAATGACTAAAGTCGAGTCATTTAGTACATGACTGATCTAAATCGATGACTAGATCATACATGGCGAAGTCAAGTCGTAAGACTAGGGTAGTACATAATAGAATCGATTATTCAAGTCACTGACTTGATATGCTTCTGCATTGATCAAGAAAACCTTCAAAGCGCCCTTAAATGACTCTGCATACTAACCTTAGCATATGGATAGCGTCAGGCAAGTTAGTGACTAAAGGGCATGACTGACTCAAGGCAAGTCAATAACTGGCGTGCCTACATGGCTGGAACGAGTCAAGTTAGTGACCAAAGTACATGACATTCCAATCGGTAACTAGAGCACACATCGCGGAGCCGAGTCAAGTAAGTGACTGAGTACACTACAGACTCAATGGTTCTAATCAATGACTGGAGTACCAACATTCAGACAGTGATTAAGGGTATCATTGCCCTAGAATTATGTATATACATATAGACAAGAAAGCCTTCAAGACGCCCTCAAATGACTGCATACTCCCTTAGTTCATGACTGGCGTAAGGCAAGTCAGGGACTAAAGTACATGAATGGCTTAAGTTACTGACTAGGGTATGTAATGAGATGCTTAAGTACGTAATTAATTCAGTCAGTGTTTTGAGTCCAGTAAAGGGCTTGCGTTATGCTGGAGAGTCACGTAATAATAATTTAGACTCTCTAAATCTCAATATATAAATGTAGATACTGTTAATAATTTATGTATGTCCCAAATTAAAATATACATTAGTGATCAGAGTTTTCTCTGTGCATACAGTGAATGAAAATGATTAATGTATTTTTTTAAACTGTGTTATAAGATATATTATGACACAATAGATAAATAAAATGATTTAGTGATGACAGTGTATGCGGATCCGTATATTAAGCTACCGAATAGTTCATTAAGTCTTATTCATAATAACTGAAAACGAAACATTGTGAGAGCAATTTCGTTCCTTATACACCTTCTGTCATTTTTTATAGTCCAAACCAGTACAATGAATATTTATTACGAGGCCGAGATTTTATATATGGCATTGTGTTTGGTTTGGCGATTGAAAGACTATTAAAAAAAAATAGTCAAATATCTATTGACTTTAGATATATCTTACTTATTATTTATTATACATTTTGTTTAGCAATATTTAGAAAAAAGGTAGGTAGAGCGGGCCTTAGCAAAGAGTCAACGTGTCTGTTCCACCCAAGGCTACCGCACTAATCGGATTATAACTTCGAATTACGGGAGATCTTGTTTATTTTTAAAACAAATATTAATGTTGAAGGGAAGTTATTTATGCAACAAAAGAACTTGGTAGTTATTCGATATTTTTCCAAATGTTGTAGAATTTTTTTCCTCTTCTTTCCCTGCCAGGGCCATTCCCGATGGGACCTATAGGTTAACGTGGGTCCTTAGGCATGCGACACCCCCCAAGGGCTATCAACCCTTGGTTTCTTGTCATTGCATGACCTACTGATTGGGGCTATCCGGCCTGGTTACCGGCGTGAATGAGGTGGGTTGGGAGATGATACATTTTACACTCTTCCCTGCATTTTTAAACCTAATAAATGTCGCACATACTTTTTTTTATTATGCGTATGTCCACTACGGGGATCGAACCCGGACCGCCACGGTTGAATGCCAGTACCTCACCTCTGAGCCACTGCACTGAGAAAAATGAATTATAACCATTATAAGAATTCTTATGGCCATTATAAGAATATTTAATACTAGGTATTTGGGACAGCAATATGAGCTAATACCAGTTATACACCAGATATTGTTAGGACCATCAGTGCATAAGGATAACTAACATATGTTATACTGTTTATATGACACGGATGATAACCATGAAGGTTTGTTCCATAGCAACTATAAAACGTACTTCTATGGGTATATCCATTAGTTAAAAACCATTATACTGTTTATATGACACGGATTATAACCGTAAAGGTTTGTTATATAGTAACTATAAAACGCTTTATAACCAGTAAACACAGTTGAAAAAGAGTATAATCCAGTTTTATAACCGGTATAAAATTATTTAGCTGGCAATATAAAACGTTTTTATACTGTTTGCCGATTCAAATTTTGCGCTTGCGCATTCCCAATATTAATTTTTATAAATTTATTGGTCACTTATCTCTTTACGTAAACTCCAAGCAACAAGCGAAAATTTGGATGATTGTATGTTTTAAGACCAAAAAATAATAAAGGTAAAGTAATTATATTTTACTATATTTAAGTATATTGGTATTGACAAATTTCATTTTTTGTTTTTACCATGTAACTACTGCTATTTTTCGCTTTAAAACATGTGCAATCCTATATCCAGAATTTAAAATAAACAGATAAATGGCCGATAATATAAAGAATAGTAAATAATAAAAATAGGTTAACATTTTAAAGGTATTTAACTTAAAAAAACAAATAAGGGTATTTACCCTCAACACTTTCTAATCAAGAAACAACGAAAAATCTGAGATCATAAACACAGCTCTTAGGTTACAAAATACTGATAATTTAACACCACCACAAATAAAGCTTAATAAACAAATAAAGAATAGTTAAAGTATAATAATTCCTGTTTTAAGCTATACAGATTAAGGAAGCATCCAGAACTAAGGAAAAGTCCAGAGTTCCCTACATGGCTCAGAGCCAGACAGCTGGGGATCTCAAACGAAGCGAGCTGGCAATTGCCTAGTAGCAAAGCCATAACCAAGCAAGTCAAGCCAAGCAATAACCTCACAACACTGTTCACAAAAAACAACAAACATCTAAGACAACCCGGACAGCCGAACAAATGTAAATGGCATCGTAAAACACGTCTTGATACGTCGAAGTCTCCCCTACTCAATTAAAAGTATGTTGCATAAGGGTAAAAAAAATGTTTAATATCAAATAATAATTTAATTAATACCCCCAAAAAAGCGTTTTATTGTTGGTATAATCTTTACGTTGTATAAAACCATTTTTATTTCCAAAAATAATGTTTTATTAAAATACATTCTTACAATTCTAGGCTTATATTCATAATTATTTCGTTTTATTGTCCGTATAAATAAAGAGGTAGCAATTCTGTATGCTGTTCGTTAGTTAACTTTTTTGCTATAGTAATAGATTGTTTAATAGTGATTATTAAAAATGTTGCTACTGGAATAAGACTATTCTTAACAATTCTGTTTAATTAATCGATTTTGCTCTGTGTGCGCGGTCTTTTACAAATATGTATTTGCTTAAAAGTTAAGAACAAAAACTAAAAAATGTCCACTTGCCTGTATTTTAAAACATCTTACTCAAAACCTCTCGTGACTAAGGTTTTTTAAACTAGAACACCCGTAATTGGTCTATATAATAAATACCTATAGTTAACTGGTTAAAAAGGACACTAAAAATATAACAAGCCCAAATAATAATAACCATAGTAAAATCACCCATTAAAATCAAAAGCTTTTTCTAAGAACCCTTCTTGCGTGACACTTTCTGTTCAAAATTGAAAATCGTATATTTATAGTAAGTATTATACCTAGAAGGTATAATAGTTTTCAAGTGACAGTCAAAAAGGCCGAAAATTTATCGATGAGGTTCTTTTATAACCTGTGAACATGCTTATAATGACTTGTTTTAAATATTTCTTGCCTTTAGTGTCACATTAAATACTATACATGCCTATCAAGAGGGACGGTAATATGGGACAAAAGGTTTTATTTTTAGATGTGCAGTGGCGTTAATCTTGGAAAATATATAATATTAATATGTTGTTACTTTGGTCCCTTTGAGAAAATGGACGATTTTTTCCAATTTGAAAATATGTTAGCTCTTTTTATTTATTTTTTAAAATAATATACACAGGTACTTACTTCAGTGGCGGTTGGTGCATAAGTGCTGCAGAGCTCCCCAAAAACAGAGCTCCCCAAACAACAGAGCTCCAAAAAAAACAGCTCCCAAAAAAACAGAGCTTCCAAAAAACAGAGCTCTCAAAGAACAGAGCTCCAAAAAACAGCTCCCAAATAACAGAGCTCCCAAAACACAGCTCCCAAAAAACAGAGCTCCAAAAAACAGAGCTCCCAAAAAACAGAGCTCCCTAAAAACAGAGCTCCCCAAAAACAGAGCTCCCCAAAAACAGAGCTCACAAAAAACAGAGCTCCCAAAAAAACGAATCTAACTTAAATAGTTTCTATTACCAAAAAGCAAATATAAATAATACTTGGCATTCACGATTCGCGTTGTAAATGCTAGCGAAGTCCGAACCACGTCAGTAAAATCGACCATTGGAATAACCTACCGGTTTACGCTATCGCCGGGTTATTATTTATCTGGGCCACACGACCGTGCTCTCAGAGCTCCTTGAAACGCCCGACGGTACTCCGCTTCCCCGTGTCAATCTAAAAAGTAGCCGTTATTTAAGTGGAGAGTTCGCTGCATAGACAAGGGAGATGCGGTCCAGTGTGGAATGGGGTATAATCGGTTGTTTGCATCGAATTTTTACGCGACTCTGCGTGCGTGATAATCTGTTTTTGTGTATCGCTGATAATTATTTACTTTGTACTATGGAAGTGGTCTTTAATTTAATTAATAAGAAGAGATTTTTTAAATATTCCTACGAAGAAGAGATCGATTTAAAAGGAAAAGATAGATCATAACCAGATATTATTATTAAAAAATCTGGTATAAGTAGATAGATTGAAAAGTTACACACGCAAATTTAATAGAGATATTTATTTTTAAAATGAATGGATTTGTGGGTGGATGTAACAAAAACAATGCTTTATATTGTTTTCCCTGCTTACTCTTTGGCGGCGATATTTTGCCGTTTTTTCTTAATATTTCATTACCAAGAATATATTTTTTAAATCCCCCAAACTTTTAATGAACATTTTTTTCTAGTGTAATTATTATGCAAATTCGTTATGGCGCCACTCCTAATAAATATAAACACTCCGTCACTGGCCAAAGGTGGCTTTAAAAAACGTCGGTCATCCAAGTAATAATTATTTTTATATACCCTTAAAGATAAACCCAAATTTGTCGGTTGTTAGGTCGTTGGTCCTGGTAAAATTCTTTTGTTACAAAATAATATGCATCTTTTAAACCCAATAGAACACATGAAAAAAAAAATACAAGTAACTGTTTCTTCCCATAACTTTAAGTTAATAGATTTTATATCGTATCATGTTCTGCTACCTACCAGAAATGAAATTATTTTAAACAATATCTTGTTACAATTGAGACAAGTAGCCAAAGTTAATAAGGCATAAAATGATAATGCAGTAGTGATGGAGAATAACCGCAGCTTTAGTTAAGAGATTAGAAAAAGTGCCCCTTAAATAGAACATCATTAAAATACGATTTAACGGTTGACTACTCTGTTTATTTATTCATACTTGTTTAATTGTTTTAATTTGTTACAGTAGAAATTTATTGTGTACGGGAGATGCAGACGGTTATTTAAGGTGCGTTTTTTGTTTGATCCCTAAATGCGTACCCACTAAAACCAAGAATCTTTTAGTGTTTCAGTTGCCTAAATAATGGTGACATTTTGCAAACCAACAAACGCTATTTCAAACGTGATTTTCTCGGAATCCACACACACAATTTTGTAAAAACCTGTTTTATATTCAGCGGCAAATATAATTATTTCCAGCGAATCGAGAATCCGGTTTCAGGTATCAGCCAGTGCGAAGATTTTCTGCATTTTCTGGAGTTTTCACTTGTTTCTTAAAAACTATCAATTTTTTTATTTATTTTTATTGGTGGAAAAGTAGACCCTAAGTTTTCTTTTACTTATATAGAAATAAAATATGTACCGGATGTTGAATAATTTATAGGTGGATTAAATAATTAATAATATTAAAAAATTATGAAAATCCAAAAAAAAAATGTTACACATTTTTTCAATTTTGAAAACAAACGGCTAGATTTTGTTCATATTTTAATATCTTGTAGTACCAAGCTTTGAATGAAAAAAAATGAGTATAGGTTGACGTAGAATATATTGCCGGGTATTTTATTTTTCAAAAAAATTGAAAATTCACCTGAAAACGTAATAAACGACTTTTAATTGATTCGTTTAACTATTATGCCAATTTGTAACAATTTTCTTTAACAATAACTCATTTTAAACACATTCTTATCTTAGATATACAGGGTGAACCAGTTACAATGATTTACACAAGTGAAAACTTTTAAATACCTTAAATTAAAAACTGTTTTTTTTTTATTAAATGACAAAATATTATTTTTAAATTATAAAATATTTTTTTCGTAGAATACCTTCGCTCTTGTACATGATACGAGCCAAGATATTCTACGAAAAAAATATTTTATAAATTAAAAATAATATTTTGTCATTTGACAAAAATAAACATTTTTTAATTTTCCTATATTTAAAAGTTTTCACTTGTGTAAATCATTGTAACTGGTTCACTGGTGTATAGGATAAGAATGTGTTAAACATGCATTATTGTTTAAAAAATTATTACAGATTGGCATAAAAGTTAAATGAATCAATTAAAAGTCGTTTATTACGGTTTCAGGTGAATTTTCACTTTTTTTTTAAATAAAATACCCGCCAATATATTCCACGTCAACTTCTACCCATTTTTTTTTCATCCACAGCTTGGTGCTACAAGATATTAAAATATGAACAAAATCTAGCCGTTTGTTTTCAAAATTCAAAAAATAAGTAAAATTTTTTTTTGTATTTTCATAATTTTTTAATATTATTAATTATTTAATCCACCTATAAATTATTCAACATCCTGTACATATTTTATTTCTATATAGGTGAGAGAAAAGTTAAGGCCTACTTTTCCACCAATAAAAAAAATAGATAGTTTTTAAGAAACAAGTGAAAACCCCAGACAATGCAAAAAATCTCAAAGTAAGAAGTTGCCAACTTTAAAAGGCCATAACTCAAAAACTAGTCATAGGACTGGATTACGGCCATGGACACTTTTAATCAGGACGTCAAGATCTAGAAAATACTAAAAATTCAGAAAAATTAGCCGAAAGCCATTTCCCATAAGCTTTGTGCGGGGTCCTTTAATTTTTACAACCATTGTAGTTTAGGAAATCTACCCGCGTATATACGGAATTATATTAAATAACATCGCGTTTAAGAAATGTGTGTATAGTAACTATAACATACGTATATAAATTACTTTACAATACAATAAACTTTACGAGTATATATTATGTTTCGAACAATTAATTAAGATTTTAAGCATTGATACATAAACTCAATGGACCGAATTTATTTAATTTAGTATCAGAAATAATTCGCTTCACGCCTCCGAATGGAAAGTTAAATTTGGCAGTCATTCCTGATAATAACAAATTAATAAAAACTAGGGGGCGCTGGGGCAATAGGAACATGGGGGTAATAACTAGTTCGCTGTACTAAAGCGCACTGAATAAATTCCAAAATTAAGTTGTTGCTATGTTTTTAGAAGTGTGACATTCATTAAAAATCCCTTTGAATTTGAGATCATAAAATTTGACCCAAGAACTTTTTTTGAATGTGACATAGTATGTAAGAAATATCCAGTGGCGGCTCGCGGTTTTAAAAACTGACGAAGAGCTAAGTATAGTGCGGGTACTTAAACAAACATCTCTCTTATCCTCATTTGTCCAACGACTGAATGGAGTTATTAACAAATTACAAACTATGTCATTAATTGGGTTCATTTTAAAAACACACAATTAAGTAGGTACGTACCTACACTACTGAATTAACTGAAAAATAAAACTTTTTAATCACACAGTATATCACGTAAAAACGATATCTATTACCATAAGCATCAAAATAAATACCTTAAGGTTAGGGGAACCAATGCTAAAACAATGGTGCATACGACTGATCTATTTTTTAATTGCCCTTCATCATAATGCAAATTGTTGCATGCTGTTTGCGTGACTGACGTCACCATAGCAACGGTGAATATCAAAGCCATGTTGGGCGTTGGGTCTTCACTTGCTTTGAGCTAACGGACACGGTCGGCTAGGGCGCGCCAAAATGCACGAGTATTTATAATTACTGTCCATCGGAGTTAACCGTGGCCCTATTATGCGTAGCTACATTCGGATTAAATTAATATTATTACTTCGAACATAATTATTTTTTAAGGGCTAAAATGGTAGCTGTATTGATATATTAATATTTAATATTGTCGAAAAACTTTCCTCTTAGTTTTATTTTTTTTACTTCACCTGACGAACCGCCACTGGAAATATCAAGAAAAAAGAAAAAAAAATGAATTTACTAAATTTAATCCAAACAGGAGTTAGATGTGTAGGTGTGATAACAATCATTAAAGAAATAATTATTTAATTTAAGAAATGGGATAGTAGTTGGGTGATAATATGTCTAATATTTTTACTTATTACTCAATGCCCCCTAATAACAGATACTACCGTAAAAAAAATGAACAAAATGAGATTTATGAGACAAGGTGAAAGATAAATTCCTTGATGAAAAACTACTTCTGACTCTATTCTTAAGCGCTTCTATCTGGGACAAGCACAACGGTGTTGGGCTCACTTAAGAAGCGATCTGATAGCTAGGACCCAATACTTAGTCATCAGCCTCTTTTGATTGTCTCAATACTGCTTGGTCATTCTTTATTGTATATTTTATACGAGAAACAACAAGGCGCCTGTACAGGAATTCATATACAGGGCATTATAAAAATGTTGAATGTATCTGATGAGAACTTAGCGTATATTTTGGCTTGATCAATTTGCGTTTCTTTTTCACTTGACTAACTAACCTTATGCTCTAGGGTTTGTTTTTTAAGTTTGATTGTAGCTGTAGAACATAAAAAAAATTTCTACTCCCACATGGATATTTTCTGTTTCCTTCACGCTAAAGTGACTGGATATGGATAAATGGAGTATTCCTGTTAACTAACATGATATATAGTCTATTTTAGAAAGGTGTGGAGTAATAAAAGCTCATTAGGTATGCAAAGGGAATGCAGAGTGACCCAACCAATATTTAAGCCGCTTTCATAATGTGCCATTGATTTCATTGCAAAATTCTTTATTTTTATCAAGTGCAGGTAGTACCACCCGGGTTTGGGTCAATTTATGGGTTTTGCTTATTGTTATCCATTCAGAAACACTGAAAATGGTGTGACAAAGGCGTGCATTATGTACATAGTATTAGGTACACTTATTTTTTATTAAACATTATAAAAAAATACAAAATAAATTATACAGAAATTAAATAATAAAAAATCATAATATTCTTTGTCATCTAAGGAACTGTCATCTCCTGTTGACGTTATAATTATCGGGTCGACGGTCCGATGGATCAGGTTGATAAACACCACTTTTTCTTCTCTTCTTTAATGACATGATGGACTGCTTTTCGCTAGTTCTCTGGTGTCACTTCCTTAATGGCTTGATCAAACAATAGCTTAACGTCTTTTATTTTTAATGTCGTGTTGTGTCTTGCTACAAATCCTTTCACTTGCGACCATATAAGTTCTATAGGACTTAGTTCGCAATGATATGGCGGTGTGCGCAGCACAGTTACA
Source organism: Polydrusus cervinus (assembly GCA_935413205.1). Taxonomy (NCBI): domain Eukaryota; kingdom Metazoa; phylum Arthropoda; class Insecta; order Coleoptera; family Curculionidae; genus Polydrusus; species Polydrusus cervinus. The sequence continues at coordinate 6,721,494 of OW284520.1, forward strand.
CTATGTTTTTCAGCTATATCTTCCACGGCACATTTCATAAAACGATGGTTGTGTAAATTTTCTATAGCTAATAGTTCCTTCTTTATCAAATGTTTTTTTTTTTTTGGTTAGTTATCATAAATAATTTAATGCACGAAATTTACGTGCGCCTAAGGCCGACACCGAAATTGAGCCGAAGTGGACAGAATTTTCCATTTTATAACTGTACACCTTTCTGAAATAAACTATAATTTATTTTTAATTCTTGTTAGCGATTAGCAGTTTTGCAACATTAAAAAAAAATCCATTTTTAAAGAAAAATCCCACGATTGCACGAATTACTGAAAAAGTATTATCTTTAGCAAATTACAACCACAAGTGGCCCTAAAAAATATTCCACGAATATAACACTTTGCGTAAAAATGTCCCTTTAGAGACAGAGGAATGATAGGTCGATTCCTCTGTGCTTTAGTACTTAATATTCCCCACGAATCCAGAAATTTTCCGTGTTTTAAACTTAGTTGCATTTGAGCAGGTTTTTAATGAGCTGAAAAAAAAAATAAAAACAATTTTTAAAATTTTATTGTCTCATTATAAATTATAACTTGCTTAAAAATTTAAATTTTGAGAATATTTTTCACTATTCGTCCATTTTGAAATAACGAAACTGGTGTCATATGAGGCCGTATCAAATTATCCATCATTTTGCAAGTTCAATAGCCTATTTAAAATGTATCGAATTCAATTTCTCATCGTGGAGCAATTTTTATTAACATGTCAATATTAAATAAAAAAGTGATGGCTCCAGAATTGTCTGTGTGTTGTTCTGATAATTTCATTCTGCCCTGCAAGAGGTCCTTGTTATAAAGCATCGCGTCGTTCGCTGAAGTTGTTAATGACGACGATTCGAGCGCGGCCGCCTGAGACAATGAGATCCAAGTTTCACATACATTATACGACCAGGCACAACTGGGTGATTCGGAGCCAATATGAGTTTTGTAGGTCTTCTTCTTTTCCCGTTATAAAGAGTGGGCAGAGCTGTGAAAGTTACTTTAGAAAAGTAACTAGTTACTTTTTCGATACTTTTGCACAATTGTATCTAGATACTTATAAGGAATAGTTACTTTTACCTAAAAGTAACTTAGTTCTTAGTTACCTAGTTAAAGTAACTAGTTATAGTAACTAAGATACTTTTACAGTAACTAGTTACATTGATTGTAACTACGATAATTTGAAAGTAACTAAGATACTTTTAAAGTAACTACATAGTTACATTGATTGTAACTAGTTACTGAAAGTAACTAAGATACTTTTGAGTAACTAGTTATTTTAATTGTAACTACGAAACTCTAAAAGTAACTAAGATGCTTTTGAACAAGATACCATAAATTTACCAGGTAGTGACAACTCCTTTTCCTGTACACACTACCACTCTTACCATCAGAAAACTAAACTAAGAAGTGTTAATTCGAACAACGAACAAGTAGAATAAAATGCTTTCCAAGAAATTTCGCGTTCCAACCAGTTTGCTGTTTGACGCTCGCGACTCGCCGCTCGTCCCTTCGTGAAAATCTGATTAACGGCCGCCGATCGTCCCTTGGTCATCATCTGATGGACGGTACGTATGCATAATTGGTATCCTAGAGGAACTTTAATAGTACCTAACTTAGTTACTTTAAAAGGAACTTAGTTACTTTAAAAGCATCTTAGTTACTTTTAAAGTATCTAGTTGCTTTTTAAGTGTATAGTTACTCCTAAAAAGTAACTAGATACAAGTTACTTTTCAAAAGTAACGAAGTTACAGTTACTTTTGGCATGATTCAAAAAATAACTAAGTTACTAAAAAGTATCTAGTTACTTAAGTTACTCACAGCTCTGAGAGTGGGGTAGAAATGACATATTAAGTGGGTGATGTGATAAGTGCTCATATGCAAACTAACAATACAACGAGCTATGGGGGGGGGGGGGAGACCTAATTAATAAAGGTTCGGGTTTTCGGGGGTGAAAAAAAAACAGGAGGAAAGTTTTTCGAAAATATTAAATATTAATGTACCAACACAGCTACCATTTTAGCCCTTAAAAAATAATTATGTTCGGATTAATAATAGATATTTATTTAATCCGATTGTAGCTATGCATAACAGGGCCACGGTTAACTCCGATGGACAATAATTATAAACACTCGTGCATTTTGGCGCGCCCCAGCGACCGTGTCCGTTAGCTCAAAGCAAGTGAAAAGGGCAACATGGCTTTGATATTCATCGTTGCTATGGTTACGTGACGTCAGTCACGCAAACAGCATGTAACAAGTAACATTATAATGAAGGGCAATTTAAAAATAGATCAGTCGTATGCACCATTATTTAATCATTGGTTCGCCTAACCTTAAGGTATTTATTTTAAGGGTTCGCGAAACGCGGTTATAGATATCGTTTTTACGTGATTTACTGTGTGATTAAAAAGTTTTGTTTTTATTTTTCAGTTAATTCAGTAGTGTACGTAGGTACCTACTTAGTTGTGTGTTTTGTGCAACATAGAGCCCTATAACATAACGGAGTTTTTAACTAAATAGTATGTGTCTTTTATACCTAGTGTTATTTTATTTCTTTGTTATTTGACGTATTTCAAACTTTGTGATTGTACAAACCCGTTTTGAAATAATTGCTTCTTATCTTATCTTATCTTTAAAATGAACCCAATTAATGACATAGTTTGTAATTTGTTGGAAACTCCATTCAATTGTTGGACAGATGAGGATAAGAGAGGCTTTTTGTAACACGGGTTTTTAGTCAATGTTTTTTTAAGTATCAAGTTTCATTTAGTTACTAATTAACAGATTGGTAATTTTTTTTTGAATCGCAAAAATATAATAGCTCAGAATGCCCCAACTCATCGGCTAGGCCAGGTAAAGCGAAAGCTCTGCTTTACGGTTGCCGCAGACTAATTCCGCGCCAGCAAGAAAGGCGGAACGATGGACCTGCGTGCCTGTCACTTGCCACCGCCCGGCCTCGACCTCTGAGGACCCACCCGCCCCCGATACAAGTCTAACTCATCCACGACGAGGCCTTTTACTTAGACAAGATCCCATCTCGAAATTCTAATTGAGATTCCTCCACAGCCTGCATGTATACTGTATACTACCATCGATATAATTTCTCAGGTCCGGATTATTCACCCTATCGAAACTATGTTCAATTTTAGAGTGAAGTTAAAAATTATTTACCTGGAACTTTACCATTCATCGAGAGACCATGTTCCTCACAACATAATAGTTCTTAGTAATTATGTTTCAATGATAACATAAAGAAAAAAAATTAATTATTATTTACAAAAATACAATTAGTGCTATTTATTAAGTCCCGAAAATAGTCCTAAAATAAGCAGAAAAAAAATCAAAACAGGATTTTAAAAAACTTATAGTGCATACAAAAAAGCCGACTTAGATCAAAGAACAAATCAAGCTTTCTGCCTCTCGTCTGCTAGCTACTAAGCGGCACAATGCTTGTCGGGTACTTTGATCCGTTAGCATTCCTTTGTAAGGTTATTTTTATTTAATAATATTTTTAAAATTGAATTTTTATTCTTGAATCAATTTAATTCCAAATAAAACGTCTGTAAAATAATTATTTTTATAAATCTAAATGATTTTCCCAGAAATTATAACTTTATCGAGGCGTGTGATTGAACATGGAAGTGTAGCTCGGTGTTGGCTTCTTTAAAGTTCTAACAAGAGACTAATATTAAGATTTCTTAAAATGTATAATTTAATTTATATTTATATAAAGCGACAAACGTGTGTCGCAACATGTCACGATTTTTTACGATTGTTTTTTGTTTTGCATGCAATAATAAAGACATCTTTCGACTTCGATTTTATAAAATATTTTTTTACAGTAAAAAGTTTAGAAGCATCTTAGTTTTGCAATGGATGTATTTTATTTTAAACTAAGTATTGGAATAAGTATAGTGTCGCTCAGACTGAGTGCAAGGCTTCTCTGGAAGTGGGGTCTAGGCCCGTGCCTATTGGGAAAATAGCCCTGGTGCTTTGAAATCAAAAAGTAATGGTCTAAGTTGCTAGAATCCTATTACAAGTTGAGTATTTATTTACCAACTTTTTCTCTGGTCCGTCGTCATAAAGAACTCACTATGACATTAGGTTGGAAAAGAGTTCTGGTAATACCTTTGAATTAAACCTAATAATCTTATTTTAATTCTTGTAGAATCAATCAGTTTTTATTCCTGTTAAATACATGACTTTTTATTTTGCTTCGACAATATAAACCAAACCCATACCGACCTAATATAATTTTCTACATTAAATCCATCATTTTAATAATGGTTTTCTTGATTTTTACCTAACTAGTTCCTAATTCAGTTACTGTAGTACTCAGTTTCAGAGTGGAATCGTCGTCTAAGAAATATTTAAAAGCTTTTCAGGCATCCTCGTACTAACTTGCATACCGGGTCTATTTTCCCAATAGGCCCGGAAGGGCTGAGGCTCCACGACCCTGAGCAACACTATACTTATTCAAATTGTGGAACTAACATACATTTCTCGAACGTCAGTAGAGTTTTGGACTTGCATTGTCTTTATTTGTTTTGAATGACAACGTCCCAACTGGTAAGCATCTCCGGTCGCCTTCAGGTGAATACTGATAATAATATAAAAAACATACTTTTACTGGCGTTTTGTGACCACAGTTATGTTTATCTTTGTAGAGTTTGTTGGATACTGATCAATAATAAACATTAGACGATCAAATTATTGGGAACAGTGAACAAGTGTGAACATTTGTTCAGTTAAATAAATTATGAAGAAAAATGACTGAAAGTCGTACCGGGTCTAGGACCTCCCTATAATCGAAAATAGGCCCACATACCTACCACCCTTAGAGTAATCCAAATGTCGTTTAAAATATACTATTTTTGTGATTCATATAAGTCATTTAGGTCTTTGGTACTTCGGATACTACTTACTCCAAAGGATTAATATTAAGTCGTTAATAGGTTTCATTTGCTTTTGATTACATAATTTTGAAACCGGTCCTGGTTCTTGTGCTTCTCTCTATCTGCCTACCGGCCTTGCAGTCCCAATATCGCTCCGGTTCAAATTGTGCATTCAAATATGCATGCTTCAGGCTTATTTCGGAGTCTACCTTTTTGGCCTTTCGTGCATTGTCTATTTAAAACTTATTAATATAAAAAATGTTATGGCGACACCAGGCAATTTAGAGCGTTTAAAAAAAAATAATCAAGAGCTTGCTCCTAGACGCAACTCAACTGCTGACCATTTGCTATCGAGCAAGAAAAATATCGCCTACCTTTAAAAGTTAATATTTTCTGAACCAGATATGATATCGACCTTCAGTTTTTAATGGTTGATAAATTTATCCCCCGGGAAACAGTTGCCAATGTTGGATTTTTTCAAACTGTCTTATAGAAGACGATGATTTTTGCTCCAATTTCAATAGCATGTAACTTTTACAATAATATTTTTAAATTTTATCACTAAGCATCGGCGTAGCTAGCCATAGTTTTCAGGGGGGTGGGTTAAATGCAATTTTTTTTGTTATTGAATATTTCAGGGGGGCCCCAGGGCCATCAGAGGAGGGGGGGGGGAGCCCCCCCCCCTAGCTACGCCGATGTCACTAAGTCAATTGAATCACTGGTTCATAGCAAAGAAAGCAATCTGTCAAATTTTTGTTATCTGCTATATTTTAAGAGAAACAGATTTTTTTGAAAAACTTTGCTTTTTTCAACATATTAATATCTGTAGATATCACTGTGCGTTGTATCATGCAAACTTTGCAAGTGATTATTATACCTTATGAAAAGCTGCCCTTTCAATGTAACTGGTTTTAGGAATAATGTTGTGTTAAAAAAATAGAAATTAATAAATACATTTTTTCAAAAATTAAATTAAAAAATTATCTTTTTTAAAATTTTGTGTATAATATACCTGTAGTGCGATATGAAAAACTAAAAATAAGGAAAAAACTTGCCTAATCTAGGAGTGAGGACTTTCCAATACAAAACAATCGTGAAAAATTTTAGGATACTTATAAACCATAGACATATAAGGGATTATATGGTACGCTACTGCACATCACAACATTTAGGTACAATTGCTGTTACTGAACATAATCCAGCTTTTCATAAGGTATAATAATCACTTGCAAAGTTTGCACGATACAACGCACAGTGGGATCTATAGCTACCAAAAAGTTGAAAAAAAAGCAAGGTTTTTTAAAAAAATCGGTATCTCTTAAATTCTAGCAGATATCAAAAATTTGACAGATAAATTTATTTGCTGTGAACTAGTAATTCAATTGACGTACAGTGATAAAATTTTAAAATATTATTGTAAAAGTTACATGCAATTGAAATTGGAGGGAAAATCATCGTCTTCTTTAACACCCTGTATATAAAATTGTCTTACAGCTTAAGAAAATCCAACATGGGCAATTGTTTCCTAAGGGATAAATCTATCAACCATTAAAAACCGGAGGTCGATGTCATAACTGGTTCAATATTAACTTTTAAAGTTAGGCCAAATTTTTCTTGATCGATATCAAATGGCCAGAATTGTATATTATGAACGGCAGAAGAGTTTTGTACTTGCATTGTCTTTATTTGTTTTAATTCACTACGTTTTAACTGGTATGTATCTCCAGTCGTCTTCAGGCAGAGCCCGCTCTAGCAATAACGCCGCCCTGGGCAAAACAAGAAATTGCCGCCTTTTTCATCCCTTCTTCGTTTTATACCTACCACAACAGCAAATTGTCTGTCTATTCCTCGCCGCTCGTCGGCTTGTCCTTTGCTGCGACGCCGCCATGACCAAAAAAAGTACCGGTGCCGGCGTTGTTCGGCTTGCTTTGTCGCGGAATTGCTTGATATTATTATAATATTAAAAAGACAAGGGATCCGTCGAAATTGTCACTGTTTTAAAAATAAGACGGCACGGCAAAACAAAGGAAATTAAATTTGTTAACTGGGAATTGGAATGGTTCAAATTTCATATATACCTAGGAACGTAGGTAGGCAAAACGGGGATTTATGGTGTTTTTTTGGATTTTTCATGCCGCTCTTCCAACTTGCCGCCCTGGGCAGGGGCCCAGGTTGCCGCCCCCTAGGTGAATATTCGTTAATTTGTTTTATTCATTCATTTAAATTATTGATAAAAAGGATCATTTTGCATTTGTGTGAGAATAAATGCATATATTGACATGAACCAATAAACAAAATGTAAAGAATGGATGATTCTAAACGAAAACTGGTATTTTGAAATGACTTTGCTGCTTGATTATACTACAGCGTGTTTTGAAACTAGGTAAAAAAACATTCCGATTATCCTTGTATAATATGTCGAATAACCAATTTTAGTGAAAATTTGTAAAAGTCAAGTTAAAACTGATAGTAGTACCTGCAGTTCTCTGAAAAAAACACTAAAATCGGACTAAAAATAAAAAAGTTATCAATCCCACAACTTAATCAACATTTTGTAAGGGCCGTTTTGTGCACGCGAGTGTAATAGGTATAATAAATATTTTTCCCAAAAAAAAACACCGGTTATATCGCGGCAATTTTATTTATATGCAATATAAACCTACTAAGGTATTCTTCAGTACATCAAGTAAAGAAAAAAGGAAAGACTCACTTATAAAATTTTCAGTATTACTGCTTCGTTACTATGTATTCTAGTCAGCATTAAGCTGATAACTGAACGCTGTCTTCAACTAACTCGATTGAAACTACAATGTGTAATGGATCACTACGAAAAACTCCAAGGCACCAAACGATGTGTTTTAAATCCCGATAATTATGCTGGTTATTGGCCTTCTGTTTATAAAGATCATTTTTGTAATCGAAGCTATGCTATATAAGTATTTATAATCACTGACCTATTGTGCGAAACACCATATCACGAACGGTAATTTAAATATGCAAGTACTTACTCCATTTTCAGGACCCTTTCAATATAATATTCACATAGTCATCCCGAATCAATAGAGCTATATCTGAGAGAACAAAATCCAGGAAGAAGCTGAGTGCCACGACCCTGTTATCAAATACGAAGTAATATTTTCGTTTATTTTTTCCGTCTTTTGAAAGGGACCCACCCTTTGTGAGAGATTAATAAGCAACCCTTTTTAACTATACATATACAATGCAAGTTTTTCATCATGTCTGTATTATTTATGTTTGGATGACTGCTTTATCTTTTGCGGGACTCTACTTCGTTTCCAATGTTGGCCGTACTTATTTTTCTTGCATGTGACACGCGAATACTGCTTTTTGCTACTCTGTTATGGTAACAATGCTTTTAATTTATTTCTTGTTTTATCTAACAAGGCATGGACTTGGCTGTTGGAACTTTCTACATGAAAATGATATAAACATATTCATTCAGCAATAATATACCACTTCAAGAATAAAACGTTCTTGGAACATTATGCTTTCTTTCTTATTAATTTTAGGATTTTTTTAATCTTTAAAAAATTATCACTGAAAAAACTAATTTATTGGGAGAATAGCATAAGCCTTTAATCTAAAAGATTCGCGCTTTTAAATAGGTCCAAACCCGTAATTTCCTGGTTGCCATAGATTTACTATAAGAGTCTAAAATAAATACTTTTTCTCTTCGTTGAAAGTCAATATATCTTCACTCTTAAAAATAACATGGTATGGATTACTAAAATTTGGTTCTGACAACTATTTATTTTCGTGAAATCGGACTCAACCCAAAAATTAGTTTGTACAACCAAAAAAAATTGTCGTTATTGAACTGTTAAACTAATTAATAACATTAACCAACCCAAGCTACAAATTTTAGTTGTCACAACGAAATTTTATATACGGGTAACTAAATTTATTTGGTACTCCCGCTTTTAAAATTGGTTGTCACAACTAATGTGTAAATATGGAAAATTGAAAATTTTTTTTCAAGGAAATATTGTTTTTGTTAATGATGCAATCTACAAATATTGCCAAAGCAATTATTTATTTGGGACAAACTTGAAGTTTTCATAGAGTAACAATTACGTATGTAGTCACAACATTGTGTTTATTATCTTTTTTCTGTACTTTCTAATTGTAAGAAAGAAGTTGAATCATAAATAAGTAAAAATTTTATACTTTTGTCATTGCAGTTGCACATTAGAAAGTTTGAATGAAATGCTTATAACGCATGGCAAAATTAGCAAGTTGATTTGATAGAAATAACTTTAAAAAAAGTCTGTTTCATTTCTAAAAAAAATGTCATATGTAATTTATACTTAGTAACGAAAAATATTCCTTCCTATAATAGGTCCCCATTTAAATAAAAAAAATGCCTTGGTATTACTATTCTATTAGGTATGCATAAACTAATTGGAACAAATTATCAGGGATATTATGGTTTCTTTAAAAAAAAATGATTTTCATGTTCTCTCATGTTCTTTATAATACATACTTATGCAATACAAAACAGAAATACTAGATTTTTAACTTATTTTACTCAACCTTTTGTGTTGTTCAATTGCTTATAGAACTGAATTGTCCTTATTTAAATGTTCTTATCTGCAACTGCGATTATTAAAAAACAAAAAATATCCCGTCTTCGTCTTCAGGTGAATACTGTATTCACCTGAAGACGACTAGAGATGCTTACCAGTTGAAATGTAGTGATTCTAAACAAATAAAGATAATGAAAGTCCAAAACTGTACTGCCGTTCAAGAAACGTCGTTATCTTCAACCTTTAAACAGATATCAAAGCCTTGTTGGGCGTCACTTGCTTTGAGCTAACGGACACGGTCGGCTGAAGCGCGCCAAAATGCCAAAATAATTATTGTCCATCGGAGTTAATCGTGGCCCTATTATGCATAGCTACGTGAGGATTACATTAATATTATTAATTCGAACATAATTATTTTATTATTTATCTGCTTCTGTATCCCGTCCGCGATTGTGTCGTCATTTGCTTTTGAGATAAGTCCTTCAAGTCAACATTTGAAGAGAAATTTCCTTTACGAGGGGAGACATTTTCTTACGCGAAGAGATATCATTTATCTCACATCAAGAGAATTATAGGTATATTAAATAAATTTCTTAATTCTAAGGCTTTTGAAACAAGAGTTTACTACTTTCACAATTTTTTACAGATAAATAAACTTAATAAAATATTTCACGTTTTTTTCTTATTTTTAAAACATTTTTTCTTTACATCGCGTAATGTAAAATGTTTGCCCCCCCCCCCCCCCCCCCATCAATATTTTTCTTTGTACTTTCTTTGTATGATTCACTGGCTCTATTTTAAAAGATTATTAGTAAGGCATTAAAATTTACTTGAAAACCGTATCAAAAGGCAGACTATGCCTGTATGGCGCTTAATAAGGATAAACTTTTATTTCGACCTTCTACCCGAAAGATTATAATATGAAAAATGCGAAACACCATATTAATATTAACTACCCTTAGATAATCAAGAAATATTATTAAATTATACCATATTACGAAACGGGTAATTTTTAACCATAACTATACCCTTTTACGGAAAAATTAATAGCCCAATGTCATATTAGGTACAGGCACTTAAATCGCTGCCACCCTTAAACGCCAGTTTTAATTGGCCTTGCGGGGGCAAACTATAGAAAATTTTTAAGTAGACATCTTTGTATATTTATTTGTCAATCTATCACTGGGGTCAGCGAGTTACAACGGCCTTTACCGAAGACTGCCCTGACTTTTAACGCGGAAGGGTGGAAATCGATACACCGTCTGAAGAGTCTGTTCCATATCCATTAAAACATTTTCTTCATTTCACTGACTTGAAAGCTTTTTCCTCACCCTTTCTTAATTTAATGTCCTTTTAGTTGTGACAGTCGCAATAAATCTCTTTGTTTTAGTGTCGTGTAATGGTAATGGAGTAATTTAAAGAGAATGTAAGCCAAAACCTTAGATTCGTACAGATTAACAACGTAAAAAACAAATTCATAAATCAAAAAATGCTTTGGTACGCACGGCTACCGGCCTATCTCAAAGACTCCCTCGGAAATGGGTATGTGCCCAAGTCCTCTGGAATTATCTATTTCTTGTGTCTGTTTTAAACAAGATGTTTCTTGAACGGCAGTAGAATTTTGAGAGAAGAGTTTAAAAAAGATGACACCATACATCAAAACCCAGGTTGTTTTAGTAAACCTTTGTTAAGTAAATGTAATCTCAGAATAAAATCAAGTAAGAGTTAAACGCGTGACTTCACGCACTTAGTTATGCGTCTGCTATAAATAGAGCTATAGTTACTGTACTTATTTAGTATTCACCTAAAGACGATTAGAGATACCTACCAGTTGAAACGTTGTGATTCAAAACAAATAAAGACAATGAAAGTCCAAAACTTTACTGCCTATCTATTCCTTATTTAGAAAGCCTCATCGGCAGTGGCATATTTAAACTCCCCCCCCCCCTCTCAAAATCCCATTAATGAGCTGTTTGGTCATTTTTCCTTAGAGTCAAAATCTGAAAATGGTTTTAAAAAAATAAATAAGTTATTTTATGAATGTAGATAATAAATGGGTGAATTTTCGTAGAAATTTAAGCGTGGTCCCAACAAATTTTCGTCTGCGGCTCTTTTCTACTTTCACCTTTCTCCTTATTCGTTCAGTACCTCCCCCCCAACAATGGTGCATACGACTGATCTATTTTTAAATTGTCCTTCAACATAATGCAAATTGTTACATGCTGTTTGCGTGACTGACGTCATGTAACCATAGCGACGGTGAATATCAAAGCCATGTTGGGCGTTGGGTCTTCACATGCTTTGAGCTAACGGATCCGGTCCACTGGGGCGCGCCAAAATGCACGAGTGTTTATAATTATTGTCCATCAATGTTAACCGTGGCCCTATTATGCATAGCTACATTCAGATTAAATTAATATTATATATTCAAATATCATTTTTTTAAGGGCTAAAATGGTAGCCGTATTGGTACATTAATATTTAATATTGTCGAAAAACTTTCCTCCTGTTTTTTTTTTGTGAAAACTGGTTTCTGAATACCTTTATTTTATCTCTGTATAATAAATTTGTTTTAATGTTTTATGTATAATGTTTAATTTTTGAAAGTAATTTGCCAATTAAATTTTTTTTAATCCTATTTCATACCTTCGAAAATGTTCTGTGGAAAAGGGCTTATGATATGCCAATTTAAAAAAATATATTTACATAAAAATATATTAATATCTTAGAAATCCCTTATTGCACCTTTAGTTTAAATACAATATTTTTATTTTAGCTTTTAACATAGTTCAAAATTTAGACCTTAGTTTATAGAATAAATTTTTAATTGCGTTTTTTTCAAAAGTGTCATTTGGCATATGGGCCCCTCTTCCAGGGATGGCCTCAATTATTAATGTCGAATAACGTATGGACAAAATATTAAAACTGACAATTTTTACATGAAAAGAGATAAACTGGTCCTTAACAATATTTGCATTATTAAGGAATGATTTGTTAAAGTAAAAGGTGTTATAAAGCAGTAATGTATAGTATGACCGTAGTATAAAAAGTGCGGTATTCTGACCGTTACCCTAGAGCGAGTGAACTGGCCCTCGCTTACTGTCTGCTGCAAAGACCAGGAAGTATTTATGTAACACTGTGTGAGATATTTAAATATAATAATTTGTGATGCTTTTACCACCAACAGCAAGCTTACATAGAAAGGCTTATCGCAGAATAACATTTAAATAAGTTTCAGGGAATATGGCTTTGATACAGGTTGTTTGGCGTAAATGATATATTACGGAGTTTGATTTGAAAAAAACGGGATCAAACGTACAGAACCCATAACTGTAATTTGTGGCATGTATAAAAGAGGAACTAAAGAAATTTGCTCGATTATTCAGTACAAGGGCTCCACCCACTAAATATTACCCTTTTGATTGGCAAAAGAATTACCCTTATAGAATGTCCACTCGACATATTATATATACGAACTCAAATAAAGGGTATATATCTATTATGCAAGACCCTATTTCATGGGAACAGTCATATGACAGATGTTGAACCCTACTTGACACAAATAAGTTCTTAGTTTCGGCCATATATATGAGCGTACGCCCTTCTACGCTTGATCTCCTGTCTAAACAAAATTATTAAGGACATGCCACTTCACTGCGCCATTTGCTTTTATTCAAAACTCTATTGATTTTAATTTTCAAAAATAAATTTGATTAGCCTTTATTATTCAAGAAAAAAAACTTAATTTTTTTATTAAATACAGGGTAGACACACTTCCAGGGTCTGAAAAGGGTCGATGGCCCCAGAAGAAAGATAACCCTGTATAATCTATTTCAGAAAAGTGTAAAGTAATAAAATGGGAAATTCCGTCCAGTTCGGCTTAATTTCGGTGTTGGCATAGGCGCAGGTAAATTTTATGCACTAAATTATTTATGATAACTAACCAAAGCAAAAAAAGAAGATAATTTGATATAGAAGGAACTATTAGCTATAGCAAATTTACACAAATATCGTTTTATGAAATATACCGTGGAAGATATAACTGAAAAATATAGTGCCGCGCACACCGCCATATCATTGAGAACTAAATCCTATAGAACTTATATGGACGCGAGTAAAAGGATTTGTAGCAAGACACAACACGACAATCAAAATTAAAGACGTTAAGCTACTGTTTGATCAAGCTATTAAGGAAGTGACGCCAGAGAACTGGCGAAAAGTAGTCCATCGTGTGAAAATGTGGAATCTTGATCACCTGATCGATCGGACCGTCGACCCGTTAATTATAACGTCAAGAGGAGATGACAGTTCCTCATATGACGAAGAATATTATGATTTTTTATAATTTAATTTCTGTATAATGTCTCCAATCAAAAGTGACAAAAAAAAAGAGTCTAAAAATGTTTGCGGTCGCAACTAACCAATATAATATTTTATTATTTGCGAGTAGCATTTTTAGCATATTATTTCTAGTTGACATTGTTGCTAAAAATGTATTTTATATTTATTCTATAACGTGTTCTTATATGCAGATTCTACAATCTACATAGTACATGTTAAAAGGCTGAAATAATTATAAGTCACAGTTTATGGAAAAGGGTACAGGAAAAATACATTTTCTATAGAAATTGTTGAAGGAAAAACAATAAGAGTTTATTACATTGCGTAGTGCGATCTGGCTCATAATTATTACGGTTAATGTTGAGAAGAATGAATGGCTACGCATAAATTCTTACAAGTTGTAGTAATTTAGAAGCTAAACAATAGCTAATAAAGAGTCGAACGGGACATTTTTCGACACAATTAATGAAAATCAGTAAAAATTATGCTGTTTTGTTTTGCTCTTTGAAACAGATCTTCACTATTCTATACCCAGAAGAAAAAAATCTTACATTCGTCTTCAATATTGTAGGTTTAATATTCACTAATTAATTTTAAATATAACACTGTTCTAATTTGACAATGACATGTATGAATGAATGAAGCTCTCCTTTTTGTTACGGTAGTACTAAATTTAAACTTATTTTATTGAATACAGGGATAAATTTTTAAAAAATTATTGAAGAATAAATAGGAATAACTAGAATGTCAATTAATTCCTTATTATCTATTTAAACTATTCAATAATGTACCAACCAACATGTTACTCTTTCGTTGGGCTTAATAGAACATCAGCCATTGCGACGGTGACATTTGCGTGACAACAATGACAATAGCAAGGACATGAACAATTGAAAGGTCCGGAATTGCGATTGGCTCCCGAATTACGTGACAATAACGACCAATAGTCGACAGGACAACCTCTCGATACAAGGTGGTGAGTAATTCTACCTCGAAGGGATAAAGCCCTGCTAAAAGACAAATATTTGGTTTGGGATTTTGAAACTATGCTACCGGGCTTTACCGGCAAAGTAATATGTCCTTGAAAAGCATTTTAGCAAATTTAACAATGAGTGACAAGATAAAAGATGAATTTAATATTTTTTTGTTGAGGGAATTGAAATATGCCATTCGATTGTCGATATTAGATTCCATCCCCATATTTTTCATAGAAGCGGACAAGGGTCTTTTAATCTGTATCAATAGTCCTTATGTTTAATCCATGAACAAAGAATTATGAATACTTTGCGGTTTAACAGAGCGTATGACATGCATCCAATATTGTATCGAGTTACTCAACAAACAAAAACCGCGGTGCACTCATTCATATTTTTCAATATTTTTAAACGCTTCAAATACTTTGAAGTTTCTAATACATTTTAATTTTATTGTAACTATTTCCTTGTATATATTTGCAATTTTGCGTGTGAAACTTATACATTATTCATGTCTGATGCATAATACGAACAATATTTGAAGGATACATCTACTTCCTATCATAAAAAACATACAGTTTGTCTTTAATTTATATTATATATGGTTTAAGTACGGTTGCTTTGAAAGCATTTGAAATTGCCTTTAATACACTACAAAAAAAACCTTGGTAATTCAGTTATTTTACGTAAAGTACCGTAAAATTACAGAAACATCTCGGCCTTCTTTTCCTATATATTTGATGCAATATTTTAATAATTTAAGTAAATTTTCTTTTCAATTTTTACTGCACGTATTTTTTTTTCGAAAATTTATTTTCGTAAAATTATGCATAGAGTTTGGCTTTATTTGAACCTAATTTTAGATTTTAAATACAAACTGCTGGAAATAAAAAAATACGTTTACTCTTTTAGTTCTTGTGGATGCGAATGCGTAAAAAATTTCGCACGTTAAATTGCAGTTTTTTTAACCGAATTACAAAAAAAAAACTAAGCAAGATGTTAAATTTCTGATCACCAATGGAAAGGTGGTATGTGGGAAAGTTATTTTCATGCAAAAAAAATCGAGGAGAAAGATATAAGCCAATGAAGATCCTAAAAAAAATTTAGTTCATTTTATTTTAAAAATTACTGCGGATTATTTTTTTTAAGAAAAAAAACTTTCTCACACTCTCCAATATCTGTTGAATCCAAATTTTAAAAGTTAAAAAATCCGTCAATAAACGTGGATAGGATTCATTTTAAGAGAAAATTCAATTTTTAGCTGTGTATAGAAGGCATTAAAATAAACAACATTTTCAAATACCTTTTTTCAAAAAACTTAAAATTAGGCGAGATACAGAAGTAAAAAATCTAAGTGCGGGCCTGGTCATCAAAACATAGCCTGATATACTTTATGTTGTTTGTCTTATCTCTTATTAGTCATGCAATTTACGGGTCGGTGGTGAGTTATTTGGCATTCCGCTGCGGTGTGTTTTTCTAAAGCAAGTTAATTTTAAATTGGTGACACGTGAAAATGGTAAAATTTAAAAACAACGAACTAGTAGATATGGTGCTAGTTTACAATGAGTGTCGTCAAAGTGCGGCTGCTGCTTCGAGATTATACGCAGAACGCTTTTCCTTCAATATTTAAAGACCGACAGATCAATGCAAAAATGTGGCAATCGTTTTTGGAGACGAACTAATGTGTGTCTCCATTTTTAATCGATTTCAGACACAAGATATTGTATTATTTTACGCAATAAAAGACGCGGCACGCTCCGAAGTCACGTCGGTTCTTACGTAGCGAATAAATCAATGTGCGCTTATCTATTCGGCTTTTTTTAAATGTTGAAATTTAAAGATGTTACTCAACGGACAAGTTTGGAAGGACCGTATTTAATCCATAGTGTAATAAATGAATGTGGGTACCTTATTTTTGAGTTTTTTGAGAAAAGGTATTTGAAAATGTTTATTTTAAAAAAGAAGTATTAACTTAGGAATCACCCTGTTTAGACATAATTTCGCATGGAACTGGAAACTTTGGAGAAGAATTTGGAAATATTGTTCGAATCCACTTATACGAATATTATGTCGGCATAGCGCCTTTTCTGCCGGTCCGAAAATTTTATTTTACGAACTATCATATTCCAAACTAGTGTCTGCATTTAAAAAAACAGTTCCCGAGGCTGCAAAAGGTCCCTAATAATAAAGACTTCCCGTATTTAATTTACAATACTGGTTTGGTGTAATAAGAAAATAAGACGTGGTGATTATTTTTAATGTGATTTAATCGACAATATTTGCCCTGATGAAACTTGTTTTTTACTTAATTTTGTTCGGACATAGACTAATGATTTAAAGCTAGCGATTAGTACAAATTATAAACTGCGTGTAAAAACTATACAGGGTGTTCCTTAATGACGTGCTAATATTTTAGGGTGTGATTCCTCAAGTCATTTTATGAAGAAAAGTTCATATAAACATATGTCCTAAACAGCTTACATTTTTTGCTACAGGGTGTTAAATTATTTTTTTTAATGCGTTTTTTGTAATATCTCCGAAAGTACCTACTTTAGATAATATTTTCAATTTTGGCATGTGCTAATAGAACATGAAACCACATCTTTTAGTAATAAAAGTAATTTTTTTGTCCCACCAGTGGCGTCCCTGCAAACATTTCCTCTCATATTTTTTAGAAAAAAAGTGGTACGCCACCGACATTTTTCCATGTGGATATTATTTCTTATTAGCCCGGTCAATTCTGCATAAAAATGGTCTCTTGCGTTTTTTTCCTCAGGCACACCGTTCTTAATTAAAATAATGAAATTAACTCTTGAATGACACCCTAAAATATTAGCACATCATTAAAGAACACCCTGTATAGTATATATGTATGTATTTAAAAGAATTATGTTACAAGTGCATATTGTTGTACGACACATATAAAATAGACATTACGCTTGAGCGGCCATGTGTATCTGAAATACGTATACTATTTAGTAAGATAAAAGGGTCGCAAGTGTTTTTCCAAAAGAATTAAGATTCTGAGACAGCCTATTATAAATGATTTGTTCAGCTTAATTAACACAATTTATTTTTTTTTGAAAAGGGGAACATCGTTTCCTAAAACGGTTCTTAATTTTAGCATAGGATGACTATTATGCACAATTTTGTGTTTGTATTGTTAAACTTTTATAGAAAAACTTAAGGTATTTTGGTAAAATGATGTAGGTCCATGTGTAGCTGTCAGTCTATACGAAAAGATGGCACGAACACTAAAATGCTCTTATTGTTGTGGTTGGGTGTTAATTACACGATTAAATAAAAATGGTATTACAAATTTGTCGATTTCACAATAGCTAAGCGTTTTTAACGAGTTATTTCTCCTTTCCTTTTGCTTCTAAGGTCATATAGTTTACCCAAATCTCAAAGCTAATTTTAAAAAGTGGACAACGTATATAACCTATAATTATAGGCAATCTCTATTTTATGGTACGGCCGACCGCCTGTCCCGTGGCATTCTTTTAAAAGCTACAATCATTATTTATGTTGTCTTGTGACATTTCTTTAATTATTACAGGAATTTTTGAACAGTTTTTTTTTCTTCAATTTTATAATCAAATCCGCTTGAGGATTGTAATTTGCTGCAGCCAGGGAGACAGAATGATTTCGTAAATATTAATTATCGATTGTGGAACAACTTAATGACAAATTATTAATAACGTTAGATTTATAAGCTGTCTATTTCACTCATAAACTAAAATAAGTGATAAATTATATGGTAATTAATAAAAGCATTAAAAATGTAATGTGCATAATTAGGTGTTGTACAAGACATGACGTAGAAAAATCTTATTTTAAATCAAATTGTTTTTAACTATACCTATTTTATTATATTTTATTTACTAAATTACAAAATAATATCGGAAAATTATAGTGTTTTGACAGTGTTTGATATGTTGTGATTGTCAGATTTATAGTAATACCAATCATTCGTCTGTATAAGTACTAGATACAAATAATACTTTTATAATATTAATTAATCTCGGTTTCTGTTACAACTTCTTTTTACGCAGCATAGAAAATCTCATTTTAAATTGAATTTGGATCAAACTAAACTACAACCCCCGGCGAGTTTTAGCTTTCTAGGTTAAGCGATCAACAAGGCATGTGACAGATAGACAGACATACAGTCTTCTGTTATTTTTTTATAGTTTGGTACCGTAAAATGTAGGTACTTCGGAAGTAATACCCAGTTTTTTCCAATTTACAAAATCGCGCTAGACGATATTTTAAACGCAAATTTATCTGAAACTACAAGAACAATTTGGTACAAACCTGTTTTATATTGAGCACTGTGCTTCATAAATCTATGATTTTTTTTCTTACTTGTGATATTAGGTGTTTTTCAATTATAGTTTCTTAAAGAAGGGCATTTTCTGAGTCAAAAATGTGTACTTGATTGATCTTAATATCTT
Source organism: Polydrusus cervinus (assembly GCA_935413205.1). Lineage (NCBI taxonomy): Eukaryota > Metazoa > Arthropoda > Insecta > Coleoptera > Curculionidae > Polydrusus > Polydrusus cervinus. The sequence continues at coordinate 6,740,739 of OW284520.1, forward strand.
TAACGGCTTTCGAGATATTTCCCTCTAAACATCCCAAAACATAAAAAAACATAGTACATAATTAAATTATTATTTTAATTATCAAAAAAAAACTTATACTAGATACTAGACATCAAACTAAGTCGATTAAGTCATATAAGTTTTTTCGGATTGTTACTTATTCTAGAGATACAGGATGTATATAATTTATGTATTATTAATTTAATTATGTACTATGTTTTTTTTATGCTTTGGGTTGTTTAAAGGGAAATATCTCGAAAACCGTTAAAGATATTAAGATCAATCAAGTACACCTTTTGACTCGGAAAATGCCCTTCTTTAAGAAACTATAATTGAAAAACACCTAATATCACAGGTAAGAAAAAAAATCACAGATTTATGAAGCCCAGTGTATGCAACCAGTGCCCTCTAGTTTCAAACTTAAAAATTTCTACAAATTCTTATTTCTTGTTCATAAAAACATAACATTGGCAACTTTCAATTCGATTCATTAAACCGTTTAAAAATTATGGCTTATTTTCGAGAATAAACTTTTACTTTCAACACCCTGTATCTCTAGAACGAGTAACAATCCGAAAAAACTTATATGACTTAATCGGCTTAGTTTGATGTCTAGTATCTCCAGTTACTCTACGGCCCATAAGTTACCGGACACCCTGTATATGTATGTCAACATAGCATATCAAAAAATGTTGGGTTCTACAGTAAACATAATTTTGGAATCTTGCTTACTTCTGTAGAATCACCCTAAAACGTATTAAATATTTCTTGGTATCAAAAACAAATTTTCAAATATGTAAGATTTTGACCATCATTTTTTAATGATTGATATCTAATTAAGGGACGTACGCAAAATAAGGGAGGTTGTGTCCATCCTGTATATGGAAAGAAGCAGCAAAATAACTTTGAGATCGGGTATTATCAGTACCCCTGACCAGTACCTATGTATATTATGCACATATTCCGTACCGCCTGAAGAAATAATATTAATTATAAAATATAATAAATATTGTTTACATTTTTCTACGATATCATTATGACATTGGATGAATTATACGAAAAATACCAATAATGTAACATTTAAACTGGGGAGTGCAAACATTTTTAGAGTAAAAATAATTATTCTGATTCATTTTTTATAAGAATTCCTTCAAAAATAAGGAGTCAATGGTCTTAATCGGGAAACATTAGAAGATCAAAAAAAACTAACGGCTTAAAAGAAAAGTATGTGTTCCTTAAAAAAGCGAATAAACGTAATTAATATTACCATTTCCCAGAAAATTAACAAGTTGTTATTTTATTTAATAAAAAAGAATATTATTCCCTAGCCCTGCTGCCAAAGTAACCCCATTTGACTGCACTGAACATGAAAAATTAAGTACTTAAAATACGCCCATGTCCTCTATTACAATAAAAATCAAAAAGATTAAAGAATTTGGACCTTCGTGTGCCCACTGACAGGTACAAGATCAAAATGTCGTTTGTCACAGGTTCTGTCGCTACAGGGGTGCGTATCACTTTGTGTTACAGTCGAATTTCCTAAGGTGCCCCTTGTGATATGCCGACACACAAAGCCACCGACCGATGCAAATTTATATTTAATTTTTTTTAATTTGTGACGCTCCGTTTTGGAGACCTTTCTGTAACTCACGTGATTTTTTATGTGATATTAATTTGTTATTCTAGGTTATCTATGAGCCCAGTGATGACGTTACTGTTTGGAAATATAATTAAGATCTTTTTAGGTGGTCTATTGGTTTGGGCTTTGTTTGAGCCGAATGACTTAAAATACAGAATCTGTTATAGGATGTAAAGTCCGCACCACAGTTCTAAACGTACGAAAAGAATGTTCCTGTATTAGACCTTTTTTATAAACATTACCTAAAGATGGGGTTTCCTCCACAGTCGCTAGTCAAAATACAGAAATTAAATTATAAAAAATCCTAATATTCCTTGTTATCTGAGGAACTGTCATCTTCTCTTGACGTTATAATTAATGGGTCGACGGTCCGATCGATCAGGTGGTCAAGATCCCACATTTTCTTCTCTTCTTTAGTGCCATGATGGACTGCTTATCGCCAATTCTTTGGTATCACTTCCTTAATGGCTTGATCAAACATTAGATTAACGTATTTTATTTTGAATGTCTTGTTGTGTCTTGCTACAAATCCTTTCACTTGCGCCGATATAAGTAGTTCGTAATGATATGGCGGTGTGCGCAGCACAGTTACACTATGTTTTTCAGCCATATCTTCCACGGCATATTTCATAAAACGATGTTTGTGTAAATTTGCTATAGCTAATAATTCCTTCTTTATCAAATTATCTCCTTTTTTTCTTTGGTTAGTTATCATAAATAACTTAATTCCCAAAATTTACGTGCGCCTATGGCCGACAACGAAATTAAGCCGAACTGAACGGTATTTCCCATTTTATTACTTTACACCTTTTTGAAATAGGCTGTAAAATAGTTGATTCTGTCTAAGTTTTAATTTATAAAACATGTATGTTTGACAAAAATGGGACTGAGTTTCCTGAAACGTGCATGTGTAAAATATCTTAAAACAATGGCATCTGCATAGTTTTTCTGTTTCCAGAACAAAGGCAGGCGTCATGCAATCGGAACTGGGCTCTCTCAATCAAATTTATCACGATCGGTCATTTGTTCTTCGCGTTTGGAAACAGGACCTTAACGAAAGAGTGCACAAGGATTAGCCCACCGACAAGAAACAATTGTGTTGTTTCAACGCGTAATATTTATTTTTGATACCATCTCCGAGACTACAAATCGACACTTTGACAACCCACAATTATCTTTTATAATGTTCTGTATTGTTTCAAAAATACGTAGATAAAGCGGTTGATACGGTACGGCCAAATATTGGGAACATTATTAATGTGCCCAGGCCTTAATCTATTTTCATCTGGTATACGGGGACAGGTTTTTTACAAAGGACGACCTTTTTAAGTTATTATATTCCGCCCATCCCATAAAATATGAAAATTACATTATTTTTTGTGTTTTATTAGTTACGGCTGTGTCCATTTAAAATAAACGATTTTCTTCGCTTCTCTTAGCACAAATGTTTTAATAATTATCATATCGGTTGCGCCCTCCAACAAAACCGTAAGCAGAATCATAAACTTTAAGCATATTCTTATTTCAAAGCACATAATAACTTAGCACTTGAATATTATCACCATTATTATTCACACCAGTTCAAAATGGCTTCATATTATGTTGTAAATGTAAATAGTATGTGTCATTAGGTTTATTATCAGGTGTATTTCTGTCTAGGTCATAATGAGATCATTAGAAAGATCTTTTAATGAGCTTTATTTAACAACTAAGAGACCGAATTTTTAAAAGACCTTTCAATCGTTTACCATCTGATGCAGGGCCGTAGCTAGAGGGGGCTGGCCAGGGCGAAGCCCTGGTAAAAAAATATTGAGCCCTGGTAAAAAAGATTTTGAAATAGAAAAAAATAAGTGTCAAAAATGTCTGCAAGTTATTTGAAAAGTTTAATAAAATAAAATTAATTAAATAATTTTGTCATACGGGTAGAGTCCTGTCCTGCCCCTGTCTGTTCCGTTTTCCCTTGTTTACAGCTATTTTAAATCAACAATAATATAACACAATGCAATAAATTATTTTTACAACAAAAACAAAAAATAATTAGGTATTTATTTTTAAAGAAAAAAATTATAGTAAACATTTGATGATTTATAATTTAAAAAAAATGTGCGGGAAGAAACGAGAATGCTTTATTATGAATATACAAAATGGCACTTAAAATTTCAAAACCTAAGAATTTACACCAAAAACTGCTCCTAGATTTACGCTCCAAAAATACATGATTTCTGAAAAATCATCAATTTTGGCGTGGAGAACGATATTTACTTATTTTTAATTATGAAAAATCGAGCCCGAAAATCGCGTGTTAGAGTCATACATACGTCTTATGGTAAAATTTTGGATTGACACTAATATTCATATTGTTTACAAATATAAAAAATGTTTTTTTTTAATAAAGAGCCAGCTAGGAAAATAAAAAAAAATATTTACAAAAACAAATTTTAATAATTTTGATGAAATTTGTTAGTAGTTAAGTGAATTTTAAACGAACTTTGGGCGTGGCCCCGAAAATGTTTCGCTTTTCCGTCTTCTTTCCTAGGTACAATATCATGAAATACATGTAGTCCCGACTGTCCCTTTCTCCCCTACTTACGCCCATTCAGCCCCCCCCCCAGCATATTTTCTGGCTACGCCACTGCTTATAATAAATATAATACATGCATATGAATGAAGCATGTCGGATGTCGGTCGTTCTAAAATGTAAAAAATTCTACAGCGTCCCTTAAAAATCAAATGTGAGAATATGGGCCCTGGTAAGGAATCGAATAGCCCTACCAAAAATTTGGTTCTGGCTACCGCCCTGATCTGATGAGAGATTTAGGACAACTACGAGGGCTGAATGTTATGTTTCTGAAATGAAAATTGTACATAATCACTCCGGAGTTAAAAGCACACTTGCCTCAAAGCATTTTTTGGATTGCTTTACGAAACTGATTTTGTTCGCGACTTCCAAAATTAGTTTCTATAAACTTTAATGGTTTATTCAAGTTTCTTCCATGCTTCCAGAAATCAGCTGACGTTATAAGTAAGCAAATGGGGTATCCATCTGATTGAAAGTTTTCTTAATTTGGATATTAAAACCTATATGAGATGCCCACAAGCCCAATTAATACTTACCCACCATCACCATCTATTGACGACATTCAAAACTTTATTCCAGCCTCTTAATATTATTTATGTCCCAATTCCTTTGTAAAGCATCATTTATATTTAGATGTAATTCACCAAAACTATTCATTTAAATCTAGAACTTATTTACATTATACAACACATTAATCTTATGTACCTTTCTCTGTGCCACAATAAAAAAAAATAACAAAGCGACAGTTGAAATTTCGTTACTTAAAAATTTGAATGCTAATGAAATGCGATGAGAGAAGCAACTACTGCTATGAACTTTGGTGAGAAATATATTCCAAGATTAAGATTGTCACAGTTAGTGGCCAAATCTACATACAATACAGTGACATGTCGTAATGGGAAAAGTTACCTGTTCCGGACTGCGATCCGCATGCTTCTTGAACACAATTTTCTATTAATCACTGTTACATCCCGTTAATTAAAAAGTCTCTGCATATCTAGCACCGATCTTACTGATATGTACCGCATTTTTTACTTTTTACTTAATTGACAAACTCGTTTCACAACTTCTTTCTTTCAAATTATACGTGTCATTTCTTAAATGTTTCCTTTTTTATATTGTAACGGTGATTCTGAAATTAGAATACCAGCTTATTATGTTACAGTTGCTCGAAAATAGATATTAATTCGCACAAAAAATATATACCATTTTTCACTTGATATGATTTAATTCACAAATATATTTAGGACGGGAATTATTGTGCTTTGTGCTGTTTAATTAAAGTAGGTTTCAAATCGGTGTATAGATAGTGACATACCAATAAAAAAAACTCGGTTTTCTTGGTGGTCAAAATGTCGGAAAGAGTTATTCCAATAAAATATAGATAATAGATAATATTAAAAGCAGTGATCGGAAACTTCGACGCGCTAATAAAATCAGACTAAAAGCCAGGGTACACTGAGAAAAATGAATTATAACCATTATAAGAATTCTTATTTCCATTATAAGAATATTTAATACTATTTGGGACAGCAATACGAGCTAATACCAGTTATACACCCGATATTGCTAGGACCAGTGCATAAGGATAACTAAAATATTGTTTATTGTTTATTGTTAATTAATGCTAACATACAATTGTATTTGCACATGTCAGGTACTTAGTATTGATTACAATTAAATAATATTAAGAAATAAAAGACAGAGAGACTACAATTATTATACAGTCAATACTTAACATAAATATAAAATGTGTTTAAAAAAAAATGGACATGATAAGAAACGAAACTAAGTTGTACAAGATATACACACACTACTACAATCAAATACATAATTCGTCAAAAAATTCAAAACATGTATTCTAAAAACTCATTCAGGCTGTAGAAAACCTGACTATATACCTACTGTTTATATGACAGTGATGGTAACAATGAAGGTTTGTTCCATAGCGACTATAAAACGTACTTCTATAGGTATACACATTAGTTAAAAACGATTATACTGTTTATATGACACGGATTATAACCATAAAGGTTTGTTCTATAGCGACTATAAAACGCTTTATAACCAGTAAACACAGTTGAAAAAGAGTATAATCCAGTTTAATAACCGGTATAAAATTGTTTAGCTGCCAATATAAAACGTTTTTATAATGTTTGCCGATTCAAACTTTCGCGCATTCAGAATATTAATTTTTTATAAATTTATCGATCACTTATCTCTTTACGCAAACTCCAAGCAACAAGCGAAATTTTGGATGATTGTATGTTTCAAGACCAAAAAATAATAAAGGTGAAGAAATGATATTTTACTATATTTATATTGGTGTTGACAAATTTCATTTTTTGATTTTACCATGTAACTACTGCTATTCTTCGCTTTAAAACATGTGCAATCGTATATCTAGAATTTAAAATAAACAGATAAATGGCCGATAATATAAAAATTAGTAAATAATAAAAATAGGTTAACATTTATTAAGATATTTATTTAACTAAAAAAAACAAATAAGGGTATTTACCCTTAACACTTTCTAATCAAGAAACAACGAATAATCTGAGATCATAAACACAGCTCTTAGGTTACAAAATACTGATAATTTTACACTACCACAAATAAAGCTTAATAATAACCTCACAACACTGTTCACAAAAAACCACAAACATCTGAGACAACCCGCACAGCAGAACAAATTTAAATGGCATCGTAAAACACGTCTTGATACGTCGAAGTCTCCCCCACTCTTGCCAATTTAAAGTATGTTGCATAAGGGTAAATAAATGTTTAATATCAAATAATAATTTAATTAATACCCCCGAAAAAGCGTTTTATTGTTGCTATAACCTTTATGTTGCATAAAACCATTTTTATTTCCAAAAAGAATGTTTTATTAAAATACATTCCTACAATTCTGGGCTCATATTCATAATTATTTCGTTTTAGTGTCCCTATAAATAAAGAGGTGGCAATTCTGTGTGCTGTTCGTTAGTTAACTTTTTTGCTATAGTAATGGATTATTAAAAATGTCGCTACTGGTATAAGACTATTCTTAACAATTCTGTTTGATTAGTCGATTTTGCTCTGTGCGTGCGCCGGATGCACTTAGGCCAGGTTTGGCCCATTCTGCTCACCCTGTTTGGTTCTTACACCCACTCCGTGAGCCTAGTTCTTTGCACTAGTTAGTGTAGATAAACTGGGGGGAGGGTAAGGATGTCCCCTGGTTCCAGTTTTGGTTGCCCGAGTATTTGTTGCCTCTTCCGATCTAGTGACTCGTAATGGCAAACTATGTGCTTATGACTTAACTTTTTTTCGCCCATGCTGTACAGTTTCCCTGTCTTGTCTGCATAATCTGCATTCAAGGTCTCCATTGTACAATTGCATTCTGTGCAGATGATTCTTGACAGCCATGTCCTGTCAGAATTTCTGTTATGGTTTTCAGCTGGTTTCTGTTCATTTGAAGCAACTGTTTCGTAAGTCTTGGATCTGGATCCCCAATGAAGCTTTTGCTGTGGTGTAATCCCTGTCTGTTGCTCCAGTGGATTTTGTGTTCACTCCTGATCCATCGCTATATGGCATCTCGTACTGTGAACCTTGGTACTCCGAGTGCCGGTTCTGGACCAATGAATGTATTTTCTGAGCCTTTCCTTGCAATTTTATCGGCTTTTTCATTTCCTGTAATACCTTCGTGTTCTGGTACCCACTGCAGTATTACTTTGTTTACTTTTGCCAGGGCCTTCGGTTCCTCTTGACATTCCCATACCAGTTACCTTGTTGCATATTAGCGATCTAAGAGCTGCTTGACTGTCAGAATCTCTATGTTGCTTATGTATCAAGGAAATTGTTTCTAATACCAATAAAAATTTAAGTTGGTATTAAAGTTAATTTCGCGATATAAATAAGTGTTTACTAGAATCCCTAGATCAAGATCAATTTTTACTGTGTATACATTTTAACGCGCCCCTGTATTTTACAATAACTGAATAACATCCTTGTAATTTTTTCGAGGTCGCGGTAATTTTACCACGACTTACGGATTAACGGTCGTTATCAGTGAATCCATATTGGAATACTCTCTACCATATGATTGTATGTATATCCTACATCTGCAGTGCCATGGAACGTAATGTCGTGACCAACGTCGACGTTCATCAGATATGGTTCCGCTCATCCATCAAATGCTGGGTGTGAAAACCCGATGAACAAGATAACAAAAAACACTTTGTATTAACCTTTGTCTAAGTGACCTTTTACATAAGTTTGTAGCAAAAAAGTCATTTATCTCTGATAAGGGTTGCTATTACGTTTAATAACCACCATCTCATTTGGAACGGCTGTGTCTAGCAATAAATGCTCAGTTGGTGGTTCGGGTATTTTTATTAATTGGGCTTTTTATCTTCAAAATGATTTTTTTAAAGGATTGGTCTACTTAACACGGTATTGCAACTGCTAAATCTATACAGGGTGGACTGTCATCAATCATATAATCAAAAAGAAAGTTCGTCTTCCAGAGTTGGATTTTCTTTCAGGCCCCCTACTTTTTTTCTATATGGGGGGGGGGGGGGGGGGGGCTCAGTGGGCGTAAGTAGGACATTTTTTTTTTCTGGAGATAGGGACAGTCGGGATTACATTTATTTCATGAGATTGTCTCTAGTGAAGAAGGCGGAAGTTTGTTTAAAATTCACCTAAATACTATTAAATTTCGAAAATTAAATAATTACCTCTGCATGGTTTGATTAAATTTGTTCTTGTAAATGGGTTTTTACTTTTTTTTTGATATTCCTAGCTGGCTCTTTATTAAAAAAAAAAACATTTTTTATATTTGTGAAAAATATGAATATTGGTATCAATCTAAAATTTTAACATAAGACGTATGTATGACTCTAACCAGCATTTTTCGGGCTTGGTTTTTCATAATTAAAAATAAAGTAAATATCGCTCACCACGCCAAAATTAATGATTTTTTTAGAAATAATGTATTTTAGGAGCGTAGATCTAAAAGCAGTTTTTGGTGCAAATGCTTAGGTTTTGAAATACTCCTTTTTAAGTGCCGTTTTGTATATTCATAATAAAGCATTCTCGTTTCTTCCCTCGCAATTTTTTTATTATAAATTATCACACTTCTTCCATAAAAAATGTTTCAATTAAAATTTTTACTTTAAATTTTCTCTTTAACAATAAATACCTACCTAATTGTTTTTTCTTTTTGTTGTAAAAACAATTTATTACATTGGGTTATATTTTTGTTGATTTAAAATCGGTCTAAAAAAGAGAAAACGGAACAGAAAAATACTATAAAATATTATTTTTTTTACTCGTTTTCTTTTAAAATTGCATCATAAATCAATAACTAAAACGATATGCGTCCGAAACCTTAATCTCTATATAAAACAGGACTTTTAGAAGGAAAAGTTTAAAAACTAAACGTTTCCTACAATACCATTATATTCTAAGCCAAGAATACATTTAAATTAAGACTCCAAGCGTATTTGGTTGCAATTAGACTTTTAGACCTCCTAGGCTCGGGTGGGGGGGGGGGGGGGGCTGCAGCCCGGCAGCTTCCCCCTAAATACGCCACTGTAAAAATTAGAATACTTCCGTATGCACTAATTTTCACGACCTAGATCTACGCCCTCCCATACGCAATGTCCACAGTCGCCACTAACGTCTCCCCATAAAAACAATCATGACAAAAAAAAAATTTCCTGAATTGCTGGTGATTGTTTATCTTGTATCCCAGAGGAATAGGCTTGGAATTAGTAATTTTAGATGTTCGATAGGCCACTTTAATACGTTTACAAACCTAATCCAATCCTGTTTATTGTTTTTTTAAAACATTTCCTGTGCATATGGCGTTTTAAATAACCTACCTGGCCCTTAAGATTAACTTGGAATAATGCTTGTATATTACATAAAGTTATTAAATAAAGCACTTTGCTTCAAATTGACGGGACTTCAAAAAAACATAGTAGAAATTAAGAGACGTGACACATGCTATCCACGCAATCACGAAAGCGTCTAAAACCTTTAAGGATTGTCACAAATTGCTTTTAAAGGGAAACACTTTTTTAAATTTCTTTTTCTTTTAATGTATACAAAATTATCCTTGGGCAATAAGATTTGGTAGTATTTTTACTGATTTTACATTCATTTAAAACATGATAGGTACATAGGTTTTGAGTTTGTTGTGTTAATTGAGGTTTCTTTCGATCTCTCAGTTGCATTGAGGTCGAGGCTACAAGTGTTTGAGCTACGGAATTAAGCTTCAAGTTTCTTCGGGTTACCTTGATACTTTATAATCAGGATGTTAGCACGCAAAAAGGCGTTTGGCTGGTGAGTCCATCATCAGTCCAGTCTTTTAATCCTCGGTGATGTGGACTTTTTGCTTCTATCTTCGTTTGGTAATATTTTGCGGTGTTTCATTATCTGGATAAAATATTTTAAAAAGTAATTTTTTATGTAATATTTTTACTAATTTTACATTCATTTAAAACATGATACAGAGTTTTTGAGTTTGTTGCGTTAATTGAGGTTTCTTTCGATCCCTCAGTTGCCTTGAGGTCGAGGCTACAAGTGTTTGAGCTACGGAATTAAGCTTCGAGTTTCTTCGGGTTAGCTCGATACTTTATAATCAGGATGTATAGCACGCAAAAAGGCGTTCGGCTGGTGAGTTCATCATCAGTCCAGCCTTTTAATCCTCGGTGATGTGGACTGTTTGCTTCTATCTTCCTTTGGTGATATTTTTCGTTGTTTCATTATGTGGAAAAAATATTTTAAAAAGTAATTTTTTAGGTAGTATTTTTACTGATTTTACATTCATTTAAAATATGATACAGAGTTTTTGAGTTTGTTGCGTTAATTGAGGTTTCTTTCGATCCCTCAGTTGCCTTGAGGTCGAGGCTACAAGTGTTTGAGCTACGGAATTAAGCTTCGAGTTTCTTCGGGTTAGCTCGATACTTTATAATCAGGATGTATAGCACGCAAAAAGGCGTTCGGCTGCTGAGTTCATCATAAGTCCAGTCTTTTAATCCGCGATGATGTGGACTTTTCTTCGTTTGGTAATATTTTTCGGTGTTTCATTTTGTGGAAAAAATATTTTAAAAAGTAATTTTTTAAGGATGCTGTTAGCTGAAAAATTTAAGATGAAATCCCTGATTTAAACCTTTCTCTATTCTTAAATTAATTTACTTAGTTAAGTATTAATAAATGACATGCCAATCAAGATACTGTCGTTACCCTATTATAAGCTCTATTAATTATTAGTTTTAATCTTAATTTAAAATCTGTGATTTAGGCACGCACATAATCCGTTTCATATATTATTATAATAAAAATTATTTCTGCTTCGATCTAAGCAAACGTATTATTAGCAATCTTCATTTCATTAATTTTTTTGTGTTTGTTTAAATTAAGTTCGTATTTCATACCAGAGTATTTTTATATTTGTACGAATGCAGTGTTATTTCATTTTAATAACCCATTTTGTTGCTTATCAAATAATTATTATATATAAGGCTTTGAATTTTCATCTTTATAGAAAGATGGATAGATAAGACTTATTCATACCGCGTTAATATCCGCGCGACTTCACTGGCAAATTGAATAGTGGTTAAATATTTATTAATAATGGATTTCAAAGAAATTCAAAAAATGGTTACAGTTTTATTAAATGAAGATTGTTTCAGTTCATACTACAGGGTGGGAATTTAAAATGAAACGCTGCTTATAGCGGCTCTGGGAATAAGATTTCTCTAAAATCCAAAAATACCTCCTCAAGGATTTTTTATGGGCCTCTCTTCTGTCATGTAAAAAAAAAATTGGATACCAACTTTTTTTTCAAATTTTAGGATACCACTTGTGGAACCTTTTTGAAAAGTTATCGAAAAAGGAATTTGTCCATAATTTCTTTTGTCAAACTACGTGTTAGAAATTTAATAGAAACTGATTTAAGGAACAATTACATTAACTATAACTTTAAAACTATATCTAATGTTACTTTTTTAGCATAGCAATTGATGAAACTGTGCCCCATGAATATGTTAGCACAGACCAAACCGATGGTAGAACTCTTCCGTTAACTCTTCCCTTGTACCAAAACTTCTGGGCGTGATTAAACGTATCTTTACCTTCAGTGGCGTATTTAAGGGGGGCAGGACTAAGGAAAAGAAAGAATTTAATTTGCTCTGCAACCTTTGTGACAATCTCGGAATAGTGAAAATTAATTTATTGATTTACATTTTACTTCCAACATGGTTTACACACTAGCCGAAAGAGTGGAAATGATTCTAATTTATGGTGCCCTTTTGTAGAAGGGCATACTCAGTACCCCCAAAAACTTAATGTATGGGCAGGCATTTTAGGAAATAAAGTGATTGGGCCATTGTTTATTAATGGGAATTTAAATGGAGGCATTTATTTAGATATGTTGGAAAATACCATCAATCCGCTTATCACTGAAACCATTGAAAACCAAATCGAAGACGATGGAAACCCTATACTTGATGAGGCTGAAATATATTTCGTCAACGCATCATCGAACGCTGCCATGATCTCCCACAACATGTTTTTGAAAATGTCCGTCAGGAATTTGAACATCGCCTATATCATTGTTTTGCCAATAATGGGCAACATGTTGAACACTTATTGAAATAAAAAGTGATATTTTGGTGTTTTTTTTTCTATCTGAACAAATTAAGATAAATAAAGATTTTTCTAATTTTCTCGAAAACGAATCGATCGATTTAAAAAAATCAAACGTCAAAATAAAGCACTTTGAAAGTCCTTTCACACAAGGTATTACTTGATACCCCTTGTCATTTAAAATGTTTAAGGGGATGACCCCGGGGGGCAGAGAGTAAACGGGGGTAAAGTAGTTTTTGGTTAAAAAAGTTGTCCCCTTTGGCACATCTTTTGACGTGTCTCGGCGTTTTTCCTTCGTGGGAAGTTTTCAAATGAACACCCTGTAGGTCACCAGACCTAGAAATCTGGAAGAGTTGAAGGCACGAATTCGGGCAGAGATACGTTTAATCAAACCAGAAGTGTTGGAAAGAGTAAGGGAAGAATTTTCTCATCTGTTTGGTCTGTGCAAACAGATTCATAAGGCAAATTTTCGACAATTGCTTTACTAAAAAAGTTACATTATAGCTTTAAAGTTATTGTTAATGTAATTGTTCCTTAAATTAGTTATTGATAAATTTCTGACAAATTTGTTTTTCGATAAGCTTTCCAAAAAAGTGCCACCACTGGTATCGTCTAATTTGAAAAAAAAAACTTGGTTACGGCTGCGCCTCCTCCTTGGGGCTCTTTTTCTTTACATGACAAAAGCGAGCCTCATAAAAAATCTTTGAGGACGCATTTTTGGATTTTAGAGAAATCTTATTCCCAGAGCCGCAATAGGCAGCCTGTATAATAAGTTATATCGTCCACGTCCACTTTCATTAAAATATTTAAAATAGGTAAATGTCTTTATTATTTTCACTGTCCACTTATTTAACGTAAATCCACAAAGTTGATTAAATTTTTTAGGTGTTATTTAATTATACAAAACAACAAGTATGTACAATTAAAATCGCATAGTGTGATAAATAAATGTACCTTTTTAAATTAAATCGCGACTTGATTTTAAATAATTAATAAATTATTTTTAATTGGAATGTCTCTTTTAAAAGTCGGTAGAATAACAAAGTAATCTTTCTAATTTTGTAAATATAATTCAGAAATTATTCTCATGGTGACTTCAAGCATAAATATTAGAGATTTTATAGGGAATACATTAGTTATGGTCTGCGACTGTCCTGCTCCGTACTCGCAATAATTAAAGGCCATATCCGTTATTAAAAATTAATTTAAATTTCCATTTAACACCAACATAATTGACTAGATACAGGAGTAAGAGAGACACGCTGATTCGTCGTGCATAAAAAAATGAAAAAAACAACACATTTACTATCGGAGTGGTTGCGACTGCTTTAATTAAATTCAGAGATTTTCACAGAGATAGACGGATTGTCGTTAAGGTGGCCACCAAGCGAATCAGATATGAAGATTAGTCAACTTAAGACATACTAATGTCTAATTTACTCACAAATTCATGTGCATTTTAAGAAGGCTTATAACGATTGGTTTGCTATTTTCTCAGTAGCGGCACCAGAAAAATTTCAATGGGTGGACACAAGCATATGACTTCTAAAAAAAGTCTTCCTTCGGTCTTTCGGTGTCGGCCATAGGCCCACGTAAATTTTGTGCATTAAATTATTTATGATAACTAACCAAAAATGTTAGAGAATTAAGTTAACGAGTATTAAGATAAAATATATGGTATTGTTTGTAATATTAAAATTTTAAGTAATTGCGTAACCGCGGCAGTGGCTCAGAGGTAGAGCTACTGGCATTCGACCGCGGCGACCCGGGTTCGATTCCCGGAGTGGGCATACGTACAATAAAAAAAAAAGTATGTCCGAAATTAACCGGATTTAAGAATGCAGGGAAGAGTGTACAAGATATCATCTCCCAACTCACCCCATTCTTGTGGGGTGCGGACGAAGGTACACACTCCCCAATCGGTAGGTCATGCAATGGCAATAAACCAAGGATTGATCGATAGCCCTTGGGAGGTGTCGCATGACTGAGAATCATGGTTCGGAACCCACGTTAAACTGTAGGTCCCCTCGGGAATGGCCCTGGCAGCGAACGAAGAGGAAAAAAGCCTGATTCGAAAGAAGGGCAAGTTATTGCGTAATTTAATCCGGGAGATTACCACGAGGACATAAAATATCTTCCAGCTGATTCAGTAGTAGTTATGGATAACGCAAGCTATCATGCACGATGCACAGAGAAGACTCCAACTTCATCTTGGAGAAACAAGAAATTATCGACTGGTTAATCACTAGTATTGAATTTAAAGATAATTTGATAAAGAAGGAACTATAAGTTATAGCAAATTTACACAAACATCGTTTTATGAAATACGCCGTGGAAGATATAGCTGAAAAATTTAGTGTAACTGCTGCGCACACCGCCATATCATTGCGTACTAAATCCTATAGAACTTATATGGGCGCAAGTGAAAGGATTTGTAACAACACACAACACGACATTCAAAATGAAAGACGTTAAGCTACTGTTTGATCAAGCCGAATCATTAAGGAAGTGACACCAGAGAACTGGCGGGAAGCAGTCCATCATGTCATTCAAAAAGAGGAGAAAATGTGGGATCTTGACCACCTGATCGATCGAACCGTCGACCCGTTAATTATAACGTCAAGAGGAGATGACAGTTCCTCAGATGACGAAACATATTATGATTTTTTAAAATTTAATTTCTGTATTATGTATTTTTTGTATTTTGTATTTTTTTTATAATGTTTAACAAAAAATAAGTGTACCTAATATTATGTACATACTGCACGTCCTTGTAACGCCATTTTAAGTGGTTGTGAATGGACAACAATAGGCAAAACCCATAAATTGACCCAAACCCGGGTGGTACCACTGCACTTGATGAAAATAAAGAATATTGCAATGAAATCAATGCCAAATTATGAAAGTGGATTAAATATTCGTTGCGTCACTCTGTAGTGCCTTTGCATACCTAATGAGCTCTTATTACTCTACACCTTTCTGAAATAGACTAAATTTTAAAACTCTAAATAATTATCTTGTCCTAGTTACGCCACCTCCCCCCCCCCCCCCCCCTCCCGAACATATTTTTTGGCTGTGTCACTGACGACAATTGTATGGTTACATTTTGCCCAAATAAGGGTACAAAGCTCGGTGTTTTAAGTCTGGTCCTGTCCATCTTTTCAAATAGTAAAACCAACATGGTATTTTAGTGCGCATACTTAAATCTGTGGGATTTTGTTTATTATGCAGGCAGTGGCGGCTCGTCAGGTGAAGTAGGTGAAGGGGTTAATTCAGTAGTGCACGTACCTACTTAGTTGTGTGTTTTAAAAATGAACCCAATTAATGACATAGTTTGTAATTTGTTGAAAACTCCATTCAGTCGTTGGACAGATGAGGATAAGAGAGACGTTTTGTTATACGGGTTTTTAGTCAATGTTTGTTCAAGTACTCGCACTATACCTAGCTCTTCTTTTTTTTTTATGATAAAACACCTGCACTGTAGGAAAAATCCTTTAAGGCGCTCTGGGAGCGGTGCGAGTGCGAAAAAAGCGATTAACGTTGGTCTTGAAACGTTGAAGATTGTATTCATTGGGAAACATGACCTCAGGAAGATCATTCCACAAAGATGACGTTCTCCGGATGAAAGAATTCTTGAACAATGAAGTTCGAGGAGTACTAAGCTGAACAACATATGGATGAGCGGCAGTGGTTCGCCGTGTATTTCTGTTTTGCATTGCTCTAGGTGGAATCAAGTGGGCAATGTCAGTCGAACACCTGCCATGGAAATATCTGTAAAAGAGAGCCAAATCACCAACCTGTCTTCGATGCTCCAGGCTATCGAGGGTCTTGATCAGCTCGGGGTCGCCGATCAGACGAACGGTTCTCCATTGAATGGAATCTAGTAGCAGAAGGGTGTGCTTGGGTGCAGAGCTCCAGACATGAGAGCAATATTCTAATGGTGGTCGAATCTGGGCTTTGTAGAGTGTCAAAAGTTGATGAGGTGTGTACAACCTTTTGGTGCGGAAAAGTACACCAAGTTTCTGTGCAGCTGCCTTGGCAATTGCGGCAACGTGATCATGCCAAGACATATTACCTCCCAGATTGACCCTCAGCAAATTAATAGACGGTGCCAGGGGAATTGCGTGTCCTGCCATGACTATATCCGGTTCTGCAATGATAACCTTTTTGGAAAAGACTGCTGCCTGGGTTTTCTTAGCATTAAATTCGACTTGGTTACTGTCACCCCAAGCCAAAATTTCTTCCAGGTCATTGTTGAGGCGCAATACTTCATGCTGCCTGCGAAGATGTGCGTCGGCAGCGGATGTTTGGGGAGTCAAGGTAAAAGATGAGACAAGCGTGCTGTCATCAGCAAAGCTATAAATTGGATTTTGGGTTATCACTAGAAGGTCGTTAATATACAGTAAAAAAAAGGTAGGCGACAATATGGACCCTTGAGGAACACCGGCATTGATGGTGAAGGTGTCTGAGAGAAACCCGTCAATCGCCACTTGCAGAGAACGGTTCTTAAGGAAGCTGGTTAACCATAAACAAAATCCATTAGGCATACCGTAGGATCGCAATTTACTTAGAAGCCCATCGTGCCAAACACGATCAAAAGCCCTAGAGATGTCCAGTGCAACAGCCCGGGATTCTCCATGATGTTCGATGGTGCTGCTCCAAAGATGGGTGACATATGCCAGAAGGTCACCTGTTGATCTGGACTTACGAAAACCGTATTGATGGTCGCTGATAATGTTAAGCCCTTCCAGATACTTTAGGAGTTGTTGGTTAGTAGCTTTCTCCATTACTTTTGAAATTACTGAAAGCAATGCGACGGGTCGGTAGTTGCTTGGCAGGGTCTTTTTACCTTTCTTTGGAATGGGCTGGACACGCGCCGACTTCCAGCAGGATTCACCATTTTTTAAGACCGCGAGCCGCCACTGTATGCAGGAAGCCGTAAAGTGCCACTTTTGCTATTAGATATTGTTTAGGAGTCCAGTAAGATGTCAATAATGAACACCTTTATATCCAACACAAGAAACTAATAGATAGTTTTAATCTAAGATGCAGCAATCATAACTTGTTTTCCTTTTTTTTTTAAATATGTTTGTCATCCAGTAAAATTTCTTATGGTAACTAGATAATGTTTAGAGTAATTAATATTATTCATATTTATTTTAATATGTGAATTTATGAGTCTAAAGGCAAAGTCATCAACTTTGTTAAAGTAAAGACTGCGTAATCAGTGCGCTGCAAAATTAAAAATACCTGAACTGGAATAAAGTAATTGTTCTATTAATGATTATTACAGTGTATTTAAATATTATGCCGGAAATAAAAGTATATCTAAGAACTAGACTCTATGAAAGTACCGAGACTTGATGATTAATTACTTGAAATAATTGACTTTATCCAACGCTATTAGGTACAATCATCAGTTCTGTTAGCCTGTACAAGAACTACAGAAAATTAATATCTGCCAATTGTTCATTTCGTAAAATTAACAATAAAGCGGCCAGTAACAAACATTATTAACAACAAAACGTGAATGGCCAATCAAATATTATGAAGGGCTCACGGGAAAAAGGGGGACGATCAATTTTTGTTACTTTTAAGTTTGGTATCGCTGCATACAAATTTCAATGCGATCTTTTTGGTTATCTACTTTTCATTGCAATAAAGCGACTGATCAAAATTTTATTGTCTTAATCAACGGAAAAATGGGGAACGTCGCAGCGAAAGAAGGAGGATTGTCATCCTGACAACTTTTTATAAAAAAAATAATAGTATTTTTATAAATAACGAAATAAAGGGGAATGTCCAGGGCCTATTTTTGGTTATAGAGGGCCCTAGGCCCGTTACGCCATCCGGGGCCCCTAATCATGTTCGCCAATAGAGCCAATTTTAGGCGGGGAGGGTAACCAGACAAAAAAAGGGCCGCAGTAATCGGTATCAAAAAATTCCTTTATGTTACTTCTAAAAATACCCCGGAGACGAGAGCCCCCCTCCCCCCCCCCCCCATGGGCGCTCATGCCCCCTCACAACTTCATGGTGTTTTTTTTTATAATAAACGCAATAATAATTTTTATTATGCTTCAATGATATAAAAGAAATTAAGAAAATCGTCTCAAATAAATATGGTATACAAAAAGCCCACGCATAGATCAAAGAACAAATCGAGCTTTCCGCCCCTCGTCTAATTTCTTTTTTTCTTGAATTAATTTAAATCGAAATAAAAACTTCCTAAAAAAATATAAATATCATATTTTCCCAGAAACTATAAAGAAGCCGCCACCGTTGTCGAGTGTGATTGAACGAATACATGCAAATGTACGTCGGTGACGGGTTCTTTATAGTTCTCGCAAAGAATAATATGAATATTTCTTAAAACATAATTTAAAATAATTTTTATTTGGTTATAAATAAGGTGACAAAGGTTTGCCGGAACATGTCAGGATTTTTTACGTTTTGTTTTGCAGACAGTAATGAATAAATTGTGGATTGATTTAGATTTTATAAAATATTTTTTTACAATAAAAAAGTTTTGCAAATGGAATATTTTGTTTTAAATAATTTCAATAAATATAGTGTCGCTCAGACCGTGCGCGGGGCTCCTCTGAAAGCCCCGGGCCTACTCTGCCTATTGGGAAAATAAGTCCTGGAAATGTAAAAAACTAGGTATGTAGTTTTTGACATTTCCCCTTTTGCATAAAATAATAATTAGTCATTTTTAAAATCTGAAATATAAATAAAAGTAGTTAACAATACAGGGTGATTCCTAAGTTTGTACTTTTTTTTAGCTGTGTATAGACGGCATTAAAATAAACAACATTTTCAAATAACTTAAAAATAGACGAGATACAGAAGTCAAAAATTTAGCCTGAAAAATCGATTAGCGGGATTTTATTGGTTGGCAAAATGTCACCCATATATAGAAAGTGGTGACATTTTGCAAATCAACAAAATCCCTCTAAACGGTATTTCAAACGTGATTTTCTCGGAATCCATACAAACAATTTTGTAAAAACCCGTTTCATATTCAGATTCAACGAAGTTTGAAACTTTGAAGGTTCACAACGTCGGAATGTCGGTCGTTCGTAACATCGAAATTTCGAAACGTTGGGCGTTCTTAACATTAGACGTTCGTAACATCAGGCGTTCGAAACGTTCAACGTTGAAAAAAATGCAATTTTGTTTGATGGAAAAGGTGGAGAGTTTGAGCCCGTCCCCACTATTTTAGATTACCTTAAAAAAATAATATTTAATTTTTTAAATTAATTTTTATGTTTAAATTACGGGACGAAGTATTTTTGAAACCGAATTTCCGGCGTTCGTAAGTTAATATTTGTTTTTTACATATAGTCGGCCATATATTGCCATGTCTCTGTCAATAACGATCAAAAACATCCCGCGATCGTATATTGTTTTATTATACTCCGCGGTAACACCAGCGGGATTGATTGACAGGGAAGTCATCTGTATTCAATGTAAAATGTCAGTGTTTGCTACCTATAGGCTGTTTTCGATTTCATATGTGGATTACTGGCAATATCCCGTGTTTATTTTAATTTTCATTTGCAGGATATGCACACAGCTTCGAGGCAAACTAAGTGCCTTAATTTAGAACACCTACTGCGACATTTTTGTACACTGTAAAACACAAACGGCAGAAACAAAAGTTCGGTTATAACAATTATACAGAGTGTTCTGTATGTATAAGGTACATGTATCATTGTGCCGATAAAAAACTGGGACAAGAGATTTACAAAAACAATGTAAGAAATACATATCCCCTAGACTATAAAAGGTGTCCAGAGCTAAAAAGGAAAAACATTCAAAATTTAAAAAGTAACCTAGGTTACATAATGGAATGTTTTGTATTTTTCGATACGGGGTGGTTAAATTTGAGAGACATCATATAATATGAATAAAGTAAATTTATTAGATTTTTTTAAAGTCAAATATTTTATAAATTATTATATTTACCATTACCACAAAATAATAAATAAAGCTAATACAGGTAATAAAATACATTTAATAAAAAGAAAAAAATTGCGAACACAAAGTTTGTCAAAACAACACAAAATTAATATTTGGTCATAGAACCATTTCTGTTTATTACTTTTTGGAGCCTTTGTGGCATACTTAAAACTAAGTTTCTACATAATTCGACAGTTATTTCATCCCAAGCTTGATTTATCCTATGACGTAATTCATCCCTGTTTCTAGGTTGAAAATCATGTTTATACATAGATTTGACCATGGCACCCCAAATGTTTTCTATCGGGTTCAAATCGGGACTCTTCGAAGCCCAGGGAAGAACTGCTATGTTATTTTCTTGGAGAAAATTTTGTACAATGCGCGCTGTGTGTATTGGAGCATTATCATGCTGAAATGTGTAATTTTGACCGTATACAGCGTTTACCGATGGTATCATCACTTCGTTTAGTATATTAACGTATACTGCTGCAGTTAGTCTTCCTTCGACGATTTGGCAAAGTCCTGGTCCTCTAGCGCTAATCCAGCCCCAAACATTTATGGAGAAACGCCCACTTTGGTTGGTTTTGTGGGTGTATCTCTCATCATACCGCATGCCGGAAGGCCTATACACCCGAATTCTCCCATTATTGCATGACTGAAAAGTTTTCTCGTCAGAAAATATACCTGTTTCCCATAAATTTATTTGATTAATATATTCATGTGCAAATTCTAACCTGCCCTGTTTATTTATTTCCGTTAAAAAATTTTTATTGGCAGCACAACGGCTTCGTATATCGGAATTTCGAACCCTGTCTCTAGCGGTATTTGCAGAACCTTCGTCTCTTCTTTTGCCTTGATTGCAGTTTCGAAGGGATGATCCCTTAGATAATTAACCAGTCTTCTATCATGATCATCAGTAGAAATTTTAGGGGGACCAGAACCTGCATTCCTAATAATAGTCCCATGTCTTGCTATTTTTTGTTTTGCCAATAGCACGGTATTCTTGCTTACTCCCAGTTCATCTGCAATATCCCTAATAGCAACACTATCTCGCAACCGACTATAAATAATTGCCTTTTGCTGGGGGGTTAATTGTGGCATATTTACAAATAATATATGATTGTATGTTTGACGAGTCAATCATAAAGTGACAATCTTTATTGACATGCAAATTTTCATGACATTTTACTGGTACCAGGCTTGATGTAAAATTATTCTTAATAGTCTAGGAGAAAATAGAAAAATTTCCTGTCCCAGTTTTTTATCGGCGCGATGGTACCAAATAAGGCCACCTTAAGCTTTAACTGACTGTATCCTAGTAACTATGTAACAATAATTTATAAATATTTGCATACATAAAGTTTAGTTAAGAGTGATTTTAGAGATTCGTAACTAAGTGGTATTTTTCGGTCGTTGGTATTTTTGGGAAATAAAAAAAATGTCAAATGGCTTCATTAGGAAAACCAGCTTCTAATAAGGCCATAGACCAAACGCGAGAAATAAATGTCTGTATTTTATTCTCTATATTGTTTTTAAATGAACAGAACCTTAATAGGAAAATAATATGGATGTTGATCTATTGCAAATATGTATTTTTTTAAAAATTTAATATATTTGTTATGTGTTCCTAATAAGGCCAGCGTTCAAAATGTTGGCATTTCATAATTTTTGTTTGTGGCCTTATTATGAACACATAACTTCAAATATGGACAGAGCTATTTCCAGAAATTATCCAAATAATTGGATCTCCACTTTCTCACACTGTTTTCTGTACAGCTTTCACTAACTCTTTGTACCATAGACTGTTCAAAATAATTATTTTTTTAGGGAAAAATAGTTAATTTTAAATCGGTTAAAAATTATACCGCGGAGTTCCGCGTGGAGCATCTGATTCTAGCGTCATCATGCGTAGGACTTTGAAACTACAAATCATGTGTTGAGGCATATATTCCTGAACTATTTAAAATATCAATACACTTTGACGTCATGCGAATCGTATCCTCAGCGTAGGCACATGGCCTTATTATGACCGTGGCCTTATTTGGTACATGAACCTTAGGCCAAACTCTCGGGAGCGTGTAGGGAACGGTAACATAAGTCTATGTTTCATATATTTTTTTTTATAGTGGCCCTGAACGAGATACCGGGAAGCGATTTTTTGCAACCTATTTGGAACAGTTATTTATACTACATTCATTGGTCCAGAACCGGCACTCGGAGTACCAAGGTTGACAGTACGAGATGCCATATAGCGATGGATCAGGAGTGAACACAAAATTCACGGGAGCAATAAATAAGGATTACACCACAGCAAAAGCTTAATGGGCTATTCAGACCCAAGACTTACGAAACAGCTACTTCAAATGAACAGGAACCATCTGCATAGAATGCAACTGTACAATGGAGACGTTGACTGCCGATTATGTGGACAAGTCAGGGAAACTGTACAACACATAGTTTGCCATTGCGAGATAAAAAGCCCAATTAATAAAAATACCCGAACCACCAACTGAGCATTTATTGCTAGACACAGCCGTTCCAAATGAGATGGTGGTTATTAAACGTAATAGCAACCCTTATCAGAGATAAATGACTTTTTTGCTACAAACTTATGTAAAAGGTCACTTAGACAAAGGTTAATACAAAGTGTTTTTTGTTATCTTGTTCATCGGGTTTTCACACCCAGCATTTGATGGATGAGCGGAACCATATCTGATGAACGTCGACGTTGGTCACGACATTACGTTCCATGGCACTGCAGATGTAGGATATACATACAATCATATGGTAGAGAGTATTCCAATATGGATTCACTGATAACGACCGTTAATCCGTAAGTCGTGGTAAAATTACCGCGACCTCGAAAAAATTACAAGGATGTTATTCAGTTATTGTAAAATACAGGGGCGCGTTAAAATGTATACACAGTAAAAATTGATCTTGATCTAGGGATTCTAGTAAACACTTATTTATATCGCGAAATTAACTTTAATACCAACTTAAATTTTTATTGGTATTAGAAACAATTTCCTTGATACATAAGCAACATAGAGATTCTGACAGTCAAGCAGCTCTTAGATCGCTAATATGCAACAAGGTAACTGGTATGGGAATGTCAAGAGGAACCGAAGGCCCTGGCAAAAGTAAACAAAGTAATACTGCAGTGGGTACCAGAACACGAAGGTATTACAGGAAATGAAAAAGCCGATAAAATTGCAAGGAAAGGCTCAGAAAATACATTCATTGGTCCAGAACCGGCACTCGGAGTACCAAGGTTCACAGTACGAGATGCCATATAGCGATGGATCAGGAGTGAACACAAAATTCACGGGAGCAATAGATAAGGACTACACCACAGCAAAAGCTTAATGGGGGATTCAGACCCAAGACTTACGAAACAGCTACTACCATCCGCATAGAATGCAATTGTACAATAGAGACGTTGGCTGCCGATTATGTGGACAAGTCAGGGAAACTGTACAACACATAGTTTGCCATTGCGAGTCACTAGATCGGAACAGGCAATAAATACTCGGACAACCAAAACTGAAATCAGAGGACATCCTTAGCCTCTCCCCAGTTGACCTACACAAACTAGTGCAAGGAACTGGGATCACAGAGTGGGTGTAATAACCAAACAGGGTAAGCACAATGAGCCAAACCTGGCCTAAGTGCATCCGGCGCACGGACGGGCCCTCGGAAAATAAATAAATTGTCATGAGCTTAATAACTGACATTAGTAACAAAAACTAAGTAAAATGGTTGTTACAATTAAAACTTTATAACGACGAGATCATGTAAAACGTTTATGTTACCAATTAATCACAGGTTTGTTTTTAATGTTATATACTAACTTTTCTAACATGCTGTATGTATTTTTAAAATGAATTAACATTGTTTAAATAAGAGGTTCGGAGTTATAAAAGAAATACAAGACGAATGGTTAGAAGTATTTAACTTAAACTGAGGCTAGACTGTGTAATAACAGGATATTAGTGACAAAGTGTTATTTTTGTTAAACACTCTTCGCTGTCCATAACAAGTATTCAAACGTCAAGCTAAATTACACGGACACGAGACAAGCCAGCTACGTGCTAGCTTGTCACTTCCCTAGAACATTTCCTGAATATTTACAGGCAGAGTATAATTTTGCATATCACACATGTTTTCTTTGTACGTACTGGGTTTTTTGCTGTTTAATATGGTACCAGGAGTAATCAAAACACTTATAAGGACAAACACGTCTGGTCTATGGCAATAATATTCCGTATACTGGAAAAAATGACCTGGACCCCCCCCCCCCCTAAATACGTCTCAGGACATCCCACTTGATCGAGTTTACCCTCTGAAAAGACTTACTTTAATTTGTCGTTAAGGGGGCTGCCGAGCTGTTTTTCGTCCCACGCTTGGAGTCTTAATCTGAATTTAAATAAGGTACATGAGGTACCAAATAAGGCCACCTTAAGCTTTAACTGACTGTATCCTAGTAGCTATGTAACAATAATTTATAAAAATTTGCATACAAGTTTGGCTTTATAAGAGTGATTTTAGAGATTCGTAACTAAGTGGTATTTTTGGGTCCTTGGTATTTTTGATAAATTAAAAAAAAATGTCAAATGGCTTCATTAGGAAAACCAGCTTCTAATAAGGCCATAGACCTAATGTGAGAAATAAATGTCTGTATTTCATTTTCTATATTGTTTTTAAATGAACAGAAATTTAATAGAAAAATAATATGGATGTTCATCTATTGAAAATATGTATTTTTTTAATAATTTAATGTTTTTGTTAGGTGTTCCTAATAAGGCCAGCGTTCAAAATGTGGGCATTTCATAATTTTTGCTTGTGGCCTTATTATGAACACATAACTTCAAATATAGAAAGAGCTATTTCCAGAAATTATCCAAATAATTGGATCTCTACTTACTCACACTGTTTTCTGTGCCGTTTTCACTTTCAACTTTTTGTACCATAGACTGTTCAAAATAATTAATTTTTCAGGGAAAAATTGTTAATTTTAAATCGGTTAAAAATTATACCGCGGAGTTCCGCGTGGAGCATCTGATTCTAGCGTCATCATGCATAGGACTTTGAAACTACAAATCATGTTGATGGATCTGGCGAAATGAAAAGGAAAATCTTCTTTACAAATCATGTGTTGAGGCATATATTCCTGAACTATTTAAAATATCAATGCACTTTTGACGTCACGCTAAGCGTATCCTCAGAATAGGCACATGGCCTTATTATAACCGTGGCCTTATTTGGTACATGTAGGTACCTTATTTATTAAAATAATGTAAAAGCAACCCAGCACAAAATCAATATATTAGTTTGGCTTTTGGTACATACGTATCTACTACATGCTCACCACGCCAAAATTCATGATTTTATAAGGAACGAATGTATTTTTGGTTTATATTACGAGGCATTTTTTGTCGGAATTGCTTAATTTTTAAAATTTTCCTTCTAAAAGTCGTGGTGTAGGCTTCGAACGGATATCGTTTTAGTTATTGATTTGTGATGCAAAAAAAAATCATTTGGATAATACCTTAAATGAACAGTCTTTATTGCATAAGTAACAGCACCATTTAAAAGCACCTTTGGTAAATTTTATACGGGCTTGTACATTTAAAGGAACGAGTAGAAATCTCTTCTCGCGACGTTTGCATCTGAAGGTTGAGCATGTCAAATTTGTTGTTTTATCTGCCATTAATATATCCATTTTACGGTTCCTGAGATTATGTCTCTTAGTAATTAGAGATAATATATTACTTAACTTTAATATTATGCTACAAAGTTGCAAGACTTAACACGATTTTTTCCAGATACTTAATGTCTTGCGAGCCTGCATTGTTTAAAACGATGCATGGTCAGTCATGGTTGTCTTACAAATTCTGCAAAAGCAAATGGGAGATAAAGTTTTCCTGTCTAAAAATGCATTCTTATGTAATTAATGTTATACATTTCGTTCCTTTAGAGCAGAATGCAGAACTATTCTCGAAGCACAAAATACAAATTTTATTGGAGTATAGTCTATTTCAAAAAGGTGTAAAGTAATAAAATGGGAAATTCCGTCCAGTTCGGCTCAATTTCGGTGTCGGCCATAGGCGCAGGTAAATTGTGTGCATTAAATTATTTATGATAACTAACCAAAGAAAAAAAAAAGATAATTTGATAAACAAGGAACTATGAGCTATAGCAAATTTACACAAACATCGTTTTATGAAATATGCCGTGGAAGATATAGCTGAAAAACATAGTGTAACTGTGTCTGTTTAAAGGTTGGAGACAATGACGTTTCTTGAACGGCAGTAGAGTTTTGGACTTGCATTGTCTTTATTTGTTTAGAAACACTACGTTTCAACTGGTAAGTATCTCCAGTCGTCTTCAGGTGAATTTCTTAGTAATAAATAAGTAGTGAAAACGTAGCAGCGCCATGTGGCCGGAACTCCAATACAAAAGACAAGCTCGCCGGTTTAAAAAAATATATCTTTTTTTTGTAAATTTTACAATAAAATATAGTAAATCATTCAATAAAATATAGTAAAAGTAAATAAAAAATAATATGTTTTATTAGAAAATATTGTAATTTAATATTATAAGAAATTGTTATTACTTTCCTAGTAAATTGGTTTCAATATAATTTTATATCACCAGGTAATAAAATACGATTCTATATTTTATGATAATTATTATACAGAATAAGTATTAACAATTTTATACAATCAGTTATAATAAAGCCAGTGGCGTGGAAATAGAATAATTACGTAAATAGGATACAAAAACGAAAACAGCCATTTTTGGATATAAAATAGTCTTGCTCTAAGAAGACGAACATCAACAAATAAAGTGAAAAAAAATTGAAATCGAATAAAAACCATTCCTTAATCTACCTTCTGCAAACATCACACAGTTTTTAAATTAAGAACGCCGATAAGTTTATTTGAACACTGTCGCATAGCACAGCCATCGGTTTTATCATAAAAATATCCAAAATGGCAGCCATAATGGCAGATTTGTTAGAAACTGGCTATTATACGTAGGGATTATAATCTTCCGACCGAAATAATTAGTCGAACGAGTTCATATTAACCCTTACAGCAAAGGGTAGCGAGTTATGTCAATAACCGCGCGGATATTTCGAATTAAGGCAGTTTGTGGCCCTTATCGTCCCCCAGTTTGCATTAGCCTGGCGGAATATGTCAAATCGTGATGAGTTTACGTCAATAATGCTTTATAAACATTGACCCTTCGGTCTCATTCGATAGACAGCTTATTATCCCATATTAAACAACACAGTAAAAAAATGGTTGTAAAAAAAATAACTTTTTACTGTAAAGAAAGCAGTGGCGGCTGGTCAGGTGAAGTAGGTGAAGGGGCTCTTCACAAAACAAAAATAATACCAGGAGGAAAGTTTTTCGACAATATTAAATATTAATGTACCAATACAGCTACCATTTTAACCCATAAAAAATAACTATTTTCGAATTGATAATATTAATTTAATCCGAATGTAGCCATGCATAATAGGGCCACGGTTAACTCTGATGGACAATAATTATAAACACTCGTGTATTTTGGCGCGCCCCAGTCGACCGCGTCCGTTAGCTTAAAGCAAGTGAAGACCCAACACCCAACAGGGCTTTGATATTCACCGTTGCTATGGTTACGTGACGTCAGTCACGCAAACAGCATGTAACAATTTGCATTAAGATGAAGGACAATTTAAAAATAGATCAGTCGTATGCGCCATTGTTTTAGCATTGGTTCGCCTAACCTTAAGGTACCTATTTATTTTGAGGCTTCGCGAAACTTACGGTTATAGATATTGCTTTTACGTGATTTACTGTGTGATTAAAAAGTTTTGTTTTTATTTTTCAGTTAATTCAGTAGTGTACGTACCTACTTAGTTGTGTGTTTTAAAAATGAACCCAATTAATGACATAGTTTGTAATTTGTTGGAAACTCCATTCAGTCGTTGGACAGATGAGGATAAGAGAGACTTTTTGTTACACGGGTTTTTAGTCCATGGTTGTTTAAGTACCCGCACTATACCTAGCTTTTAACCATTTTTTAAGACCGCAAGCCGCCACTGACAGAAAGTTCAAAAAGTTAAATGATAAAAATATCATCCAGTGTTGTTTCGGGGCAACATATTTATTATACATCCATAATATAAACTCGAGAGAAATGCCGTTAGCTCTCAAGTTAGAACCAACCAGAGCACGCGTTTTCAAAGTTTAAAACTTGTAATTAGTTTTTCAGAAGCCGTATTCACGTACAACTTTTTCTATATGATTGCGATTTTTAATTAAGCTCTACCTCGGATTTATATTCAGAAAGTGATTTTCAGCCGGAAAAATATCCAGTTCATTTGATATTATTTGTCCAGCCAGTTACTCTGGATTTGTTTTCTTGTCTCGGGCGAACCTCTCTGGTTTTAATATTCGTCGACAATATTTGTTTAATATAAAAAATGTTTTTTCGTTATTAAACCCACCATCATTCAGACCTCTTCGTTAAATTTTGACCAGACATCGTCAAAGGGAAATTCAAATCTCCCGTTTGTTAGAATTACAATATACAGGTTCGGTAAGAAGTTGCCAACATTACGAAAATGTTTACTGTCTGAGTCATGTCCATAGAATAAAAGTACAGTGACGTTTTTTCGCGTGTCAAGTGTCAAAAAATATATATAGGTATTATGGATTATTCCTAAACATACATAACCAACCAAAAAGGCAGTCGTAGACTTAAAATACACGGCGTTGTGTTCAAGGTTGAAAGTTGTAATTCCTAGGTAAACTGCTGCGAATCGAGTAAGCACTTAAGAATTGCAATCCCGGAATCCTAGAACTCTGGGATAGCTACCATTAGTGGCGTATTTAAGAAGGGGGGATGCCGGGATGCAGCCTCCCCCCCCCCTCCCAGCCTAGGAGCTCGGGTCTAAAAGTCTAATTGCAACCTAATTTTTAAATTCTTCGTCTCACGCTTGGACTCTTAGTTTAACTTTTTAAATAATGTATTCTTGGCTTAGATTACAAAGGTCTTGTAGAAAACGTTTAGTTTTTAAACTTTTCTTTCTAAAAGTCCTGTTTAGAGATAAAGGTTTCGGACGCAGATCGTTTTAGTTATTGATTTATGATGCAATTTTATAGGAAAACGAGTAAAAAGAATAATATTTTATAGTATTTTTCTATTATATACTTATCTGTTCCGTTTTCCCTTTTTTAGATCTATTTTAAATCAACAAAAATATAACCCAATGCAATAAAATTTTATTACAACAAAAACAAAAAACAATTATGGTATTTATTTTTAAAGAGAAAAATTAAAGTAAAAAATTTTAATTGAAACATTTTTTATAGAAGAAGTGTGATAATTTAGGATAAAAAAAATAGTGCTGGAAGAAACGAGAATGCTTTATTATGAATATACAAAACGGCACTTAAGAAGGAGTATTTCAAAACCTAAGCATTTGCACCAAAAACTGCTCTTAGATCTACGCTCCTACAATACATGATTTCTGAAAAAATCATCAATTTTGGCGTGGAGAGCGATATTTACTTTATTTTTAATCATGAAAACCCGAGCCCGACAAACGCTGGTTAGAGTCATACCTACGTCTTATGTTAAAATTTTGGATTGACACCAATATTCATATTTTTTACAAATATAAAAATGTTTTTTTTTTTAATAAAGAGCCAGCTAGGAATATCAAAAAAAAGTTTTAAAAAAACATTAACAAAAACAATGTAGAGGGGGAGAGGTAATAATTTAATTTTCGAAATTTGATAGTAGTTAGGTAAATTTTAAACGAACTTTGGGCGTGGCCCCGAAAATTTTTCACCTGCGGCGCTTTTCTGCCTGCTTCACTAGGTATAATATCATAAAATACATGTAGTTCCGACTGTCTTACTTACGCCCACTGAGCCCCTCCCCCCTGAGCATATTTTCTGGTTACTCCACTGGCTACCATTGGTAACATACTTTTCCGATCTCGGGCTTAGATAAAGAGATCCTGAAAATCCCAGGATAGTTTATTTGCTTCGGAATTGCAATCCCTAGTAGGATACCTAAAATGTAGATACACACCTTACACAGAATTTTACTGTGTGCAATTAAGAAATTCAGCTTAGATACATAAGAAACATGTGAAAGGGCCTCGTATCTTAACAACCAGAAATTGATCATGTCTGATCTTTTTGTGATTCCTACACGGTATAATCGAATTACATATCCAACTAACCAATTCTGATATCCATTAAAATCACACGTACGACCTGCATTTTTTTTCAACTTGAGTGGTTTCCTATTCTCAAATGACACTGATTACGCCACTTAAGATCGAAAGTTTTCATGGCCATACCAAAATGGTAAATCAGTAATTGATCAGTAAATTCGGATCATTTCTAATATTTCGTAAACGATTCTACTTAAATGTTCAAGGATTGTTAGTTTCGGTTTTTTGTTTCAGATAAATGATTACTCTTTTGTATTGGTGCTAAATCGATTACAGTTACGGTATGCCCAAAATTGATAATACCGCCGAGTTGTTAAAAGCGTTGTCATTTGATCAATTAGTCTAGATTGAGATGTAAAATGTGAAGGTCGTTTACTAAAAAAAAATCTGTCTGCGAAAGAATTTAAATATTTATAATAAGAAAGCTTGGTTACTATTATTTCTTGTACTCTCTCTATATCACGCATATTGGGCAATGAAAAATTATTTTTACTGAATCAAAATCCGTTACAGCTAAAGCATGACGAGTATGGGTAAAAGGATCAAGCGTTTTTAGTGAATGTTGCCCTAACTTCACATAATTCTGCTAGACACAATCCAGACGTTTTGTGCCTCATTTCTATTCCAACTTTGTCATTTTTGCGGAATACTAACAGTTATATATGCTGCTCTGGGGCCATAATGGGGGAATTTTAGAGCCCTGAGAAAATTTAGTCCCCCTTTTAGTCACATTTGTCTCCATAGAGCTTTAAGGTTAAATTTCATTTTGGTTTTTATTACACACTTGTGAAAAAGATATATGGCTAATGGAAAAATTATTATCCATTAGGATATTTAGCAATGTAAGGCTAATATTACGTATATTTATTTAAATATTGTGTAAAAATTTAGCATTTATACAGGGTATCCCGAAATTAGGGTGCAATATTTTTAGGATGTAACCTACATAAAAAATATGACAAAAATGTCCTATAACCATATAAATGCTTTTTTAGGGGGCTGGAGCCCCTCAAAGAGTGTCGGGGGAATTTTGTAAAAGCATGAACCCGTTTAAAATAATGGCACGAAACTAGGTACATGCGTTACAACCAATAAGTTGTAAATTACAGTAAATACTATCTGGGCGCAATATGGACAGTACACTCCAGTTGTACAATATATTTTTTCTACAACTCAACTTCTGAACTTCATACTAAAAATTTTGAAAAATATTTAAATTAAGCATCATAACTTGTCTTTTTAGTTGGCCGTGAACTTGTGAAAAAGATAATAAAAACCAATTGAAGAAAAAGTAATTTTGTTTTCAAATTACACTGTAACATATTATATTATATTTATACACACTTTGAATATATCTATATATCTTTCTCACATTCGGCCTTTTGTAGAATAACAGACAAAACCCGATATATTTACTAATAAAAATAAAAAATTTATTTTTCTCAACCATAGCTAGTTTGAATAAATTGTTCTGCTAAAATGCACAGAAGAAAAAAGGGTTTGTTCGGTTTTTTTCTGTTTGCGTAAGAATTTTAACTTCGAAGGTACAACAAAATAGCTGTTGAATTTGTTTTACAGTTAAAAACTGCGTTTGTGCAATAATATGAACTTTTAACGTTTGATATGGTAATGTTTATCAAAATAATTGCCAATTTATAAACTAGCAACACTATTAACGTGGAAAGAGACGTGGCAATACTGTAAGTAGAAATAACAAAAAAACGGAATTATTTTTTTTCTAGAAATCTTATAATTTCGTCTGTTTTATCTGGTTTTATCCACCATTTAAGGAAGAAGTTATTTTGTTATATTTGTAGCGTATAATAAAAGTTTTAAAGTCGATTGGGGTTGAAGCCCCATTTAAAATATATATCAGAAAATATCGCGGTGGACAAATATTTGCATGGCAAAAAACCAACCAAGGTTACTAAAAAACGTTCATTGGGTAGGTTAGGGTTGTCATCTCTCCCGGTATTCCGGAAGTCTCCCGGAATCGATCGGGCCTAAAAAAGCGTGTCTCCCGGGTCTCATATCATTTCTCCCGGAAATCCACACACGCTACAAGAGCGTGGAAAAGGCGGCGACCTTTTTTTTTGTTTTTAGAGGTCACTGGTAGGGTTTTTGTTTATTTTGTATGTAAATAAACGTATTTACCTTCAACTTTTTTTTTGTTATTAGTCTCCCGGAATCGTTGGTAAGTAAGGTGGCAACCCCATGTAGGTATATAGTACATTTTATGATTAAATCTTGTAGTAATGGTCTAAAAATGAGTGAAATACGAAAGTGCATCTGTGCACAAATATTTAGTTCGGTCAAAAAATAACAATAGTTCGGTAGAATATATTTTGGTATTATATACCTTCTATTTTCGCACCATTTCGTGCACCCTTTAGGAGAAAATTGTGTATGCATAGACTCTGGGTAAATGTTTTGAATTAAATTAGAAAATAACAAATTTAATCTGACAGATTTAGGTACATATTTTTGTCAAGTGTCAGAAAACGGCTTTACAACGTGTAAATTTGGTTTCTTTGTAAATGACCACTGTGATTGGTCAGTTTTATATCCTAACTAGGATGGATATGAAATCATATCCGTTCAGTTAACCGAAATAGCCCACTTTTCCAATCACTTTAGTGTAAAGGAAACAGCAAATATCCATGTGGGAGTAGAAAAAGTAATTAGTACTTATATGCCGCTGAGCAGTAGTGGGTATTAAAGAAACGTGCTTTTAATTTTTATCAGGAGAGTTCAAACGCGTTTTGATTCAGCAGAAATATTGGCAACTGATGTAGGTACAAAGCATAATAATTTCGCTTACTATGGAAGCTCAAGGCAAAACCAAACAATATAATCACCGTATAGACATATTATTAGGAAGTAAAAGTTAATAATGAAGTTGGGATAAAAACTGTGATCTTTAGGTACCAGGCATAAATAATAATGATGTCTCTATTATTCTATCTTTCATAATAAATTGAAACCAGCATAAAAAGTCTAAACATTACTCTACCCTATTAACTAGTCACTACGTGGTTTCCTTCACTGAGTTTAGAACCGTGGATAATCCAAAGTTACACAAAATTAGCTTCTTCGACAATAAAAGTAGCAGAACAGATTTCTATATTGAATTGTCAATTTCCTGGAATGTTGACGGTCTAAATCGGTAAAAAGCGCCGTTTAGAAATAACTTTTCGTATTATGACTTAGGTAATTCACAAGAATGGCTTTACTTAAAAACAACAAAATATCGTTGTGGGAAAGTTGCCGTTGAGGCAGAAAAACTAACTATTTTAGGATGGTTTTTAAAGTTCTCGGTTTTAACATGATCATTTTATTTACTTGTTTTTTTGATAACAAAATTATTTCAACAATAAATCTGCTTTGATGATAATATTATTAATAATAATCATAATAATTTTAAGTTATTATTGAGTACATGAATAAGATATTTTTCTGGTGGCCTATATATTTCATATACGATGGTTTGGTTCATCCCCTTTATTTCATACTGTGTGTGTAGTTTTAAATGAAAACCCCCAATTTGTATTTAATGCTTAATGAATTCAATGAAAGATTTTCTTTTTAATGACATAATTACACTTTTTCATTGGTTTTAAAAATGGCCGCCAAGATCAATTTTCGTTTGTTTTTTAAAATGTCCATACTTGAATAAAACATGGTAAGTGGTAAAGAGTAGGCCATGGAAACGTTAAAATGGTTCATTTCAACCTGCTTTATTATAAAAAATTGATTTGCTTGAGAAAAATGTGTCCGTTAGGGCTATTATGTTTACAACATGTTAAAAAAAAAACAAAAAGGAATTTTTCGACTAGCAACCCATCTTTGTTTTATTATAATAAAATTCTTCATTTAATTTCCTATCTAACGGTGTATTACAAGTTAGTAATTATTTTTTGGGTAATAGTGGAAATTAACAAAAATATAATAATAGTAGATTCTGTAACGAGGTTGGAATGAAAATTTGATCCGAGTGGAAGATTCCGAACGCGAGCGTAGCGAGCGTGAGTAACAACGAGTATCGAATTTTCATTCTAACCGAGTAGCAGACTATATTTTCTCCACGACCAAAAATACTATTCGCAATATTTGTAATTTCAGGTGGAGTATTATCCAGTTCCATATCTGATTCATCCGATTTTTCACTCATGTATTGACTTGCACTAAAATTTGTCTGCTGACATTGACAGTTTCGAAATTCATGGCAACCTATGTCGTTTAGATCAATTACAGGATATTCATTCCGTATCTTGTTATGGAATGAAAATACACGCAACACGCATAAGAAGCAAGTGTTTCAAAATAAATATTCCAACTCAAGAGCGAGAATTTTTACATTCTATTATCAAAAATGATTTTGGAATTATTGCATTCAGTAATGGTCGTGGAAAAATGTAATACTTAGAACCGTATAAGGCATAAGAAGTTATGTCAAGTATGCCGTGGAAACAATTCACTCAATTCAATCTTCGTATTTATTATTTATTACCATTTGACATTTTGGTCTAATAAATGCAGAAATAATATTTTTTTTCCCACAGCGTACTAGACTGGTCTTGACTAAATTTCTTATAGCTTATTCGAGTCTAGAAATTACATTTATGATGTTTCTTGTTAATTTCTACTATTATCTAATAAATAATTTTAACTTGCGATACATCGTTAGAAAGAAAATTAAATTATTATAATTTATAAATATTATAAAATATTATTATAATAAAACAAGAAACTCCGTTTTGTTGTAAATAAAATAAATAAAACAGATACATTTTTCTCAAGGAAGTTAATTTTATACTATTAAGTAGGTTGAAATGGACCATTTTAAAGTTTCCATGGCCTACTCTTTACTACTTACCTTGTTTTACCAAAACTATGAACATTTTAAAAAACAAAGGAAAATCGATCTATGCGGCCTTTTTTAAAACAAATGATAAAGTGTGATATGTCATGGAAATAAGAATTTTCCATAGAATTTAAATATACAATAAAAATAAGTTGTTTTGACATACTTATTAATGCCTCATATTGTTAAATTTTTACTGCTAAAATTACGAAAAAAATTCTTGTGTCACCCGGTATTATTATAATGACCATGTAATGCCAAAAAAGCTCTGCTTTCTCGATTTAAAACTAACCCTCATTTTCCTTTAAAGGAATAAAGAGCCCCTTAATTTCAAGCAGGAATCGATGACCCGTACCCCTTAACAATCTGTATCGTTAACACACATTTTAAATATTAATAAAACAGTAAAATTTTAATTCGGGAAACGAACGCACAACGACGCCAGAGGGAGAAAAGTGCCAGAAGTGGACAACCCCAACCTTTATGA
Source organism: Polydrusus cervinus (assembly GCA_935413205.1). Lineage (NCBI taxonomy): Eukaryota > Metazoa > Arthropoda > Insecta > Coleoptera > Curculionidae > Polydrusus > Polydrusus cervinus. Next base: position 6,777,152 of record OW284520.1, read on the forward strand.
AATCTGCCCTTTTCCACTGATTCATTACCAACTTGCGGGGTTGTTATTATATCGGTGATGGATGTAAACTCACTAAATGCGAAAGAAAATCGATACAGAATTTTTACAAATGAATTTCTGTGCTTGTTAGTAATGCCTGCCTTCTGGTTTGCCTGAAGATAATGTACAAGACCAATAAATGGATGATATTGCTTTGGTAAGCTGTATTTAATTGTATCTTCTTACTTACCCACAGTGGCGCAGCCAAAGGCAATAAAATATTTTTACAACGAAAACAAGTGACAACCCTCAGTCTCTTTTATTTATATTTAATGACAAAAATTAAAATTAAAATTTTAATTGAAAAAACTACTACTACTACCTACTACTACTTTTTTATTATAAAAGTGTGATAATTTACAAAAAAAATATTGCGGGAAAAACCGAGAATGCTCCATTATGAATCCAAAATCTAACCTTTATATACAGGGTGTCCCGTAACTTATGGGCCGTAGAGTAACTGGAGATACTAGACATCAAACTAAGCCGATTATGTCACTAAGCCACCAGGTAATCATTTTTAACGAGCTTTGGGCGTGCCCCGAAGATTTTTCGCCTACGGCGTTTTTCCTCCTTTCAGACGCAACACAACCTATCCCGATGAAACAGGATACCTGGTGAAACCCAAGCGAGGGCCCTCAAAAAAGCTATCAACTAGAATGTTGGTTTTAACCACATATATACATACACTATATTGCCAATACAAGCAGCCGCACGAAGCAAGAAAACACCCATCGTGCGATTCAAAATAACCTGAGTTGGGGTCCGTGGTGCTTGCGCAGTAAGGAAAAAATTAGGCAACCGACAAGATTTCTAACAGAACTTAAACAAAACCCAAGGTCTCTTGAACAGAACCGGCTAGCCGCGTCGTTGTATTCTTATTCGTCGCCATCTTTTGTTTCGATCATTCGTGTGTGGTTTTAATTTCCAAGTTTTGGGTGTTAATATTTATAAAACTTTACTGTAGACATTTTTTTTGTTAGTTTGTAGGTTGTTGTTAGTCGTTTCCATTTTTTTTTACGTAGTATTCGTTCGGATGTTCCGTGTGTGATTGTGGATATTATTTTTAAGTTTTGGGTGCAAATTTAGATATAAAACTTTACCAGAAATTTTGTTATTGTTAGCGACTTGTGTCTCAAGATGGGTAGAAAAAAGTGCATAATCCTTTTTTGCACGAATCGCTGTTCAATACCAGGAATAAGTATTGGATTGAGTAGTCCGTTACTTTGTGATATTGCATATTAACAAAAAGACAATATGTGTATTTTTACTTTGTTATAATATCACTTTTTATATAGCAATAGCAACCACAGCCGGGGATAAAGCAAACCTACTTGCTGAACTGTTTTCCTCGTATTCCACTGTAGACTTTCAGGGAAAACCACCACCCAACATTCCCTCAGTTCAATCGCAAATGTCTGAAATCGTGTTCTGTCAGCGTCTTGTTAAACGGATCCTTAAAGGACTCGACGTCAATAAAGCTTCTGGTCCAGACGAAATTCCTATCATTGTTCTTAAGACATGCGCCAATGAACTTACACCAGTATTTTGTAGACTTTTCAACTTATCCTACAAAAAAGGAATATTTCCATCCTGCTGGAAGTCGGCGCGTGTCCAGCCCATTCCAAAGAAAGGTAAAAAGACTCTGCCAAGCAACTACCGACCCGTCGCATTGCTTTCAGTAATTTCAAAAGTAATGGAGAAAGCTATTAACCAACAACTCCTAAAGTATCTGGAAGGGCTTAACATTATCAGCGACCATCAATACGGTTTTCGTAAGTCCAGATCAACAGGTGACCTTCTGGCATATGTCACCCATCTTTGGAGCAACACCATCGAACATCATGGAGAATCCCGGGCTGTTGCACTGGACATCTCTAGGGCTTTTGATCGTGTTTGGCACGATGGGCTTCTAAGTAAATTGCGATCCTACGGTATGCCTAATGGATTCTGTTTATGGTTAACCAGCTTCCTTAAGAACCGTTCTCTGCAAGTGGCGATTGACGGGTTTCTCTCAGACACCTTCACCATCAATGCCGGTGTTCCTCAAGGGTCCATATTGTCGCCTACCCTCTTTTTACTGTATATTAACGACCTTCTAGTGAAAACCCAAAATCCAATTTATAGCTTTGGTGATGACAGCACACTTGTCTCATCTTTTACCTTGACTCCCCAAACATCCGCTGCCGACGCACATCTTCGCAGGCAGCATGAAGTATTGCGCCTCAACAAAGACCTGGAAGAAATTTTGGCTTGGGGTGACAGTAACCAAGTCGAATTTAATGCTAAGAAAACCCAGGCAGCAGTCTTCTCCAAAAAGGTTAACATTGCAGAACCGGATATAGTCATGGCAGGACAAGCAATTCCCCTGGCACCGTCTATTAATTTGCTGGGGGTCAATCTGGGAGGTAATATGTCTTGGCATGATCACGTTGCCGCAATTGCCAAGGCAGCTGCACAGAAACTTGGTGTACTTTTTCGCACCAAAAGGTTGTACACACCTCATCAACTTTTGACACTCTACAAAGCCCAGATTCGACCATCATTAGAATATTGCTCTCATGTCTGGAGCTCTGCACCCAAGCACACCCTTCGGCTACTGGATTCCATTCAAAGGAGAGCCATTCGTCTGATCGGCGACCCCGAGTTGACCAAGACCCTCGATAGCCTGGAGCATCGAAGACAGGTTGGTGATTTGGCTCTCTTTTACAGATATTTCCATGGCAGGTGTTCGACTGACATTGCCCACTTGATTCCACCTAGAGCAATTCAAAACAGAAATACACGGCAAACCACTGCCGCTCATCCATATGTTGTTCAGCTTAGTACTCTTCGAACTCCATTGTTCAAGAATTCTTTCATCTGGAGAACGTCATCTTTGTGGAATGATCTTCCTGAGGTCGTGTTTCCCAATGAATACAATCTTCAACGTTTCAAGACCAACGTTAATCGCTTTTTTCGCACTCGCACCGCTCCCAGAGCGCCTTAAAGGATTTTTCCTACAGTGCAGGTGTTTTATCTTAAAAAAAAAAAAAAAAAAACTTTTTATATACTGATTAGTTACTGCAGTTTCGTAGTACTACTACATTGTCAAACTGAATAAGGTATTTCAGGTATGTAAAAGATTGGTTACTTAGTTTTGTTTGACCATAAACTGTACACACCCGAACTAACGAGTGAATTTAAATAAAAGCTTGTAAAAACATTTTGAAAGTCGGTCCTGTCAAATGTTTACATCAAGAAGCAAATTTCCGAGCTGCGCAAACTCAACGGCCCCCGATCATCTGCTTACAGTGGTGTCATCATGGAATTATGGTATTAGCAATATAGTGTATGTATATATGTGGTTTTAACGCGTACCCAGCTAAAAGAAGTGGTTGGCCTACTAACAGGACACTGTCACTTAAATTTTGTTTAATAAAAAACATATAAACTCAATTTAAATTCTCTTTAATTAAAATTCAGGTGTTGGTAATCGGTTTTAAAATTTTAAGGGGATAAAAAAATATTCGAGGCGATAAATATATATGAAAATGCATTGTATGTAGGTTTTTCTCTGTGAGCTTTTTCAGTTTTAATTAAATTAGCAAAGGCAACTTAATGCGGCCATCAGTAAACAGAATTCACAAAAATATTCCCGGAAAAATTAGAAATATTTTATTAAACACGGAGGTAATCTTTTGTGTATAACGCAGCCTAATTAACTTTTAAAGGGGCTCTGTATATGCAGAGTACCGAGCAAATTAGTATGAATGGAACTAAAGAAAATGCATAGGGTCGAATTAGGGCGGGAGGGGGACGCCAAGTGATTAAAAAACTCATTCTAAATTCTCTATTCTATTAGTAAACTAATTTTAAGTAAAAAAATAAATCTATTTTGACAAAAATATTATAGGGCTTTCATGATATTCGATTTAACAGGAGTGAATATGGTATTTTATTCATTTTAATGAGGCATGAAGTGTCAGCCAAGCTATTTTGTCATTTTTTAATGGCTCTGCCCTTCGTATAATATAACCGTTTAGAGCCCAATATGAATTTCTAACGGCCTCTTGAAAATAAAGTGTATTTTGAAATGATTTGTTGCGTTTTTGGTTCTCGCATTGTTTTATGCATTTTTTCTCTTAAATATGTTTAAGCATTGTTTTTTAATAAAAAAAATCTCTTTAGACGCTGTAAAAAATGATAGTAAAATTCCATATTTACTGTATTTTTTATGCTATACAGGGTCCTGCACCTCATCTTCCGTCTTCAACAGCTCACTTATTAATTAAGTTCGGATTTTGATATTTTGCAGACTTTACCTGTATCATAGGACGTATTTTAGGGAAATATTTTCGTTTATACAGGGTGACGTCACAAGGATCTATTTTTTTTAGATAACATGCTATATAAATTTTTACTTATTGGGATGCCTCTTATAGTTGTCTTCATACCCCTAAAATTTTAATGACATCGGTTAAGTAGATATTATAGGCGAAAAAAAATAAAAACAAAAAAAAATCTGTTTTGCACCACTGGTTTTAAAAATTAATAAAAAATAAAAATAATGCCCTGTTAATAAAATTATACAAAGGTACTTAATAAATAAGGTCGAACAGTCTCGTTAACCAAGTTTGATTATTACTAATTGTACAGGGTATCCAAAGTTTAGTGTCAAACTTTGCAAACTTCAAAGCAATTTATTTTTCTTTTTCTAATTGGAACCTCTGTATATTATTATGTCATTCGATGCAGAATTAAAAATCAAACATTTGATCTAATTACAACCCTGTCGCAATTTCTAACGCATCAAAACTTATTTTATCAACTATTTCACTAGTCATTATTATAAATAAATATCGAAGGTGGCTTTGCAAAACAATTTATTGGTATTAAAATGACAAAATATCATTTTGACTTTAGTTATTATAGAGTTTTAAATATTGTTAGATTATTATTAATTATTTAAGCTATATTTTTTTTGTGATGTAATACAACCAAGAAGAGGTTGTCGATATAATTTTCTTCTTAGTTTTTTATTTTCTATCCAATGATACCAATTTCCGGTTTAACATGTGAAACCAAAAAAATGGTTTCACGGTTTAATATGTTTAACCGGAAGTTTCAAAGATAGAAAATGAAAAACTAAGATAGGGAGGAAAAACCATTTTTGTCTAAGATGCCAATTCCAATGCTACAGCCTGTCAAAGTCTGAAAATGCTATATTTTAAACATCAATATCTTAAAAACAATTGAAAAAAGTTATTTCTAAATAACTTTTTATACAAAATATAAGTGGAATTTTATAGAGAATTAGAAAATAATATAATATATAGGGTGTCTCATTTAAAAAAATTGCATTTTACATCTAACCTCAAAAACACGATGATCAACTGTTTTTTTATTCTTGTGTCGTAATGAGTTGTAAAAATACTACTAGTTTGATAATTTAAACAATTTTGCATCTTTAATAATAACAAAGTTACCAATGGTGGACACCTAATTTGGATATCACCGTATAGTTGTGTGTACTATACCTACTTTTTTTTAAGTCGGCTAAAAAATCCTGATTTAGATTGAACCTATACACAAAGATCACTCTTACTAAGTACCAATCAAAAAAATAATAATACCGTGAGCGCATTGTAATTCCATAATAGGAATTCTTGGCACTTAAATAACTTAAATAACTTTAACCAATAAACAACCGTAATTAAATAAATTAAATTTATTTTTTTATAAAATTTAGCTTCAAAACATGTCCTTGGGTGGACAAAACATGCATCAACAATATCAACATCAATATCTCAAAAACAATTGCATTCAGACATATGACATTTTATAGAAAATATACGTGAAATTTTATAGGTAATTGGAAAACAATTAGATATGCTTATAGGGTCTTTCGTTTAAAAAATGCTTTAAAAGTTTAATCCGACACACTTTTTTGAGCCACCCTGTCGTTGACAGACCCGGTATATTATGGTAATAAATTGTAACTTTAAATTTTTAAAATTATGTATTCAAAACATTTTTCTAAAAAGTTTTGTTTCTTAAAATTAGAATAGTGTTGAAACTTCAATCTTTTTTTTTACTTTTTTTAATTTGCAGAATTATCTATAGTGTTGTATGATCCATACTTTGTTAAATACATAAAACCCTGGGAGGGGGCTTGCCTCCCCCCTCTCAGGGGTTACTTATGACGATCCATACACTAAAAATTGGTAAAATGCAGTCATTTTACGTTCATCACAAGTGTGTAAGTCCCGTAAAATTACAGGAACATCCCGGTCTTATTTTCCTATATATATTTGATAAAATTCACCAATAAATTAAGTAAGTAAATTTTCATTCCAATTTTTACTGTACATATTTTTTAAATTTATAGAATCGACAATTACGTATAAAGCAGAACCCGTTATAGTATTAAAAAATAGAATGGAACATTACTTACATATAAGTTCCTCAGCAGCACTTTATAGCTTTTGGCAAAAAAAAAGGGTATAAAAAAATTTTTACAAAACAGGAAATCTGTAACAAAGTTGGAATACTCTTATATAGTTTATATTATATATACTAATTTCTACTAAAATTTTAATTATTATGAGGTACATACATATTATATTATTATACATTATATAAATATTTTAATAATTTACTGATTGAATTTAAAAATTTATCGCATAAAAAATATGATGAAATAATAGTTTTAAAAGTCTAGAAAAAAAACATTTCTTTTCTTTTTTTAATGGTTTATAAAGAATTGGGCTGTCCCGTAGCGCGTTGACGGCTGCATGAGTCGCAATATTTCGGGATGGACACTTCGATTCTATATCTATATATTGCATCTGCCGGTAACATCTGCTTTCATATATCAAAATCGCCCTTAAGTCGTTTAGAATAGGGTTCATATTTACGCCCGCTTTTCTATGGCACAGACATCTGTACCGAAGAATATAATTAATATTAAAATTATTTTTTAATATTTTAGAATCTTAAATTATTATTAGGAAAAATACAGATGAGATATTTAGTTCCCTCCGTGTTGCTATAGCAGAAATTATCTTTTAAATGAGGTAAAACCCCTTCAAGAACTGTGAATAAGTAACCAATTAAATAAACGTTCTGTTATGGAAATGACTTATTTGTCAGTTTTTAGTGACATTGTGCCTGCCAACAAAATCCCGCTAAACGATATTTCAAACGTGATTTTTTCGGAATCCACACACACAATTTTGTTAAAACCTGTTTCTCATTCAGCGGCAAATATAACTCTTTCCAGCGAATCGAAAGTCCAGTTTTATGCGTCAGCCGGTACGGAGATTTTAGCGCCTGTAAAATCGATTAGCGGAATTTTGTTGGTTTGCAAAATTTGTCACCAATAGCCCGTTTTTGCCAACCAACAAACTCCCGCTACTTGATTTTTCAGACGCTAAAATCTCGGCAACAGCTGACTCCTGAAACCTGAATTTTGCTTCGTTAGAAAATAATGATACTTGCCGCTTAATATGAAAAAGGTTTTTACCAAATTGTTTTTGTAGTTTCAGAGATATTTGTCTTTGAAATATCGTTTACAGGGATTTTGTTGATTGGCAAAAACTGGCTATTGGTGCTATTTTGCCAACCAACAAAATCCCGCTATTCGATTTTTCAGACGCTAAGATCTCCGCAGTGGCTGATACCTAAAACATATATTTTACCGAATGGTTTGTGTAGTTTCGGAGATATTTGCGTATATCTACAACACACTTTAAAATAATAAGGTCCTTAATTTTACCTTATTTTAATTACTACGCACTATACGCAGCTATAATTAAGATTTTTGAGTAGCATTGAAATAAATTCTGTGTATTTTTCCTTCTCCATTTATATAATGTTAATTAGAAGCCTCTTGAAAACCTAAGTTATATTGTATTGTGATCAATTCTAACTTCCAATTTATTCTATTGTATCAAACGGTCAATAAGTAGGATGACGCAACCGTCCATTTGAAATATGACGTATCATCACTCCCAATGGCCTGAGCTCTGTTTTTCACGGCTTCCAATAAGGCGTTAGTATAGGCTGTGTCATGACTGTCATGTTACGTCGCTAACCCATCAGACGGCAATTAGTTTTAACAAAAGTCACACAAGATACACTAAAAGCTTTTTTACTGAAGCCGCGCCGTTTTAATTTCGACTAACACCGTTAATAGTTGTAAGGCAGAAAAAAACAAGTATAAATATTAAAACAACCTTGCATCTTAAATAAAAGGCATTTTACTAATAGCCTTCCTATAATGACTTGGTAGTGTTGCTTAGAACTTTTTTTTTTAGAGAAGCAATGTCTTTTGGACACAGAAAAAGTGTTTTAATAAATGTAATAACTGAATTTTTTTTAAATGAGCGGTTATAGTATCTCAATTTTTTACAAAAGGACTTTTTCTCCAGCAATGATTGCTTTATTTTCTCAACATGCAGATGCAGATATTTGTGTTGATTGAATATGGTTTCATCGAGATGGTGCACCAGTGGCGTAGACCCCCCCCCCCCCGAAATCCAAAAGAAACCGAAGATTTAAAATATAATTGGGAAACGAAATTACGGTAACCCTATCAATAACGCAAAAAATAACACACAATCGTACATATACAAAATGCTTGCAAGACAAACTGACATCCACGTAAATCTTAAAACTTTTAAATACATCGGCGGCGCGCGACACCCTCTTCGGATTTTATTTATCAATTCACTCTTAAAAATGACTTGGTATTTGGTACTAATTTTTATTTGTTCTCGTGTTTACGTTACCAAAAATAACTATTTTTAGTTAGGAAACCAAAAAAGATTTTTTTCTTGGTTATATTTGCCATCAGAACAAAGAAAATATCTTGTTTTCATATTAGTTTCATATATATCCTATTTAAATGTTACATCAAGGTTCCTACAAACTTGTATTTATCAATTAAGCTTGTTGTAATAACACATTATGAATTTGTAGTCCCTATCATTTTGTTAATTTTGATTAATATACATTCTTAGTTACCAGAACTAACTTTTCTTTTCAAGTAATATTATTCTCCATATGTATAACTAACGGTATCGCTTTACTTACTTTACAACAGAGACTTGACGCCCTTGACGGTAGTCGGTGGGTGACATCACATCATCCTAGCCTGGACTGCCAGAGGTTATGTTATGTTAGGGAGCTTTTTCGGTTCCGTGTCAATTTTTTCGTGTTTTTAGGGTAATAATCGGCCATTCTCATGGCCGTGTGAACAATGGATGTGACAATATTTGGTGTAATTTATTTGTGTTTATTGTTTTTCTTGTGTACGTTCTTATTGGCAGAAGGAAGTTAAATCATAAGTAAGTCAACATTTTATTTTTTATCATTGCAGTTGTACCTACATTATAAAGTTTAAATGAGCTTTTTATAAAGCATGGCAAGTTGACCCGATGAGAAATAACTTAAAAATATTTTTTTTTGTTTTGTTTTTGTTCTTTGTTTCATTTCTATTAAAGAACGTCATATTGATGACTTTTTAATCTGACCAATATTTTAAATAGAAAATCCAGGGGATTTTTTTTGTTTTTTAATAATCGCAGTTGCAAATAAGAAAATTTAAATAAGAACAATTCAGTTCTATAAGCAATTGAACAACCCAAAAGGTTGTTTAAAATAAGTTAAAAATCTAGTGTTTCTGTTTTGTATTGCATAAGTATGCATTATAAAAAACATGAGCGAACAAGGACATTGGAAATAATTTTTTTTTAAGAAACCATAATATCCCTGATAATTTATTTCAATTAGTTTACGCATACCTAATAGAGTAGTAATACCAAGGCATTTTTTTTATTTAAATGGGGACTCTAGGAAGGAATATTTTTCGTTACTACGTATAAATTACATGACATTTTTCTTTAGAAATGAAACAGACTTTTTTTAAAGTTATTTCTATCAAATCAACTTGCTAATTTTGCCATGCGTTATGAGCAGTTCATTCAAACTTTCTAATGTGCCACTGCAATGACAAAAATATAAAATTTTTACTTATTTATGATTCAACTTCTTTCTTACAATTAGAAAGTACAGAAAAAAAATAATAAACACAATATTGTGACTACATACGTATTTGTTACTCCATGAAAATTTCAAGTTTGGCCCAAATAAATGATTGCTTTGGCTATATTTGTAGATTGCATCATTAACAAAAACATTATTTCCTTGAAAAAAAATTTTCAATTTTCCATATTTACACATTAGTTGTGACAACTAATAGGTATGGATTAAAAGCGGGAGTACCATATAATATTTAGTTATCCGTATATAAAATTTCGATGTGACAACTAAAATTTGTAGACGACAATTTTTTTTGGTTGTACAGACTAATTTTTGGGTTGAGTCCGATTTCATAAAAAGAAATAGTTGTCAGAACCAAATTTTAGTAATTCATGCCATGTTATTTTTAAGAGTGTTTAAAAAGTGTTTATATACATAATATTTACCTACATGACTATGGCTTCTAGTAGGTAATTATCGATTATAGTTTATATATTGTTTTGGTTTTCAATAAATATAAAATAAACCTTATTTTTAATATTTTTGTTGCTCGGTTATGCTTATTTCATAAATTTTTATTTTAAGTTTTAATTTATTTATATTAGTGTATTAGTATAACTCCCAATAAGTTTTTAGAAAAATATATAATATTTTTATTAAGAAGGGTTTTTTGGGCGTGGCATCTGAAAAAATTTTCCTTACCGGTGCCGGTGGATAGGGAAAAGAGGTACAGTTGGGTGGCCGGCAAGAACTCCAGATCTTAACTTTTTTGATTATTTGTTTTATGACCACTTAAATGTAAAGTCTACTTGACAAAACTAAATAATTTAGCCCCTGTATACAGTAATACATATGATAGCCGGGTCCAGCCGAGCAACCTTGCACGGCATCGCGCACTTCTTTCGGAGGCAGCCTCGCAAGCACGTCTACATTAGGCGAAGCAACGCCGAGTACCGACGACTAGGCTTCCTTGCATAGCTACTAGGTCTGTCTGCATCCGACTAATAAACTTACATTGTCCACTCAATGTAGATATCTTGTTCATAATTTACATATCGGATATACGTAATACACTTTACGGGCTTTGTTGCCTCTCACTTTTATTGAAGCCCATAAATCCACTTAGTATAATTAAAGGGTGTAAATTGTCGCATAAATGATGTAAAGGCCTTGTTGAAAAATGTTGATTCGATTTTCATGGCTATTAGGATAATATCATGAAAATTCATTGAACAAGGAAGTAACATTACATCAAATTTACATTTGATTGTGTTCAAAGTCGAGCAACAGCGGTGAGGCCCACATTTTTCGTGGTTTCCGAGTTATGGCATAAAGCGAAAATGACGTTCGTGCGACAGCGTTTTGCATGACAAAGGAACACTTGACAGCCTTGTAAATATGTACAGAATTATTCATGAAAATGCGATACGGGCGCCCAGCTGACATTTTGTTACAGTTTCAAAGAAAGGCGAGAGCGGCTTCTCTGTACCATGAATATACTACGCCAGCTCCCCTATCTAGCTGATAACACCGCGAAATCACCGATAAACACACAGGATCGGTTCTGTTTGAAAGCATCTTGCCTCATAGAAAAACATAACCGGATAAATATATTTTGTTCCTTTGGATGCCTTAAATTGATGTATATACAGTGTGTCCACGTAAGTTGGCGGCATATGGGAAACTTTTTTATTATTAACTTTATGTAAAAAAGTTATTCTTCATAAAAAGTTCTGCATGGTCCAAAACCTAAAATGCAACCATCAGATGTTCAATTTTTTCAGGCGTATACGAGGTTTGTCAAAAAATATGAATTTTGCCCAAGAGTATAGTACCTTTATTTTTGACAATATCGAAAACTGTAATTATGAAAATTTGTTCGGTATGAAAAACTATGTCCTAATATGCAATTACACTAAAAAATGTTTTTTTTTATTTTTACTAATTTTGCCTTAAATTACCGATAAATTTATAAAAATAAAAAAAATATTTTTTAGTGTAATTGCATATTAGGACATAGTTTTTCATACCGAACAAATTTTCATAATTACAGTTTTTAATATTGTCAAAAATAAAGGTACTTTACTCATGGGCAAAATTCATATTTTTTGACAAACCTCGCATACGCCTAAAAAAATTGAACATCTGATGGTTGCATTTTAGGTTTTGGACCATGCAGAACTTTTTATGAAGAATAACTTTTTTACATAAAGTTAATAATAAAAAAATTTCCCATATGCCGCCAACTTACGTGGACACACTGTATACGACGTGATCTAAAAATATATTGTCTTAATGTATCTAGGTAATAACAATAAAAATCCATATTGAATGAAGTATACTACAGGGTGTCCCATAACTTATGGGCCGTAGAGTAACTGGAGATACTTAACATCAAACTAGGCCGAGTAAGTCATATAAGTTTTTTTTTGATAATTAAAATATTAATTTAATTATGTACTATGTTTTTTTATGCTTTGGGATGTTTAAAGGGAAATATCTCGAAAACCGTTAAAGATATTAAGATCAGTCAACTCAGAAAATGCCCTTCTTTAAGAAACTATAATTGAAAAACACATAATATCACAGGTAAGAAAAAAAATCATAGATTTATGATATATGCAACTAGCGCCATCTAGTTTGAAACTTAAAATTTCTACAAATTCTTATTTCTTGCTCATAAAAACATAATAATGCCAATTTTAAATTCGATTCATTAAACTGTTTTAAAATTATGGCTTATTTTCGAGAATAAACTTTTACTTTCAACACCCTGTATCTCTATAACGAGTAACAATCCGAAAAAACTTATAGGACTTAATCGGCTTAGTTTGATGTCTAGTATCTCCAGTTACTCTACGGCCCATAATGGGACACCCTGTATAATTTGTACTTATTGATAATGAAAGATAGCCAATTTTTAATATTAGGAAATCCTTGATTTCATAATGAATGTCTCTAAAATCTAGTAGATTCAGTTCAGGTAGACATGCAGGTCACCTGCCAGATCATTTTAAGAGGGTGGATATAAAAATCGTTACGGCTATTTTAGGTACCTATTACATTGATTTTTTGATTTGACAATGTAGAACGCTATAGTTATATTGTTAATTTCCACTCGTGTTAACACAATTCTCCACAACAATACCAGTTGTTTTAAGTTAAAATACAAATAAATCAATACAAATCAATAAAATTAAATCGTATGTTGAAATAATTCCTTACATATGGCGTTGTACTTGTATATCAAAATGTCAAACAGTGTGTACGTAGAAAAAGTTTATACTTTCTTCTGATTATGTGCACAATTTTCAGCTTTTTTTTTAATTTGAAAAAGCATTAATTTTAAAGGAATCACCACGATTTTCATAGAGGATAGAATCGGGGAGTTAGTAGAGACTAAAGGTATATTTTAGCTGAAAGGTGTAGAGTAATAAAAGCTCATTAGGTATACAAAGGGACTACAGAGTGAACCAACGAATATGTAAGCCACTTTCATAATTTGGCATTGATTTCATTGCAAAATTCTTTATTTTTATCAAGTGCAAGTAGTACCATCCGGGTTTGGGTCAATTTATAGATTTTGCCTATTGTTATCCATTCACAAACACTGAAAATGGTGTGAGAAAGGAGTGTACATAGTATTATAGTTGCTATTCTATTAGTGGTTTTAAAAAAGTATAAGTCTCAAAGTATATCGTCTTAGCTTTTGGTTACCTGTGATCTATTTTAATAAAACCTCATTGTTGTATAACTAAAAGGTCTACACGGTGACCTAAGTACAATAATTGTAACAAAGTCACTTGTTTAGCACTATTTTGCACAGAAATCCTGTTTGTTTTATCCAGAGCAGGTAGGTCCACCCTGTAGTCAATAAGTCTACGGCGTTTGCCATTGTTAATCAGGTTAAACATTCTTGTTAATTGACTACAGGGTCGATGCAATACATGATTTCCACTGGTAAAATACCTGTAAAGCTTGACGCTCATTTATGCGCGCCGATGCGCGGAGAAAAATGACGCGGCGCGTCGAACTTAATGCTAAAATCCCCATCCTCATATTTCGGCGCGCTAAGCTTTATCCTTTGTTGTAAATAATAATTTTTACCTAGAAATTTGCATTCTGTTTATTGATGAAAAAGCAAGACGATATACATAATTCGAGATTTACTTCCTTGCGTCCGTAAAGCAAGTAGCAAGTACGTACCATAAATGACAATAAACGGAGCTAAAAACAGATCAAATTTCATCTGAAAACGCAATTTCAATAATGCAGTGAGTTGTCGAATTTATGAATTCCGCAAAGCGAGAAGAGAGCGTCAAGGATCATAAAGCGATTGTGGCGGCCTGTGGCAAAAACATGTTAGCATACATTTCGCAGTGACAGGGCGGCTGGAGTCGAGCCTTTTTGTGAGACCTAGACAGGCTAATGTCATCCTGAGGCACACTCGTTCAAGACAATCCCATTTGCTGTCAAATTGGAGCCCAAATCATTTTAAAACCGCGCATATAACACACCAAGTCCTCTTTTAGACAGTGGCGTAACGACACCATTATGCAAACTATGTCACAATTCCTATGCCTTTTTTCTAATACATATTATTACATCGCCAAAAGCGATATGTGTTGTGTATCCCTTCGTTCTTTGAATTATGTGCGTGGGTTGTCGGCGTCGGAACCTGCGCCATTTTGACATTCTCGTTTTTTTTTCGAAAACGGTCACTAATTAAAATTATTTGGCTCTATAGACGAGTAACGAAAGAATATTTAGCACAAATTTCAAATATACGGGGTGTACCGAATGGAAGACAATACGAAAATAACGATTAAATCAAAATCAAGGCTATTAAGTGGATATGACCGCGTCAAAATTTACCGTGTTAAATTAGTTTAGTTTTTTTTGCCAATAGAAAGGTGGTATCTAAGTGGGTGTGGGAAACTTATTTTCATACAGAAAAAAAAACGAAGAAAAAGAAAACCCTAAAAATAATTATTACTAAAGTTAATAGTATTGTAAAAATTTTTGAAAATTATCTTTTTAAACTAAAATACCTTTCTTTCACTCTCCAATTTCTATTGAATCCAAATTTATAAACATGGCTAGGATTCGGGCGGAAAGAACGCAATGGTTTTGGTATAAAGTAGTATAAAAGTCCTCATGTTAGGCTAACTAAATTTTAATTTTGGTTGGAGTGTATAAAGGAACAAAAAATTTAATTTTCTGTTTGTACTTTTTGATAATTTTAAGCCATCACTGAGAAAATAAATAAATAAAAAACTATTGGTACAGAAACACGGACTTTATTGAATATACACGTCAAGCAAACGGCAGCTTGACAATGTTGCCAATGTTCTCTAAAATTTTTATATTTTAATACATTGACAAAGTCTGAAAAGTAATCCAATGAAAATAATTGTTCAAAACGGACTTATGCGAAAAAATAAAAACAATCAACTCAAAAATGTTATCTATATTTGAGGAGCAACTGTGCAAAAGGCATTATATCCATAATATGTTATTTTGAATAAAACTTAAAAAACTAGCAAAGTAAGTTAGAAGAGAAACTAAGATTTTCATGTGGCGCAGAATGATTTATGTAATAGGATTAAAAAGGAATATTTCCTTTTTTAATCTAAATTTTCGATTTCATGACAATATGGTATATTTTTTAGTGGATTTACTGCATTTTGTTTAACCAGAATGTGGATTTATGCCATTTTTTCTAGGTTAGTATGGATTTATTTCTTTTTGCTTACTTCTTGTTAGGATTTATTGCGTTTTGCTTGAAGTAATTAAGTTTATATTATTTTATAAGGCCAATAAAATTTAAAACTTCAGTGAAATAATTATTAATTATATATATATATATATAAGATTATTGAAATAAAAGAATGCAAACGCTCTAAACAAAATGAATATTCTTTTTTGGATTTATTTTACTTTGCTTAAATGCGAATTGGATTTATTGCACTTTGCTTAAACGTGCATTGGAATTAATCCGTTTTGCTTAGCTGAGTGTTTTTATTATGGCAATTTCTAATTGATTTATCGCGCTTTGATCAAACTGGGTTGTTCTAATGATAGATTGACTAAAAAGCACCACATTTTTATATTTACCTTGAAAATGATAAAAAATGGATTTAATGCGTTTTGCACAGTTGCTCCTCATTTTATCTTTATTATGTTTAAAGTTTTAGGAACAAAATAATTATATTATTTAAATCGCGTATAAAGACAAAAGACCAAGCTAATGAAAAGATAGTTGCAAAAAGTCTAACCTAAGTTATTTGTCGATCTTTCTGCTTCATGGACAAATAAATAAAAAGAACAGTTATTTTCAACAAAAATTCGTCAAGATTCCATAATAATTCGGATGTATAATAAGTGGGATGTAAACAAAAACACCGACATGACAAGTGAAAGATCGGTAACGATGTTCACTGTAAATTTTTATCGGATCGATTTCATTGAGTATCGCGCCAGTTTTCCGTTGTTAAAATTTGTGAAAATTGTGCATGTTTTCAATGAGCTGCAAACAATTCATGGTATGATCTAGCAATGGTTTTATTGATGATAAACTTGTACTATCCGACTTGTGTGTATTACGTTAATGGCACTGGTTTAAACCAAATGGCCAGTAGCACCGTCTTAACAATTTAAATACCACAACTATCAAATATAAAAATAGTGAAAGAGTCTATTCTGCTGGCAAGACCAAGAAGACCATCCTACTATTTTTAAGAAAAATGTACAAAGAACACTCCAATCTATATCATAAAATACTAAAGCAGCATATAATATTACATATTGAGTTAAAACAAGCGCTTCGCATTGTTCATATCGCTATAAAGTAACCAAATAGCGACATTGGATTAATAATTATGGTTACGAAGACATATTAATGTTTGGCTGCCGTTTACCTCGTTGTTTATGTTTATCGTATATCTCAAATGTTGACTTTCTGGTTACGCTTCCTATATTCTGGTTACAACTTCTATGTTTCGATTTTCATCACGATTATTGGTAATTTACATGACACTTCTTAATTTTTGTATGTTTTAAACCGTTGATATATAAAAGACTGTTGGAAGCCAAATGCACCAAAGAATAAGCAAATATAAAAAATTGTAGCGAACCTACGCCACTGTGTATAATAGGCAGGGCACATAAAAACGGGGTAGTTGCTGGCTACGACTGTTCTTTTGTCTTTTGTATCGTACGCACCCGCACCGTCCCGGTCCCTGCGGAACGCATCGCCCCGGTTTAAATTAGGTTAGAATTTTTATTCCATTACGACGGGTGCGTTTAATCCTCGGATCAAAACGGACGGTTTAATAACGACAAAACTAATATCAAGATCCAGAAAGGAAATCGATAGGAACACATCAATCGTTCTTTTACGATTAGTCTTTATTCTCTAAATTTGGCCACCATTATTTGGCATTATTTATTTTTTATGTCGTACAAAGGCTAAATAACCAGAATCTAAAAAAATTACCATAAATTATGTTTATGTTAATTGACAGACAATCTAAAAATCAAATTTTAATCTTTTCTTCTTATTAAAATTGTCATAACTATTTATTTAAAATATTATAAATGAACAATTGGTGTTGTTGGTCTTGAGAAGATGTGATTGTGGTGCTAATTATTAACCTATTAATAATTATTTTCACTATAAGAGGTACTATTATTACTTTGAATACAATGGTGATCACGACTCAAGAAAAAAAAAGCATGCACGATAATGAGGCAAACCTATGACAAGTGGAGACTCACCGTGACCTTCTTGTCGGTCTCGTCTGCGTAAGACAAAAGATGTCGACTTCAACTTACCTGAAAAAAAAAAATAGTGATTCAATTATTGTTTATTATACAATAGTCAAGGATAAATGCGATCTGTGTGATAATAAGACTTATTTTATTATTTTTGTGTATTTTTTTTTCTTGCCAGTAATTACTATTATTAAGATTGCATTAACGATAAGGAAGGTGAGTTTATATGAGCTCTGTCCGCTTCGAACACTTTAAATAATACCTTTCGGAGGATGTCCCAAGCAAATAAAAGTAATAGCAGTTTTAGCTTGAATAGTTCCACAATAATCGTAAAAAATCTACAGTTATATCTTGTATCAATGGAACTGGGTCCTAAGAGTTCACCACTACATGTAAATTAAACCTATTTTTTGCCCTTCGATGTTAATGAATTTCCACTCCAAATCGAGAGTTACTATATAGTTCAGTTTAAGGATATTCAAAGACGAAATAAGAAAAAAAAATTGATTTAAAGTTTCAAAGTTTGACACTAAATTTTAAGCACCCTGTACAATTCGTATTAATCAAACTTGGTTAACGAGACTGTTAGACTTTATTTATTAAGTTCCTTTGTAGAATTTTAATAACGAGGCATTATTTTTATTTTTTATTAATTTTTAAAACCAGTGGTGCAATACTGATTTTTCTTAGTGTTTATTTTTTTTCACCTATAATACTGAACCGATTTCATTAAAACTTTGAGGGTTGGTAGGCAAGTATAAGAGGTATCCAAATAAGTAAGAATTTATGGCATGTAATAAAAAAAATAGATCCTTATGACGTCACACTTTTTTGGAACACCCTGTATAAACAAAAATATTTTCCTAAAATGAGCCCTAGGATACAGGTAAAGTCTGCAAAATATCAAAATCCCCACTTAATTAATAAGTGATCTATAGAAGACGGGAGGTGAGGTGCAGGACCCTGTATATTATATATACATCAATATTATCAAATATTTTAAAAGAATCGTTAACTTTGGGTTTTTCTAATGATGCAAAATAATCTATTAAACCAAGTAAACGCAGCAGAACAACGGTTTTTGTCTTTTACGTATGTGTTAAGCCGAAACTTTAACTGTCCTCCCCGCAGGGGGCTCACCAAGGGGCCACTCACACAATGAAAGTTTTATCCTTACTTTATTGCCCAAAATTGTCTTTTGTCCCCTGGTTCCATGCCGAAAAATCCCCTGGTGGATATTAATTAAAAACGAATTTCGTATTGCAGCTAATGATTTTTTAAAATTCTTTTGGTGTTTGTTAAAATATATTTTAAAATTAATAAAAAAAGAGAAAATTTTCCGACTCTAAAATGCGATTATTTAATGCAATATAAAACACAGCAGCAAGAAATGAAGAGTTATGTTATAAAATAAATGCAAGCTGTAACTGTTAGTTCAGTAAAATTCATGTTCTATTGAATCCATGTAAACACCGTTGCTTTATAATGTCTGTAGGTGACATTGACAGATTGCATATGACAAGTGGGTATAAATCATTAGTATTTTTATTAAAAGGAACCTTATGCAAAGGATATTACTATCACAGCAGGACCAAACTTAAATAAATGTCCTATTAAACAGTTTAAAGACAGTTCATTTAAAAAACCTAAATGGCATAAAATTACTTGGGCCTGATGGACGAAGCAATAGTCTTTTTGTTACCAAATTGGTTACCGTGGCTTATTTTACAAGGTAATGTTCCAATTCACGCTTCAACCTTAAATGTTTTTAACTGGTCACCAATTAATGAATGGTAGTAAAATGAAATATCTTTAGGTTTCTGTATCCAAAGGCATATAAAACAGCCTAACTATGGTCATTCGACGATGTCTCTTTGTCAGTGTGTCCCTTTTTATGGCAGATTTATTTTTTTGAAATTTATAATTTAGTATGTTCTTATGAAAAGAGCTGTATCTAGTTTTGTACTATCCCCACACTAAAAAAACGAATCTTTTGGAAGAAATGCATAGGCCTTTAATCCAAAAGATTCCTGCTCTTGTCCCAAAATCGTCATTCTCTTGCAATGAAGTACCTTTAAGAGGCTGAAATAAATACTTTTTCTCTTCGATAAAAAAAAGATGGTTTTACGGTTTAGTATGTTAAACCGGAAGATGTAACTTTTAGATAGAGAATAAAAAAACTAAGATAGGGAGATGAAACCCATATTTCTCTAAGAAGCGCCGTTCCAGTGCTACACACTGAGAAAAAGGAATTATAGCCATTATAAGAATTCTTATGGCCATTATAAGAATATTTAATACTATTTGGGACAGCAATACGAGCTAATACCAGTTATACACCAGATATTGCTAGGACCAGTGCATAAGGATAAGTAAATTATGTTATACTGATTATATGACACGGATGGTAACCATGAAGGTTTGTTCCATAGCGACTATAAAACATTAGTCAAAAACGATTATACTGTTTATATGACACGAATTATAACCATAATGGTTTGTTCTGTAGCGACTATAAAACGCTTTATAACCAGTAAACACAGTTAAAAAAGAGTATAATCCAGTTTTATAACCGGTATAAAATTGTTTAGCTGCTAATATAAAACGTTTTATACTGTTTGCCGATTCAAATTTTGCGCTTGCGCATTCCCAATATTAATTTTTTATAAATTTATCGATCACTTATCTCTTTACGCAAACTCCAAGCAACAAGCGAAATTTTGGATGATTGTATGTTTTAAGACCAAAAAATAATAAAGGTAAAGAAATGATATTTTACTATATTTATATTGGTATTGCCAAATTTTATTTTTTGATTTTACCATGTAACTACTGCTATTTTTCGCTTTAAAACATGTGCAATCGTATATCCAGAATTTAAAATAAACAGATAAATGGCCGATAATATAAAAAATAGTAAATAATAAAAATAGGTTAACATTTTAAAGGTATTTATTTAACTAAAAAATAAACAAATAAGGGTATTTACCCTCAACACTTTCTAATCAAGAAACAACGAAAAATCTGAGATCATAAACACAGCTCTTAGGTTACAAAATACTGATAATTTTACACCACCACAAATAAAGCTTAATAATAACCTCACAACACTCTTCACAAAAAACAACAAACATTTGAGACAACCCGCACAGCCGAACAAATGCAAATGGCATCGTAAAAAAAACGTCTTGATACGTCGCAGTCTCCCCCACTCTTGCCAATTAAAGGTATGTTGCATAAGGGTAAATAAATGTTTAATATCAAATAATAATTTAATTAATACCCCCAAAAAAATCGTTTTATTGTTGGTATAATCTTTATGTTGTATAAAACCATTTTTATTTTCAAAAGGAATGTTTTATTACAATACATTCTTACAATTCTGGGCTTATATTCAAAATTATTTCGTTTTATTGTCCGTATAAATAAAGAGGTAGCAATTCTGTATGCTGTTCGTTAGTTAACTTTTTTGCTATAGTAATAGATTGTTTAAAAGTGATTATTAAAAATGTTGCTACTGGTATAAGACTATTCTTAACAATTCTGTTTAATTAGTCGATTTTGCTCTGTGCAGCCTGTCAAAATATGAAAAATCCATATTTTGAACGTCAATATCTCAAAAACAATTGAATTTAGAAATGACTTTTTATACAAAATATAAGTGGAATTTTATAAAGAATTAGAAAATAATATAATATATAGGGTGACTCATTTTAAAAAATTGCATTTTACATCTAACCTCAAAAACACGATGATCAACTGTTTTTTTATTCTTGTGTCGTAATGAGTTGTAAAAATACTACTAGTTTGATAATTTAAACAATTTTGCATCTTTAATATTAACAAAGTTACCAATGGTGGACACCTAATTTGGATAACACCGTATAGTTGTGTGTACTATACCTACTTTTTTTTAAGACGGATTAAAAAATCCTGATTTAGATTGAACCTATACACAAAGATCACTCTTACTAAGTACCAATCAAAAAAATAATAATACCCTGAGCGCATTGTAATTCCATAATAGGAATTCTTGGCACTTAAATAACTTTAACCAATAAACAACAGTAGGTAATTAAATAAATTAAATTTATTTTTTTATAAAATTTAGCTTCAAAACATGACCTTGAGTGGACAAAACATTTTATAAACCATGGCGAAGTCTATTAAAAAAAGATTCCCACTAAGCTTTGACAATCGAACAGGGTATTTACTCATAAAAAACAGGCAATCACGTCTGTCATGTTATTGGTATTCAAAATCGATGTGGTCAAGATGATATGCCAAGAACAAGTCCGTTGGGACCAGTTAATTCAAGGGCGGCCGTTTCGAAAAATAATTGGAACAAGATGCTTTCAATACGAGACAATAACGCCGCGAAATAAAAGCAAGCGGTAATGACATATTCTAAGGCCATTGTCAAATTGACAATAGGTCCCGATAGCACAAAGGCCTAGTCATAATTACAAGATTTCTCTCCATCTAGTGTGATATCATATCATCAATTCAATATTAAATGCCTACCTGAGCTCCGAAGAAAATGGTTTCCCATTCATATTTTTTAAACAAAAGCCTTCTATTTAATTTGACAATAAAAAAGTGCCGGATTTCGGCCTGATGATTGTCTAGCCTTAAGAGGATGGCTGCAACATTTAATCTTTATTTTCACGTCTTGTTAGTTTTCTTTTCATCGGAGATGTTGTAAGGACCATAATACAGCCTAGAGCTTTTTGATTTTCTTCAGCAAAATTTAAATTTTTACGATAAAATTCAAGCGCGGATCCAAGGGGGGGGGGGGGGGGGGTTCCCCCCCCCCCCCCCCAAAACAGAGAAACACAAACTAATTTTTATTGTTTTGCCGGGCTGCATGCATAACCCAATGAAATAAAATATTTTTACAACAAAAACAGAAAACAATTATAATATATTTATTTTAAAAAACTTAAAGTAAAAATTTTAATTGAACCATTTTTAAAGGAAGAAGTGTGATAATTTATAATAAAAAATATAGTGCGGGAAGAAACGAGAATGCTTAATATACAAAACGGCACGTAAGAAGGAGTATTTGAAAACCTAAGCATTTGCACCAAAAACTGCTCTTAGAGCTACGCTCCTAAAATACATGATTTCTAAAAAAATCAACAATTTTGGCGTGGTGAGCGATATTTAATTTATTTTTAATCATGAAAAATCCATTCCGAGAAACGCTGGTTAGAGTCATACATACGTCTTATGTTAAAGTTTTGGATTGATACCAATATTCATATTTTTTTTTCACAAATATAAAAATGTTTTTTTTTAAATAAAGAGCCAGCTAGGAAGCAAAAAAAAAGTAAAAAAAAACATTTACAAAAACAAATTTAATTAAACCATGCAGAAGGGAAGAGGTATAATAATTTAATTTTCGAAATTTGATAGTAGATGATGTAGGTAAATTTTAATCGAACTTTTGGCCTGGCTCCGAAAATTTTTCGCCTGCGGCGCTTTCTTTATCTCACTTTGGCGCTTTTCTTGCCGGGCTTTGGGCGTGGCTCAAAAAAAAATTCAAAGTTCTGGATCCGCGCCTGATAAAATTACACAACATAAACCGGTTTTGCAACTAGAGCAACCAAGAGATAAACGTCCACGAGAATTTTGGCGGCTTTTCGAGAGTCTTATTTTGGAAACGACGAGCTCTTCTCTTGTGACAATAGAAATCCTATATGGATATGGATAGCATGACTGAGGTCGTGGTTCGGAACCCACATTAATCTGTAGGTCCTCTCGGGAATGACCCTGGCAGCGAACGAAGAGGTAAAAGCCTAATTCGAAAGAATGACAAGAAATGACAAATATTTACGTAATTTTCAAATAGAAATTTCAGGTATATATTAATTATTTTAAAAAATATTAAATTAATTCGGTAAGAATTTACTTAATTTATTGATGAATGTTTTCAATTATATATAGGAAAATAAGATCGATTTTTGTAGTGAAATTAATACTGAAAAAATTATATTCGTGGTTTCGAGGATTTTAACGTTTGAAAAATAAGGGAACCCTCAAATATCTAATAATTTAAGTTTATGTGTAGAATATTAATAGGCAGGAAATCAGTAACTAAAAATGTAAAGCGTCCAGAAATAAATTCTTAACTGTTTAGCAATACAATAAAACCATCACGACACAAAAGAATGATTATTCAAGGAACACACTCGCGTATTTCATAATATTTCAGAAAACTACAGGCAATAATACATTTAATCATGCGTGTAATATAGGAGGATGAATGCCGCAACCTTTAGGCAAAGGGATCATAAAGAAAGTTGTTGCGAATTTCAAAAGCAACCGCGCCGGATCCGTCTTGTTATACAATGCAACTTTGTGTATTTAATATATGAATATTTCACGGTCCGCTTCACTTGTTACTCGAAGATATAAATATTGTCCTTTGTACGCCCCCAGAATTCCTGGATGAGTTGTTGCCTCAAAAGCATATTGTTTAACAAATTTATAAGCCTCCAAACAACACCCACTCCATATAACGTAATTTCTTTTGACAGATTTGCTGAATCGCTTTCGGGCTAACGTACTTCAGTTCATTTCTGCCTTTTATTCCTTCTAACGTATATTTTATTAAGATTTCGTGATAATCCGAGGCTCAGGGAACGGGAGAGTTTTTCCAAATTATCAAGGGCAAAGAGCTTTTGTTAACATGCTACTTGCTTTTAATATTTAGGATAATATTATATCTGTTTTGTGTCATATTTTGAGATATTTTTGCTTTTTCCAGCTCATTGTGTTGGTATCAAAGAAAAAACATTAAGGCTTTTCTTATATTCTATTCGAATGTAGCATATATTTGGTTATTGAAAGATACCAGAGCCGGACTGGATCATTAAATCAGCCCGGGCACGTGACTTTAAGACGAAGATTACCAGCTACATGCAAAATTATATGTATATACCGGGTTAAAACAAAGATTTAGGCATTAAAAAAATTGCCTATTCGAAATAATTATTTATTACCTACCATTTAACATTTTGGTCTTATAAATGCAGTAATAATATTTTTGTTTACTAGACTGGTCTTGACTAAAATTATTATCGCTTATTCAAGTCTGGAAATTACATTTATGATGTTTCTTGTTAATTTCTACTATTACCCAATGAATAATTTTAACTTGTGTTACATCGTTAGAAAGAAAATTAAATTAACAATATTCATATTTTAAAACAAAGATCATCATTAAAAAAAATGGAGAAAATCCTCTTTTTTTTTTTAGAAAACACGTTGTAAATAAAATAGCCCTAACGGATACATTTTTCTCAAGCAAGTCAGTTTTATATCATTAAGAAGGTTAAAATGAGCAATTTTAATGTTTCCATGTCCTACTCTTTACTAGTTACCTTGTTTTGCCAAAACTATGGACATTTTAAAAAACAAAGGAAAATTGATCTAGGGAGCCATTTTAAAAACAAATGATAAAGTATAGGTAATATGTCATTGAAAAGAGAATCTTCTATAGAGTTTAAATATAGAATAAAAATAAGGGGTTTTCATTTAAAATTTAAAGGTTGACTTTACTTCCGGTTAAACCGAAAGTGGTTTCGAAGGTTTAAATTAGTCGAAAAATGGCAATTTAAATACTATTAACTAGAAAAGAAGGTTTTTTAGCGGCAGGCGGACAAAGTAGTGCATCTATCTTTTGCATTGAGTACACAGGGACGCCAAAGGTAATGGGTTCCCTGGGGCACAGGTATACAATGACAGGCTGTTTCGTTCTTATTAGAACTCATCAGAAAGCCATAACCTGTAAGCGACCCCCAGTACAGCGAGACTATGCTTTCAAGGCATTTTTAAGAAATAAAAACGCGATGAAAACCCAGTAACGCCATCCATAGGAATCAACTCGATCCAAAAGATAGTCGTGACG
Source organism: Polydrusus cervinus (assembly GCA_935413205.1). Classification (NCBI taxonomy): domain Eukaryota; kingdom Metazoa; phylum Arthropoda; class Insecta; order Coleoptera; family Curculionidae; genus Polydrusus; species Polydrusus cervinus. Next base: position 6,802,908 of record OW284520.1, read on the forward strand.
AAGCAACAATAAACCAAATACGTTTGGCCAACACACCAGTATAGGCAACATTTATCGCATCCCCCAATTTTTCTACGGATTTGTAGATTCAAATAAGTTCGCGCTGCAGTATACCCACTGTGCGCTGCCAACCCGTAATACAATGCCGTGTTTTTAAAATAAAGTAGTAGAGTTTAGTGTCCGTATAATTAAATAGAAAAGAAGGTTTTTTAGCGGCAGGCGGACAAAGTAGTGCATCTATCTTTTGCATTGAGTACACAGGGACGCCAAAGGTAATGGGTTCCCTGGGGTACAGGTAGACAATGACAGGCTGTTTCGTTCTTATTAGAACTCATCAGAAAGCCATAACCTGTAAGCCAGTGTTGCCACAGGGTATCAAGAAATTGTACCAGATTCGTACAATTGTACCAGCTCTGGCAACGCTGCTGTAAGCGACCCCCAGTACAGCGAGACTATGCTTTCAAGGCATTTTTAAGAAATAAAAACGCGATGAAAACCCAGTAACGCCATCCATAGGAATCAACTCAATCCAAAAGATAGTCGTGACGAAGCAACAATAAACCAAATACGTTTGGCCAACACACCAGTATAGGCAACATTTATCGCATCCCCCAATTTTTCTACGGATTTGTAGATTCAAATAAGTTCGCGCTGCAGTATACCCACTGTGCGCTGCCAACCCGTAATACAATGCCGGTTATGGCTTTCTGATGAGTTCTAATAAGAACGAAACAGCCTGTTATTGTGTACAAAATGTATTGTGTCACCCGGTGGTATAGGGCTCAAATTTTGGACACCCTTTATTTTGTGAAGTAACAAAACAATGTAAAAAAAACAAATTTATTTTCAAATTATCGCGAAAGATTAACTTACACTTGACTTGACCGATTTCATTATTTGATTAATATTAAGTTGATTAAATAAAGTAATATGTGCCAGACGCGGATCTCCAATTATTCCCACCTCGAGTGGTAATACGATATTGACCCGTTGCCGAAGATAAATTTATTTTGTCTAAAACAAAATAAGATCTCAATCATACTACGTCGTCCGAACAATTTATGTTTAAACCAAATTGGTATATAGTGAATAAAACAAACAAGTTCCATAATATATATCGTGCTTTACAATAAGATCCCGAACGAAAAAATCCACACCGTAAATCAAAGAGTATATGTGCTTAAACAAATTTTCTCGGATCGATAAATAATAGAGTGTTAACTCGGTATAAATCCACGCAGACGTCTCACATTCAAAACATACAATAAATACGGTTTCGGCGTTTGAAAGTCAAAAACAGCCGACAATGGTTGTCCATTTGTTTTGGGGAAAACACATTAAAATATAAATCGAAGCAGGTATAGTGCGACACAATACGTCGTCTCACAACCCACGAGCCCCTGCCCCCTACCGGGTCGCCACAAAGCCCCATGACACTTAACTATTTGTTACCTATTATATACATTATGGGAATCTATCAGTTTATAATTAACTGCTTTTGGAAGGAGCTTATTGTAATTTTGCTACGATTAATATTAATTGTCCCTTTTATTTAATGATCCTAGATATCTTTCCAATTTAAAGTTTATTAAAAACTGACCTATATCTATTAAAAGCGGCTTATAAAAATAAATAATGGTAATTCCTACGTCACTAAACTTCGTAGAATTACAAGCTTAACGTTTTAAGGACCTTTGTCGACAATGCTTATGCTTTTTAATATAAAGATTTTCACTTATATTTATAGATATAGAGCTCCCATAAGAAATCCAGGGCTCGATTCACTGCCAAATGCTTGGATGCGGCAGGTAAACAGTTGAAAGATACTCTTCAAACTGTTTTTAAATAGGGTTGCATTTCAGATGGAACGGAAAACTAATCGTAAGTAACTCTGGCAAAAGTAAACAAAGTAATGCTGCAATGGGTACTGGGCCACGAAGGTCTTACAGGAAACGAAAATGCCGACGAACTTGCGAGAAAAGGCTCCGAAAACACATTTATTGGTCCAGAACCGGCACTTGGAGTGCCAAGATGCACGGCAAGAGATGCTATAAAGCAGTGGATCAGGAATGAATACAAAATCCACTGGAGTAACAGACAGGGATTAGCCCATAGCAAAAGCTTCATTGGGGATCCAGACCCAAGACTTACGAAACAGCTGCTTCAAATGAATAGGAACCAGCTGAGAACCATTACAGGAATTCTGACAGGACACATCTCTGTCAAGAACCACCTGCACAGAATGCAACTGTACAATGGAAACCTTGACTGCAGATTAAGACAGAGTAAACTGTACAGCACATAGTTTGCCATTGCGAGTCACTAGATCGGAAGAGGCAACAAATACTCGGGCAACCAAAACTGGAACCAGAGAACATCCTTACCCTCTCCCCAGTTGACGTACACAAACTAGTGCAAGGAACTGGGATCACGGAGTGCGTATAACAACCAAACAGAGTAAGCACAAGGGGCCAAACCTGGCCTAAGTGCATCCGGCGCATGGACGGGCCCTCGGAAAAAAAAACTCTGGTTGAAAAGCTATTGCGTAGAATCCTGACTGTAGCTGACGCTGATTGTAACAAAGCTTGCAGCAAGGCTAGCAAAAATCAAATCCGATATTATTCTTGTTACTCGATACGCCTCTGTGATCTGTGATTAGTCGATTCGATTGTAAAGGAATTTAGAGAAGCAACAGAACGATTTAGTTACACATGATCGATGACGCAATAACAACCAATTAACTCTATTTACTTTGATCGTAATTTTTTCAATGGAAATTCGTCAACAATTTCCATTGCGCTAACTCTGGTCTGGACATTCCTAGCGACGTGGTCTGTGATCAGCGACCGGGATATAATCGGCTACACGAATGATTAAATTTCAGCATAATTGTAACATGCAGCGGCAAAGGGAGAAGAGCAATTATCAAAGTCAATGTAAATCTTTGATATCTCCAACTTCAGCGTTGTTCGGCTTTGTATCTCTTATCACAACTTTTGACTGTTTAGTCCAGTAAAACATAGCTAAAACCTTGTTGAAAATATGCATACGTATACATGCCATACGCCATACACTTACGATATGGTAGCTTAGTGTAGAGCCCTACACGGGCCGGAATTTTACGACACGACTCGGCTCGAGCCGAAATTTTTCGGCTGGCCCGTCAACCTAAACCGATTAGCCCGGTAGACCCGGCAAGCTTGGCAGACCCGACAAGCACAGAGCAAAATCGACTAATTAAACAGAATTGTTAAGAATAGTCTTATACCAGTAGCAACATTTTTAATAATCACTATTAAAACAATCTATTTCTATAGCAAAAAAGTTAACTAACGAACAGTATACAGAATTACTACCTCTTTATTTATACGGACAATAAAACGAAATAATTATGAATATAAGCGCAGAATTGTAAGAATGTATTTTAATAAAACATTTCTTTTGGAAATAAAAATGGTTTTATACAATATAAAGATTATACCAACAATATAACGCTTTTTTGGGGGGTATTAATTAAATTATTATTTGACATTAAACATTTATTTACCCTTATGCAACATACTTTTAATTGGCAAGAGTGGGGGAGACTGTGACGTATCAAGACGTGTTTTACGATGCCATTTGCATTTGTTCGGCTGTGCGGGTTGTCTCAGATGTTTGTTGTTTTATGTGAACAGTGTTGTGAGGTTATTATTAAGCTTTATTTGTGGTGGTGTAAAATTATCAGTATTTTGTAACCTAAGAGCTGTGTTTATGATCTCAGATTTTTCGTTGTTTCTTGATTAGAAAGTGTTGAGGGTAAATACCCTTATTTGTTTTTTTTTTAATAAATACCTTTAAAATGTTAACCTATTTTTATTATTTACTATTTTTTATATTATCGGCCATTTATCTGTTTATTTTAAATTCTGGATATACGATACTACACATGTTTTAAAGCGAAAAATAGCAGTAGTTACATGGTAAAATCAAAAAATAAAATTTGTCAATAGGTTCCAATATAAATATAGTAAAATATCATTACCTTTATTATTTTTTGGTCTTAAAACATACAATCATCCAAAATTTCACTTGTTGCTTGGAGTTTGCGTAAAGAGATAAGTGATCGATAAATTTATAAAAATTTAATATTGGGAATGCGCAAGCGCAAAATTTGAATCGACAAACAGTATAAAACGTTTTATATTGGCAGCTAAACAATTTTATACCGGTTATAAACTTGGATTATACTCTTTTTCAACTGTGTTTACTGGTTATAAAGTGTTTTATAGTCGCTATAGAACAAACCATTATGGTTATAATTCGTGTCATATAAACAGTATAATCGTTTTAACTAATGTGTATACCCATAAAAGTACGTTTTATAGTTGCTATGGAACAAACCTTCATGGTTACCATCCGTGTCATATAAACAGTATAACATAATTTACTTATCCTTATGCACTGGTCCTAGCAATATCTGGTGTATAACTGGTTTAGCTCCTATCGCTGTCCCAAATAGTATTAAATATTCTTATAATGGCTATAATTCATTTTTCTCAGTGTAGTATGACACAGGCCGACTCCCGAATATGACCCATTGATTGGGGCGGATATTTCTGCCTTCTGGGAGATCGACGGAAAAAAAACTGACTTTTCTGACTTATTTTCTTAGTAATGACTGCCCGGGTCAGGTCGCGAAGCTCCGACGCGAGTTGGGTCGGGTCGTAAAATTTCGGCCCGTGCAGAGCTCTGCAACCTCTTTACCAACCAACCAATATGCCATTTCTGCCTTGGTTCCATATTAAAGAGCATAAAGAGGAAATGCTTAACATGCCACTATATGCACCGCGGTATTATAAAGTTTATTATACCAAGTCATTAAAACACGATTAATAAACTCAACAATAAAATTCCTCACGGTAATAATTCCATTCGTTCCGCCAATGAGACCAATAGGTCTGGGTGACAAAAAATGTCAAAGTCGAGATTAAAGGACCAAAATAATCAAAACCATAACGATATTCTCAGAATATTTACCGAATATCGCTACTTAGATTTAAAAAGATAATTTTTTTTACGCCTCTTTCGGTAATTAAACAAGATTGTATAACTTGTTTTTTTTTGCGTGCCTTTAAGAGCCCAATGGACCACAACCGAGTTACACTGTAAAAAGAAATCTTTTACAGAAACCTTTTTCTGTTTTGTTTTTTAAGTGACATTCTTTTTCTAGGTCTGGTATTTTATTTTTGTAATAAAAATTAAGTCTTTAAAATGTCCTCAAACGATTCTGCATGTATTTTTTAGTTATATTTAACACTCGGGTAATTACAGGGTGATATAATTTTCTTTAAACCACATGCTTTCTTTAAACCACATGCCAACGAGACAAATCCGTGCTCTCAAAAAATATCCTGCCACGTTACGGCGTCCTGCGCAGTACCACGTTGTTTTGGTTTATCATACCTATTTTTTTTCTGTGTATTCAATGCTAATTAAATGAAATATTTCACTGGGCAACTGTAAAATACACCATTACGTCCAAGTAATAGTGAGGCTGTCGCACTGATGTGTATACGACAAAAAAAAACCTGATGATCGACATTGTAGAAATACTATTACCGAAAAAAAGAACACGAATCAAATTATCATTATCTGCCATTAAGATGTGTTGTTCGTTGTGGGAACTAATTAAAACGTTTAGAGTTTTTGGACCATCGTTTAAATTAAAGGTCGAATATTAAGAGGTTATTTTTTTTTAGTTTTTACTGATGATACTTTCGAAACTAAACGTCTGATATAGTTGGACCGTTTACATCTAATTATACGTTGCTCAAAAGTTCCATCAATATAATTTAATTGTAAAGGTTTATAGTTTAAATATACAAATAATCTTTCCGTGAAGAATTGAGACTGTGGGGGGTGGGACCCCCTAGTGACGCCAATGGTACGTTTAAGAAATGCTTTTTCTAAATTAGTTAGTCGTCTTTTTGTGGTATTTTAAGATTTACTCCTGTATATCACTCTTAAATTTTTACCATATTGCTGCATATTCAATCTAATACTTTAGAACTTCAAAGCTAATATTCTGCAGAACCATGAAGAGGCACTAAAAGTATTGTCTGTAAATAAACATGTATAAAAAGGATGAACATTATGTTTGTAGTTGAAGTTATTATGGTTAAAGGTGAGCGGGTCGATACGTTTTTGTAGATCGTAAATCATTGAAAATCATGTTGTGTATATAGCAATTTGCCGTCGCGAAATATGATCAAATGCTGGTAGGCAATTGGAATTTCTTTGTCCATATAATTTTAAGTGCTAAATAGGTTCGTGTATGATTGCTGGGCGATGTATCATTACCTTGCGTCCTACCCCTCGAGTTTGCACGAATCCGCTCTTATAGAGCGACATGGCACACAAGCTATCGACTGCGACAACACTACCTCGCAATGCTCTATTACCTTAGGCTGTTATTACATCTCGAAATCCATTTCAGAACAGCCTTGTTCACCCTTATTAGTTGACGTTAATTTTGCCAGTATGTAGGGGAAAGTCTGGTTAATTTGCACCTCATTGTCTAATTTCGTTTAAACTGTTAATTCATCTAAAAAGTTTATTATTATTCTGTAGGTATAGCACTACTGCCTTTAACTTTTCAAGACAAATAGAAACAAAAAAAAAACAATGCCCACTTACATAAAAATTTTGACAGCGCCGACCTATTATTCCTCTGTGCCCACTTATATATACACACCAGTATGTTTAATGAGTAGTCTAATTTATATTTGTCTTAAAAAACTTACTAGCCTAAGAATTAAAAGAAATGGATTAATGTACGTATATATACCGGGTGTTGCATCGTCGAGCGGGACATAGGAAATCCCATGTAATTTTAAATGGGGTCAATTATTGGCTTCCCTAATTATTTTAGAGAAAAATTCTATTTAGGTTTATTAAAGAGCACTAAAACCCACATTCAAAAGAATAACTTTAGATATTTTAGATGAGACCGTTTACGGGTTATCGCCGATTTCTTTTTAACTATTTCTCCTTTTTATGGCCCGGTATTTGCGGGCACCAGTCAAGGTAAAAGATGACTGTCAAATAAAGTTGTCATTTTGAAATGTGTGCTTTATTGTTATAAAAACTCGTACATCGAAAATATTAGCCATGAATTACACTTCTGAAGAAAGAATAGTTCAGTTCGAAATATCCCACTTTTCCAATCACTTTAGTGTAAAGGAAACAGCAAATTTCCATCTGGAAGTAAAAAATATATATTAACTACGTTTTGCAAATAAATACAACGGTAGCATACTAGATATACAACGTTCCCCTACACCGTTAGACAATTTTGGCTTAAATTAACACAACCTCTTCATTTTAATAGCATATATATTATAATTAAAGTACTCTATTATAAGCTAATCATTTCAGTTTTATATAAATAAAGTCGTTTTACCATAACTACACGTCCCGGTAATTTTATATCGACTTATGTCCTACTATGGGGAGCTATAACGATTTATTTGAAACAGGTAAATATCAATTTAAAATAATGAAATGAGGTATTTTAAGATTACAAAGAGCCATTTTTTGGATTCTGTAAGATTCTGTCACTAAAATTCTTTCAGCAAAATGAACGTATTCACAAATAAAAGTTCAAAGGCGAATCTGGCAGGTCATTCAATTTCGCCTCTTCTCCATATCCATTGATTGATAGTAAAAATTACTGTTTACTTAAAAAATAGCAGTGGCAGCTCGAGGTCTTAAAAAATGGTGAAGAGTTAGGTATAGTGCGGGTACTTAAACAAACATTGACTAAAAACCCGTGTAACAAAACGTCTCTCTTATCCTCATCTGTCCAACGAGTGAATGGAGTTTCCAACAAATTACAAACTATGTCATTAATTGGGCTCATTTTTAAAACACACAATTAAGTAGGTACGTACACTACTGAATTAACTGAAAAATAAAAACAAAACTTTTTAATCACACAGTAATAACCGTAAGTTTCGCGAAGCCTCAAAATAAATACCTTAAGGTTAGGCGAAGTAATGCTAAAACAATGGTGCGTATGACTGATCTATTTTTATATTGTCCTTTATCATAATGCAAATTGTTACATGCTGTTTGCGTTACTGACGTCACGTAAAAATAGCAACGGTGAATATCAAAGCCATGTTGGGCGTTTGGTCTTCATTTGCTTTGAGCTAACGGACACGGCCGGCTCGGGCGCGCCAAAGACTCCGAAAGTGTCCCTTCGGATGTCGAAGATATCGCGCAAAGCGTAATAGATTCCCTACTTCCCGAAAAGTCGAGGCAGGTGTACAAACAGACCTACGCAAAATATGAAGATTAGTGTAATGGAAAAGGACTCAAAAACATCAGCAGCGCGAAGGTGCAATGCAATCCGTTTTTCTAAGTAATAACAACAAATAAATAGTTCGCACCGACTTTCTTTTTGTTTTTGTATTTTAACATATAATGGCACTGAGTGCTATTATGAAGGTCACAATGACATCCAAATGATAATACTAAATACGTCATAATGGCACTGTCGTAGATTAATATTATTTAATCGAATATAATTATTTTTTAAGGGCTAAAATGGTAGCTGTATTGGTACATTAATATTTAATATTGTCGAAAAACTTTTCTCCCGGTTTTATTTATTTTTTTTGGTGAAGAACCCCTTCACCTACTTCACCTGACGAGCCGCTACTGCATATCCATTGATTGATAGTAAGAATTACTGAAGATTTAGGAGGTATTCCTAAGACTGAATTTTTGCTTTAAAGCCTTTTTTCTACCATGCCACCGAATCAAGTATGGATATTAGATATTAAAAATCAATTAATTAAATCCAAGAAGATCTGGGATATTTTACTTTAAATATATTGAAACGTCTCATTTAACTTAAAGATTTTAACGCGGATAGTAGGATTTTATTAAAAGTAATTACAAAATCCTAATTTACTTTGTAGAAGATGACTTGTATGATAAAAATTATTAAAAAGAAAAAGGACGGTTGGCGCATTATTGGATATTATCGGGACTTACAGATTAATTCTGCAATTATGGTTCCAATGGACATCGCACCTACAAGGAAAATTACATAAGCTATAATAATGCGGAGGTACGCAATAATATATAATCATTTGTCAGTGGTTTTACACGTGGAAATGAGTAGGTAACAAACCATGACACACTCTAGATGCCGCTTAATTATACAGTAAATACAATATAGTCTTGGCTCTGTTCTGGTTCACGAAGGGGGGCCACCTCTTTTATTACCATTATATTTAAAAATAAAAAAAATATTCCAATTAAAAAGCTCGCCGCTGACGCTATATACTCGTATCAATCTATAAGAGCTCAGCATGGGACAGTGTCTCGAAAACATTAATATCGACCGGGAAAAAATAAATTATGCCAAATTGTGTTTTTATAATTTATAATGTGTATTACACACAGAAAAGTATATTTTTAATTTTTAAATGATGTACTTATTTATACTTACTATAAAAAATTATAGTGGGGGCATTGCCTCCAGTTTCTGACTAGGTGCCACTGATCACTGCCCCCCCCCCCCTTCCCATCCCCAACGGACTCTGGCTCCTCAAATATTCATTCATCAAATATTTTTTATGAGCCTCGCTTCTGTTATGTAAAAAAATTGGGACCCCAAGAAGGGGGCGCAAAAATTTCCTATAGCAATTTCGCATTGTTAGAGATGAGTTTTAAGTCTTTAAACAAATCTTCGTCATAGTCGTCAGACGAATCTTGTATAACAACTTCAGTGCTTGACTCGCTGGACGTAGAAATATTTCTTTTTTTACCCACTACCATCAAATCTTTTTTGACTGATGCCTTCTTCTGTTTTAAACTTTTTTTCTGCTCCGTTCTGCTTTTAAAGATTGTCTTTTTTCGTATTCTGGCGTGTATGTATATATTGTTGACTGCGATTTTCTCTTTCTTACTTTTTTCTTTTCTTCGTGTTGTACTCTTGGATATGGCCTTATTTGGCACACAATCCGGATGTTACTTGATAATCTTGGGCAGCTTTGTATTGACTTAAACGCCTAGGCAATACAGCTTTAATTGCCAACTTCATGTTTTTTTTTACTAATGTCGCAGCGATTGGTGTTTTTTCTGTAGTTCCTAGGCATCTAGAACAATTTTTTTAACAATAATTATTATTTTCTTAGAGATAAAACGAATCATTGTATATTAAAAATCAATATGGGGAACTTCCCCACGTACTTTGAAAACATTAGTAAATAAAATTCGAAAAGTATGCACTATTTGAAGGTTATGTTTTGATTGCACATTAACAGGTAAATAATTCCTTATCACATGCATGGTGATTAGAATTTTTTTTGTAAAAATAGACTTGTGAACAAAACAAAATATAAAACACAAAAACTTACCTTAGATTGCACTAAAAATCACTTTACTAAAAAAATACATTTCAACTCTTAAATCTTTACTGCTCACACGCTTCCAAGGCCAAATACTGTCTTTTCTGACCGCGTGGATTGAAATAAGGCACCAAATTCAAACACGTTTCGAACTTATTGTAAGTAGCCGAATGTTCCCTATGGCCGAATGTAAACCACTTTCCCCTACCACTTGTAGCACCTTTTTAGAAAGCTTTTCGAACCCTAATTTTTTTTTTACATCTGACAAACTATATGTCAGAAATTTTATAAAAACTAATTTAAGGAACAATTACATCAACAATAACTTTAAAATTGTAATGTCACTTTTTTAGTATAGCAGTTGTTGAAAATATGCCTCATGAATCAAATAGCACAGACCAAGACAAATAAAAAAACCCTTCCGTTACTCTTTTCTAAATTTCTGGCGTAATTAAACATATCTCTGCCCGAATCCTTGCCTTCAACTCTTCTAGATTTCTAGGTCTGGTGACATATACCCTTCCTTTTAAATCGCCTCATAAATAAAAATCTAAGGGTTTAATATCCGGAGATTTGGGCGGCCACTCTTAAAATCCTCGCAGTCCTATCCACCTATTTGGAAATGCAACATTTAATAATTCACTAAAATTTCTTGCAAAGTAAGGAGGGGCTCCATCCGGCTGGAAAAATATCCTTTGGTCTAGATTTCCATAATTAGAGAATATTCTTTGAAATTCTACGGTATTAAAAACTCCACTTAATGTTTCTGAGAACATATCGGCTATATTTCCCAGATAAATAATATTTCGACGTTGACTTTATTGTTAATAAGGTTCTTTTCTGTGTTGATAGTTCTCAAACCTTTAAACAATATTTGTCATAAAATTTAAATAATAAAATCGTTAGTATGGTTTATTTGTGAAAAGAGGTATTGAATTCATTGCAACAAAGCTATTAAAAAATTGCCACATTCGCTATGAGCTCGTGGCTAACTGGCACATTGCCAAAGCTATTTGTTAAAATATGTTTTGGGGAGGAGTTATTTGTATTACTTTCTGGAATTTTAGAATAGCACCGCATTATTTACAGCTATAGATTTTCCTAAAAGTATACATTTTAAGAAATTTTGAAGAAAGAGCAAGTAAGCAAACTTCTAATAATACCAGGCACTGCAGTTTGTTCATATATATTTGATTTAGTTACATGTTAACACCAGAGTAACTGTAGTCATAACCGTGGAATAGTAGTTTGTACAACAAGAGTGGATATGATGTCCATATCGCACGAAGAAGTAAATTGAGCACGACGCATAGGCAAAGTGCTCAAACTTCCGAGCACAATATCGACAATCCACTAGAGTTGTACAGTATATTTTTTCTACGACTTAATGTCCGAACTTCATGCTAAGAATTTAAAAAAATTATTTAAATTAGGCATCATAACTTGTCTTTTAAGTTGGCCATAAACTTGTGAGAACGATAATAAAAAACAATTAAACAAAAATTCATTTTGATGGCAAACCCATGGACAAAATTACACTGTAATATATTTATCGATTTGGGTAAGTTTCTATATTATTTATACAATCTCACTTTTGAATATATCTATCTTTCTCACATTCGGCTTTTTGCAGAATAACAGACAAAAAGCGATATAGGTATGTATTAATAAAAACGAACAATTTATTTTCTCAACCTTAGGTATTTTGATTAATTGTTTTACTAAAATGCACAGAAGAAAAAAGGTTTGCCCGGGTTTATTTCTGTTTGCGTAAGAATTATAACTCAGAAAGTACAACAAAATAGCTGTAGAATCCGTTTTAAACAGTTTAAAATGGATTCTGTGCATTAATATGAATTTTTAACGTTCGCTATGGTAAATTTTTTTAAAATAATCGCCATTTTACAAACTAGCAATACTGTTAACGTGGAAAGAGAAGTGGCAATACTGTAAATAGAAATAACATAACCTCAAAACCTTTAGTAAATAATAATTTTTTTTTTCTAGAAATCTTATAATTTCGTCTGTTTTATCGGGTTTTATGTACCATCTTCGTGTTCCACCATTTAAGGAAGAATGACCAGTTAATTTTCTATGTTTGTTGCGTATAATAAAAGTTTTAAGATCAATTGGGGTTGGATCCCCGTTCTAAATATATCAGAAAATATCCCGATGCACAACATATTTATAATAATAATAATAATAATATATTATTTATATGGGAAAAAAATAACCAAGGTTAGTAAAAAATGTTCATTTGGTAGGTATTTAATACATATTAGGCATTAAAGCTTGTAGTAATTGTCTAGAATTGAGTGGAAATAAAAATATTTTTGAAAAAAGAAAGTGCGTCTGTGCGCAAATCTTTAGTTCGGTCAGAAAATAACAATAATTTGGTATAAATATATTTTGGTATTAATTTTGTTATTATACCTTCCATTTTCGCACCATTTCGTGTACTCTTTAAGAAAAAATTGTGTATGCACAGACTCTGGGATAAATGTTTTGATTTAAATTAAAAAAGATCAAATTTCATCTGACAAATTTCCATATTTTTGAAGTATATTGTTAACCTAACTTCTTTCAAGTGTCAGAAAACGACTCGTAAAATTTACAACATGTAAATTTGGTTTCTTTGTAATTGACCACTCTGATTGGTCAGTTTCATAACCTAACTAGGATAGATATGAAATTTTGCCGTACAGTTAACTGGAATAACCTACTTTACTCGCCACTTAAGTGTAAAGGAAACAGAAAATTTCCATGTGGGAGTAGAAAAAATATATTTACAGGCTTAGCTAAGAATTGTTACGTAAGTGTTACCTCGTTTACCGAAATTAACATGGCGATACATATAAATACAATCCGCAAGTGAAAAAACTTAATTACTGATTTTATTTATACAGATTTTGTTTCAATATAAGTACAAAAAATAAAAATCACTTTCAATGTCTTAATCAAGAAATATGTTTCGGTAAAGTGCTAACAAGGTTCTCAAGTAACAAAATTTTCACCCTGCGAGTATGAAAAGTTAATGAATCAAGCGTGCTTAAGCACATATCTGATGGTGTATAGTAAATGTAAAACAAAGATCGTCTGTTAAGGGTCAGAATACAGAAAATGTAAAATTTCTTGATAATTCTTCTAAAATATGTTTGTTTTAAGAAAGAATATACATACAGTATGTTATCAGTAGCGTGCAATGCTGTTTTAATCAGGGTGGGCATTTAAGACAATTTCTTTTAAAAAATCGTCATAAATATTGGTTTTGCGTTTTAAATCCTGCAAAACTTGTTCTCCAGAGAGATTATTGTTAACAAGTGTGTCCCTCAATGTATTCTGTAAAAAAAAAATTCTTTTTAATTCAGAAAAGTATCGTTCGGCAGACGCGCTACTAGCCGGAATAGTAACAATTAACGCCTCCATATTTATTTTTGTCCCGAAACCCGACGGCGCCAAGTCTAGCCAAAGGCCGAAAACACTAATTATAAATTAAAAATCTATCATCCACGTGATTGATCCAATGTTGCCAAAAACGATGTCAATTATTTTGTGAAATATTATAAGCTTACTGATTATTAAATATTATGAACCTAAGTATCAGCAAAAATTATTTTAATTGTCACAAAAATGCGTCCTATTTTACGATACCTTATCCGTTATCTCTTTAAAAATATCTTAACTAAACTAATTAATAATAAATTTATAGAGGCGTGTTTCATATTTATATTGAGAAAGCGAAGTATTTTCCAAACTACGGTAAAACTTGAAGATTGGCACCAATGCACACACCAAACGAGGGCTTTCTTGGCGCGGGCTGATAGATAAAGGAAGGTCGAAGGTTGCGACTGGTTTATTTGTTACATATCTTTCTACGCTACTGCCTACCGGCTCTCTCGCTTGCTTCCACTCGTACAAAAGCAGTGCTTTTGCATAAGACGCTAATGTACGGCGAGATCTTTGCTTTTAGAACGGTCTTACGAAATGTTTATACGATATAATAGGAAAAGAATGCGTTTGTGGAAATGATATAGGACCTATATTAATATTTATTATATTATTGCAGAGATAAGTTGCCAAAGTTGGATTACACAGATAAAAACTAACATACAAAAAAAAATGTTTGTGTTTGTTTTATTGTTCCCAGGGTAGGCAATGCTTTTTTGCCTATATTGTATGCACGCCACTGGATGTAAATGACTTGCCGACCAGAAGAAGTATACCTGGTGGCCATATAAGAATTAACGGCGACCATATCTCAGAAACCGTTTGTCACAACGTTTTGAGATGAAAGATTTAATTACAAAATCGACCAAGAGAAAACGCTTGAAACTATTTTTCAGTTTCTAAATTTACCACTAAACCGCGTTTAACCTATGACTAAGAAGGTTTTTTTGTCGATAATATAATAAATAAATATGCCAAATAAAGTTATAACAAAAATTTAGTGTTTTATTCTTTGGAATTTAACAAATTTGGTCTCGTATGAAACAGCTTATTCTATAATGCCATTTAAAATTATGTATGACTTTTTTTATATATCTGTCACCGCTAGAGGGCGCTATTTTCCCATTCACCAGATTTATTTAAAATTTTAAATTGAATCTTATATTAGTATTTATTTAGATAAAAAATTATGTAAAATCGAAGAAAACTGATGAAACTATCATGTCGATATGTTAATTTAACAATACCGGGAAATTTTAAAATTTGTGTATTAGGCAGGAATAGCGCTGAGCCACTCAATTATTCTACGGGGTATGAAAAAAAGGTTCTTATCTCCAATGGTGGGCAATTAGTAGCCACAGGAAATTGTGGAACAGAATTATCGTTATAAAACTGAATTTTTATGGCCCGAGGATATGTAGATGATGAATTACCCTTATGTTGATCTTTCAGAAATTGCCCTGACAGCAAACAAAGAGAAAAAAATGAACAAAATAATGATTTAATAGTGTTTTTAGTTGTCCTGATGCTATAGAATAACCTATGAAAGAGAATCGAAAAGTACACTTGGCCATTTTGCGGTTTTAACGCGTCTACTCTCGTGTTTCTAGACCAGAATTGTTTGAAGTATTGCACAATACGCATTGTTTTAGCTTAAATACACCATTTATTTCCCTTCAAATGCTGCCGGGGGTACTTTTATTGTTTTAGCTGCTCTTTTTATTCTGGAACAATAACAGTTACGTTTAAGTATATAAGCTTTTTGACTTTGTAACCATTTCCGCATTAAAATTTTATATGTTATGGTCTCCGGGTGTTTAAGGGCGTCTGCTACGTTTCTATGTGTATCAGATTTATGCTTGTTGTTGCTAATTATTATAAATATTTGTAGAAATTTGCACTCTTAAAAATAACATGGTATGGATTACTAAAATTTGGTTCTGACAACTATTTATTTTCGTGAAATCGGACTCAACCCAAAAATTAGTTTGTACAACCAAAAAAAATTGTCGTTATTGAATTGTTGAACTAATTAATAACATTAACCAACCCAACCTACAAATTTTAGTTGTCACAACGAAATTTTATATACAGATAACTGAATTTATATGGTACTCCCGCTTTTAAAATTAGTTGTCACAACTAATGTGTAAATATGGAAAAATGAAATTTTTTTTCAAGGCAATATTGTTTTTGTTAATGATGCAATCTACAAATATTGCCAAAGCAATCATTTATTTGGGCTAAACTTGAAATTTTCATAGAGTAACAATTACGTATGTAGTCACCACATTGTGTTTATTATCTTTTTTCTGTACTTTCTAATTGTTAGAAAGAAGTTGAATCATAAATAAGTAAAAATTTTATATTTTTGTCATTGCAGTTGCACATTAGAAAGTTTGAATGAACTGCTTATAACGCATGGCAAAATTAGCAAGTTGTTCATAGAAATAACATATAAAAAAAGTCTGTTTCATTTCTAAAAAAAATGTCTTATGTAATTTATACTTAGTAACGAAAAATATTCCTTCCTAGAGCCCCATTTAAATAAAAAAATGCCTTGGTATTACTACTCTATTAGGTATGCGTAAACTAATTGGAATAAATTATCAGGGATATTATGGTTTCTTTAAAAAAAATTATTTCCAATGTCCTCTCATGTTTTTTATAATACATACTTATGCAATACAAAACAGAAACACTAGATTTTTAACTTATTTTACTCAACCTTTTGGGTTGTTTAATTGCTTATAGAACTGAATTGTCCTTAATTAAATTTTCTTATCTGCAACTGCGATTATTAAAAAACAAAAAATATCCCTTGGACTTTCTATTTAAAATATACAGCTATATGAAATTTGTTGTACTTGGTCAGATTAAAAAGTCATTAATATGACGTTCTTTTGTAGAAATGGAACATAGAACAAAAACAAAACAAAAAAAAGTATTTTTAAGTTATTTCTCATCAGGTCACCTTGCCATGCTTTATAAATATCTCATTTAAACTTTCTAATGTACAACTGCAATAATAAAAAATAAAATGTTTACTTACTTATGATTTAACTTCCTTCTGCCAATAAGAACGTACACAAGAAAGACAATAAACACAAATAAATTACACCAACTATTGTCACATCCATTTTCTACACGGGCACGGCCATTATTGCCCCAACAACACGAAAAAATGGAAACGGAATCGCAAAAGCACCCTAACATAAACATAACCTCCTGACAATCCTGGCTAGAATGATGTCACATGTCACCCACTGGGCAAGGGTGTCAAGTCTCTGTTGATGCCGTTAGTTATAAATATGAATAATAATATTACTTGAAAAGAAAAGTTAGTTCTGGTAATTAAGAATGTATCTTAATCAAAATTAACAAAATGATAGGGACTACAAATTCATAATGTGTTATTACAACAAGCTTAATTGATAAATACAAGTTTGTAGGAACCTTGATGTAACATTTAAATAAGATATATATAGAGTAAAATTCAGCTAAAAAAATATTTTATATTTGCCAATTAATACGAAAACAAGATATTTTCTTTGTTCTGATGGCATCATTTTTTGGTAAATATAACCAAGAAAAAAATCTTTTTTGTTTCCCTAACTAAAAATAGTTATTTTTGGTAACGTAAACACGAGAACAAATAAAAATTAGTACCAAATACCAAGTCATTTTTAAGAGTGTGAAAAAGCGGGAAAATCATAATCAGGTTTTAGTTAAAGTTACTCTCAGGGAACAAGTTTTTAATGGCCGAAAAAAATTTATAGTATGTCCTAGTAACAGTTTTATTAATGAAATACATTTAAGAACCGATTTAATAATATACAGGATGTTTCACGGGGGATGGAACGTTAGATGTTTATGGAAAACGAGTAAGTAATATGTTTTCTTCAAAAATTTGGTTGCTTAGATTCTATCGTTTTAAAATATTTTCAGCAATGAGGCGTTGCCCCTTCTGCCCTAAACAGGTGGCAAGATCGTTATTTTAAATGGAACTTCCTATATATTATATTATTTTCTATTTACCTGTAATTCCACGTATATTTTGTATAAAATGTCATATGTCTAAATTCAATTGTTTTTGAGATATTGACGTTTAAAATTTGAAACTTTCATACTTAGACAGGCTGTAGCATTGGAACGGCGCACCTTAGAGAAACATGGTTTTCATCTCCCTATCTTAGTTTTTATTCTCTATATAAAAGTTATATCTTCCGGTTTAACATGTTAAACCGTAAAACCTTTTTTTTTGGTTTACGGTGTTAAACCGGAAGTTGTAACCTTTAGATAGAGAATCAAAAACTAAGATGGAAAAGTAAAAACTATTTTTCTCTAAGATGCGCCGTTTCCATGCTACAGCCTGTCAAAGTAAGAGTTGAACAATCTTGCATTTGTAATAATAACAAAGTTACCAATGGTGGACACTTAATTTAGATGACCCTGTATACTCCTTAACCATATCCCGTATCAAAAAATACAAGATAGCATTTTTATTACAAATGAAGTAATAATTCATAAAAAAATTAAACATAAAAAAGTCACTGGCGTAACATAATTACATAAAAAATATCAGCGAATAATTTTGGATCGACTAGTGATCTCTGAGAATGTATTGTACTTTCAAATTAGGCATATTAACCTTCTCATTTAATTCACCAAATTTTATCTGAACTCTACTGATTTCTTAATTATTTAAAATTTACCTTTTTTTTTTGGACACCCTGTATTTTCCAAACGAAGTTTGTCAAAGAATTTTTGAATCACCCCGTATATATAGTCTAGTTCAGAAATGTGTAGAGTAATAAAAGTTCATTATGTATGCAAAGGGACTACAGAGTGATCCAATGAATATTTAAGCCACTTTCATAATTTGGCATTGATTTTATTGCAAAGTTCTTTATTTTCATCAATTGCAGATAGTACCACCCGGGATTGGGTCAATTTATGGGTTTTCCCTATTGTTATCCATTTACAAACACTGTGGAGTGACAAAGGCGTGCATTATGTACATAGTATTAGGTACACTTATTTTTTATTAAACACTATAAAAAAATACAAAAAATACATTATACAGAAATTAAATTATAAAAAATCATAATATTCTTCGTCATCTGAGGAACTGTCATCTCCTCTTGACGTTATAATAAATGGGTCGACGGTCTGATCGATCAGGTGGTCAAAATTCAACATTTTCTCCTCTTCTTTAAAGACATGATGGACTGCTTCTCGTCAGTTCTATGGTTTCACTTCCTTAATGGCTTAATCACGTAGTAGCTTAACGTCTTTCATTTTGAATGGCGTGTTGTGCCTTGCTACAAATTCTTTCACTTGCGCCCATATAAGTTCTATAGGATTTAGTTCGCAATGATATGGCGGCGTGGGCACTACAGTTACACTATGTTTTTCAGCTATATCTTTCACGACATATTTCATAAAACGATGTTTGTGTAAATTTGCTATAGCTAATAGTTCCATTTTATCAAATTATCTTCTTTTTTGTTTGGTTAGTTATCATAAATAATGTAATGCACAAAATTTACCTGCGCCTATGGCCAACACCGAAACTGAGCCGAGCTGGACGGACTTTTCCATTTTATTATTCTATACCTTTCTGAAATAGACTATAAAATTTTTAAATTTTACTTGAAGAACATAATATTCTGATATTTTTTTTAATTGTATTTCTGGCACGGTTAAAAATCCTTTTCCGTAATTAATTTGCATATACAGGTATTTTTTTTGATTTCTTTGAAGTGAATAAATTGATTGTTATTCATTTTAAATCATAAAAACAAAAATGACAATTCACCATTTCCCTTAATGATGTACTTGCTTAACATGTTTGCGGTAGGTGGTATAACGAGAAAAAAATAAATCAATTTTAAAAAACTTGATTTTAATTTATGCCTTGAGATGTCTATCGGTCTCTGTCAATCAAATGACCTTCCACAAACTACATATGCTAATGACAAATTCATCAAAATAAAAAAAATAAAAAACGCCATCAATCATAAAACACGTCCTTTAATTGTTTCGTATATTTATTAGGAAACAAGTGAAATCCTTGATTCGACTTACACAGCACACTACGTGGAATTACGATTTTTTAAAATTACCCGCGCGATATTCACTGATAAAAATATTTTGTAATTATTACATAAAAATGTATGCTGTTATTATTATATAAATACATATTTCATTAGAAACAATCTAACTGCCTTAGATTTTGACTTGTGTAAGAAAAACTTTTAATTAAAACAATATTATTACTTTTAAATACATGACATTAATTATTTAGTTTATTACTTCTTGTTATAAAACACATTTGGTATTAAATTAGTATGATAGAATTTGCTTGAGCTAATTCTTTTGATTTTCTTTGCCTATATGGACCCTGGTGTGTACCTATCTATTATCTCCTAAATTTGATCTTTAGCCAGGGGCGGCAAACGTCTCTCTTATCCTCATCTGCCCAACGACTGAATGGAGTTTCCAACAAATTACAATCTATGTCATTAATTGGGTTTATTTTTAAAAAAGTTACGTACACTACTGAATTAACTGAAAAATAAAAATAAAACTTTTTAATCACACACTAAATCATGTAAAAACGATATCTATAACCGTAAGTTTCGTGAG
This sequence comes from Polydrusus cervinus, assembly GCA_935413205.1. Classification (NCBI taxonomy): domain Eukaryota; kingdom Metazoa; phylum Arthropoda; class Insecta; order Coleoptera; family Curculionidae; genus Polydrusus; species Polydrusus cervinus. Next base: position 6,823,412 of record OW284520.1, read on the forward strand.
GCCTTAAAATAAATACCTTAAGGTTAGGCGAACCAATGCTAAAACAATGGTGCATACGACTGATCTATTTTTAAGTTGCCCTTCATCATAATGCAAATTGTTACATGCTGTTTGCGTGACTGACGTCACGTAAAAATAGCAACGGTGAATATCAAAGCCATGTTGGGCGTTTGGTCTTCATTTGCTTTGAGCTAACGGACAGGGTTGCTGGGGCGCGCCAAAATGCATGAGTGTTTATAATTATTGTCCATCGGAGTTAATCGTGGCCCTATTATACATAGCTACATTCGGATTAAATTAATATCATTAATTCGAACATAATTATTTTTTAAGGGCTAAAATGGTAGCTGTATTGGTACATTAATATTTAATATTGTCGAAAAATTTTCCCTCCTGGTTTTATTTTCTTTTTAGTGAAGAACCAATTCACCTACTTTACCTGACAAGCCGTCATTGATTTTAGTCCAAGTTTTCCAACCTCTCTTATTAGAATTAGAGTCAAGATAAGGACGAGACTAGAAGAAGGATAGACGACAGTTGAAACCTTTAAAAATAAAATTTCCTATTTAAAAAAAAAACAAATGCTTAGCTATGCTTAGTTTTCCTAGAGACGACAGCAGTAATGTGTCATCAATCAGCTGATATCGAGACTTCATAATTTCCCCACATCTTTAGTTAGCCGTAATAAGCCCACAAGTCACGTTATACGTACTAACAGCCCACTGCCACTTAAAAAGACACCTACGTCGAATAAGAATTTACAATGGTCCCATTGAATGCAGACTTTGCGGCGAAGAGGACGAAGGCGCCTCACATATTATATACAACTGCGAAGCACAGACCCAAAGAAGATTTAAAATGTGGGAGGATGGACCTTATAAAAGGAACACATTTTTTCTAGCAAGGGCGCGCGATAAGCCACTAGGCTGCAGTGCAAGAAGCTTGGACCGAACGCCCGACCCCCGCCATAAATCAACCACGTTGTAAATTGTGGTATACAAGGTGATTCCTAACTTGATACCTACTTCTTTTTTAGCTGTGTATAGAAGGCATTAAAATAAACAACATTTTCAAATACCTTTTTTCAAAAAACTCAAAAATAAGGTACTTTTACACTATGGAACAAATACGGTTCTGCCTAACTTGCCCGTTGAATAACATTAAGAAAACTTCTGGGTGTAGGGTGAGCCCGTAAGGGAAAGCGTTCTGCGTATAATCTTGAAGTAGCAGCCGCACTTTGACGACACTCACCGTGAATCATTGTTTTTAAATTTTGCCATTTTCACGTGTCACCAATTTAAAATTAACTTGCTTCAGAAAAACACGCCGCAACGTATTGCCAAATAACTCACCACCGACCCATAAATTGCATGACTAATAAGAGATAAGACAAACAACATAAAGTTTAGCAGAACTACGTTTTAATGACTAGGCCCGCGCCTAGATTTTTTACTTCTGTATCCTATTTTTAGGTTTTTTGAAAAAGGTATTTGAAAATGTTGTTTATTTTAATGCCGTTTATACACAGCTAAAAAAGAAGTATTAACTTAGGAATCACCCTGTAGAAAGTAAACAAACCCGAATTCACTTGTCTTTGAGTCAGTTTTGCCAGAGTACTCAAAAAATTTACTATAGTAGTCAAGTCAATTGATTTTATATGTGCAATTTTTTTCAGTGTATAAAACTAATCAAAACACTAATTGTCACCGTGTAAAAAATTCCCACAACGGGACAAATAGATAATAATTACGATTAAAGACTCCTCACACATCCATATGCCTTACGTAACTTTAATAATAATGTAATTATTATTGTGAGACAAGTGATGTAATCAACGATTATTTTTCCATCTCTGTCCAACCGCTTTGGCTGGAGGCGGTTTTATACAATACTAATTACGGTCGAATAACTTCGTGGAGATTTTTATTAAGGGGACAAAATGACAAATGATTTATTTACTATTACCAGTTTGGTTCGTCTTCTCGATTCTGTTCTTAGAAAATTAACTTTTATTTCTCCATGCTCTATAATAGGTTTTAGATGACATTCCATATCAAATTACGTTGATTGGCATTTTCAGAATTCCAACTACTGTTTTGGCAAGTCTGGTATTATAGGCTTGTCTAACTAGGTTTGTTAAAGTGAATTAAAAATATAGTTACTTTCATGCTGTTGTCATAAAATATTGTTATAGTGACACGTGAAAATTTGAAAACAATGAACTAGTAAATATGGTGCTAATTTAGAGTGAGTGTCGTCAAAGTGCGGCGTTTGCTTCGAGATTATACGCAGAACGATTTCCCTTGCGGGCGCATCCTACAATCAGCAGTTTTCTTAATGTTATTCAACGGGCAAATTAGGCAGAACCGTATTTGTTCCATAGTGTAAAAGTACCTTATTTTTGAGTTTTTTGAAAAAAGGTATTTGAAAATGTTGTTCATTTTAATGCCTTCTATACACAGCTAAAAAAGAAGTATCAACTTAGGAATCACCCTGTATTTTGCTTCACAGCATTTTAATGTTAACCGATAACAATGCAGTTTATGGAGTTTGCCACTTTTTTCTACTCCCACATGGAAATTTTCAGTTTCCTTTACACCAAAGTTATTGGAAAAGTGGGCTATTCCGGTTAACTGAACGCATATGATTTGATATGATTGAATCCTAGTTAGGATATGAAACTGACCAATCACAGTGGTCAACTACAAAGAAACCAAATTTACACGCTGTAAATTTTACGGATCATTTTCTGACACCTGAAAGAAGTCAGGTTAAGACGAAATAGTGCTAAAATTGAAGGTATAATACCAAAATAAATATTTCTACCGAACTTAGATGTGTGCACAGATGCACTTTCTTATTTCAAAAATCTTCAGTTGGCCACTCATTTTCTAGACAAGTACTACACATGAAATGTATACATACTATGCATAAAATGTGCTATACATATACTTACAAATTTAACGTTTTTTACTAACCTTGGTTGGTTCTTTGTCATGCAAATATTATTTGTCCACCGCGACATTTTCTAATATAATTTCAACGGGGATCCAACCCCAATTGACCTTAACACTTTTATTTTACGCAACAGATATAGAAAAAAAACTGGTAAATCTTTCTTCAATGGTGGAATATGAAGATGGATGAGTACATAAAACAAGAGAGAGTAGACGAAATTATAATATTTCTAGATACAAATTAATTTTACTAAAGGTTTTATGGTTATGTTCTTTTTACAGTATTGCCACTTCTCTTTTCATGTTAACAGTGTTGCTAGTTTGTAAATTGGCGATTATATTGAAAAACTTTACCATAGCGGACGGTAAAAGTTTATATTAATGCACAAAATGCGTTTTTAACTATTTAAAACTAGAATGGTAGAAGAGTTTTGGACTTGCATTGTCTTTATTTGTTTTTACATCACAACGTTTCAACTGGTAAATATCTCGAGTCGTCTTCAGGTGAATAAGTTTAAAACTAATTGTACAGCTATTTTGTTGTACTTTCGGAGTTATAATTCTTACGCAAGCAGAAAAAAAAACCGACAAACCCTTTTTTCTTCTGTGTATTTCAGCAGAACAAGTTAGTCAAACTAGCTATGGTTGAGAAAATAAATTGTTCATTTTTATTAATACATATATACATATATCGCTTTCTGTCTGTTATTCTGCAGAAGTCCTAATGTGAGAAAGATAGATATATTCAAAGTGATTTTGTGTAAATATAAGAAATGACCCAAATCGATGAATATGTTACAGTGTAATTTGGTCCATGGATTTGCCAATGATATAAATATTTCTTCAATTGTTTTTTATTAACTTTCTTACAAGTTCACGGTCAACTTAAACAAAATATACTTAATTTAAATAATTTTTTAAAATTTTTAAAATGAATGTCGAAAGTCGTAGAAAACATATACTGTGCAACTCGAGTGGATTGTCCATATTGAGCTCAGAAGTTTGAGCATTCCGCCCAAGGCATCGTGCTTAATTTACTTGCTCGTGCGATATCATATCCACTCTTGTTGTATAAACTACTATTATCTAAATATTATTAAAATATCGAAATTTAAAAAAATACCTTTAATAATAATTAAAAAATAATTTGCATCCTATTCATGGTTTTCAAAGAAAAATAATTGAATGTGACTTATTTATTATTATGGTTTTATAATTGGCGGATATAACAAGAGGTTTTAAAAATAAATATTTTTCCGTGTACGTTAATGTAACTGATCCGAGATTAATTCTGATGCGAACGCTGCGGTTGACAATAAAAACGTTGTGTCATCTCGATGGGCTTGACAATATCACCTGATCACTCCAACAAGTGGTTATATTATTCTTTGTGGTACAAGAGCGAAGTTAAATTGGTCCCTTAAGATTTTTTGACAGTCATTTACTTTTATAACACAAAAACGGTTGTTCTTTTCCCGGTCTATAGAAAATCCAACAAGTGGATGTCAACTTGACGTCGACGCGACAAAGTGGCCCGATAAAAAAACACCCTCGTCGCTTGTAAAAGACTTACAATCAGTCTCCCCCTAAAAAAGCCCCAAAAGCTGTAAGTGAAATACAACAAGAGAGAAAAGAACAAAACAGTCGGGAACAATGTCACATAATTCGGACTATAAAAAGATCTAACTTTTCCTTAAGTTACTTTAACTCTCTGTTTTTAGAAAGGGGGAGAGAAAATAAACCCAGCGATTTAAGGATTCTGTTTTTATTTAATTTTTTGCTAAATCCTTTATTCCATCGCAAGAAATATTTATTTTACCCAAAAATATATTTTGTCTTTAATAAATACAGGGTGATTCCTAAGTTGATAATTTTTTTTTTAGCTGTGTATAGAAGGCATTGAAATAAACATTTTTAAAAACTCAAAAATAAGGTACTTACATTCATTTATTACACTCTGGATCAAATACGGTTCTGCCTAACTTGCCCGTTGAATAACATTAAGAAAACTTTTGGGTGTAGGATGAGCCCGTAAGGGAAAGCGTTCTGCGTATAATCTCGAAGCAGCAGCCGCACTTTGACGACACTCACTGTAAATTAGTACCATGTCTACTAGTTCATTGTTTTCAAATTTTACCATTTTCAGGTGCCACCAATTTAAAATTTAACTTGCTTCAGAAAAACACACCGCAGCGTTTTGCCAAATAACTTACCACCAACCCGTAAGCATGACTAATAAAAGATAAGACAAACAACATAAAGTATAGTAGGCTACGTTTAGATGACCAGGCCCGTACTTAGATTATGACCAGGCCCGCACTTAGATTTTTTACTTCTGTATCTCGCCTATTTTTAAGTTTTTTGAAAAAATATATTTGAAAATGTTGTTTATTTTATTGTCTTCTATACACAGCTAAAAAAGAAGTATCAAGTTAGGAATGACCATGTATATTAATTATAATAGATAGTTGTTTGAATTATATTTATAGATCTTGTACAGGGTGTCCCAAAATTTTTAGGGTTTAAAGTACATACAAAAATATGACCAAAGGTTCCATAAACATACCCCCCAGAAATGGTTCTTTATTGGGCTACAGCCCCTCAAAAACGGTCGGAGGTAGGTTTTTTTTTAATAGCATGAAAACCGTTTAAGATAAAGTCATGAAAATTGGTACATGCCTTACAACCGATAAGTTGTAAAATACAGTGAATTTAAAATAAAAATATTCCTTCCAGTGGCATCGCACGGAGTGAGGCTTCGGGTAAATGTTATTCTATATTTTTATTTTTAAGATTTTTTAATTTTAAATGCAATTTTTTGAAAATCTAGAAATCTTGTTTAAAAAGAATACTTACTCTTGTTTTATTTTATTTCGATAGGAGGCCTAGTTTTCGAGTAAAATTAATTTTAAATATAACGTATTTTTTTAAGGGAAGGATAATCCATTTATGGATGAGTTCAGGTAATTCCAAAAGTTACTCTTAACAATACACCAATGTCTGAAAGATCTCAAAATAATTTTAAAAATTCCTATAAACAATGTTTCGAGGATCAGTTGCAAAATATCTCTTTTTTTGTAACAGAACTTTCGAAATTACCAATTTTCATGCCATTATTTTAAACTTTTTCCATGCTATTACAAAAAAAAATTTCCCCTCGATCCTCTTTGAGGGACCTAGCCCCCTAAAGAAGATTTCGCATGGTATGTTTATAAGACATTCTTGTCATACTTTTGGATGTACCTACTTTACACCCTAGAAATATTGCACGCTATTTTCGGGACACCCTGTATAATAAAACATTTAAAAGACGATTAAAATACTAATTATATTTTTGAGTTGATAAATTGTTAAACGTGTTGACAAAAACTGTCCATTTTGTCTTTTCAATGCCATGAACTAAAAAATTGATGTACATAACCTAATTCATCATAATTTTTCTAATACAATAAAACTATTATTGATAAATAAGTAGATATACATATACTCTTATAGATACAATATAAAATTTATAGGCAATAAATTGTATACTAAAGCAGAACTGATGTGCATGAAACATAATTATTAAGTTAATTAATTTATATTTTAAATGTATTCACTAGATTTAAATTAATAAAATTTACGATGCATATACATACTATAGTGAATATGCAAATACAAAATTACTTTAATGCATGATAGATGTTTTTGTGTTTTTTTCTTTCTGAGAATTGTTCGATTAATAAGTTGGTTATCAGCTATACACTTACTAATTAAAAACATATATCTGACACTTTACTGCAATATTTTTACTACCGTACTTCATGATTATGTTAATTATTAGATTTTGAAAACATTAAAATTAATTACTGATCTCAATATTAGCCTTACCTTACCTTACTATACGAAACATATCTAAAAAGACGTACCGGAAGATTTTATACAAAGAAGTGTTATTGAATTAACGTAATATATTTAAACCAGTAAATCCTGATCAAAAACGTTTCAAAAAATTATTTTTTAAATGGATCCGACCGCGTCAAGATTTGCAATGTTAAATTGTGGCCCGAATTACAAAAGAACTAAGCTATCTATTGAGCCACTGTACATTTTTTTTTTTTTATGATAAAACTCCTGCACTGTAGGAAAAATCCTTTAAGGCGCTCTGGGAGCGGTGCGAGTGCGAAAAAAGCGATTAACGTTGGTCTTAAAACGTTGAAGATTGTATTCATTGGGAAACACCACCTCAGGAAGATCATTCCACAAAGATGACGTTCTCCAGATGAAAGAATTCTTGAACAATGAAGTTCGAGGAGTACTAAGCTGAACAACATATGGATGAGCGGCAGTGGTTCGCCGTGCATTTCTGTTTTGCATTGCTCTAGGTGGAATCAAGTGGGCAATGTCAGTCGAACACCTGCCATGGAAATATCTGTAAAAGAGAGCCAAATCACCAACCTGTCTTTGATGCTCCAGGCTATCGAGGGTCTTGGTCAGCTCGGGGTCGCCGATCAGACAAACGGCTCTCCTTTGAATAGAATCCAGTAGCCGAAGGGTGTGCTTGGGTGCAGAGCTCCAGACATGAGAGCAATATTCTAATGATGGTCGAATCTGGGTTTTGTAGAGTGTCAAAAGTTGATGAGGTGTGTTTCTGTGCAGCTGCCTTGGCAATTGCGGCAACGTGATCATGCCAAGACATATTACCTCCCAAATGGAAACCTTGATTGCAGATTATGCGGACAAGATAGGGAAACTGTACAGCACATAGTTTGCCATTGCGAGTCACTAGATCGGAAGAGGCAACAAATACTCGGACAACCAAAACTGGAACCAAAGGACATCCTTACCCTCTCCCCAGTTGACCAACACAAACTGGTGCAAGGAACTGGGATCACGGAGTGGGTGTAACAACCAAACAGGGTGAGAACACTGGGCCAAACCTGGTCTAACTTAATATACAAGGTGATTCATTAAGGGTGACATCGGCCATATCTGGGAAACTATTGGGAATAAAAAAGCAGAGAAAAAAAATCGTAATTAAGGTAGCCACGAGAAAATCCTGGATATAGTTTTTAATTCCACATTAAGGTATACTTTTCGTAACATTATTAAAAAGTTTAAATAATTCTCGAACATTTTAGTCTAAGGCTCATTCGAGTACCGACCTTGATAAGAGTGGGGGAAGCTATTGAGAGTGAAATCATTTAAATTACTGTAACGTCTAAGCGCCTTATCTGATTTTAGGTTGGCAAAATGTCACCAGTGACGTAATCTGACAAGTAAAGTATGCAACCTAAATTCGATCTAATTTTATGGGTTTTTAGGATATACCGATGAGATCACCCATTTAAATAAAATGCGATAATTTCATGACACCCTGTATATGAAGAATCTTACATGTTAAAAGTAACATTTTACTTTAAAATAAAAATTCCAGTAAATTATTGTTCTGTCGCTTATACAAAACGTATAAACAAGAAATCAAGAATAAAATATGAAAAATGACACATATGGCTTATATCAAGAATGTCATATACCCATAAACTGTTTCTCCATTCGCTCTGCTAGTTCAATATTTCCCCTGGGTTTAAAATTTCATGCCAAACGAACAGTTCCACTGTAATAAATTAAATAAACACAAAATGTTCACGACAGAAGTCTGGTTTGACACGAGCGTTTGTGTTTATGTTTGTGTGTTATAGGTGTGACACACGATGTGCCCAGGCTATGATACTGTATGTGCTTTTTATGCTTCTTTAACTTTGCGACAGCTTATCTTGTTGATTATTATCAGCCGTTTAAAATGTTTCTGGTTTGATATTAATCTCGTCTTCAGTCAGAAAAAATGCTCGAGTTAATATAAAAAAATTACCATTTTCAATAGAAAACCTCAGCGGGATGTAGCCTCATAGATTTTATTCTAGTCAAAATCGTTTTATGTCAACTAAGTAGAACTATAATATCTAATAGAGAAAAGATCATTGGACGTGTTTCAGATATATTTAAAAATATGATAAAACTTGTTTATACAGGATGTCAAAGAAATCTGGATAATTGCAAATACTTTAAAAACCACTGAATATATTTGTTTAAAAAATGGAATATCCGTATAGCTAGTTATCAAGCAATAAATACTATCCAATTCATTAGAATTGAATTCGAATTGAAATTTCAGGTGTACGAATATTTTTTTGGCACACTGTATTTATAATAAAAAATTTATTACAAATGAATTTTATACTCTCTTAATTATACTTTTTAAATTATTTTATTACTTTAAAATTTCTACAATTACATACATTTTTTAAAATACAATTAGGGTAAAGTCGCCAAAATCGTACCACTACAAGTTTTCATATTGGACGATAAATTATACGACATCTATCGGACGTTGTTGTAGTGTCTAACTAGTGCCAGTTGCATAGTATAATCGTTTTGCACCGGTTGGGTTTCGCTAAGCGGGAGAAGCAAGTTAAAAGAATTCGGCTATTTTCATGTTAATTTTGTTGATTATTTGCAAGGCTATATCTTATTGGTAAGTAGTATTTATACAGGTATTTTTTTTTAGTAGCATAGCCTGGAAAGTTCTTGTAATTTTGCAAAAATTGAATTTAATTTTAGATCTATATTGGGGTTAGAATTGTATTATTTATTATTTTGATTGACAGTTTCCTAAATCGTACCACACACGCACATGAATAGTGTTCCAACGTGACGTCTTTAATAGGGACTACATGTGCGACCTTTGTTTGTAGGTATATTTAAAATTATTTTCAAAGGTGTGATAGATTTTTTTAATGTTTTTTTTTGTAAAATACTTATATATACTTATATAATATAAACAATAATTTTGTGTAATTTGTTGTCTTCACAACAAACTGTACTCATTTTTATTTAATATACCCCAAAAGAACACTGTGGTACGATTTAGGAACCCACTAGTACGATTTAGGAAACCAGTTTCTTAAATCGTACCATTTGCTATTCCTTACAAAAATAGCTGTTTTTTATAAATTAAATAAAAAATAATATTTTAAAAATTGCAGTTAGGTGTCCAATAGACCGATCTATTGTTTTAAACCAAAAAATTTCATTTATCAGTTTATAAGAAAAAAAATTAAAACCAAAAAGTGGTACGATATAGGCAACCTTACCCTACTTTTCATTACAAAGTCGGACAGATTTATGATTGTGTGATTTATGTGCTCACAAAGCTTAAGGGAAATGACTTTTAGCTAATTTTTCTGAATTTTTAGTATTTCATAGATCTTGACATCCCGAATAGAAGTGTCCATGGCCGTAATCCAATCGAATGGCTAGTTTTTGAGTTGTGGCCTTTTAAAGTTGGCAACTTCTTACTTTGAGATTTTTTGCATTGTCTGGAATTTTCACTTGTTTCTTAAAACCTATTAACTTGGACTGAATGTTGGATAATTTATTGGTGGATTGAATAATTAATAATATTTAAGAATTTTGAGAATCAAAAAAAAATTATTACCCATTGTGTAAATTTTGAAAACAAACGGCTAGACTACGGTAAAAATTCTACCAAAAAATAATTAATAATTTAACATTAATGTCGTTTGATAAAAATAACTGTTTTTATTTTCTTATTTTTAAAAGTTTTCACTAAAGTAAATTATTATAACTAGATCACCCTGCAAATCTGCGAATGTGTTAAAAAATTATTATTATAAAAAAGTGTTACAGCTTGGATAATAAATTAATGAATCAATTGTAACATAAAAATTAAAGTCGTTTATTATAATTTTTAAATATTATTAATTATTTACTCCACCTATAAATTATTCAACATCCTGTATATATTTTATTTACATATAAGTGAATGAAAACGTAAGGCCTAATTTTCTACCAATAGAAAATATAAAAAAGTGAGTCGTTTTTAAGAAACAAGTGAAAACTTCAGACAATGCAGAAAATCTCAAAGTCCGAAGTTGCCGACTTTAAATGACCATAACTCAAAAACTAGCCATAGGATTGGATTGCGGCCATGGACACTTTTCATCAAGACGTCTAGGTCTACAAAATACTAAAAATTCAGAAATATTAGCCATAAGCCAATTTCCATAAGCTTTGTGAGGGGTCCTTTGTCATTGTAATTTCTTGCTATTCTTCCGAATTAGGTTTTTACCTCTTCGTTCGCTGCCACAGCCATTCCCGATGGGACCTACAGCTTTACGTGGGTTCCGAACCACGGTCCTTAGTCATCCGACACTCTCCCCAAGGGTTTTTTTTTCGCCATTCCCACCTACCGATTGGGGAGGGTGTACCTTCTTCCGCACCCCAAGAGATATCAGATCTCATCCGGCGTGGTTACCGACGTGAATAGGGTGGGTTGGGAGATTTTACACTCTTCCCTGCATTCTTAAACCTACTAAAATTCTGACATACACGGTCGAATGCCACTGAGCTACCGCCGCAGTTGTGAGGTCCTTTAATTTTACAGATTCGGTTTTCTTCATTTTATATTATTATAATAAGTGATAAATAGATAGATAAATAAGTTCCTAGAAAACTTTTTTTTCTGAACAAAACGATGCCCACCCTAAAAACATGGGTGCCCACCCTAGTGCCTATCCAAAATTGAGGGATTCGGTTTGGTAATGAAATTTCCAGGGGAGAAGGGGGATTTGACTATACATTTTTTGATGAGAAAGGAGTGGTATTATAGAAGGACGTAATAATGTAATAGGAGATAAAGAGAACGATGATGACCTTTTTTTGGGGCAAGAGGGGAGTGTGGGGGAGAGGCGGCGACCTTTTTTTTTAGAAGTCATTTTTGAGTTGGGTAGTGCCAACACCTTGTTAAGGAGGGTTAGTAATGCCCACCCTAAAATCATCGGGCCCACTTGTGCCCACCCACCCCAAAAATCCTGTCGCCGCCACTGCGAATAGTCATCTATATTATATGAATTTTAAATCTATAAAACAAAAGACTGTAACACCTAGGTATACATAGAAAGGGGCCTAATGGATACTAAAAAAGATTGGTAAGAAGATAACGACCGAGACCGACAAAAAGAACTGATATACCCATGTTAAAGATCGTATCGACTAAAAACACCTATATTCTTGTCAACGGTTGGTAAGGGTAATTTGTTTTGGTGGCAGCAAAAATAGATTTCTAGAAGTCATTTAGTTCTGAACAATTTAAGCCACTATAATTTTTATTTGACAGTTACATTGACATGGTGATTCCTAAGTTGTTAGTTCTTTTTTAGCTGTGTATAAAAGGCATTAAAATAATCAACATTTTCAAATACCTTTTTTCAAAAAACTTAAAAATAGGCAAGATACAGAAGTAAAAAATCTGAATAACTTAATGTTGTTTATCTTATCTCTTATTAGTCATGCAATTTACGGGTCGGTGGTGAGTTATTTGGCAATACGCTGCGGTGTGTTTTTCTGAAGCAAGTTAATTTTAAATTGGTGACACGTGAAAATGGTAAAATTTTAAAACATTGAACTGTAGATATGGTGCTAATTTACGCTGAGTGTCGTCATAGTGCGGCTGCTGCTTTGAGATTATACGCAGAACGATTTCCCTTGCGGGCTCATCCTACATCCAGAAGTGTTCTTAATGTTATTCAACGGGCAAGTTAGGCAGAACCGTATTTGATCCATAGTGTAATAATTAAATGTAAGTACCTTATTTTTGAGTTTTTTGAAAAAAGGTATTTGAAAGTGTTATTTATTTTAATGCTTTCTATACACAGCTAAAAAAGAAGATCAACTTATGAATCACCCTGTAGTTAAATTTACTTGCAATTAAGATAATAAACAAAACTGCGTCGTGTCTGTTTACAGGTTGGCGACAATGATGTTTCTTGAATAATAGAAGATATTTGGACTTGCATTATCTTTATTTTAGTATCTTCAGTCTTTAGTATTCACCTGAAGAATAACTTGGTTACCAAATATGCATATTCAAACATAAAGCTCTTGTGGACTTGGAGTGTGAGTTTTTCGAATTTAGTGATGATTTTCATGGGATACTTTTGCTTATTTTCAATATTGTTTTAGACACTTAACCGAAAACGTAATCCAGTAAAAGCCTTTTGAATACTGATCCAGGAAATTCATCATAACTTGACAAAAGTTGACAATTTGTGTTCTCTTTCGATTAACTCCTGCACCATTAGTATTTGGTATGGGCTGATTTTACATAAATTTATTAACGTTAATAAAATTCACAAAAAGACACGAAAATTGTTAAATCAAAACCAGTGTTTTTTTTTTATTTTTTCAAGGAATGAATGGATTCTTTGTTACCGAATTTATTCCGGTTCTAAGATTTACCCTCTATTGTGCGCTTATAAATAAAGCCTCTAGGGTTGATAAAGCTGATAACGACTAGTGCAAGTAATATTTATATGTCGATGGGGTCATCCTGTAACTATGAAAAATTCATATGGCTCTATTAATCTTTCAGTATTTTCGGTGTTTTGCATGGCCATACAATGCCATATACGTGACCCAGAATTGCCAGCGTTAAGAGCTTGTGCAGTAGCGTCACTAAGGGTCAGTCGTAACTATCTTAATATAAAATTTAATACTTTTTACTAAAATACAGGGTGTCCGGTAACTGGAGATACTAGACATCAAACTAAGCCGATTATGTCATATAAGTTTTTTCGGATTGTTTCTCGTTCTAGAGATACAGGGTGTTGAAAATAAAAGTTTATTCTCGAAAATAAGCCATAATTTTTAAACGGTTTAATGAATCTAAATGAAAGTTGGCAATATTATGTTTTTATGAGCAAGAAATAAGAATTTGTAGAAATTTTTAAGTTTCAAACTAGAGGGCGCTAGTTGCATACACTGGGCTTCATAAATCTATGATTTTTTTTCTTACCTGTGATATTAGGTGTTTTTCAATTATAGTTTCTTAAAAAGGGCATTTTTTGAGTCAAAAATGTTTACTTGATTGATCTTAATATCTTTAACGGTTTTCGAGATATTTCCCTTTAAACATCCCTAAGCATAAAAAAAACATAGTAAATATTTAAATTAACAAAAAAAAACAAAAGTGACAATCCGAAAAAACTTATATGACATAATCGGCTTAGTTTGATGTCTAGTATCTCCAGTTACTCTACGGCCCATAAGTTACCGGACACCCTGTATACCTATAATCCCAATTGAGACTCCTGGTGTGCGTCCAAGATAGATAGCTTGACAGGAGCATTGTTAAACTGTGTTTCTCGTAAACCGGATTTTAAGATGTCATTTTTGACATTAGCTATCCACTGATAAATTCATACTTGTTTAATAAAATTTTACTAGTGATATTTATTGCCAACCGACATTTGTCAGGCAGCTGAGCTAGAGGCCTGCACGGGCCTGGTTTTCATCCCGGGCCTTAACACAGCACGACTCGGGCCACTTAATAAATAAAGGTTCGAGTTTTCGGGCCCTAAGAATTTTTACCGGGCCTAGCAGGGTCTTTGTGAGATCTGATAAAACACCGTACCATAATTTTCTATCTGGGCCCTAATAATTTTTTTCGGGCCTTCCGGGCTGTTCGGTTTTGGTTGAAGGGCCGAACCGGGCTGCATTTTAAAATTCCTGCTTGGGTTGGCTCATGAAATTTGGCCCGTTTAGGGCTCTAATCTAAGCTTCCCCACAACGACTAGGTATTACTGCTATTGCCAACCGACAAATTACCATAAATTTTAAATATGTCTTCATGTTTGTCAACATCTTATAATATTTTTTTTAAATACACTTTTACAAAGATAAGGACGTCCTTTTTGCACATCTTTATTTTATTATAAGGGTCGAAGAAGTGCCCTTATCCCTTAGCAACCCCTGAAATCTTGATATTCCGTTTTATCGGTATCATTTATACTTATAAAAGAACTGACACAATATTAGGAAATAATATGCGATTCCTGAAAAATTGAGATGGGGCAAGCCACTGAAGGCCTAGGGTTCCACGAGGAGTCATCGGGGAACCGGGATCTGAGTGATACGGTCGTTGCACGTGCATTATTTAACAGTATGCCGGGTTACGTTGTTCCTGGCTATCGCTTATGTTCGTATTACCACCCCGGACCGATATAAACATAAAGCTTTTTAATAGCTACCCCGAAGAAACATCACATATAATACGGTAAATTTTGAGGTTTAAATATGGAGATTTCGCAGAGCGGATATTGTAGATTTTACGTTATTATGCTTAAGTGAACAAGGGATAACAGGCGAAGAAGTTGGTGAATCCATACTGGACAGAAAATAATAGTACAAGAGCTGGTGAATTTTTAAATTTTCGTCTTTATCTTAAAAATTAGATAAAAGTTCGAAATACGAATATATAAATGTTGTAGAGACTATTGAAGTGCACATATTAAAATTATACTGAAGTATACGGGGTGGCCCAAAAAACGTGGCGAATATAACTTGGGTGTTTTTAAACGGAACACCCTATATATTGTATTGTTTTCTGATTTCATATGTCTAAATTCAATTGTTTTTGAGATATTGACGTTTAAAATATGGCATTTCAGACTTTGACAGGCTGTAACATTGGAATCGTTCATCTAAGAGAAAAATGATTGTCACTTTCCTTTTTTTCTTAGATTTTTATTCTCTATTCAAAAAATCAACGTCTGATTTAACATGTTAAACCAAAATACAGTTTAGCATGTTAAACCAGAAATTGTAACTTTTAGATAGAGAATAAAAAATAAAGATAACGAGGTGAAAACCATTTTCTATAAAATTAATAGTTCCAATGTTACAGCCTGTCAAAGTCTGAAAAGTATTTTTTTTTTTTTTTTTTTTTTTTTTTTTTATGATAAAACACCTGCACTGTAGGAAAAATCCTTTAAGGCGCTCTGGGAGCGGTGCGAGTGCGAAAAAAGCGATTAACGTTGGTCTTGAAACGTTGAAGATTGTATTCATTGGGAAACACGACCTCAGGAAGATCATTCCACAATGATGACGTTCTCCAGATGAAAGAATTCTTGAACAATGAAGTTCGAGGAGTACTAAGCTGAACAACATATGGATGAGCGGCAGCGGTTCGCCGTGTATTTCTGTTTTGCATTGCTCTAGGTGGAATCAAGTGGGCAATGTCAGTCGAACACCTGCCATGGAAATATCTGTAAAAGAGAGCCAAATCACCAACCTGTCTTCGATGCTCCAGGCTATCGAGGGTCTTGGTCAGCTCGGGGTCGCCGATCAGACGAACGGCTCTCCTTTGAATGGACTCCAGTAGCCGAAGGGTGTGCTTGGGTGCAGAGCTCCAGACATAAGAGCAATATTCTAATGATGGTCGAATCTCGGCTTTGTAGAGTGTCAAAAGTTGATGAGGTGTGTACAACCTTTTGGTGGGGAAAAGTACACCAAGTTTCTGTGCAGCTGTCTTGGCAATTGCGGCAACGTGATCATGCCAAGACATATTACCTCCCAGATTAACCCCCAGCAAATTAATAGACGGTGCCAGGGGAATTGCGTGTCCTGCCATGACTATATCCGGTTCTGCAATGTTAACCTTTTTGGAGAAGACTGCTGCCTGGGTTTTCTTAGCATTAAATTCGACTTGGTTACTGTCACCCCAAGCCAAAATTTCTTCCAGGTCATTGTTGAGGCGCAATACTTTATGCTGCCTGCGAAGATGTGCGTCGGCAGCGGATGTTTGGGGAGTCAAGGTAAAAGATGAGACAAGTGTGCTGTCATCAGCAAAGCTATAAATTGGATTTTGGGTTTTCACTAGAAGGTCGTTAATATACAGTAAAAAGAGGGTAGGCGACAATATGGACCCTTGAGGAACACCGGCATTGATGGTGAAGGTGTCTGAGAGAGACCCGTCAATCGCCACTTGCAGAGAACGGTTCTTAAGGAAGCTGGTTAACCATAAACAAAATCCATTAGGCATACCGTAGGATCGCAATTTACTTAGAAGCCCATCGTGCCAAACACGATCAAAAGCCCTAGAGATGTCCAGTGCAACAGCCCGGGATTCTCCATGATGTTCGATGGTGTTGCTCCAAAGATGGGTGACATATGCCAGAAGGTCACCTGTTGATCTGGACTTTCGAAAACCGTATTGATGGTCGCTGATAATATTAAACCCTTCCAGATACTTTAGGAGTTGTTGGTTAATAGCTTTCTCCATTACTTTTGAGATTACTGAAAGCAATGCGACGGGTCGGTAGTTGCTTGGCAGGGTCTTTTTACCTTTCTTTGGAATGGGCTGGACACGCGCCGACTTCCAGCAGGATGGAAATATTTCTTTTTTGTAGGATAAGTTGAAAAGTCTACAAAATACTGGTGTAAGTTCATCGGCGCATGTCTTGAGAACAATGATAGGAATTTCGTCTGGACCATTTTAAATGTTAATATCTCAAAAACTACTAATTTTATAACATTTTAATTTAAATAAAGGAGAAAATGAACTTTACTCTTTCGTTGACTCACCCTGTACAATAACTACAGCTCTATTTATACTAGCCAGGGTGCACTGAAGTTTTTTTTGTAATAGCATGAAAACCGTTTAAGATAATGACATAAAAATTGGTACATGCCTTACAACCGATAAGTTGTAAATTACTTTGAATTTAAAGTAAAAATATTTCTTCCAGTGCCGTCGTACAAGGTGGGCTTAAGGTAAATATTATCCTATATTATTTATTTCTAAGATTTTTAAACTTTAAACGCAATTTTTTGAAAGCATAGAGTTTTTTTTTAAAGATACTCTTGTTGTATTTCAATGGGAAGCACCGATTTTGAGTAAATAATTTTAAAATAACGCGTTTTTCATAAGAAAGGATTAATCCATACAAGTTCTGTTATAAAAAAAATATTTTGCAACTTATGATACTCGTAACATTGTTTGTAGGAACGTTTTTTTTATTATTTTGAGACCTTTTAGACATTGCTACATTGTTAATGGTAACTTTTGAAATTATCTGAACTCATCCATATGGATTATCCTTCCTTTTGAAAAATACTTTATATTTAAAATTAATTTTACTCGAAAACTGTACTTCCTATCAAAATAAAACAAGGGTATCTCCAGATTTTAAAAAATTGCATTGCAAATTAAAAAATATAGGATAATATTTATCTTAAGCCCCACTTCGTGCGACGCCATTGGAAGAAATATTTTAAATTCACTGTAATTTACAAC
Source organism: Polydrusus cervinus (assembly GCA_935413205.1). Lineage (NCBI taxonomy): Eukaryota > Metazoa > Arthropoda > Insecta > Coleoptera > Curculionidae > Polydrusus > Polydrusus cervinus. Next base: position 6,841,505 of record OW284520.1, read on the forward strand.
TTATCGGTTATAAGGTATCCTTTGAGGGGATCATGCCCCCTAAGGAACCATTCCGCCCGCATGTTTATAGGACATTTTTGTCATATTTTTTAATGTACAGCGTGTCCAGAAACCATCTTAACATATGGGAAACTTTTTTATTTTAACTTTACGAAAAAAAATTATTCTTCATAAAAAGTTCTGCTTGTTGATAAAATAACATTCAAATCAAAAGTTTTGAGCCAGCACATACGGGGTGGGGTGTTCAGAAAGTCAATAATATTAATACCGTAAATGGAAAACTATATTTAATAATTTTAATTACAAAGTACAATAATGAAATACTACCCTAAGCTGGAGCGCCGTCATGTTGGAACCAAAGTGTTTGTCTTATATTCATTGGTAGTCCATGAAAAAATTCAAATAATCCCGTGTCCAAAAAGTTTAAGTAAATTTCACCGGCAATATTTTCTCGAAAAAAGTACGGCCCTACAATTTGGTTCCTAAAAACGCCGCACCAAACATTTGTCTTGAAAGAATACTGGTCACGAAACTCAATTACAAAATGGGGATTCTCATCACTCCACCACCTACAGTTTTGAGAACACACTACTCCATGAGGTGAACATCGCCTCATCTGAAAGCAATATTTATCTTGCGAATAGTGGGTCATCTTCTACCTCACCTTGAAACCAAGAGCAAAACAAAAATCGTGAATCAAAATCTCTAGGCTGCAGTTTGTGAAGAAATTTTGGTTTGTATGGGTAAAAATTATTTTTCCTTAAAATAACTTGGGCAGTGGACTTTGTAACAGGTCGTGGAACAGTTTGTGAAATATTTCTCAATGAGATTTTAGGATTTTCCACGACAGCTAGCAAAACATTCAATTGGGTATCTTCGTCCGGACGTCAAACCTGATGCTTGTCAGAAAATTTATTACTTACAGATCCGGAATTTTTAAATTTATTAAAAATATCTCCAACCGTTACATGGCTTATAATTTTATTTGGATATCTTGCATTAAAAATTTGAGCAGCTTCTCCGTACGTCTTGTAGTGGTCTCCAACAATTAACACTATTTCAACTTTTTTCTCGATTGTAAATTTAAGCACCATATTTAATTAAAAGAAAACTGTCCGCCTTGACAAATAAAATAATTAGTTGTCATGGTGTCATTTAGTTTTCCAAGGCGTGCTGGACCTACTAAACGAGAATGAATACCGCTTCTTAAAATCTTGTAAATGGCCGTAATTTCATATTTAAACGTGGTTTTTAGTTCTGATCAACTTTTTTTAATAACAATTTTCGATATTATCAAAAATAAAGGTACTTTACTTTTAAGTCAAATTCATATTTTTTGACTTACCTCGTATACGCCTGGGAGAATTTAATATCTGATAGTTGCATTTTAGGTTCTAGACCATGCAGAACTTTTTATGAAGAATCACTTTTTTTCGTAAAGTCTAAAATAAAAAAGTTTCCCGTATGTTAAGATGGTTTCTGGACACGCTGTATATACGCCCTAAAAATATTGCACGCTAATTTCGGGACACCCTGTATAGACACCATAGGTATTCGATTTTAGATCGTAGAAAATATAGTAATTTCCGATTCTATTCACAACTCAAAAGGTGTCTTCAAAGTCCTTAATGTTTCACAACTAGTTTTTTCTGTCAAAAATATTAGTAAGCCACACTGTCCACTTGCATGACCGATAGCGTGTTTTTTTTTTAATTTGATTTTTTATCAATCTAACAAATGTATCTCTCAAGGGTACCGGTTTTTTGCAGTTTAAAGATCGGTATTGTTGGACAGGTTTAATGATAATATCTAACAGCTATTAACCAGCATCATTTTAACCGGTTAACATATAGATTTTTTTTAAATCCCATACAGTTTACTTTAAACATCGACAAAGGAAACCAAGACTATATAATTTTTTATTTGATACTTACCTTTGGCTATGACTGGCATGACCCAAACCCGGGTGATACTACCTGCACTTGATGAAAAGAAAGAATTTTGCAATGAAATCAATGCTAACTTATGAAAGTGGATTAAATATTCGTTGGATCACTCTGTAGTCCCTTTGCATACCTAAAAAGCGTTTATTACTCTACACCTTTCTGAAATAGACTATATATAACAGGATGAGTCCAAAATCAGGAAAAAAAAAATTCAGTTTGGAAAATTAGTTATAAAAATCGTTGTTTTACTCATAAAATTCAGGACACATTTACAGACTTAGGTATATATTATTATTACAATTGGTAATAAAGTTACCGGAATAAAATAAACGTTTTTGTTTTATTCTTCCACCTGTACTTTAGGTAATTATATAACAAATAGCAAATAATAATCATAATGAATGTAGAACCCGTTCTTAAACGCTGATATTATCCCGATGATGTGTTTTTATCGCTTTCTAGTTGAAAATAATTGTTTACAAAATCGATTTTAATTGTCAACATAAAGGTACAGGTGAAGAAACAGTTATTTCGCCACAATTTTCGTGGAAAGCTGTAAAGCCACAAATTCGACTGGTTAAATAAATAGACGTTCGGCAGTAAACATTTTTATTTTAGTATATTTTTCCGGCGCCTCCGTTCTATTAAATTTCTTTTAACGTGAAGTAGTGTAAATAAGCTTGAAAAGCAATTACCCATTTTGTCAACGGTTCCAGTTTTAAACGCGGGTTGGGAACGTGTAAACACGGGATCGAAGGTGGCTTAACGACAACGACTCATCCTTGTTAAAGCGTCGCGATCGTCAATTACAGTGTTGCCAATATCTGAATACCTATTTAGTCCAACACCAGTAACACCAAATCTTTTTCATAAATATTTTAAGAATTTTTTTTCAAAATTGACGAGATTTAATTTGTTAAAATGTACCCATAAATATTAATTGGTCCATTTAAAGATGTTACGAATAACAAACATTTTGCAGTAGCGTGCAATGCTGTTTTAACCAGGGAAGGCAAAAATTGCATTTAAGACAAAAATTTACCCTTCGTAGCATTCAAGCATCTAAATTTCAAATTTTGTCACAAAACGTCTTGTTTTTAAGTTTGTGAAAGAAGGTAGAAGAAGAATAAAACGACATTATTTGTAAATTAGTTCAACACGGGTCTTTACGTAAAAATTATTTTAAAGTATCGTCATAAAAATTGGTTTTGCGTTTTAAATCCTGCAAAAGGTCGCTCTCCAAAGAGATTATTGTTAATAAGCGTGTCCCTGTGTGTTTCGTAAATAGGTATGAATTCTTTTTAATCCAAAAAAGGATCGTTCTGCTAGCCGGAATAGTAACAATTATCGCCACCATATTTTTTTTCCAGAAACCCGAGTGCGCAAGGTCTAGCAAAAGGCAAAAACACTAATTATAAATTAAAAATCTATCATCCACCTGACTGAACCAATGTTGCCAAAAACGAGGCCAAATATTATGTGAAATATGATAATAAGCTTACTGATTATTAAATATTATGAACCTATCAGCAAAAATTATTTTAATTGTCACAAAAGTGCTTTTTATTTTACGAAACCTTATCCGTTATCCCTTTAAACATATCCTAACTAAACTAATTAATAATAAAACTTATAGAGGCGTGTTTTATATTTTATATTCAGAAAGCGAAGTATTTTCCAAACTACGGTAAAACTTGAAGATTGGCACCAATGCACTTACCAAAAACGTGCTTTCTTGGCGCGGGCTGATAGATGAAGGAAGGTCGAAGGTTTATTGGTTACATCTCTTTCTACTCTACTGCCTACAGGCTCTCTCGCTTTCTTTCACTCGTAAAAAAGCAGTGCTTTTGCTTTTGCTTAAGACGCTAATGTACAGCTAGATGTTTGCTTTTAAAACGGTCTTACGGAATGCCTATAAAGGAATCTAGTTTACGATATAAATAAGCAAAGAATGCGTTCGTGGAAATGATATAGGATGCATTTTTCGGTTCTATATTATTATCTATTATATTATATTGATGTAGAGATAAATTGCCAAAGTTAGATTACACGGATAAAAACTAATATATAAAAAAAATGTTTCTGTTTGTTTTATTGTTCTCAGGGTAGGCAATGCTTTTTTGCCTATCTTGAATGCATGTCACTGGTGGGCATACTCAAATCCGGGGGACTTTTTCCATTATTGCACCAAAAATATTAGTAAATTAATATCCAAAAATAGTACATGTGGCAACGCTGATTTTGGTATGGGACCGTTTTGGCATCAGTTTGTTTACAGCGTCGGGGCGCACATGTCGTTTTTTATAAACAAATCGCGACAGGCTTTATAACATGCGTTCCGATAACTGTGAGGTCCTCACCGACGACAATTCTCACTATTTATAGAACCAACACTAATATTTACTTTGGCAGCTGCGCGTCAATTTTTTGCAGATTCAAAGAATGTACCAGTTTTTAATCTGATTTGTTTGACACTTTGATTATATCCAGAACTGTTCTGGCTTCGTCATTCGTCAACTATTTGACGCCAGTCACAAAAACATATTTTTCCCGTTAAATTTTAAATAAACCGATATTGTATATTACATTTTTTTAATTTTGCAAACTGAAGGTGTTTGAATGAACATGAATGACTATGTAAAGTAAGCATACAGGAACTAGACTACAAACAAAAAATGTATCCCCATCCCAGTCTTATTTTTCTATACAGGGTGTTACTTAATGATATAATATACATTTTAATGGATGATTTCCACATATAAATACAAAACAAAAGTGTTGGCTAGTCATTTGAGAAAATATGGAGAAGAAGTGGATGTAAGTGTGAGGAAGATGACTATTCAGTCATCTTTCATCCACTTCTCCATATTTTCTCAAATGACTAGCCAACAATTTTCTTTTGCTTAAATGATTATTCCCATTCACTTCAGTTTCATCTTTCGACAGTTTTTTCACACAAAGATGTCAAGCTTATTATTCTACCTTTAAATTTTTATAGTGCCTTAAGCCTCAAACCCACATTATTCTTTCTCACAATGCAACGTGTGAACCTGTTTTCTCACCGTTCTACTCATTTTTATATCGAACCTACAATTATTGTGTTGCTCAATTAGGGTGATATCTACTGGTTTTCCTTTTTTTATTTATTCTCCTGAAGATGAATGTTTCAGCGTTCGAAACATGTAGAGAAGTTGCTTAAAATATTTCTATAATATAACAGTGGAGGAAGACTTTGTGTTCTGTTTCTTTTTATTATACCTTCTAAATTTCCACTCCACTTTAAGTATGGACTATTTCATCAAATTACTTTATTATTACTTATCATTCAATTTTAAAGAAAAAAGGTATCTTTCATCTTTCTCTTAAAACTAATTAAAGAAAATTTAAAATAATAATTAAGCATCCCTTATTGACATAATAATTTATGGGAATCGTTTAACTAAATTTAAGTTAGCAATATTGTCGACTATGTCTGTTCTCGTTAGTAGGTAATAACTAATAAGTTATGCGATTCCTTCAATAATGATTTATAGTACGGCGACATTGCAGTGTGTTCAAAAATCAAGTCAGGCATGTATTTTTTCCAAAGATCGAATTTTTAATAACTTGTATACAGCTTTTTTAAAATTTTAAAAATGATGGCAAGTCAGTGCATGTAATTTTTCCACCCTCCTGTTAAAAAATTCACGAAACGCAATCCTTTAGAATGTTTTATGTAACTGACTCAACATAATTTAAATATAAAGGGCCCTGTAGAATTTTGGGTTGGAAAATACAAAGCATAAAAGTCAAAGCACGGCATAATATTGAAAAGTTTTGTTAAGAAAAGCATCTCGATTCCCTTGGGCAACAGCATAAAGTTGATGTGAAAGAGTTGTCAGCGGCAATGTTTCGTCTCTGATCGATAAAATTTTCCAAGACGAGTTTTGGGAAGTATTTAATTATGCATTTTGCGATGCCCATTATTTTCCTAACTTTATTAAATAGCTTGCGAAAATATTTTCTCCTAGATATTTGCGCTTAATGAAATTTCTTTTAAATTTTTTTATTGGTTACAATCTATATTTCCCAGTTAACCAAGCAGTGAAACATAAATATATTATAAGGATTGTGATGTTTGATTCCACTTTGTGGTTATTTACCTTTACCGTTCGACTGAAAAAACTAATTTATTAGGAGAAATGCATAGGCATTTAATCCAAAAGATTCAAGCTGTTAAAGAGGTCCAAATGCGATCGCTTTTAGCCAAAAATCGTAATTCCATTGTCATAAAGTTTCTATAAGAGTCTGAGATGAATAATTTTTCTCTTCGTTGAAAATCATTATATCTGTGGATGTTATATTATTGGCTTTTCTCTTGTAATAATTAACGTTCAAGAGTGTTCACTACTTTAGGACAAGAGCACTTATTTTTTCAGTGTAGAAGTATAAAAGGATGATTATTTATGCCATTTTCAGTGGCGAAAATAATACGATTTTTTTGCAACCTTCTTAAATAAAACTTACAATCTTCAAAACTGCAGCGCGGTTTGCCAATTTGTATTTCAATTTGTAACTCAGGTTTCTCATTCCGTTGTTCTGTAAGTTTTTCAAATAATTTATTCCCGAAGCCACTAGTAAATCTCGCTAAATATCAAAGATCGGTATCGGGAACGGGATAGGCCAAAAGGAAAGTGGAGCAGACGAGAAATAAATCAGGAGCAGGTACTCTACGTCCCTTAGGATCACCGAATGCTAGATACCAAGTCAACTCCCTTTTCCAATACGGGGGATTTGATTAAAAATAAATTACAGGAAATCAATTTCCAGGTTATCTTTATTTGGTTGTTTTTTTTGTTGATATTTTAATATAAACGGTTTTATACGATTATGTGAGAATTGGTTTTGTATATAAATCATAACCCCTTAATAAAAAATCAAAATATTTGACCTATGTCCTTAATGGGAAATATTTAGGTTTGTTTAATTTTTTTAAATAAGAAATATTAACTTTGGGATCTGTGACTGATATAATGGTGATATTTTGCAAATCAACAAAATCCGGCTAATATCTGATTCCGAGAAAATCACGTTTGAAATAGCGTTTAGAGGGATTTTGTTGGTTTGCAAAATGTCATCAATGATTCACGACGAGCTTGAATTAGAACTTTTGAGGAAACTACTTAAAATATTTTTTAGAAAATCTGTTGTTTAAGTTTTCGATATGCTCCCTTATACTAAAATATTAACATGTTTCTGTCATATTTCCGGTGTTACCGGAAGTAGCTTCAATTTTTACTTTTAAGTACAATATAGCATTTTTCATTATATTTTTGGTTTTTGCATTAAATTTTGATTAAATTTTATGGAACACGTTTTTACCTAAGTCACTATGGACAGAGCCCGCTCTAGCAATAACGCCGCTCTGGGCAAAACAAGAAATTGCCGCCTTTTTCATCCCTTCTTCGTTTTATACCTACCACAACAGCAAATTGTCTGTCTATTCATCGCCGCTCGTCGGCTTGTCCTTTGCTGCGACGCCGCCATGACCAAAAAAAGTACCGGTGCCGGTGCCGGCGTTGTTCGGCTTGCTTTGTCGCGGAATTGCTTGATATTATTATAATATTAAAAAGAAAAGGGATCCGTCGAAATTGTCACTGTTTTAAAAATAAGACGGCACGGCAAAACAAAGGAAATTAAATTTGTTAACTGGGAATTGGAATGGTTCAAATTTCATATATACCTAGGAACGTAGGTAGGCAAAACGGAGATTTATGGTGTTTTTTTGGATTTTTCATGCCGCTCTTCCAACTTGCCGCCCTGGGCAGGGGCCCAGGTTGCCGCCCCCTAGAGCGGGCCCTGACTATGGATACTTCATAGTGATATTTATAAGGGAGCAATTCCATTTAAAATAAGAAAGTTTTGAATGTTTAAAGTTTGTTTACAATGAGCCGTTAATTGTGACCGGTGAAATATATTTTATGCCAAGTTTAATTTTTTTTTTTGAGACAATAACAAAAAAATTGTAGCGCCTGAGTTAGGTATTAAGGTAAAAAATATTTACGTATAATTTCATCGCTATGCATTTACAAAATAATTACAAAATATGCAGATATCTCAGAAATTAGTAAACTTAGGTTAAAAACCTGTTCTATAAAATTTAATTCAAAATAAATGCAAAAACCAAAAATATAATAAAAAATGCTATATTTTATTTAAAAAATGAAAGTTGAAGCTACTTCCGGTACAACCGGAAGTGACAGAAACATGTTAATATTTTAGTTTAAGAGAGCATATCGATAAACTTAAACCTACAGATTTTCAAAAAAATATTTTCAGTAGTTTCCTCAAAAGTTCTAATGCAAGCTCGTCGTGAATCACCCGATATATAAATGTAAATCAAAAATTATTTCTTTTTTTTTCGCATAAAAAACACTTGCTTGCTGCTCTGTATAATAAAAATAATCGTCTTATCCTAATTCGTTAAATTTTATCCAAAATTTTTGTCCTGGAACCCTTATTAATATTAAAGACCTTTTACCCCTCTTCAATATTGACTAACCAACTTAATAAGTTTCTGAAAAAGTTTTGTTTTATCCTTTTATAAATTTTAAAAGTGAACCTGAGGCTGCCTTATTTATTGGCACCTTTTATTAGAAAGAATTAATAATTGGCGAAAAAAAAATTAATTACTGTAAAAATGTGTGCTATATTTTGCTTTAAAAAGCGGGTTTACATAACGTTTCAAAAATAACGAAATTTCCAAATATTTTTTAGAAAATATATTGTGTGCGAAACAATTTTTTTTAATATTCCCGGGCATCCACAACGTTTTAACAATAGGTTTATTCCTGTTGTGTTTTTATTAAATGGATATAGGGATATTACGTATTTCTAAACAAAATATGTTTTATGTTACACCATAGATATAGCACAGATACTTGAAAAAGCTAAATTACAATGAGGTTTAAAAAGTTATAGCAATTTTTGGATAAAACCTATAAACTGTTTAAAAAATATTTCAAAATAAATAATTTGTATAATTCAATTTAACATTAATACCAGACAGAAAAATATTTAAAAAAACATAACCTAACATTGTTACAAAAGCAAAATTTTAAAACACTCAAAATATTTTATTGTAAAATTGATTTTTAAATATTATTTATTTGGAAGATCTTTTGTAAATAACACTTTTTTCTGAAAATTGGAATAATTTTTTAACTTCACCAAACCCCCTAAAGCAAGTATGATAATCTAAAATATAATTATACGGTTACGTGGTGTGTGTTTTTAACTAAATCAAAAACGCACTCCGAAAAAAAAAGCCAGCCAAAGAAAATTATTCCGGTAAAATAAATGATGTAGGAAAATGTACACGAACTGGTAAATAAGTGTGCCTTCCAAAGAACCGCCTAATTTGTTTATAATTACAAGGTTGCCACCCTTCTTAAATACTTAACTAGAGGTATAAAACGACACGAGGACAAAACAGCGGCTAACTCCAGTGGAACAATAAATAATTGTAAATATTAGTCCAGTCAAGTTTAAAAAATTACGGGACTAAATTTTTAATTAAGTGCGTAAAAAATAAAAACACACATTTGTGCGTTATGATGCCTAGTATAAAAATCAAGTTAGCCTTGAATTACTAAAATCGTGATAGTTATCTAACTTGCGTTTTGAATATTTGACACTGACAATGTAATTATTTGTGATTTAATGTTCAAATCTATACTTTATACACTATAAACCGACCTTTAATTTATAAAAAAGTGATTTTGTATATTTATTAATATTATAGCAGAGCGTTTTCGGCTTTCGCCATCCTCAGTGCTATTCGTCAAGATTACATGATGACATCCTCATATAGGCCGAACGGCACTACGTCGTTGTTCGTTATTTTTACCACTTATCACATGGTTTTGTAAATCAAAAATGTTTATGTTGTGTTTTTACAATTTTAATCAATTTAAAATATTAAGTGGACGTAGTGCCGTTCGGCCTATATGAAGATGTCATCATGTAATCTTAACGAATAGAACTGAGGATGGCGAAAGCCGAAAGCGCTCTACTATGATCACTTTTCTATACCTACTAAACGTGTACACAGCCATTGCTAATTTTCTTTAATTTATAAGTAAGAGTCGTAGAAAAAGTATAGTACGTATTGCGTGTTGTAAAGCCATTGCGCACTCGTGTAATTACCACACTCGCAGCTTCGCGGCTCGTTCGCACTTTTTCCATTTGTGCGTAATATGCTTCTTACCACACTTAATACGTAATATACTATTACAGTCAAACTTTTGTAGCTACCAAGCTGCCGATTATAATAAGAAATTTTAAGGTGTAAATAACAAAATCCTTAAAAAATGATACAACGTGTCCTTTTTTCAAGATAGATACATTCTTTTGGAACATATAATACTTTTATTTATTTGATAAATTGTATGCTATTATTTTTCGATTGCATGGTGCATGTATGATTCTTATCGGTCTTGTACAGAAAGAACACTTTATCACCAATCTAATCATAAATATTTGTGTTGTTAAAATTGACACGGCTTTGCCATGTTAATTACTACTCCTAATTAGAATCTGTATCGAAAACCAACAACTATCGTGGATAATTCGTTTGAAGTAATTAAAAATCCATTAGCAACGAACATATTGTAAATTCAGATTTTTAATGTCTGTATACCTGAATATATTAGTATAAGACTACACTGAGCCTTGGTATTTATACCAAATAATATCATGACGACGCATGCGAGCCACCTGCAGTTTTTACATGTTATTATATGTAGTAGTAATTTTAATTTTTATATCAAATAAGTAAGACACTTAGTCTAAATTTGCATTGTCTTAAATCGATCATTTATTATAAGCTCGTGTGAAATATAAATATGTAATGGGTTATTAAAACATATTTTATCATCAACTACTGAAAAGCGTTAGGTTGTAAGGACATTTATGTTCCATGTTTAGCTGAGAGCACCTCGAAATAGAAAATATGTCAATTGGCAAATAACACTTAAAGCAAAGAACGGTGTATCATAATTTCTAATGTAGTGTACTTACCAAAGAACGGTGAATCATGATTTTTAATGTTGTATATATACGAGTACATAACAAAGAACGAGGTATGAATCAAACAAAAATTTTAGTGCAGCAGAAATTATTTTATTGAATGTAGCAGGAATATTTTAAAAACTGCAAGAACAACAAATAGTTTAATTTTAAATAGTCAAAAATAATTTGTTTTTTATTGGTCTGCGTTGTGGTAATTTAAGAAATTAACTAAATGTTTTCATTTTGTAAACGGAAAAATAATAATTTGAATCTGAGGTTTGCAAAATTTGTTTAGATTAGACCGCAGGTTTTGTTTCTATTTCTATGTATTAACGCATTGCAAAGGATTATTTTTATAAAGATTGTAATTTCACCTAAAAACAGTTACATATTTTTAAAGTTATTTTTTGCTTTTAATTAAGAAAAATATTTTAAAACATAAAATTGTAAAAATACTTGTATTGCATGTACTCCTTTAATTTCCTCTCTATTTGTTATATAATCGATTATAATCACTGGGCGATGCTTCTAGGTAGATTGAAAATCATGTAGGCATATTAATGGTACATAAAATTGTTTAGTTTCTAATTTAAATTCACAATAATAGAAAATTGTTCGTGAGTTGTTAGTTTTGATTAACTAAAGATTTGTAAAAACCAAGCAAAATAATACATAGTAGAAATTTCTCTGTATGCAATAAGGTAATAACAAGTGATGACTATCAAGATTTATTCGTATTTGTTTGCAATATTTTATTTGACGCAATTCCACTGCTTTAACCTAATAATTTATCGTATAGTTTCATGTTATTAAAAAATAAGAAAATACTGTGAAGTAACGGTATTCTTCTTAGCTGAATAATTTTATCCTTCCGCCATTTTATATCACTTTCTGTTCTAATAACTTACATTCATTTGATAATTTCTAATAATTAAATCAAATTGCTTTATGCTTCACTTGAAAAGTTACTAATTTAATTTTTATACGACATAACTACTGCCAGTTGCCTCACAAAGTGAAAACGTCACGTCGCAATGTTTTTTTTAACAGGCAATATCCCCTTATGAGTCCATTGACTTTACCTAAAAAAATATTTTGACATGCCGCGCACGGGCTTAATTTTATAAATAAAAATCTGCAAAACCACAAGAAAGGCCGAAATGCTTGAATTTTTTTTGGCTATGGGAGTTTTATTTCCGTCTTAAGAGCTTTCCATACTAGCGTGAAATGCGACATCGTTTTCTAGCTTGTCTAATTTAAAATTTAACACAAACATTTTACTAAGGGGTTCACAAGAACTCCTAGTTTGACGGATGATACCTTATTTAAAAAAAAAAAAAAAAATATTTTAAAAGTTTTATTATATAGATTCATCAGAAATCATCAGCCATGCAAAACATACAAATAGAAATATTACGGCTATTTATGTTAATTTCTGATTTTCCATTAAAATTACAATTGATGCCCCGATATTATTTTCAAAATCTCCACTGACGCCGCGCCCCTCAATTCTCGTGAAATTCGTTTAGGTACCTATATAATATTTTGTACATGAAAAAAGAAATTTTATTGCTATCGCCAGACGCACGTACAGTATGCACGATGTGGTGGAAATGCAGTATTTGTTCGTGATGACTCATCGACTACTGTTTAACTCAATATACCGGGTGTCCCATTATGGATGGCCACCGGCGTATCTTGAAAACTACTGGGCATAGAAACTTAGGTAAAAAAAAAATTGCAAAAAAAAGTGGCTAAGAGAAAATCCTAAAAATAAATTTTTAGGTTCCGCATTTTGTCGCAAGAGGGCGCAATTAAAAATTAAATTTTGAAATTCTAAATTTCTCCGAAAATTCCCACATTATACATATACCTTTGGTTATATGGTCATTAGAAAGCTTAGACAATTCTGCATCATTTTTGTTTAAGCCTCATTGGCGTACCGACCTTGATAAGAGTGGGGGAATATTGAAAGTGTAATCATTTAAATTGCTGCAACTTCTAAACGACTTATCTGATTTTAGTAAACTTAAGCTTGTTTAAAATAGAAAGGTACCAAGTACTTTTAATTGTCGTATACATTGGTACACGATAGTTCCTAAAAAGATTGTTAGAAGACACAATTTGTAATAATAATAGTTTTTTTAAATTATTTTTTATTTGATTTTAAGTTTCTATGCCCAGTAGTTTTCGAGATACAGCCAGTCCATAATGAGACACCGGATATATAAAAAAAAATGTATATTACGTGAAATGCTTAAGTATAAGGAACTGTAACCAAGATGTAATTTTCTTGTAATAAACCTAAACTTATGTTCTTCTATTTTCAGCTGAAGCATTTAAAATAGAAGACAAAGTAATAAATGTTTTATTGCAAGTGGATTACAGTGTTTACAATAAATTATACAGAAAATTGTAATATGATTTTAGGCACCATTTAGAAAGCAATTAACACGTTTTAGCGACATCTCAGCGCCAGTCAGGAAAATTTATTTGTTTATTAAGCACACGACTTAAAATTTGATCGTAAAACAAAACTATTTTGTTGAATGTTAGCCGAGGCGCAAATATTATTTCAAAATTACCCTTTCATTTTTAAATGACAAAATACGAATGTATAAAACATCAGGATCTGAATTGGAACCGGTAAAAAAATTTAACAAAAAAGAAAACTAGATAAAAACAATGTTTAAATACAGGGTGTCTCTAAAAGGTGCGGGAAAAAAGCTACCCCAAGTTCCTGAGACGTAAATATGATGATCTAACCTAACTGACCTTAGTCCAAAAGTGAAAGATTTCGAAGATAAAGAGTGTCAAAAGTTCAATTTGGTTTTCATTTCTTATGAATAATTTTTTTAATAATTATTGGTGTACTGTACTTCTTTTTTTAGCTGTGTATAGAAGGCATTAAAATAAACAACATTTTTGAAAATGGGATTTGAAAAATATTTAAAAATAGGCGAGATACAGAAGTAAAAAATCTAAGTGCGGGTCTGTTCATCAAAGCGTAGCCTGCTATACTTTATGTTGTTTGTCTTATCAATTATTAGTCATGCAATTTACGGGGTCGGTGGTAAGTTATTTGGCAATACGCTGCGGTGTGTTTTTCTGAAGCAAGTTAATTTTAAATTGGTGACACGTGGTAAAATTTAAAAACAATGAACTAGTAGATATGGTGCTAATTTACGGTTACCGTCGTCAAAGTGCGGCTGCACTTTGAGATTATACGGAGAACGCTTTCCCTTGCGGGCTCATCCTACACCCAGAAGTTTTCTTAATGTTATTCAACGGACAAGTTAGGCAGAACCGTATTTGATCCATAGTATTTTAAATGAATGTAAGTACCTTATTTTTGTGTTTATATCAATATCAACTTAGGAATCACCCTGTATATTTTAATGTCGTTGACTCGGTTTGGGTAGCACAAAGATTTTTAACAATATTTAATTAACCAGCAAGTTTGACTGTGACAGATATGACATTGACAATTATTATGTACTCACAATCGAAGCTGCCGATACAATTACTAAAAATGGTTAATCCTTCCTAGGATTATAAGGATGTTGACTAAAAATTATACAAATTTGTTTTTAAAATATTCCAGAATTTTTTCAAAAATTACATTACATTATTTTATTACATCCAAAAATGCGTAAAGATTTTACTGGATTTTGTACTTTTTTTATGTTTACTAGGGCCCATAAATGTATGTAACCCTAGGCCCATTATAGGCTTGAACCTGTTCTGTAAACATGTTGTGTTGTCAAAACGTAAGTGATATATTTTATAATTCAGGATGTTCCATAAAGGGTCTACAAATTAAAATGAATAATTTAGAAACCATCTATTACTTAATCTCAGGAAGCAATTACATCGTCGCAAGGGTAAATCTATATAAGGCCGGGGTTTCTTCTCTTCTCCGTCGTACCTCTTTAAAATCTGCCAATTAAAATTGATGCCATAATTAGAAATCTCTGCAAAAACTTCTCCCTGGTTCTTACGGTTTAAATTACGTGCCAAATTAAACTTAATTACGAACATTTTCCGCAAAAGTGACAAAGAAAACCCAATGTTACGTCAACAAATTTGCACCCTTAAATTTTGTTTCTTTTTTTAATTTTTTCAGCGGCGTGCATTAAAATTTAAAAGAAACGCAGCAGTTTTTAGTAAGAACATTGTTGCCGATTCGTTTAAAACATCACTGTTTTAGCAAATATTTTATTTTATTCTATCGTTGTTGAGTTTTTGGATACTGGCCAATGATAAACCTTAGCCTTAGACGATCAAATTATTTAGTAGTCGACGTTTCGACGTATATTAGGTCATCTTTAGGACTATAAATCTAGATCCTTCGTGTTAAAAAAAAATTCAAAAAGTACATGCTGGGTATGGGATCATACGTGCCTGCCTATTTTATTTTACCAATAACTGCTAAAACAAAATAGGCAGTAATACACACGTATTATCCCATGCCCACCGTGTACTTTTTACATTTTTTTAACACGGAAGGTCTAGATTTATAGTTCTGAAGATGAATAGGTCGAAACGTCGACTAATAAATAATTTGATAGTCTAAGGTTTATCATTGACCAATATCCAACAAAGTCTACAACGATAAACTTAACTAAGCGCACAGTAAAATGTTATTTATAGTCTATTTCAGAAAGGTGTATGTGATAACTAACCAAAAAAAAAAGAAAATTAACTATTAGCTATAGTAAATTTACACAAACATCGTTTTATGACATATGCCGGGGAAGATATAGCTGAAAAACATAGTATTGTGCTGCGCACACCGCCATATCATTGCGAACTAAATCCTATGGAACTTATATGGGCGCAAGTGAAAGGATTTGTAGCAAGACACAACACGACATTCAAAATGAAAGACGTTAAGCTACTATTTGATGAAGCCATTAAGGTAGTGACACCAGAGAACTGGCGAAAAGCAGTCTATCATGTCATTAAAGAAGAGAAGAAAATGTGACCACCTGATCGATCGGACCGTCGACCCGTTAATTATAACATCAAGAGAAGATGACAGTTCCTCATATGACGAAGAATATTATCATTTTTTATAATTTAATTTCTGTATAGGTACTATATTTTTTGAATTTTGCATTTTTTTATAATGTTCAATAAAAAATAAGTGTACCTAATACTATGTACATAATGCACGCCTTTGTCACACCATTTTCAGTGTTTGTGAATGGATGACAGTCGGCAAAATTCATAAATTGACTCAAACCTGCTCTTCGTAATGATATGATAACTATGGTTAGTTATTTTCCATTCTTACAAATTTAAATTGATTTAATTTAATAACTGAGTCCAAAAATGTCCTACACGACTATAAAACAGACGATAAAATTTTTTAAATGGTCTACAGCACTGACTAAAGTCCATGGATCATTTAAAACCTGTAAGTAATTAATGCTTATTGTCTAGTAATTACTTTACCCAAGCAATTAAATTTATTTAAAACTTAGTTGGCTTCACTTTTTCTCGTGGCGCTTCTAATGTCTTTAATAGTAATGCCATTAGCTTTTAATAAATATTATTATTTAAACCATTCCAGTATCTTTATGAAGCCAGGAAGCCCAACCTCCACGACAATTATTCTGCTTGGTAATCGTTTTAAATTATTATTAACATTTTCGTACTGTACCTTTCTTTCAGCAAACCTATATTTATAACTGTGCTCTTCCAACATAGAATTAAAAATTTTAAATATTTTTTAACTAAATCGTTAGCGGTTTTTGTAGATCAATAATTAAATGTGTAAAAAACAAAATGAATTTTTATTCAAAAACGTTATAGCCTTTCGAAATTTTACAATTTTCATAAATAATTAATAATTTAGAGTATCTAACAAAGACACAGATGGTGCTCCGTGCCACATCTTACTGGTGTGTCCCACCAAGTGCTGCCTAAGTAGCTTCGAGTTCCCTTTTCTTTTCGTTGGATCCTAGCTCTACTGGTGAGTCATGATATGACGAAACGTGTCTAGAGATGGGTCTGGCGAAACGAAAGGGAAAATCTTCTTCTTTAATAATTTATTGTTGTCGTGTTTCTTTTTTCTTAACTGCATGGAAAAATCATTATTATTCTACAATAATTTGTTTACATACTTACTGATTCGTTTGCCATGTGACTTCTTAAATTTTTAATTAAATTTTAGACTTAACCAAACAAAATTACGCTAAAACGGCTTTATAGCTTCTAATACAGCATTATGACGATCAATGTGTAGCCAAGCATTTTCATCCCATTAGAAGTAGCTAGTCGAGTTATTGAAGTTTGCTTAAGACTCGCCAATCTCTTTATAATGGCATCTACGGTATACACAGAGCGAAATAAGATATTTTAAGAGAATATTTTGTGATATTTCGATTGAATTAAAAGTTCGCTGATTCATTGAACTTTCCTTATTACTCGCGGAATGCAAGACAGATAATATGGATTCAGATCGAAAAGCTCCCTTTAATAAATGTCTTAGAAATCCTTTGAGACAAGGCATTGACGAGGAACGTTGATCAATCGAAACTTTAACTTGCATTTCGGGCATTATCAACTTGTAGCTCCTACACAACTCTATATAGCACTGAGACAACAATAAACAAACAACTGAGACAACCGGCACATCCCGATCTTTCGCCAAGGAACGTTGATCAATCAAGACTTTGACTTGTATTTCGGGCGTTGTCAACTTGTAGCTTCCACACAACTTAAGCACTGAGAAAACAATAAACAAACAACTGAGACAACCGGCACATCCCGATCTTTCGCCGATGAACGTTGATCAATCGAGACTTTAACTTGCCTTTAGGTCATTATCAACTTGTAACTTCCACACAACTCAAGCACTGAGAAAACAATAAACAAACTACTGAGACAACTGGCATGCCGATCATCCAATTAATACGTTATTCCTAACGAACAAGCTTTTGCATCCAAAACTCCACCTTCCATCAATCTACTAGACTAGTGGCAACAAATATCATAAAGTCATTCAACAGAAAATGCCCGTACCCAGACATTTTTCCAGATATGTAAGCTCTTTTATTATTCGTTCGTGCTGATTATCGTAACTACCTTAAAAAGACGTATCGAATTATCAATAAGCACCAGAATATTTCCTATCTTCAGGAACTAGGAGATCAACGGCGAAAGTCTCTCAGCGATCATCATTACATCAAATTCAACGTTTTCAATATAAAATTCTAGAAATAATGTCCATTGCATCAATACTCTTTTACAAGTACCACCATAAACATCGAGACCTGAACATAGAAATCCTGGAACCCTCCCTCCCTAGAAAATACAAATTAACGAATCTCACGCGCCAATCCGGAATCATATATGTCATATCGACTTCTTGAACATTGAATCATTAATCTAACTAGTTTCTATTACTAGACTACCACTTCGAGGCATGTTGGTGCCTCTGGGGGACTGTTACTCCCGTACCCCCCTTCATACTCTTGGGATATAATAAAAACTAAGTAATAAATTTTAAAAAAGCAGTATTCCAGTCTTTACAGATCGCTAGCAGAAGCTTTATTCCTATATGCCGATTTATTTTAAGTTTGCAAATACTTACTTTGTCCTCCATTAAAATGAAAATTTGCACTTTGTTTTTAAATATTAAAATGCACTGCTACATAACAAAGTTTCACCATTTTTTGATAACCCTGTATATAAATCTTTAGTGTTTGTCTCCAAGACATTTTACGAAGGTTAAATATATACTTAAGGTCGCGGATTATAAACCCTTTGTTTATCTTGTACAAGTCGACTGCAAACGATTTTATTAGACCAAACAAAGCATTACTCTGCTCCTTTTGCTTTTCCCAGGACTTAAAATTTTATGAGATATTAGCAAGTTTGTAACAAATTAAAGTGGCATAACTTTGTATCAGCAAATAAGTTAAGTTATATTCTTGAAAATACAAACACTGAACAACTAAAAGAGTAAATAAATAAATTGAAACATTACTCTACTGTACTAAGTACTGGGTTAGTTTTTATTTGTGTTGAATGTCATAGTAACAATCCTCTATATACTGAAAATATTTATATGTCAATATACAGGGTCCTGCACCTCACCTCCCGTCTCATATATAGTTTATTTATTAATTAAGTTCGGATTTTAATATTTTGCAGACTTTACGTGTATTCTAGGGCGCATTTCAGGAAAATATTTTTGTTTCAAAAAAGTGAGACGTCATAAGGATCTATTTTTTTAGATTACATGCCATAAATATTCTTACTTATTTGGATTCCTCTTATAGTTGCCTACATACCCCCAAAATTTTAATGAAATCGGTTCAGTATTATAGGCGAAAAAAAAATAAACACTAAGAAAAATCAGTTTTGCACCACATTTGAGTACAATTTTTTTCTGTGTAATCTATTGGGGTTATAAGCGTTTAAATTTATTTAAAAAAACCGTACTTTTGTACGTCGCGTATTTTACAAGAAAATTCCATGCATTATTGACATTGATTTCCAATACAGCAATAAACAATGAATATACACAAACCAAGCAATATTAAAGATGTAAGATATTCATTCTTCGAGGTCATCTTACAAGCGGTAATCTCAATACGTATGTTTGGTAAAATAAAAAAAGCTCACAGTGTTTTCTTTATGTGGTACCCGAACAATGGGGACTCTGTATTTGATTATGAGATGTGTCACATACGACGCAGATGACGTTATGCAATCTTTGTCACTTGTCACGACTCACGACAGACATTGAATGGAAATTTTTGAATATATAATTTTGTACGGGGAGTCGTCGAAAGAATGTCGGAACAGATCTACTTTTGAAAAACCGTTACAATGCTTTGCCCCAGCTACATATCAGTGGCATGCATACAATATAGGCAAAAAAGTATTGCCTACCCCGGGAACAGTAAAACAAACAGAAATAATTTTTTTTGTATTTTAGTTTTTATCCATGTAATCCAACTTTGGCAATTTATCTCTACATTAATATAAAAAATAATAATATAGGACCGATAAATTATTCCTATATCATTTCCATCCACGAACGCATTTTTCGCTTATTTTATAATAATAATAATAATAATAATAATAATAATAATAATTTTTTATTCAAGAAAAAGTTTACACTAAATCTAATCTTAACAAAGATATTAAGGAGCTTAATCGAGGCGATATTTAGCCGTAAATGTTTGGACTGCATATGTTTTAAAGCGAAGAATAGCAGTAGTTACTTGGTAAAATCAAAAAATGAAATTTGTCAATATACCAATATAAATATTGTAAAATATAATTTCTTTACCTTTATTATTTTTTGGTCTTATAACATACAATCATCCAAAATTTCGCTTGTTGCTTGGAGTTTGCGTAAAGAGATAAGTGATCGATAAATTTATAAAAAATTAAAATTGAGAATGCGCAAGCGCAAAATTTGAATCGGCAAACAGTATAAAAACGTTTTATATTGGCAGCTAAACAATTTTATACCGGTTATAAAACTGGATTATACTCTTTTTCAACTGTGTGTTTACTGGTTATAAAGCGTTTTATAGTCACTATAGAACAAATCTTCATGGTTACCATCCGTGTCATATAATCAGTATAACATAATTTGCTTATCCTTATGCACTGGTCCTAGCAAAATCTGGTGTATAACTGGTATTAGCTCGTATTGCTGTCCCAAATAGTATTAAATATTCTTATAATGGCCATAAGAATTCTTATAATGGTTATAATTCATTTTTCTCAGTGTACAAAGAAATAAAATTTTCTGAAATCAAAATTTGTTTTTTTTGTAATAATTTCGCTTAGACTAATTAGTCTTCATTGATTAGTCTTCAAATTTCATAATTATGAAACTTTATTTTTGGTATCACATTTAATTGTCTTTCCTGAAGAGTTGCAAATTATTAATTTATTCATATATTATAAATGCATACAATAAACACTTGTAGGAGAAGTTGCAAAACAAAAAGATATTAAATTTTTAGATAAAAATGTTCTTTTACTCACAGTATGAATATATGATTGCTTTGAAGTAATTTATCTTTATTACTCAGAATTTTTATAAAAATTTAAAAAAGAGCATATTGTCTAGTTTTAAAAGCAAGCCAGCCAGAACGTTTAATGAACAATCCTTGCGCACAATGAAGGGTGATGCGCTAATTTTAATCACACTTTTTGTTCGTTTGGCTCATTTTCTTTTTCGCGGGCGTCCGTAAAGTCGTTAATTATGATAAATATGCAAGAGCTCTTTTTCCTAAGAGAGTCGTAGGTAGCAAAGTGAACGGAAGCGAGCATTGTTATGCGGAGAGGGGTAAATTGTATTTGTATTTAACCCTTGCCTTTAGCTTATGTTCCTGCTACCGTTTTGTTACCCCCTGGGAGAGTCGGTCCTAGCCTAAACGTGATGCTACCTTGTCCTTTGCCCTCTTGCAGAAACAGACCTTAGGCTATTCTGCTATTGAAGGGTGTTCTATGTTAATTGGCCTTTCTTTTTGACCCTTTTCCAATCTATGATCCAAGAACGCTCGCGGCAATGGGGAATTCTCTAGGGATACCCCTCTCTTTTACGTCGCACACCGGCGAAAAAAGGATACAGGTTGGACAACAACTAAATTTTGCTAATTTGTTTTAAAAAAACTACCAACTATGTATTTTACCCCCTTCTTGTACTGCGCATGTGTTACGCAAAATGCATTGAATGCATTTAGTGAATTTACCCAGGCTGTCCTATGATGACAATTTTACTATATTTTATGTCATTTTGTACCATTTTGTATCCTATATTATACATTTTTTAAAGTTCTGTAATTAACACATTTAAGGAGCTTATTAAAATTTAGAAAAAATCACTGCCGATGTTGTTTTTGATCATCCGCGAAAAACACTAAACTTACGCGTTTTTGAATTAGAATTTTTTTTTTCGTTTTGTCGATTTTCATAACATTATATTTTGTCCGATTTTAAGCTCTTCTTCGCTGGTGTGCGTCGCGGGACAGCCTTTACGTGCGTCCTTTACATATTTATGTATTCCCTTAAATCAAATCAAACATGGCTCTGTTTGATATTCATTTACCGATGTGAGCTTGTTTTTATGCTACGGTTCCCTTAATTACCAAAATATTTCGGCAGACGAAAATTTTAATCAACGCAGGGAGAATAAAAAACGACAACATTTAAGGACCGTTTTCTCCGATGTTAAAAACCTTTGTGCTTGATAGATTTCATGAGTTTCGATTGGTTTAGATTTAATTAAGAGAGTTTTATTTAAAAATATACAGAAAAATGAATTGGTAAACGCATACAATGGTAATAAAAAAAAAGGGGAAAGAATTTTGGAATTACTTCCTTTCAAATGTTGCTGTGTTTATATTTATTTACCTAAAAGCAATATTTGCAAGGATTGAAAGTATATGTTTGGTACGGAAGGTAAACAAGATGGAGCGGATGGAGGCTCCTTTGTAGAAATGCTAAGTGGGTCAGGCACTGGCTAATATTAGCACGCAAGAGGTTTCAGAGAGATGATATTTGGCGCAGGATGATAGATCTAGGTCCTAACATACTACACGTAAGTTTGTAACCTTGGGAGGGTGCCGCTCGAGGGGTGAAGGATAAAAAACTATGCACCGCTTAGGTTTTTCGAAAATTGCGCTTTTGTTTCTATGCATTTTTTCCCACGTCCAATAATTTCTGAGATGCAAAATTCTTTTTCATTTCGAATGACTCTAAGAATCGACTTGGAACCATTCCCCATGTTTTTCATGATAGTTTCATCTTTTTTGAGAAAAATAATATATTTATTGTCACATTTGGTTACACCTAACGAATGTACTTTTAGCTCGTGTTTACACCACTATTGATGAATTCGTTGGTTGCAACCAAATGTTCCAAAAAAAAAACTTTATTCAGAAATTATCAGGCATAGGACAAAATGCATAAAACCACAAAAGTCCTCAACTTAATACACTACATTATTGGACCACAACTTTCTAACCCCCACCTCTCGAGCGGTACCCTCCCAAGGTTGCAAATTTGGATGTAATATGTTAGGTTATGACCGAGGACTTTCCTGTCAAATTGTATTTCTTACTATTTTTTGTACCCCGTACCTGGCCTGTAGAGGTGGGAACTACTGTTACCGATATAAAACGTTCCATTTCCTACTGCAACAGAAAAATACCGCAACTAAATATCCGTTACTTGGGAACGAACTAGAGTGTTTGCAAATTGCAAAACAAAAGTAAATCATTTGTCCAAATAAAAAATAATCTATTATTCCTATCTGGGACCTTGAAATCTCAAACCAATAATTGAATAAATTTAAATCGCCTATCCATTAAATTAAACGATTTCTGAAAGTTATATTTCGGTGGATTTTCACTATATTGAAAAAATAGCGATTAGTCAAAACTTGAAGCGTGAATCTTTTCTTTTACTTAAAGAGCTGTTTTTTCGACTAAAACTAATTTAGTGACGAATAAAAATTATAGATCCTTCATTTTAGTACCTATCCTCATGCACAAAACTATTTTAGGTTTTTATTAATATTAAAATATTTTAATCAAATTGACAACGCTTTTCAACTTCTTAAGTCATTTCTTTCATCATCGATATACGCCAAAGGGATCCTCGAGACCGCGTCCATTAAAAAAATACTATACCACCGTGGCTACCGCGCCAGTAAAACATCGGCACCGTAACTACGAGTGGCAGCTTTAAAATTAAACGGTCCCACGACATATACATACCCGCGAAAGGCCGCCGCAACAGTTCTCTCGGTAACCTTTCGTCTCCGGTCTGACAAAATACCTTCAACGACAAAATACCATCAACCACGAGACTGTTACTGTTCTCCAGATACCATTTGCCATTGCGCGCTCCACAACGAACGACTGAAAACTACTGAAGAGGCCGGCCGCTGTCGCTTTCTCTCGGTTCGCATCGCAGCGTGTAGCAGCGAAGAAAGAAATCTAAAAAGGTCCAGAGTAACTGCTTGCTTTTATGAGGTGGAGCGCGACACGACGGTATTATAGAATACCGTTTCAAAATAGCAGTTCCAGAGATACCGAACGACCACGACTAAATATTATTTTTTCACTTAAATCCCGTAGATTTATTCCATTAAAAAGGTAAATACACCTTTCAATTTTAGAAAAATTAGAACAGGAAGTAATTTTTCATAGGCGTGTAATTGTTGGTTTCATTTACATACATAACAAAGTGCAATACAAAATTGCATTTGTATTCAGGTTTATCTCGATCTCAGCACATACAACCCATGCAACGACACGATAAACGCTAAACGCTTACAGGGTGGCACCGTATAATTACCCCTTTATTTATTTCCTTTAGCATTCGTGTCCGTCGGTTTTCGGTAAATTTGCAATTCCGAATGCTTCAACTTTAAGTCGGGCTTAAGTATGGGTAATATTTCGCCTCTACATTATATTATTTCCATATGCTTAAGGTGAGCGTCAAGTAGTTTATTCGTTTTGAGAGTAAAAATTAAAATATGTGCTGTAGAGTTCTAGAGGCACACGATTGATCAAAATAGGTACATTCAGTGGCGGTTTTTCACCAAAGAAAAAAAATAAAATCAAGAGGAAAGTTTTTCGACAATATTAAATATAAATGCACCAATACAGCATTCATTTTAGCCCTTAAAAAATAATAATGTTCGACTTAATAATATTAATTTAATCCGAATGTAGCTATGCATAAATAAGGCCACGGTTAACTCCGATGGGCAATAATTATAAACACTCGTGCATTTTGGCGCGCCCTAGTCGACCGTGTCCGTTAGCTCAAAGCAAGTGAAGACCCAACGCTTAACATGGCTTTGATATTCACCGTTGCTATGGTTACGTGACGTCAGTCCTAAAAATGAACCCAATTAATGATATAGTTTGTAATTTGTTGGAAACTCTATTCAGTCGTTGGACAGATGAGAATAAAGACGTTTTGTTACACGGGTTTTTAGTCAATGTTTGTTTAAGTACCCGCACTGGGTAGATTCCGAAAAAATCCTATATCTCAGACTCAGATATTGTTTTTATGGTGCTGATTTTCGTAAATTAAAATAGGATTACGTGTACATTTTGGTTTGCAAAAGCATCAATTTTTGAACCAAATGTTTATGGAAACTGACTGAACCACGGACTTTATGACCACCTTAAGATTCATTAGATCACGTTTTCAGATAAAATCATTTTGATTTGATATGTACCCATTTAGTCACGATATGTATGTACTGAATATGCCTTTGAATGCATGATATTTTTATTAGTGTGCAATTTGCTGCTTTTCTGGTTTTATTGACGTTGTTTACATACCCCCCATCTACGTGAACAAATCACTAAAAGTTGGTAATTTTATGCATACATGATTGTAAACTTTTTTTTACAGTTAAAAGTCACTTAAACTGACAACCTAACTTGCCCCAGGTTTCTGACTGAGAAATTGTAACCAGTTGTCATTTTTGAGAGTAACATAACTCAAAAATAATTAACTACCAACCCAAAGGGATGGACATGGATTAAAAACGGCAGACGGAGTAGGCGTAGGTATATTTGAGGAAAGACTCAGAATGGAAATCAGCATTCCCCTGGGAAACTACGCCAGAGTATACCAAGTGACGACGACCAAGAGATATACATTCTGTCTGACATCAAGCTGCTCTCAAGACTAATACAATGGGGTATTTAGGGGGAAGGCTGCCGGGCTGCATCCCCCCCCCCCCGGCTACGTCTGGCACCAGTATTTTTGGATCGTCATAGTGGCACTAACAACTAAACTCGAGCTGTCCGCCAAGCCGGCTATGCACCGTACTCGAGTTGCACCCTTAGTTTGTTGAACGCGACGTTTCTACTCACTCGCTTGAAGGCCGAGTTATTGTCAATTATTGTCTTAGCTGGTTTGGTATAGATTTACCGGTTACACGTTGCTAAGTAGTTTGTGAGTATGACGAAAAAATAATCCTATTTGCCGTAAGTTAAAATGTGAATTTTTCAGCTTCTGAACAGTAAGCATTTATGAACCTAATCATGATATAGATTGGTCACTCCTCACTATTCTACTTGGTCTAGCAGCAACGATGCAATTAGACAGGTATAGAAGAGACTATCGAAAATTAATTTTTCAATCCATCGACAAGAAAAATAAATAAATGGGTATAAAAGGTTAGAAACATTTTTACACAAGCGCCGAAAAAAATATATTTTGACGTTTTTTCTGGTTTTTCAGTAAAACAATTTCTTTTAAAATAATCAGGGTGGGGGGAAGATGCCGGCTTCGCTGTTTGATGTCGGCAACCTTTATAAATGAATTTTCGATGGTCCCTTCTATACTAAAATGACTGCATTCAGCTTGCCTTGAAAGTTGTTGTTATAAAATTCGGTCAATTCGGTTGATAAATAAGTAGGTATTAATAAAGATTTTTAACAATAATTAACTAACCAGAAACTTTGACTTTGGCATTAATGACATTGGCAGGCATTAGTTTCTCAAAATCAAAGTTGTCTGATTAGAAAATGAAGCTAACCGGGCCACCTTGGTTGTAAAAAAACTATTTCTACCAACGTCATTATGCCACAGTCAAAGTTGATGGTTAAAATGTTAAAAATCTTTATTTAACCCGACATTATTATATTATGTATAAATATGGTTTTATTTATAACTTGAAACCTTAAACCCTAAAAAAACCTGGTTAGAAAATATGAGCTCCCCTAACTATATTTTCTGGCTACCCACTGGCCTAATAGCTTTTACCTAAATGGTATTACTTCGTAAAACAAAAGTTGAATTCGCCATAAAGAAAATATTTCTTTGATTAAATCACAATAAATCAAATAGATTAAAAAAAGATACTCACCATCCGAGAAGTTTGCTGTACTTCTATTAATAATAAGTCGGTAAATGATCAATCTATCGACATCGTTATCAAAAAGGATCTCTTTGTTTATTGGTTGGGTAATGTGTAGGAGCGTTACAACTTATCGAATAATGAACTGTCATCGTTGAATTATAGACGATTTTTACTCCATATGGTATATACGGTCTGCACCAAACAATCAAGCATGACTTTATTTTAAATTCCGATGATTAGTCGTATTTTGAAGTCTTATGGATCCCGGAAAAAAATTTGAAACGTTCGCATTATTGCACAATGAAAAACAATTCCTGAAATTATCTAAGAAATATCTGGAAACCTTTGTTAAGTGGATCCAAACAATAATCGATATTAAAGTAGTAGAGTTTAGTGTCCGTATAACTAAAATAGAAAGACAGTTCTAGCGGCAAGCGGACATAGTAGTGCATCTATATTTTACATTAAAGTACACAGGGACGACAAAAGTATTGGGTTGTGCCCCAGGGAACCCATTACCTTTGGCGTCCCTGTGTACTTTAATACAAATGATAGATGCACTACTATGTCCGCCTGCCGCTAAAAACTATCTTTCTATTTTACTTGCACGGACACTGATCTCTACTACTTTATTTTTTTACATGGCATTGCATTACAGATTAGTGCGGCACCCCAGTGGGCTACTGCAGCGCGATCTATATTTAAATCTACAAACCCGCAGAAAAGTGTAGGGATGCTCAATAACCTTTCCTAGACTGGATGTGTTGGCCTAACGTGGTTGATTATTGTTAGTTCTATGTTTTTACGTCTGATGGTTATCCCTTGCATTGAGTTAATTCCTGCAGAAGGCGATACTAGGTTTTCATCATATAATTATTCTTAAAAATATCTTCAAAACATATTTTAGCTGTGTTGGGAATTGCTTACAGGTTTTGGCTCTCTGATGAGTCCTAACAAGAACGAAATAGCCTTTCATTGTCTACCTGTGTTCGAGGGAACCCATTACCTTTAGCGTCCCTGGGTACTTTAATGAAAAAGAAAGATGCACTACTTTATCCGCCTGCTGCTAAAACTTTCTTTCAATATTCTGTAATTTTCTGTTATAAATTTCACTATGAATTTTAGAATCGACGTATAGTGGCACGTAGATCACGAATCTGAAGTCAAAATTTGGCGGAAATGCTTAGTAGATATTTTCATCTAAAGTGCTCAATTTCGCAATTCTTCAGATTTTCACCACAAATTATGTTGCATCACACTTATACTATCAGCTTCTTCCAAAATATTACAAAACACATACAAATAATAAGCGAAATTCCGTAATTATCCTCGAAACAATGGAATTTATGAAAATATTCACTCATAAGTAGGGTTTAACAGCACATGACGTCAATTGGTCGACGATTTTAGGGTAAGTTTGTTTTTAAGTTGGTACTATTTTTGGGGCGAAATTTTGAATATAACTCAAAGTAGCATTGCACTATGTTTTTGTTTTTTTGCTTTAATGATTGCAAAACATTGTTTATCTACTTTCATTTAGTAATATAAATTTTACAGTTCTGTAAATCGTTTTGTAAGGTCATCTATGACAGCATTAGTGCTGATCTTCTTTGCTATTTGTTTCTTATTTTCTAAAGAATTCTTAACGTAGCCTTATGCCGTAGAAGAGGATTTCCAGCCCCCATGACGCTTTAACATCTGCATATCTGCACCACCATCAACTAGAATGGTGGCTGAGGACCTCCTAAAACAATGTCCAGTTTTGTTGCAATCTTTTTTGGTATACTTCCAAAACTATTAATTCAGACAGGCTGGGAGGTGCATTTTCTTTTTCCATAGAATACAAAAAACCACCTGTGAGTTGCATTAAGAGGACGAAGTTTTGCATACTTTCGAAAAATACTTAAACAGTTGACACCTGTCACATTTCCTTCTGTTATAACAAATTCTCGCATAATTTTGGTTTTCGAGAATGGAATCACAATTTTTATATACAAATCATTGTGTTCAATATGATCCAACATTAACTTAGCTAGTTCTTCGCGCCGACAAGCCCCAAAAATGCCGATTATCATAACAACCTTCATAAGTAAATATGTTTCATCATCTGCAGTACTAAGAAACTTACATAAGTCTTCCTTTGTGAAAACTTTGGACTTTTTGGCCTTGTTACCTTCTGAACTTCTTTTCAAAAATGCGATCAATTGAGAAAATCTGCTTATATCTTGATTTTTCTTGACTGAAATCATAGTTCTCAGCATTGAGTAGTGAGTCCATAGTGTAGATGGTTTCTGGGAGCGTTGCTTTACGAAAAAATAACCCAAAAGGATTTTCTCAGACACCTCCTTTATTTTGTTAGCTTTGCACCAATCTTCAAACTTCTGATACTCCAACTCATACCGCGCCTTGGATTTTGTCGGAACTAAACTTGAGATCGCTTCATTTGCCGCTGCTTCTATATCAGAGGGTAAACTTCCATCAGAATCGCTCATTTTTAAAAAAGCTTTTTATATTTGTTTGACAAAGTTTCGACAGTAACCATGCGAAAGGTAACATAAAAAACTTGATTAGTAAACTTAATAGCAGGTGCATTTTTACAGGTGCATTTTTATTTTTAAAAATGCATTTTGCCAAATATTTTTATTCATAGATGAAAGTAGATAAAGTTTTGTACAATATTCTTGTTGTAAATTCATATTACTATAGTCTGACGCACGGTTCTAGAGCTACAATTCCTGATAAGACAGGGAGATAACGACCTAACTCGAATCAAAAATTACGTCAGAAGCTGTGATGTGCATCCAGACAGTAATTGTATGGACTTTACCTTATTTTAAGGGGAATTGCCTTTTTAATGCGGCCGTTATCTCCCTGCCTTATCAGGCATTGTAGCTCTAGAACCGTGCGTCAGACTATACACTCGATGTTTTATTAAACTCGGCTAACGCCTCGTTTGACAACTTTAACATCTCGTGTTGTAATATGAATCTTTACAACACTCATATCGTAAATAACTATTTTATTTCAGTTAAAACGTTGTGATTTAAAACAAATAAAGACAATGCAAGTCCGAAAATCTTCTATCATTTACAATTCTTTGATATTAATACTTAAATGAGATTATATAAAAAAAATGAGGAGCACGTTAATGAGCTTTGGTGCAGACCGAATGATTTATCATTGATAAGTGACCAAAGAGAATAACCAAAACGGAATCGAAAACCTTCTCTGGCAGCGCTGACGCCTGCAAGTCATATATGAATTTACAATAGTTTCGAAAAACGGTTTAGTGGTCATCTATAGTCAAATGTGGACCGCCTGACCATTGTCTATGCATGGACGAGCGACGTCTCGAGCTGAATTTCTCTCGAGGGAGCCTCTTTTGCTTTCGTATGTATGATATACTGCGTGCCATTTCCTCGTACGGAATTTTGGACGTTTATGGATCTATCTTTTACGGCCCGCTGCTGTATAATAAGCTTCTTGTAGATTGTTTCGCCTTAAATTGCATTTTTTGATGACATTTTATTCAGGAGAAATGTGAGGCTAGGAATGACCGCAAGGGTTGCCACTTTTTATGTTTCTCGAACAATGAATATTTTTTAAACTACATTATTATCACTCTTCTGAATGTAAGATATTTATAAATAATATGATCTATGTCTAAATACATTTTTTTTTTGACATGGACATAGATCGCAAAAAACATGTTTCTTATTTTCGTCGGTCTGTTTGTTGGTTCGAAAGCGTAAAAACTACTTGACGAGGACTAATGAAATTTTGTATGTAGATTAGACCTAAGCCCTGCTCAAAACTGGGTATAGTTTGGGTTTGATTTATACAGGGGGAGCCTCATACACAAGAGTCTATACGCTGAATCACAAAGACTATAGTATACAGTGTGTCTACTTAAGTTGGCAACTAATGGGAAACTTTACGAAAAAAAAATATTCTTTATAAAAAGTTCTGCATGATCCAAAACCTAAAATGCAACCATCAGATACTAAATTGTTTCAGTCGTATACGAGGGTTGTCAAAAAATATAAATTTTGCCCAAGAGTAGGTAAACTACCTTTATTTTTGACAATATCGAAAACTGTAATTAAAAAAAGTTGTTCGTAATGTAAAACTATATTTTAATATGCAATTAGATCCTTCTATTTAATTTTTTTTACTTTTTACAAATTTTTCTCAAATTGCGGATACCGAACATTTATCCTTTTTATTTATTAAAAAAAATTAAAGTAGAAGGATGTAATTGCATAGTTAAATATAGTTTTACATTCCAAATAACTTTACATAATTACAGCTTTCGATATTGTCAAAAATAAAGGTAGGTACTTTACTTTTGGGTAAAATTCATATTTTTTGACAAACCTCGTATACGCCTGAAAAAATTGAACATCTGATGGGGTTTTGGACCATGCAGAACTATTTATGAATAATAACATTTTTTCGTAAAGTTAAGAATAAAAAAGTTTTCCATTAGTTGACAACTTAAGTAGACACACTGTATATAACAAGGAACTTCAGGCAAAGGTTTTTTATTTGTTCAAATATGAAATTTTAATTACATTGCATATTATGTATTTTACAAATATAATTTTTCAATAAATATGTCGCCCCTGTTTTGTAAGAAGGGGCCAACTAACATTTTTTGGTAAATTGGGATAACTACATTATTGTGGTGTTTTACTTCTATTCTATGTTTTGTATAAAGGAGACAACTGTAAATAAAAATTATAAGGTAGATATGACTGGGGGCTAACTGATATTTGTGTTATATTTTTATTTCTATTTGCATTATTGATATTCAAAAAGGATCCTTCTACCAATTGGACCCTTTTTACATCTATTTAGTCATAAAATCGCCTATTATAAAAGGGGCTTTCTACTAGTTGGCTCCTTTTTACATATTTTTCTGCACAAATTCGTCTAATTCGCTACAGTTGGCACCTTTTAATTGCCTTCGCCTATGTTGGCAACATTGTTTTATTATGCATTACTGCATGTACAAGTGGCTGGAGCGTGTCAGTTCTTGTTGTTGCATTGTGGTGAAACTTTGTATAACTACATAATAAAAAATGAAACGGCGTGCAATATTAGGAAGAGAAGATTTATGGTGCGTAATTAAATGGACAGATACTGATTATTTGGATGTAGTGAAGGGAAACGAAGTGTCCTGTGACTCGTTTAAAGTAAATAGTTCAGTGAAAGTTAAATACAAAAACAGTTTTTATGCGGCTCTTATATTGGAAATTGTGAACTCTAAAGAAGAAGCCAAACTTAGAGTCCAAGTCATTGAGCGTGAAACTCACACTGGCGATGGTAAAAAGGTAAGTTAGCTAAGTTAATTAGGTCTTGTGCCGGCAGTGCATTGCCCAAAATAATTCTTAAGAATTAAGACAGATAATATTATTATACAGATGTTTATATTGGCTTTTGATAACGAGGATATAAGAAGTTTGGTATGTGTATTGAGATGTGTTATTAATGACTTTTTGGTATTGTAGGTATTATTGTATAATTAATATTCTATAATATTATTCGTCACATAACGTTACTTTTTATTGATTACACTGACAATTTGAAAATTGTTAAGGTCTTGCACATTAATAGACTTCTTAATATTCTTTACCCAAACTTTGTAAGGTTACTTAAACTACAAAAATACTAAGAGTATAATTTTTATCGTTTCGTTTAAAC
Organism: Polydrusus cervinus; assembly: GCA_935413205.1. Classification (NCBI taxonomy): domain Eukaryota; kingdom Metazoa; phylum Arthropoda; class Insecta; order Coleoptera; family Curculionidae; genus Polydrusus; species Polydrusus cervinus. The sequence continues at coordinate 6,874,085 of OW284520.1, forward strand.
TTTTATTTTTACTTTTTACAGGATGTTACTAACTATCAGGACAAGACTGGTACTCGACCAAAAACGGAAATAACTTGCACTGGTGATTCACAACTACCTTTATGTGGCGAGTACAGTTCACTAGATGTAAGTATTTATTTCATAGTCTTTGCCATGTAATATAAAAACTGAACAATCATTTCATCATTTACCATTTTTAGGATACTGCGAGGGATAGTGTATCTGCTGTGGAGGCGCAGTCAAAACTTATAGTTCCCGATGTTTTTGAGGCTGGACCAAGTAAGGGACCTTCCACTTCGGGAGTAAATAACTTATTGCCAACTCGTTACAAGGATGATATATCTCCAGATAACTTACCTGAGTTAGAATATTCTTCATCTAGCTGTGAAATAACAGATCAGTCAGAAACCACATCGGACAGTTTTTCTAGTGATGGGGATACTCCAAAAAGGAAAAAGAAGTTCATAAAAGGAATTAAAGGAAAACGTAAAAAAAATGTTAAAGTAGAAAAGGCGAAAATAAAAAACAACAATCAAAAAGAGGACGTATCAAGCAGTGAATTTGAGTGCTCAGATCCAGAAAAATTGGGGGATTAATTGAAAAAGAAAGATAAGACAATAAACATTAGAGAAGATAGGAAAATTAAAAGGCAAAAAGGAGAACCCTACTTGAACACCAGAAATTTTCCTGTACCAGGAAAATCACTAAAGCCTAATCCTTGCCGCAGCTGTAAACTAAGATGCGGACAAATTACAGATGAAGTTAGACAGGAATTATTTTCGATCTATTATGGTCTAAGTGATCAGCAGCAAAAAGACTGGTTATGTTCACATTGTACCAAGGTGCCTGTTTCAAGAAGGACAACACAAGGAGATTCGTCCCGTAACTTTTCATACAAGTATCGCATAGCCGTTGATAACGGTGAGAGATATGTTTGCAGACAGTTTATTTTGGCAACTCTGGCTATTAATAAAAAGAGATTGCAATATACTCTTAGCAAGTGTACATCCTTGAAAACCGCTAAACTGGATGCAAGAGGCAAAGCACCCAGTGCCAAAAAGACCCCAGAACAACAAATCAATGAAATAAAGGACTTTTTGAAAAGTTTACCTATAGTTCCATCCCACTACAACCGGGCAAACAGCACTAAAAAATACTTACCTTCAGGCTTAAACCGCAGAATATTGTATGATGAATATAAAAGGACTTTGACAGAGAAAGGAAATCCTAGTTTTGTTTCCTTGCAAGTATTTAAGAAAGAATTTCGTAAATACAACATTGGTTTCCATAAGCCAAAAAAGGATAAATGTGTAATCTGTGAACAGATGAGAAACAAAAAAAAAAGCGCTGGTTTGACAGATGAGGATACATTTAAATGGAAAACTCATAGAAAAGAAAAAAGGGCCACATACAGAGAATATAAGTCAGATATAGAAAAAGCAAAAGTAAATGATAATTTAATTGTGGCTAGTTTCGACTTGGAAAGAGTGCTTGCTACTCCACATTCAGACAGTACACTTATGTACTATGCTCGTAAATATGCCTATTATAATTTGACTATTTATGAAAATAAAACGCAAACTGGTACCTGCTATCTTTGGGGGGAATGCGACGGAAAAAAAGGGGCTGTGGAGATTGCAACATGTGTCAGATTATGGCTAGAAGATAAAAATCAAACTGAAAATGGAGTAGATGTTATTCTCTATTGCGACAACTGTCCAGGACAGAATAAAAATCGATGTATGTTTGGAATGCTTTACCATGCAGCACAAACTTTACACTCGGTAAGAAGTATAACAATTAAATTCCTATTATGTGGGCATACTTACATGGGTGTTGACACTGTGCATAGTACCATTGCATCTTTTATCAAACGAAGAAATGTTTTAGCACCATCCCAGTGGCCAACAGTTATAGCTTTATCCCGACGAAACCCAAAACCTTTTATTTGTAGAAAATTGGAATATTCAGACTTCCAGAACTGGAATGTGCTACAAGAGCTTTTTCCATTAAACAGTTCCACAAATAGTGGTAGTAAGGTAAAATGGATGCAGTTGTATGGTCTTAAATTCATTAAAAACTCAAAACAAGTGACAATATGGAATTCCAATGTAACAGCACAAGAAGAAAATCTGGAATTATTGAAGCGTCGCAAAATGTCTTTGACTGAAATCGAAATTAGAAAGGCCTACCGCCAAAGGTTACCCATCACTGAGGCAAAGTACAAAGACTTAATAACTCTTTGCAACAAGGGCGTCATTCCTATGGAGTTTCATGATGAATATAAAACTTTACCGCACTCGGCCACTGTAAGAGACTGTCTTCCAGAAACCGACATTGAGGATGAAGACGAATAAGTCCCTTTTTTTGTTATTTGTCCCCTTCTTATAAATTAAAATTTGATTTTCACAAAGGGGCCAACTGTCATTTTTTTCTAAACTTTAAAACATTTTTGAGAAAAAACAGTTTTTAAATTAAGTTTTTAATAAAATATTATATTTAAAAAAGTTTTGTTACTCATTTAGAATAAATTACATAATTTACAGGACATAACAATTCGTCAATTTTTTATTTCGCCCTTCCTGTAAAATTATCGATTTGCTAGTTAGACCCTTCTTACAAAACAGGGGCGATGTATAAATGACATTTAAATTGGAGAAAAGCCAACATTTTCAACAGGATATATTATCCCCGATGCATAATGAAAAAAGTAAATCATTAGGCAAGCATACATATCTTATTTTGTACGGTAGGGATATAAAGATAAAATTAAACCAGTTTAATGCCGCTTTTAATAGTGTTTGGTTGGCAGTAAGACTTAAAGTCAACTGTGAAAACACAAACAATTTATAAAAACTATGTGTCAATGAAAATAATCAAAAGTCAAAACATTTCTCACCTATCCAATTCGAGTTTGGAAATTGTAAACATAAATCTATCCTAAAATAGGTTTCTTTGAAAATAAGTAAGAATTTTTAAACGATGACCTGTCTTTGCTATATTTACGGAATGTTGTGACGATAGTACCGACCGTGTCGATACTTTAAAGAAAAACCGTACTTATAAAAAAATTAAAAATGCACACTAAAGCAGTTTTATGAGCAAGGAACTGACAGCATCGAAACAAAAGAACACTGAAAAAACTTATTTTTTGGGAGAAAAAAAAACTTCCCCTTACGCGAAAAAATATACAGGGTGTCCCAGATAAGAATGCACTCTACATGGATCTCGTAAACCATATAAGATACAGAGGTGGTTAAATTAGAAAAAAGTTGTGACCTACACTCTTAAAAATGACTTGGTATTTGGTACTAATTTTTATTTGGTCTCGTGTTTACGTTACCAAAAATAACTATTTTTAGTTAGGAAAACAAAAAAGATTTTTTTCTTGGTTATGTTTACCAAAAAATGATGCCATCAGAACAAAGAAAATATCTTGTTTTCATATTAGTTGGCAGAAATAAAATATTTTGTTTAACTGAATTTTACGCTGTATATATATTATTTAAATGTTACATCAAGGTTCCTACAAACTTGTATTTATCAATTAAGCTTGTTGTAATAACACATTATGAATTTGTAGTCCCTATCATTTTGTTAGTTTTGATAGAGATACATTCTTAGTTACCAGAACAAACTTTTCTTTTCAAGTAATATTATTCTTCATATTTATAACTAACGGCATCAACAGAGACTTGACGCCCTTGCCCGGTGGGTGACATGTGACATCATTCTAGCTAGGACTGTCAGAAGGTTATGTTTATGTTAGGGTGCTTTTGCGGTTCCGTGTAGTAATAATAACACGTTTCGGACTTAAAAACTCATCTTCAATAAGAATAAGTGCAAAATCATCTTATTTAAAACTATTTTATTTTCAATCTCCGTAACTTAATCTGCCTCAACTGTATAGTAGGCTGTGACAGGCACTTGTTTAAAATTTAAACAATACATAAATAATACATTATACATACTTACCAAATTTTAATGATATAATATGATAATGAAATCATTTAGTACAAATTAACTTTTATCTAATTTCTTTGAAGTAAAACTTTTTTGTTTTTGAAGAGTTGTCTGATTGTAGTTTTTTTAAATAATTACCATAATCATTTACCAATTTACGTAAAAGTATTAGATCATGTAGAACACCTAAAGAAAACGCATTTTAATTTACTGGTGGAAATAGAGCCCTACAATGTGGATGGTTGTAGGATAGAAAATAAGTATATTTTACTAACTAATTCTTTTAACTCGTCATCTTCACTGCTACTACCTTTATATATTTTTTTCCTATTTTGATTTTCTTTCTTTTGCTTCTCAATTTCTTCAATCTGACCTGAACCTAACATAGGTTACACTTTCCCCATTCTGTGATTTTTTAGGGGCAAGTGTAACCTAGCTCGTTTCTTCAACGTAAACAAATTTTTGTGACCTATAGGTTTATAATACAAAAAAATATTGTACTTACCTCAAAAAGTTTAATTAATACTATAACTTTCGTGTGTGTTACAACCACCGACAAAAAACAAGTGTTAACTCGTTATGCGAGGTAAATCGACAACCTTGACAACAGTGTTATTGTCGAAGCGCAAATGAATCGCTAAGGGCTTTCTATGCAACAACAGGGTATGTAAAGGATGTAGGTGGGCTGGTATGCAATAGGTAAAGACACTTTACAGAACATTGTTTTATCAGGAATAAGCCTGGGTTCCACTTGCCCCGAATTTCCACTTACCCCGGTGTACCTTACCAATTATAAAATATTATTCGAGAGAAGAAAAATTGGATTTGATTTGTTGTCGACGTCTAGTGTCAAAAAACTTCTAGTTGGCTTTGAAAACAAGAGAAAGTTTATAGATACATGAATTTGCACACATTTTTATTAATGCTAGGTGTGGTGCGTCGTTGAATTATAAAAGACGAAGGGAATTTAAAATAAAATTTTCTTACTATTTAAAAAATCAAAGTTGATGATGGTTTTGAAAAAACGAAACAAGGGATTAAAAATCGAATTGCACCAACTTGTAGAGGAGATAAAATGGTAATGAGATTGTAGACTTTATTTTAACATGTCTCTTCAAATAAAGTCAGAAAAAATTAAAAACTAAATTGCGGAAAATTCGGTTTTGCCCTAATAGCTTCGAAAGGATTTGGAATTTCTTAAATTTGAAATGTTGCAGAATTTAGTAGGGAGCAATTTTTTTCTAATTTAACCATCTTTGTATCTTACATGAGATCCCTGTAAGTAGGGTGCATACTTATCTGGGACACCCTGTATATATCTCACGTCAGCAGAAACATGCATATAGTAAATACATTTCTTAAATAGTATAATTCTAAGACTTTTGAAGCAAGATAAATTGCTTTTGCAACAAGATTAATCAAGAGATGAGCATCCAGGAGAGGAGAGGTTTTTTAAAAAGCGTCCCATTTCGTAAGAGAAGAGCCTTTCTCTTGTGTCAATAGGACTTCTCTTAAACAAAGATAATTTATCTTGCCTTTAATATTTAACATTCAAAAGAGTTTACAGCTTTTATCCTAGAGAACTTATTTTGTCAGTGTATTTTATTACAAAACAACGCTTTAAAAAATAATATCAAGACCTTTTGCTTAAAATGTATTCTGTTGACACTTTTTGTCGTAAAATCGTTTGTTATATCACCCTCTTTATTATCAGCATGACATTTTTATGCACACGCCGTATAATATGATCTGCATGTACCTATAGCTTGTTAGTGTTTGCATTGTTTTCATTTTTATATACATTTAGCGATTTTTTATTATTAACGAGCCAACTGACAAGCTGCTTTTACACTGAAAATAATTTATTTTCAATCGTGCCGTGCCAAAACTGATGAATCTCGTCACTGATGTGGGGATTACGTTATCACGCAATCCTCAAATAATTAAAAGGGGACCTAAAATGTGAATTCTGTCGATATATTAACAGGAAAATTATTGGATTGGTAATCCAGCATTTTTACCAGGATTAATCTGCTTTTAAACCTGGATCAAAATTTAATACCACCATTAGGTCAATGTTTCGAAAACAGGATTTATAATTTGATCACATTTTTGTATAGCAGGAAATTAAACTTTTATATCATTAATAATCATCGCTAAAATCGTATTCTAAAGTTTATATTAATAATTTGGCGCAACAGATATATTTTTAATTCCTGCCAATATTTTTCACGTGTATCGCCTTTTTTAGTAAATGTTGGTTTCATTGTAATGTAACTGCGGCGGTGCCTCAGCGGTGAGTCACTGACACTCGACCGTGACGTTCCGAGTTCGATCCTCGAAGAAGAAACCGAGGGTTAATAGCCCTTGGGGGGGGAGTGTCGTATAACTGAGGATCGTGGTTCGGAACCCACGTTAAGCTATAGGCTCCCTCGGGAATGACCCTGGTAGCGAATGAAGAGGTAAAAAGTCTAATTCGGAAGAATGGCAAGAAATGACATTATTATGTATAAATAATTTACAAAGAAATGAAACCAGTCTGAAAAGTAATCCAATAGGAATTGTTCAAAAACTTGTGCGGAAAATCACCTTATTATTTCCCAAGTATTATAACTCTATCTTGTCCTATAATAATCTAATTAAGTTCTAAGCAAGACACAACACGACATTCAAAATAAAAGACGTTAAGCTGTTTGATCAAGCCATTATGGAAGTGACACCAGAGAACTGGCGAAAAGCAGTCATTTAAGAAGAGGAGAAAATGTGGGATCTTGACCACCTGATCGATCGGACTGTCGATCCGTTAATTGTAATGTCAAGAGATGACAGTTCCTCGGATGACGAAGAATATTATGATTTTTTTATAATTTAATTTCTGTATAATGTATTTTTTGTATTTTTGTATATTTGTATGTTAATAAAAAATTAGTATACCTAATACTATGTACATAATGCACGCCTTTGTCACACCATTTTCAGTGTTTGTGATTGGATAACAATAGGCAAAACCCATAAATTGACCCAAACCCGTGGTACTACCACATATATACATACACTATATTGCTAATACCATATTTCGATGATGTTGCGCAGCTCGGAAATTTGCTTTTTGATGTAAACATTTGACAGGACCGACTTTCAAAATGTTTTTACAAGCTTTTATTTAAATTCACCCGTTAGTTCGGGTGTATACAGTTTATGGTCAAATAGAACTAAGTAACCAACATTTTACATACCTGAAATACCTTATTCCTGGTATTGAACAGCGATTCGTGCAAAAAAGGATTATGCACTTTTTTCTACCCATCTTGAGACACAAGTCGCTAACAATAACAAAATGTCTGGTAAAATTTTATACCTAAATTCGCACCCAAAACTTAAAAATAATATCCACAATCACACACGGAACATCCGAACGAATACAACGTAAAAAAACATAGAAGCGACTAACAACAACTTACAAACTAACAAAAAAAATGTCTAAAGTAAAGTTTTATAAATATTAACACCCAAAACTTGGAAATTAAAAACCACACACGAATGAACGAAACAAAAGATGCCGACGAATAAGAATACAACGGCGCGGCGAGCCGATTCTGTTCAAGAGACCTTGGGTTCTGTTAACGTTCTGTTAGAAATCGTGTCGGTTGCCTAATTTTTTCCTTACTGCGCAAGCACCACGGACCCCAACTCAGGTTATTTTGAATCGCACAATGGGTGTATTCTTACTTCGTGCGGCTGCTTGTATTGGCAATATAGTGTATATGTGGGTACTGCACTTGATAAAAAGAAAAAAAAATTCAGTGAAATCAATGCCAAATTATGAAAGTGGCTTAAATATTCGTTGGATTACTCTGTAGTCCCCTAATAAGCTCTTATTACTCTACACCTTTCTGAAATAGACTATAGAGCTATATTATGGCAACAAAATATAGTTCGTTGTTTGGGAGATTTTTGCCACTGAAAAATAAAAAAGAAACATTTTGCCTCCATAAATACTAATCAAATATTGTCGGACTTATATTGATTATTACGTACAATTCTCCAATGTCATCTACCCCGATTTTAATTTCTTAGAGTACTAAATCATATAACATATATAGAGTCTATATATCTCGGGAATAAATTTTAGCGAAATTTAGGAGAGTTATTAAGATGGTATCTTGACGAATGACGTCACTTATAGAGGCGACATCAGTTTGCTTCCCCCGGCGTTATAAGGTTAGTGTCATAGAGTTATGGATTAGTTGGCTCGGTCAGAGCAATATGTCATCTATGAAAAAGTTCTTCGTAACCGATTTAGACATGGAGTCAACTAATGAAAACTGATTGTTTCAATGGTATAGGGTAGAGTGGCTTAAATTGAACTGATTTTTATTTAAATTGGTGTAACTTATTTGGTTAAGTGGATTCGCTACCGCGCTCAAATTTGTCATGTTAAATTGCGGTTCTTGGCACGAATTACAAAAAACTATTAAGTTTATTTTTCACAATTGGAAAGATGGTATCTATGTGAGTGTGAGGGTGTTATTTTCACGCAGAAAAAAAATCGAAGGAAAAGATGTAAACCAATGAAAAACCTAAAAATAATTACTAGTTCATTGTATCGTAAAAAACATTGAAAATTATTTTTCTTTTGAATAAATATAACCTTCTGATTGTCCCCAATGTCTGTCAAGTTCAAATTTTTTTTTAAATTCATTAATAAGCATGGTCATGCATTTAATGATATGTTCTGTATCAACCTGTATTCTGTAGTTTTTAATTAATAATGAAAAGTAAAATTTTCCAAAATCTATAACCAGCCACAACCCAAAAAAAAATGGCACGTACATTGGCAAAAACAATTTTTAAATTGAAAAATGTTTGCCGGACTGCGTAGTGAATGAGTTCCCTTTTCCGTCATAATACCCCCCCCCCCCCCCCCCCCGGTCTGTGAATCGAGGAGATTCCAGACTTTTACAACTAACATAAAATTGAATAAGTTATATGACCGAAGTTGGTGAGAGAATATCAGGTCCTCCGTTGCGCAATTGGCAGCGCACTTGAGGCTTAATCGAGCAGTGGCGGCTCGCGGTCTTAAAAAATGGTGAGGAGCTAGGTATAGTGCGGGTACTTAAACAAACATTGACTAAAAACCCGTGTAACAAAACGTCTCTTTTATCCTCATCTGTCCAACAACTAAATGGAGTTTCCAACAAATACAAACTATGTCATTAATTGGGTTCATTTTTAAAACACAATACTAAGTTGGTATTAAGTGAAAAATAAAAACAAAACTTTTTAATCACACAGTAAATTACGTAAAAACGATATCAAGTTTCGCGAAGCCTCAAAATAAATACCTTAGGGTTAGGTGAACCAATGCTAAAACAATGGTGCATACGCCTGATCTATTTTTAAATTGCCCTTCATCATAATGCAAATTGTTACATGCTGTTGGCGTGACTGACGTCACGTAACATAGCAACGGTGAATATCAAAGTCATGTTGGACGTTGGGTCTTCACTTGCTTTGAGCGGGAACGGACACGGTCGGCTGGGGCGCGCCAAAATGCACGAGTGCTTATAATTAATGTCCATCGAAGTTAACCGTGGCCCTATTATGCATTCGGATTAAATTAATATTATTAATTTGAACAGAATTATTTTTTAAAGGCTAAAATGGTAGATGTATTGGTACATTAATATTTAATATTGTCGAAAAACTGTTTTATTTTAAATATGGGAGATTCTGAATCCGAAAGTGTCATGGATGTCGAAGATATCGCGCAAAGCGTAATAGATTCCCTACTTCCCGAAAAGTCGAGGCAGGTGTACGAACAGACCTACGCAAAACATGAAGATTGGTGTAATGGAAAAGGAATCAAAAACATCAGCAGCGAGAAGGTGCAATGCAATCCGTTTTTGTAAATAATAACAACAAATAAATAGTTTGCACCGACTTTCTTTTTGTTTTTGTATTTTAACATTTGGATGTTATTATGAATTAATAATGGCACTGAGTGCTATTATGAAGGTCATAATGACATCCAAATGATAATACTAAATACGTCATAATGGCACTGTCGTAGATTAATATTATTAATTCGAACATAATTATGTTTTAAGGGCTAAAATGGTAGCTGTATTGGTACATTAATATTTAATATTGTCGAAAAACTTTCCTCCTAGTTTTTTTTTTGGTGAAGGGCCCTTCACCTACTTCATCTGACGAGCCGCCACTGTAATCGAGAGGTTCTGAGTTCGATTCCCAGCGGAGGCATAAAGCTTTTTCAATTTTAATCTTGTCTAAACACCGGCACACATTTTTTAATTTCAAAATTATTTACAGACCAACAGACCTACATTAAAAACAATCTTGTATTCTAAGACCTTAAATTGGTTAACACTATATCGGTGGCTTATCATAGGCGACTTTACCCTATAATAACTTTTTTAGATGGCTATTTTAATATCAACGGTTGATGGAGTGACCACCCACATGTTGAAGTATAAATAGGTTAATTGTTTTCCTGTAGTTGCCGTCAATCAGGAATGAAATTATGGGGTCTTTGAGAGGGCACACGTGACATACCATTCAAAATCGAAAGTTGTTTGCTACGACAAATAATCCAAGCTTAATTAAATCGCCCACACTATTACTGGAACCATGAAAATTTTAAATGTAATAACGGATTACCAATAAATCTTTTTGTGTACGAATACGCAAGACTGGTTCCAGTTTTTGTACAGTAGAAATCGTAATAGAATTTAATGGAAGATGCTGGTTTTCCAATTTAGATTGTGAATACTAAGCTTTTAATTAAAAGAAATAAAATGCATTTAAAAAAATTTACCTCAATACAGTGGCGTATTTGGGGGGGGGGGGGGGGGTGCAGCCCCCCCGAATCTAGGACCTCGGGGTCTAAAAGTCTAATTGCAACATAATTTTTCGTCTCAGGCTGGGACTCTTAATTTAAATAATGTATTCTTTGCTTAGATTACGAAGGTCTTGTAGGAAATGTTTAGTTATTAAACTTTTCCTTTTAAAAGTCCTGTTTTATATAGAGATTAAGGTTTCGGACGCCTATCGTTTTAGTTATTGAGTTATGATGCAATTTTATAGGAAAACGAGTAAAAGTAATATATATCTGTTCCGTTTTCCCTATTTTAGAGCTATTTTAAATCAACAAAAATATAACCCAATGCAATAAAATATTTTTACAACAAAAACAAAAAACAATTAGGTAATTATTTTTAAAGAGAAAAATTAAAGTAAAAATTTTATATTGAAAAAGTGTGATAATTTATAATAAAAACAATAGTGCGAAAGAAACGAGAATGCTTTATTATGAATATACCAAAAAAAAAATCGCCTACTTACGCCCATTGAGCCCCCCCCCCCCCCTCCCCCGAGCATATTTTCGCCTTAATCGTATGGATATTTTAATTAATTTAAGCAATTTTTTAAAAGTTAAATTCGGTAGTTTTTGAAATATTTCAGGTTTTTTATATCGTGTAAGTTAAAAACTTAAAAACCTGAAAGTCAAATAAATCATTTAATTAAATTACTTCACGCGTTTTTGGCCCATCAATTAATGTATACGGTCGTGAATAAACAAAACAATAAGCATATCAATCATGTAACCCCTTTCACGATCAGCGAGCTTGTCAAAATGTTAGTGTCACCCTGTACACTTAATGAACCCCTTTAGGACGATATAATTTTCCAACGTTGGCAGTGACACTTTTGAAGAACGAGGGTGTGCACCAAACAAATATTAATATGTTTAGGGTCTGGAACCGAGGCCCTTAATAGCTATATAGTTGCATGTTCTAATTTAATAAGTGATTCTCCTACATCTCGCAGCATTACATTTTAATTTAATTTAATCGTCGGGTAGACAGTTTTAACGGTCCGCATTTACGTTAACGTAGTCTCCCGCAGAGTCACACGCATGTGACACCGCGTGAATTTTTCATTTTACCGGTCAATTATTTTTTAACCTGATATTAATGTTTTTAATTTGAACCTATTTATTCGCTTAGTGACTATTTTTATGGTCTTGAGATTAGCAAACGTGTTAAGGGGACTAGAAGTACAGTAGCTACATACAGTGGCGTAGCCAGAAGATATGCTCAGGGGGGGGGGGGGGCTCAGTGGGCGTAAGTAGGACATTTCGGGACTACATGTATTTTATGATATCTAGTGAAGAAGATGAAAAAGTTCCGCAGGCAGAAAAATTTTCGGGGCCACGCCCAAAGTTCGTTTGAAAAATTCACCTAACTGCTATCAAATTTCGTAAATTAAATTATTACCTCTCCCCCTCTGCATGGTTGGGTTAAATTTGTTTCTGTAAATGTTTTTTTTTACTTTTTTTTTATATTCCTAGCTGGCTCTTTATTAAAAAAAAACATTTTTTATATTTGTGAAAAATATGAATATTGGTGTCAATCCCAATGACTCTAACCAGCCTTTTTCGGGCTCGGTGTTTCATGATTAAATGTTAATTAGGTTTTATGACTCTGGTTGAAACCAAATGGCCAGCATCTACCCATGATTAAAAATAAAGTAAATATCGCTCACCACGCCAAATTTGATGTTTTTTTCAGAAATCATGTATTTTAGGAGCGTAGATCTAAGAGCAGTTTTTGGTGCAAATGCTGAGGTTTTGAAATACTCATTCTTAAGTGCCGTTTTGTATATTCATAATAAAGCATTCTCGTTTTTTCCCGCACTATTTTTTTTTGTTATAAATTATCACACTTCTTCCATAAAAATGTTTCAATTAAAATTTTTACTTTAATTGTTCTCTTTAAAAATAAATACCTAATTGTTTTTTGTTTTTGTTGTAAAAATATTTTATTGCATTGGGTGTTATATTTCTGTTAATTTAAAATAGCTCCAAAAAAGGAAAACGGAACAGACAAGTATATATTAGAAAATACTATAAAATATTATTCTTTTTACTTGTTTTCTTTTAAAATTGCATCATAAATCAATAACTAAAACGATATGCGTCTGAAACCTTAATCTCTATATAAAAGAGGTATTTTAAAAGAAAAAGTTTAAAAACTAAACGTTTCCTACAAGACCTTTGTAAGCTAAGCCAAGAAAACAATATTTAAAGATTTAAATTAAAAGTCCAAGCGTCAGACGAAAAATTAGGTTGCAATTAGACTTTTAGACCCGAGTTCCTAGGCTCGGGGGGGGGGGCAGCCTGGCAGCAGTCCCCCCCCCCCCTCTAAATGCGCCACTAGCTACATATGATTAGAAAAATGTCAAGTAATAAAAAAACATTTACTACATGAATTTTGCCTGAGGATTTACTTGTTATTTATTTTTAATATCATAATTCATTGATGTAAAATTTCTATGTTGCTGGAAGTCAAGCTTTTGCACCTTTGTTTCGGTTGTATTTGTATATTCATTAGACAATCTGACTGATATTGCTGGGCTGCATGCACGAGTTAAATTGTATTCAATTTTAACGAAAAACCGCGATTATAAAGTAATCACTGATATAACGAATCAAGAACAACCCGACGTCATTGGTCAATTTTCAGATATGCAAATCTCACTTCTTAGTCTTATGATGCAGAGAGATCATTTTCTTCATTCCATCGGCGTTGGCCCGAAACCAACATGGAATGCTTTCTAATGATGCAGTTCTATATTCTATTCTCTTAGTGCAGAAATTTCGTTTTACCAATAAGTAAGGTACACGTTCAGAGCTAATCGTATCTTTTATATTACTCAAATATCTATGGAATGTCCTAATAAAAATGTTTTTACATAGTGACTATTTTAACAACCCAAAATTTTAAATGTTTTTTTTTCTGGGTGTTTATTATGAACCCGAATACGCTTGACATCGTAAAATCTCCTAGATTTTAAAACATAACTGCAAAATTTAATATTTATGCGCTACAGTTAAGGCGGAAGGATGGGCACAACGTGACCTGGCTACAAAATTTCATATTTATGCCCAATGTCCGATAGTTGGAATATTCTAATATTTTTTCGGACTGCTCCATATTTTTAGGGTTAGTAAATTTATAGTGCCTAACAAAAATATATTGAGATTTGCAGGCTTTGCCAAAAAATTCGTAAATCAAGGTTAGAGATGCAGATCTAATTATCTCTTTTATATTATTCAAATATCTATGGACTGCCCTAATAAAAATATATTTACACAGTGACTATTTTAACAATCCAAAATTTCGAATTGGTTTTATTTTCTGGATGTTTTTTATGAACCCGAATATGCTTGACATCGTAAAATCTCCTAGATTTTAAAATATAACTGCAAAATTTAATATTCATGCGCTACAGTTAAAGCGGAGGAATGGGCACAACGTGACCTGGCTACAAAATTTCATATTTATGCCCAATGTCCGATAGTTGGAATATTCTAATATTTTTTCGGACTGCTCGATATTCTTAGGGTTAGTAAAATTATAGTGCCTAACAAAAATATATTGAGATACGCACGCTTTGCCAAAAAATTCGTAAATCAACTTATGACATTATTTAAATGTTCAGTTATATATCTGGATAAAAACAGCTTCAAAATATGGGAGGAAGCAAAATTTGATAGTGATATTTAAAGCTAAAGAATTTACTTTTTTTATTTACAACAAAGCACCGACAAATAAGGAAGTTAAAGAAAAATCCAGATATGGTAGTACCAGTACGCTAGTAAAGTGCAACAATTATTTCTAAACCATCTTGGATTTGACATTTGAGGCGATAATAATGCAAATAGTGTGTAGCAAAACACGAGGCGTAGGTAGCTATTAATAAATTGAGCAAAATTAAAATGTTAAGGTTGCACGGGTTAGTCTTTGAAACGGCGCAAAGTGGTACTTACCGTGAGGTACCCAACCGTGGTTGCAGGTTTCGCAATAGCGTAGTCTGGCTTTGCCTGGGATGAAACTGTCGCACTTGCAGTTCGGTACGGTGCAGCGAACTTGCTGAAAATTAAAGTACAACTTTTAGGAATTATTGAGAAAAGTTTTAAATAAAACATAACAATCGCCAGTTTTTGCCAGCCAACAAAATCACACTAAACGATATATCAAATGAGAATTTCTCTGAAACTACACAATCAGTTTGGTAAAAATCTGTTTCATATTCAGCGGCAATTTTTTTTTCTAGCGAACCGAAATTCAGCTTTCAGGAGTTAGTAAATGTCAAAATATTAATGTTTGAAAATTCAAATAGCGGGGTTTTGTTGGTTGGTAAAAACTGACTAAACGATATTTCAAACGAAAATTTCTCTGAAATTACACAAACGTATTGGTTAAAACCTGTTTCATATTCAGCGGTAAATATTTTTTTCTAGCGAATCGAAATTCAGGTTTCAAGGGTTAATAAATGTCAAAATATTAATTTTTGAAAATTCAAATAGCGGGGTTTTGTTGGTTGGTAAAAACTGGCTAATATTAAGTACAGCACTTATAATTTTGTTCGTTTATTTTCATATTTAACGTCGGTACCCTTATTCTGGATTATCGAAATATTCTAAATAACAATGTGTAAAGTATTTTCCGAATACATTGTTGTCGTTCATATTTCAGTCGATACCCAAAAAGTTTTTGTGTAAAGTAATAATAAATGCTGCACGGGTTCCAAGGTTCACTCGATAAAATTAATGCCGCGTCGGATTTAATAGTTTCACAGAATATTTCAAGTTTATAAACGAAATATAGCGTCGAGAATTGTTCGAACACCGATTGAAATTCATTGTAAACTTTCCAGCATGCCACAATTCAAACGAGAATTAGGTAATATTTAATAAACTTCCAAACAGCGGTTTTCACTGCCAAATGCACTTCCAAATATGTGAATTGGCTTTTTTTACATACTAACGATGATTTACCACGATTTCAAAAGTCATTTTTATCAATTATTTCAAACAAATACAAGTTTTATAAATGGAATAAAATTTGTCTTATTATGGAATATAATAGTGATAGTTGATTGCCAAAATTAAGTAAATATTTAAAAGGGCGTAAATTCAAAATTATAGCTGGATTTGTAGTAAAGAAATG
Organism: Polydrusus cervinus; assembly: GCA_935413205.1. Taxonomy (NCBI): domain Eukaryota; kingdom Metazoa; phylum Arthropoda; class Insecta; order Coleoptera; family Curculionidae; genus Polydrusus; species Polydrusus cervinus. The sequence continues at coordinate 6,890,086 of OW284520.1, forward strand.
TATTTTTACGAACACTTTTGAAATTCAAAAATCTTAAGGACCTCCAAACGTTGAACTAGCCCAAAAACATTGTTTTTAGAAATGCTCCTCAACTTTCCCCAGGTATTTCATTCCAGAAAACTTTATATTCTTACTCTACCCTACTCAACAATATCACCAACTTTTATTCGGTGATCGGCACCATATAGTAGATTGTGATTGAGATTATTACTGAGGTAGCGGTGAGTTTTGGACTTTTTAAACGATTGTAAAGAATCACCGAGAACAAGATCTGTCAACAGTTACATTCTATTCAAGTGTTAAATAGCTCGAATTTACCTTTTGTCTATATAATAAAAATATCTACTAAATGCCCCAGCTTTTAAAAAGCAAAGTTATAATCCCCGTTAACTATAATTCATATTTCAGTTTTTACCAAGAATAAATCTATACTTAAATACTTTTTATAAAAAATCACCAAAATCTAGATACGAGCCAAGCTCCAACAAAAAATCGCCAGCCGAGAAAAGCATTTGAGTTCGAGTGCATACCGTATTGGCAATCTTCAATCTAGGGTGCTGATATAAACGCATCAAACAGAGATTCTTAGTAGCGTTTAACAAGTTGAACAGAGAACACGCTATCCCCTACCTCCCACCTTCCATTCTTTAGAACACGCGGTTGAAGCAGCAAGGCTCGGCCACACCACACACATATCCCCCCGTTCAGAAATGTAGGAGAGTGGTTAGGTGTCTCTTTTTAACTAAACGTTTTGCCTATATGTGCCTTCTCCCTTGGTTGCATTAGAGATTTCGCACCCTAGATTCGAATTTGCCAATACGGTACCTATATAAAATGAATCATACTTTTTCGACTATTGTATTGTCCTAGTTTTTCCTGCAAAAGCCTGGAAATAGGTGTAAACTAACATAACATAAATAAAATATTTGTAATTTTAAACAATAATTTTGATTAAATAAATATTATACCGGGTGTTGCATCGTCGAGCGGGACATAGGAAATCCCATGTAATTTTAAATGGGGTCAATTATTGGCTTCCCTAATTGTTTTGGGGAAAAATTCTATTTAGGTTTATTAAAGAGCACTAAAACCCACATTCAAAAGAATAACTTTAGATATTTTTGATGAGCCCGTTTACGGGTTATCGCCGATTTCTTTTTAACTATTTCTCCTTTTTACGGCCCCGTATTTGCGGCCACCAGTCAAGGTAAAAGATGACTGTTAAATAAAGTTGTCATTTTGAAATGTGTGCTTTATTGTTATAAAAACTCGTACATCGAAAATATTAAAGGTGTATTTATGAGTACAAATTAATCTGAATAAAACTAAAATAAAGTATCCAATTACAAGGTTAATTATGACATTTTACATGTTTCAATATTTTACTAATTAATAGGTAGGTACTATTAAATTGTTAGAACTTAAGGATTTAAGAAGATGTTCAAATATTCCTCCATTGACTGCTAGACAATAACCGAGGCGATCATAAAATTCTCTTCTTACATTCGCTGGTTGGTAAACTGAAATTCTATTGCATTCGGCAGAAATAGCATTTTTTAACTCGTCTAGATTTGGGTATTTTTTATCTTTGTATATCCTGTTTTTTAAATGGCTCCAGAGAAAAAAATCATTTGGCGATAAATCAGGAGACCTGGCTGGCCAATTTACTGTATGATTTAAGCCAATAACATTTCCAATAAAAGCACGGTTTAAATATTCCCGGACAGCCAGGGTACTATGTGCCGGGCAGCCATCCATTTGGTACCAAACTTCCTGATTTTCCCTGGCGGCATCATGTAAAGTAGGTAAAATATGATCTTAAAGTAGTTCCAAAAAATATTCTGCATTTAAATTTCGTGTAAGAAATAATAACCCGATAATATTTTCTCCGAAAATCCCAGCCCAAACATTAACTTTTTGTGGATATTGCTTCCTTGTTTCGACAAACCTGTGTTGGTTTTCTTTGCTCCAATATCGATAATTTTGAACATTGGGTTCATTGTTTAAGGTAAATGTGCATTCGTCAGTGAAACAAATGTTTTTTAAAAATTCCCTATCCATGTTTGCTCTTTCAATCATACCAAAACAAAACTCCTGTCGTCGTATTTCGTCCCTATCTCTTAGTTCTTGGTGCTTTTCATATTTGTGTGAATAATATTTATGTCGTTTTAAAGCTCGTAACGCTGTGGTGTGATCTAATCCTATGTCATCCTCAAGTGTCCTTGTGCTGATCTTCCCATCATTTTCTTCCACGCGCAATAAAACTTGCAAGTCCCTATCATTTCTTGCATCTCTTCTTTGTTCCTGCCTTTGCAAGTCCCTATCATTTCTTGCATCTCTTCTTTGTTCCTGCCTTTCTTCACATCTGCAGTTATTTATTACAGTGCCTTTTGTCTCAAAGTTCTTGATAGTCCTTTCGACTGTAGATTTTGCAGGTATTGGTCTATTCGGATACAGAGCAGCGAACATGTCTGACACATTTTGATAACTATTTCCTTGATAATACCATTTAATCATCAATATTTTTTCTTCAGAAGTGTAATTCATGGCTAATATTTTCGATGTACGAGTTTTTAATAACAATAAAGCACACATGTCAAAATGACAACTTTATTTGCCAGTCATCTTTTACCTTGACTGGTGCCCGCAAATACGGGGCCATAAAAAGGAGAAATAGTTAAAAAGAAATCGGCGATAACCCGTGAACGGGCTCATCAAAAATATCCAAAGTTATTCTTTTGAATGTGGGTTTTAGTGCTCTTTAATAAACCTAAATAGAATTTTTCTCTAAAATAATTAGGGAAGCCAATAATTGACCCCATTTAAAATTACATGGGATTTCCTATGTCCCGCTCGACGATGCAACACCCAGTATAAAATTAATCATACTTTTTCGACTATTGTATTGTCCTAGTTTTTCCTGCAAAAGCCTGAAAATAGGTGTAAACTAACATAACATAAATAAAATATTTGTAATTTTAAACAATAATTTTGATTAAATTAACTTTTATATTTATAACGGATGCTAACGATATCGAAGGCATATTCAAAAAAAGAAAAAATTAGTTTCATACTAACAAGAATTATTGTCGCGGAGTAATACACTTTTTAAACTGCTAATAGGGTTCTATAAATAACGTTATATAAACGTCAATAAAAGGTACCTAAAACCCATCCAAAACCACTACCGCAAATGATGGCGGACCGTATTCTCCTCATAATGGAGTTTATGTTCTATGAATATGAATTGTCATTATCGGATGATACGTGAGGTAGAGTGTTGACAGTTCAATACTGCATTAATCCATTAATTCTCATCAGACTAACGACCTAGTTGGTTTAACGCCATCAGGATAACGGAGATGCCATCAGACGAAAATCGAATCGACATATTATGGGTGAGTCTCCAAATCGGGAAATTTACGTTCTCAGTTAATATATTTTTAGATATTATTTATAATTATTTCTTTCCCTTACAAGGGCGTTCTTGGAACGTTTTTTCTGGAAGGGGGGGTGGGGCAAAAACGTCATCGCTACCGTTGAAGGGTTCTAAAATGTGGGCCTTAAAAAAATACGCTTCTTCCTCCCCACAACTTCTCCAATCAAAAAAAAACTTCTTAAAGATATATAATATGGCTGGGGGTACATGTCCGGGTTGCATGCCATGAAAAATGCGAGCTAGAGAGGGGCCCACCCCACCTTAATTTAGGTATTTTGGTTAAAAGCAAGATTTAAGAGACAAATTAAAATATACAGTGTTTTTATAAAATAAACTGGAGTATTAAAGAAAGATTGACAAAAAACGACATATTATGATGTACTAAAAATAATTTAGAAATCTTAGTTGAGAGTAATAATAAGTTGTTAATACACATTATGTTCCAGCCTTTGTATGCCTGTTTTTTTAATGATTTAATACTGCATATTGACATTCAAGTTTTTTTGGAATGTTGCTTTTTTACTTATTTTCGTAAGATTAAAAAAAATGATTTTAACGAATAACCGTTACACAGATGTAAACTAATATAAATAAAAACAAATTGAATTAGATACTAGAACCAAAAGAAATAATAATTGTGAATATTCTTTTTCCCTACTTGAGTAGATTGACCCATATAGGCGGGTTACACTTACATTAGAAAATCTGGGCCCCACCTTTTTAGTTACAATTTTCCTAAAGTGCTTGCTTTCTTATTGGATCAGGAAGGATGATCGATTAGTCTTTGAAGTAAAAATCTCCTTTGTTGATACACTCAAGGTGGATGGTTTTGACGATATTTCATATTGTGGAGAAAAAATTATGTCTTAAGTTGCCAGACAATAGAATATATAACAGTAAGAATTTTTTTTGTAAAATTATTACGACTTTCATTAGTAATACAATTATTATTTTTGTTTAAATTTTAATCTTTATACAGTGTGTCTGCTTAAGTTCGCACCATATGAAAAAAAAATTATTATTAATTTTATGAAAAAAATTTGTTCTTCATAAAAAGTTCTGCATGGCCTAGAACCTAAAATGTAATCTTTAGATGTTAAATGTTTTCAGTCGTATACGAGGTGTCTCAAAAAATATGAATTTGGCTCAAAGTACCATTATTTTTGACATCTCCACATGATTTTTCATAGTTCTCATTACTGATGTATGGTGTACATTTTTCCCTGGATGTCTGTTATTAAATATTTCAGCTGCTTCGAAAACGAGTAAAAAGAATAATATTTTATACTATTTTTCTATTATATACTTGTCTGTTCCGTTTTCCCTTTTTTAGAGCTATTTTAAATCAACTAAAATATAACCCAATGCAATAAAATATTTTTACAACAAAAACAAAAAACAATTAGGTAGGTATTTATTTTTAAAGGGAAAAATTAAAGTACAAATTTTAATTGAAACATTTTTTATGGAAGAAGTGTGATAATTTATAATAAAAAAAAATATGCGGGAAGAAACGAGAATGCTTTATTATGAATATATAAAACGGCACTTAAGAAGGAGTATTTCAAAACCTAAGCATTTGCACCAAACACTGCTCTTAGATCTACGCTCCTAAAATACATGATTTCTGAAAAATCATCAATTTTGACGTGGCGAGCGATATTTATCTTATTTTTAATCATGAAAAACCGAGCCGGAAAATGCTGGTTAGAGTCATACATATGTCTTAAATATTAAAATTTTGGATTGACACCAATTACCGACAATTATATTTTTCACAAATATAAAAAATATTTTTTTTTAAATAAAGAGCCAGCTAGGAATATCAAAAACAAAGTAAAAAGAACATTTACAAGAACAAATTTAATCCAACCATGCAGAGGGGAAGGAATAATAATTTAATTTTCGAAATTTGATGGTATTTACGTGAATTTTAAACAAACTTTGGGCGTGGCCCCGAAAATTTTTCCCCTGCGGCGCTTTTCCGCCTTCTTCACTGGGGACAATCTCAACTATGCTCTCTCCCCAGAGCATAGTTTCTTACTAAGCCACTGAACACAAATTTTATTTGACGTTTAATGGCAAATAAAATATCATGGCAATTTGATTCGAAATGCATTCACTTAATCGCGGTTAACTAGAAATAAAAGTTTTCGATACGTTACTCTTGAACCACATTCATATTATTTAAGAAACCTTGTAAATACGACTGAAAAAATTTAATATCTAAATCTTGCATTTTAGGTTTTAGACCATGCAGAACTTTTTATGAAGAATAACTTTTTTTCGTAAAATTAATAGATAGGTAATAAAAAAGTTTTCCATATGGTGCGAACGTAAGCAGACACACGGTATGTCTCAAAAACTGAAGATAAGTAGTTCGAATAATTTATTGGACAATGATTTCAGATGAATTTTCAGAAAAAAATGTAAATAAACTATTTTATTTTTATTAGTAATTTTATTTCAAATTTATAAAAGCGAAAGTTAAAAATGCCATTTTACGATTTAAAAAAAATTAGATTTATGTATTTTCAAATATACTAATGGTTATTACACTTTAGGGATGCATATTAGGATTAACTAATAACGTTGTATTCTCCACAGTAACATAACCAATACTGTCGCCGAAGGGGTGAATTTAAAAACGTGTCCAGCGAGAAGGGCATAGTAAGAAATATAAAAGCAGACGGTCTTATTACTTTAGTCATCGTACACAAGCGCCGGTAGAATTTTTTTTACAGGGGTACAAATTTAAATATTACCGATATCATCAGCCGTTATTCAAAAAACAAATACATCAGTGCCAGTTATTTTTTTTAAGCCGGACATACTATATTTTTTTCAGAAGCATTATATTTGTCCTGTTTTCAGATCAGACGAACTTGCTTTTACTTAATTTCAATATTATATATCTTGATAGTAGAACCATTTTCATTAGTGCAAAAAATGAAACTTCTTTAGATCTTTTAAGATATGTTCTGTCTCAATCCATTAAGAACGGAAATAATACGGATTTGAAATATACGTTTAAAGTTTTCTTACATAAATGAACACTAAGACAATAAACCGCTTTTGAGAAACAGCTTAATTTTTTTAATCGATGTTGCAAACGCGAAATTGCCCGAAATCACGAGAAAAATTTGGTAAACATCCGTTTCTTGTTCAGTGATTAATATCGTTCTTTCTAGTTAACCAAAAATCAACCGCTGCAGTGGGCATACGCATAATAAAAAAAAGTATGTCCCAAATTTAGTGGATAAAAAAATGCAGTATGCTACTAATATCGGGACCGAGATGGGCGTCATGGACCTCTGGCGGCGTAAAAAGGATAACTAAAATACACGTGGTTCGGATTCCATGTTAAGCTGTAGGTCCCGTCTGGCTGACATTATCCAGACGATAGGGGATACAATGGGCCGTATAGGCCTAAGTATACTGGCTTCTCCGCCGAGCCCAGAAAAAAAAATACCAAAAATCAAGTTCGTCGAAAGTTGTTCGTTAGTTGCGTTGGCGTAGTCGAAATCTGCAAGGTTTCGACATTCTCGATGACTATACTCCAGGTACAAAATTACTGTCAGTGACTCATTGCTTCAATATCGAGGGCAGCGGGTTGAACGAAGTCAGAAGAAAAAAATGCCCTGAAAATAATATATTCTGATCAATTAGAATTTCAAAAATACACTGGAATTGTTTTCTCTAACTTGGTACAACCCGCTGCACTCTATATGAAATCGAGGAATCCCTGATAGTAATTTGGGACTTAAGGGAGTATACCTACATACATAGATACTTTATACATCTATAATTTTTTTTTTAGTTTAGGAAATCCGTTTTCGTTTGTTTGCCAATTTAAGATTTGATTGATGACATTTTTTTCCTTGAGAGACAGGGAGTTTACATTTTTTGCAACCCCCTTTGAGCGCCCATGGTCATCGCCAATATATCACGTTCCCCCAGGTTTTCTGATACTCGCTGCATGCTAAAAATTTATGCTTCTTAAAATCCATGTTAAAAATATTCAAATTGTTTCTTTTTAGTGGTCCCCTAGGTCCTATTGAGGTTGACGCCAATTTTGCTGACGTGAAATTCTCTTTGGGGACCTTGTTACTCTTTCTAGACGTTAAAAGGATAAAATTAATTTTTAACTCTTATTAGGACCTTAACCCTTTCTTCTATTAACTTTGCTTTATAACGTACAAATTATACTCGTAAAGAAATGTTTTTATGTATTTTTTTATTACGCACGTTTTTCCGCAAGTATTAGATTTAAATAGAAATAGACTAAAAATTGAACTCGCGGTTTAAAAAAAACCGTTATTATTTTGGAAAAATTATTTTTATAATACTTGTTTAGAATTAATTACAGAATATTGGAATTGGAAAGTCAAAATAGTATTGTTAAATTAAAAAAAAATAATTTAAATAAGTATATACAATACTGGGAATTTTAAATGGGAATAAGATTTCTCTAAAATCCAGAAATACGTCCTCAAAGATTTTTTATGGGCCTCACTTTTGTCATGGAAAAAAAATTGGGACCCCAAGGAGGGGGCGCAGCCGCAACCAACTTTTTTCAAATTAGAGGATACCAATTCTGGCACCTTTTTGTAAAACTTGTCGAAAAAGGAATTTCTCTATATAATTTTTTTACATCTGTCAAATCATGTGTCAGAAATTTAATAAAAACTAATTTAAGGAACAATTATATTAATAATAACTTTAAGACTGTAATGTAACTTTTTTAGCATAGCGATTGTTGAAAATGTGCCCCATGAATCTGTTAGCACAGACTAAACCGATGGTAGAACTCTAATACGTGGATGGGTCTGTAAATCACAGGAGATTCCTGACTGTTACTACTAACATAAAATTGAATAAGTTATATGACCGAAGTTGCTGAGAGAATTTCAGGTCCCCCGTAGCCCGTAGCGTAATTGGCAGCGCGCTTGACATGTAATCGAGAGGTTCTGGGTTCGATTCCCAGCGGAGGCATAAAAGTTTTTCAATTTTAATCGTGTCTGTATGCCGGCAAAAACATTTTTCAATTAAAAAATTATTTACAGACGCTAACATAACTAGGCTTTAAAGTTATTGTTAATTTTATTAAATTTCTGACAGATGTAAGACGAAATATATAGAGAAATTCCTTTTTCGACAAGCTTTCCAAAAAAGGTGCTAGAAGTGGTATCCTCTAATTAAAAAAAAACGTTGGTTACGTCTGCTCCCCCTCCTTGTGGTCCCATTTTTTTGACATGACAAAAGCGAGGCCCAAAAAAAATCTTTGAGAACACGTATATTTGAATTTTAGAGGAATCTTAGTACTTTTATGGCAAACCAATATTTTTCGTTTAATTTCTAAAAACTTTTATATATGTTACCGGCCAAACCCGATTTCAGGATAAACTAGTTTGGCCTAACCCTATTTCAGGATAAACTAGATTTGCCTAGGCCTGCTCGGGTTTGTTCGTATTCTAACAAACCCTTACAAACCTAAACAAACCCGAACAAACCTGACCAGACCCGAACAACTTTCAGGATAAACTAGTTTGGCCTAGGCCAAACTAGTTTATCCTGAAATCGGGTTTGGCCGGTAACATATACATTCTTTTCTTAGCCAATTAATAAATTCATGTTAAGAAATCTCGTTTTTAAGATGTGCGGAGTCCTCTTAATAAGAAAGACAAATTGATATAATTTATTACCTATAAAAGAAATGTATCTCGCAGACTACTGTAAAAATACAAGTTCCAGAAATCATGAAGTAAAAAGTGAAAAGTTATTATCTGTGACGAAGAGAGGAGACATCCAATTACAGCAAGGCACAAAAAATAATTTGAAGTCATTGTTAAAAGATTTGTTATTACCCAAACATCTAAATATACCGCGTCAACTGTAATGATATATAAACATTGTTATTTAAAATGAAATATCGTACGTATGGGCATACGTTAACAAGCTTTCTGCTAAAGAATATCCCCTTTGTTCGAAACCGCAGTTGAACAACAGGTCATAAATACCCAAGATGCAGTAAACAATATTTCAGAGACACCTAGAATGAAAACAGTGTCCTAAAGAATATTCGACACACACTGCTCAGAGCTGCAGAGGCGGAATACCAATTTTGAGATGATATAGTAAGTTTACATTTTCGTACTAAAACAAATATATTTAAAGAAATAGGAAAGCAAATAATACCCTCCCAGTGGCGGCGCCAGGATTTTGGGATGGGTGGGCCCAAGCGGGCCCGATGATTTAAAGGTGGGCACTACCCAAATCAAAAATGACTTTAAATAAAAGGTTGCCGCCTCCCCCACGGTCTATAACGCCATAAGCGGGATAAACACAAAAACTCTCCTCTTCTCTAAACTGACGCATCATCTCTTATTACAGTCTATAATACCACTGCTTTCTCCTCAAAAACATTCATAGTCAAATACCCCTTCCCCCGTGGCAATTCCATGACAAAACCGATTTTCTCCATTTTGGGTAGGCACTTATGTTTGTATGGTGGGCCGGTGCCCACCCTGCCCCCTCCCCCTGGCGCCGCCGCTGTACCCTCCGGAGACCATGCTAACTAAAGCCGCAAAATTCAATAATTACATAAAACATTACACAAACTAGATTTATACACAATCCTAGAATCAGGCCAATATATCATAGACTTCCCTTTTATTTTTAATATAGAGATTAAAAGAACCAAAAATTCCCAATTTTCATGTCTTATCACGTGCCAATAGGCAACGCTCCCTTTTAAAACCGCCTTCAGAAAAACGCTACGTTGTACCTGAACAAATCAAGCTGGTTTTTTCGTTCTCTTTTTCCAGTAGACTTCATGCATAAACCACAAAATTCTAGAAACTGTCTGAGCAAAAATCGATCACAAAACAAATATTTCAAACTGTGGGCAATTATCAGCCCCCATCAGCGCTGCCTTGTGGATGACCTGGCTACTACACTCATCAGCAAAAAAAACCGGATAAGGAAAATTATGACCAACTTTGATATTAATCAACTTTTCTGATTTTAAAATATTTTTAATAAAATTTTCGAAAGATGGTAGCCGCATGTATTAAGATTATTACCCGCTTTTCGATTTTAGAAAAATGTTAACATGTGTGATATTATACCGAAGGTAACAAATGATACTTTTTTGCCTTACGTTCTTAACACCCTGTGGAAAAAGTAGGCAGTGCGATGATATTGCAGTGCATTTCATATGAAAGTCGCATGTTTTCTTAACATTTTGTTTTTTGATTCGTCCCAATAACTGTTCTTTTTAAAAAGATATAATCTTTTAAAAAAATCATTTTAATTTTTCCAATGTTAACAATAAAAGTAAGGTAAGTAGACTGGCCTAGTTTTAAGTGTACCTACAGGAAATATCTATGTAGGAATAGAAGAAATCTTTGCTAAACGTTTCATTATTTTCATGTTTAAAATCCGGACCTGTAGCAAATAAAAACAAACAGGTTATGAAAAGCCACTGCATCTTTGATTTGCGATTGCTAATGTTACGCCCCCTCTAAAAGTTGCTTACAGGTTATGAGGTTGTAATACTTAAAAACGAATTTAAAAAATACCACTTCCTAATAAAATTAATTGCATAGTACCGGATTCGATTGTTTTTTAAATGTGTAATTACTTAGATTTCGGCAGGAGCAGTAATTTAATAATTGCTTAGATTATGTAACGTATTATGTTTCGTATGGGTGTTACAATTACATTTGTACAGCTGTAAGTAACGAATTGTTAATTTTGAAATAAATAGTAGGGGATACCGGGGCAAGAAGATCCCCCGGGGTCAAACGATCCCAGGCCAGTTTGGCGCTACTATATACCCAAGAACAGCCGTAGACTTGGCAGCATGTGCGTAATTTCTTGTCATTTTTTCCGACTTAATAATAGGTAAGCATTTCATTTTATGTTTATCACCATAATCTTTGAATATCAACATTTAAAGAAAGCCGAATAGATAGGCGCACTATGATTCATTTGCTACGTAAGAACCGACGTGACTTCGGAGCACGCCGTCTTTTATTGCATGAAATAATACAATATCTTGTGTCTGAAATCGATTAAAAATGGAGACACACATTAGTTCGTCTCCAAAAACGGTTGCCACATTTTTGCATTGATCTGTCGGTCTTTAAATATTGAAATTCAAAGCTATAATTCAGTTAGGTATTTAAATATTTGATAGAAGCTATAAGAAAGTATACTGTAGTGAACAAATTGGTCCAAAGTTTTGTAAATTTTAGTAGTTCATTTAAAAAAGTTAGGTTAACTTTATTATGCCGCTTACAAAGGGGGCCGGAGGATCCCTTTAACATTGGGGCAAAATGATCCTCTAAAACAAAGGGCCCTGGGTAGCGGGGCATCACTGAGAAAAATGAATTATAACCATTATAAGAATTCTTATAGCCATTATAAGAATATTTAATACTATTTGGGACAGCAATACGAGCTAATACCAGTTATACACCAGATATCGCTAGGACCAGTGCATAAGGATAACTAAAATATGTTATACTGTTTATATGGCACGGATTATAACCATAAATGTTTGTTCTATAGCGACTATAAAACGCTTTATAACCAGTAAACACAGTTGAAAAAGAGTATAATCCAGTTTTATAACCGGTATAAAATTGTTTAGCTGCTAATATAAAACGTTTCTATACAGTTTGCCGATTCAAATTTTGCGCTTGCGCATTCAGAATATTAATTTTTTATAAATTTACCGATCACTTATCTCTTTACGCAAACTCCAAGCAACAAGCGAAATGATTGTATGTTTTAAGACCAAAAAATAATAAAGGTAAAGAAATGATATTTTACTATATTTATATTGGAACCTATTGACAAATTTTATTTTTTGATTTTACCATGTAACTACTGCTATTTTTCGCTTTAAAACATGTGCAATCGTATATCCAGAATTTAAAATAAACAGATAAATGGCCGATAATATAAAAAATAGTAGATAAATAACAAAAATAGGTTTTAAAGGTATTTATTTAACTAAAAAAAAACAAATAAGGGTATTTACTCTCAACACATTCTAATCAAGAAACAACGAAAAATCTGAGATCATAAACACAGCTCTTAGGTTACAAAATACTGATAATTTTACACCACCACAAATAAAGCTTAATAATAACCTCACAACACTGTTCACAAAAAACAACAAACATCTGAGACAACCCGCACAGCCGAACAAATGCAAATGGCATCGTAAAACACGTCTTGATACGTCGAAGTCTCCCCCACTCTTGCCAATTAAAAGTATGTTGCATAAGGGTAAATAAATGTTTAATATCGAATAATAATTTAATTAATACCCCCAAAAAAGCGTTTTACACATAAACAACATAATATAAAACTACATGCTTATAAAAATACAAACTCTTAACACTTCGTGGATGTGACATCTAAGGCCAACTATAAAGGGGATCTTCTTGCCCCGGTATCCCCTAATTTATACCAATATAAATAGGCCATGATTGAGAATTATTTACTCTCAATGAATTATATTAAGTAAAAAAACAACGCTTGAAGTTTTAGGTATCCACTAATACCAAAGTTGTAGTGTTCAAATTAAGTTATAATATTTTGTGACAACTGAACGCCTACAACTATTTTTAAAATATTTATCTCAGCGTTCGTTAATAGCACAAAAAAGTAGAAAATACCCAAAAGCTATGGTAGAACCTTAAATCGAGCTTTGACTGTAAGATAATTATATCCCCAACAAAATTAATTTTTTGGGATATTCATTTATTTTATTTAAGTTATACTTACTTTAACTTTGGGGTGTTTAATTTAAAGATAGTATATCTAAGCTAATTTACAGGGAGATAGGTAATCAAATATAATTAATAGAAAACAACACAATGATACATCATCTCGTCAAGATTTTTTTTAAAATCAATGCGTTGTCAGTAAGAATTAGCATTTAGTTTCGTGCAATGTATTTATTTGAGTTATTTCATGATTTAAAAGTATACAGTTTTGATTGATGAGATTGTTATTTTTAATTAATCATTTAAGGAAAATCATTGGCCATTCAATCATTTAAGGTTGCATATTTAAATTTCAAAGTAGTTTGAAAATGTTTTTGTAGATAAAATGTCAAAGAATATACAAAAAATAAGCGTGCTTACATAACAAATTCATCAATTCTATTAGGGAAGATATTGCACATCAAGAATTCCATTAGAGGGAACTGATTTTGTATTGATGTCCTCTGGCACGGCTCTTGTCTCTATAGGTAGAGCCAATGTTTTTTTGAAAGACTCTGAATTAAATATATTTTGACCTAAACAAAAAGTTTCAAGGGCAAGTTTTTTGTGATTGGCACACAGAATACATACAGGGTGACAATTTGAAAACGAACAGCATTTAATATTGCCTCTACCAATGATAGTATGAAAATTTGGCGAAACACGTCAATTGATATATCGAGGGGGACATTTTTTAAGACATTTGTTGTCGTGTTACTTTCAACCCCCTAACCCCCAGGGCACCTACCCCTAAAATTTTAAATGGCAACCCCTAATTATTTTGCCATTTTTGTGTTCCTTATTAAATTCTACGTAAACTGTATCATTTTTTTTTTCAAAAAATGTAATTATTTTATTTTTTCTAGCGGCGATATCGAAGACGAAATGTAAATAAATAAAGGAATTTGGAATGTATTTCTACATTTCGTCTTCGATATCGCCACTAGAAAAAATAAAATAATTACATTTTTTGAAAAAAAAATGATACAGTTGTATGTAGAATTTTATAAGGAACACAAAAATGGCAAAATAAATAGGGGTTGCCATTTAAAATTTTAGGGGTAGGTGCCCTGGGGGTTAGGGGGTTGAAAGTAACACGACAACAAATGTCTTAAAAAATGTCCCCCTCGATATATCAATTGACGTGTTTCGCCAAATTTTCATACTATCATTGGTAGAGGCAATATTAAATGCTGTTCGTTTTCAAATTGTCACCCTGTATATAAGTTCCCTGATGTAAAGAAGTCTATAGTTTATTTTATGATGTTAAAAATATGTCAAATTTTAAAAAACGGTTAAAAATGTATGATAGAATAGAGGTTGTTGTTATACATACTAATAATCATGATCAAAATTTGTCATAAATATTTAAATTTTATAATCTAATATTTTCTATATTAAGTTAAACATTCTAAAAGCTTCATCCAGAAAAATATTCTTTTTGACATTAAAGATAATTTTGGCTTTGACCAAACATCCCAGTGGCGTAATTACGGGGTGGCATGGGCCACCCCAGAATTCCCAGACCCTTCTTTTTGCCACCCCAAAAATCGGCAGTAAAAATATCAGTTATTTGTAAACAAGTAAAAAATTACAGTTTATAAACGTGACACAAGCTGGATTCTTTATTAATCTTGTCTCATAAATATTTTAATTAGCACACAATAATAGCTTTCATGTTCAAAATGAAGGCGTAAAAAGTAACAAAAATTATTCGCTCGCCCTTTAAAAAGTGTGTTCCTTTTGCTATTTGAACTGTTCCGTTTGTATTTTACAATCCCGATGAATTTAGCATCCTGTATTGAAATAGATATTCCCAAAATAATTAATGTTTTTAACTCAAAACATAAGAGAATAAGGCTTCATTTTGTGTAAAATAGTTATTGTACTTACGTATGTATGTATATACGTATTACGTATACTCATTTAGTTGATGTAACTGTTTGTGGAATAGATAATGTACATCATGATAAAAATTTGCAACAATTTATAAACGCCGCCGGAAAATACAATTTAACACTAAACAAAGGAAAGTGTAGGATTTCATCGAACTTTATTATAATTCTTGGGTAGTTTCCCTGAAAAAAACATGAAGCCAAATCCAGAAAAACTTCGACCTCTCCTAGAATTGCCTGTTCCCTCTGATTATACTTCTCTAACGTCGCATTATGGGTATGTTTGCTCATTATTCCAAATAAGTCGAAATATTTTCGGAAAAAATCCAACCACTTGTCCATTATAAAGAATTTTCCCCGACGCAGAAGGCCGTTTTAGCTTTTTTCCGTCTACCGTGTATTTACATCCGATATTAACGTTCCCAAAATCATTCATTAATGACCCCTATTAATGCATGATTTTCTGTAAATGTACGATTTTGGTAATTAAAATTAAAGGCAGCCATGCAAACAAATCAACAAAATAATAAAACGTCAATCCAAAACGTCGTCCGCTGTCATTAGTATTTGTAGAATTGTGAAATCTGGATTGTAAAATAAAAGTTGTTAACTGTTTTTCTTCACTTTAGTAAAAAATACGGTCGACGAAAAAACATTGTAACCAACTCTTACATTAAAATGCGATTAATGATCTCGAACATTAACGCGTTCGCTACGCTCACGCGTTAAAATATTTCGATCATTAATCGCCATTATTAATGTACTTGTTGGTTAAATTACTATAAAACGTTGAAAACTAATATTGCCAATGCTGTTGTAACATCAATAGATGATAATGCCATGTTCGCCGTAGAAACAGATGCTTCAAATTTTGTCATAGCTGCACAGCTCTCGCAACTTGGAAAACCCGTAGCATTTTTTTCAAGAACTCTGTCTAAATCAGAACAAAGGCACTCTTCAGTAGAAAAAGAAGCATGCTACAGTGGAACCCCTCAAAAATTAAGATACTTTTTGATTGGTCGCCATTTTCAACTTATTACTGATCAACGCTCAGTTGCCTTTATGTTTGACAATAAAAATCCTAGCAAAAGTTTTTTAAATGCTTAAACTACATCATTTTAAAGCCAAATTTAAAAAAATTTCCGTACCCCCAGACCCCCCGGCAGACCTTGCCACCTCAGTTAAAAAGCTGAAATTACGCCCATGAAAAATCCTGGTTATATTTTTAAAAAAATGTAATTGTCTGAACACTTTAAGATATAAAATTCGCGTCAAAACTATAAAGCTGTCAAAGAAGAGATACAGTACCGACTGTCACCATCTATAATAGAACCGGAAAATAAATAAGCCAAGTGAATCCACACACCATCCCGAGATAGGAAGAAACAATATTGCGGCGGGCGCGACAAACCATAAATTTTGCCATGTTTCGCGCCATTACTCCATATTCGCGATATCTGCCTCTTGTACACTATATTACTTGGCTCTGCCGGCTTTTCCCAGTTTTAAATTGCGGAGGGATTTTGCAATTTCGTATATACACCCGACAGGCACTAAAAAAACGTCATAAAACTTTTACAGCGAAGACAGTTCATATTATTTTACGTATATTAGGTTATAGCCTTTAAAATAAACACGACCAATTATTAAACGACGCAGAAAACTAATTAAGACGTCGTTAAACAAAATATTTTTTCTACTCCCACATGGAAATTTGCTGTTTGCTTTACACTTTAGTGGCGGGTAAAATAGGCTATTCCAGTTAACTGTGCGGCAACATTTATCCTAGTTAGGTTATGAAACTGACCAATCACAGTAGTCAATTACAGAGAAGCCAAATTTACATGTAAATTCGTTTTCTGACAGTTGAGAGAAGTTAGGTTAACAATATCCTTCAAAAATATGCAAATCTGTCAGATGAAATTTGTTCTTTTTAAATTTAAATAAAAACATTTATCCCAGAGTCTATGTATACACAATATTTTCCTAAAGAGTACACGAAATGGTGCAAAAATTGAAGGTATAATAACAAAATTAATACCAAAATATATTTCTACCAAATTATTGTTATTTTCTGCCGAACTAAAGATTTGCACACAGACGCACTTTCTTATTTCAAAAATATCTTTATTTCCACTCATTTCTAGACAACTACTACAAGCTTGGCATAAAATGTACTATATACCTACCAAATGAACGTTTTCTTACTAACCTTGGTAATTTTTTTCCATATAAATAATATATATTATTATAAATATTTGTGCACGGGGATATTTTTCGATATATTTTGAACGGGGATCGAACCCCAATTGATTTTAAAACTTTTATTATACGCAACAAAATTAACTGGTAATTTTTCCTTAAATGGTGGAACATAAAGATAACCCGATAAAACAGACGAAATTATAAGATTTCTAGAAAAAAAAACATTTTTTACTAACATTTTTAAGGTTATGTTATTTCTACTTACACTATTGCCACTTCTCGTCTTCTCTTTCCACGTTAACAGTGTTGCTAGTTTGTAAATTGGCGATTATTTTGAAAAATTTGACCATAGCGAACGTTAAAAATTCATATTAAAGAACAAAATCCATTTTTAACTGTTTGAAACGAATTCTACAGCTATTTTGTTGTACTTTCGGAGTTATAATTCTTTACGCAAGCAGAAATAAACCCGAAAAACCTATTTTTCTTCTGTGCATTTCGTAAAACAATATTGATTAAATTACCTGGTCTGTTATTCTGCAAAAAGCTTAATGTAAGAAAGATAGATATATTCAAAAGTGAGTTTGTATCAATATAAGAACTTACCCAAATCGATAAATATGTTACAGTGTAATTTGGTCAATGGGTTTGCCATCAAAATGAATGAATTTTTGTTCAATTGTTTCTTATTACCGTTCTCACAAGTTCATGGCCAACTTAAAAGACAAGTTATGATGCCTAATTTAAATATTTTTTTAAAATTCTTAGCATGAAGTTCGAAAGTTAAGTCGTAGAAAAAATATACTGTACAACTCGAGTGGATTGTTCATATTGCGCTCGGAAGTTTGAGCACTCCGCCTACGGCGTCGTACTGGCAGCTCAGTTATTTTTTGGAAAAACGCTCAGACCCGTCGATTTTGTTTTCAAGGGGACACAAAATTGGCTAAAAATCACGTTAATACGAGCAGCCCCCTGGGCGGGGGTGGCACCACCCCTAAAATCTTAAATGGAAAGGGAGGTCGAGTGATAGGTACCTTATTTTAAAGGTCTTTCAATTCCCTTTACTACTGAACTGAAGTACATGAATTTTACATCATTATAAAGGGAATTGAAAGACCTTTAAAATAAGGTATCACTCGACTCCCCTTTCCATTTAAGATTTTAGGGGTGGTGCCACCCCCGCCCAGGGGGCTGCTCGTATTAACGTGATTTTTAGCCAATTTTGTGTCCCCTCGAAAACAAAATCGACGGGTCTGAGCGTTTTTTCAAAAAATAACTGAGCTGCCAGTAAATGTCTCTGTTTCGTTTTCGATGCGCCACCCTGTATTTTAAAAACTTTGCACTGCACCGAATCCTGCCCAAGTTTATTGACGGATTTAAATTTTTTTTGAAATTTGGAAAATGTAAGAGGGTTATTTTTATTAAAAAAAAAAAAAAAAAAAAAAAAAAAATTCAAAATATTATATAAACGAATTTCACGAGAATTATGGGGCGCGGCGTTAGTGGAAATTTTGAAAATAATATGGGGCATCGTTTGTAATTTTAATGGAAAATAAGAAATTAACATGAATAGCCGTAATATTTCTATTTTTGTGTTCTGCATGGCGGATGATATAATTTAAACCTATATAATTGAAAGTTTAAATTAAATTTTTATTTTTTTTTAAATAAGGTATCATCCGCCAAATAGAAGTTCTTGTGAACCCCTTTATAAAATTTTTGTATTAAATTTTCAATTAGACAAGCCAGGAAACAAAGCCGCATTTCACGCTGGTATGGCAGGCTCTTAAGAAGTGATGTTCAAGACGTAATATTTTTCCTTATGTTATTTTTTCTTGCGACCTATTAAATAAAAAATATTGTTAAAAATATAAATTTAAATCTTCATTAATTGTGTAATATATGAATCACCGTTTATATTACAAATTTCACAAAACAGAATCTTTTTTTTTGTTTATTATGCAGCTTAATAATTTGAAAAATACCTTCGTCCACACCCTAATGGTAATGAACCACCCTGTATTAGTACACCGAGTGAAGGCACCAACCATAATAAATTGTGGGGCATTTTTCCATATAATGACGACGAATCCTGGAATATAATCAATCTTGTGGATATAGATCAATCAAAATCTCAGACCCGTTGTCTGATTTGCATGCAGACAGACAAGATGCTTATAAATGGGTTGAAGACAGCCTAAAAACGAGAGAGAAAGGGCTCTGGTCTGATGGTCCTTAAAAGCATTTTAAACCCCTAAAACACATTTCTTTATATTGTCGAAAAATTGATTATAACTGTAATGTAATGTTTGTGTGACAACATTATTTCATGGCAAGTTAATGATTTATCTAAATTCTTCTCGAAGGTATTTTATTTCTCAAAAAAAATTAAAATTCATCCGAAAACGGAAAAAACGACTTTCATTTCTATGTTATAATTGCTTTATTTAATTATTCTCCAATCTTTAACATTTTTTACAATAATTATTTTTAACACATTCTAATCTTAGATATACAGGGTGATTCAGTTATAATAATTTACAAATATATTATAATTTATGTTTTTGATAGAATTTTTACCTTGGATCTTATACAAGACACATTTACCCTACCTTAGAGTCCTAATAAAATATTTTTTTAATAATTTATATATTCTTCTGAAATCAAAGTAAAATATCAGTACTTTTTTTGTTTTAATTTTTTGAAAACTTTTTTTTATTTAGGTACCTACTGTAAAGTTTATAAGGTACACCGGAGTAAGCGGAACCGTGAATTTTAATACCTCCTGTTTAAACGTTATTAAAAAAAATGTATCTCATAATCTTATTCATAGTTGGCAGGTTTACTAGTTAGACATAATTTTAACAACATACCAACATAGAAACCGATAAAAAAATTTCCGTTTTCTCTAGAATTTTTTTAATTTTCGCTGGTCTTGGGTTACACTTGCCCCAGGTTTGTGGGGCAAGTGTAAACCAAGGCACGTTTTCGTATTTGGACGTAAGAACGTTGACCGGGGTAACTGTAATTAATTAATTTTTTTGCATGCTACAAGAATATTTATTTTTATTAACAAAAAATTAACAATTTAACCAACATTATATATGTGAAAAACAATGCTAAAAGATATTTTTCACCGTTTATTTACTATAGGCGTGGGTAAATGCATAAAAATATTATCCTCATTGACGATGCTTCTATCTTCCACAACATGCCAATATAATGTGGATGTGTTACCAATTGTTCGGCAAAATTTTACCTTCAGACATGGTTTTTTCTCTGTGAGCTGGCCCACGTACATTTTTAGCCTGCTTCTTCTGATCGAATTTAATGACGACCCAATCGCCAACGTTTATTTTTGTTAAGTCGAGCTGCATTTGGTTCAGGAAACTAATTTCTTTATTTATCTCTTCGACACTAGAATTGCTTGAGAGGCTTTGCACATCTTCAAGAAGGTCATCATCAGTGGATAGTCATTCAATATGGTTTTCTTTAGTGTAGCCCTTTTTTTCTCTATTTTTTGGCTTTCAATTCTCCCTAATTCTTCTAACTTGTCATCTTCACTGCTACTACCTTTACAAATTTTTTCCCTATATTTTGCTATTTTGATTTTCTTTATCTTTTGCTTCTCAATTTCTTCAATCTGACCTGAACCTAACATAGGTTACACTTTCCCCATTCTGTGATTTTTTAGGGGCAAGTGTAACCTAGCTCGTTTCTTTAACGTAAACAAATTTTTGTGACCCATAGGTTTATAATACAAAAAAATATTGTTTATGATGTACTTACCTCAAAAAGTTTAATTAATACTATAACTTTCGTGTGTGTTACAACCACCGACAAAAAACAAGTGTTAACTCGGTATGCGAGGTAAATCGACAACCTTGACAACAGTGTTATTGTCGAAGCGCAAATGAATCGCTAAGGGCTTTCTATGCAACAGGGTATGTAAAGGATGTAGGTGGGCTGGTATGCAATGGGTAAATCCACTTTACAGAACATTGTTTTAACAGGAATAAGCCTAGGTTCCACTTGCCCCGGTGTACCTTACTGTTTTTTTTTTAAACGGAGAAAAGTGATTTATTACTTTTAAATGTTTTCACTTGTGTAAATTATTATAACTGCATCACCCTGTATATCTAAAATTTTGTTAAAAAATAATTCTTGTAAAAAAAATGGTACATATTGGATAATAAATTAATGAATCAATTATAACATAAAGTCGTTTATCACGTTTTAAGGTGAATTTTAATTTTTTTTGACAAAAAAAATACCAGGCAATATACTCTACAAGTCTACATAAACCTATGCCCATTTCTTTTCCTTTATACCTTGGTACTACAAGATATTAAAATATGAACAAAATCTAGCCGTTTATTTTCGCAATTCAAAAAAATGAGTAATAATTTTTTTTTTGATTTTTATGATCTATAAATATTAATCATTATTTATTTCGTCTCTAAATTATTCAACATCCCGTACATATTTTATTTCTATATAAGTAAAAGAAAACTTGAGTTTTTAAGAAACAAGTGAAAACTTCTGACAATGCAGAAAACTCGAAAAATGTGTCATAGGATTGGATTATGGCCATGAACACTATTATTCAGGATGTCAAGAACTACATAATACTAAAATTGCAGAAAATATAGCCGAAAGTCATTTCTTATAAGCTTTGTGGCGAGTCCCTTTGCACATGGGCATACAATTTAATTCTAAGCAACACTTTTTTGGATTTCTCGTCAACTAACTTTTTGTAAATTCACATTTTTTTTTTATTTGCCGCTAGTCACGTGACGTATATCAAAATCGATTTTTAGGTTATAGGACATACTAATATAATTTTCTTCCTATACGTTGCGAATTTTTTGTCGATCACTGCATATTTATTCCCTAGAAATACAAAGTATTAATACCATTATATGGATAAAAATGTTATCCTTAGTAGATATGATTCAAATAAAATATATTTAAGTACGAAATAATTTGACACGAAAGGGCAGGAAGTTGCGACCATGTTCCTGATTCACTATAAGGCCGGGAAAGCGGTCCTTTTTTCAAGATGGCGATTCACTAATCAGGAAGAATGGGCCGCACCTATGTAGGATTAAGACTTACTGTCCGTTGTCACGACACAGGCGAAATTACCCAATCAATCAATAAACAAATAACAGATTAAAGTGACCTTAATGTGCAACATTAGATACTGAGTGTCGTAGAAAAAAATTAGAGATAACTTTGTGAAGGTTGCGGTTCTAACGCAAAACTTATCTAAATGTAGTATAATTTATAATACATTTTTATTTAAAATAGATATGTTATTATTTAAGCGTAATTCTTAAAACGTTGTGTTAGTCTATTTGAAACTTATACATATACCGGGTCCGCCAACGAAGCGGGGACGGAAATTTAAATCATTATCGAGGAACTTATCAAAATTACTAAAGCAGCATGAGGTATCGACTTAAAAGCGGCATATTTTAAAAATATTTTACATTATACAGGGTGGCTCAAAAAAGTGTGGCGGACTAAACTTGCATTTTTTTAAAGGGAACACCCTATATATTATATTATTTTCTAATTCCCTATACAATTCCACGTATATTTTGTATAAAATGTCATATGTCTAAATTCAATTGTTTTTGAGTAATTGACGTTTAAAATATGGCATTTTTTGACTTTGACAGGCTGTAACATTGGAACGGTTTACCTTAGAGAAAAATGGTTTTCACCTCCCTATCTTAGTTTTTCATTCTCTATCCAAAGAAACCAACCTCCGATTTACCATGTTAAACCAAAAAAACGGTTTTAACGGTTTAACATAGTAAATCGGAAGTTGGTTTCTATAACTAACCAAAGAAAAAAAAGAAGATAATTTGATAATGAAGGAACTATTAGCTATAGTAAATTTACACAAACATCGTTTAATGAATTATGCCGCGGAACATATAGCTGAAAAACATAGTGTAACTGTGCTGTGCACACCGCCATGTCATTGTGAACTAAATCCTATAAAACTTATATGGTCGCAAGTGAAAGGATTTGTAGCAAGACACAACACGACATTTAAAATAAAAGACGTTAAGCTACTGTTTGATCAAGCCATTAAGGAAGTGACACCAGAGAACTGGCGAAAGGCAGTCCATCATGTTATTAAAGAAGAGGAGAAAATATGGAATCTTAACCACCTGATCGATCGGACCGTCGACCAGTTAATTATGACGTGAAGAGGAGATGACAGTTCCTTAGAAAACGAAGAATATTATGATATTTTATAATTTAATTTCTGTATAATGCATTTTTTGAATTTTGTATTTTTTTTATAATGTTTAATAAAAAATAAGTGTACCTTATACTATGTACATAATACACGCCTTTGTCACACCATTTTCAGTGTTTGTGAATGGATAACAATAGGCAAAACCCATAAATTGACCCAAATTCGGGTGGCACTACCTGCACTTGATGCAAATAAAGAATTTTGCAATGAAATCAATGGCAAACTATGAAAGTGGCTTAAATATTCGTTGGGTTACTTTGTAGTCCCTTTGCATACCTAATGAGCTTTTATTACTCTACACCTTTCTGAAATAGATTATAGATAATTAAAATTCGAGAAAATGTTAACAAAATACCCAGCCTGCAGAAATCACCCTTATTATTTTGGAAAAGAATGTTTACGTTTAAAACTTCCTAAAAAAGAAAATACAATAATGCCGTGTATAAACAATGTTTATTATGAGCAATGACAACTTTTTTGCTCGTCAATTGACTAGCCCCAGGCTAGTATTACGAATTATACACGATTGTAAGCTGAAAAAACATAATTTATACTTCTTAATTTTATTACAGTTTTTTTAGTTTAATGACATCCAAAACACATTAATGTACTGCTTTCTACCGAGATAATTTTATTATCGACGTGTGGATCTACTTTTAAAATGTACTTCCGTCGCCAATTTATTGA
Source organism: Polydrusus cervinus (assembly GCA_935413205.1). Classification (NCBI taxonomy): domain Eukaryota; kingdom Metazoa; phylum Arthropoda; class Insecta; order Coleoptera; family Curculionidae; genus Polydrusus; species Polydrusus cervinus. Next base: position 6,914,377 of record OW284520.1, read on the forward strand.
GAGGCATGTTTACGGTGCAATTGTCAAGTGAAGACATACTATTTAACAGTGACGTTCAGTGCTGTTTTAACCAGGATAAAAAATTGCATTTAAGACAAAAATTTACCTTCCGTAGCATTCAAGCATCTAAATTTCAAGTTTTGTAACAAAATGTCTTGTTTTTGAGTTTGTGGAAAGAACACTGGCAGAAGAAGAATAAAACGACAAGGTCGTTCTCCAGAGAGATTATTGTTAATTCACTTAAGCGTGTCTTTCCCTGTGTGTTTCGTAAATAGGTTTGAATTCTTTTTAATCCAGAATTACAAAAATCGTTATGCAGATGCGCTGCTAGCCGGTATAGTAACAATTAACGTCTCCATAATTTTTTCCAAACCCGACGGCATGGCGCGAAGTCTAACAATTCTCATCCACCTGATTGAATCAATTTGCCAAAAACGAAGTCGATTATAATGTGAAATATTATGATGATAAACTTACCTACTGATTATTACATAACATGAACCTATCAGCAAAAATAATTTGAATTGTCACAAAAGTGCTTCTTATTTTACGATGCCTTTATCCCTTTAAAAATATCCTAACTAAGCTAATTAAAAATAATAATAAAACTCATAGAGGCGTGTTTCACATTTTATATTGAGAAAGCGAAGTATTTTCCAAACTACGGTAAAACTTGAATATTGGCACCAATGCACTTACCAAACGCGTGCTTTCTTGGCGCGGGCTGATAGATGACGGAAGATCGAAGGTTGCGACGAGTTTATTTGTTACATCTCTTTCTACCCTACTGCCTACCGGCTTTCTCGCTTGCTTCCACTCGTACAAAAGCAGTGCTTTTGCATAAGATGCTAATGTGCAGCGAGATCTTTGCTTTTAGAACGGTCTTACGGAATGCTTATATAGGGATCTAGTTTACGATATAATAAGCAAATGGTCCTATATTATTATTTATTATATTAATGTAGAGATAATTTCCCAAAATTGTATTACACGGATAATGAAATACAAAAAAATGGTTTCTGTTTGTTTTATTGTTCCCAGGGTGGGCAATGCTTTGTTGCCTATATTGTATGCACGCCACTGCTATTTAAAGTCTAAAACAAAAGAAATTACGTTTTTAGTAAGAGACTGCCGGACAAAATCAATTTTAGCTAAATAAGCTTTCTATGTAAGTAAAAAAAAACATTTGTTGAGCTACAAAATCAAAACGTTTTACACAGTAGAAGAAGCTCTGCATGTTGTCTATCGAATAACCATGTCCTGCTTATATAGAGCTCGGTGGGACATCGAGTTGGGCTCACGCAAAATTAAACTTCAAAGTAATAGTCCAGCGGTGTCATAACATAACCATCGTCTACAGGGAGCTTTAGTTTTTACCTTTATAAAATTGACAGCCATTAATAATATTTATCGATATAATATAGTATCATTGCTCACGGTAAACTGTCAATAAATTGTCTGTGGGTAATAAGTCTGGCCCGTCGAATTGTATGTTTATTATTTTTGTCTCGGTATTATGCAGATTTTGCCAAATTGTTACTTGTCATAGTTTCAATCTCAAACGGACAAGCAAATAACAAAGCTACTTTACATTATAGAGTAGAATGATTGCTGAGTCATAATAATAATATTAATAACAATCACTTCAAAATCCACTCGTAGATAGAGAAATGTCACTGAATTGGTTAGAAAAAAGGCAACTACATGCTGAAAAAGAAGGTTTTATAATATCTATTTAAGACCGTGTCATTCTAACTCGAAACTATGAAAAGGTAATCTTGAAAAAAAATGTGGAAAGAATGCAGAAAATGCATTTGCCCCGAAGAAACGATAAAACACTACGGCGGGTTGTGGTGCTGTGTGTGCAACGCTTATCTGGGGAGACATAATCAGGTGGCAAAGATCATCCACAAGGAACTGGCCCATTAACCAGGTCTAAAAGAAAATATCCCACCATCCTACCAATACTCACCCGAGACAGTTCTTGAATTTCCTGAATATCTCTTATACTAGGACAGGCCAATAATAACGGATAGAACAGTAGACCACAACCGTCCGGATATTCTTCTTATCGAAAAGACGACCAAGAAAGCTTTCATAATCGATATAGGTTGCCCACTAACACACAACCTCTCTAAAACCGAATCGGAGAAGAATACCAAGTACTCGAATTTGGCGATAGAGAAAAAAAAATAATTGGAAGCTAGAAAAAATAGACATCATTCCGATCATAATATCAGTAAAGGAGCTATGACGAAAAATTTCAAGCCTAACCTAGAAAAACTTGACCTTTCAGGTTATTTATACCAAAAAATTCAGAAAAACGTCATTCTTCAAACGTGCCATATAGTACAGGAGTTTCTAAACAGTACAGGTTAAAATGAATTCCTTTTCTGTACTGTAAATAACACCAGCAATACCAACAAAAAGCTGTGAAAAATAACATTGAAATGAAAAATAACATTGAAAACGTTACAACAACAATAATAATAATAATAGGAATAAGTAAAAACATGAAGTCCTTCCCCACTGGTGAAGAAAGACTTCATGTTTTTACTTATTCCTATAAATTAACTCCACTTTAAGAATGGACTACTTCTTCAAAAATAATAATAATAATATTAGACACAAATGTAAGGCCAAAGGAGCCCGTTTAAGGCGATAAAATAAAGTCACAAAGAAGAAGGTTCAAAACCAATAGTTAACCAGGAACCAAAAAACTTTCTATAGGACACTAAACCAAGAAAATCCGATGACTTCCGGAGCATCCGGAAGAAAAAACAAGAAAAAATTAATTTGTGTTTTTATAATCTTCACGACAAAATATTGATTTTTTGGACAAACCAAGAGCACTTACTTAAGACAATTTTTTATGCTCTTCAAGAAAATAATCTTATTTTTCAGATACGACGTTCGTTTTTTAGATACTTACCTATATCAACTTAATTTTTTCAAATTCGGGCCTGAATTTTTTTAAAACATTTTAAGTAGCTTTTGACCTCTTAAAATTATTATCTTGTGAAATACTTAAGAAAGTGCCCTTGGTTTTAAAAAATAATAAGTACTTTTGTCATAAAAAAATAAAAACAAGTTTTTCGTTTATTTTCTCGGATATCTCTGGAAACCATCGGAATTTGATTAAATTTCTTTTTAACAAATTGTTCAGCATTAAAATATGCAACTTTGCCTCAATTTACCAAACTCTCTATCTTTTTTAGTTACCGAGATAGCAATGCTAGTGCATCGAATTTGTACAACCCTGTATATAAAAAAAATCGAAAAACTTACCGACTAATTAAATGGAGCATTTGCATTAGTTGTAACAAAAAATGTTCACAAAACACTCAAATTATCTTATAGGAAAACTCTATAGGTACGTCTTTTTGTTATTTGAAAATGATTCAACCACTTTTGTTCTTGAAGTCATCAATATTGTTTACAAAATGTTTTTCGGCAGGCTACATACCTAAAGTCTTTCCTCTTTTATTTTATTTATTTTAAAATTGATAAATCGGAATCAGGAATATTATTATAATCCACCGAAGGACTGACCTAAACCTAACCTACAAGAAAAAACTGTTTAAAATAAAACTATTTTAAAATTAATATCTCGGCAGGACAAACCGTATTCAAAACCGCTGCCATCTGGTATCAAGTAGTGGTAACAAAGACGAAGGCCTGATCCGATTGGAACGACAAAATAAAGCACGTGTAAATCCTCCAATCCCGGACGGATCTGAGGATCTGGCCCGCCACAAAATTTCTGAATTCCTTATGCATCAGTAAGAGAGGGCGATATATCATTATCTCTTTCATAAGCGATGAACCTTCAATGAACAGCATGGCCATACATAGCAATCGCCGGCGTTGGGTAGCGCGAAGGAATTTTCGCGGCGTCGGGGAGTTTTTGCACCGTTAGGCGTTATCAGATATTAAATGAACGCAACGTCTTGAATTTTAAATTATTCACAGTTACAAAAAGAATGAAGCGTAAACACGCAAGGCAATGATTATGACTGTAAGTAAAAAAATAACTTGGTGTACAGGTAGGTAGGGCCGTGGCACTGTGGCCCTACTGTACGAGCCGCCACTGCTGTAATACCATCAATACCAACAGAAATCTGTGGAACATAACATTGAAAAAATAATAATGATAATAATAAACACACACAATAAATGTTACTTTTTTGCTATATCGAAGATATATTTTATTAATAAAGAAATTAATTTATATTAGCTATGAAATATAACTTGTCGAGTGCAACGGAAACATTGGGTTAAAGAAGTAGGTATATAAAGTTAAGGGAGTGAAAATATGGGCGAACTAAAAATTAAAACAAGACTGTTTACAACCCGGGCAACTTCCTAGCGATGTTAATTAAAACATGACAAAAATTACTGCTTTAAAATTACCTTGAGAAATTAAACTTTTATTACCTGGAACAAGGATGCTTCAAGCAGACAATTTTATTTATGTTAAATAAAAATAAAGTAAAACTCTTTAGACTTATTTTGCTTTAGATATTCTATTCGTAAAGTTAAGTTTGAATGTTTTTTATTTGATTGGATTACGTCAAGTCTTCGATAATATTAGTGTGGTAAAAATAGTAATTTTATTTTAACGGCACTCCGTAATTTGATTTTAAAACTAGGCAACTACGAGTACGTTATGCATGGTTCTAGGTGCCTGAGGAAGCAGAGAGATAAATTTCCAAAAACGTAGTTTTAACCATATAAAACCACATATTTTAGTTAGAAAAGTTATTGTGTAATTATTTGCGTCCCTGCAAACATGCACTTTAATATGCGAAGATAAAAAGGTTTTTGGTCTTCTACTGAACCCTCCTCCTGTCCAGATAAAAACCGTCTTCAACGTGTTCAAACCTCTTCGAAGGGCCAAATATACAAGTTAAATAATATGGGCGGAAGTCGCCCTATCCCCCCCTCTTATGGACGCCAATACCACTGACAATTTTCCTGATGAAATCCTGAATCCAATACTCTAAAATATTAGCACGTCAATAAGGAACACTCTGTTAATAAAAAAGGGTCAATACAGCAAGGTATGTTTGAGGGCCGCCTTCGTGTCTTACCATGTGGCAGACTTAAGGTATACAGGATCCTGCACCTCACCTCCCATCTACTATAGCTCACTTATTAATTAAGTTAGGATTTTAATATTTTCCAGACTTTAACTGTATCCTAGGGCTCATTTTAGGAAAATATTTTTATTTATACAGGATGTTCCAAAAAAGTATGACGTCATAAGGATCTATTTTTTAGATTACATGCTATATATATTCTTACTTATTTGTATGCCTCTTATAGTTGCCTTCATACCCCTAAAATTTTTATGAAATAGGTTTAGTATTATAGGCGAAAAATAAATAAAAACTAACAAAAATCAGTTTTACACCACTGGTTATAAAAATTAATAAAAAATTAAAATAATGTCCCGTTAATAAAATTTTACCAAGGAACTTTATAAGTAACAGTCTCGTTAACCAATTTAGATTAATACGAATTGTACAGGGTGTCCAAAGTTTAGTGTCAAACTTTGCAAACTTTAAATCAATATATTTTTCTTATTTTAAATTGGAACCCCTGTATATTATTATTTCATTCGATGCAGAAATAAAAATCAAATATTTGTTTTAATTACAAACTATCGCAATTTCTAACACGTCAAGACTTATTTGAAGAAAACTTATTTTATCAACTATTCCACCAGTCAATAAATATCGAAGGTGGCTTTGCAAAACAACTTATTGGTATTAAAGTTTATTAAAACGACAATAGCCCATTTTGACTTTAGTTATTATATAGTTTCAAATATTGTTAGATTATTATTAATTATTTAAGCTATATTATTTTTTGTGATACATACAACCAAGCTCAAAGATGTGATTTTCATATCACTTTAGTGAATGTTAATATCAATATATTGTTTTTTAAAGCCACCTTTGATACTATTTATTTATAATAATGACTGTTGGAATAGTTGATAAAATGAGTTTTCTGCAAATAAGTTTTGATGCGTTAGAAATTGCGATAGGGTTGTAATTAGGAGAAATGTTTGATTTTTAATTCTTCATCGAATGACATAATAATATACAGGGGTTCCAATTTCAAATAAGAAAAATAAATTGATTGAAAGTTTGCAAAGTTTGACACTTTCGTTCGACCTTATTTATTAAGTATCTTTATATAATTTTATTAACGAGGCATTATTTACACTTTTATTAATTTTTAAAACCAACGGTGCAAAACTAATTTTTCTTAGTGTTTATTATTTTTCGCCTATAATACTGAACCGATTTCATTAAAATTTAGGGGTATGTAGGCAACTATAAGGGGCATTCAAATAAGTAAAAATATTTATCACATGTAATCTAAAAAAATGGATCCTTATGACGTCACACTTTTTTGGAACACCCTGTATAAACAAAAATATTTTCCTAAAATGCGCCCTAGGATACAGGTAAAGTCTGCAAAATATCAAAATCCTAACTTAATTAGTAAGTGAGCTATAGATGATGGGAGGTGAGGTGCAGGATACTGTATATTAAAATTTTAAAAACGGGTAAAAAAGCTATTCTAAAAATGTGCTTGAGTGAAAATGTAGTCTGGAATGTTGCCGACGCAACGTAACATCTAGTTCCATCAAACTTTTGCTTTATCATTAAAGAACCAGAAGCAAATAAATCTGTCCCAATCAAGAAGATGACTGAGCTGAATTTTTTGATGGATTCACATTGTCACTGTTTCAATAGCAATGTCAAACTGCTGTGCTGCCTAACGGTTTATATCTGTCGGTTTTATTTATTCCCAGAATAATTATCTATAAATTATTACTTGATGGCTTTACAATAGATAACTACACCGTTGGCCAAAAAGAGAACTCTAGTTTATAAACCTATACTGGAAAGTTCTCCAGTTTACAGTTACTTTAGTATGTATACCTATACTTACTGTAATTATTATTAAATACAAATTTTTATCAATAAGTACATGGCGTGCAATGCTGTTTTAACCAGGGTAGGGAAAATTTGCTTTTAAGACAAAAATTTACCTTTCGTAGCATTCAAGCCTCTAAATTTCAAATTTTGTCACAAAATTATTTTAAAACATCGTCATAGAAATTGGTTTTGCATTTTAAATCCTGCAAAAGATCGCTCTTTAGAGATACTATTGTTAATAAGCGTGTCTCTCCCTGTGTATTTCGTAAATAGTAATGAATTCTTTTTAATTCATACAGGGATCGTTCTTCAGACACTCTACTAGCCGGAATAGTAACAATTGAGGCCACCATATTTATTTTTTCCCGAAACCCGACGGTGCGAAGTCTAACAAAAGGGCGAAAACACTAATTATAAATTAAAAATCTATATGATCCACCTAATTGAACCAATTTTGCCAAAAACTAGGTCAATTATTATGTGCTTACTGATTATTAAATATTATGAACCTATCAGAAAAAATATTTTAATTGTCACTAAAGTGTGTCTTATTTTACGATACCTTATCCATTATCCCTTTAAAAATATCTGAACTAAACTTATTAATAATAAAACTTATAGAGGCGTGTTTCATATTTTATATTGAGAAAGCGAAGTATTTTCCAAACTACGGTAAAACTTGAAGATTGGCACCAATGCACTTACCAAATGCGTGCTTTCTTGGAGTGGGCTGATGGATGAAGCAAGGTCGAAGGTTGCCACGGGTTTTTACATTTGTTACATCTCTTTCTTCTCTACGGCCCACCGGCTCTCTCGCTTGCTTCCACTGGTACATAAGCAGTGCTTTTACATAAGACGCTAATGTACAGCGAGATCTTTACTTTTAGAACGGTCTTAGGGATGCTTATACAGGGATCTAGTTTACGACAAATAAGCAAAGAATGCGTTCGTGGAAATGATATAGGATTAATTTTTCGGTCCTATGTTAATGTAGAGATAAATTGCCGAAGTTGGATTACACGGATAAAAACTAATATACAGCGTGTCCAGAAACCATCTTAACATATGGGAAACTTTTTTATTTTAACTTTACGAAAAAAAATTATTCTGTTCTGCTTGTTGATAAAATAACATTCAAATCAAAAGTTTTGAGCCAGCACATACGGGGTGTTTAGAAAGTCAATAATATTAATACCGTAAATGGAAAACTATATTTAATAATTTTAATTACAAAGTACAATAATGAAATACTACACTAAGCTTCAACATGACCACCGTTTTTTTCCATACAAACGGTTATACGTCGTGAAAATTCCATTACTGAATTTCTAACCATCTGAGGGGAAATTTCTTGGACAAATTCTCTGATAATTCTCTCTAAATGGTCTATGTTCTCGAAAGGTCTGTGGGTATACACTTTTTGTTTTAAAAATTCCTATACGAAAAAATCCAGAGGTGTTAGATCAGGTGACCTTGGTGGCCAAGCAAATTCTGATCTTCTTCCAATCCATTTCTGTGGAAATGTCCGGTTAAAGAATTCTGTCACTCTTGCAGAGCTGTGGCATGGAGCGCCGTCATGTTGGAACCAAAGTGTTTGTCTTATATTCATTGGTAGTCCATGAAAAAATTCAAATAATTCCGTGTCCAAAAAGTTCAAGTAAATTTCACCGGTAATATTTTCTCGAAAAAAGTACGGCCCTACAATTTGGTTCCTAAAAACGCCGCACCAAACATTTGTCTTGAAAGAATACTGGTCACGAAACTCAATTACAAAATGGGGATTCTCATCACTCCACCACCTACAGTTTTGAGAACACACTACTCCATGAGGTGAACATCGCCTCATCTGAAAGCAATATTTATCTTGCGAATAGTGGGTCATCTTCTACCTCACCTTGAAACCAAGAGCAAATCAAAAATCGTGAATCAAAATCTCTAGGCTGCAGTTTGTGAAGAAATTTTGGTTTGTATGGGTGAAAATTATTTTTCCTTAAAATAACTTGGGCAGTGGACTTTGTAACAGGTCGTGGAACAGTTTGTAAAATATTTCTCAATGAGATTTTAGGATTTTCCATGACAGCTAGCAAAACATTCAATTGGGTATCTTCGTCCGTACGCCAAACCTGATGCTTGTCAGAAAATTTATTACTTACAGATCCGGAATTTTTAAATTTATTAAAAATATCTCCAACCGTTACATGGCTAATAATTTTATTTGGATATCTTGCATTAAAAATTTGAACATCCTCTCTGTACGACTTGTAGTGGTCTCCAACAATTAACACTATTTCAACTTTTTCCTCGATTGTAAATTTAAGCACGATATTTAATTAAAAGGAAACTGTCCGCCTTGACAAATAAAATAATTAGTTGTCATGGTTTCATTTAGTTTTCCAAGGCGTGCTGGACCTACTAAACGAGAATGAATACCGCTTCTTAAAATCTTGTAAATTTGCGTAATTTCATATTTAAACGTGGTTTTTAGTTTTGATCAACTTTTTTTAATAACAATTTTCGATATTATCAAAAATAAAGGTACCTACTTTACGTTTAAGTCAAATTCATATTTTTTGACTTACCTCGTATACGCCTGGGAGAATTTAATATCTGATAGTTGCATTTTAGGTTTTAAACCATGCAAAACTTTTTATGAAGAATCACTATTTTTTGTAAAGTCTAAAATAAAAAAGTTTCCCGTATGTTAAGATGGTTTCTGGACACGCTGTATAAAAAAAATTGTTTCTGTTTGTTTTATAGTTCTCAGGGTAGGCAATGCTTCTTTGTCTATATTGTATGCACGCCACTGAAGTACTTAGATTTAATTTACAATCTGTTGTCACGTCCCTGTCCTGCATATGTTGAAAAAATATAGAAATATAACTTATATGAGAAAGCTAGAACCGCAGTATGGAATGAATATTACACATACATACGTATGCATCTCAAATAACAACAGCGAACTGGTGAAAAGGTTCCAATTAGGAGTAACCGGGGCAACGGATCCTTCATGAGAGTAAATCTAAAGGGAAATATGGATATATACTACGTCTGGCATATTCCAATTCAACAACAGATTTTACTGAAAATTGCAACTTAAAAAATAATAAATGTAGAAGCACACTCAGAATTGTCTTTATTCGAGGTTTTTCCCGAAAAGTTTTTAATTGGATTTTTAGTTTATTTTATCAAACAAGTTCTGCAAAATGTTTTAACTGTTACTACTTGTTCAACCCCTAAAAACTAGTCCTTACATTGAAATAATATTTTATGTTGCATTGTCAAACTATAATGGATTTATTGTAACTTCACAGAGTGATTTATGACGTGTGCTCGTTGGAACTCTTGGAAAAACCACTCAAGACATTTTCTTCAAACTTGGCGAGTTTTATTTTTGTACGTATCCTCCTTACTTAAAATAGAGGCATTTTCCTGTCACTTTCAGGTATGCCCGAAGCAATTGTAAACTTTGTTATTTTAAATATTATATGAATATTTTGATTGTATGTTTGCATTTTGCTTTAGATTCTAAACAAATCTTGTTCATACATATAAACTGAAAAGTTCTTGAGATATGGGCATTTGAAAAATGACACTTGTGGGACTTTGACAGTCTATAGCAGTTATTTTTAATATATATTACAATACAATGACGTTTAGTCATTATTTTTAAGGTTTTCATTGGCTTATACCTTTTTGTTCGAATTTTTTTCTGCATGAAAATAACTTTCCTACACCAACGTAGATACTACCTTTCTATTGGTGAAAGAAACTCAATAATTTTCTTAGTGTTTTTGTAATTCGGGCCAAGAAGAACCGGAATTTAACACGGCAAATTGTAGGGCGGTCGGATCCAAAAAATATAAACTCGCAACGTTTCAAGAAACTATTTTTGTGGTCTTCCCAAAAATTTTAATGAACGGTTGTCGTGAATTAACCTGTAGTTATATACAGGGTCGTTATTAGACGATATACAGGGTGTTACTTAAAGATAGGCCGTAATTTCAAGGGCGCATTCCTGAACCAAATTAAAGTAGAAAAATTTAAATAAATATGTAGTTAAAAAAATTATTTTTTTATTAATACCTCGAAGCCTCTTTTGCCAATTTTGTTGAAATTCGGCACTGTTGTTCAATGTAATAAGACGCTAAGTTAGCACAACTAAAAGATAATTATGAGTTCCAGTGGCGTCTCGAGGGCAGTCTCACGAATAAACAAAGAAAATGTACGCTACCGAGTTTTTAGAAAATTTTATATTTTTTTTCGGATTAAGCAGCTAAAAATATAACTACTTTGTCTCTTGATATCTTTTCGTATCTTACTTCGTTTTCGAGGAAAAAAATAAAAACCATTGCACCTCGAAAAATTATTTAACTTTAATCGTTGCTGCGAAATGTTGTTTTGTTATTATTTCCCATTTTGGCATATTGTCTCATCAGAATGGATGGAGCTTAACAAGAATCGTTGGATTAGTCGTGGAAGACCAGAATTCTGGCCACCTAGATCGCCTGACTTGAAGAGCCTAAATTTTTATTTGTAGAGGCACCTTAAGTCATTAGTTTATGTTACACCAATGGGGACAGTAGAACAAGTAAGGAATATAATTGTTGACGGATGTGAAGCCATACGTGACACTCATGGAATTTTCGATTTTATTTTAACAATTTTTCGTTGTTTCTTGATTAGAAAGTGTTACCCTTCTTTGTTTTTTTTTAGTTAAATAAATACCTTTAAAATGTTAACCTATTTTTTCTTGTAATCTTTTCAAATATCACATATATTTGGTATTTGAGCTTTTGTTTTGTTGTAATAGTTTTTGGTAGTTTTATCGGCCATTTATCTGTTTATTTAAAATTCTGGATATACGATTGCACATGTTTTAAAGCGAAAAAGCAGTAGTTACAGGGTAAAACCAAAAAATTAAATTTGTCAATACCAATATAAATATTGTAAAATATCATTTCTTTACCTTTATTATTCTTTGGTCTCAAAACATACAATCATCCAAAATTTCGCTTGTTGCTTAGAGTTTGTGTGAAGAGATAATTGATCGATAAATTTATCAAAAATTAATATTGGGAATGCACAAGCGCAAAATTTGAATTGGCAAACAGTATAAAAACGTTTTATATTGTCAGCTAAACACTTTTATACCGGTTATAAAACGGGATTATACTCTTTCAACTCTGTGTACTGGTTATAAAGCGTCTTATAGTCGCTATAGAACAAATATGGTTATAATCCGTGTGATATAAACAGTATAGTCGTTTTTAACTAATGTGTATACCCATAGAACGTTTTATAGTCGCTATGGAATAAACTTTCATGGTTACTATCCGTGTCATATAAACAGTATAACATAATTTACTTATCGTTATTGTTGGATATTTACTTAAAGGAATAAATAAATATACCAACACCCAGAGTAATAATGAATTTATTGAAATAAAGAAGTAAATTAATGTTAAAACGAGTAAATCAGTTGCTACGTCGAAGGTTACAGTTTTACTAAAAAACTATCTAAATTTTAGTACCTACATTGGCCCTTGCAAAAGACCCAAAAAAACACATGGCGACATTTCATTGCCGACAGACAAAGCCAATCCATTAGGCGTGTCAGATGAGCCCTAACCAGAAATATATGCCAGATTATTGAAACAAATATATATTCAAAATATTTCTTCAACACTCCCACTTATTTTGAATGCCCTAAAAAATGCATAAATTTTTTCTCAACTGACAGAACTGTGCTTTCGCTAATGGTTTGGTAAAAATATCTGCTAACTGATCCTTGCTACTAACATATTCTAATGCTATTTGATTTTTATGTACAATGTCCCTAATAAAATGAAATCTAACATCAATATGTTTGGATCGCTTATGGTGCTCTGAATTTGAGGCTAATTTAATAGCAGCTTGATTATCAACAAAAATTGTAACACAATTACAATCAATATCAAGCTCAATTAAAAACTGACGCAACCATATGGCCTCTTTTGCACCTTAGGATAATGCTATATACTCGGACTCAGCGGTTGATAATGAAACCACTCTTTGACGCTGACTTGACCAGGAAATTGGCGACCCGTTAAACACAAAAACAAAACCGCTCCTGGATTTTCGAGTATCTAAACAGCCGGCATAATCGGCATCAGTAAAACCCAACAAATTACACAAACTCCCACTGTCCCCAAAAGTGATTCCAAAATCCACCGTGCCTTTTAAATAACGCAAAATTTTCTGCACAAATTTCCAGTGTTCTTGATCGAAACATTCTAAAAATTGACTGGCATAATTCACCGCAAATTCTATATCTGGTCTACTTATTCGCGCTGCAAAAAGTAGAGAGCCTATTGCTTCACGATATGGTATCTTACTTTTATCCCAATTTTTAGAATTTATCGACTTTTCCTTTGTAAGATAAACACCGGGCTCAGCAGGTATGCTAGAAAATTTTGCGTCTTGCATGTTAAATTTATCTAAAAGCTTATTTACATATATAGGTTGACAAATTTTTAAGGAGCGCAGCTCCCGATTACGTATTATTTGAAAACCCAAAAATTCACATGCTATATCTACAGTTATCTTAAAATTACTTTGCAGGTATTCTAGCACTTCAGCTATCGCGCTACGATTCTCGCACATTAGCAGCCCGTCATCGACATACAATGCTAAATATACCGGAACATCTCTGACGGTCCCAACAAACACGCACTGGTCACTTTCACAACTGGCGAAGCTGAAAGTCTTTAGAAATCCTACAAATTTCTCATTCCAGCACCGGGGGGACTGCTTTAATCCGTAAAGACTACGATGTAACTTGCATACAGAGTTTTCATCCTGGCAATAACCGGGGGGCTGCTCCAGATATATCTCCTCCTGAAGATTACGATTACCCTCGGGTAACGCAGATAAAGTACATGTATGATTTTCTTTAAGTGCCTCCATTTCCTCATCCATGGCTTTTTTCCATTTATTCGCATTTTCACTAGCCATCGCTTCAAGATAACTCAATGGTATTACTTCTGTATAATATGCTACAGGTACGCCATATCGATCAGGTACTTTAATCGATTCCCTGTTACGCAAACTTCTCGGTTCTGCCTCTCTCTCTTCCCCGCTTGACACTTTTAACTGGGGTTGAACCACGGGTGGCACATCTGGCTGTATAATGGGATTATTTACACTTTCGACAGAAATAGGAAGTGGCTCTTCGTTGTTGGAAAAATTACAATTGAAGTTAATTAAATGGTTATCAGCACTTTGTGAAATGACACCAAAGTCCTCTTTAACATCTACATCGCTGTTGATATAAATTTTCTCTGTTTTATTGTCCCACAATCGATAATTAGTTGATTCGCCTTCATAACCAACAAAGACAACCTTCCGGCTTTTTGGGTCAAATTTATGACGTTTTTCTTTCGGTACCTGCAGGTACGCTAGTGACCCAAAAACTTTTAAATGCTTGACCTGAGGTTCGCGGGCGAACCATTTCTCATAGGGGGTCCTTTTTTCTGATGATTGTAAAATAACCCTATTTAACACATAACAGGCGGTATTTATGGCCTCTGGCCACAATTTATGATCCACATTTTTGGCTAATAACATGGATCTTGCTGATTCTGTTATTGTTCGAATTTCACGCTCTGATCTTCCATTTTGTTCGTGAACATAAGGGGATGAAAATTCATGTACTATGCCTTTTTCTTGAAGGTAGCTACTAAACTCTTTAGATGTATACTCTGTTCCATTATCTGACCGCAATACCTTTATATTCGTGTTAAGCTGATTTGACACAAATGCTTCAAATTCTCGAAATTTTCCGAAGACCTCCGATTTATGTCGCAAAAAGTATACTTTTCGAAAAGACGTGCACTCATCCTTAAACAACACGAAATATCTTGTTCCGCGTGGTGACTCAATGTTTACAGGTCCACAAACATCAGTGTGAATCTTTTCACCTGGTCCATAAGTACACGGATGACTTAAGCTTGCATGTGGCTTTCGCGATTGCTTACCCGCGACACACGCTTCACAGAAAAAGTCAATTTTTTCACAAGGCGCATCCATTTCTAATAGATTAAGCTGCTTACATGTATTTTGAACTGCGCGAACATTTACATGAGCCATTCTTTCATGCCAGCGCTTTACCGCTGTTGTAGTTACTTGAGCTGCATTGCATTGGAGAGGTATTTTCACTTTAAAACACATACGAAATAGGTTCTTATATCGGACACCTACTGACGATAGTTTTCCAGCGTGATCGCGAATTTCACATTTCTCTTTGTAAACATGAAATGAAAAATTCATGCTGCTGATAGTACCGATTGAAAACAAATGTCTTTTTAAGTCTGGAACGAAAAGAACGTTTCTTAGCTCGCGCTCTATAACTCGCCTGTTTACAGTCTCTTCAACAATTATCGTACCCTTACCTATAGCTGTCAATTCCTTATTGTCGGCCACCTGAACATAATAAGGTTGGGGCAGGTTTTCATAATGTGTGAAATATTCCCTTTTGTAGGTCATATGCATGCTGGCACCGGAATCTGCTATCCACACATCACTGTCATCCAAGAACACAGGCACATTTGCCACGACATCACCAACGTATGCTGACGCACTTGCAATGTCTCTATTTACGCGCTTTTTCTTAGGACACTCACGAACCCAATGTCCTTTTTCCTTGCAATACGCGCACTTGGTACGATTTTTCAAATCTTGAATATTTTGTTTCTTGCTCGGCTTAAGAAATTTCTTTGAGGTTCCTCCCAAAGATGTCTGCTGTACTTGAAGAGCAAGAACTGACATATTCTCATCAGTTTCAGTGAGTCGCTTATCCTCTTTAAGTAACCTAGTAATTAAATTATTTTTCTTCCGTTCCGCTTCAGGCGTGCAATCCCATGCTATGCGAAATATAGAAAATCTGCTGGGTAGGCTACTTAACAGCTTGGAGATTATTGCTGTTTCGGAAGGCTTTTTTCCCGCATCCTCAAGCTTTTTACATATGCTTTCGAGTCTTTCAATTTGAAGAGCAACAGACTCACCTTCACACATCCGAAATGAGTAAAACTGCTCCCATGCATTCTGCTTTGCATCGACGCTGGTGTCACCGTATAACGCTTTAAGCTTTTCCCAAATTTCTTTTGGATTAGTGCAGTTAATCAAATTTGGATGTAATGATCTCTCAACGGAACTCAGCAAAATCACCGCAGCTTGCGACGATCTTTTCACAAATTCTTTATGTTCTTTCGGCTTAGTTTCTTTGTCCGGTTCAGCTTCCGTGCCTTCTATCAAGCCTGTTAGGTCTTTTGCTTGTAAAAGAAAACATAAACCGAATTTCCATATCGAATAATTTGATCCGTCAAGTTTCGTCAATTCCAAAGCTTCTTTATCAGTCATGATGAAGGATTTCTTGGCACTGATACACTCTCACTTAACTACACAATACACAACAGTGAACTCTAGCTTGAGTAAAAACAAACCGCGCACGATTCAAATTTTACCTAACAAAAACTTACTCTTAATTCAATAAATTACTATCTCGCGCAGTGGAAGCGTGCTGGGCCCATAACCTGTTGGATATTTACTTAAAGGAATAAATAAATATACCAACACCCAGAGTAATAATGAATTTATTGAAATAAAGAAGTAAATTAATGTTAAAACGAGTAAATCAGTTGCTACGTCGAAGGTTACAGTTTTACTAAAAAACTATCTAAATTTTAGTACCTACATTGGCCCTTGCAAAAGACCCAAAAAAACACATGGCGACATTTCATTGCCGACAGACAAAGCCAATCCATTAGGCGTGTCAGATGAGCCCTAACCAGAAATATATGCCAGATTATTGAAACAAATATATATTCAAAATATTTCTTCAACAGTTATCCTCTGGACTTAGCAATACCTGGTGTATAACTGGTATTAGCACGTATTGCTGTCCCAAATAGTATTAAATATTCTTATAATTGCCATAAGAATTCTTATAATGGTTATAATTCATTTTTCTCAGTGCACCCTGTATATTTTTTAATAAAAATATTAAAAATGTCAGACCACGTGCGACCTACCTGTCGATGACACGTTAATGTTTAAAGCTCGACTACGAATTTAAATAAAATTTGACAACCCTAATTAGTACAAGGTTGTAATAAAGTTTTTTACAGTTTGTAAATTATCGTAAATTTTTCGTCTTGACGCAACATTGTAAAAATATTTACAGAATATCTTCGCGTTCTAGTCACAAATATTGACTTACGCCTATTGTAGGTGTAACCGACTTGTTGGCAAAAATAACAGATTATTACAATAATATTTACGTTAAAATAATATTAATAGATTATAATTTACTGTCACAGAATAACTTATTTTTGTCCGGTATAAATTTACATGGAAAAATCCCATCTATTTATCGACAGACTTGTTCTGTGTTTGTTTATGTAGTAAGATGTATGTGTTGTAGAGTTTGGGTTACCTGTTCGTTTATAGTTTGCGACTATACTTATTGGCCACATATATACTGCCAGACAAAATTAAACTGAAACATATACATATCTGTTAATTTAATTCTCAGTAAAAATTTCAAATTTATTTTGCTTTTTTATTAATTTTATGCCTATTGTTTTTTGGCATGCGAGCCCTTTTTCTAATAAAAGTTATTGTTCATTGTTACTTGCCCCCCCTCCCCCTAACCTGGTATACATACCGGGTGACACAAGAAAGTGCTACTTCCTCAATTTTTTCCGTAATTTTAAAACTAAAGATTTAAAAATTTGAGGATTTAGTAAATGTGTAATTTTCCATTTTTCGGCCAATTCAAATCCCCTTCCGGTTAAACCGGATTTTAAATTTTAAAAGAAAACCCCCATTTTTATTCGGTGCTTGAATTCTATGAAGGTTCTCTTTTCAATTACATACCACAATTTATCATTTGTTTTTAAAATGGCCGCTTAGATCAATTTTCCTTTGTTTTCAGAAATGTCCATAACTTTAATAAAACAAGGTAAGTGGTAAAGAGTAGGCCATGGAAACGTTGAAATGGTTCATTTCAGTATGTCGTTAAAAAGAGAATCTTCTATACGGATTATCATAAGGCTTTGTATTAGCTTCAAATTCATAATTTCAAAATTATTAAAAGAACAGTGGTTTGTTAGAAAAATAATGTTTATTTTCTTTTATTACTGCGTCATCTTTACTTAGGTATATAGGAGATATGACGCGCTATATTAGGTTAAATGACGCATTTATTAATCCACATAGATTTACGCAAAGTACTAAAAACCTTAAATATTATGTACGTTTAAGTATATCTATAGGTTTTTTTTTTATGATAAAACACCTGCACTGTAGGAAAAATCCTTTAAGGCGCTCTGGGAGCGGTGCGAGTGCGAAAAAAGCGATTAACGTTGGTCTTGAAACGTTGAAGATTGTATTCATTGGGAAACACGACCTCAGGAAGATCATTCCACAAAGATGACGTTCTCCAGATGAAAGAATTCTTGAACAATGAAGTTCGAGGAGTACTAAGCTGAACAACATATGGATGAGCGGCAGCGGTTCGCCGTGTATTTCTGTTTTGCATTGCTCTAGGTGGAATCAAGTGGGCAATGTCAGTCGAACACCTGCCATGGAAATATCTGTAAAAGAGAGCCAAATCACCAACCTGTCTTCGATGCTCCAGGCTATCGAGGGTCTTGGTCAGCTCGGGGTCGCCGATCAGACGAACGGCTCTCCTTTGAATGGAATCCAGTAGCCGAAGGGTGTGCTTGGGTGCAGAGCTCCAGACATGAGAGCAATATTCTAATGATGGTCAAATCTGGGCTTTGTAGAGTTGATGAGGTGTGTACAACCTTTTGGTGCTGAAAAGTACACCAAGTTTTTGTGCAGCTGCCTTGGCAATTGCGGCAACGTGATCATGCCAAGACATATTACCTCCCAGATTGACCCCCAGCAAATTAATAGACGGTGCCAGGGGAATTGCGTGTCCTGCCATGACTATATCCGGTTCTGCAATGTTAACCTTTTTGGAGAAGACTGCTGCCTGGGTTTTCTTAGCATTAAATTCGACTTGGTTACTGTCACCCCAAGCCAAAATTTCTTCCAGGTCATTGTTGAGGCGCAATACTTCATGCTGCCTGCGAAGATGTGCGTCGGCAGCGGATGTTTGGGGAGTCAAGGTAAAAGATGATACAAGTGTGCTGTCATCAGCAAAGCTATAAATTGGATTTTGGGTTTTCACTAGAAGGTCGTTAATATACAGTAAAAAGAGGGTAGGCGACAATATGGACCCTTGAGGAACACCGGCATTGATGGTGAAGGTGTCTGAGAGAAACCCGTCAATCGCCACTTGCAGAGAACGGTTCTTAACATTACATTTACATACTTATTAGCGTCTTATATTTTTAAATCTTTATCTACTGCTAAAATTACGAAAAAAAATTGCCGGATGTGTTATCCGGTCTATGTAATTTTTGGTGCGGAGTATGGAGATCCCAAAAACAGTTTTAGCGGTAAATTTAAAAATAATTTCCTGCAATTTCTCTTAGTCGATATTGTAATATTTTTATTTTATTTTAAAACGTTGTGACAAACGTTCCTAAAATATGGCCGGTAAGGTCCATTTTTATTTGGCCACCTGGTACAATAAAAAACAACATCATTTTAATGTTAATTATATACTTTTTTGAATGCTATCATTATCAAAAGTTGCACCTGAACGCATTTCAAAAATTCTCATGATATAAATGATATCTTTTCAGCAAATCTAAAATGTGAACATTATTAATATTAAAGTTGATAAAGGGTTAAAACAAATAATTTATTTCGTGAACCCACCATATTACTTTTTAATGTTAGTATTTTGGTGATAGTTTTATTAATGTCTAATATTAAGTTAAATTATTTAGAACCAACAAGGTTGAAAGCTCTTTGAGAACTTTAAAACAGAGCGTTCTATCTTACTAGGACGACTCATGGTATGATTGAAATTTATATCTATGTATTGTAACCAGTAGCGTAGCCAGAAAATATGCTCGGGGGGGGGGGGGGGGGGGGGCTGGCTCTTTACATAAAAAAAAAACATTTTTTATATTAAATTTGTGAAAAATATGAATACTGGTGTCAATCCAAAATTTTAACATAAGACGTATGTATGACTCTAACCAGCGTTTTTCGGGCTCGGTTTTTCATGATTAAAAATAAAATAAATATCGCTCTCCACGCCAAAATTGATGATTTTTTTAGAAATCATTTATTTTAAGAGCGTAGATCTAAGAGCAGTTTTTGGTGCAAATTCTTAGGTTTTGAAATACTCCTTAAGTGCCGTTTTGTATATTCATAATAAAGCATTCTCGTTTCTTCCCGCACTATTTTTTTTTAAATTATAAATCATCACACTTCTTTAATAAAAAATGTTTAAATTAAAATTTTTACTTTAATTTTTTTCTTTAAAAATAAATACTTATCTACCTAATTGTTTTTTTTTTGTAAAAATATTTTATTGTATTGGGTTTAATTTTTGTTCATTTAAAATAGCTCTAAAAAAGGAAAAACGGAACAGACAAGTATAATATAATAGAAAATACTATAAAATATTATTCTTTTTACTCGTTTTCCTATAAAATTGCATCATAAATCAATAACTAAAACGATAAGCGTCCGAAACCTTAATCTCTATATAAAACAGGGCTTTTAGAAGGAAACGTTTAAACACCAAACATTTCCCACAAGACCTTTGTAATCTAAGCCAAGAATACATTATTTAAAAAATTTAAATTAAGAGTCTAAGCGTGAGATGAAAAATTAGGTTGCAATTTGACTTTTAGACCCCGAGCTCCTAGGCTCCTAGCCCGGCAGCCCCCCTTCCCCCCCCCCCCCCCCCCCTAAGTACGCCACTGATTGTAACTATTGTATTACCTTATATAGCAGGGACTGTTTTTTTAACAAATACGGAACTTAAACAGAAGATGAATAAACTTAGCCTAATAGACACTAATTAACACTGAGACCGCAAACGACACTTTTAACTAAGACAAATAAAAAATAAAGAGGTTCTTCTGATTAGATCCATTTGGAAGGAGGTTCTAATCAGATAGGTAAACTCAAGTACAAATCCTGTCACAAAAGGGACATTGTTTCATGATTTTTTTCAGGTCATTAGTAAATGAATTCTTAAGTGACAATAACCATCAGTAGATTGTAAAGTTAAAAACATGGGGTTGGTATCATGTAATTTTGTTTTATATACTTATTAACAATGTTAGTATATTGAAGTTATTTATTGTTTATTGCGTTATGGGTAGTATTATATTTGACGTTAACGCCATTGACATATAACTCAGCGGCGTGCATACAATATAAGCAAAAAAGCATGCACGGGGAACAATAAAACAAACACAAACCATTTATTTTTATATATTAGTTTTTATCTGTATAATGCAACTTTGACAATTGATCTCTTCATTGATATAAAAAATATTAATATAGGACCGAAAAATGAATCCTATGTCATTTCCACGTACGCATTCTTTGATTATTTATATAATAAACTAAATCTCCGTATAAGCATTCCGTAAGACCGTTCTAAAAGCAAAAATCTCGCTGTACATTAAAGTCATATGCAAAAGATTGCTTTTGTACGAGTGGAACCAAGCGAGAGAGCCGGTGGGCAGTAGGGTAGAAAGAGATGTAACAAATAAACCCGTCGCAACGTTCGACTTTCCTTCATCTATCCCGCGCCGAGAAAGCTTGCGTTTGGTTTGTGCATTGGTGCCAATCTTCAAATTTTACTGTAATTTGGAAAATGCTTCGCTTTCTTAATATAAAATATGAAACAAGCCTCTATAAGTTTTATTATTAATTAGTATAGTTAGGATATTTTTAAAGGGATAACGGATAAAGTATCGTAAATTAAGAAGCACTTTTGTGACAATTAAAATAAATTTTGCTGATTTATTAATCAGTAAGCTTATAATATTTCACATAATAATTGACCTCGTTTTTGGCAACATTGGTTCAATCAAGTGGATGATAGATTTTTAATTTATAATTAATGTTTTCGGCCATTTGCTATAGCTCGCGCAGTCGAGGTTCAAGAAAAAATAAATATGGAGTCGTTAATTGTTACTATTCCAGCTAACAGCGCGTCTGCAGAATGATCCTTTTTTGGATTAAAAAGAATTTAAACCTATTTACAGAATACACAGGGAGAGACACGCATATTAGCAATCGCTCTGGAGAGCGACCTTTTGCAGGATTTCAAACGCAAAACCAATTTTTATGACGATGTTTTAAAATAATTTTTACGTAAAGACCGCCGTGTTGAACTAATTAACAAATAATGTCATTTTATTCTTCTTTTTCCACAGGGTTCTTTCCACAAACTCAAAAACAAGACATTTTGTGACAAAATTTGAAATTTAAATGCTCGAATGCTACGGAAGGTACATTTTTGTCTTAAATGCAAATTTTGCCTACCCTGATTAAAACAGCATTGCACGCCAATGCTTGTGACATGGTATACTTATAGCCCTATATTTAAAGTACAATTTTTTTTCAAATATTGGGTCTTTGCCTAAATGAATTTATTATATCAAGGACTAACATACTATAATATTATAATAAAAATCTTCCAATAGAGTGTCACATACTTTCTAGAAAGTTTTAAAAAACAAGCTGAAAAAATGTACGTCATTATATTAATGAGCGCGATTCTGTTTTTGCCAGTCGTGCGACGGATTTTATTGATATCTTTGTTTCGATAAATAGAAAATAATAGTCTAGAAACAAGTCTCAGCCTCGAGACATTAGTCAGGTAGGAGCGCGGCGGTTAAAGAGCTGTCCCTGGCTGCCGATTGCTTGTATTTATGTGACGTAGGCAATGATAGTAATAGGTTTTGTGTACTTTTACTAGATAGTTTAATTTTTTTTATTACTTTTTTACAGAAAATAAACTGAAACTGTAAAAAAATCAATATTTTCTTGTTCTATACTGTAGGGTAAAAATTTAAATTTAGTGAAACGCCGAAAATAATGTAGGTATTTGAGAGAAAATTATTATTCTTGAGTTAAATAAATATATGTATTTAACTTTAATTATGTAACTGTTCATTATTTTTACATAATATAGGTATGTTATTTCATATTTAACAAATATATATTTTTTAATACTTACAGTACAAATTTTCGGTGGCTGAAATTTTTTTCTATCAAATTTCTTAGAGCTTAATGGAGAGGGAGGCCTCAAAATCTGTGTATACTGTTCTGTGGGTTTTGATGCTTCTATAGTCAGACTTGATGGTATATGATGCAGATTTTGGGGGCTACTTGTGTTTGCGTTCGCCATTTTGGAAAAAACCGATGCTTCTGGCTTGAAGAACCATGATGCCACTGAAGCCCACTAAAAAAAAATTATTAGTTAGTTAACTATAATTTTAATTTTTTGTTTTGTATAATACAGAAACAAAATTAATTATCTACCAAATTTATTAAATTTATCTCTGGAATTAACATGTTTGCATTGAGTTGTCATTGTTTAATTAACATCAATGGTAAATCAGTATTAACCAAATAATTATGTTTTAATATGGCCTTTACTAAAGTCAAATTATAATGGAAAATGTATATGGCACCTCTTTAAAAAAACATTTAGTTTAAACCTTTACCGTATATTTAGTTGTACTAGCGGTGTCAGTATACATACACGGAGGAAAATTTATAAAGTATTACGATATTTTCTAATAAGAAATATTATTTTTTTATTTGCTTTTACTATATTTTAATGTAAGATTTACTAGATTTTATTGTAAGATTTACTATATTTTATTGTAGAATTTACTAGATTTTATTGTAAGATTTACTAGATTTTATTGTAAGATTTACTATATTTTATTGTAGAATTTACTAGATTTTATTATAGGATTTACTAGATTGTATTGTAAGATTTACTATATTTTATTGTAAAGTTTACTAGGTATATTTTATTGTAAGATTTACTAAATTTTATTGTAAGATTTACTATGCTTTATTGTAAGATTTACTATATTTTATTGTAGAATTTACTAGATTTTATTGTAAGATTTACTAGATTTTATTGTAAGATTTACTATATTTTATTGTAGAATTTACTAGATTTTATTATAGGATTTACTAGATTGTATTGTAAGATTTACTATATTTTATTGTAAAGTTTACTAGGTATATTTTATTGTAAGATTTACTAAATTTTATTGTAAGATTTACTATGCTTTATTGTAAGATTTACTATATTTTATTGTAGAATTTACTAGATTTAGATAGATAGAACTCCAATGCAGAAGAGAAACCCACCGGTTGAAAAAAATATATCTTATCTTTCACAATAAAATATAGTAAATCCTACAATAAAACATAGTAAAAGCAAATAAATAATAATATTTCTTATTAGAAGTAATAGAAACTAAGAATATTTTATAATTCTTACAATAAAATATAGTAAAAGCAAATAAATAATATCGTAATTTTATAGTATAAGAAATTCTTGTACAGAGTATTACTTTTCTAGTATATTGTTTTTAATATAATTTTATATTAACAGGTAATAAAATGTGATTCTGTATTTTATTATAATTATTAGACAGAGCACTAAAGAAATTTGACAATCAGTTATAATATAGTTAATTTGTTCCGTGTAATGTACTTATTTTTAAAATAGCGTAGATTCAGACTTCATTTTGGCACATATAAAATAATTTCTGTGCGAAACAAAAAAATTCTCAACGTTGTTTCCTTTTGTATCTAATTAAAGAAGCCTTACATTTTTCCAAAGCCATATATTTTTCTCTCAATTGCTTAAGTGCTTTGTACGTATCGAAGGGTTTTTAAGGACGAATAGAAATTTGTAGTTTGTGCTTAAACGAAGAGAAATAAAATTCAACTACAGCAAAGCCAATTCAATTAGGTTGAGAGCATCTATTTGTTTTTAGGGTAGTTCAACGTAGATGAGTATACACGCCGCAGCATCCTTTCTACATTATCAGGACTAGCAAAGAATATATCTTGCCATGATGGTTTTGGGTAAGTGTAAACAACATCATGTTTTATTAAATTTGCATAGAAGGTGTAGGAGTAAGCAAGACTTTTAATACTACATATGAAGCGTATAGTTGGAAAAGCAGACATTTTCAAAAAAAAAGGGATTCAATGAACTGTACCTAGATGTCTCCGGAGTGAATTACTAATACCTTAAAGCGTTTCGGTCTCAACGACTATCATCAGGAGGTTAAAATATTTATAACAAATTTTCACGACACAACAAGATTGGGTAAAATTTCAATCACACACATTTCCAAATGCGTGAGAATTGGAAAAATAAGTTTGTTATGAAAGCAGAAGCATCTGAGGCATTTTTTGGTAATTGGAACTCATAAAAAGCTGATCGCATATGGTGACTAAAAAGGGTTTATTAGACACGAAACTGGTATAAAAAGGGGGAGAGCCTGATATTTTAACGAGGGATGAACTTTGACAACTTGACGTACCCCATTAACAAGCCTTTATAACAGTAATCTGGTTTTACTGCGATTTTTTGATAATTACGTGGGATTTTCCTTGTCTTTTTTTATTGCTGTTAAAGGGGTCGTTTTTCATTATTATTTTTGCTGCATGCACTCAAAATTTAAAAATAAAAAGCACGCGTGCCTGCATGGACCTAAACAATCCAGATGTTTGACATAATCTGAAAGTGTTTTAAAAATACGCGAAGCCTTTTAAATTTGAGTGATAATAAAAGTTAAGTCAATCATCTCTTGCTATTCTTTTCCTACACAAAAAGAAATCTTACTTTGAGTAGTATAATAATTTTTAAAAGAAGCCTTACAATTTTTTTTGCATTTAATTACCTATTTCTTTCTTTTTACATTTTTTTTTTATACAAGAAGATATTTTACTTAAAAAACATATACCGGGTACAGGGTGTCCAAAGTTTAGTGTCAAACTTTGCAAACTTTCAATCAATTTATTTTTCTTATTTCAAATTGAAACTTCTATACCGGGTGTTGCATCGTCGAGCGGGACATAGGAAATCCCAGGTAATTTTAAATGGGGTCAATTATTGGCTTCCCTAATTATTTTAGAGAAAAATTCTATTTAGGTTTATTAAAGAGCACTAAAACCCACATTTAAAAGAATAACTTTACATAATTTTGATGAGCCCGTTTACGGGTTATCGCCGATTTCTTTTTAACTATTTCTCCTTTTTATGGCCCCATATTTGCGGGCACCAGTCAAGGTAAAAGATGACTGTCAAATAAAGTTGTCATTTTGAAATGTGTGTTTTATTGTTATAAAAACTCGTAAATCGAAAATATTAGCCATGAATTACACTTCTGAAGAAAAAATATTGATGATTAAATGGTACTATCAAGGAAATAATTATCAAAATGTGTCAGACATGTTTGCTTCTCTGTATCGACGATAGACTCGAATAGACCGATACCTGCAAAATCTACAGTCGAAAGGACTATCAAGAAATTTGAGACAAAAGGCACTGTAATAAATCACTGCAGATGTGAAGAAAGGCAGGAACAAAGAAGAGATGCAAGAAATGATAGGGACTTGCAAGTTTTATTGTGCGTGGAAGAAAATGATGGGAAGATCAGCACAAGAAAACTTGAGGATGACATAGGATTAGATCACACCACAGCGTTACGAGCTTTGAAACGACATAAATATTATTCATACAAATATGAAAAGCACCAAGAGCTAAGAGATAGGGACGAAATACGATGACAGGATTTTTGTTTTGGTATGATTGAAAGAGCAAACATGGATAGGGAATTTTTAAAAAACATTTGTTTCACTGACGAATGCACATTTACCTTAAACAATGAACCCAATGTTCAAAATTATCGATATTGGAGCAAAGAAAACCAACACAGGTTTGTCGAAACAAGGACACAATATCCACAAAAAGTTAATGTTTGGGCTGGGATTTTCGGAGAAAATATTATCGGGCCATAATTTCTTACACGAATTTTAAATGCAGAATATTTTTTGGAACTACTTGAAGATCATATTTTACCTACTTTACATGATGCCGCCAGGGAAAATCAGGAAGTTTGGTACCAAATGGATGGCTGCCCGGCACATAGTACCCTGGCTGTCCGGGAATATTTAAACCGTGCTTTTAATGGAAATGTTATTGGCTTAAATCATACAGTTAATTTGCCAGCCAGGTCTCCTGATTTATCGCCAAATGATTTCTTTCTTAGGGGACATTTAAAAAACAGGATATACAAAGATAAAAAATACCCAAATCTAGACGAGTTAAAAAATGCTATTTCTGCCAAATGCAATAGAATTTCAGTGTACCAACTAGCGAATGTAAGAAGAGAATTTTATGATCACCTCGGTTATTGTCTAGCAGTCAATGGAGGAATATTTGAACATCTTCTTAAATCCTAAAGTTCTAATAATTTAATAGTACCTTCCTATTAATTAGTAAAATATTGAAACATGTAAAATGTCATAATTAACCTTGTAATTGGATACTTTATTTTAGTTTTATTCAGATTAATTTGTACTCATAAATACACCTTTAATATTTTCGATGTACACTTTGATGACAACTTTATTTGACAGTCATCTTTTACCTTGACTGGTGCTCGCAAATACGGGGCCATAAAAAGGAGAAATAGTTAAAAAGAAATCGGCAAAAACCCGTAAACGGGCTCATCAAAAATATCTAAAGTTATTCTTTTGAATGTGGGTTTTAGTGCTCTTTAATAAACCTAAATAGAATTTTTCTCTAAAATAATTAGGGAAGCCAATAATTGACCCCATTTAAAATTACATGGGATTTCCTATGTCCCGCTCGACGATGCAACACCCGGTATAGGATATAGTAGTTTATAGGGAACTTGCATGAATAAGTTAATATCATCCAGAAAGAAAAATTAATCTAGGCGGTCATTTTTAAAACAAATGTAAACTGTGATATGTTATTGAAAAGAGAATCTTTCATAGGATTTAAGCATGGAATAAAAATGGAGGTTCCATTTAAAATTTAAAAGTTGACTTCACTTCAGGTTAAACCGTAAGTGGATTTAAAGGTTTGAATTGGCCGAAACGTGGTAAATTACACACTTATTAAATCCTCAAATTTTTAAATCTTTAAAAATTGTTGAGGTAGCACTTTCTTGCGTCACCCGGTATATTTGGAAGGGCAACAAGATACAAAAGAATTAACTAAGAAATCTTAGTTTAAAAATTAAATAATACAAACTTTTATTAATTTAAAATAAACTTTTCTTAGTGTAAATCCTACATTCTAGCTAAAATTCACACAGTAGAACCACGAGGTGTATATTTATTACATGGGGCGTAAAATGACATAAAGTCGTAATCGAAATTGAAACCATCACACCCACTATCACAGCACGGGTCGTACAGATGTCACTAAAACAATTTGATGTGTCGAGTGCAAGTTTTAAGTGTGTACAAAAATACACTTTTCATTGACGTGATATTAAGCATCTTCGATTTTCGACAGGTTCACTAGCATTATGATCACCTTGTTTTTCGTCTGGTCTCTGGTCTCAAGAGCTCCTTGTGAGTCATCGAACATTTTCGGAATACAGTTATATTTAGTCTGCTTGATGTATTTTTTGAAAAGTCAATTACATTTTGTTTTAAAAGATTTAAGACAATTACGTTTCAAGATATGTGTATCTGGATTGTAGACTTCCGCTCTTGGGGGCTCAGTGGGCGTAAGTAGGACATTTTTTTTCTGGAGAGGACAGTCGAGACTACATGTATTTCATGATATTGTACCTTGTGAAGAAGGCGGAAAAGTGCCGCAGACGAAAAAGTTTCGGGGCCACGCTTAAAGTCCGTTTAAAATTCACCTAACTACTATCAAATGTCGAAAATTAAATTATTACCTCTCCCCCTCTGCATAGTTGGATTAAATTGGTTTTTGTAAATGCTTTTTTTTACTTTTTTTTCATTGCTAGCCTCTTTATTAAAAAAATATTTTTTTTATTAAATTTGTGAAAAATATGAATATTGGTGTCAATCCAAAATTTTAATATAAGACGTATGTATGACTCTAACCAGTGTTTTTCGAGCTCGGTTTTTCATGATTAAAAATAAAGTAAATATCGCTCAGCACTCCAAAATTGATGATTTTTTTAGAAATCATATATTTTAAGAGCGTAGATCTAAGAG
Source organism: Polydrusus cervinus (assembly GCA_935413205.1). Taxonomy (NCBI): domain Eukaryota; kingdom Metazoa; phylum Arthropoda; class Insecta; order Coleoptera; family Curculionidae; genus Polydrusus; species Polydrusus cervinus. The sequence continues at coordinate 6,943,536 of OW284520.1, forward strand.
CAGTTTTTGGTGCGAATGCTTAGGTTTTGAAATACTCCTTTAAAGGGCCGTTTTATATATTCATAACAAAACATTATCGTTTCTTCCCGCACTAATTTTTTTATTATAAATTATCACACTTCTTCCATAAAAAATGTTTCAATTAAAATGTTTACTTTAATTTGTCTCTTTAAAAGTAAATACCTAATTGTTTTTTGTTTTTGTTGTAAAAATATTTTATTGCATTGCATATTTTTGTTGATTTAAAATAGCTCTAAAAAAGGAAAAACGGAACAGACACGTAGGATAATAAAAAAATATTATTCTTTTTACTCGTTTTCCTATAAAATTGTATCATAAATATATAACTAAAACGATATGCCTCCCAAACCTTAATCTCTATATAAAACAGGACTTTTAGAAGGAAAAGTATAAAAACTAAACGTTTCCTACAAGACCTTTGTAATCTAAGCCAAGAACACATTATTTAAAAATTTAAATTAAGAGTCCAACCGTGAGACGAAGAATTAGGTTACAATTAGACTTTTAGACTCGAGCTCCTAGGCTCGGGGGGGGGGGGGGGGGGGCTGATGCTCGGCGGCCCCCTCCATTCTTTAAATACGCCACTGGACATAGGTATAGGACATGGTATACAAAATCTGCTTAAAATCTAAATTTAAATACGCCACTGTCCATAACACTCTGTATAGGTAACTTTTTATATTTATTGCCTGACAAAAAAACAGTGTCTTTTTCTTATTCTTGTTAATAATAGGTATTCTTGTATTCTTTATTTTTGACACTTTTTTTCGAAATTTGACGCTTTATTATTATAACTGACACCAAATGATACGAAGACTTTCTTTGTAAGAAAGTTATATTTTAAAGTAAAAGTTTGACAATAGAAAATAAATCTGAGGGCAATTATAGAACAATGAAATTATTAAGAATGACTCTCAAAATTCAAAGCGTTATTGACGTGAAAAAGGTAAAATTCAAAAGGAATCGATTATATATTACCGAGGCTACAACCAAATAGATTCCTTAAAAAGGAACACACAATAAAAGTGATATTTTCGCAGAGTATAAATATAATAGGGTTGTTATGTTGAGGACCTAATATGGGGGTTGGTACATAATTATTAATCCCCTCAACGCAAAAGGGTTAACAGAGCCCGTGGGATGGGAAATGCGCCATATTTGATCAATAATTGAGTTAAACAACTGACGAACTGTGTACTTACTCATCCCTACACGTTTTATATCATCGCTCGTCATAGTCTTCATTTATTCGCCTTTCCACCGTTCTAACTATTTTGTATTTTAATAATCTCTTTAGAGATTGCTGTCATTTTTCAAAATTAAGTTACTGGAGTTATTTTAAATATTTTCTAAAATTAAATATGTTATATACCAAACTATATGAAAATTTGGATGGGCACAAGCCTCTGCTTATCAGATGTTCCTTTTTTAATACCGTAATACCATAGTTGTTCCTACTTTTGATTAACGTTTAGATGTCCATCAGTTAGAAGGCAATACCGGTTAGCAAAAAAGTCACTACAGATTTTTGTATTTTTTGCTTCATCTATAATAACAGTTTATTTATTGTCATATTATGTCAGTGAATTGAGAATTTAAAATAATAATGTATAAATACCATTTTCACTAAATGGCAATTAACAAATATTTTGCACATTATTATCAAGTGACAACTTAACCTTTAATAATTTTTCAACGCAAATAGCAATAATGGGACCATTATCTTTGATTTTTCTATCGACATTTTTAAGAAAACCGCCATTTTTGTCATAAGTAGATAAGGAATTTGCTAAATACCAAACAAGTGACTTTTTTTCCAATTAATCACTATGACCTTTGACATGTTGTTTCCAACGACCAAATTTTTGTCGCAAATAATTTTACATAACTTTGGATAAGGTTATGGTCATATCCATGCAATATGCGTTTTTAAAATAAATCTATCACATTAATATTTACATCATTAACGATAATTCTTAATGATATTTTATACGGGTCAAAAGGTTTATTTCTTAAAATCAATATAATGCACTCAACAAGAGTCATTGACGGCTCGCGGTCTTAAATAATGGTGAAGAGCTACATATAGTGCGGGTACTTAAACGAACATTGACTAAAAACCCGTGTAACAAAACGTCTCTCTTATCCTCATCTGTCCAACGACTGAATGGAGTTTCCAACAAATCACAAACTATGTCATTAATTGGGTTTATTTTTAAAACACATAACTAAGTAGGTTCATAAACTACTGAATTAAATGAAAAATAAAAACAAAACATTTAAATCACACAGTAAATCACGTAAAAACTAAATCTATAGCCGTAAGTATCGCGAAGCCGCAAAATAAATACCTTAAGATTAGTCGAGCCAATGCTAAAACAATGGTGCATACGACTGATCTATTTTTAAATTGCCCTTCATCATAATGGAAATTGTTGCATGCTGTTTGGGTGACTGCCGTTACGTAACCATAGCAATGGTGAATATCAAAGCCATGTTGGGCGGACACGGTCACTGGGGCGCGCCAAAATGCACGAGTGTTTATAATTATTGTCCATCGGAGTTAACCGTGGGCCTATTATGCATTGCTACATTCGGATTAAATTAATATTATTAATTCGAACATAATTATTTTTTAAGGGCTAAAATGGTAGCTGTATGGGTACATTAATATTTAATATTGTCGAAAAACTTTCCACCTGGTTTTATTTTTTTTTTTGTGAAGAGTTCCTTCACCTACTTTAACTGATGAGCCGCCACTGACAAGAGGGGATATGATGTCTATATCTCATGAGGAAGTAAAAAACTTTCCGAGTGCGATATGAACCATTCACCCGAGTTGAACAGTATATTTTTTCTACGACCAAACTTACAAACCTTATGCTAAAAAATGTAAAAAAAGAAGTTTGAAGGATACGGGACTTGAACTCACGACCATTGATTGGATCATTGCATCCAAAGTTCGACGCTTTACTGTCTCGGCCACAGAATCATATTACAAATTATGGTAAAACTATCTCAATAATAATGTTACATGAAATTAATTTTCTGTACACATTCAGCAGGTTGCATTATTGATAAAACTATTTTAGATGTGTATATATTTTGTTGTAGATATTGAACAAATTAATAAGATGTACATACCATATACAAATTATATAATTTAGTGTCTTTTAAAAGAAGACGGAGCTTGATTCATCGTCAATGTTAAACATCCTTTTCATGCGGAGGAAGTATCAGACTTATTTAATTTACCAAACTATAAAAATCTTTAAAGGCTAAGGTGTTAAATAATTTGCATTTTACTGTCCTGCTGAAAAGTGTTCAGCATACAGGGAGTGTTCAATTTGAATAACTACATTCTTTTTAGTGGGTTCAAAAGCATCCATTGTTGTAAGAAATACAAGTGCTACCTAAAAGTAGCATATAATGCGATTCCGTACTAATGTAGGCGCGGTGAGAAGCGATTTATTGTTAATGTCGTGTTTATATACCGTCCGTTTCTTATAAGGAATTTACTTCTTGATTAATTTGTATTTCATTATCTTCAACGTAATAAAATAAAAATTCACAGGAGGAAAAAAAGCTGTAAAAATCATCAGCTGTGGTTTAAAATGTTACCATAACTCTCTAATCTAAAAAGTTGCTGCTCTTGCAGCAAGTAGCTATGACTAAATAAACGTTAATTTTCAAGGGCGATTAGTAACAACCGCTTTTTCTTATAGTCAAGCAAGCCTTAGAGCGCTAACGTAACTCCAGCACTGTTTATAGCAAGGGAAGTTAGTAAAAAATAAAAAAAAAGCTGCAGAACATCAAGTTATTACACGAAATGACAATGAACTTACGAGGAAGATATCGGAAAAAACAGTGGCGGCTCGCGATCTTAAAAAATGGTGAAGAGCTAGGTATAGTGCGGGCAGGGCCTGCTCTAGCAATAACGCCGCCCTGGGCAAAACAAAAAATTGCCGCCTTTTTCCTAGTCTCACACATAATTTCGAAAGTGTTTTTTCTAATTTAAAAAAATAAAACACGTGCCAGGTATTTTTAATTTAAAAAAATATTAAATTTTTTTTTATTGCGTATTTATTGCACATAAATAAATTCTAAATACTAACAAAGTGAAAATTAACAAAAAAACATTAAAATTTTTAGACAATCTAATTGTACATTATAAACATATGTTTAAAAAAATTAAGCCCTTTGCTGCGACGCCGTCATGACCGAAAAAACCAACGATGTCGGCGTTGTTCGGCATGCTTTGTCGCGGAATTGCTTGATATTTTAATAATATTAAAAAGAAAAGGGATCGGTTGAAATAGTCACTGTTTAAAAAATAAAACAGCAAAACAAAGGAAATTAATGTTGTTAACTGAGAATTGGAATGGTTCAAACTTCAAATATACGTAGAAACGTAAGTAGGCAAAACTGGGATTTATGATGTTTTTTAGAATTATCATGCCGCTCTTCCAACTTGCCGCCCTGGGCAGGGGCCCAGGTTTTTCCCCCCTAGAGCGGGCCCTGCGTGCGGGTACTTAAACAAACATTGACTAAAAACCCGTGTAACAACACGTCTTTCTTATCCTCATCTGTCCAACGACTAAATGGAGTTAGATCGGAGAAGGTAACTGGCAACCAAGGCTAGAACCGGAGGATGTCCAAGTCCACTGCCTAAATGACCTGGACAAACTACTGCAAGGATTACTTAGTTAGTTAGGGTGAGCACAACGGTCCAAAACCTCTCTGAAGCGAAACCCTCTTGGACAGACACTCGCAAGATGCTGGCGATTTGGTTGAAACCAGTGTTCTAAACCACACCGACACATCGGAAAAAAACGACCAATCTGAACATCTTTTAGATGGGTAGGTACCCTAAGACTGGCTGCGACAATGGATTCCTCGGGCCCTTGCAAAAATGCGGTACGCATGTGTTGGAATTCTTACCATGGAGTATTAATAATAAGGTGGCCTGTGAGCGTAGTATTGATATAGTAGGATTACCGATTATTTGGTAGTGGACTAACTGACCACGGACTGATCAAACTTTGTGGTTAACGAGTTGTTGATTTTTTACCAAGTTCTTTAGACATTTTGCCGTCTACCTATACATTATAATGGATTAGATGCCTTTATAATTATTGGCTTTTTGTTGCTCACAATACAAACTAAGTCAAAATACAATGAATCAAGCAACATGCTTATTTGGGTACTTAAGTGATAATTTTCGATGTCAAGAAATGGGCGGAGTTTATTGACACGAAATTGTCGTTTTATTATTAAGGTTTTATCGTTTTAGCGGATCAAAGTGCGCCTCGTCGCTTGCCACGCCCCCATTATAGACATCTCTTCCATTCGGGCTAATGTGCCCTTTTTTGATAACGATCGGGTCCATTAAAGGTACCAGACCTTATTTTATTAGTGATGGCTCGTAGGCCGCTCATAAATTATTATTGTCGTGCCGCTAATTGATGACTAAAATAAATCTATCACGCCTCGCTTTGATGACAACAATCCCCTTTCCAGAAAATTTCTATTCACGAAGCCTCCGTTTATTTCCCGCTGTCTTATCAAACAAGCTTTGACAAATTAGTCGTTATTAAGCTCCCATTTTAACATTTTAATCGGAAGTTTAAATTAAAAATTTTAAGTGATTTGAAGTTGTCTTTTCAGCTAGAATAAATTATAAGAAATTTAAAAAAACAATATAAAATACAAATGTTGGGGATGCAGATAATAATCGGTAAAGCCGAAAATAATGGTGACATTTTGCAAGCCAACAAAATCCCGCTAATTGATTTTTCAGGCCGTAAGATCTTCGAACCGGCTGATACCTGAAACCGGACTCTCGATTCGCTGGAAATAATTATAATTGCCGCTGAAAATGAAACAGGTTTTTACAAAATTGTTTGTGTTGATTCCGAGAAAATCACGTTTGAAATGGCGTTTAGAGGGATTTTGTTGGTTTGCAAAATGTCACGAACAAACTTGGCAGTACTGTTACCTTTGAATTTCTACCTACGTGGGGAAAACCTTTGGATGGGTGGTACGGAGACACTTTTTTTAGAAGTCACATTTATATTCGAATTTGCTATTTTTTCCTACTTGCCGAACGCTCGCGGTTGCAATAGTTTGTATCTATAAAATTCCGTCCAGTTCGGCTCAATTTCGGTGTCGGCCATAGGCGTAGGTAAATTTTGTGCATCAGGTATATTATTTATGATAACTAACCAAAGAAAAAAAAAGATAATTTTTGGCGGGTGTGTTGCTGTGTTGTTGAGAACACACGCCTTTTTTTTATTATTTAAGATATGAGTGTAGATGCACAGTTTACTTTTGATAAGGAGGTAGAGGACGGAATAATAAACGCCACCTTTACTAAAAACACGAAAACTTTTAATATCAACAAAAATACATAACACCGATTAACTAGAAAAATATACGTAAGTTGCGTGCGCGATATGACAGATAAAAATTGACAAACTTGACAGAACGAAAAAAAACGAAAACTCTACTCCCCAAAATTTCTTAACTAACTGTCTTCGGTAAGAAAAACCAAGTGTGTCCATACTTTGGACAATGATACCACCCCCTGTCTCGACGCCAATCTCTTATTGGCCAACTAGTTAGTAGAGGGTGAATTTTGTGGAGTAGGTTATATTATTTACAACAACGGTTTATTGTACCATCCTAAATTCTGGGATTACCGGGCTGTTAATCGTACGTCACGAAACCTTAAAATTTGAACCTGGGTTTATGACCCCACTACTTTTATTGCAAAGCCCGGGTAATTCCATCTGATGGTACAACAATCCAAATGATATTTTACAATACCCTAATTTAGTAAACTTATCATAAAACGTAAACTATCTATTTATGCAGAATTTACAAGAATTTTATTATTGGGTTTTAAGAGCTGTAAAAGAATATTAAATGCACGCCTGATTTAAGAATAAAATTTGTTTTAAAATACTTTGCTTATGAAGAAATAAAAATGATATAAAAAATTTAGAAATCAAAAATATTTACATGATTTGGCAGACAAGTGTGGGAGACGTAAAGCCTCCACAGCACCCCCCTGCCAGTGATTTGGAATCACGAAAATCCAGCCTGGAAACGATCGGGGAAGTGGATTCGCCTGCCTGATCTGGTCTGTCGCATTGGTAATTGGTGGATAGGTTCTGCAGGAGCATGGATTCTTGCTGGTGGCTGGTTTGCGTTTTCTACTCGTTGTGGGACCTGAAGCGCAGTTTCGTGACTTCCTGCTGGTTGTGGCATGGATTTAGCTGGTTGTTGGTCTCCTGCTGGGTGCAGGATGTACTCAGTGTCCACATCCTGAGGTATTGGTAAATCGACTGGGTCTTTGTTCAGGATATAGGCTGGCTTAAGCCGGTCGACACTGACAGTGACTTGGCGTCCTCGCACGTCGATAACGAACGTCTTGTCTTCACGGCTAACCACGCGGTACGGACCATCGTATGGATGTTGGAGTGGCTTCTTTTGGGCGTCGTGACGAAGAAAGACGTGAGTGGCTGTTGCAAGGTCTTTAAAAATGAAAACTTTTCTCATATTATTGTGGTTGGTGCCGCTGGTGGGTCGTAATTCGCTAAAATGCTGCCGGAGCTCCTTTATGAAATTAGAGGCACCATCATCCTTAGCGTCTGGAGGTCGGGATGTCAGGAATTCCCCAGGTAGACGGATAGGTTGACCATACACCATCTCTGCTGCGGTAGCGTCAATGTCCTCCTTCCAGGCCATCCGAATTCCCAGCAGAACTGTGGGCAGGCTTTCGGTCCAGCGGGTTTGGTGACATCTTAGAGAAGCCTTAAGCTGGCGGTGGAATCTTTCAACCATTCCGTTAGCAGCCGGGTGGTAAGCGGTTGTGCGAATGTGGTTGGCACCTATCAGCTGGGTAAGGTGTTTAAATAGGTGCGACTCGAACTGGCGTCCTTGGTCAGTGGTGATTCGTAGAGGAACTCCAAATCTAGAAATCCAATGATCATAGAACGCTCGTGCAATGGTGGTTGCTTCCTGATCTTGCAATGGAACGGCTTCCGGCCACCTAGAAAATCTGTCAATTATGGTTAAACAATATCTGTAACCTTGACATAATGGCATGACCACTAAGTCGAGGTGAATATGTTCAAAACGGCTAGAAGGTGGTGCAAATGTTCCAACCGGAGCTGTGACATGACGTGTAATTTTAGAACGCTGGCACTCAAGACAAGTCTGTGCCCATTTCCTGCAGTCACTCTTGATAGAAGGCCACACGAAGCGTTGCGTAACTAACTTGACTGTAGCCTTGACACCAGGATGGCTTAAGCTGTGCGCACTGTCAAATGCTGCTCTTCTAAATGGCTTTGGAATGAAGGGCCTAGCAGTAGTTGTCGAAACGTCACACCAAAGGCTGCAGGTACTGCCAGGGATTGGAACTAGTTTGAGATCCAGTGTTGAAGAAACATCTTGTTGTAATCCGACAAGCTCCTCGTCAGCGCGCTGCGATGTTGCCAGTGCCTCGTAGTCGATTAAGGATTGTATTTCCTCGACTCTGGATAGGGCATCAGCGACCACGTTATCGTTGCCAGCAATGTGACGTATATCCGTAGTAAACTGGCCGATGAAGTCCAGGTATCGAAACTGTCTAGGTGAAACTTGAGACGTTTTATGGCGAAAGGCGTATGTTAACGGCTTATGATCCGTAAAAACGATGAATTTTCTTGCCTCTACCATATGCCTGAAATACTTTACTGACAGATATACGGCAAGAAGTTCACGGTCGTAGGCTCCATACTTGGATTCCGCTGGGCTAAGCTTTTTGGAGAAAAAATTTAAAGGTTGCCATTCTCCATCAACCCACTGCTGGAGGGTTGCGCCTACGGCAAAGTCTGAGGCGTCGCAGAACATAGCAAGAGGTGCGTCGATTTTAGGGTGCGACAGCAGTGTTGCTTGGGCTAACGCTTCCTTGCTGGCTTCAAACGATGTAACAGCTTCCGGGGACCAGTGTAGTGGTGCCTTCCCTTTTACTTTATCTTTAAGGAGGTTATTCAATGGTGCCTGAATAACTGCTGCCTTGGGTATAAATCGCCTGTAGAAATTCAGCATACCCAAGAATCGGCGAAGTTGCTTGGCGGTATCGGGCTTCGGATAGGCTCGTATAGCTTCGACTTTCTCCTGTAGGGGTCGCGTTCCGGCGCTGGACACGATGTAACCGAGAAACTTGACTTCTGGTTGCCCCAATACGCACTTACTTGGGTTAATGATAATACCATACTCCTTAAGTCTCTGGAAAAGTACCTCCAGGTGGCCCGTGTGCTCTTGGATTGACGCTGAGGCTACAAGAATGTCGTCGATATAGGTGTAGCAGAAATCCAGTCCTCTAGTAACCTCATCAATAAAACGTTGGAATGTCTGAGCTGCGTTTCTGAGTCCAAATGGCATGACAGGAAACTCGAAAAGACCAAATGGCGTAGTAATAGCTGTTTTCGGGATGTCTTCCTCAGCTACAGGAATCTGATTGAAAGCACGTACCAAGTCTATGGTGGAGAAGATTGATTTCCCCTGAAGCTCTTGAGCGAAGTCCTGGATATGGCGAATGCCATATTGGTCAGGGCAGGTCCGGCTGTTCAAAGCTCTGTAGTCCCCGCAGGGCCTCCACTCGTCAGTGTTTTTGGGCACCAGATGCAGCGGTGAGGACCAGGGACTTTTCGATGGGCGTGCAAGTCCCAGTTTAAGCATAGCATCAAACTCCTCTTTAGCGGCCTTAAGTTTGTCCGGCGCCAGACGTCGTGGTTTCTGTGCAACCGGCGGGCCAGGTGTGGTGATAATGTAATGCTTTGTTTCATGCTTGACTTCTGTTGGTGCACCGCTTGGTCGGGTTATTTCGGGAAATTTTTCAAGAAGTTCATGGAAGGGTGATACGCCACTGATAATTTTAATGCACGGGGTTTCACATTCAGTCACATCGCCTCGTGATGTAAGTTGAGTCATGCTGTCCACAAGCTTGCGTCCCTGCAGGTCTGGAAGAAGACCATAATGCGCCAGGAAATCCGCCCCAAGGATTGGCTTAGATACATCAGCTATAAGGAATCTCCATGGAAAATCACGGCGCAATCCCAAGTCCAGAGTACGCGTAATCGTCCCGTATGTCGCAATGGGAGATCCATTGGCAGCTGAGAGCTCGTACGTAGATTGGACGGGTGTACCTTTCACTTGCACTCGCGGAAAAACACTTAGATCAGCGCCAGTGTCTATGAGAAAATGAAGTTCGGTTCCTCGGTCATACACGAATAAGCGGCGTGATTTGTTGTGGCGGGTGTCATTAGCCGCACTTAATGACCGCCTGTCCCGTTTCCCGGGGTCCACGTGCATGGCGCTGTACACTTTTTAGCTTCACGCTGAAAACGCCGATGGTACCAGCACAACCCGGCGGTGCGCAAATCTCGCGTCGCGGATGGAGATCGCGGGCGCGTACCGGATTGAGAACGGTCTCGCGGGCGCCAGCCGCGGCGACTGTTGTGTGCATTCACTCCCTGCTTAATGCTGGCTAACTCGCCTTTTACGTCTGACAGTTGTAGGGTTAGCTGTTGTATCAGCGAATAAAGGTGGGTCTCTGAGCCTGTATTGGCGTTGACGGCGGCTACTGCTGGTCTTGCAGGCAAAACAGCGAATACATTGTCTGCTAGGTCAGCGCTTTCGCTCAGCGTCTGGTGTGTCAGTGTAGCGAGGATGGGTTGCAAATTATCTGGTAAGCGTCTTACCCAAATGCTCTTCACTAATGTTTCCGGAACAGCTATTCCTGCTAGTGCCTGTAACCGGCGAAGAAATTGTGATGGTTTTTCATCACCCATGGCTTCGTTCTCCAGGAGCTGCCTTATTTTCTGCTCTTGGCTGGTGCTTAGGCGCTTGATGAGTTGTTGCTTGAGTTCCGCATAAGAGTCATTATTTAACGGCTTGGTCACGATATCGCGCACTTCACTAATGTACCGAGGAGGTAATTTAGCGAGAATCTCTAGGTATTGCCGCTGTGTATCCGTTATGTTTAACCGATTAAAACTTGCTTCGACGATCACAAACCATAGTTCGGGATCCGATGGATCAAAGTCCGGAAGGCGTGGTGCTGCATTTACCGCAACTGCATTCGCGATCGTGTTTACGGCAGTAATGTTTGCTATAGAACCCCCAGGTAGGCCTGCGCTAGGCGCTGCGGCGTCGTCTGTTGCTTCTAGATTAGGCATCGTTCGTCCAAATGTATGTATGTATATATAAGAAAAAAGTGCGTAAAACTATGTTTGATTTACGAAAGGTCGCCGGTTTTACCCAAAAAAAGTCACTTTGTGCGCAGAATAGTCACGAAAAAGTCACTGAAAGTCAGTAATTAATGCGAAATTACTTACGTTGTTCTGCTATGTCCATATCTCAAATCACTATACACTTTACACTATTTATTTACACTCATTATCAGATCACGTCGGGGTCACCACTTTGGCGGGTGTGTTGCTGTGTTGTTGAGAACACACGCCTTTTTTTTATTATTTAAGATATGAGTGTAGATGCACAGTTTACTTTTGATAAGGAGGTAGAGGACGGAATAATAAACGCCACCTTTACTAAAAACACGAAAACTTTTAATATCAACAAAAATACATAACACCGATTAACTAGAAAAATATACGTAAGTTGCGTGCGCGATATGACAGATAAAAATTGACAAACTTGACAGAACGAAAAAAAACGAAAACTCTACTCCCCAAAATTTCTTAACTAACTGTCTTCGGTAAGAAAAACCAAGTGTGTCCATACTTTGGACAATGATACCACCCCCTGTCTCGACGCCAATCTCTTATTGGCCAACTAGTTAGTAGAGGGTGAATTTTGTGGAGTAGGTTATATTATTTACAACAACGGTTTATTGTACCATCCTAAATTCTGGGATTACCGGGCTGTTAATCGTACGTCACGAAACCTTAAAATTTGAACCTGGGTTTATGACCCCACTACTTTTATTGCAAAGCCCGGGTAATTCCATCTGATGGTACAACAATCCAAATGATATTTTACAATACCCTAATTTAGTAAACTTATCATAAAACGTAAACTATCTATTTATGCAGAATTTACAAGAATTTTATTATTGGGTTTTAAGAGCTGTAAAAGAATATTAAATGCACGCCTGATTTAAGAATAAAATTTGTTTTAAAATACTTTGCTTATGAAGAAATAAAAATGATATAAAAAATTTAGAAATCAAAAATATTTACATGATTTGGCAGACAAGTGTGGGAGACGTAAAGCCTCCACAAATTTGATATAGAAGGAGCTACTAGCTAAAGCAAGTTTACACAAACATCGTTTTATAAAATATGCCGTGAAAAATATAGCTGAAAAATATAGTGTAACTGTACTGCGCACCCCGCCATGTCATTGCGAACTAAATCCTATAGAACTTATATGGGCGCATGTGAAAGGATTTTTAGCAAGACACAACATGACATTCAAATTGAAAGACGTTAAGCTACTGTTTGATCAAGCCATTAAGGAAGTGACACCAGAGAACTAGCGAAAAGCAGTCCATCATGTCATTAAAGAAGAGGAGAAAATATGGGATCTTGACCACCTGATCGATCGGACCGTCGACCAGTTAATTATAACGTCAAGAGGAGATAACAGTTCCTCGGATGACAAAGAATATTATGATTTTTATAATTTAATTTCTGTATAATGTGTTTTTTTTTGTTTTCAGTGTTTGTGAATGGATAGCAATATAGGTAAAACCCATAAATTGACCCAAACCCGGGTGGTACTACCTGCACTTGATGAATTTTGCAGTAAAATCAATGCCAAATTAAGAAAGTGGCTCTAATATTCGTTGGGTCACTCTGTAGTCCCTTTGCATACCTAATGAGCTTTTATAACTCTACACCTTTCTAAAATAGACTATTACATTTTGTATTTGTATATTGCAAATTTTTCGTCGGTCACTGTATATGATTTGTATCTATAGTGTATGTATGTATCGTACAAAACAACTAGGTATTATTGTCCGCTGACCTACTCTTTGTCCTAAAATTTTATTTTAATAAGTTCAACCATATTTATTTTTGAAGAAAATTTAAATAGAAATCTAATAACAGTGTTGGTTGACGAGTCGTCAAATTAACAATAAAATACACATTATCATGTATGTTTAGTACAGATGACGACAGTTATTTTCGTCAGCCGAAACCGCAGAGCTGTCAAACCGCAAAGAAGTAAAAAGGGCATTGCTTGTTTAGGTTGGACACATGTTCGATAAACAATTAATATGGAAATGTTCGTGACACACTCTCGAGCAAATGGTTTTGAAAAATTGTGGATCCATCACTTCGGTTAACAGAACAACAGACTGGCTGATATGTTGACAAGACAACGACTTTTTAACTAATTCCCTTTAATTCGTCATGCAATCTTTATCCTTAAACCTTGTTACCGGGGATATCCATAAAATATCAATTAGTTTATTCACCAGATACCTACCTATTCTTTATCATGAGCGTCCCAATGAGGGTGTGGAATTCTTTCTCATGGCTAAAAAAGGAGCTTCTTTTAAGGCCTTTTTACATTGGGGCAATTGCAAGAAAAAATTGCATGAAAGCATGCGCTTTGTCGGCGTTTTAAACAGCTGATGCAGGTTTTAAATGGAAAAACGTACATCAGCTGTTTAAAACGTCGTCGAAGCGCATGCTTCCAGCCCATTTTTCTTGCAATTGCACCCAATGTAAAAAGGCCTTTTCAAAACTACCGTTGCAAGCAGTGGCGTGCAATGCTGTTTTAATCAGGGTAGGCAAAAATTGCATTTAGGATAAAAATTTACCTTCCGTAGCATTCAAGCATCTAAATTTCAAATTTTGTCACAAAAGTCTTGTTTTTGGGTTTGTGAAAAGAACACTGGCAGAAGAAGAATAAAACGACATTATTTGTAAATGAGTTCAACACACAGGCGGTCTTTACGTAAAGATGATTTTAAAACGTCATCATAAATATTAGTTTTGCGTTTTAAATCCTGCAAAAGGTCGCTCTCCAGAGCGATTGTTAATATGCGTGTCTCTCCCTATGTGTTTTGTAAATAAATTTGAATTCTTTTTAATCCAGGAAAGGATCGTTCTGCAGACGCGCTGCTAGCCGGAATAGTAACAATTAACGCCTCCATCTTTATTTTTTCTCGAAACTCGACGGCGCGAAGTCTAGCAAAAGGCCGAAAACACTAATTATAAATTAAAAATCTATCATCCACCTGGTTAAACCATGATTACCTGTCTATTTTCTTTTAAATACTGTAGTATATAAAATGTTTGATGATTTTGCGTCACCCTTCATAAAACCCTTAAGTGTCCTTCTGACAAAGCCTGTAAAGGCGTTCAAAATAAACCGTGAAATTTTCATTACCTAACAAAAGTCTCACAAAATGAGCTTTATTTTTTCATTGTATTTTAAAATAAAGATACCTCTGTTTAAAAATGGTTAATATACCGAGTACAAGAGATTTTTTACCCTGTATAGATTTTTGAAGGAATTATTAATTTTAAAAAAATTTTACTTTATCCTATAAAAATAAAAACCTACTGCGAATTCAAAACTTAATTTAGTTTTTGACAAAAGTTCTCACGAATTTAAGCTGTATTGCAGTTTTAATATACCTACAGGAAGTTCTGAAAAAAAATTTAAAGCATCTGGATCTTATTTTCCTATATACAGGATGTCACTTAATAACAGGCCGTAATTTCAAGGGTGCATGCATTCCTGAACTAAATTCAAGTAGAAAAGTTCATATAAACATGTGTCCTAAAAAGTCTGGGTGCTAAACTTAAAAAAAAATGCTTTTTATTAATATCTCGAAGATTCTTTTGCCGATTTTGTTGAAATTTGGCACTGTTGTTCATTGTAACAAGTTAGCACGAACTAAAAGATACTTATGAGTTCCAATGGCGTCTCAGTGGCAGTCTCATGAATAATATTGACAAGGAAATTATACGCTACTGAGTTTTTTTCAATTGTATATTAATTTCGGATTAAGCAGCTAAAAATATAACTTTTTTGTCTTTTGATATATTTTCTTATCTTACTTCGTTTAGGAGGAAAAAGATAAAACCATTGCATTGCACGTCGAAACATTATAACCGCGTATTAAATAGATAAAATTTAAGCAAAGGCTGGCAAGGCCTATTGCGTGTTTGCGCAAAATTGCCTTAATTTTGCATAAAATGGCCGCTGTCAGATGCCAGTTCTATAAAAATATAATTTCGCATAAATACGAAGTTGGCCTTGCCAGCTTCTAATTAAATTTTGTTTTTTTAAATACGCGATTAAACTAATCAAGAACCATATTTCTTCATAACCAGCTGTAAACAAACTATTGATATTTTTCCAATGAAAAGTTGATATCCATGTGGGTGTGCGAAAGTTATTTTCATGCAGAAAAAAAAATCAAGGAAAATGATATTAGCCAAAGAAAATCCTAAAAAAAGTTTATGGTATTGTAAAAAATATTATGAATATTTTTTTTTAAATAAAAATATCTTTCTCACATTTTCCAATACCTGTAGACCTGATTTGTAGTGGGGCTGCATGACAGATTTACAGAACATAATGAACAAATTGGCGCTAATTTGCGACTTGAAATATCTCCGAATATAAACGACATTTTTATTTTATAATTTTATTTTACTTTGTAAAATTAAATATTATACCGGGTGTCCCATTATGGATGGCCGTATCTCGGAAACTACTTGTCAAAGAAACTCAGAGAAAAAAGTTTGTTATTATAGTGGCTAAGAGAAAATCCTGGAAATCATTTTTAAGTTCCGCACTTTGCCGCAAGAGTGCACAATTGAAAATTAAATATTGAAATTCTAAATTTCTCCGAAAATTCCCACATTAAGGTATACCTTTAGTAACATCATTAGAAAGCTTGGACAATTCTGCATCATTTTGGTTTAATCCTCATTGGCGTACCGACCTTGATAAAAAGTGGGGGAAGCTGAAACGAAAGAAGATATCAAACTGCGGTCTACACGTTTTTTCTTGCAAATTTAATCTACTTTTTGATTATGATGTCATAGTTATACCGTATGATTTGAGTTTTTGGGATAAAATCAAAAAAACTGTTACTATCACAAATAACGCTCTCTAGCTATTTTATTAGTAACTATCGTGTACTAATGATTACGACAAATTAAAGTACTTATCTTTTTCTTCCAAACAAGCTTAAGTTTACTAAAATCGGATAAGTCGTTTAGAAGTTACAACAAATTAAATTATTACATTTTTAATAGCTTTCCCCACTCTTATTAAGGTCGGTACGCCAATGAGCCCTTAACCAAAATGATGCAGAATTGTCTAAGCTTTCTAATTATGTATACCTTAATGTAGGATTTTTCCGAGAAATTTAGAATTTCAATATTTAATTATCAATTGTGCCTCCTGGTGACAAAATGCGAAACTTAAAAATTATTTCTAGGATTTTCTCTCAGCCACTTTAATTACAATAATAACTCATATTTTTCTATTTCGATAAAGTTAGTTCGGGAAACTAAACTTTAAACAGTAATAAAGCATCAAATGTTGGTGAAATAATTTTGCAATGACAAAGAAAATTATTTATTTTATTGTTCCAAAGCAATCTTGACTAAATAATTTAATTAGAACTTTCCTTTTTTACCCTGATTTAAGACAAATCCTAAAATATTTCAATAACTATGATATTTAGATATATGACATGTTTAACAAAAAAGTACGGTTTTCGAAAGGTAAATTCTTTTGCCTAAAAAAAATAGGGGGGTTCCATCTAAAAAAATGGAAATAAAGCATTTTTAAAACTATCGAGTGGTCCAACTTGTAATGAACGCTATGTATAAGAGCTTTAAAAAACATTATTATAACTCAATATATCGTACCTTAAAGTACTTACAACGTAAATTATATTTGCCTAGGGTTAATCCACAGGTTACTATGAATTTTTAACGATACCCTTAAAATTACTAAAATTTCGGAAAAAAATTAATTACTTGGCAACGTTGGATTTCACTTCAAAAATTTTAATAGGGTTGCAAAGTCCTTATTCCATTGAATCATATTCTAGAAAATTCTACTGGGTGTCCCATTTAATTTTCTTTTTTATTATTCAGTACCACTTTTTAGGACCACCCTGTAGATTAGAAAATATTTTTAGATTATGCATCCTAAAAAACCCTTTAACTTTTGTATTACACTTTTTTCCCTATCTTTGATAGTTTAGGTGCTATCTAAGACAGACACCTTACTGACACACCCTGTATATAATTTTCTTTTACACATGAAATTTGCATAATTTATTTGGGATAATAACATAATAGTTTTTGCCAAGCATCAAGATCCCATTAAAGGATTTTTCAAACGGGAATTTCTCTGAAACTACACAAACAAATAAGTAGGTAACACCTAAGTATTTTATATTAAGCGGCGAATTATTCTTTCTAGCTAACCGAAACTCAGGTTTCAGGAGTAAGTGAATGCCGAAATAATAACGTTTGAATATTCGAATAGCGGGGTTTTATTGGTTAGTTAAAACTGGCTATTATCTTTGGGAACCAAACTGTAATTTTACAGTAACTTTTTACAGTGATTGCGTATTATTTTCAATTTCATTACGAATCTTTTTTCCAAACGAGTAGAAATTGAAGCCCGGTCTAATAACTACCCTTTTAGACTATTCACATAAATTATATACATGCTAACGATTTAGTTGTCATTTAATCGACTGTTGCGTGTTAAGAAACGTATACCGGGTCCTGCAATTACCAAGAGCTCGCTTGAACGCAGTCTTTAAAATGCCAACCTGACCGTTTTGCATCCTTTTTTACGTTTTCTTTCATTTATTACATTAAAGAGACCTTCTATTATCGAAATCCACAGTCTAAACCTATAAATCAATGTTTATTGCTTTTAAAAATTATGTTCCTTATATTATACCTTCATCGCGCTAGCCCTCTATATCTGTATATTTCTTTTTTATTAATGTTTTTAAAAATGTTTTATAATGATGCTTTCATAACAAGATATACTTATATTTGTCCTGCCTGGGGCAGCTTAATTGTTTTTTTAATCGATATTTTTCTGTCATTTATTAATTAATTTGTTTGCCAATAGCTCAACTGTAATATTAAGCTTTTGTTTTTTCTTATATTGGATGAATTAGGGTAATTTAAGGAGAGATGACGCACATTTTTTAAAAGTTATTTAAAAAATATGTACGAATAAAATAAATTAAAACGAATATGGATTTTCATAAGGCTTTGTATTAGCTTCAAATACATAATTTCAAAATTATTAAAAATACAGTATTTTGTAAGAAAAATATTGTTTATTTTTTTTTTATAACTGCGTCATCTCTACTTAGATATATAGGAGAGATGACGCGCTATATTAGGTTAAATGACGCATTTATAAATCCACATAAATTTACGCAAAGTACCAAAAACCTTAAATATTATGTACGTAAGTATGTCTATAGATAACAAGAAAACACTAACAAATGCTTTTATCAGATTTTTTTCCGCAAAAATCACAAAGATCTAAAAATTTAGTGCAGCCTTCATGCATCCAACTTTGGCATTTTATGCATTGAATCCAGTCTTCACTTTTTTTCGTCTGATTGTAATCTTCTCTACTTCCCACGCAAATATTTGATTCATCCTCACCACACCTTCGAATTTCCTTATTGTAAGTTCTTTATTTCTTCTTAAAAAAGATGGAAACCAATGATAGCCAGCTTTTCGAGAATCTTTATTAAATGTGTGTGCCAATTTTAATTTTTCTGCCAGTTCAAAAGCCATAGCTTTTGATTGTGGTTCACTATTTTGACTTCGTTTTCAGTCTAGTTAACAAAGAAGGCCGCCCTAGCTTCTTGTTTTAAAGAGCTCTGCTTTTCATTCGACGTTGTATATTCAGGAATGGTATATTCACGACTAGCTTGACGGATGCCCATCTCTCGGCTCTCAATAGCACTAATTGCTGCTTATAATTGTTGTATTGTCCATTTACCATTTAAAACGTTCCCTTTTCTTCTGTATTCGGATATGGCTAAAATGTTGATGAAATAGTTGCTAAAATAAATTACAGTAAGTGCGTCAACTCTCCTTGATTCATAGTGCGTCATCTCACCTTACATTATTAGGAGAGACGACGCAGCAAATTTTAACAACATTGTTTGTAAAAATGTGAGTATTTCAGATAAGAAGTGATTACACATCCTAAGCACCTACAATAATCCACGATAAAATATAAAAAAATATGACCAAACATACTTGTACAGTTTATTATTCCTAACGACGCAAAAAAAATTTGCCGGCGAAATAAACAAAAATCTAGCGTAAGCACACCTCCTCATTACAATCATGACTGAACTAAGCTGTAATGGTCTGCTGGTGCTACAGATATAGTGCAATCGCTGCCCGATTTACTCATAAAGCTCAATTATCGCGGGAACTATGACTGTGTCATCTCACCTGACGCGCCAACTCTCCTCGAATTACCCTATATATAAAAACAAATCCTTTATATTGCAACTTTCGTAAGAGCCTCCCATATCAGCGTAAAACGCGGCATCGTTTGCTGGCTTGTTTAATTGAAAATTTAATACAAAAATTTCTTCACAAGAACCTTTAGTTTGACGGATGATACCTTATTTTTTAAAAAAATTAAAAATGTATTTTAAAGTTTCACTTATAAGGATGATTCCTAAGTTGATACTTCTTTTTTTAGCTCTGTATAGAAGGCATTAAAATAAACATTTTCAAACACCTTTTTAAATAACTTTAAACTAGGCGAGATATAGAAGTAAAAAAACCCAAGTGCGGGCCTTGTCATCAATACGTAGCCTGCTATACTTTATGTTGTTTTTCTTATCTCTTATTAGTCATGCAATTTACGGGTCGGTGGTGAGTTATTTGGCAATACGCTGCGGTGTGTTTTTCTGAAGCAAATTAATTTTAAATTGGTGACACGTGAAAAGGGTAAAATTTGAAAACAATAAACTAGTAGATATGGTGCTAATTTACGGTGAGTGTCGTCAAAGTGCGACTGCTGCTTCGAGATTATACGCAGAACGCTTTCCCTTGCGGGCTCATCCTATACCCAGAAGTTTTCTTAATATTATTCAACGGGCAGGTTAGGCAGAACTTTGATTCATAGTGTAAGTAATAAATGAATATAGTATGAATGAAGTATCTTATTTTTGAGTTTTTTGAAAAAATGTATTTGAAAATGTTGTTGATTTTAATGCATTCTATACACAGCTAAAAAATAAGTATCAACTTAGGAATAATATCCGCCATACAGAACATAAAAATAAAAATATTGCGGCTATTCATTTAATTTCTTATTTTACATTAAAATTACAAACAATGTTCGGATATTATCTTCAAAATCTCCACTGACGCCGCACCACTAAATTCTCGTGAAATTCGTTTGTATAATATTTTGCACATAAAAAAAGACATTTTATTACCATCGCCAGACACAGGTACAATATGTGGGATGTGGTGGAACTGCACTGTTGTTTATGATGACTCATCGACTACTGCCTCTCAAATAAGACTTAACTAACTAATCATATAATTACTAAACTCGGAGCGAACTGACTTTATTATAACTGATTGTAAAATTTTTTAGTACCTATTCTCAATAATAATTCTCATTAAATACTGAATCACTTTTTATTATCTGATAAAATATTACTATAAATACAATTTAATAGAAAATTTATATATTGTACATCAATTTCTTATAATATTAAATTAAGATTTAAGAAATTGTGCATATTATTGAAATATATGTACCCATAATAAGCAGCACTACCAATAGAAAATAAAATATTTTATTGCAAAAGATAAAATATATTTTTTTAACCGTTATGTTTGTCTTCTGCCTTGGAGATGGCGCTGCTACGTCTTCGCTACTTATTTATTCCTAAGAAATTCTTAAAAGTGTGATTTCACTGATTCTGTACTTAATCACGGGTATAAGACCGAAACAATTGTCATTGTCTACCTGTACCCCAGGGAACCCATTGTTTTGGTGTAATTGTGTACTGATTCACCGCTTGCCGCTAACTTTTCTTTTTATGTTATGAAGCGAGGCGCAAACTGGAGCGGTCTCACCGCGGTGGCGGTCGCGTCTTGGTTTATTACGGACACTATAGTGACTTACTCTGTACAATATCAAAATAGTAAATAAATTAATTAATAATAACTAAAAGGCTATTTTATATTTCTTACAATAAAATCCTATAAAAATTAAATATTTCTTATAAGAAAATATCTTAATATTTAATAAATTTTGTATGAAGATTACAAAATAATATAATAATTTACATTACCCCAAAAAACCACCATATAAAATATAATATTATTATTGTAAACGGTACTATACTGGGTTATGGTCCTAGAAATAATTATACTTAATAAATATTATTATATTTTTTATAAATTATATTATTTTAACTTTCCCTCTGTGTACAGATTCGATTAAAACCTTAAAAATATTGTATTGTACTCAGGTTTCAGGTAGGATTTTTCGTTAAAAAAATTATTTAGTTAATGTGTAGGCGTTCTATTAAAAAAAAAATGCTCCAATTTTCTCACGCGGTATTTTACTGGAACAGTTACTGTAAAACCAGGAAACAAGTAGCAGTTAATTGAAAAGGAATTACAATTATAAGCCATTACCCATAATCAATCTTTAATTTGGATACACATAAATTACGATAAGAAAAAATTAGTATTTGTTCAAATATATTTTTCATTAAAGATTTACAGCTGAGTGCTGCTCTCTATCGTTTTAAAACATTGTATACTTGGCTTAAAGCTACAAATTCGAGAAAAACCAGACTTATATATGAGGTTTATAGAAAAGTAATACTTAGAACTAAACATCGGCGCCGGACGTTTGTTTGTATATATTAACTGACTAACCATTATTTGTAAAATACATTTTATCAGTTATTATTTTAATTTTTCTGCACCTTACAAATATAAATGTCAATTATTTCGCAAGATTAATAATAAAAAAGGCGTACTTACGAACTGGCGTTTTTGTTTATCTTTTCGACGTAATTAAAGTAATTTCTTTAAATTGGTTATTACGACAACGTTCAACGGTAGAGCACAATATACAAAAAAAAGGAAGTCCCCAGTGTTTTATGGACAAAATATAATGATAAGTCTGCCCGCGGTTTTCGATTAATAATTGAAAATTGCCTCGGTCGCATCGCTTGCTTGGACAGAATCTCGTTTCATCGTCCAACTTTTTATTCCTTTTACAGTTTTGGGTCACACGATGGCAGGATGCACTGTGTTATTTTCCTTGTTGAGTGTCATAAAAGCGGTTTGTCAAATTCTTTATTGAAAAATGGGTTACACGGAGCAAACTGGCAAACTGTATTTTTTTTAGTATTCTGTATAACAATTACCATAAAATACAAAATCACATTTTAGTAAATGGTAATAGAAAAGTAATACTTTGTACCTACAATCATTTTTCTACATTTTATTAACATATATAATAAGCAGCACTACCAATAGGAAATAAATCTATTTTATTGTAAAAAATAAGGTCTATTTATAATAGAACACGAACATTTTACAAACCCATGCTATACGGTTTACAATTTTATATAGTACTCTTTATTAAACCACCTAATACGTTTCGCCTATAAGTTTAAAGCATCGGTGACGGGTCGTTACACGTCAGTCAGTCTATAAACAGACTTGGAAGTGGATGAATGCCCCACCGGGCCCCTTTAAAGTGAATCTAAATTGGCGATGGACATAATACTTTATCAACATCAATGACTAATGTGCCAAAGGAAAGTTTTGATTCCCCCGAGCGACTAAGCTGTATACGATCAACGGTAGAGTAAAGTACATTTTCCTCTTTTTTTTTAACTAGATAACAACGTTAAATACAAAAATTCTATTAAATCTTACCATAAAAATTTTACAATTGAATCTAGTAAAACAAATAAAATATAGTAGAAGCAAATAAAAAAATAATATTTCTTATTAGAAAACATCGTTATTTTTAATAAAAATTCTCATACATTTTATTAGAAAATATTATGAAGATTACAAACTATCGTAAGAAATTATATTACCAAAAATAATACCCTTCACTAAATGAAATATAAAAGTTTCATTTTAAACGGTATTATCCTGGATTATGGTCGTATATACTACTAGAAATTATAATACACATTATTATATTTCTTATTATAAATTTCCGTTTGTGTAGTTTTTGTCGTCTGCAGTAAAAATAAGTGAAAAATATTTCGAGCAATCTTTACTCGAAATCGATTTCAGAATCGCTGGTCAGTAAGGGGAGGGGGTTAAAAAATAATCTATTTTTTATTTGATTCTTAATCCTATCTCTACTCTATCTATCTTATAAGTATATATTTTTAAATCGTATCCAATCAAGGGGATTTCAAATGAAAGAGCTCTCCAAATGGCACGGAATCATGTTTACATACACCATGCCAGTATGTCTTGACCAGTTTCTTTTATTATTCGACACACTGTGCGATGGTACATTCAACATGGCCCCCGAAGCTCATCCAATGACCAGGTGCAGACCATATTGTATAATAAGTAAAGCTCCAAAATAAAATTATTGACAGATCCGTACTTAAGCCATGTCATCTCTATATTAGGGGTGTATGTCAAAAGAGCAGCTGTTTTCATATAAAAATGTTCAAGGTTAATTAGGTTCCAGCTTTTAAAATACGACTCTCTTTCCCTGTCCAAGTAATCGAATGTTAGGTAGGTACTTTTTGATATTATTTACATATTTTTGGGGTTTAAATTTTAGTTTCCTGAACTAACTTTATCATAACTCATATTTTTCTATTTCGATAAAGTTAGTTCGGGAAACTAAACTTTAAACCACAGCACACCAAGCACAAAATGTTGGCGAAATAATTTTGCAATGACAGCTGTGACAAAGAAAATTATTTTTTTTTGTTCCAAAACAATCTTGACTAAATTGTTTAATTAGAACTTTCCTTTTTTACCCTGATTTAAGACAAATCCTAAAATATTTCAAAAACTATGATATTTAGATATATGACATGTTTAACAAAAAAGTAAGGTTTTCGAAAGATAAATTATTTTGCCTAAAAAGATTAGGGGGGTCCTATTAAAAAAAATTGAAATAAAGCATTTTTAAAACTATCGAGTTGTCAAACTTGTAATGAACGCTATGTATAAGAGCTTTAAAAAACATTATTATAACTCAATATATCGTACCTTAAAGTACTTACAACGTAAATTATATTTGCCTAGGGTTAATCCACAGGTTGCTATGATTTTTTATCGATACCCTTAAAATTACTAAAATTTCGGAAAAAATCAATTACTTGGCAACGTTGTATTTCACTTCAAAAATTTTAATAGGGTTGCAAAGTCCTTATTCCATTGAATCATATTCTAGAAAATTATACTCGGTGTCCCATTTAATTTTCTTTTTTATTATTCAATACCACTTTTTAGGACCACCCTGTAGATTAGAAAATATTTTTAGATTGTGTATCCTAAAAACCCTTTAACTTTTGTATTACACTTTTTTACCTATCTTTGATAGTTTAGGTGCTATCTAAGACAGACACCTTACTAGCACACCCTGTATATACAGTCCAAATTTAAGAGGTTTTATAAAAATTCATTACTAGGCATGATTAGGATTAGGGCCAAGAGAACGCCTGAAGCTGATAACCTTGGAGACAAATTTATAAATAGTGTTAGGATGCTCTCAACCTAAATCAGGTCCTGATCGCGTGGTTAAATTCAAAATTTGGGGCAGCTTTTCTTTATACCTGCTTCATAATATAGGATATGGTTATTTGATACTGTGCTTCCATAACCCCTTTTGTTTTTGCTACACTTGAATTACTGCCATCTTTGATGTAAATGTGGATTTATTATATCATATTTTATAGGGTAATCCTTACGTCTCAGTAAACAATATTTAGAGCAAAAATTGATTCAACAATAAAATCTGTTTATAATATAATAAATTCTTAACAAATCAATGGCGAGGGGACCGATCCTCCCCCCCCCCCCCCCTATTCGGGGGTCAAATTAACAGTTTTTTGAATAAACGCGCGAAAAATTTAGTGTCGTAAAAGTGGCTGCACTGGATGTTAGACTGGTCTGTTACGAAGCGTAGAAAACAGCCGAGACCGCGTAACCTCGCTTTTTGGTGTAGTTATAGTCATGAGCGAGAAGGATGTACCAGTGTCTGTTGCGCAACGCATCATTATTCGTTTTTTGGTCAAAGATAATGTAAAATCCGCGGAAATTTATCGAAAATTACTCGAGCAGTTCGGGAATGAGTGCCTCTCCAAGACTCAAGATGTATGAATGGTGTTCCGCTTTCCGAAAAGGCCGAGAAGTGGTGGCAAACTTGCCACATGCGCGGCGCCCCAGAACAAGTGTTACCGATGAGAACGTCAGCGCTGTAGAAAAACTCATTTTGGAAGACCGACGCACTAAACAAAGACTGTGAACGCGCAGTATTATAGTAACCTCCTAAAAAGCTTGGCTTACGATGGAAACATTGAACGAATTGGGTTGGGAAACACTGGAACACCCTCCTTATAGTCCCGATTTGTCGCCATGCGACTATTATTTATTTGGTCCATTGAAAGAGGCACTTGGCGGACTGCGATTCGAAAGCGATGCGGAGGTAGAATCCTTTGTGCGCGAAAGGTTACGTGACAAGCCGGAAGATTTTTACGAAAAAGGCATCCGAAAGCTTCTAGAGAGGTGGCAAAAGTGTGTAGAGTGTGACGGAGACTATCTAGAAAAACTGTAAAAAAATTCAGCTCTGTAACTTAATAATAAAATTTGTTATAGCAACATTCCGGTTTATATTTGAACCACCAGCTTTAGCTATCGATCTGCGCAAACCAGGGATCGCTAGAAATTTTCATAATGTTTTTCCCGAGAGGTTGTAATCGGTCGAATAGATCATAAAGCAATATTGAATTAGCAAAATATAGCACTAATGGCCATAAAAATAATATAGTTTTTCCAAATACTTTTCTTTACAAATAAACAATCTTAATTTTTATTAATGCATAA
The DNA here is from genome assembly GCA_935413205.1 of Polydrusus cervinus. Taxonomy (NCBI): domain Eukaryota; kingdom Metazoa; phylum Arthropoda; class Insecta; order Coleoptera; family Curculionidae; genus Polydrusus; species Polydrusus cervinus. The sequence continues at coordinate 6,969,701 of OW284520.1, forward strand.
ATAATTATTTTACTTAAGAGCCTTTCATACCAACGTGACAAGCGACATCGTTTCCTGGCTTGTCTAATTGAAAATTTAATACAAAAATTTTACTAATGGGTTCACAAGAACTTCTACTTTGGCGGATGATACCTTATTTTTTTTTTAAGATTTTTTTTTAAGTTTTAATTTTATAGGTTCAACTTAGTAGATCATCCGCCATGCAGAACATAAAAATAGAAATATTGCGTCCATTCATGTTAATTTCTTATTTTCCATTAAAATTAAAAACGATGCCCCGATTTTATTTTCAAAATCTCCACTAACGCCGCGCCCTTAATTCCCATGAAATTCGTTTATATAATATGATGTATAAAAAAAGACATTTTATTGCCATCGCTAAACACACGTACAATATGCGCGATGCGGTGGAAATGCACTATTTCTTCATGATGACTCATCGACTACTGTTTGCTCTTAAACCACACAGGGTAATTTAAGGAGAGATGACGCACATTTTTTAAAAGTTATTTAAAAAATATGTAGATACGAATAAAATAAATTAAAACGAATACGGATTATCATAAGGCTTTGTATTAGCTTCAAATTCATAATTTCAAAATTATTAAAAGAACAGTGTTTTGTTAGAAAAATAATGTTTATTTTTTTTTATTACTGCGTCATCTCTACTTAGGTATATAGGAGATATGACGCGCTATATTAGGTTAAATGACGCATTTATTAATCCACATAGATTTACGCAAAGTACTAAAAACCTTAAATATTATGTACGTATAAGTATATCTATAGGTTTTTTTTTTTTTTTATGATAAAACACCTGCACTGTAGGAAAAATCCTTTAAGGCGCTCTGGGAGCGGTGCGATTGCGAAAAAAGCGATTAACGTTGGTCTTGAAACGTTGAAGATTGTATTCATTGGGAAACACGACCTCAGGAAAATCATTCCACAAAGATGACGTTCTCCAGATGAAAGAATTCTTGAACAATGAAGTTCGAGGAGTACTAAGCTGAACAACATATGGATGAGCGGCAGCGGTTCGCCGTGTATTTCTGTTTTGCATTGCTCTAGGTGGAATCAAGTGGGCAATGTCAGTCGAACACCTGCCATGGAAATATCTGTAAAAGAGAGCCAAATCACCAACCTGTCTTCGATGCTCCAGGCTATCGAGGGTCTTGGTCAGCTCGGGGTCGCCGATCAGACGAACGGCTCTCCTTTGAATGGAATCCAGTAGCCGAAGGGTGTGCTTGGGTGCAGAGCTCCAGACTTGAGAGCAATATTCTCATGATGGTCGAATCTGGGCTTTGTAGAGTGTCAAAAGTTGATGAGGTGTGTACAACCTTTTGGTGCGGAAAAGTACACCAAGTTTCTGTGCAGCTGCCTTGGCAATTGCGGCAACGTGATCATGCCAAGACATATTACCTCCCAGATTAACCCCCAGCAAATTAATAGACGGTGCCAGGGGAATTGCGTGTCCTGCCATGACTATATCCGGTTCTGCAATGTTAACCTTTTTGGAGAAGACTGCTGTCTGGGTTTTCTTAGCATTAAATTCGACTTGGTTACTGTCACCCCAAGCCAAAATTTCTTCCAGGTCATTGATGAGGCGCAATACTTCATGCTGCCTGCGAAGATGTGCGTCGGCAGCGGATGTTTGGGGAGTCAAGGTAAAAGATGAGACAAGTGTGCTGTCATCAGCAAAGCTATAAATTGGAGGTAACAAGAAAACACCAACAAATGCTTTTATCAGATTTTTTTCCGCAAAAATCACAAAGATCTAAAAATTTGGTGCAGCCTTCATGCATCCAGCTTTGGCACTTTATGCATTGAATCCAGTCTTCACTTTTTTTCCTCTGATTGTAATCTCCTCTACTTCCCACACAAGTATTTGATTTATCCTCACCAAACCTTCGAATTTCCTTATTGTAAGTTCTTTATTTCTTCTTAAAAAAGATGCAAACCAGCTTTTCGAGAATCTTCATTAAAATTGTGTGCTAATTTTAATTTTTTTGGTAGTTCAAAAGCCACAGCTTTTTAATGTGGTTCACTATTTTGACTTTGTTTTCAGTTTAGTTAACAAAGAAGGCGGCGCTAGCTTCTTGTTTCAATAATCTCTGCTTTTCATTCGACGTTGTTAGGTTCCTTCAGGCATGGTATATTCACGACCAGCTTGACGGATGCCCATCTCTCGGCTCTCAATAGCACTAATTGCTGCTGATAATTGTTGTATTGTCCATTTACCATTTACAACGTTCCCTTTTCTTTTGTATTCGGATGTTGCTAAAATGTTGATGAAATAGTTGCTAAAATAAATTACATTAAGTGCGTCAACTCTCCTTGATTCATAGTGCGTCATCTCACCTTACATTATTAGGAGAGACGACGCAGCAATAACGACACTGTTTGCAAAAATGTGAGTATTTCAGATAAGAAGTAATTACACACCCTAAGCACCTACAATAATCCATTATAAAATATAAAAAAATACGACCAAACATACTTGTAAGTATAGTTTATTATTCCTAACGGCGAAATAAACAAAAATCTAGCGTAAGCGCACCTCCTCATTACAATTAGGACTGAACTAAGCTGTAATGGTCTGCTGGTGCTACAGATATAGTGTAATCGTTGCCCGATTTACTCATAAAGCTCAATTATAGCGGGAAATATGACTGCGTCATCTCACCTGACGCGCCAATTCTCCTCGAATTACCCTAGATACCAAGCAAATCCAAAAATAAATTAATACATTTTAAAAATATTATCTTTAGTCTTCCTAAAAAAGTACATTAAATCGTGGCGACTCTTAATATGTTTCTAATATAGTAATATTTTGAATACATCTAGAACTGATGGGATTTCCTCACGCATGTATATATTATTATTTCCTTGGAAGTCATGAATATGTAGAGAAAAAGCAGCGGTGATAATAAAGTTATATTAATATTGTTGATATAAAGCCTGCCTTTAACGCTGCTACCCGTGTGCGTGTTTTTCGGCCATATTGAAAGGCGACACATATTGGAACTGTTGAAAAAACAAATGCTAGTTTGATTAGTAATAGCTTCTCCTTATATAACGGAGTCCTTCACGCTATGCATTCGTACTCATCAATACACGCGATCGGAAAATCTATATTGTGTGTGTACAAGGTGTGAAAAATATCCTAAACACATTAAATGTAGGTGATTTTTAAGGATGCAACATTTCTACGGAAGACATTGAGTTAAAAATTAAATTAAACATAGTCAAGAAGTGAACCATCTTAGAAATCAAAGGATTAAAGATATTTTAGCATTTTGAGAATTATAGTCTATTTCGGAAAGGTGTAGAGCAGTGTTTCCCAAAGTGGGCGATAACGCCCCCTTGTGGGCGCTGCAGGCCTAAAGGGGGGCGGTAAGAGACCCAGAAAAAAAGGGGGGTTGTGTAGAGGCTTGGGGGGCGATTTGTAATTTTATCTAGCTAGGAGGACTCTTAGACACCGACTGAGCTCTCGACTACAACTTGTGAACATCAACTAACATTAATTAAGAGATTGCTCAAACTAGGTTCGATCTTTCTCTCCGCGTAGTTCATATATCTGTCGTGTTTTATTGAATAAATAAAATAAAAATCATGTCAATCGGTCGCTCCGTTTCGAATTGAAAGTAGATACAAACAAACAAATAAAAAGGCAACAGACACACTTTCGCATTTTAATAGTTAGTAGTATTCCTAGATAGGTAATTTTCGTAGATAATAGACAGCGGGTAATCATGTTTTAACAAGTTTTTGTTAAATAACCCGATTTGTGCATTCCTGTATCAATGCGACTGTTCTTGAGTAAATTGGAACCTGATATCAACAAACTTATTAAACAGCATCAGATTCATCCTTCACATTAATTTTTATATAAGAATCGATTATTTTTGTTGTATTTTGAATAAAAGATACTCTGCCTAAATACTATAAAGTTGCATTTCAATAATCATTCTCATTGGCAGGTGTAGCTCGTACGAGTTATCTTGAGATCTGAGCGCCGTTGTGTACCTACTGCGCTCAGGTCTCAAGTTAACTCTTGCGGGTTATAGTAAAAGTCTCGTTTAGAATGAATGTTTAATCTCTAATATAGCTCACAATAATTAATTAATTTAATTTGAAGTTATAGTGGTTTTTAAGTAGGTGAAAAAATGGGGGCGCTAAAAAATAATTTATTCTCAAAGTGGGCAGTAGACACAATAAGTTTGGGAACCCCTGGTGTAGAGCGTAGTAAAAGCTCATTAGGTATGCAAAGGGACTACAGACAGGCCCGTAGCCAGAAGGGGGACAGGGGGGCTTAGCCCCCCCTGGCCTTACTTGTTGCCCCCCCTGGCCTTTCTTGTCCACCCACTGAAATATTGTCATTCTTTAAAAAATTCATTTATTTAATGAATTATTTTTTGTCTCAAAAATTAATACCTTAATTTACTATTATATTATTTTTAACTTACTATTATTATAATAAAATATCCCGTTAGTTTTTTTAATAGAAGGAACAGCTACCGCTAGCGTTTACGTGAAATAAGCCTCAATATTATTTATTTAATTCTCGTCATATAAATGCCGCCTCTTTGTCCACCGGTACCGTCAATCGGCGCCGCGCCGTCGTGCGGCATACGGCGTGTTTTCAAAGGGTGTTTATGTATATTAATTTATGATATTTTTGTGACAAACTGTTAGTTGTAGTTGTTGTTTAGCTGTTTTGCAGAGCAGAACCCCAGAGATGTAATTTATATGGTTGGAATTCTTTATTCGTGCAGAAAGCAGAAAAGATTTAAACCCTTTTGCAAAGTAATGAAGTAATTTAATGTTTTACTAGTCAAAGTTTCAGTTAGTTGTGTTGTGTTGCAGAATTGCTGAGAGCTATATTTAATACACTAAGTGCAAAGAAAGGTAGATACCCATAAGTTGTAATTTTATTTTAATAATTTTTTGCATGTAAATGTACATATTTTAGTTTGAAAAGAATTAAATTACCCACACAACAAAATTACATGTCAGAAATCCGTAAGTAGGTATGTTGGCGTTATATATATATTTTTAACATTATAAAAATACATGTGTCTGAGTATCTTAACTTTTAGCCCCCCCCCCTAAAAATATCTGTGCCCCCCTTAAAATACAACTCTGGCTACGGGCCTGACTACAGAGTGACTCAACGAATATTTAAACAACTTTAAAAATTTGACATTGATTTCATTGAAAAGTTTTTTATTTTCATCAAGTGCACCTACCACCCGGGTTTGGGTCAAATTATGGGTTTTGCCTATTTTGCTGTTGAAAGTGTAATCTGTTAAATCGCTGTAACTTATAAACGACATCCGATTTTTGCAAACTAAAGACTGTTTGGAAGAGAAATTTATGCACTTTCACCAATCGTATTTAGTTGTCAATAATGGTTTTCAAAAAAATGCTAGAGGGCGCAATTTGCAATAATAACACATTTTTTGAGTTTACTCCGAAAAAATTAATCATGCGGTATAATTATGATACCATAATCGAAAAGTAGATGAAATTTGCTAGAAAAAATGGACTGCTTTTTGCCCGTTCTCTGGTGTCATTTCCTTAATGGCTTGATCAAACAGTAGCTTAAAGTTGTTCATTTTAAATGTTATGTTGTGTCTTGCTACAAATCCTTTCACTTGCGCCCATATAAGTTCTATAGGATTTAGTTCGCAATGATATGGCGGTGTGCGCAGCACTGTTACACTATGTTTTTCACCTATATCTTCCACGGCATATTTCATAAAACGATGTTTGTGTACATTTGCTATAGCTAATCATTCTTTATCAAATTATCTTCTTTTTTTCCCTGTTTAGTTATGATAAATAATTTAATGCACAAAATTTACCTGCGCCTATGGCCGACGCCGAAATTGAGCCGAACTGGACGGAATTTCCCATTTTATTACTCTGCACCTTTCTGAAATAGACTAGGTATAAAGAACAATACCAACGTCTACTGGTTTCCTAAATCCGAAAATGTCATGTCTGAGTCAGACATACGACATACCACGTTGAAGGGTGGCCTGCAAAGAAACGAAACGTCCTTTGAAGTAACTTTAATGTTAGTATTCATCTTTATAGATAAAATTTAAACCAACCGAAATATTGTGTTCAGTACAAAATAAAAGTAAAGTGCCTATTTCAAACGAAATCTGATGTATTTTGAAAATATGAAAAGTTATTGTTATTAAATTGGACTACTAATCAAGTGCAGCTTTAACTTTTTGTTAAGGGGGGAGGGGGGATGCTTTCGAGAAATATATGTTTCCGAGGGGGTGGATTAGTACAGGTTCCCAATCCATTATCAAAAAATTATTTTTGTTCTACCTCAAGTGGGATTCACGCTCGAGAAGATTGTGAGACAGAGGGAAAAGCGCCGCAGGCGAAAATTGATACACAAAATTCACAGATATTAAGAGAATTATTGAAAAAAAATTATTATACAATAATATGTTAACAGTCTTTAAGTTTAAACATTGATTTTCTTCTTTAATACACATTTTTGTGGCTTAAGGGCGTGAGCCATTTTGGGCACCTTTGGTCAGTAATAGGGGGGGATTATCCCTATATATTCCCCCCCCCCAATCCTCCGTAAGGCCGGCCTTCCACTAATAAGTTATTTCTAATCGCCGACTACAATAATAGCTTTATTTTACATTAAATTATTGTTCAGGTTTTATCCAAGGCGTTCATTTATAAATGGTTGTTACTTGTTACACTAGTAGCAAGTATACCGACGATTTTTATACAGCAAGAGAAGTTGATGAGTTAATGTTATATACGATGTGTTTGTTTACATCGCAATATTATGTAAAATGATGTGGTTAAATGTATATTGGTAAGAATAAAATTGATTTATTTTAAGTATAGTAGCGATTTAAAAACAAGCAATTAGCCTGGGGTGGTGTTGGTTTCCATGCGGCATCAACTTGTGCATACATCAAACCAGAATTTAATGTAAGTTACGCGAATGATTTATTTCTGGACGCCATTTAATCAGGCTCTATTTAGGCACGTTTAATGCTAATTCACTTAAATTTATTACCGTTGAAATGGGTGATTATCGCACCGACCCTTTATCCACTTTTGTTATTTATAACCGATGTGAACAATTCCAATATTCTGGTTTAATTGTCGGGAAGAAATCGCCAATTATCGCCAGCCTGCGATTTTTTATTAATCTACGTCGACATAGGTGAGGTTTATGTGGACTAAAAATATTCTTTTAGCACGTGTTATCTAAGATAATTTTAAGGAGTTACGGTAGTACCTATCCGAGCTTTATTAAAATTTATTTTATAAAAAATAACTATTTTTATATGCCTGTAGGCTGTAAGAAGGGTAATTAGTTGTACCCACGTTATTATGTTTTATACTTACTACACTACAGATAACTTTAAAAAAATTAAGTCGAAATATGACAATGAACCTTAAAAAGTTACTTACTTACTACTTACTTTTCAGAAAAACAATAGGCACAATTTAGAAAATAATCATACTTCAAGTTTGCAATAAAGTACAAAGCAATTTTTAAAAATTTAAATGTGGCTTTTGTGAACTTGTTCGGTTAATAAGCTTTTTGTATAAATCCGGATTTGTACCTTACATGAATCCCACCGCGCTAAAATTTGCCTGGGTAAATTGCAATTCTTCTTGGTCCGAATTACAAAAAACTAACCAAATTATTAAGTTTATTTATCAGCCAATGGAAAGGTGGTATCTGTGTGGGTTTGGGAAAAGTTATTTTCATGTAGAAGAACAAAATCGAAGAAAAAGATATAAGCCAGTGGAAACCGTAAAAATATAATAACTTAAGTTTACACACATTGCCAGGATTCGGGCCAAGAAAACTCAATTATTTTGGTTTATAATCTAGTATATAAATATAATTTAGCCTGGAGCTAGTAGGTAACCTTTTTTTAAATTGAACTGTAAATATTTTTAATGTAAAACATTTTTTTTACATAAGATTACAGTTTTTTAAGAAAATTGGATTAGCTTTTAAACAAACCTTTCGGCTCTTTTTATTTAAATACGCCGAATGATCTATAGTGTGATATGAAAGACATATTTTGTACAATAATTACCCAGTTTCTATAATAACCTAAAAATGAGTCCAACAGACCTAAATAAGATATTTTTAATTTGAAGTAGGTACCTACATATTTTTAAATTTTTCCCAACCGTTCTTGGCCATAATTTAAAAATAAATGCTCACTACATTTTTACAAAATGTGAGTCATGCCGTATAAAATTGTGAAAATGGCTATTATAGATATTATCTCATTATTAAGTATTATTTTGATAAACACATTTATCAAATTTACGTAGAAATGGAGATAATGTAGGTATAATACACCCCTGAATTTAATGGCGTTTTATACATTTCAACTCTCTCTTACCGACAAAATAGTTTTTACTGTAAAAAAATACTTGTATAAATATTAGTTCTTAATATTTAACAACTATGGGATAAGACATATTTTAACAATGGCCCAAAAGTTAAATGCGTTACTCAAAATAATTAAAAATGGAACTGCCTGCTCTGGCTATAAAAGTAAACACAATAAATCATAAGTAGCATCACCGCAAATAAAGCTTCAATTTACGATGCTTATTTATAGCCGAATTGATTTACAAATTTTCCAACACAATCGCTACAAGAGTAGGTCTATGTATTTGAACTGACAAAAATATTTTGAAAAACATACAATGTTATCTAACTAAGGTAAAAGTATTAAGAATTTGAGGTTATGTCCTTCATAACTGTTCATAATTGTTAAAAAATAATAATGACTTAGGGGACAAATATTTTTTATGCTTTCTATATATTATGTTTTATTCTTTAATGTTTATTGTAAGAAAAGTGTGCCCTTTTTGTGAACTATTCCGTCATATGCCCGGTATATCTGTGTATATTTAAAATTAAAAAAAATAAATTAAAACAGGTAAACATACTAGCGATGTAGAGACATAAAGCACAAGTAGCATTACCGCAAATAAATAAACAAGAGTTAAATTTACGGGACATATTTTAAGCTGTAAATACATCGAGAACTTAAACTTACATTTAAAACAGGCCGTAACGGTGGAGAAGTGCTCATGCTACTTGAAAAAAATGTGTCACGAGACATCAAACACTGTTAATATAACCCACTGAACAAATTTTTAAAGTCTATAGTGACATCGCAGTCGCTAAAAGTTAACGCGAAGTCGACACATTCGCTTCGATGGACAATTAAAATTGTGACTTAATAACAGTTGCAATGAGGCCTATTTTAGCAAAGCATTGTTTAAATTCAATACGGTAACGCAACGCATGCTTTTAATTCATTAACTGCTGCGAAGCGAGCTCACGCTGTTGTTCCATGCATTCGGCGCAATGGTGGATCGGGCTACTAACTTATGAGAAGCTTCCTTCATACCGGCCCATTCGACTTCCACCGAATGCTCACGGTTAAAAACGATATTCTTCTGTTTAATTTTATATAAATATGTACTCGCAATTAGGGATCCACTTGGGCAAAATATTTTACTTTCGCTTACTTTTACTGTTTCTTCCCCTGGAGTCTACCGATTAGGTGCATGGCTAATCGTAAAAAACGTCTACTTTTATCGTTTTTATACCTGAAATAAAGCTCAGAAGATGTCTGTGTGAGCTTGTGAACTAATAAAATTGCTACTACGCTACGCTACGGCTAAAACGTAGTTTTTGATTCTACATGTCACCAGGTAATAATATTAACGATGAAAAAAAATGTTACAAATTTTTGTAACATGTAATTTTCTGTAAATCCAACATAATATATCCTTATTTAAATTGGGTTTTGGTAAATTATAGGCTGTTTTAAGGTAGGTTTTCATCCACGATTGCTACTCGCTAGCAACTACGACCAGGCGCGGATCCAGAACTTTGATTTGGGGGGGGGTCAAATCATGTAAATGAAGTGAAATTTTTGGAGCCACGCCCAAAGTCAGATAAAGAAAGCGCCGCAGGCGTAAAATTTTCGGAGCCACGCCCAAAGTTCGATTAAAATTCACCTACATCATCTACTATCAAATTTCGAAAATTAAATTATTACCTCTTCCCTTCTGCATGGTTTTATTAAATTTGTTTTTGTAAATGTTTTTTTTTTACTTTTTTTTTTGCTTCCTAGCTGGCTCTTTAATTAAAAAAAAAAACATTTTTATATTTGTGAAAAAAAATATGAATATTGGTATCAATCCAAAACTTTAACATAAGACGTATGTATGACTTTAACCAGCGTTTCACGGAATGGGTTTTTCATGATTAAAAATCATGTATTGTAGGAGTATAGCTCTAAGAGCAGTTTTTGGTGGAAAAATTAGGTTTTCAAATACTCCTTCTTACGTGCCGTTTTGTATATTAAGCATTCTCGTTTCTTCCCGCACTATTTTTTTTATTATAAATTATCACACTTCTTCCATTAAAAATAGTTCAATTAACATTTTTACTTTAATTTTTTTAAACTAAATATATTATAATTGTTTTCTGTTTTTGTTGTAAAAATATTTTATTTCATTGGGTTATGCATGCAGCCCGGCAAAACAATAAAAATTTGTTTGTGTTTCTCTGTTTGGGGGGGGGGGGGGTCATGACCTTCATGACCCCCCCCCCCCCCCCCCCTGGATCCGCGCTTGACTACGACCTACTAAATTTGTAAATTTTCTAACTCTTTGGGGAAATCTTGGGGGGCTAGAGCAATTGACTCCTTGCTCCCCTTTTTAAGAGTAAACAGTTTTCTATATTTCATAAAAAAAGGTTTAGAAGCCAGTGTTAAGTACAGCAAAACGCCCCCTTCTTCAACTGTTATTAATTTGTAAGTATATATAATAAGAATATTTTACATAAAAACTATTTTACAATTTTTTAAAGTAATTTTTTGACAATAATAAAAATATATTTAAAATTTCTCATGCATCAATCATTCAATTTGAATATTATATCAATATATCGCTCGAATAAATCAATAACTGTTATTAATAAAAAAGAAATATTGTTATCAAATCGGTCAGTTAATATTAATCTAATTGAACAACAGTATAAATTTATTACACATAATTTAATAATAGAAATGTTAAGTTCAAGTTCAAAATGTAACCAGAACTGCATAATTTCATTAAACATTTTTTGTTGTACCTTATTGATTAATTCTAATAGTATATATTGGCTGATATAATCACAACAGAAATATATTTGTTATTGGTATTATTAACACTATTGCTTAGAAGTTATAACCATAACTGGTATTATTTAATTGATTCGCTTTGGTTTGATCTGCTAGTAAAGATAATTGGCTTGACGAAAGAAAATTTTGAAAGCTTTTTGTTAATATATATTTGATTAGATACTATATTATACATGTAATAATGTAAAAAATTGACAAGTAGGGATTTTATATTTATTTACAACATATTCTGTACATTTTCTAACTTTGTACATTTTTTATCTCTAAACAATATTTTAAAATATGACACGCATATTATAATATATACCTATATAATTTTATAATATATTTAAAAATAAAATTTCCCTTTTTTTAAGGACAGTATTGTGTTATTTAATACAGCGAATAATTCTATACACATTTTATATAAAAATATGAAGAAAATACAATATATTCAAGTTAGAATTCTGAAATGTGATTTTTGAACTTTTCTTTTTTCCTATATATTAAAGTATGATATACATATTCTTAGCCACACATAAAACTTAATGAGTTTATAAAAAATAACAAGCAAGTAATGTTTTAAATAAACTATTTTTTTTATTTGAAAAAAAACACATTTTGTCAATATCAAACAAAATAATTGTTTAAAAATTATTACTTAAATTTTCATGGATTAGTTATAGGTACCCTGAACCCAAATATTACACAAATGATAATCCCAAATAAATTGTCGGATTTTCATTAGATATTGGTGACATTTTTTCAACTAACAAAATCCTGATAATCCAATTTTTTGGCACTGAAATCTCAGCACTGGCTGACGCCTGAAACCGGATTTTCGATTCACTGTGAAAAATTTTATTTGCCGTTGAATATGAAACAGGTTTTTACAAAATTGTTTGTATAGATTCCGAGAAAATCATGTTTAAATTATCGTTTAGCGGGATTGTGTTAATTTGCAAAAGGTCACTATCATCGTCCTGGAGGAGATTGTCTAATTGACTCGATTTTTTTTAGAAGCTGTGTAGATTTCAATTCGGCGAATTTGAGCTACTATCACTGGCGTAACTAGGATGCATTCTCCCCCCACCCCCCTTTTTTTTTAGATAATATTTTAATTAAAATAAATCAGAAATTGGTAAAAGCGCAAAAAAAAATTTGATAAGCCAAACAAGGCATTTTTGGGCGTGGCTTTTGTTTGTCTTATATTTATGTCGCGAGTTCAACATTGTCTGCCCCCCCCCCCAAGACAAAACTCCAGCGACGCCGGTGACAGGCTACTGACAAAGAAAATACATCGTTTGATGATGACGTTAATCATCAATGTCATCGAGACCATCCACCCAACAAATAGGTATATATGTATATCAAGATTCATCTGTATTCAGCTACAATCCGAAGGTCATATATCAGATATATCACTAAAACAAAATATATCTTCATAAATAAAAAATATCAATCATTAGAATATATTGCTCCGATCCTGAGTGCCTGGGCCACCGTGGGGTCAAGGGTCGCGTGGACGCCGGGCGTGTCGCCCGTCGCGACGCCAACCTATGGTCCTGAGGACGTGGCGCAAGCGCTGCCACGGCGACAACTGACAATCGTCCTTTCAGTGACAATTTTGCCCTGACTCCGCCTCTCCTTCCTTGCATATACATTTTACTTGTGTATATAGAGTGAGTTTACCTAGTATATGTATATAAATAGGGTATACAGTGTTTGCCAGATACCTATATAGGTACAAAGAATATTTTCCTGACTCCCTAGTTATTTATATATTGATTTTATTTAAGGTGACCAATATAAAGATAATAATTATTTTCATTTGTAAATTAATATTTCGTTTGATCAGGCATGTACTTAATCAAATATTGACTCTCTTCTGTATATTAACCATGAGCACTATTACATGAAGAGAAAACCTTAATTTATATACTATTCATAATATGTTCCCAAATACTTTTAATTCAAATTTCAATTCCAAGCATGTTTAGTCGATTTCGCATCATGCATCTTACGTAGGTAGGATGTCGCGTCCGCTGCGTTGTGGCCTCCGTTTATGGACGCCATATCTCAATCTATGTTAAAACTTTTCAGTCAACTGGTAATGAAATTATTGTTCAGTCAAATTTTTACAAGTCATAAGTTAATCATACAATGTTATAGCATATATATTTATATGCCTATAACAAACCTCATTTATTTTATAAAAATTTTTTTAACAAGATTCATGATAATAACTTTCATTCATAGTTGTAATTTGCTGTATAAAATTGCCTTGGCTTCCGGCAAGCAAGTGCTAAGAGAATATCGACTAAAAGAGACGTGGACGAGACATCCTCGAGGCTGGCTCGCTGGGTATTGAATCGGTCGGCCGACGAAAACGCGGCATCCGCGAGGGGGCGCCTGGAGCTGGGATTCAGAGGCGTATTTCAGGTGACAGTGGTCGCCGCCTCGCGCAAGCGTCCCCTTAGTTTGGTGACATCCCCACTTCTCTGGTGACAACATGACAGGCCGACCCACCTGTATCATTGGCCCCAATGTCATCCAATACTCGGTCTACCGATCGCTGGGCCTTTACAGTTGGATTTTAAAATTCTTGTCATTCCTTTATATACATTTTTCTAAAGGCGGCACACTTGTATTACGTTATCCTGACTTCTTTTTATATTTAGAAAGGGATCTAGGTATATCGATGAGTTCACATAACATAAATGGATAAAAGAAAAAAGTTATTTAAATTTTCTTATACTTTCTTACTTTTAGCTTGTAATATACAGTATTCTACGTAGCCAAAAAATACGAGGTTATTAGGTCAAAGCTAGAGCATCGATCGATCCACTCGTCAGACAACTGCTGGTAACGAGCATTTGCCCAATAAGCGTTATTTCAAGAAGGTGCTGCGTTCGATGCAACCTCTAAGCAACCATCGCTAATTGTGTGTATGGAAGATATTGGACTAGAAGTGCATATACATTTTTTAATAAATTTGAATACTCATCGGCTTCCAAAGAACAGGACAGAGCTGGTTGATTTGATATTAATGCACCGATAGATTTGTCACCTGTAGCATAACATTTTACAAAAGCGAGCTTTCCCACATTAGATTGTTTGATAATTATATTATAGAAAGCTATAGCTTAGACAACTATCAAGAGACTAAAGGGGATAATACCTATTTCTGATATAGAAAGAAGCTAACTATAGAGCCTTCTCGGGGGACCACGATTTCCGCCGTGGTGTTAACTCGGTATTGTATTAATTAAGTGAAAACAGCTCTTTTAACACATCCCCACATGCTAATGCAACAATTGACTGATCAAATAGTTTGAAATAATCCATCGACCTTATATATAAGAGATTCGCCCCAGACATGTTAAGAATCTGTACACTAGGTGATGGTTACAAATTAAAAATATCCAACCCTTAGTTAACCAAAAAATCCACTACACCTGAAAGGGAAGCAATGTTGTCAATAAAAAAAACTCTAATTTACCATTTTTATGTAACTTAAAGTTTAAACGGTATGAATTCTTGATTAGGTTAACTGAAAATTCTCAACAAAGGTTTGGTTGTCGTAATCTAAAGTAAGTAACGATGGAATTGGTGCGGTTAGGTGGATGAATGAAATCAACTTGGAATTCTGCAATATTCTGGGTATTTTCAAAGAAACAAATGCAAATCTAGCCCTTTTAACCATTTTAACAAATAGACACTGTATGATTAAAATGTTTTTTTTATAATTATGCTACTTATAAAATCACACTTCTTTAATTATGTACTTATGTAAATACTTATTGTCTAACTTCATACTTATATATTTTATACTGGATTTTCAAGATCTTAACCATTTTATATTCAACTATTGATTAAGACGCTAGACAAAATAAATAGATTATTTCTGAAGGTTATTATCATTACAAATGCAATAACCTTATTCGTGTATCGATATTACCATTGTTTACAAGATTTATGTATGTGTTACATATTCAGATGTCACAGCTAGTGAGCAAATGTAATCATTAGCAGTAATCTTGAATTAAAACAAATCATAAGTTATAATAAATTATTATCTTAGCTCCATTGTAGTTTTTTGTGATTTGTACCTGTACCTCAACTTATGGTAGCCAAGAAGAATAAAAAAAACGCCGTAGACTAGACTAGAAAGAAATGATTGAATGAATTGCATTTTCGTCTACAATTATTATTATTGCAAACATACAGGTTTCTATCAGGGCCTTAATTCTTCCAGCTTACTTACTTACTTACTCCGTAGCACTACAACTCAGGGTGGTTCTTGGCTGCCTTGACTATTTGCTTCCACCTAGAACGGTCTTAAGCCAGCTCCTTCCATTCTTGCTGGTCCACTTTAAGGGTAGCTAGATCCTTGTTGATGTTATCTCTTCATCTAAGCCTAGGTCTTCCCAGTGGTATTTTTCCTTGTGGTGCCTCCTCCCATACCCGTTTTATTAGTCGATGGTTTGACTTCTTTGTATGTGCCCTGCCCATCTTAGTCTGCTGGACTTTATTTTCTGAATGATGTCAGGGCTTTGATATATTTTTGAGCAAATTCTTCAAGCGGTGGAATTTATTCATTTAAGGAAATATTCCGGTCGCAATGTCCTTACGGTAGTCCCCAATACCAAGACCCACTTTTTTTAAATTCGTGAGTTAAACTGGAATCCCAGTGGTTTTATTGGAAACTTTCCCTACGAAATGTGGTCAAGAATACATGATATTCCGTCTTTATGGGAAAAGTGGCATATCCCCATAGGATAGTCTAATTCCATGAACCAAGAATTGAGGCCCTGGTATTTACCCAGTCCTAGTGGAATCGACATAGAATTATTGGTGGTTTATTAGGTAGGTATATTTGTGGAAACTGGCTAAGTATAGGAAAAATAATGATACACAAAATATATATATTCAAAAAACTTTATGGTAAACGGGAAAATAATAATAAAGTTTTAAAACGGCAGTAGAGTTGTGGACTTGCATTGTCTTTATTTGTTTAGAATCACTGTGATTCTAAACAAATAAAGACAATGCAAGTTCACAACTCTACTGCCGTTCAAGAAACGTCATTGTCTCCAACCTTTAAACAGACACAAAGTTTTAAAAATTACTGAAAAACTTACAGAATAATTTCCACTAATATATTCATATGGTTATAAAACACAAAGTAGGCTCTAGAGAAGCATCTTTTTATCTAATTCACCCCCAATCTATAATATGAATGTAGGTCAGTGCGATCCCCTATTCACTATTTCGAGGGGATATTCCCAGCCTGGCCTACTTTTCCCTCTATGAGTAAGAATAAGCCTGAGGTCAACTGAAGGGAGTTTGTTTCATTTAAACATACGATAAGGGTGGTATATAAGAAGTATAAGTAGCAAGTTTATGGCAATATTATGCCGTTTGGCTTTAATTTTCGGTAAGTTGTATTAAAATTGAGAAGTATGAGAGAAAACTAGATATAGGTAGGTAGGTATATCCTTAACAAACTCCGTTATCTTAACCATATTCATGTTATTACATTGTCTTTTAGTTAACTAAAACATCATATGGTAGGTATGGTAGTATCGTACTAAAGACCTTTGACTATTATCGTCTACATCCGCAGAAGTACTACCTACTTTTCAATACTGAGTTAATCTTGCTAAGAACAGAAAAGGACGTCATAAAATAAGTTTTGTTACCGTATACCTTCCTATGCCTAGTTTAAACCAAGAAATAACCTTGCACACAGATCTTATAGTTGCATAGTTTTCTACTTAACGTCTTTCCTGTCCGCGGGTTTTATTAGCAGCGGGTACCTAGTAATTACCAAGAGACCATAAATAAATAACATGCACCTTAATACAAATTGGTCACATTTTAGCTCACCTTAAATACTTTGGTTAATTAGTGACAGCTTTAATATTCGTGGTTGTTACTGTGCAATCAAAATTGGAACTTCTTGACAAAAGAACATATAAATTAAGGTTCTTGGGTTACATTTTTTATTTGGAACATAAATGTTGTCGGAAAACATAGCTGTTATATGACATCCGCATCCGTATTACTAACTTCTATTATCCAATTGTAATTTGTTGCTTGTTATATTATATGTAGGTATGTATGTATGTAACAGGACCAGGTAACAAGGAAAATCTTATCTAATTGCACAATCTCAGGTATAAGGAAGACATTCCCGAAATATGTAGATGACATGATTATTGATTGTTATCTTTATTAAAATTAAGAGATTGGCAAAGAGGGAATACTCGAGGTCATACAATCCGATCTACTTAGGTAATTTATTTTCCGAAGAACCAGTAAGTAGATAGATAGCTACCAGTGTCTGATAAAGGTTGGAGACAATGACGTTTCTTGAACGGCAGTAGGGTTTTGGACTTGCATTGTCTTTATTTGTATTAAATCACTACGTTTTAACTGGTAAGCATCTCCAGTCGTCTACCACAGTATTTATCTGAAGACGACTGGAGATGCTTATACCATCAGTTAAATCGTAGTGATTTAATACAAATAAAGACAATGCAAGTCCAAAAGTCTACTGTCGTTCAAGTATCTACCAGTACAAGCATATGAGGTAGTACTTGAGTCATTAAGTACAATATTAGAGAGGTTGACATCTAAACTCTATTTCTATTTCCTCTGGAATGACACTTATCTACTTGATGTTGATATACTTTTAAAGCGATATTATTATTATCAAACTTACATTTTGATCCAATCGATGCTAAAATGGTTCACAGTCTAATGTTTGTCTAACCCACTTTTTTTCTATTTAAGCACCAAATAATCAGCTGGTGCAAATCGCGCATCAACAAGTGTCAGAACGGAAAACGCGCCAATTTTCGCGACAAGCGTCAGTGACATCCAATGCCGTATGTCGTCCTTCGGACGCGGCAGCCTGACTACCACTGAGAATCACCGATTGTCGTAATGTCACAGAAGGCGTGCTTGCTTTCACTTGTCTATGCGCGCCGCTTAGATTGTTCTGTCATCCTATTCGTGTTTTATCACTTTTTTCCCGCAGTAATTATTATCATCACTTTGATTCTACCGCGACAAACTGATCATAATAACTTGATCTTTTTTACTTTTACTTTTGATTACATCGATAGTGCTACCGATTCCCAATTTAACGAATGTTCTGAACAACTTTAAATTTTATGGCAAGTTCAAATTTCTTCATTGAGAAACTGTTAACTGGTTATTTTTTTCTTGTGTATTTTTACTTCAAGACTAAACGGCAGCTTGCTTCGAGGTCATTGTCTTGTCATGTAATTTACTTTTTTAAATATTTTTCAGATTCAATTTGCATCTGGGCTATAAAATATTTCACTTTTAAGAACTTATAATGTAAACATGAGTAATAATCATAATTCAAATCTTGAAAAGTCTTAGATCGATCAAATTGGGTCCATTAATCAATAATATATCATAAATACAAAGAGTCTTCATGTCATGTGATCAAATCCAGTGCATCAAATAAATAATGAATTAAAACTATCTAATTTATATTAAACTTATTGAAATAGTTCGATGAAAGAATGGGGAAGCAAATGAAATAGCCTGATTTAAAAGACAAGACGCCTTTGTTTTAGCAGGTAATATAAAACCTGGAATATAAAATAAATCTGGAAGCCTGAGGATATTTGGCTCGGCCTAGCTAAGCTGGTGAACAACAGGCGGATAGTCACGACTGACAAAGTGCTTAATCATAAAACAATTCACAACAAACTGCGTGCACATTGGATATTTGCTACACCTTTATCTAGCCAAAGCCAACTGAGATGTATATAGAGATAAGGGCGAGGTAACTTCTTTAATAATAATCATGCGTGAAGTAAGTAAATAATTTTTTTTGCGTCGAGAGAACTTAAATAACAATTATTGTGTTTTAGACTTCAATTTATTGTTAATAAATGCGGTTGCATAACGTAACAATGTTGCATTCACCTATTTAGCCGATGGGCACAACAAAATCGGAAACCAATTCTTTAAATCTAAAATGACAAGGTCTCTTTTCATGTTTTTCTTAACAAGACTTCTATTCTATGCTTTCAGGCTACCATCAGTTTTGTTTGTTGATTTGCAAAAAGTAGAAAGTCATCATCTATGATGTACCTAGTTAGTTTATTACTATTTTAATTTTAAATGTAAATTCTAAATTCATATACGTATGCCTACGTACGTACAATACATTCTTGTTTTTATCTCGGTAGGACTAGCCGTTTTGAATACTGCCCCAGGGTGTTTTTATTTTAATAATTCAGCGTGGACAGAACAGACGTAAGGAATAGTTACACTCTTAAAAATGACTTGGTATTTGGTACTAATTTTTATTTGTTCTCGTGTTTACGTTACCAAAAATAACTATTTTTAGTTAGGAAAACAAAAAAGCTTTTTTTCTTGGTTATATTTACCAAAAAATGATGCCATCAGAACAAAGAAAATATCTTGTTTTCATATTAGTTAGCAGAAATAAAATATTTTGTTTAGCTAAATTTTACTCTGTATATATCTTATTTAAATGTTACATCAAGGTTCCTACAAACTTGTATTAATCAATTAAGCTTGTTGTAATAAAACATTATGAATTTGTAGTCCCTATCATTTTGTTAATTTTGATTAAGATACATTCTTAGTTACCAGAACTAACTTTTCTTTTCAAGTAATATTATTCTTTATATTTATAACTAACGGCATCAACAGAGACTTGACGCCCTTGCCCGGTGGGTGACATGTGACATCATTCTAGCCAGGACTGTCAGGAGGTTATGTTTATGGTAGGGTGCTTTTGCGATTCCGTGTCCATTTTTTCGTGTTTTTAAGGCAATAATTGGCCATTTTCATGGCCGTGCCCGTGTGGAAAATGGATGTGACAATATTTGGTGTAATTTATTTGTGTTTATTGTCTTTCTTGTGTCCGTTGTTATTGGCAGAAGGAAGTTAAATCATAAGTAAGTAAACATTTTATTTTTTATCATTGCAGTTGTACATTAGAAAGTTTAAATGAGATTTTTATAAAGCATGGTAAGGTGACCAGATGAGAAATAACTTGAAAATATTTTTTTTTTGTTTTGTTATTGTTCTATCCATTTCTATAAAAGAACGTCATATTGATGACTTTTTAATCTGACCAAGTAAAACAAATTTTATATAGCTGTATATTTTAAATAGAAAGTCCAGGGGATATTTTTTGTTATTAAATAATCGCAATTGCAGATAAGAACTTTTAAATAAGGACAATTCAGTTCTATAAGCAATTGAAAAGGTTGAGTAAAATAAGTTAAAAATCTAGTGTTTCTGTTTTGTATTGCATAAGTATGTATTATAAAGAACATGAGAGAACAAGGACATTGGAAATAATTTTTTTTAAAGACACCATAATATCCCTGATAATTTATTCCAATTAGTTTACGCATACCTAATGGAGTAGTAATACCAAGGCATTTTTTTATTTAAATGGGGACCTAGGAAGGAATATTTTTCGCTACTAAGTATAAATTACATATGACATTTTTTTAGAATTGAAACAGACTTTTTTTAAAGTTATTTCTATCAAATCAACTTGCTAATTTTGCCATGCGCAAACTTCCTAATGTGCAACTGCAATGACAAAAATTTGAAATTTTTACTTATTTATGATTTAACTTCTTTCTTACAATTAGAAAGTACAGAAAAAAGATAATAAACACAATGTTGTGACTACATACGTAATTGTTACTCTATGAAAATTTCAAGTTTGGCCCAAATAAATGATTGCTTTGGCAATATTAGCAAAAACAATATTTTCTTAAAAAAAAAATTTCAATATTCCATCCTACACATTAGTTGTGACAACTAATTTTAAAAGCGGGAGTACCTACCATATAAATTTAGTTATGCGTATATAAAATTTCGTTGTGACAACTAAAATTTGTAGGTTGGGTTGGCTAATGTTATTAATTAGTTCAACAGTTCAATAACGACAATTTTTTTTGGTTGTACAAACTAATTTTTGGTTTGAGCCCGATTTCACGAAAATAAATTGTTGTCAGAACCAAATTTTAGCAATCCATACCATGTTATTTTTAAGAGTGTAGTTAAATATTTGTCATTTTTTGCCATTCTTTCAATTTAGGCTTTTTACCTCTTCGTTCGCTGTCAGGGCCATTCCCAAGGGGACCTACAGCTTAACGTGGGTTCGGAACCACGATCCTCAGTCATACGAACCCCCCCCCCCCCCCCCCCCCAGTGCTAACCGTTGGTTTCTTGCGCCATTGCATGACCTACCGATTGGGGAGGGACCACGAGATCTCATCCGGCCTGGTTACCGGCGTGAATGGGGTGCGTTGGAAGATGATGATTTTTTAATAAACATTATAAAAAAAATACAAAAAATATATTAAGGTAACCTGTACCAATTAAGGCCAGGTTCATAATAAGGCCATATGCCTATTCTGAGGATACGCCTAGCATGACGTCAAAAGTGTATTAATATTTTAAATGGTTCAGGAATACATGACCTATCACATGATTTGTAGTTTCAAAGTACTACACATGATGACGCTAGAACCAGATGCTCCACGCGGAACTCCGCGGAAGTAACTTTTAACCGATTTAAAATTAACAATTTTTTGTTGAAAAACTAATTATTTTAAACAGTCTACGATACAAAAAGTTAGTAAAAGATGTACAGAATACAGTGTGAGCAAGTAGAGACCCAACTATTTAGATACTTTTTAGAAATAACTTTTTCTATGTTTGATGTTAGGTATATGTTCATAATAAGGCCACAAGCAAAAATTATGAAATGCCCACATTTTGAACTGTGCATGGCCTTGTTAGGAACACATAACAAAAATATTAAATTATTAAAAAAATACATATTTTCAATACTTAGATGAACAATAATTGAACATCCATATTATTTTCCTATTAAGGTTTTGTTCATTTAAATACAATATAGAGAATGAAATTCAGTCATTTATTTCTCACATTTGGTATATGGCCTTATTAGGTGCTGGTGTTCTTAATAAAGCCATTTGACATTTTTTTTATTTCCCAAAAATACCAAGGACCGAAGAATACCACTTAGTTACGAATCTCTGAAATCACTCTTATATAGCCAAACTTTATGTACTTATGCAAACTTTTATAAATTATTGTTACGTAGTTACTAGGATACAGTCAGTTAAAGCTTAAGGTGGCCTGCCTTAATTGGTACATGTACCTTATACAGAAATTAAATTATAAAAAATCATAATATTCTTCGTCATCTGAGGAACAGTCATCTCCTCTTGATGCTATAATTAACGGGTCGACGGTCAGATCGATCAGGTGGTCATCAAGATCCCACATTTTCTCCTCTTCCTTAATGACATGATGGACTGCTTTTCGCTAGTTCTCTAGTGTCACTTCCTTAATGGCTTGATCAAACAGTAGCTTAACGTCTTTTATTTTGAATTTCGTGTTGTGTCTTGCTACAAATCCTTTTACTTGCGCCCATATAAGTTCTATTATAGGATTTAGTTCGTAATGATATGGCGGTGTGCGCAGCACAGTTAGGTACACTATGTTTTTCAGCTATATTTTCCACGGCATATTTCATAAAACGATGTTTGTGTAAATTTGCTATAGCTAATAGGTCCTTCTTTATCAAATTATCTTCAAATTCAATATTTTTGGTGGTTAACCAGTCGATAATTTCTTATTTTCTCCAAGATGAAGTTGGAGTCTTCTCTGTACGTCGTGAATAATAGCTTGCGTTATCCATAACTACTGAATCAGCTGGAAGACATTTTATCATTTCACCAAAATAGTTCTCAAAAACATTCGAATTCGTGTCCTCGTGGTAATCTCCCGTATTGAACGACTGAAAGGTTAGCAAACCTTCTTTTAAAAATCCCTCTTCATTTTCAATATGAACGATTATTAGTCTCTTCCCTTTACCTGAAGGCACCTTAATACCCGTTGACAGGCTATCCATGAATGCTTGGCGAGCACTGGTTATATTTTTGTCTTGCCACAATTTTAGTTATTTTAATTTAATGCACAAAATTTACCTGCGCCTATGCCCGATACCGAAATTGAGCCCAACTGAATGGAATTTCCCATTTTATTACTCTACACCTTTCTAAAATAGACTTATATAACTTAAATATACCTAGAGTTGTTAAGTTTTGTTTAGGAATGATTTAAAAACATATCTATATATATAATATATTGTGGGTGCATTAAGTTAATAGTTGATAACAGGAGAATGTACACAATACGACCGTCTTTATATTCTGCCATTCCTTCTTCTTATACTTGTAATATAAAATGGGCCAAACCAAATACCGTTTCACAATTCAGGATAAGAAATCTCAGAGGATAATGAACTTTTTTTTTGCTTGCTTATTTAGCAATAATACTGAAAGCGTGGCAGACTTAATAGAGGATCGTGAAGGTGTGGCAGTGGGAAATTGTGATTTTGATCGCCGAATCGCGTGACACAAGTTCTCATCTTCGAAGGCCTGCAGGTCAACTTTGCAGTGGTTCGATGAAACACATTATGTCACGTGGTGCTTTACCGAATTATCTTCTAGCGAATTTAGATTTTTCACCCAAAAAAAAATTGAAGAAAAAGTGATAAGAAAATAAAAACCCTTAAAATAAAATTCATTCTGTGTAAAAAATATTTAAAATATATTGTTATATATAATTTCTTGCTGCCTGTTATTAGAATTTTTACTTAGAGTTGCTGGAAAAACGGTCGAAAAAACCAACTCATTCTATTCAGATAAGTTTTTGCGCTTTGGAACGTGAAAAATTTCAGAATCTTCTAGGTAGGTAGAATTTAGAAATGGGCGTGGAATGGGGCACGCAGTGGGGTAGCCAAAAAATATTCTCGAGGAGGCTCAGTGGGCGTAAGTAGGACAATTTTTTCTAGAGAGAGGGACAGTCGAATCTACATGTAAGTATTTTATGATATCGTACCTAAGGAAGAACATAGAAAAGCGCCGCAGGCGAAAAATTTTCGAGACCACGCTCAAAGTTCTTTTAAAATTCACCTAACTACTATCAAATTATTACCTCTCTTCCTCTGCATGGTTGGATTAAATTTGTTTTGTAAATGTTGTTTTGTTCTTCTTAACTGTTGTTTTGTATATTCATATTAAAGCATTATCGTTTCATTCCGTATTTTTTTTTTTATTATAAATTATCACTTCTTCCATAAAAAATGTTTCAATTAAAATTTTTACGTACTGTTGTATGTATGAGGTATTTGTGGCTTGATGCAAATGTCTTAGCGCAGTGGTACTTCTTTCTAGTAGTACTTGTCTAAGTATTATGTTTTGTAATTTCTGCAGTCGGTAAAATTGTGTATTTGATATGCTGCACTACACTGGTGCAGCATATGTTAGTATCGGTCTAATGGCCTGGTTGCAGATTGTTAGTTATTATGGTGATACAAATGATCTGTAATTTAGGAGTTTATGTAATTGTGTTGTTGCTGTGTAGAATTTTTATATTATTTGTGATGTGTTGTGAACAAATACTAGTTTTTTGTCTAGGGTCACGCCTAGGTAGTTCAGTTTTTCTTTGGTTTTTATAGGTTTGTATTAATTATAATGTGTTGATTTATATGTGTTAAGTATTTTCCGTGTAACGTTTAGGCATTCGCATTTTTCCTCATTAATTTCCAATTTCCACTTTTCATACCAAGGAAGAAGGACGTTAAGGTGGTTTGACAGGTGTTGTCTGGCCACATTCGCGTAGAATGAGCTGGCGTACAACAATACGTCATCCACGAATATGGTCAGGTTGGAATTTGGGAAGTGGGGAATATCCGCCTTGTAGAAATTAAATAAGGAGGCTGCAAGAATGGTCCCTTGTTGCATACCTGCGTGCAATTACACAGGAGAGGAGAGATCGTTTTCGACCTTGACCTTTACATCCTATTTGTTATTAAGCTGTAGGTCATGGGGTGTCTCAGTGGCGGCTCGCGGTCTTAAAAAATGGTGAAGAGCTAGGTATATAGGTGCGGGTTCTTAAAGAAACATTGACTAAAAAGCCGTGTAACAAACCGTCTCTCTTATCCTCATCTGTCCAACGACTGAATGGAGTTTCCAACAAATCACAAACTATGTTATTAATTGGGTTCATTTTTAAAACACAGAACTAAGTAGGTACGTAGGTACACTACTGAATTAACTGAAAAATAAAACAAAAATTTTTAAACACACAGTAAATCACGTAAAAATGATATCTATAACCGTAAGTTTCGCGAAGCCTCAAAATGGTACTATGGTAAAATGGTTAAGGTTAGGCGAGCCAATGCTAAGACAATGGTGCATACGACTGATCTATTTTTAAATTGCCATTCATCATAATGCAAGTTGTTACATACTGTTTGCGTGACTGACGTCACGTAACCGTAGTAATGGTGAATATCAAAGCCAAGTTCGGCGTTGGGTCTTAACTTGCTTTGAGCTAATGAACACGGTCGGCTGGGGCGCGCCAAAATGCACGAGTGTTCATAATGAATGTCCATCGGAGTTAACCGTGACTTTATTATGCATAGCTACATTCGAATTAAATTAATATTATTAATTCGAACATAATTATTTTTTAAGGGCTAAAATGGTAGATGTTTGGTACATTAATATTTAATATTGTCGAAAAACTTTCCTTCTGGTTTTATATTTTTTTGGTGAAGAGCCCCTTCACCTACTTCACCTGACGAGCCACTGGAGTTTCTTGATTTCCTAGAAAATTATTAAGGATAGAAGCTCTCTAAACAGCAAGTTACCATTTGAATTCTATAAAGACGAAAATTTCATGGTGTATTTGGCCACCCGGTTACGGCAAGTCTAATGTAATGTTCCTCCTAAAACAAATAATACAATCCGACAATATCGTTTTAACTTAAATAATCCGAAGTAAATCAACTCACACTTTCCAAGTATTTTAATGGCAGGTCATAAAATGTATTAATTAGTATCGAAGATCTGCGGCTTTGCCCCTTCAGATTTTATGGCATATTACAATTTTATGACAAATTATATGGCTATGTGACATCTACCTTTCCCAAGGAAACCAGATTATATTATTATTACAGCCTTCATGGATTAAGAACCTGGTTTCTTTATAAGAATTTCACACCTGGTCAAAGTTTGATTAAGAACTTTTATGTCTAAAAAAATTAAAATCGTATATTACTTAAATTTCAAATTGATTGGTTATGTTTTTGGATTTTTAAAATATTTTTGCAGCTTTTCACAAAATTACCAATAGAGTGTACATATATTTCGTTCGCCCTAAATTGGACCAACCAAGAGAAATCAGTTTTTAAGCAAAAACAAACTTTTTTGGGTCAAGAACAATACTATTGGCTCAAAAACAAGTACTCTTAGGCCAATAGCAACCACTCTTGGATTAATAACACACTCTTGGCTCAAGGAACATAGATATGTTAATCGTTTGATTAAAATCCTGAGCTTTTCAGGCAAAGAAAACGTTCTTTGCCTGGATAGAAATGTGATTTGGCTTGATAAAAACACGGAAAAAAAATTATAATAATACCAATAATAGTATTTTTATTGACTGCCTTTAAATGGCTTCAATAAAATATAAGCTTAAAACAATAAGTTATATTTAAATCAATAAAATTAAAATATTTTGATTAATTATACATTTTTAATATTGACCTCTTTAAGATAATATTATTTAATCAATGAAGACGTGTGTTTTTCCAATTATAGTATATACTAAAAACCGGGAAACTTTAAGATTGTCTGTAAAACCAAAAAAACAATTATATGTATGTAATTTAAATAAATTACATATTGTTTTAAGCAAATTATTATATATTATCCAATCAGTAACTAGGAAATATTAAAATAAATTTAATATCATTTATTTCAATGGTACTTATGTTTAATTCAATCATTGGCTGCCGTTGCGTCGTCGCCTTGCCTCCTATGGTATTTTTCTTTGCGTTGTTGCTTTGTTTATTTTGTAAGAATAAGCGAGTTATATATAAGTACATTGTGTTATAAAAGTTTTACTCGTAGGCCTCAATTCTTTAGTCGTTGCGTTGAAATTTATTCCCTTGGGGGAAATACTTCGATCGCAGTGTCCCTACGGAGTTAAACTGGAGTTCCAGTGGTCTTATTGGAAACTTTCCCTCGAAATGTATTCAAGAATACGAGATCGCCATTTTCATGAGAGAAATTGCGTATCCCCATGGGAAAATCTACTCCCACGAACCAAGAATTGAGGCCCTGTTGGGGATTTCAAGAACCAAAACTATAAAAGTAATCCTACAATATATTAAATATTTGTAATAAATATATTAGCTTGTTTTTCCACAATCATAGCTTTTTATTGAAAGCTATAAAGCAAATGGTATTTAAACATAAATGCTTTTATTAAAAACCAATGGCATTTTCATGAAAACCAATGAGATCATATAGATAAATAAATGATAGTCGTTATTATGAAACAACAATAGGATAAACATTAAAACAAATAGAACAGTTATTCAGGAATGGTTTCAATGAAAAGAAAAACTATTTAATTCAAATGCATTTGCACCTATTTAAAAGCACAAAGCTTTTCTCTCAAAAGATTAATTTTTTCAGTGTAGTATTATGAACAGTACTTTGCAACACAACGCTTAGTTTCCTTGCAGTGGCGGTGCCAGGGTAAGGGCCAGGGTGGGCACTGGCCCACCCTTAAAAGATGGGTGTCCACCCAAAATCAAGTGATTAGGTTCTGCGCTGGAGTTTCCGGGTGGAAGGGTGATTTTTTTTATAAGTATACCTAGTAACTTTTGATTGAAAAGTATGGCCCCGGGGATTTTTTTTAGAAGTCATTTTGGACCGGAGGAAGGAAAAGTTGCATCCGGGAAGCTCACGGCGAGGGAGGACCTTTTAATTTAAAACTTACTTTTCATATTTAACGGTGCCCATTGCGAATTTCCGGGCGCTGTCGCTGTTTAGTAGACATAATTTTGTATAATACGAACATAAATTAATTAAAAAAATGTCTACAAAGTTTTTGAGAAATTGGCATTTAAAAAATTATTGTTTATCATAGTTGTAAAACCTGTCTAATATCGCTTAGACTGTGAGTTTGAGGAGCTTCTTGTTAGCAGCACCTGTTGGTCCTTGACAAGTTTACTGAGAAACGGCCGCAGTTCTATTGCTATTTAAATATTCAAATAGTTTTTATTAAATAAATTGAACTAGAAAATCACAAAAGTTTTATAGCTCCAATAAAATCTTAATTGATTGCGATCGTGACCATTATTTAACTAAATACCTCCATGGATTTGCAACTAGGCCATAGAAACCATAGTGTAAATACAAAAAAAAACCAAGACATTAAACTTTATGATTTTTATAGGAGAGTGTAGTTTACACGACAAGCAATAGAATCTGTGATAAATGTATATTACACGATTTAGCCGTTTCGCAACATGATAGTCATATTCAATAAAATTAATAAAATATGGCTTATTACGATATATTATGCACTTCGGTATGGTAATATTTGAATAACTGTAAAGGAAAAGTTCCAATCGAATAAACCACAACCCAAATGACTGGTAGCATCTTATATGAACACAAAATTGCAAATAAGATAGTTACTTTTATGTGGGATTACGTCTAGATAACATTTATATAGACGAAGTTGTCTTACCGATAAATATCCAACGGCAATACATGATGTACACTGAAAAAAACTATAATCTATTGGAAAAAATGCTTATTATGCCTTTAATACAAAAGATTCGCGCTTCTAAATAGGTTCAAATGCGATATCGCTCTTGTCCCAAAACGATAATTCCCTTGTAAGAGCGTTTTCACACGGCAACATATATCGCGCGCGACAAATGGTCGCAATATTGCTTTTACACCAAATTATGTGTTTTCTAATGAGCCATTTTCACACACAAGCGATATTAGAGAACACATAATTTGGTGTAAAGCAATATTGCGACCATTTATCGCGCGCGATATATGGTGCCGTGTGAAAACGCTCTAAGCGTCTGAAATAAATACTTTTTCTCTTTGTCGAAAGTCATTATAACTTGATTTAAAAGTGGTTGTCATTGGCCCAAGAGTTTTCGGTCTTGTCAAAGAGTGTTTGTTGTCAAGGGGAACTAGTGATACTGCAATGGGTAGGTACTCTCATAATTAGGTTTTTCGCTCACCACGCCATAATTAATGATTTTTTCAGCAATCATGTATTTTAGGAGCGTAGATTTAGATCTAGGAGCAGTTTTTGGTGCAAATGCTTAGGTTTTGAAATACTCCTTCTTAAGTGCCATTTTGTATATTCATAATAAAGCATACTCGTTTCTTTCCGCACTTTTTTTTATATAAAACAGGACTTTTAGAAGGAAAACTTTAAAAACTAAACGTTTCCTATAAGACTTTTGTAATCTAAGCCAAGAATACATTATTTAAAAATTTAAATGAAGAGTCCAAGCGTGAGACGAAAAATTAGGTTGCAATTGAAGGGCTCGGTGCAAAAACCGGTCAACTCCACTTTTTACCCAAATTGAGTTATTATATTTATCCTATGGAAGAAATGTTTGCGCATCTTTTGGTGGAAGAATCTGCCATCTCCGACAAATCTTATTGTAGATATATAGGCGAAGGAGCTGACTGCACCAATACTTAGGTGCAAGAATCGGTCAACTCCAGGAGATGACTGTTTCTTGCCACCAACAACATTGTAAATGCATCAGGCCACGAACAACAGCAAGCGGAATAGCATACAATATATTCATCATTTGCCAATAAGAAACCTAACACAGTTTAAGTATTTCCAAAAACCAAACTGTACAACACATTTCCACTTAATATAAACCCCAAAAAAATAGCAAATGTCATGTCTTTGGCAGATCAGTATGTACCACCAATACATAAGTGGTACTACAAGCAAATCCGAGTTGCAAATACTAATGAAGAACAACAACAAGAACAACCTGACAGTGACAATGACGAAGTTGAAACTGAAGATTTGTAGTTTCATTTATGTTGATCAGTTTTCTTTGCTAAAAGGTGTTTTTTATATATTAACCACATTATTTGTTTTTTTTCTATGGTCTTATTGTTGTTTTCATTTAAAAAATAATGGTGTTTCACTATAAATAAATGTCGAACGAAATAAAGTGCTTTATTTGTGAATTTATTGGAGGTTCGGTGCAAGAAACAGTCAACTCCAAGACTTTCAAAAAAATTTTCTAAAGTGTAGAAAAAATATTTTGTTATCAGTTTAGTATTAAATCATTAGAAAAATAAGAAACGTCGTTTTGGGCAAGACTGATGTAATTAGATAAACTTTGCATCAAACATTACATACTGATTAATAACAATTTCAGTTTTTCAAGCAAACTAAATAATTGGAAAGAAAAATTCTACACAAAATTGCATTAAGATAACAAATGAAGTAAAGACAAATGGTTTTACATCGATGTATAAAAGTTAGTGATCAAAATTTTCAAGAAACTGGCAAAAAATAAAAATTGTATTAGACTATCAAAATTTCGTACAGAGGCTAAAAATGCCTAAATAAACAAGTTTCTCGGATAAAGTTTTTCGATATTTTGATAAATAAGGGCATTTTAGAACTTATATTATTAAAAATGTCAAATTTGACAGGTAACGCAAGTCATGCAGCTGCTTCAGTATACGTCAATTTTGATTTTTAGGCAAGCAAAAACTAACTGCTTTTTCAATTTTTACCTATACCTAATAAAAATATGCCGTTTGATGCGGACTTTTTTGCGGACACTGTAGATACCATCTTTTCAATGGTAAAAAAAATGTAATAATTGGTTTAGCTTCTTTTGTAATTTACTTTAAGAAAACCGCAATCTAACATGAGAAATTTTAGCACGTTCGAATCCACTGAAGGACAAATTATACTTTTGATAAAAAAAGCTTATCTTTCTCCGCACAGATTTAATTTTTCCGGCGCTCATGGTTATGTTTGCAGCTATAGTTTTGTAATAGCCATATTTAGTAAGTATAAATATAGGAAATAAGTTAATAATGTCAAAAGAGCTTCCGTATTACAGGCTACTTTTAAAGTCCCATCGAAGCGTAGATACTAACAGCTTTCGGTTTCGGTCCGTAGTCTGCTTTCTTATCCACCGTTCGGCCATCCAGGCATTGACCATTTCTTGGACACGGCGAGTGGACATCCGACATTCTTGGCGGAACCTCGCACTCCACTAATCAGTAAACGCTTCACGCAATTCCTCGTAGTAATATATTGTAAAAAATGCGCATTTTTCTTGTCTCTAATTATAACTTTGATCTTAATTGTGTAATTTTTTTATTATTTGCATAATCAGTGTTAAAATTCAAGGAAAGATTGTTATACTTGATATTTACAGGTTGTAGAACCTATTATAAAACTTGGTAATGTTAAAATATTTGTAAAACGTAACCAAGACATCTTGTCGTTTGATCGAAATCATCCGTAAAATACAGGGTGGGGACTTTAACTGGAATAAATTCGATATTATTAAAACTGCTGAAGTTGCGCCTACAAAATTAGGTATGTGGGAGTTTTGGAGCATGCGGAATTGGATTATGATGTCGGCGCAGTTGCCAGATTTCTCAGCATTGCGCTACACGTAGTAATTTTGTTATTTTAAATGGAATGCCCAATTTATTTTTATTTCAGTGAATTGGGCGTGTCAAGTTTATAAAGTTTTTCAAAATTTTATTTTTACTAGTTGCTGAGATATGACAACACAGCATTTTCAATTATTAGTTCAATTTTTTTAGAATGAGCATTAAACTTATCGAAAACGCCCGAAAGAAAATATGAAGCAGCGCCCACTGTTCATAAGGTATTCATATTTTCAGGCGTTTCCGACCAGCCTAATGCTCATTTTAAAATAAAGAAAATAATTTAATTTAATTTTTTTGAAAATGCTGTGTTGTCATGTCTCAGAAACTAATGAAGATAAAATTTTGTTAATTTGGGATCTTACTCACTTTATAGAAATAAAATATGTACAGGATGTTAAATAATGTAAATAATTAAAAAATTATGAAAATCTAAAAACAAAATTACCTACTCATTTCTTGAATTTTGAAAACAAACGGCTAGATTTTATTCATATTTTAATATCTTATAGTACCATGCTGTGGATGAAAAAAAAAATGTGTAGGTATAGGTTGACGTAGAATATATTGCCGGGTATTTTATTTTTCAAAAAAAAATTGAAAATTCACCTGAAAACATAATAAACGACTTTTAATTGATTCACTTAAATATTATGCCAATCTGTAACAATTTTCTTTTACAATAATTATTCTCTCACACAATTTTATCTTAGATATACAGGGTGAACCAGTTACAATGATTTACACAAGGGAAAACTTTAAAATTTAGGAAAATTAAAAAATGTTAATTTTATCAAATTACAAAATATTATTGTTAAATTATAAAATATTTTTTTCGTAAAATGCCTTGTCTCTTGTACATGATATCTACGTTTAGTATATCTTAGAGTCAAATCAATTTTTTTTTTCATAATTTATATTTTTTATTTTGTTATATTTAAAAGTTTTCACTTGTGTAAATCATTGTAACTGGTTCACTGGTGTATATCTAAGATAAGAATGTGTTAGAGAATAATTATTATAAAAGAAAATTGTTACAGAATAGCATTATAAATAAATGAACTTATTAAAAGTCGTTTATTACGTTATCAGGTGAATTTTTGAAAAATAAAATACCCGGCAATATATTCTACGTCAACCTATGCCCATTTTTTTTCATTCACAGCTTGGCGCTTCAAGATATTAAAATATGAACAAAATCTAGCCGTTAGTTTTCAAAATTCAAAAAATGAGTAATTTTTTTTTTTTGGATTTTCATAATTTTTTAATATTAGTATTTATAAGCAAACGTAGGCTGACCCGAAAGATCGGTTGGCCACAGAAGTTCAGCAGGCCACAGAAATTCGGCAGACCCGTTAGGCCCAATAACAAAATTGTAAGGGCCCGAAAACCCGAACCTTTATTGATAAAGTAGTCGGACCGGGCCGCGTTAAAGACTGAGCTAAAAACCCGGCCGTGTAGGCCTCCAGCCTACCCATTAAGCTAAAGATGAAATGAATTGATTGAATTTTAATAAAAATATGGGCTTTTGAAATTCAAGTAATTTTTTTACTATTCCATATTTAATGGACGTTATATTGTTCGGATCCAGTTAAACCCGTAAATCTTAACATAAAAACACGTTTTAGAAAAGTATTTTTGGTTTTCAAACAAGAAAATTTACTATTTGTTTTTCTGGTATTAGCTCTAAAGGAGCTGTAAAGAAAGAGTAATAAAGATGGCCTCAATCGACAAATATGTTGCGGTGTAATTTGGTCTTAGGATTTTCCAACAAGAGGAACTTTTTTTTATATTATTTTTCTCACAAGTTATAGTACCTAATTTAAATAACTTTTTTTTTAAATAGTGTTAGATTCGTAAGGTTAGTCGTAGGAAAAAATATACAGTACAACTTCACTGGATTGTCCATATCGGGTTCGGCAATTTGAGCACTCCGCCTACGGCGTCGTGCTCAATTTACTTCATCGTGCGATATGGACATCCTATCCACTCTTGTACGAACTACTGTTAATCACCCCTATATGATTTCATACTCATTAACAGACTGAGAAACTGTGTGCAATAAACGTAACTTTTTCTGTTACTATATCTTAGGGCAATTTATCTTAAGGAAGGCGACAAGAACATGATAGTGCCACTAAGAGGGCTCTTTTTCTCTAACGACGGCGTTAATCCCTTTAGCCGACCAACAGATTAAGTCAGCTTTATTTTTATTCTTATATAGAGCCAAGCATTTAAAAATTTGTTTAATTGGAATAAATATTAAAAAGTTAATTTACCCTTTGTTTTTCTTGTAGATAAAGCGACTGCCTATGGTTTAAAAAATATGTAAGTGCCAGGGTTATGTAACAAGGTACTTAAACATGCCATAATCAAATTAGCGTGTCTTCGTTTAAGACAGTTCATCCGAAAAGTTGAAACGTTCCCTTAAAATATCGTTGCAAATTACGGTAATGCCTTAGAAGTTGGATATTTATCGCGATTCGCGGTGACCGTGAACAGTTAAATGAAAATTATAGTGTGACCTTTTCAAAAATATCCCCATAACTCAAAATATAATACCACGATTTATTGGACGCAAATTAGAACTGTTAGAAAGATTTATTTTCCATGGAATGGTGCAAATCTCGCGGCGTATAGATCTATGGATGCCTGGTACACTTGGGCTTAGAGAAAGAAACAGTTTCTGGCTATAAATTGTAAGTAACATCGTGTCCCAATTACTTCCTTGCACCGTGATAGCGTGACGCATGTAATGCAGTTTTTGACAGCCTATATTAGGACTCGACCCACACCTGGTTATAGACATGTACTTTCAAACTGTTTTATTGCATTTTCTTCATTTTTCTCCTTGCAGCAATGTGTTCACTTTCTAATTCCTTTGACGGATTTAGTAAAAATTTTCCCAAACTATACACAGAGTTATAAAATGATTGTAGAAACAAACCAATGGCGTATTTATGGGGATCTCGGGTCTAAGAGTCTATATGCAACCTAATTTTTCGTCTCACGCTTGGACTCTTAATTTATTTTTGGCTTAGATTACAAAGGTATTGTAGGAAACGTTTAGTTTTTAAACTTTTCCTTCTACAAGTCCTGTTTTATCTAGAGATTAAGGTTTCAGACGCATATCGTTTTAGTTATTAATTAATGATGCAGTTTTATATACTTTTGTTCCGTTTTCCCTTTTTTAGAGCTATTTTAAATCAACAAAAATATAACCAATGCAATCAAATATTTTAACAACAAAAACAAAAAACAATTAGGTTTTTATTTTAAAGAGAAAAATTAAGGTAAAAATTTTAATTGAAACATTTTTTATGGAAGAAGTGTGATAATTTATAATATAAAAAATAGTGCGGGAAGAAACGAGAATGCTTTATTATAAATATACAAAACGGCACTTAAGAAGGAGTATTTCAAAACCTAAGCATTTACACCAAAAACTGTTCGCATATCTACGCTCCTAAAATATTTACTTTATTTTTAATGATGAAAAACCAATTATGAGAGTACCCATTGCAGTATTACTTTGTTTACTTTTGCCCTGTCCTTTAGTTCCCCTTACATACGTATTATGTTAAAATTTTGGATTGACACCAATATTCATATTTTTCACAAATATAAAAATGTTTTTTTTAATAGAGAGCCAGCTAGGAATATCAAAAAAATAGAAAAATAAAACATTTACAAAAACAAATTTAATCCAACCATGCAGAGGGAAAGAGATAATAATTTAATTTTCCAAATTTGATAGTAGTTAGGTGAATTTTAAACGAACTTTGGGCGTGGTCCCGAAAATTGTGTGTGTGGATTCCGAGAAAATAACGTTTGTAATATCGTTAAGCGGGATTTTGATGGTTGGCAAAATGTCGCTATTGACTGGACATAAGTATTAAAAAATTATTATTCCCATATTTGACTTTCTGTAGGCTCTTCGATTTTGTGCCGTTCACTTTAAATTATTATCATGAATGTTTCGTGTCCTTAAGACTTAAAGATCACCATGATTAAAATTACATGGAATAATATTTTACTTTAATTTATGCTATTTAATATTGATTGTGAGCTAGAAATTCTCTATAAAGAACCCTTTAAACAAATCATGTTTTATCATTTCTAATAATACCTACAATTAGTATATTGTTGTATAATGTTGAATACTATTAAGGAATCGTAAATAACGGCGTTATAGTGTCATACCCTCGCATAATACATTTTTATATTTTCGAACAAAAGAATATAAATTCGTAATTTAGCCAGGTTTATTGAAGAATTCTTTAACCTGTAAGAATAATTACAATAATTAATAAATGCTGTCAAGGTTGAGTATACAGTGACGATGCATGGATGTATTCTGAATCAGAAGGAGCTTGTAATTCTGTTCGACACGAACTTAGCATGAACTTAGTCCATGACATTTTCGTACAACTACATTTATGAAAGGCGTAACCTTAGTTTTTTTTCTAAACTGATGGAACTAGTCTCAATCTATACGATGCAGCACTATTAATGAAAAAAAAAACTTGACGTACATTAAGGTCCACTACTTTTACTTAGGAAATTATATTATATATCATTAAATTAATCAATATTAATGTTACCTGCCTGCTCGGTTAAAGAAAAAAACCTCTTTTTATGGTTAATTGAACTTGTAAAAAAACTGTTAAAACATTATTGACAGCCAGTGGCGGGGTTTGAATTATATTTTATACAATGTTTTTTAAATGTTAACTTTTTACTCCGTAATTTTTGATTAAAGGAAATAAATATTTAGTTGATTTTAGCAAATTATTAGCAGTGTACACTCTTAAAAATAACATGGTATGGACTACTAAAATTTGGTTCTGACAACTATTTATTTTCGTGAAATCGGACTCAACCCAAAAATTAGTTTGTACAACCAAAAAAAATTGTCGTTATTGAACTGTTGGACTAATTAATAACATTAACCAACCCAACCTACAAATTTTAGTTATCACAACGAAATTTTATAAACGGATAACTAAATTTATATGGTACTCCCGCTTTTAAAATTAGTTGTCACAACTTATGTGTAGATATGGAAAATTGAAATTTCTTTTTCAAGGAAATATTGTTTTTGTTAATGATGCAATCTACAAATATTGCCAAAGCTATCATTTATTTGGGCAAACTTGAAATTTTCCTAGAGTAACAATTACGTATGTAGTCACCACATTGTGTTTATTATCTTTTTTCTGTACTTTCTAATTGTAAGAAAGAAGTTGATTCATAAATAAGTAAAAATTTTATATTTTTGTCATTGCAGTTGCACATTGGAAAGTTTGAATGATTTTCCTATAACGCATGGCAAAATTAGCAAGTTGATTTGATAGAAATAACTTTAAAAAAAGTATGTTTTCTAAAAAGAATGTCATATGTAATTTATTCTTAGTAACGAAAACTATTTCTTCCTAGGTCCCCATTTAAATAAAAAATGCCTTGGTATTACTACTCTATTAGGTATGCGTAAACTAATTGGAATAAATTATCAGGGATATTATGGTTTCTTTAAAAAATATTATTTCCAATGTCCTTGTTCTCTCATGTTCTTTATAATACATACTTATGCAATACAAAACAAAAACACTAGATTTTTAACTTATTTTACTCAACCTTTTTGGTTGTTCAATTGCTTATAGAACTGAATTGTCCTTATTTAAATTTTCTTATCTGCAACTGCGATTATTAAAAAACAAAAAATATGCCCTGGAATTTCTATTTAAAATATACAGCTATTTGAAAATTGTTATACTTGGTCAGATTAAAAAAAAGTCATCAAAAATAACGTTCTTTTACAGAAATGGAACATAGAACAAAAACAAAACAAAAAAAAAATATTTTTAAGTTATTTCTCATCGGGTCACCCTGCCATGCCTTATAAAAATCTCATTTAAACTTTCTAATGTATAACTGCAATGATAAAACAGTGCCAATAAAGACACAAGAAAAACAATAAACACAAATAAATTACACGAAATATTGTTACATCCATTGTCCACACGGGCACGGCCATGAAAATGGCCAATTATTGCCTTAAAAACACGAAAAAAGGGACAGGGAACCGCAAAAGCACCCTAACATGAACATAACCTCCTGACAATCCTGGCTAGAATGATGTCACATGTCACCAACCGGGCAAGGGCGTCAAGTCTCTGTTGATGCCGTTAGTTATAAATATGAAGAATAATATTACTTGAAAAGAAAAGTTAGTTCTGGTAACTGAGAATCAAAATTAACAAAATGATAGGGACTACAAATTCATAATGTGTTATTATAACAAGCTTAATTGATAAATACAAGTTTGTAGGAACCTTGATGTAACATTTAAATAAGATATATACAGAGTAAAATTCAGCTAAACAAAATTTTTTATTTCTGCCAACTAATATGAAAACAAGACATTTTCTTTATTCTGATGGCATCATTTTTTGGTAAATATAACTAAAAAAAAAATCTCTTTTGTTTTCTTAACTAAAAATAGTTATTTTTGGTAACGTAAACACGAAAACAAATAAAAATTAGTACCAAATACCAAGTCATTTTTAAGAGTGTATTTTTTTATTGAGATATATTTTTAACAAGTTCTAGTTCAGGATGTCAGTGCTGAATATGACTTCGATTATAGTGAAAACCCCTTATTCATCATATTTTTATTTTATATTGGGTTTATTGCATATTGATTAGGGGTACGTATGAACAATTTTGACACTCTGTATCTCCGAAATCATCCACTTTTGGACTAAGGTAAGTTGTGTTAGATCGTCATATTTACGCCTCAGGAACTTCCGCATCTTTTAGAGACACCCTGTATAACTCACACATGATGACGCCGAGTTAGCAGTAGATATTTCGACGAAAACGTTTTTGCATTTTCGTTTTATGCGGCTTCATCAAAAAACATTAATTTTTGATACTCTCTTCTATACCTGGCTAATTGCGTTTTTGCTGCTAGACCATGTAGAATAGTGAGTAGTGACCAACCCGTTTCGAGATAGGTTCATAAATGTAAAATTCACATTTTTACTTACGGCAACGAGGATAATTTTTTCGTCACACAACTCACAAACTACTTAGCAACCTGTAAGCGGTAAATCCACACTAAACCAGCTAAGACAATAATTCACAATAATTCGGGTTCAAGCGAGTGAGTAGAAAAGTCATTTTCAACAAACTAACGGTGCAACTCGAGTAAAGTGCATAGCCGGCTTGGCGGACAGCTTGAGCTTCGTTATTAGTGCCACTACGACGATCGGGAAACACTTTTGCCAGACGTAGCAAAATTTGACTATTGATAATAGTAAATTTTAAAAATTTGTTAAAATGTAGCGGAATGTGGCCGAATATAAAATATTAGTAAAAGGAATAGTTTGCAATTAGAGGAGGGGCCCCCCTAAATACACCTCTGACTGTTTGTCTATTATGTGTGGCTCGCCACTGCTGTGTCAACTCAACAGTATTTTGTCTGCGGCCAGAGCTACGTATATTTTTTGCAGAGCAAGTCACTGGCGGCGCTCAGACTGATTTTAGGAATCCTTGTACAACTTTTTAGACGGTCGATTTAAAAAAAAGTATGTAGTTTTTGTCTAGGACTTCCATAAAACCCTTTATATGCTTTAATATGTCATAGATCCTGTCTGGGTTCTGTCACCTCTGGTTTAAATTATCTCGTCGGTACTGTTTTAATTTAAAATATATCATGTCTATGTCTAACAATAGTTCTAATTGACATGGTACGCCTATGATGTTTCCTATGTGAATCTGCGATGTAAACTTAAGAAAAATCATTCGAAACGCCTTAGAGCCTAAAGGAACTCACGCACTGACCAACATTGTCTCATGCTGCCACGAGACGTTTTTTCTTCCTATTGCAGTCGTACGTACAATGGTTTACATGCGATCTAAAGAATTTTAACAATGCCTTGTGTAATTATTGATAAAATGGAATTTATTGTTCGAAGCTGCGCTGGTAGATTGGAAACGTACCTAATAATCCCGCATTTTTAAGTTATAAAGCTTCGTATTTCGTAATGGTAAACTACGAGCTCTTTGTGTCATTCTGTCCTTTTAATATTTTGTATTTATTTATTCTTATGATAAGATTTTTTTTTAAATCTTTAAACACATTTTGTGTTACTTTGAAGCAGAGGTGGGCAAAGCTTAAAGTACCAAGCACTTTCGAAATGTGCTGGGTGCTTTAAGCTTTGTCCAGCTCTGCTTCGAAGTATAGTAGGGGAGGTTTAGTATTAAATAAATAGGCTGGAGTGCTATTCTTTTTACCCACTATTTTAACTCGCGTCTATTTCACAGCACTATTGCAGACACACTGCGCATGTCAGTCGGATAACCTGATGGCGGATGTTTAAAATATATGTAAAAATGGGTTTAATTCTTGTTTAATGTTTTATTACGTCACGGTGTGAGTCATAGTTTAGGTAGTCTCTATCAAATTTTTTTGCAAGAATATTGTTGTAATTCGTAGCTGGCCAATTTGTTAATTTACGGGACAAAATTAAAATGTAGGGGGGGGGCAGGCTATTAATTAATAAATTTTGTTATTGTTGAGGCCGTAAAGCACCTGTTAAATAAAACCTGTAAAACAATCTACGTATGCACAGACTGTGAGATGAATTGTATGTAGTACAAAAATATATTTGCTCCATTGAAGAAATTAATGTAGAAATATGGACCAGCATAATAACCTTTATATTATTTTCTTCAATGAAGTAAATATATTTTTGTACTACATACAATTCATCCCACAGTCTGGGCACATATAAATTGTTCTACAATTTAAAAAAGGCGATGTTAGGTTTTTACTTTACAGGTGCTTTACAGGCCTCAACAACAACAAAAAAACTTACTAATTAATGAGTAATAGCCTGCCCCTCTTTTTTATAATTATGGCCCATAAGTTAACAAACTGGCAAACTGCGAATAACAAAAATATTTTTGTAAAAAATAACTTAATTGGGTCTAGAACCCCAACTATGACCCACACTGTGACTTAAAAAATCACCAAAAAATAATTAAACCCATTTCTACCCATGTTTTAAATACTTTACCATCAAGTTATCCGCCTGGCATGCGCAGTGTGCCTGCAATAATGTCTGGGTACTCTGGCCAGACTGAAGCTACATTTTACTTGATGCATTCCTTGTACGCCATAAATGTCGACAAACCACGATCTTATATATCCCAATTTTTTTAATTTTAAATGATGTTACCCCTGAGCTCATCAATTCATCGTATGTTTCCAATGAAGCAGTCTCTGCACCGCTGCAATTTCTTTAAATCCTGTTATATACCTCCACCCTCCATGCAATGTTGCGGGAACAATTCAATTAACTACAAAACTGCAATAATTCGACAAATGCTGGCAGAAAATGAACTTAAGATGACTGATTACAAGTGTTATAAGCCATTGGTTTTGCAACACAGTTTTTAAGGGTTATATAGCAGGATTCGTGAAGATTATTAAAGCGTAGCGTGGCAACGACAACACCAGCGAAGCAACAATCCATCACTGCGAACGCTAATGACACGCTAAATACACGCAACTTCGGCGACTCTTTTCGACAGGACCGTGTTTTTAATTTCCGGAAAAAAATGTGTTTTTTAGTAACAATTTTATGTAAATAATTATTGATTTTTTACTGGTAAAATAAAGAAAATTATATTTTTTCAAAACAATTGTTACACAAGTCAGTGGCGGCTCGTCAGGTGAAGTAGGTGAAGGGGCTCTTTACCAACAAAAAAAAATAAAACAATCAATGAATATGAAATATTAATGGTGCAATTCAGCTACCATTTTAGCCCTTAACAAATAATTATGTTCGAATTAATAATATTAATTTATTTCGAATGTAGCTATGCATGATAGGGCCACGGTTAACTCCGATGGACAATAATTATAAACACTCGTGCATTTTGGCACGCCCCAGCCGGCCGTGTCCGTTAGCTTAAAGCAAGTGAAGACCCAACGCACAAAAGGGCTTTGATATTCACTGCTGCTATGGTTACGTGACGTCCGTCACGCAAACAGCATTAACAATTTGCATTATGGTGAAGGGCAATATAAAAATAAATCAGTCGTATTCACCATTGTTTTAGCATTGGTTTGCCTAGCCTTAAGAGGCGTCGCGAAACTTAGGGTTTTAGAAATCGTTTTTACGTGATTTACTGTGTGATTAAAAAGTTTTGCTTTTATTTTTCAGGTAATTCAGTAGTGTACCGCAAGCCGCCAGTGACACAAGTGTCTGTTTAAAGGTTGGAGACAATGATGTTTTTTGACGACAGTAGAGTTTTGGACTTGCATTGTCTTTATTTGTTTTGAATCACTACGTTTTAACTGGTAAGCATCTTCAGGTGAATACTGAATCAGTACGCTACTGTCGTTCAATGGTTACACAAATTATGAAGAGAAATATGAATATGCGTGTAAATTAATATGAATTTATTTATCAAGAAAGGTAGCTTTATTTTAAATAGCCAGTTGAAAAAGGTGCCCTACTAAGAAATTGTTTGGAAATTGAAAGAATCGAATCCCCAGGCATAACCCTAAACTCCAGAGTTCAACTGTCTTTAAATAATTATAACCACACCGAATTTCACATCTTTAATTTAAACAGTTTTTGTGTATATCAAAATTGGTCTCTTTGAAGTTTTGTTGATCTGCTTAATGCTGCTTATTGTACTAAATGTTGCACGAATCGGTGATAAAATTGATTTCTTGTCAAATATAGAAAATATTTTCATAGTTTTATCGGATTTGATTTAATTTTTGTGCGACATCGAACATTGCATTATTTTTCGTGTTAATTTATAATCCTGCAAAATGCAACACATTTTGGAATACTTTGCTATGTGGTTGGAGATATAAATATAGGTAATACCCCTCTGCATCTTGTCCCATGTGCCTGCAAGGTCCGCAAATAATTAATGTATTTGCAAATCACCAGCGTGTGAAAACGCACTCAGCACTAGCAATTACAAATCTGAAACCTTGTTTCGTTTTGGACAAGCCGAGGAAATACAAATTATTGGAATTTTAATTTCAATTTTTATAAGGTAGCTTTTTTGAAAAACTGATCCTCTCCCTAATATTTCCCCGATTTAAATATAT
Organism: Polydrusus cervinus; assembly: GCA_935413205.1. Classification (NCBI taxonomy): domain Eukaryota; kingdom Metazoa; phylum Arthropoda; class Insecta; order Coleoptera; family Curculionidae; genus Polydrusus; species Polydrusus cervinus. The sequence goes on from OW284520.1 coordinate 7,012,702, forward strand.
ACTTATAACAAAATCATATCTATACTTATAAGCTTTGTTCAACCCAGCAAGGGGATAGTTTCTGAACGGTAATTTCCAGCCTACCAAATGGATTTTGAATTTAGCAATTGATTGTTTTTTTACACGATTTTTTCCTCTTCGTTCGCTGCCAGGGCCTTACTAGAGGGGCCCTACAGCTGTACAGCTTAACGTGGATTCCGAACTACGATCCTCGGTCATTCTTTTTAACTATTTCTCCTTTTTATAGCCCCGTACTTGCGGGCACCAGTTAAGGTAAAAGATGACTGTCAAATAAAGTTGTCATTTTGAAATGTGTGCTTTATTGTTATAAAAACCCGTATATCGAAAATATTAGCCATGAATTACACTTTTGAAGAAAAAATATTGATGATTAAATGGTATTATCAAGGAAATAGTTATCAAAATGTGTCAGACATGTTTGCTGCTCTGTATCCGAATAGACCGATACTTGCAAAATCTACAGTCGAAAGGACTATCAAGAAATTTGAGACAAAAGGCACTGTAATAAATAACTGCAGATGTGAAGAAAGGCAGGAACAAAGAAGAGATGCAAGTTTTATTGTGCGTGGAAGAAAATGATGGGAAGATCAAACAAGGAAACTTGAAGATGACATAGGATTAGATCACACCACAGCGTTACGAGCTTTGAAACGACATAAATATTATTCATACAAATATGAAAAGTACCAAGAGCTAAGAGATAGGGACGAAATATGACGACAGGGGTTTTGTTTTGGTATGATTGAAAGAGCAAGCATGGATAGGGAATTTTTAAAAAACATTTGTTTCACTGACGAATGCACATTTACCTTAAACAATGAACCCAATGTTCAAAATTATCGATGTTGGAGCAAAGAAAACTAACACAGGTTTGTCGAAACAAGGACGCAATATCCACAAAAGGTTAATGTTTGGGCTGGGATTTTCGGAGAAAATATTATCGGGCCATTATTTCTTACACGAAATTTAAATGCAGAATATTTTTTGGAACTACTTGAAGATCATATTTTACCTACTTTACATGATGCCGCCAGGGAAAATCAGGAAGTTTGGTACCAAATGGATGGCTGCCCGGCACATAGTACCCTGACTGTCCGGGAATATTTAAACCGTGCTTTTAATGGAAATGTTATTGGCTTAAATCATACAGTAAATTGGCCAGCCAGGTCTCCTGATTTATCGCCAAATGATTTCTTTCTCTGGGGTCATTTAAAAAACAGGATATACAAAGATAAAAAATACCCAAATCTAGACGAGTTAAAAAATGCTATTTCTGCTGAATGCAATAGAATTTTATTATATATGTTATATATTTTATGATCGCCTTGGTTATTGTCTAGCAGTCAATGGAGGAATATTTGAACATCTTCTTAAATCCTAAAGTTCTAACAATTTAATAGTACCTACCTATTAATTAGTAAAATATTGAAACATGTAAAATGTCATAATTAACCTTGTAATTGGATACTTTGTTTTAGTTTTATTCAGATTAATTTGTACTCATAAATACACCTTTAATATTTTCGATGTACGAGTTTTTATAACAATAAAGCACACATTTCAAAATGACAACTTTATTTGACAGTCATCTTTTACCTTGACTGGTGCCCGCAAATACGGGGCCATAAAAAGGAGAAATAGTTAAAAAGAAATCGGCGATAACCTGTAAACAGACTCATCAAAAATATCTAAAGTTATTCTTTTGAATGTGGGTTTTAGTTGTCTTTAATAAAAATAAATAGAATTTTTCCCAAAAATAATTAAGTAAGCCAATAATTGACCCCATTTAAAATTACATGGGATTTCCTATGTCCCGCTCGATGATGCAACACCCAGTATAATAGAAAAATACTATAAATTATTATTTATACTCGTTTTTTCTTAAAATTGCATCACAAACCAATAACTAAGACGATATGCGGTAGCATCGCCCTCCTCTTCGCTGCGCCACTGGTTGTTTTTAACATGGAATATTTGTTGTAATTTTTTCTGAAACTTGTTTTCATATCAAAATTTTCGGGTTTAAATATAGTGCGTCAATTGATAACATCCTTCATTTACAAATATTTACCCAATGCTCTTATTATTATTTTTTGAGTCTCATATTTCCAAAATTAACCCAATAATTTGACCTCACAAAAAAACTATAATTGACATTGCCAATCATCATTAATCCTCCTTGAAAGCATGCCCAATTATGTCATCTTCAAGTTTCAAGATAAATTACGTTTTTAAACACTGTTACTAATAAACTAATACAGATTTTTATTTCAATGCCTCGATGTGTCATCAATAAAATTAAGCCAAGGATTTCGAGTGTTAGGCTGTTCTTCTTTAATAGTTAAAAATGCTTTCTTGTGTCTTATGAATCGCAATCAATATGGTAATTTAAAATGATATAAAAGGCTATATGTAAAGTAACAATAGAATATTAATAACTAACGTTTTCTTATTAAGAATCTAATTAAAATCTATTAAAGAGATATCAATACGATCCACAGGTGTCTAATGGTTTTGAATTGAGAATAAAAAATAATAAAATTCTTATAGTACATCGTGACACTACCAAGGTGGCAATTTTTTTTTCATCGACTCTACTCAATGTTAAATCAAATCGGAACAAACCACTCTCACTTTTGGATAGTCGTGTCGTGAGGCTATTTACTCTAATAAATAACAACATGGCAATATCGATTTGTAATAATAACAATCCAACTAAACAGAATTATTATCTTCAGGTATTCTATCCAATGTAAACAAAAATGATATATTACTTATTGGTCTTGTGTTTCGCCGCATAGGACGGTAACAATTTGTTTTTGATAAATTACCATATAAATACTTTGTTGCTTTAAGTCGTATCGGGTAATACTATATTTAATGAACTATAAATATTTTTACAAAAGTAGTTACTTAATAAAATACCATTGGGTCACCATTATGCAGAAAATCAATCGGTTCTACCCTTGAAAATACTGTTCATTCACCAATTTGTCAATAACCTGTTTAGGGATGACCTGTTACCCCAATATGTTAGAGAAAGGTGGGATGTCCTCCTTGACTGATATGACGATACCCACTTACCATAAATATGTACAAGTATAAGAGATGATACTATTTTATTCATAAAGCGGATTTTGTTTTGTTAACTCAAAAATGTATACCTACAAAGAGTGAAGAAGCCTGTAAATGCGGGAGCAGGGCCGGACCCAAAAGGAGGGGGGAACCTTCCCTTCTCTTCTCTTTCTTTTGTATGTTCAGAAAGCAACTGGAAAAATATAATATTTCATATACAAATTATTAATCACTACATTATATTATAAAAACGTTATTTTATTCTATGGGCGAGCGACACGCACAAAGTCGGCCTAGCGTCGGCTTTAAGCCTAGTTCTCAGAACTTCGTTCTGTCGCTACACGTGATGTAACCAATAGAAAATTAGTATTGGAGTCACATGTCAAAATACTCATTTTCTATTAGTCACAACACGTGTCGCCAGCGACAGAACAAAGTTCTGAGAACTAGGCTTTAGCTCTAGTTGTTTTTTGTTTTTAACAACCCCTTTGATGAACCGCGGCTGCAAGCCGCAAAAATAGTCGGCGTCTTTAGATAAGGAGGCAGCATGTAGGTAAGTATTATTATTCTTTCAACTCTGCACCTTTTCAGAACTAGGATTATTTCCTATATTTTTATATACCTAATTTAGTTTATTTCAGAATGCAGATATCAGTTCACTCTAGACTTTTCAATGTTATTCACCTGAGTTTAAAACATTGATTTTTTAAATTATTCCTTCTACTATTCCTCCGATCTTCGAAACTTAAGTTATTAAACATCTTTAAGTAAGTGATCACTAGTTTTTACACCCTGTATATGAAAATAAATCACGAGAAGGAAAACAATTAATAATGTTGCAAAGAAAAAAGTGCGATCCTGTTTGTCATCATTTCAATTAATAAAATAACGTGTTCCATTTTCGCTGGGAAGAAAAGTTCGAAGCCCAGACAAGCGTGCGGATTTGTGATTTGTCTTTGATAGATGATCCAAACCATTCATCAAGTCGATCCAGTACACACGGATGCCGACGGATGGCCAGAGCCTTATTCCGGAGCCCGGAACCGGGACCCGAAGCCAAACGGCTCTAATGGACTGGAAAACTCGATGTCGACACAAAGAGTTTATGTGACTATTTCACTTTTTCCTTTGCTGTAACAACATATTGATTCGTCGCAAATCGATACCATTTCTTTTATATTTCTGTGCTAACATCCAAAAAATATGCCTACACAACTCTACTTAGGTCTTATATTAAACTTTTTAAATTTAATTACTTGATTATGTATTAGGGGAGAGGCGGGTATAATGACATACTTAGTTTTTATCCAGAAAACTTAATAAAAAAATGGTAATTATTTCATACATATCGATGACCAGTGAAATACTCTACAACTTAAGAAATAAGGTGATTCTATAACCTTTATTTGGAACAGGTTAAACGTACTTTGCAACATAAAATCATTTTGCCCGCCCATATCGGTCAAAATAGCACACAAAAGAACACTGAACACCAATATAGTAAAATTTCAAAACTTAGTCTTTCCAAAGGTCACAAATAAACTTTTTTGCTTTTGTGGGACACTCGCACAGTCTGCATGTGCCCAGTTTTGGCAAAGTTGACATTGTAGCCAAGCTTCTTTGGATATTGATCTGCTGAATAAATCGTTACAGTTAAGACACTGACAGTCATTTTCGTCATCACTAACTTGGTAGGGATCTTCTGCTTCTTCTTCACTAGTCTCTTCTGTCATTACAACCGTTCCAACAGATCTTTTACTTTTTCTCCAAGACGGGCGAAATGGCACACAACAAACACAACACAAATACGAAAAATGTAGTAAAATTTCAAAACTTAGTCTTTTCAAAGGTCACAAATAAACTTTTTTGCTTTTGTGGGGACACTCGCACAATCTGCATGTGCCCAGTTTTGGCAAAGTTGACATTGTAGCCAAGCTTCTTTGGATATTGATCTGCTGAATAAATCGTTACAGTTAAGACACTGACAGTCATTTTCGTCATCACTAACTTGGTAGGGATCTTCTGCTTCTTCTTCACTAGTCTCTTCTGTCATTACAACCGTTCCAACAGATCTTTTACTTTTTCTCCAAGACGGGCGAAATGGCACACAACAAACACAACACAAATACAGCGAAAAATGTAGTAATATTTCAAAACTTAGTCTTTTCAAAGGTCACCAATAAACTTCCTTGCTTTTGTGGGGACACGCGCACAATCTGCATGTGCCCACTTTTGGCAAAGTTGACATTGTAGCCAAGCTTTTTTGGATTTTGATCTGCTAGATAAATCGTTACAGTAAAGACTCGGACAGTCATCTTCGCCATCACTAACATGGTAGGGACGTTTTGCTTCTTCTTTTTCTTCTTCACTAGTCTCGTCTGCCATTACAACCGTTCCAACAGGTCTTTTACTTTTTCTTAACTGATCCTTTTTTTTTCATTTAAGTCGTTATCTACAAGGTTCCTTTTAACAACGTTTCTTGGATTCTTTCTTTCTTTCTTGTTCTTGGTTCTTCATGATTTCGTTTTCGCGAATGCTTTGAAGATATGGACTTTCGGTTAAAACATCTTGGTATCCACCCGTTTTCCGTTTGATAATTGAGGATGACATTGACGAAATCCGTGAAGCCATCCCTTTCCAGCCTTCCTAGTTTGTTTAATAAAAGGCTGTTTGATTTTTATTTTGTCGGCAACTTCATACGCCAGTTGTATCTATTGTCGTCAGCCCAAAAAAATGGGATTCTAAGTTTAGCAAATGATCCACAATAGCAGCTTCAAGGTCTCTATTTAATGCATATTGAAAAAAAGGACCAAAGCGTTTTATAATATTAACAGCGAATTTGTTTTTCCAAGAGCACGACGACATAAAATTGCTGTAGGTATTATTTATTTAGCGTATGGCATAAGACACATCTTACAGTTATAATATACATTCGTACTACAACCAAATTTGCATTAAATCTATATAGGCTATTGATTCCGGAGTAGCCAACAGGAAATCTTTAGGTGTCCCCTCGTAGGCCGATCCAGGGCACTCTTCTGTAATGTGCTTAACTGTTTGGTTTTCGCCACATTCGCAGAGAGGAGATGGTATCCTGCCCCATTTGTGTAAGTAGTAGGCGCACCTACCGTGCTGAGTTCGGATTCTGTTTAGGGTGGGCCAGGTCTTTCTTGGTAAGTCGTACCCTGGGGGTTTTTGGGTAATACATGGCATTAGGTTGTTCTGATGCTTGGTGGTCCATTCTTGGTGCCAGGAGGTGGTAAGGTCAAAGCCCTCCTCTATGGCAGATGCTGCTGTTTTGGTGGGAGGCTTTCTAGAACGGAGGCGGTTATAATTGGCGTATTCAATGTCTTCGTGTATTGGGAGATTTGGGTTAGCCAAGATCTTTTTGTACTCTCTGGTAAAAATGGTCTCTTGCGTTTTTCTCCTCAGGCACACCGTTCTTAATTAAAATAATTACATTAAATTAGACAGGCGGAAGTGAAGGTGGTCATTTCCAATAATTTTTATAAAACTAAATTTTTCCTTATCAATGTTAATAATGATAATAAATAGTAGAGCTAATTTAATTATTTTAATTAAGAACGGTGTGCCTGAGGAGAAAAACGCAAGAGACCATTTTTATGCAGAATTGACCAGGCTAATCAGAAATAATATCCACATGAAAAAATATCAGTGGCGTCCCACTTTTTTTCTAAAAAATATATAATCGCTTACTTTTAAAAATTATTTTATTGGCGATAACGCTAAAACGAACGGAAATATCGAGCTGCGGTTTTAATATTTGTTCTAGCAAATTTAATCTAATTTTCGATTATGGTATCATAATTATACCGTATGATTTATTTTTTCGGAGTAAAATAAAAAAATGTGTTATTATTACAAATTGCGCCCTCTAGCATTTTTTTTGAGAACTATTATGGACAACTAAATACGATTGGTGAAAGTGCATACATTTCTCTTCCAAACAGTCTTTAGTTTGCTAAAATCGGATTAGTCGTTTATAAGTTACAGCGATTTAACTGATTACACATTCAACCGCTTCCCCCCCTTTTATTAAAGTCGGTACGCCAATGAGCCTAAGATCAAAATGATGCATAATTGTCCAAGCTTTTCAATGGTGTTATCAAAGATATACCTTAATGTGGAATTTTCGGAGATATGTAAACTTTTAAAATTTACTTTTCAATTACGCCCTCTTGTGGTAAAATGCGGAACCTAAAAATTATTTCCAGGATTTTCTCATGACCACTTTAGTTATAATTTTTTTTTTCCTGAGTTTCTATGCCCAGTAGTTTCCGAGATACGGCCGAGAGCCATTCTTAGTGGGACACCCGGTACACTGCTGATCAAGACCTGGCAGGACGTCTGGGGGGGGGGGGGGGGATACAAGCCTTATATAGGCCTAAGTATACTGGCTCTTCCGCCAACCCCAGCGAAAAAGAAAAAAAAAGAAGCAGGCAGTGGCCAGTGGCGTATTTAGGGGGAGGGACTGCCGGGGTGCAGCCCACCCCAGGAGCTCGGGTCTAAAAGTCTAATTGCAACTTAATTTTTCTTCTCTCGCATGGATTCTTAATTTAAATTTTTAAATAATGTATTCTTGGCTTAGATTACAAAGGTCTTGTAGGAAACGTTTAGTTTTTAAACTTTTCCTTCTAAAAGTTCTGTTTTATATAGAGATTAAGGTTTCGGACGCATATCGTTTTAGTTATTGATATGTGATGCAATTTTAAAGGAAAACGAGTAAAAATAATAATATTTTATAACAAAAATATAACCCAAGGCAATAAAAGATTTTTACAACAAAAACAAAAAGAAGTGTGATAATTTGTAATAAAAAAATAGTGCAAGAAGAAACGAGAATGCTTTATTATGAATAATACAAGACGGCCCTTAAGAAAGAGTATTTCAAAACCTTAGCATTTGCACCAAAAACTGCTCTTAGATCTACGCTCCTAAAATACACGATTTCTAAAAAAATCATCAATTTTGGCGTGGTGAGCGATATTTACTTTATTTTTAATCATGAAAACCCGAGCACGAAAAACGCGGGTTAGAGTCATACATACGTCTTATTTTAAAATTTTTGATTGACACCAATATTAATACTTTTAACAAATATAAAATATCTTTTTTTTTAAAGAAAGAGCCAGCTAGGAATATCAAAAATATGAAAAATGAAAAAACATTTACAAAAACAAATTAAATCCAACCATGCAGAGGGGGAGAGGTAATAATTTAATTTTCCAAATTTGATAGTAGTTAGGTGAATTTTAAATGAACTTTGGGCGTGGTCCCGAAATTGTTTCGCTCACGGCGCTTTTTCCGCCCTCTTCACTCATGAAATACATGTAGTCCCGACTGTCCCTTTCTCCAGAAAAAAAATGTCCTACTTACGCCCATTGTCCCCCCCCCCCCCCCCCCCGAGCATATTTTTTGGCTACGCCACTGAGACCAGGCCATCACAAATAACATAATAAATCTATGAGATGAAAGTCTAGAGAGTCCATACTAGAGTCAGTGCAATGTTGCCCGCTCTTGAACGTTATCATCCATTGTTATAATAGAAAAAAGTCATTATGCCCGCCTCTCCCCTACAAAATTATTAAATTTTTTAAAGTCTAATTTTATTTAAATACATTGGACACGCTAATACCTATATCTTCAAATGGTATACATGCATACCGGAAATTAAACAATTTCCCTTGTTGGACGGAAGTTTTTAAGAGATTGACACAATCGCAACATACGATTGCATGATAAATCATGAATATTAAAAACAAAAAGAATAAGAAAAACAAATGTTACAAGAACTTTTTACGTTTTTCAGACACAATGTTTATTTGGTATAAATCGCATATCCATTTCATTTATGCCGTTTTAAAAAGAAATTTCTAAAAGCATCTGCCTGTCAAAAGTCGAGTCAGGTAATTTGGGTTTAGTATGTAATTAGGCGTTTGTATGTTCCAAAAAAGCTGCTAGGGCCGATAATTCGGCACCAGCTACAAACAGTAAATAGTCTGAATGAAAATAAAGTGAGCATCGCATAGCACACCAAATCTAACGGTAAAAAGGCAAAAGAGTACATGTTTTCAATTTAGTCGACGAGATTTCGGCCATTCAATGAGCCTCTGAAAGCTGAATTTTTCAATTAGGTAAATGGACACTCAAATTTAACATATATAGCTTAATTTATCCTTACATAGCAATGTAACGTTTTTACCTTTGAAAGAGTTTAGCTTTGACAAAACCCAACACTGCGTTTATGTTAAATAAATGGAATTCCTTCCACACAGAAAAACTCACTGTATTATATTCATTAAAAGTGCTTTTTTTCCAGTATTTACTCTACCTAATCGCAAATAATTTAATTCAAAAAATAAAAATTTAGGAGGACTTCATACGAGATTCTTTTTCACGTGGTTCTTAATCGTTTAAAAAAAAATGTGGGTCTATTTCAGAAATGCGTAGAGTAATAAAAGCTCATTCGGTATGCAAAGGGACTACAGAGTGACCCAACGAATATTTAAGCCACTGTCATAATTTCGCATTGATTTCATTGCAAAATTCTTCATTTTCATCAAGTGCAAGTAGTATCACCCTGGTTTGGGTCAATGTATGGGTTTTTCCCATTGTTATCCATTCACAAACACTAAAAATGGTGTCACAATGGCGTGCATATCAGTATTAGGTACACTTATATTTTTATTAAACATTATAAAAAAATACAAAATACAAAAATACATTATATAGAAATTTAATTATAAAAAATCATAATATTCTTCGTCATTTAAGGAACTGTCATCTCCTCTTGACGTTATAAGTAATTAACGGGTCGACGGTCCAATCAGGTGGTCAAGTCAAGATCCCACATTTTCTCCTCTTCTTTAATGACATAATGGACTGCTTTTCGCCAGTTCTCTGGTGTCACTTCCAATGGCTTGATCAAATAGTAGCTTAGCGTCTTTCATTTTGAATGTCGTGTTGTGTCTTGCTACAAATCCTTTCACTTACGCCCATATAAGTTCTATAGGATTTAGTTTGCAACGGATTGGCGGTGTGCGCAGCACAGTTACACTATGTTTTTCAACTCTTCCCCGGCATATTTCATAAAACGATGTTTGTGTGAATTTGCTATAGCTAATAGTTCCTTCTTTATTTTTATTTCTTTGGTTAGTTATCATATATAATTTAATGCACAAAATTTACCTGCGCCTATGGCCGACACCGAAATTGAACCGAACTGGATGGAATTTGCCATTTTATTACTTTAAACCTTTCTGACATAGACTATAAAGTTTTTCGTAATTAAACAAAGAATATTGTAAAGTTCTTTTGGTTTGTCATATATGTAGGTAATATGTATATAAATATATTTAAATCATTTATTTTTTAATTTAAGAAATATTATCTGAATTATCTCTAATATACAAAAAAATATTAGATAATCAATCTTGTTACGTTTAGATCAACAATATTCCTAAAATCTTCTTTATAGTTAACAGCTTCATTCGAGAATACATTCATATAGCGGTTGCCCCGTTAAGGGGCACTGTAGCTTTTTGTCAAACAAACAGTAATTTATTTCAAGAAATCAAGTTTAATAAATAAATACTTATTATAACCCCTACAAAATAAAAGTGGCATACAACAGTATTTGAGGTGATTTTAGGGCATAAACTTAACTTAATTTTGGCATTTTTAAAGAAAATATGTTTTATGACAAAAGGTATGCAAGATTAAACGCAGTGTGCTTTGCTTTGACGTGAGCTTAAGAAATCTTGGCGTTTTCATGGCAACCGTGATGACAACAAGCGAATTTGATTTTTGACTTTCCACGCGTCTAATTTAGTCTTGGATTTGTAATTAATTGTTAGTTGTAGCGTTTATAAACTTAAAAGTAAATCATAATAATGTGTTTGTATATTTTCCTTTATCACAAACGGCTTTTATTTCGGTTTCAGTAAATTATCCAATCCTCTAGAAGCGCCGTCTTATCTTCATACCCTCGAGCTAAAGCTCTCGGGATCATATCAGATTATAAGTAAAAATTACATTTCGTGAAAATTATCAGAAAATCGATTTCTTGTAAAAAACAGCGGTATTACCGATAAGACGCCTCCTCGATCGGTAAATTACTGTTGAAAATACTATTTTAAAATATCATAAACATTGTAAAATGTTTTATTTAACATAGCATAATTAGAATAGTAAATTCCACATACTAAAATATCTCCATCAAGATAACAAATGACGCTATTGGAGATGACCAGTGATAAATTTTACAAGAGGAAAAATGTTATATGAGATGGGCTCTCTACTCCCGTTTGCGGTCTGGCAAAACATTATCAAAGCAGAGCAATGCTTCAGCAAGGATCGTAAACCTGCAAGTATTGGAAAGGGAGAGCAGGACTCGCTATATATATTGCGGGGGTGGTTAATTGGTATGGCCCGGGCATTACTCACTTTGTGTAATTACCCCGGAGCAGCTAAGCGACATGTCCTCGCCCGTAGGACTTAGTCCCATCTAAAGGACTCTCTTAGTCTCGTTTCATATCCGCTCTGGGGCATTAAGAACTGCTTCTTCACGTCTAAACAGCAAACAGCTTCGGGCGCAGGATACTCAATTTACTTTGCCGGTGCGTTGAGCCATTTCTGATTTTGTCTTACGTGTTTGAATTTCAATTATTGTTACATAAAGGTTGTCATTTGCTTTTGATTTCTTGTTACATTGTTATTAAGGAAACTACACAATACGTAAGCAATTCCGAATAATAATTAATTTTCTAATTATAAACCGTATTTAGGTACCTTTGCCTTGTACAATTGTACAATTTCGGGATTATTAAAATTAACAATAACCATGTCGTTATTCGTTTTTTAAATTTATTTTCCCAATAAGGATCAAGCGTATAGTATAGATATTGTAATCCCGAAGCAAATAAACAATCCCGGGATGTTCGGGATCCCTTTATATTAACCCGGGATCGAAAAAGTGTGTGAATCCCGGGATTCCACGAATTTGAGGATCCCGAGATTTGAGGATCCCGGGATTTCAATTCCTACGTGCTTCCCCGACCTGCAGCAGATTACAGGGGAATTACTACTTTCAACCTTGAACACAACGCCATGCATTTTAAGTCTACAACTGCTTTTTAAGTTGACTATGTTTAGAATAAGACTTTACTTTTACTTTAAAAAATTTCTAATGGTAATATCATGAAAAGCGATTTTTTTTCGATCCCGAGATTGGGGGATCCCGGGATTGCAATTCCTGCGTGCTTCCCCGACCTGCAGCAGTTTACCGGGAATTACTACTTTCAACATTGAACACAACGCCATGCATTTTAGGTCTACAACTGCTTTTTAGGTAGACTATGTTTGTTTAGGAATCTGAGAAAGTTATGTTTAAAAAAAATATTCTCAATATAATTTTTAGAATGCAATGAATTTTAGTAATTTTTTTTAGGAATATCATTGGCTTATAATTTTTTTCCCGATTTTTTTTCTGCATGGAAATAACTTTCTTTTGCCAATAAGAACGTACACAAGAAAGACAATAAACACAAATAAATTACACCAAATATTGTCACAGCCAAGCATGCGTGCAATAACCAGGCAATCAATATGAGTATGGCCGATTTTTGTCTTGAAAACACGAAGAAATGGACACGGCACCACAAAAGCATCCTTCCGTACTACGACTCCTGTCTAGGATGATGTCACCGTCAACGGCGTTAACAGTCTCTGTTCGCAATATAGTAAAGTGGCCAAAACAGCAATGACGTTAGTTATACATATGAAGAATAATATCACTTGAAAAGAAAAGTTAGTTCTGGTAACTAAGAATTATCTTAATCAAAATTAACAAATAGGTAGGGACTATAAATTCATAATGTGTTATTACAACAAGCTTGATTGATAAATACAAACATACAAGTTTGTATGAACCTTAATGTAACATTTAAATAGGATATATACAGGGTGGCGCACCGAAAACTTTCCACCCAGGTTTATTTTCTTGTTAATAAATAAATCAAAATTCGCTCGAACACGGGAACTAATATGAAAAGAATATATTTTCTTCTCTGGTAACGTTAACACGAAAACAAATAAAAATTAATACCAAATACCAAGTCATTTTTAAGAGTGTTTACTGGTTTCGCCAACCCCAGCAACAAAAACAAAAAAAGCATAATATACTGGAAAAAAAAAATTAATGGAACCAAATTGTAAGTTTACAGTTCTTTTTTGCAGTGTACTAAAAAAATACTGAATTGAATAAATAATATGGGGAAACGGGGAACTAAAATGATGAAATAGGGCACAAATGTTTAGGTAATTTTGTATGTGACACTTCCCTGACACCGCGGAGTGGCCATTTATCAACCAAACCCCCGAGTGAAAATTTTAAAAGTTGACTTCTTTCGCATTGGGGTGCAGCTTTATATCGGCGGTAAAAGCGGAAAATTTAAATAGGGTTTATAAAAATATACGACGACAGGCACATAACTTATTTAAAATGTCAGCTACGAAAATTAATTCAAGTCCTAGCTCTAATACCCTGTTATTAAAGATTTTGCCTGTACTCTGTTTTTCTTTACGTCAGAAGCAGCGTTATGTTATAAATTATAATGGGCCCCACACCACGTTTTATTATGTTTTACACTGCCTATCCTCGGAATTACTTGGACAAATATAATTCAATTTTTTGCTTAATAATTTCGGTTTCTTGTTTCTGCAAATAAATTAGATCGTCAGGGTTGCGGTATATTGAGCTAAGAGGAAAATTGACTGGGGTTAATTTTAAACTTATTTATTCTACAGGATCCTGCAATAGTGCGTTAGGCTTCTATAGCTCCCCAGTGGCGGCTCGTCAGGTGAAGTAGGTGAAGGGGCTCTTCACCAAAAAAAGAAAAAAAACAGAAGGAAAGTTGTTAGACAATAATAAATATTAATGCACAGCACCATTTTAGCCCATAAAAAATAATTATGTTTGAATTAATAATATTAATTTAATCCGAATATATATCTATGCATAATAATGCCACGGTGAACTCCGATGGACAATAGTTATAAACACTCGTGCATTTTGGCACGCCCCAGCCGACCGTGTCCGTTAGCTCAAAGTGAAGACATAACGCCCAACATGGCTTTGATATTCACCGTTGCTATGGTTACGTGACGTTAGTCACGCAAACAGCATGTAACAATGTGCATTATGATGAAGGGCAATTTAAAAATAGATCAGTCGTATGCACCATTGTTTTAGTATTGGTTCGCCTAACCCTTAAGGTATTTATTTTGAGGCTTCGCGAAACTTACGGTTGTAGATATCGTTTTTACCTGATTTACTGTGTGATTAAAAAGTTTTGTTTGTATTTTTCAGTTAATTCAGTAGTGTACGTACCTACTTAGTTGTGTGTTTTAAAAATGAACCCAATTGATGACATATTTTGTAATTTGTTGGCAACTCCATTCAGTTGTTGAACAGATGAGGATAAGAGAGACGTTTTGTTACACGGGTTTTTAGTCAATGTTTGTTTAAGTACCCGCACTATACCTAACTCTTTACCATTTTTTAAGACCGCGAGCCGCAACTGTAGCTCCTAACGAAATAAGTTTGGAATTTTATTCTTTGCACTTGACTTATACTGTATGGGTGTATTTCAGGAAAATATTTTTCCATATACAGGTTGGCCTAAAAAAGTGTGATAACAAGAGGGTTTATTTTTTTTATAAGGAACCCAGTATTTTATTGCATATTTAGGTTCGTATAAGAGTCCTTTATAATTGTATAAAATTGTATTTATTTTGCTTTGGTAGTTTAAGAGTAATAAGTTAAAAACTTAAAAAATAAAGGTCCTGGAAAAAAATTTAAAAAAAACATCGAAATAAATTTTTTAAATCATAGAAATGGGTAAGATTTATGACAAGGGTTTAGAGATATTATGAATCTAGTAGTATTTATCTATTTTATACAAGGTGTTCATAAAATGGTTTGAAAAACGACAGATTTTAAATTCATTATTCTGAAGTTTTCAAACGGAACACCCTGTATATTATTAGACAATTTAATGTAAAATTCTTAAAGAATTTTTTTTGGACTACAAGCTTATGTTATTTCCTACCGTTTTCGAAAAAAAATGCAAATTTCATAAATTATGTTTAAAAATAAATTATTAAAATTATACAGGCTATAAAAGCCTGACGCACTATCGCAGGACCCTGTATACATGTCGAAACAACATCATACCTAATAATTAGTAATTTTGTGCAATGGGCGACAAAAGCAATATTATCATAGAAAAGCATGCGTCTAAAATAAAAAAAATTCTAATTTTTTAAATTTGCTCCCACACTGTTACGAGTAAAAGAAACGTAAGAAGTCAATGGTATGCAAACAAAACACGAGAAGAATGTACCAACTACGAGACACGTTCGGTGATAGATGGGTCCCACCAGAGAACGTAGTTTTAATTAAATCTTGTAATTGTTCGAGCAACTCACGCCCCGTCAACAAAAAGCTAAGCATCGACACTGCTAAAAAACCGCTAAGTGTTTTAACCTACGTGACTGAACGACTGTCGTGATTCAACAGAGGCGTATTTAAAGGGGGCAATTGCCCTTCCCCCCCCCCTCACCTTCCCCTCGTCCCATATTCATAAAATTTTGAAAATAAGTAGCGCGTGGGTCATTGTGTTAATGGTGACATTTTGCAAACCAACAAAATCCCTCTATACGCTATTTCAAACGTGATTTTCTCGGAATCCACACAAACAATTTTGTAAAAACCTATTTCATATTCAGCGGCAAATATAATTATTTCCAGCGAATCGAGAATCCGGTTTCAGGTATCAGCCAGTGCGGAGATTTAGGCGCCCGAAAAATTGATTAGCGGAATTTTGTTGGTTGGCACGTGCAAATGGTAAAATTTTAAAGCAATGAATTAGTAGATATGGTGCCAATTTACGGTGAGTGTCGTCAAAGTGCGGCTGCTGCTTTGAGACTATACGCAGAACGCTTTCCCTTGCGGGCTCATCCTACACCCAGAAGTTTTCTTAATGTCATTCTATGGGCAAGTTAGGCAGAACCGTATTTAATCCATAATGTAATAAATGAATGCACGTACATACCTTATATTTGAGTTTGTTAAAAAAAGGTATTTAAAAATGTTGTTTATTTGAATGCCTTCTATACACAGCTAAAAAAGAAGTATCAACTTTGGAATCACCCTGTATATACATGGTATACTATAACAATATAATGACAACAGCATGACAGTAACAATATTTTAAATTTACTTTAACAAACCTAGTTAGTTAGTGTGGCATAGTGGAGTATCCAATAGGGCACAAGTTATTAACAATACAATACACTAACTTTATTAACTACTGGTTGTTATAATACCTAAAACAACTACATATCAGTAATTTTGCGATTGTATATGTCTTTTTACCGAAGCGCGCAACCCTCTTGTTCGAGGATGACTGACTTTTCTTTCGCGTGGATCACATCAGCAACAGTGTTGGCGATATTGCTAATTCTACCACAGTTAGAATTGTATAACTGTGCATTTGCAAATAAATTACTAACTGGAGTAGTTATCGTGACAATCAGCTAGCCCTTATTGTAAAAAGTAGCAATTGGTTGTTATAGTAACAAAAATAATTTAACAAAAGCTTATAACAATATATATGGTATATGGCTGTGTCTATACTCATCAGGCGGTATTGTTACCTTAGCCATACATTATGTTTACGATGACCATATTACCAATATAGTTTATTTAAATGTTAATATATATTTTCGCCTATGAATTTTTCCTCTTTTGTCTGCAGTTAAACTATTGCAAATTCGGTTGCCTCTCAGAACAACATTCTAGTTACGCCAATGTGGTTCAATGTAATAAACGAGCCTTGCTGACAACTCTGCCTGACTGATGAGTTCAGAAATTATTATTCAGATAACCCTGTTCGAACAGCTAAACCAGCTACAACTTTGACAGGTAACAAGTTTAACGACAATAATTTGTTTACTAGCCATTTTTGCTTTTACATTATTACGGCGTTATTTTAACCGTTTTACAATGTAACGTATTGAATAATTGTGGGGGTTAATAAGACATAAAGAATGTAAAGTACCCATTATTGTATACCTAATTTAGATAGGCTCGCGGTCTTAAAACATGGTGAAGAGCTAGGTATAATGCGGTTTCTTATAAACCCGTGTAACAAAACGTCTCTCTTATCCTCATCTGTCCAACGACTGAATGGAGTTTCCACCAAATTACAAACTATGTCATTAATTGGGTTTATTTTTAAAACACACAACTAAGTAGGTACATACACTAATGAATTAGCTGAAAAATAAAAAAAAAAATTTTAATCACACAGTAAATCACGTAAAAACGATATCTATAACCGCAAATTTCGCGAAGCCTCAAAATAAATACCTTAAGGTTAGGCGAACCAATGCTAAAACAATGGTGCATACGACTGATCTATTTTTAAATTGCCCTTTATCATAATGCAAATTGTTACATGCTGTTTTGCGTGGCTGACGTCACGTAACCATAGCAACGGTAAATATCAAAGCCATGTTAGGCGTTGGGTCTTCACTATCTTTAAGCTAACGGACACGGTCGGCTGGGGCGCGCCAAAATGCACGAGTGTTTATAATTATGGTCCCTCGGAGTTAACGCATAGCTACATTCGGATTAAATTAATATTATTAATTCGAACATAATTATTTCTTAAGGGCTAAAATGGTAGCTGTATAATAGGTACATTAATATTTAATATTGTCATTTTGTCCTCCTGGTTTTATTTTTTTTTTGGTGAAGAGCCCCTTCACCTACTTCACCTGACGAGCCGCCACTGGATAGACTGAACCCTCTTTCGGATTTGATAATGTCAATTTTATTTTATCTTTTATTTTTAATTTTTATTTTATCATCAGTGGCGTGCATACAATATAGGCAAAAAGCATTGCCTACCCCGGGAACAATAAAACAAACAGAAATAATTTTTTTTGTATTTTAGTTTTTATCCATGTAATCAAACTTTGGCAATTTATCTCTACATTAAGATAATAAATAATATAAGACCGAAAAATCATCATTTCCACGAACACATTCTTTGCTTATTATATCGTAAACTAGATCCCTATATAAGCATTCCGTAAGACCGTTCTGAAAGCAAAGATCGCCCTGTACATTAGCGTTTTATGCAAAAGCCAAGCACTGCTTATATACGAGTGGACGCAAGCGAGAGAGCCGGCAGGCAGTAGGGTAGAAAGAGATGTAACAAATAAACCCGTCGCAACCTTCGACCTTTCCTCATCTATCAGCCCGCTCCAAGAAACCACGCGTTTGGTAACTGCATTGGTGCCAATCTTCAAGTTTTACCGTAGTTTGGAAAATACTTCGCTTTTTTTTCTACCGGATAAGGTATCGTAAAATAAGAATCACTTTTGTCACAATTAAAATAATTTTTGCTAAAAGGTTCATAATATTTTATAACCAGTAAGCTTATTATAATACTTCACATAATAATTGACCTTATTTTTGTCAACATTGGTTCAATCAGGTGTATGATAGATTTTTAACTTATAATTAGTGTTTTCCCCTTTTTGCTAGACTTCGCGCCGTCGGGTTTCAGAAAAAAAAAGAAATATGGAGGCGTCAATTGTTACTATTCCGGCTAGCAGCGCGTCTGCAGAACGATCCTTTTTTGGATTAAAAAAATGCATACCTATTTACGAAACACACAGGGAGAGACAAGCTTAAGCGAATTGACAATAATCTCTCTGGATAGCGACCTTTTGCAGGATTTTAAAAGCAAAACCAATTTTTATGACGTTGTTTTAAAAGAATTTTTACGTAATGACCGCTGTGTTAAAGTAATTTACAAATAATGTCGTTTTTTTTCTTTTTCTGCCACAGTGTTCTTTTCACAAATTCAAAAACAAGACATTTTGTGAAAAAATTTGAAATTTTGATGCTTGAATACTAAGGAAGGTAAGTTTTTGTCTTAAATGCAACTTCTGCCTACCCTGGTTAAAATATCATTGCATGCCACTGTATATTATTGTCATGTAAAGAAGCTACATTGATAGCGAAACATGTAATTTTTTTTATCAGTTCAACTTAGTTTTACTGTATAGCATAATATTATAGTTAGGGATTTCCACAACGTATAGGCTAATTCAATTTTTTTTATAAAATAACTGTTTCCTAAAACTTTACAAAGTTTTTATTAAAATTAAATTTATTTTACACCGTTAGCCTTTGTTTCAGTGTAGAAATTGCATGCAAATATACGTACAAAGGGTGGTAAATAGTGCTTATCTCTATGTATCTCTTTAACCTGGCTAAACATTGTTTTATTCTTTTTCGGGAGGCAATTACACCTTATATCGAGCAAAGACAATAGATAATGGCCAAATGCATTACAAAGACAATTTAAATCCACCGTTGGACAAAGGAGGGAGGTCAGGACAATCCAGGGGTCACGCTATTGTCTACTAAATCTAAGACACGAAAGCCTGAAGGATGGCTTAAGTACATGCGATGGGCGAAATATCAGACCTTGTTGTAGAGATCTTGGTATAGGTACAATATTATTTTTACCGGAGAAACTTTTAATGATGATAGCAACCAAAACAAATAATTATCCATTATCAAAATATTGGAAAAGTTTTTAAAGTCTATTTCAGAAAGGTGTATAGTAATAAAATGGGAAATATCGTCCAGTTCGGCTCAATTTCGGTGTCGGCCATTAGCGTAGGTAAATTTTGTGTATTAAATTATTTATGATAACTAACCAAAGAAAAAAAAGGTAATTTGATAAAGAAGGAACTATTAGCTATAGCAAATTTTGCACAAACATTGTTTTATGAAATATGCCATGGAAGATATAGCTGAAAAACATAGTGTAACTGTGCTGCGCACACCGCCATATCATTGCGGACTGAATCCTGTAGAACTAATATGGGCGCAAGTGAAAGGATTTGTAGCGAGACACAACACGACATTCAAAATGAAAGACGTTAAGCTACTGTTTGATCAAGCCATTATGGAAGTGACACCAGAGAACTGGCGAAAAGCAGTCCATCATATCATTAAAGAAGAGGAGAAAATGTGGGATCTTGACCACCTGATCGATCGGGCCGTCGACCTGTTAATTATAACGTCAAGGGGAGATGACAGTTTCTTAGATGACGAAGAATATTTTGTTTTTATATAATTTAATTTATGTATAATGTATTTTTTGTATTCTGTATTTTTTTATAATATTTAGTAAAAAAATAAGTATACCTCATACTATGTACAGGGACATTATTTTAAGTGTCTCACTCGATTAGCGACTTTCCTATTGACCACAATAAAAACCCAATTATGTATTCCCTAATAGTTTTTTGTGAAGAAGCCAAATTTGATGTCAAAACAAATATGTGTTTACAAATTTGACAGATACGACGCCATATTGGATTTTCTTAAATATCAACCTTACTTTATAGTGAGCCAGCTGCTTTCGCTTATTTGTTCCAACATTAAAAATGAATAATTGTCATCATTTATTTCCAGCCGTTCCGGAGATACGAGGCTTCGAAGTTGGTGATTTGGTTATCATCGATTAACAGAAGCGGTAACATTAATGGTTGAGATAGGAAGCTAAGCTTCAACTCCGCCAATTGTAATTTTTTATTTTCTTCCTTTAAATTACAATAAAGACCTATTTATTTATTTATTAAAAACTTTTTTGGAGATACGCAATTTTTTATGGCGGAGCCACCCATGCTATTGTCATATATGTCAGATGTCAAAAAATTACAGTTACGACGTCATTTTACCTGCACTTGATGAAAATAAAGAATTTTGCAATGTAACCAATGCCAAATTATGAAAGTGGCTTAAATATTCGTTGGGTCAGTCTGTAGTCCCTTTGCATACCTAATGAGATTTAATTACTCTACACCTTTCTGAAATAGACTATAGCCAGTTATTGATGAAGGGAATATAATAATATATAAACAGTTTAAATATTGAAAAATATTATTGTTCCTTTTACCCACCACAAAACACAGGAATAATTAGGTCTGTTCAGATACCATACCATGAAAATGGTACAGCGAAACGAACACAATTTTTATTCATTAATTTACATATTATGATTAAAATTACAAAAGTAAACAACACAGTTATTAGATGCCCTTCGTACATTGCAGTACCTGTAAATTAGCTTTTTTTAAGATAAAAGAAGACAGAACATAATCATGTTTTATGTTAGCTTTTATTAACACGTGTAAAAGTGTAACTGACGCGATCTCGCATTTTTAGAGTTAATGACCGAAATGTTAACGATGCAGCCGAGGTCTCAAGAAAAGGGTTAAAATAATAAAAACGTTATATTCTCCAGAGAAAAATAAAGCCGGTAGAGCTTCTAAAGTTGGAGCGAAAATGGCGACTCCGGACTCGGTAATATTCCTTATTTATTTAATGCAGTTACTTATAACAGCTTGCAAAAGTAAGTCGAGTTAGAAAAACTAAAAGAAGACAATAAAACAGGAGTTACTTTTTAAAATTCTGTTTGTTTTATTTTGATAAAAAAAAATTAAATATGGGCAAAGAGAACTCAATAAAATAATGTGCTTAATCCCAAGTAGCATATTTAGACACATTATGGTAAATGTATCTTAACTATCGTTTCTGTTTCCGACACAACTAAATGTTGGCAACAAATATGGAAATATTTTCGAAACGTATACATTTTAAATGGCGCATTTGCACGTGTTTCCAAGTGGGTGGTACTAGTTGTGACTTGTTGAAGACAATGAGGCGTAACTCTTTCAAAAGTCTATATTTTAATAAGTTCTAATTTTTTTGCAAAAATGTAACTTTTTATACAAATTATATAATCTAGTTAACAACTTAAAAAATTGTCCAATGCATTATAGCAAGTGAGATATAGTCAGTACTCATTAGAACATATATTATTGGAGGCCTTTTAACATGCCCTCAAAACAATTAAAATTTTTCGTCTCCTCAATACGATACGACTTCAAACCCGAAAAAGAAAATCTACAACAGGCATACAAATATTTTTAAATTTTCGAAAAATTAATGTAATAATATATTGTATGGTAATATAAAAAACTGGAAATTATCTTTTTATTTAGAATTTCGGCCCAAGGGAAGTATTATATCAATTCAAGAAAATACGCAGTCAGTTATGGAATTGAAAAGAACATCTGCTCAACCCTTCAGCAGTGTGACATCTAATGAATCGCCTGTCATTCAATCAATATAATTAGATTGTTCTTTGGAAGGGTTATGTGTCTAGAATATCTCCGGTATTAGAGACATAATTAAATAACGTATTGTTTGTAGACTCTCGAGTATACACTTCGTTATTAGAACAATATTTTCCCTTCCCAAAGCGAACGGTATCTGTCAAGATACTTTTCTTGTAATTCCACTTCTACTGTTTTTCTTTGTTTTTCCGTTTGTCTGTATTATGTCTTTTTGCCAAGTTTCCACAAATTATTTTTTTTAACGAAAAGAAAATAACTGATTATCCAACTAACATAAATTACCTTTAATAAAAAAAAAATCGGCAAACTCCTTTCAGTGGTGGCTCGCGATCTTAAAAAATTGTGAAGAGCTAGGTATAATGCGGGTACTTAAAAAAACATTGACTAAAAACCCGTGTAACAAAACGTCTCTCTTATCCTCATCTGTCCAACGACTGAATGGAGTTTCCAACAAATTACAAACTATGTCATTAATTGGGTTTATTTTTAAAACACACAACTAAGTAGGTACGTACACTACTGAAACAAAACTTCTTAATCACACAGTAAATCACGTAAAAACGATATCTATAACCGTAAGTTTCGCGAAGCCTCAAAATAAATACCTTAAGGTTAGGCGAACCAATGCTAAAACAATGGTGCATACGACTGATTTATTTTTAAATTGTCCTTAATCATAATGCAAATTGTTACATGCTGTTTGCGTGACTGACGTCACGTAACCATAGCAACGGTGAATATCAAAGCCATGTTGGGCGTTGGGTCTTCACTTGCTTTCAGCTAACGGACACGGCCGGCTGGGGCGTGCCAAAATGCACGAGTGTTTATAATTATTGTCCATCGGAATTAACCGTGGCCCTATTATGCATTGCTACATTCGGATTAAATTAATATTATTAATTCAAACATAATTATTTTTAAGGGCTAAAATGGTAGCTGTATCGGTACATTAACGAAAAACTTTCCTCCTGGTTTTATTTATTTTGTTTTTGTTACCCTTATTATTATTATTTTAATTTCTTGATTCTGTATATTTCATGTTTTGTTATTTATTTATAAAGTCTAAAATTATCTTTTTTATATAAGCTAAATTGTTTATAGCCAAATTCAAACTCTACCCAGCTAAATATAAACGAATTCAGTGGTTATTTTCTGGTACATTAGAAATCAAAGCGTGTGTGGAGGTCAAAATTCGAAAAGAATAATGTCAAAAGACGACAGAATAAAGATTGATGGCCCTTTATTGCTACTTGTATCAAAGCGGGATCAAAGTATTGGAAAAGAGACGGACAAAAGAATGGTGTGACTCGTCTCGACAGTCCTCTTAAAGCAGAACACTAGATTAGAGATCAATACTTAATTATTGGCGCTTAATAAGGTTGAGTTTCCTTATTTTTCTTGATACGGAGTATTTTGCTTTAGAACCCCTATCTAGTGTATTTATTTCTTATTCATTTCTATGCTGTGAAAGAAATAACGACTCATAGAACGACCTACGCATTTACATACAAGGTGTAACTGGTTATATTTAATTTATATATTTATATAACAACGCATTGCAGAACAATATTTTTGAATGTTTCTTTCTTATAATAAATGAAAACATTTACCATTTGTCTTTTGAAATTTATAGCACGCCGCTACTGTTTTTTATATTTAATTTAATAATTATTTTATAGTAAACACTGTAGCCATTGGTAGCAGATTATTTGTACAGAAACCCTTTAAAATCAAACCCTTCATTGTCCTTCAATTCTGTTTGTCATTAAAGAATACTAAAATAGATGCATAAAACAACTCCAAAATGTCAAAAATTACTTCTAACAAACACATATTGCCCCAAAATCAGCGGGCGTAAGTAGCACATATATCTTCTGGAGAGAGGGATAGTCGGGACAATATGTATTTCATGATATTGTACTTAGTGAAGAAGGCGGAAAAGCGCCGCAGGCAAAAATTTTTCGGGGCCACGCCCAAAGTTCGTTTAAAATTCACCTAACTACTATCAAATTTCGAAAATTAAATTATTACCTCTCCCCTCTGCATGGTTGGGTTAAATTTGTTTTTGTAAATGTTTTTTTACTTTTTTTTGATATTCCTAGCTGGCTCTTTATTAAAAAAAAACATTACACTTCTTCCATAAAAAATGTTTCAATTAAGATTTTTTCTTTAATTTTTCTCTTTAGAAATAAATACCTAATTGTTTTTGTTGTAAAAATATTTTATTGCATTGGGTTATATTTCTGTTGATTTAAAATAGCTCTAAAAAAGGGAAAACGGAACAGACAAATATATAATAGAAAAATAATATAAAATATTATTCTTTTTACTCGTTTTCCTTTAAAATTGCATCAAAAATCAATAACTAAAACGATATGCGTCTGAAACCTTAATATCTATATAAAACAGGACTTTTAGAGTGAAAAGTTTAAAAACTAAACATTTCCTACAAGACCTTTGTAATCTAAGCCAAAAATACATTATTTAAAAATTTAAATGAAGAGTCCAAGCGTGAGACGAAAAATTAGGTTGGAATTAGACTTTTAGACCCGAGCTCCGAGGCTCGGGGAGGCAGCCCCCCCCCCCCCCTAAATACGCCACTGCCAATAACTTTAAAACTGTAGATAATGTTACTTTTTTAGCATAACAATTGTTGAAAATGTGCCCCACGAATCGATTAGCACAGACCAAACCGATGCCCATGCATCTCAGAACTCTTCCCTTACTATTTCCAAATCTTGCCTTAGATTCTTCCAGATTTCTAGGTTACATATACCCTTCTATTTAAATGTCCTCGTTAATAAAAATCTAGGAATGTGATATCCGGAAATTGTAAGAGAATTATTATATGTTACATTTCCAAATAGGTGGATAAGACTGCGAGTGGCCGCCCAAATCTCCGGATGTTACACCCTTAGATTTTTATATATGAGGTGATTTAAAAAGAAGGGTATAGTATGTCACCATACCTAGAAATCTGGAAGAGTTAAAGGCAAGAATGCAAGAAATCGGGTAGAGATACGTTTAATCACTACATAAGTTTTTAGAAGAGTAAGAGAAGAGTTCTATCATCGGTTTGGTGTATGCTGACAGATTCATGGGGCACATTTTCAACAATTATTGCTATGCTAAAAAAGTGGCATTATAGTTTTAAAGTTATTGATAATGTAATTGTTCCTTAAATTAGTTTTTATTAAATTTGTGACACGTCGTTTGACAGATGTAAAAAAACTTTATGGACAAATAGCTTTTTTAATAAGCTTTCCCAAAAGATGCCACCAGTAATGTCTTCTAATTTGAAAAAGAAAGTGGGTTAGGGTTGGGCTCCCTCCTTAAGGTCCGAATTTTTTTAATGACATATTTTTATATTTTCGAAAAATCCTATTCCCAGAGGCGCTATAAGCAGTGTTCCATTTAAAGTCTCCACCCTGTATAAAAAATATATTAAAGTCGTAAAGCGAGATGATGTAACCTAGAACGACATTTATAGTATCGAAGTTGAACGCTTATATTAATAGTCTATTACTTTAAAAATGCCGAAAAAATGACGTTATTTTGACGCAAAACTTATGTCGTTTAAATGACATAAAATAAAGACGAAATATAAAACGTCATTCTTAGGTAACATGAACGTTGAAGATCTAAATATCCCAAAAAATGACGTGATTTAGACGTCAGTCCGCTGCCTGGGAGTTGGGTAATATTATTTTCTATGTAATCCTTAGAAAGTATCTTTATAATACCGAAGCGGGCAAGCCTATAAATGTAACCAATTTAAAATAAGCAGTTAAAAAGTTAAAATAATTTGTAATTTCATGTTTATTACTTACTTGCAAAATAATGGTGTGTGTTATGAGAAACGACAAGAAATTGATTATACAGATAAATTATTTTATGGATCATTGATCATAATCAGAAAATTAAGTAAATTTAAAAAACGAATAAGTACATGTATCTAAAGTATACAGCGGCCCGTCAAGCTCATGTGGTTCGTAATACAACCTTTTGACAAAAAATAATTTATTGCTTACCCGTATTACCTTTAATTTGTCATTTCATTTTTATGGGACTATGAGTCTCTTGTACTAAGCATGGAATGTTAACCTTTGAAAACAATGTTACGCCTATAGTAAGATTATCAAATTATTTAGGAAAAAACTGATGCCATTTATACTGCATTTTGTGTAGTACGCGAATAACATTTTCGTTCGAATGTAACACATGTTGCAATAGTTGTATTAGTACCATTGTGGTACCAACTATGTAGGTTCTCACAGAAAGTACGATTAATGGTCTCTGTGCGGTGCCAAACGGTTTTCTTTTGTGTAATTTTATAGAAAAGCAGTACATTGTTGACCTGAAAAATGGTGATAAATTGTTTAATAATTACACTTTTATTGTATCTCTTTTAGAACTGTACTAAATGATTTGAGCAATTACACCCGTATTCACTAAAGGGTTTTAAATCAGTGGCAGCACGTCAGGTGAAGTAGTACCAAGAAAAATAAAATCCGAAGGAAAGTTTTTCGACAATATTAAATATTAATGTACCAATACAGCTACCATTTTGGTTCGAATTAATATTATAATTTAATCCGAATGTAGCTATGCATAATAGGGCCACGGTTAACTCCGATGGACAATAATAATTATAAACACTCGTGCATTTTGGCACGCCCCAGCCGACAGTGTCTGTTAGCTCAAAGCAAGTAAAGACCCAACATGGCTTTGATATTCACCGTTGCTATGGTTACGTGACGTCAGTCACGCAAGCAGCATGTAACAATGTGCATGTGATGAAGGGCAATTTAAATATAGGTCAGTCGTATGCACCATTGTTTTAGCATTGGTTCGCCTAACCTTTAGGTATTTATTTTGAGGCTTCGCGAAACTTACGGTTATAGATATCGTTTTTACGTGATTTACTTTGTGATTAAAAAGTTTTGTTTTTATTTTTCAGTTAATTCAGTAGTGTACGTATCTATTTAGTTGTGTGTTTTAAAAATGAACCCAATTAATGACATAGTTTGTAATTTGTTGGAAACTCCATTCAGTCGTTGGACAAATAAGGATAAGAGAGACGTTTTGTTACAAGGGGTTTTAGTCAATGTTTGTTTAAGTACCCGCACTATACCTAGCTCTTCATCATTTCTTAAGACTGCGAGCCGCCACTCTTTCAAATATAGATCATCGAAATATTTAAATCTTATAGTCTCCCAAAAATGTTATATACAATTTTCATAAATTTTCACTGGGATGTTGTTGCAAATACAGTTTTAGTTCTATTAACGAACACCGTTTGTACTACAATACATTAAGTATTCTTTATAAACTTAAAGAAAACCCAAAAAAAATATACAATACAAAACTTAGTCGACTTATTCTGACACTTATCATTTGAAACTTAAAACTGGCAGTTTAGGACCGTTCTAAATTTAATGAATATGAGCTGTTGATATCCAGTGGCGTAAAGCCTATATAAGAGCTCGGGTCTAAGAGTCTAATTGCAACCTAATTTTTCGTCTTACGCTTGGACTCTTAATTTAAATCTTTAAATAATGTATTCTTGGCTTAGATTACAAAGGTCTTGTAGGAAACGTTTAGTTTTGAAATTTTACCTTCTAAAAGTCCTGTTTTATATAGAGATTAAGGTTTCGGACGCATATCGTTTTAGTTATTGATTTATGATGCAATTTTAAAGGAAAACGAGTAAAAAGAATATTATTTTATAGTATTTTTTTATTATATACTTGTCTGCTCCGTTTTCCTATTTTTAGAGCTATTTTAAATCAACAAAAATATAACCCAATCCAATAAAATATTTTTACATCAAAAACAAAAAACAATTAGGTATTTATTTTAAAGAGAAAAATTAGAGTACAAATGTTAATTAAAACATTTTTTATGGAAGAAGTGTGATAATTTATAATATAAAAAATAGTGCGGGAAGAAACGACAATGCTTTATTATGATTATGAATATACAAAACCGCATTTAAGAAGGAGTATTTCAAACTTAAGCATTTGCACCAAAAACTGTTCTTAGATCTACGCTCCTAAAATACATAATTTATGAAAACATCATCAATTTTGGCGTGGTAAGCGATATTTACTTTGTTTTCAATCATGAAAAACCGAGCCCGAAAAACGCTGGTGTGAGACACACATACGTCTTATGTTAAAATTTTGGATTGACACCAATACCTATTCTTATTTTTCACAAATATAAAAAATGTTGTTTTTTTTAAATAAAGCTAGGAATATCAAGAAAAAACATTTACAAAAACAAATTTAATCCAACCATGCAGAGGGGGAGAGGTAATAATTTAATTTTCGAAATTTGATAGTAGTTAGGTGAATTTTAAAAGAAACTTTTGGCGGGGCCCCGAAAATTTTTCGCCTACGACGCTTTTTCGCTAGGTACAATATCATGTAGTCCCGACTGTCCCTCTCTCCAGAAAAAAAATGTTCTACTTATGCCAACTGAGCCCCCCCCCCCCCCCCCCCCCTAACTAATAATAAATAACTACAACTACCTATATAATTTTGAAATCGCGAAATGCAGTTTACTGATGTGAAGGCGTCGAATGAAAACTAATTGATTTTTAGAACTTTTTTAAAAAACATTCCAGATAATTAACTTTACTTTGAATTAAAATAATAGGTATTTCTGCCTGTTAAATTAATTTAACTTCTGTTACTCTGTAAATATTTGAAACAATAGAATAAGTGACATTTGAAATTATTAAATGCCTAGTCAGTTATAGTAGTTAATATGGTCCAAGTGACTGACTTTAAGAGACAAGAAGTCCGCCAGCTCAGGCAGGCATTCCAAGTTGACATTTGACAACTGAGGGGTTGTTATATTGTCTAGAAGTGAGCGGACATTGCTTGATAAACTTAAATGATTACTCACCGTTTCCTTATCACCCTCAGAACGGTGTTTATTTAGACAGTTAATTAAAAACAAAAGAGTGCACTGAGTGGGAATGATTTAAGAACAGCTTAGAGTTAGTTACCCCCTTTTTTATTTTCATTTTTAAAATTAAGTCATTTTCAAAATATATACGACTGTCGGAAAAGTGATCGCTTTAAAAACGATAAAACCAAAGCCTATATCCTTTACACTAAAGTCATTGAAAAAGTGGTCCATTCCGATTAACTGAACGGATATGATTTCATATCTATCCTAGTTAAGAGATGAAACTGACCAATCACTGGGGTCAATTACAAAGAAATCAAATTACGAATCTTTTTCTGACACTCGACAGATGTGAGGTCAAGAATATACTCCAAAAATATGCAAATCTGTCACTTGAAATTTTTTTCTTTTTTAATTTAAAACAAAATACTTATCCCAAAGTCTATCTATGCATACACTATTTTTTCCTAAAGAGTGCACGAAATGGTGCGAAAATTGAAGGTATAATACCAAAATGAATGCCAAAATTTATTTCTACCGAACTATTGTTATTTTCTGACCGAACTAAAAATATGAGCACAGACGCACTTCGTATTTCAAATAACTCCAGTTTTCCACTTATTTCTAGACAGTTACTACAAGACAGTGGCGGCTCGTATAGTAGGGCTACAGTGCCATGGCCCTACCTACCTTTACACCAAGCTTTTTATTTCTCATTTATAGTTAATATTACTTTGTCTCTCTACGCTTTATTCTTTTTGTGAATGTGAATAATTTTTAATTGAAGACGTTGATATCTATTAATGCCTAACTATGCAAAAACTCCCTAATGTGTGGGTGACGCCGCGAAAATTCCCTGCCGCCACGCTGCTCCTGCAAACTCTGTACTTGGCACGATGTTAAACCCGTAAAGAGAGAGACTAACACCAATGAATATATCGCCCTCTCTTACTGGCGTGTAGAGAAATCGACCTGGCCTGGCCAGATGCTCATATGATATTTTATTTTATCGAGAGTGAAGAGTCCCAATCGGGTTAGGGCACTACTAGGCTATATAGTTATGCTTTCGGCTTTGCTACCGTTACTAGCTACTAGATGGCAGCTGTTTTTAAAACAGTTTTGCCTGTCGAGATATTAATTTTAAAATATTTTTCATTTTAAACAGTTTTTACTATTTAACATAAATTATATTTTTTTTACGAGTTCTGTGCTTGTAGGTTAGGTTTAATAGGTTAATCCGTCAGTGGATTATATTCCTGATTCTGGGTTTAGGTGTATCAGTTATAAAATGAATAAAATGAAAGACTTTAGGTACCTACCTATGTTGTTTGCCGAAACATTTTTTGTAAAGAATATTGGCAACTTTAAGAACAAAAGTGATACATTTCAAAAAAAAACAAAGACGTATGGACTTTTCTTATAAGAAAATTTTAGTGTCTTATGAACATTTTTTGTTAGAACAAGTGGAATACCTTATTAAATGCTTCACTTAATTAGTCGGTAAGTTTTTTTCGATTTTTTATATAATATTCAAATTTCAATGACTTGCAGAGATATTCGAAAAATTTTTAAAAAATGCAGGTCCGTATTTAAAAAAATTAAGTTGATATAGGCATTTAAAAAACGAACGTCGTATCTGAAAAATAAAAAAAATTTTCTTGAAGAGCATAAAAAGTGGTCTTAAGCAAATGCTGTTGGTCGTTTTTCAAAATAATCAATATTTTGTCATATAGCAAATTAAAACAAAAATTTATTTCTTCGTTTTTTTTTGAATAATTCAGCATTAAATTATGCAACTTTACCTCCATTTAACCAAATCGCTATCTCTTATAATTACCGAGATAACAATGTTATTGCATCGAATTTGTAACACCCTGTATTCTCATTAAAGATTTTTGACTTGATATTTTGGCCCCACCTGTATCGACTCAAGGGCGTAGATAGCTAGTGTTTGATCTCAAATTTTTTGATTAATATTACACAAGAATATTCAAGATTACTTACGAAGTAAGGTGTATAAAGCAAAATTTAATTCCCAAAGTAATTTTGCAAATTCTTTTTCCAAAAGTATTTTTATTGCAATTTGACAAAACAATAACTGATGCAACTAAACTACATTTTTACATTACTCGAGTGGATTGTCCATATTGGGATCGGAAGTTTAAGCACTCCGCCTACTCCGTCGTGCTTAATTTACTTCCTCGTGCAATATGAACATCTTATCCACTTTTGTTGTACCAACTACTATTTTATTTTAATGTTTGGTCTATTGATGACGTCTCCTTAAGGGCCCAAATGGAGTAAGGGGATAAAACCAATAGATTTGGAGAATAACTTGATTTTTTTAATATTAAGTTGGAGGAAAATATAATTTTTGTGCATCGGCAAGAAAAGGGGGGAGGGGCAGGTTATTAAACAATTAGAATCCACCTCGCTGTGCCACTGGCCTGACAAAGGCATTTGCCGATTTTTAAAAATAAAATAATAAATGTTTGTATTCGAGAAAAATTAAATCCAAGTGAAATTGGCCCATTCAAGTTGTAATGACCGAAAGTATAGAACTGTGGAAATGTGTCTAATCTGTCATTTATCAAACAAATTCCAGTTATGAAGCCAGGCATTTCTGCGGGCGACGAAATGAAATACGCCGTTTTGCGGCGTCGTAGCTCAGAGGGATTTTCCAAAGATTTCTCACGTAATAGTGGCTATCTATTATTATTGGGCAACTGTAATAAGCTGTCTAGGGTCGACAAATACAAGAATTGGCCATTTTTTCCTTGTTGACAGATGTACGTGGTTAATAGGTTAGAAAACTCTTGTCGCTTTTTATACGAAACCAGAAACAATTTTTCCCTTGTTGACTCCAATCTAATTTTGTTGCTACATTTCACACTGGTTATCTCGTTTCGTCTGTTGATTAATGAATTTCTAGGTAAAATAAAGAATAGTAGTGAGAGCAGGCAAGTCATTTTTTGGAAGACGATTTCTCAATAAAAAATGTATAACTACATTAATAAAATATACAGTTTTCAGAAAAAGACGAAATTCAGATGAGGCATCCCAGGATACCTTTCTGATCAAACTCAACCTTGTTAAATTTAAGTATATTATATGGTTGTGGTGCTAAGGTGGCTTCAATGCTGAAAAAATATTAAGTACTTATTCTTATCTTCTATTTACTATGTATTTACTACCGGGTGTTGCATCGTCGAGCGGGACATAGGAAATCCCATGTAATTTTAAATGGGGTCAAATATTGGCTTCCCCAATTATTTTAGAGAAAAATTCTATTTAGGTTTATTAAAGAGCACTAAAACCCACATTCAAAAGAATAACTTTAGATATTTTTGATGAGCCCGTTTACGGGTTATCGCCGATTTCTTTTTAACTATTTCTCCTTTTTATGGCCCCGTATTTGCGGGCACCAGTCAAGGTAAAAGATGACTGTCAAATAAAGTTGTTATTTTGAAATGTGTGCTTTATTGTTATAAAAACTCGTACATCGAAAATTCTAGCTATCAATTACACTTCTGAAGAAAAAATATTGATAATTAAATGGTATTATCAAGGAAATAGTTATCCAAATGTGTCAGACATGTTTGCTGCTCTGTATCCGAATAGACCGATACCTGCAAAATCTATAGTCGAAAGGACTATCAAGAAATTTGAGACAAAAGGCACTGTAATAAATAACTGCAGATGTGAAGAAAGGCAGGAACAAAGAAGGGATAGGGGCTTGCAAGTTTTATTGTGCATGGAAGAAAATGATGGGAAGATCAGCACAAGGACACTTGAGGATGACATAGGATTAGATCACAACACAGCGTTACGAGCTTTGAAACGACATAAATATTATTCATACAAATATGAAAAGCACCAAGAGCTAAGAGATAGGGACGAAATACGACGACAGGAGATTTGTTTTGGTATGATTGAAAGAGCAAACATGGATAGGGAATTTTTAAAAAACATTTGTTTCACTGACGAATGCACATTTACCTTAAACAATGAACCCAATGTTCAAAATTATCGATATTGGAGCAAAGAAAACCAACACAGGTTTGTCGAAACAAGGACGCAATATCCACAAAAAGTTAATGTTTGGGCTGGGATTTTCGGAGAAAATATTATCGGGCCATTATTTCTTACACGAAATTTAAATACAGAATATTTTTTGGAACTACTTGAAGATCATATTTTACCTACTTTACATGATGCCGCCAGGGAAAATCAGGAAGTTTGGTACCAAATGGATGGCTGCCCGGCACATAGTACCCTGGCTGTCCGGAAATATTTAAACCGTGCTTTTAATGGAAATGTTATTGGCTTAAATCATACAGTAAATTGGCCAGCCAGGTCTCCTGATTTATCGCCAAATGATTTCTTTCTCTGGGACCATTTAAAAAACAGGGTATATAAAAAATACCCAAATCTAGACGAGTTAAAAAATGCTATTTCTGCCGAATGCAATAGAATTTCAGTTTACCAACTAGCGAATGTAAGAAGAGAATTTTATGATCGCCTCGGTTATTGTCTAGCAGTCAATGGAGGAATATTTGAACATCTTAAATCCTAAAGTTCTAACAATTTAATAGTTCCTACCTATTAATTAGTAAAATATTGAAACATGTAAAATGTCATATTCAACCTTGTAATTGGATACTTTATTTTAGTTTTATTCAGATTAATTTGTACTCATGAATACACCTTTAATATTTTCGATGTATGAGTTTTTAATAACAATAAAGCACACATTTCAAAATGACAACTTTATTTGACTGGTGCCCGCAAATACGGGGCCATAAAAAAAAGAAGTAGTTAAAAAAAAATCGGCGATAACCCGTAAACGGGCTCATTAAAAATATCTAAAGTTATTCTTTTGAATGTGGGTTTTAGTGCTCTTTAATAAACCTAAATAGATTTTTTCTTTAAAATAATTAGGGAAGCCAATAATTGACCCCATTTAAAATTACATGGGATTTCCTATGTCCCGCTCGACGATGCAACACCCGGTATAGGTACCTACAAAATGAACGTTTTTTACTAACCTTGATTGGTTCATTGCCATGCAAATATTTATCCACCGTGATATTTTCTAATATATTTTGAACAGGGATCCAACCCCAATCGACCTTAAAACTTTTTAATTAAATGGTGGAACATGAAGAGTACATAAAACCAGATAAAACAGACGAAATTTAAGATTTCTAGAAAAAAATTAAATCCAGTTTTACCAAAGGTTGAAGTTATGTTATTTTTAAAAATTGCCACTTCATTTTCGACGTTAACAGTGTGGCTAGTTTGTAAATTGGCGATTATTTAGAAAAATTTGACCATAGCGAACGTTAATAATTCATATTAATGCACAAAAGCCAATTTTAACTGTTTAAATCAAATTCAACCGCTATTTTGTTGTACTTTCGCAGTTATAATTCGTATGCAAGCAGAAAACAAACCCGACAAACCCTTTATTGCTCTGTGAATTTTAGCAGAACAATTTAATCAAACTAGCTATGGTTAAGAAAAATAATTTGTTTAATTTTATTAATAAATATATCGCTTTTTGTCGTTAGTCTACAAAAGGCCGATTGCGAAAAAGATTGATATATTCAAAGTGATTTTGTCTAAATATAACCCAAATTGATAAATATGTTAGTGGTATTTGGTTCATGGATTTGCCAACGAAATGAGTTTTTCTCCAATTGTACATATTGCGCTCGGAAGTTAGAGCACTCCGCCTACGGCGTCCTGCTCAATTTCCTTCCTCGTGCGATATGGACATCATATCCACTCTTGTTATACAAACTACCATTCACCTATTGAAAATTTGATTAACACCTTAGGTAGTGGGGACCGTTCTAAACGTTGACAGATTATCTTAATGAATAAATTAAATATAATTACAAGAGCAGACATTGTTGCGGTTAGAGTCCACAATGAGGCGTAACACATACGAAAATAAAACCAAAACGGCCACCTTGAAAGTTCGTTACGAGAAGATTTATAGCAACCACACTAATCACGGGAATATTATTTATTATGGAAAATTGTTTTAAACATATTTTAATTTCTTAATGTTTAACTAGCAGGACCGGCATTCAAAATGTTGAACGGTCTTTATACTTTTAAGGACCCCTCAGCATTTCTACTTGTCCCCAAGATAATAAAATAAGTGTTTTTGTTATAAAGGCTTTTAATAAGAACTTTTAGCCTTTCTTAACTAATATTGAATTCATATTTATTGTAAATCTGTGATTTCAATAATATTTATTTTTATAAAACTTCGCAGACGTAAACGCCATGTCCCTACCACTAGGAATTTATAAAATAACGGTTTTTAAAATTGTATTTGTATTAATTTTTTTACATAAAACTAAATTACCAGATAATTACCAATTTCAAACATAAAAATAAAACCCTTCTGTTGTATACTGATATTTTTTAAAAGCCTGAAGAAAGTTTGTCTACATTTTTCTGTATCCTTTATCACAGTGCCCTTATATGAATACAGATTTGCAAAAAAAACCTTCACTTCATACAGGGTGGCCGATTTGTGCGACAAAGTAATTTACCGTCTCAACTATTAAAGATATCAAAAAAAAGTTTTTACAAAAGTTGTGAGGTATAAAAAATATATGTTTTAAAGTTATTTCTAAATATACAGGATAGTCCGGAAAAGTAGGACAATAGAAAGATACAATTTTTTAAATGGAGCACCCTATATATTTCAGCATTTTTTGATTATCCATATGACGCCATATTATTTTCTTAATTTTTTGCAACGTTGCCAAACAAAATGCTAAAATCTTAAAATTTCGGAAAAATCATGAGAGTACAAAATTACCTGCATTTCTCAATTAGAGTATCGAAATTTTTTTGTAAGCTCTTAAGTTTAGGAATATAAAAACTGTCTCAAATCTTTAAGTATTTGAAGTTTTCTGTTGACATCCGATTATAGAAAATTTTAAAATACAATAGCTCTATTTTTTTAAATAAAACACCCTATATTGATTAGGCTCGTATGATAGATATTTTAAGTATCTATTATTATTGTTAAGTCATACCTATACCTAAATTTACTAGTTTTGCCAATATATCGATTTTTAATTAAATTTTCGAAAAAAAAACTGCCATGACCAGCAAAGTCAAAACAAATGTACCTACCTAATTTAATAAAATTTCATATTAAAATAAATTGATAACTATAGTTACAGATTTATTTATTTATAACTTAAACCAAATTAAATAGCAATATATTCTTTCGATAAATCACCAAGCACAACGAAATCAATATTTTAACTATTATTTTAGTATTTAAAACGTCAATTAATAGAGATCATTATTACAAGGTCAATGATCCGCGAGTATCCGTTCTGAGTTACGAAATAGTAATTAATGGCTATAAATCCAATCTACGATTAAAACTTTTACCGCATTTCACATCACAACAAACTTTTACTTCTTTTAAACACAAAATACAACTGTACCAAAACACTTTATAACATGTTATTAAGCAACTTGGTATTGAAAATAAATCTACAAACATTTAAATAGTGTAAAGGTAAGTAAACTAATGGAACGAACATACAAGTAACGACATTAGACTAAACTAACCAAAGGCGAGGTTTCGCGTCGTTTGTTCTCGGTTCATTGATAGTAAATTTTCTTCCGTACAAACATTTTTTTTTCCATTCCTCCAAGTCAAGGTTCCTGTTCTGTCAAACCTCCATTATTTTTTCGAAAGCTAGTTTATTGGGTTGTCGTCTGTCTGGATATTTTTCATGATAAGCTTTTGTTGTCAACAATGTATTTTTGTCACTTGCACCAAGAATGTAAATCATATCAATCATTTCAGTACTTGAAAAATTAATTTTTTAAATAAATTGTAAAATTAACGTCCATTATAAGATTATAAGAAGACCTGGTCGAAAAAATATTACAATTAAATATATTTTAATTTGAATTTATATTCAATTATATTTGTTTTGACTTTGCTGGTCATGGCTAACTAAATAAATAGAAACTATAGTTTTTTTCACGAAAATTTTAAAAAAAGTATTGGCAAAATAAGTAAACTTAGGTATAGGGTATTGGTATTACTTAACAAAAATAAAATATACTTAAAATATCTATCAGACGAGCCTAATAGATATAGGGTGTGTCATTTGAAAAAAAGTATCCGCAATTTAACATATTTATAAAAATAATTATTTTAGAAGAATACAAATTCAACTTTAGAAAAAAATTTTTCAAAATGATCTTATTAATTTAAAAATAATATTAAATAAAAATAACCCCACAAAGGAAGGGAACGAATCAAAGGCCCCGACAAGCGTTGTGCCGCATACTAGTCTAGCAGGCGAAAGGCAGAAACCTCGATTTGTTTTTTGATCTTTGTCGGCTTTTTTGCATGCCATATTTATTTTAGAAGTTTTTTAAAATTCTTTATTGACTGTATGTTTATTAATACCTATTTTAAGATTATTTTCAGGACTTAATAAATACTTACTAATTATTACTGTGGTAACCTCCAGTGTCGTGCAATGCTGTTTTAACCAGGGTAGGCAAAAATTGCATTTAAGACAAAAATTTACCTTCCGTAGCATTCAAGCATCTAAATTTCAAATTTTGTCACAAAATGTCTTGTTTTTAAGTTTGTGGAAAGAACACTGGCAGAAGAAGAATAAAACGACATTATTTGTAAATTAGTTCAACACGGCGGTCTTTACGTAAAAATTATTTTAAAACATCGTCAAAAAATTGGTTTTGCGTTTTAAATCCTGCCAAAAGTCGCTCTCCAGAACGTTTATTGTTCATCAAGCGTGTATTTCGTAAAGAGGTATGAATTCTTTTTAATCCAGAAAAGGATCGTTCTGCAGACGCACTGCTAGCCGGAATAGTAACAATTAACGCCTCCATTATTATTTCTTTCCCGAAACCCGACGTCGCGAAGTCTAGCAAATAGGCGAAAACACTAGTTATAAATTAAAAATCTATCATCCACTTGATTGAACCAATGTTGCCAAAACCGAGGTCAATTATTATGTGAAATATGATGATAAGCTTAGTGATTATTAAATATTATGAACCTATCAGCAAAAATTATTGTAATTGTCACAAAAGTGCTTCTTAATTTACGATACCTTATCCGTTATCCCTTTAAAAATATCCTAACTAAACTAATTAATAATAAAACTTATAGAGGCTTATACAGGGCTAACTACGGGAAAACTTGAAGATTGGCACCAATGCACTTACCAAACGCGTGCTTTCTTGGCGCGGGCCGATAGATGAAGGAAGGTCGAAGGTTGCGACGGGTTTATTTGTTACATCTATTTCTACCCTACTGCCTACCGGCTCTCTCGCTTATCGTACAAAAGTAGTGATTTTGCTTTTGCATAAGACGCTAAGGTACACCGAGATATTTGCTCTTAGAGCGGTCTTACGAAATGCTTATACAGGTACCTATCTAGTTTACGATATAAATAAGCAGAGAATGCGTTTGTGGAAATGATATAGGATTCATTTTTCGGTTCTTTATTATGTTAATGTAGAGATAAATTGCCACCTAGAGCAATTCAAAACAGAAATACACGGCAAACCACTGCCGCTCATCCATATGTTGTTCAGCTTAGTACTCCTCGAACTTCATTGTTCAAGAATTCTTTCATCTGGAGAACGTCATCTTTGTGGAATGATCTTCCTGAGGTCGTATTTCCCAATGAATACAATCTTCAACGTTTCAAGACCAACGTTAATCGCTTTTTTCGCACTCGCACCGCTCCCAGAGCGCCTTAAAGGATTTTTCCTACAGTGCAGGTGTTTTATCATAAAAAAAAAAAAAAAAAAAAAGTTGGATTACACGGATAAAAACTAGAATGGGCGCCCATAGAAAGAGGGGGGGGGGGGAGGGGTGGAGGTGGCGATGCCCTCTTTTGAACCTGGTAATTTTTTAAAAGTATGTCATTTTCTATAAGATAAGTTTTGATACGCATACACGGCGATCATGTATTTTTTTTTTATTAATTAGTCTCTATGGCGCCCATGATTTGGGCAATCCGGATTGCGCAACGGGCCTATAGGGTCCCCTATAACTAAAAATAGGCCCTGCTTACCGTACGCTGTGTGAATGTCACCATCCTCTTGGATAACTTCCTTACTTTTACTTTAGGATTATCTGTTAAGTGTGGGTGCGTAGTAATGATTACTTTTAGTTTTTTTAGTTAATTTCTCTATCACAAGCTGAACCTATACCGTAACCCTATTTTATTCCAGATCCGGCACTGCGATAAATAGAACAGATAAATTGTGATTGATATGTTACGTTATTAATTATCGAGGCTTATACGGGGCTAACTACGGGAAAACTTGAAGATTGGCACCAATGCACTTACCAAACGCGTGCTTTCTTGGCGCGGGCCGATAGATGAAGGAAGGTCGAAGGTTGCGACGGTTTATTTGTTACATCTATTTCTACCCTACTGCCTACCGGCTCTCTCGCTTATCGTACAAAAGTAGTGATTTTGCTTTTGCATAAGACGCTAAGGTACACCGAGATATTTGCTCTTAGAGCGGTCTTACGGAATGCTTATACAGGTACCTATCTAGTTTACGATATAAATAAGCAGAGAATGCGTTTGTGGAAATGATATAGGATTCATTTTTCGGTTCTTTATTATGTTAATGTAGTTATGTAATACGCTGTGTGAATGTCACCATCCTCTTGGATAACTTCCTTACTTTTACTTTAGGATTATCTGTTAAGTGTGGGTGCGTAGTAATGATTACTTTTAGTTTTTTTAGTTAATTTCTCTATCACAAGCTGAACCTATACCGTAACCCTATTTTATTCCAGATCCGGCACTGCGATAAATAGAACAGATAAATTGTGATTGATATGTTACGTTATTAATTATCGATCGTAAAACCTTTGGTGCCTAATTAGCTTTACAAACGTAAGACAATTTTATCGCTTGTACTTGGTTTATTACCATAGCCTGTCGCTTGCGGTAAAACATGTCTTTAAATTAAAATAACTAGTTGACACGTGTTTTTTCTTATAAGTATACTTACTTATGTATTGTATAATACTCCTTACTTTACATTACATACATCCCTATTGGCTCTTGTACCATCGCGTCGGCCGTGAGTTCTTAATAATTTTACAACTCTAGCTTATAGTAAATGTAGTGGTTAAACCACTATTTTCTACTCCCACAAGGAAATTAGCTGTTTTCTTTACACTTAAGTAAGGGAAAAGTAGGCTATTCCAGTCAACTGTGCGGCAAAATTTCATATCCATCCTAGTTAGGATATGAAACTGACCAATCAATGTGGTCAATTACAGAGAAACCAAATTTACATGTTGTAAATTCGTTTTCTGACAGTTGACAGAAGTTTAAGGTTAACAATATGCTTCAAAAATATGCAAATCTGTCAGATAAAATTTGTTCTTTTTTAATTTAAATCAAAACATTTATTCCCAGAGTCTATGTAAACACAATTTTTTCCTAAAAACTACACGAAATGGTGCGAAAATTGAAGGTATAATAACAAAATTAATACCAAAATATATTTCTACCAAATTATTGTTATTTTCTGACCAAACTAAAGATTTGCGCACAGACGAACTTTCTTATTTCAAAAATATCTTTATTTCCACTCATTTCTAGACAATTACTACATGCTTTGCATAAAATGTACTATATACCTAGATACCAAATGAACGTTTTCTTACTAACCTTGGTTATTTTTTCCATATACCTAAATAATATAAAATTATTATAATTATTTGTTCACGGGGATATTTTCTGATATATTTTGAACGAGAATCCAACCCCAATTAATCTTAAAACTTTTATTATGCGCAACAAACAGAAAATTAACTGGTAATCTTTCATAAATGGTGGAAAATAAAGATAACCCGATAAAACAGACGAAATTAGATGTAAGATTTCTAGAAAAAAAGTCAATTTTTTACTAAAAATTTTAAGTTATTTCTACTTACCCTATTGCCACTTCTCTTTCCACGTTAACAGTGTTGCTAGTTTGTAAATTGGCGATTATTTTGAAAAATTTGACCATAGCGAACGTTAAAAATTCATATTAATGCACAAAATCCATTTTTAACTGGTTAAAACGAATTCTACAGCTATTTTGTTGTACTTTCGGAGTTATAATTCTACTGTGATTGGTCAGTTTCATAACCTAACTAGGATAGATATGAAATTTTTCCGCACAGTTAACTGGAATAGCCTACTTTACCCGCCACTTAAGTGTAAAGGAAACAGCAAATTTCCATGTGGGAGTAGAAAAACGACTATTGTTAGAGCTAATTGACGTAGTTATTGAAACTGAATGCCCCAAAACAATGGTCGACTACAACTGCAAACGGATTCTATAATTATAAAAGATATAGCCAACAATATTTTGGTGTAAAAGAGGCTATTTTTAATGCATAGTTTTGTTACAAAATAAGTGTAGAAATTAAACTTATTGTCAGTCCTATATCATCATTTCTTTATTAAAAAGCTCGGATTCAATTTTACTTTAATTAGAAAATGCACAATAAAGGCACCTAACTGCTGTTCACAAACATGAAACAGGTAAAAGGTAATTACTAAAGGCAAATCAGGATAGTTATTAGATTTCTACGGCAAGTGTACTTGTAATTCTATTAGCATTACACAATAACCATTCCCTATTCACTTGCAGACGATTAATGGTATAAACTTTACAGGGAAGGATTGACTATAAAAAATATACATGAGAAATATAATAAATTTATGGGTATATCCAGTGGCGTATTTAAGGGGGGAGGGGGGCTGCCGGAGGCTGCAAAATTTTAATTGAAACAATTTTTATGGAAGAAGTGTGATAATTATAATAAAGAAAATAGTGCGGGATAAAACGAGAATGCTTTATTAGGAATATACAAAACAGCACTGAAGAAGGAGTATTTCAAAACATAAGCATTTGCACCAAAAACTTCTCTTAGATCTACGCTCCTTAAATACATGATTTATGAAAAAATCATCAATTTTAGCGTGGTAAGCGATATTTACTTTATTTTTAATCATGAAAAACCGATCCCGAAAAACGATGGTTAGAGTCATTATGTTAAAATTTTTGATTGACACCAATATTCATATTTTCACAAATAATAAAAAAATGTTTTTTTTTAATAAAGAGCCAGCTAGGAATACCAAAAGAAAACATTTACAAAAACAAATTTAATCCCACCATGCAGAGGGGAAAAGGTAATAATTTAATTTTGGAAATTTGATAGTAGTTAGGTGAATTTTAAACGAAATTTGGGCGTGGCCCCGAAAATTTTTCGTCTGCGGCGCTTTTCCGCCTTTTTTACTAGGCACAATGTCATGAAATACCTATATTATAGTCCCTCTCTCCAGAAAGAAATGTCCTACTTACGCCCACCGAGCCCCCCCGAACATATTTAGATTTAAGAATATTTAAGCTCCTAACTATCATCTTTTACACCTAAAACTCTGAAATTCCATAAACTTGCTATCATTAATTTATATTTATAATAATTTATAAATATTTTCAGTATTTTTGCTTAGGAACACGCACTCAATCATTTAGGTGTCTATCATCATTTTAATGAAAAATTCAAAAATATACAGGGTGATTCCTAAGATGATACGCTCTTTTTAACAAACATTAAAATTAAATCAACTTTTTTCAATAGAGTCAAAAATAAAAAACGTAAATATTTTTCAATAGGCATCCAATACGGTCATATCTAACTTAAATTTATGTTCAACACGACGTACTAAATGACGTAACCATTGGACCGTGACGGGGCGTACTATTCATTCACATTATCCACGGGTTTATTACTTTTATAATGTTCCATTTTCGCGTTTTAACAATTATTTTTTATGTCCCTATTTAAAAATAAAGTTTCCTTAGCGAAATTTGCCAAAACCTATACAATAAATTTTCTTATTATATCTCGTCATGTGGTCATATAGAGTGAGGTCCACCAGTAATATTTTATATTCGGCCACATTTCGCTTTCAAATTCACTATTATCAATAGTCGAATTTTGCTATGTCTGGCAACAGTATTTCCCGATCGTCATAGTGGCATTAACAACTAAGCTCGAGCTGTCAGCCAAGCCGGCTATTCACCGTACTCGAGTTGCACCGTTAATTAGGTAGACATTTCGCTAAAAAAATATTAAATATATCTATAATTCTCTGGGTAGAGAAATTTTTACACAAGCGCCGGAAAAAATATTTTTTAACGTTTTTTCTGGCTTTTCGATCAGTAAAACAGAATTTCTTTTAGAATAACCCATTTATGGGCCAGGTAAATGCCGGCTAAGCTGTTTGATGTCGGCAACCTTTATAAATGAATTTTCGATAGTCTCTTCTATTCTATACTAACATGACTTGATTCAGCTTGCCTTGAAAGTGGTTGCTATAAAATTCGGTCAATTCGGTGGATAAATAAGTAGATATTATAAAGATTTTTAACAATAATTAACCAACCAGCAACTTTGACTGTGGTATTAATGACATTGGCAGACATTATTTTCTCAAAATTAATGTTGTCTGATGAGTAAATTAAGAATTAAGCCAACGGGCCACCTTGATTGTAAGAAAACCAGTTCCGCCAATGTCATTTATGCCAAAGTTAAAGTTGCTGGTTAGTTAATTATTGTTAATAATCTTTATGCATCCCTACATTATTATATTATGTATAAACATATCAACATGGTTGTAATTTTAACTTAAAAATCCGAACACTAAAACACCGGGTTAGAAATTATGAGCCCCCCCCCCCACGAATATATTTTTTG
This sequence comes from Polydrusus cervinus, assembly GCA_935413205.1. NCBI lineage: Eukaryota > Metazoa > Arthropoda > Insecta > Coleoptera > Curculionidae > Polydrusus > Polydrusus cervinus. The sequence goes on from OW284520.1 coordinate 7,056,866, forward strand.
GCTACGCCACTGAGGTCCATGTTAATAAAAATATATCGGCAGCTCATGATATAAAGCTAGTTCGGTTAATATTTCTCTAATACTTATAATCGTAATAAAATCGAGGCCATTGCACCGTCTCTGTTAGAATACAGATTTTAAGGCAAATTAATCGAGGCAAAGAGGCGATCAGAATTGAAAAATCATATAAACAATAGAAATGCCACGCCAATTGGCCCGGAGCAATACAGTTGATAGATGAAACGCGGGTAGGGTCAGTCGTTGGGTTGAACCAACCCAAGGGTACCATAACTTGGACAGCGCGGTCAATGCGAGTGATAAAGCCCTTCCGTTACCCGACTTTCCAGTGACGCAGTTACTTTTATTTAACTTGCAGTAGTACTGAAGAAAACGCCTGATTTGTAGTAAAGATTTCAGAGTGTAGGTACCCTATAAAAATTTTAATTTAAGTGGATCCGAACAAAATTTCTAAAATATTCTCCAAAGTTTGCAGCTCCATGCAAAATTATATCTCGGAAACTACTGGGGAAAAAAAATGATAACTAAAGTGGCCATGAGAAAATCATGGAAATAATTTTTAACTTTTGCATTTTGCCGCAAGAGGGCGTAATTGAAAAGTAAATTTTAAAATTTTACATGATTACACTTTCAACACCTTCCCCTCTCTTATTAAAGTCGGTACGCCAATGAGCATCAGACCAAAATGATGCATAACTGTCCAAGCTTTTTAATAATGTTACCAAAGATATACCTTAATGTGGAATTTTCGGAGATTTTTAAAATGTACTTTTCAATTACGCCCTCTTGCAGCCAAATGCGGAACTTAAACATTATTTCCAGGATTTTTTCATGACCACTTTAGTTATAATTTTTTTCCCCCTGAGTTTCTATGCCCCATAGTTTCCGAGATTCGGCTGAGGGCCATTCTTAGTGGGACACCCGGTATACAGGTTCCTGCAATAGTAAAATAAATATTTTCAAGAACGTATTGACTTGTGCACAGATTAAAATGAAAGCCGTTTTGAACATTTACTGTAGTTTAATCTAGTCGCCTATGTTTAATTTTAATAATAAAGCTTTATTTTTAAAAATAATTTATGAAATCTGCAATTATTTCGAAAACGGTTAGAAATAAATTATGTGCTTATAGTACAAAAAATAATTTCTTAAGAATTTTACATTAAATAGTCAAATAATATACAGGGTTTCATTTGAAGAACTTAAGAAAAATTAACTTAAAATGTGTCGTTATTGAAACCTTTTTATCATAACCCTGTATAAAATAAACACTTGTACAAAATCTCACTCAATCCCATGATTTAAAAAATATATTTAGATGGGTTTTTAAATTTTTTCCAGGACCGTAAAACTTAATTTTTTTAGTTTTTAATTTATTACTCTAAACTACCAGGCCCGCCCTTAGATTTTTTACATCTGTAACTCGGCTATTTTTAAGTTTTTTGAAAAAATGTATTTAAAAATGTTGTTTATTTTAATGCCTTCTATTCTTATATACACAGCTAAAAAAGAAGCATCAACTTAGGAATCACCCTGTATATTACATTTTATTTACAGAAATCTAGGAATATCAATTTAATAATCACATACCTACATTCGCATCCTAATCCAAAGGCGCACGATCGTGATGTCCGACTAATGTTAATTCCAAGCAGCAGCCCTGCTCTTGATGCAATTACAGCGCTAATTGTGCTATTTACATAATATATAGAAGCATGATATATTCCCAATAATTTTTTTTTTAAATAATAAAATCATGTAAAAGCCCTTTTAAAATTTGCCTGGACGCCCTTTGCAAGTAAATGTATTTTATTAAACGCGGCACTCTCAATTCCTTGCTATGGGACTATTATATGTTCCGGTCCAGCGCGAATGCGTCCTGCACTCACTACCATACTTCGATGTCACTTTTATGTCCATAAATTATGGCTGTTCGATTCGCAATTAGTAATCTCTTCTCAGGGAAGACATACCACCTACATTTTATTTTAAATTAATTCGCTACAAAATTTATTGTTACACAGTAAAAGAAAAATTAATCTTTCATTAAAATGTTTAGTATTTTTAAGAAACATTTTTCAATATTTAATTTAAAACATTTGGTTTTTTTTTGTTAGTACACTGAAAAAACTTATCTATTGGGAGAAATGCATGCGGGTTATAAGAATAATTCTAAAATGATTTAATGCGTAAAATGTGAACCCGATCAAGCCATATCGGCAGCCATACTGCTTCTGTATCCAGTCCGCAAGTGCGTCGACGCTGGTTTTTTGAGATAAGTCCTTTAAATGGAGATTTGAAGACATTTTTTCTTACGCGAAGAAATGTATATGTCACGTTAAGAGAATATTATCTATCTTTTAAATTAATTTCTTAAATTGAATAATTATTCTAAAATTTTTTTTGAAACTAGATAAATCGCTTTTGCAACAAAATAAATCTAGGCAGTGGCGTATTTGGGGGGGGGGGGGGGGTGCCGGGATGCAGCCCACCTCCCCCTCCCCCCCGACCATTGGAGCTCGGGGTATAAAAGTCTAATTGCAAACTAATTTTTCGTCTCACGCTTGGACTCTTAAATTAAATTTTTACATAATGTATTCTTGGCTTAGATTACAAAGGTTTTGTAGGAAACGTTTAGTTTTTAATCTTTTCCTTCTACAAGTCCTGTTTTGTATAAGATTAAGGTTTTAGACGCATATCGTTTTAGTTATTGATTTATGATGCAGTTTTAAAGAAAAACTTGTAAAAAGAATAATATTTTTTTCTGTTAAATACTTGTCTACGTTTTCTCGCAATAAAATATTGTTACAACAAAAACAAAAAACAATATTTATTTATAAAGAGAAAAATTGAAGTAAAAATAATAATTAAAACATATTTATGGAAGAAGTGTGATAATTTATAATATAAAAAAATAGTGCGAGAAGAAACGATAATGCTTTATTATGAATATACAAAAGGAGTATTTCAAAACCTAAGCATTTGCACCAAAAACTGCTCTTAGATCAATGCTCCTAAAATACATGATTCCTGAAAAAATCATCAATTTTGGCGTGGTGAGCGATATTTACTTTATATGTAATCATGAAAACCCGAGCCCGAAAAACGCTGGTTAGAGGCATACATACGTCTAAAAAAAATGTCCTACTTTCGCCCACTGAGCCCCCCCCCCCCCCCCCCCACTGAATCAAGAGATAAACGTCCAAGAGAAATTTAAAGGTTTTTCAAGAGAGTCGTATTTCGTAATCTAAAAACTTTCCTCTTGAGACAATAGAAATTCTCTTATGCAAAGGTTATTGCTGTTACCTGCTATATTTTAAGCCAAAAGCACCTATTTTTTCAGCGTACTATCTTGTTTTGAATCATTTTTAGGATCACCAAAATGCAGCGATATTTTTTTTCATTTAATAATAACATAATGTTTAATTATATAAATATGTCTTCGCTTTTTCAATACGCTCATAAAGTAATAATTACTGGTTGATTAAAAGTAATTTAATATTCTGTAGTAAGGCAGTAAATAAAAAATATGTGTGCGTGTAGCGGTAGAAATAAGTACTGTTCACTTTCTTTAGAGATCTAATTTAATTTTCCGGATCACCTTGTAGAATGTGGTTAATGAAATATTCTAATCTTCTCAGTCGGAGACGAACATGTATGCAAGCTGCAGCACTACACATTTAGTGCTGCGCTGCAGCGGCCAAGTTGCAATTAACTTGTGCTATTGCCGGGTACCAGCTGAGGCGTTTCCTGCAAGGTCCATCTCAGGAGTGATCGTGACTCTCCTGTGGTCGTGACAACGCATAAACCGAAAAAATCACCTCGTTTAAGTTGATATCAGCTACGCGTATATGAATATTGCATACCGTAAATCACATTTGCACTCGGACTTAATATGCCTGCGCGTTTCATCTTGAGCGACCCGAGATCGTCGCGCCGGTTGAGAAAAATAAACCACAAACGGGTTTGATCCCTGCCACTTGCAGCTTCCGACATAGCGTGGCACTACGAGAGATGTCCATTACTCGCGATGGCATTATAAAAAAATACACACCGAACGACTGACGCGTTGGTATATCGCCACGAAGCAATTGCAAAGTCCGATAAAATACTTGGATTTCAAAAAATATCAATTATACTTTAGCCAGATTTTTTAACCTGAGGTATAAAAAAAAGCGCAATTTCACTATTCTCAAATTTGATACTCTTGGCTTACAAATTGTTAAGTCGCTACTATAATAAGGGTCAGTGGCAGCTCGTCAGGTGAAGTAGGTGAAGGGGCTCTTCCAAAAAATAAAATAAAATCAGGAGGAAAGTTTTTCGACAATATTAAATATTAATGTACCAGTACAGTTACCATTTTAGCCCTTAAAAAATAATTATATTCGAGTTAATAATATTAATTTAATCCGAATGTAGCTATGCATAATAGGGCCACGGTTAACTCCGATGGACAATAATTATAAACACTTGTGCATTTTGGCTCGCCCCAGCGACCGTGCCCGTTAGCTTAAAGCAAGTGAAGACCCAACACCTAACATGGCTTTGATATTCACACTTGCTATGGTTACGTGACGTCAGTCACGCAAACAGTATTATGATGAATGGCAATTTAGAAATAGATCAGTCGTAGGCACCATTGTTTTATCATTGGTTCGCCTAATCGGCTTAGCGAAACGGTTATAGATATCGTTTTAAAGTGATTTACTGTGTGATTAAAAAGTTTTGTTTGTATTTTTTAGTTAATTCAGTAGTGTACGTAATACCTACTTAATGTGTATTCAGTGGCGGCTCGCGGTCTTAAAAAATGGTGAAGAGGTAGGTATAGTACGAGTACTTAGCCAAACATTGACTAAAAACCCGTGTAACAAAACGTCTCTTTTATCCTCATCTGTCCAACGACTAAATGGAGTTTCAAACAGATTATAAACTATGTATGGTACGTACACTACTGAATTAACTAAAAAATAAAAACAAACCTTTTTAATGACACAGTAAATCACGTAAAAACGATATCTATAACCGTAAGTTTCGCGAAGCCTCAAAATAAATACCTTTAGGGTAGGCGAATCAATGCTAAAATAATGGTGCATACGACTGATCTATTTTTAAATTGCTCTTCATAATAATGCAAATTGTTACATGCTGTTTGCGGGACTAACGTCACGTAACCATAGCAACGGTGAATATCAAAGCCAGGTTGGGCTTGGGGTCTTCACTTGCTTTGAGCTAACGGACACGGTCGGCTGGGGCGCACCAAAATGCACGAGTGAATATAAATCGGAGTTAACCGTGGCCCTATTTTGCATAGCTACATTCGGATTAAAATAATAATATTAATTCGAACATAATTATTTTTTAAAGGCTAAAATGGTAGCTGTATTGGTACATTAATATTTATTTAATATTGTCGAAAAACTTTCCTCCTGATTTTATTTTTTTTTGGTTCACCTACTTCACCTGACGAGCCGCCACTGTATGTGTTTTAAAAATGATAAATTTGTTGGAAACTCCATTCAATCGTTGGACAGATGAGTATAAGAGAATCGTTTTGTTACACGGGTTTTTAGTCAATGTTTGTTTAAGTACCCGCACTATACCTAGCTCTTCACCATTTTTTAAGACCGCGAGCCGCCACTGACAGGGGTTTCTCTAAGTCTTACCATTACATTTTTTTAGCTCATTAAGAACCTGCTCAAATTCAACAAATTTTAATCTCTGTAAATCCGACCACACTCAAATTTGCTTTGTTTTTTTCACGCATGCAGAAAAAGATATAAACCAATGAAAACCCTTTATTGTATTGTAAAAAATATTGAAAGTTATTATGTTCAAATAAAAATTACATTTACCGCCACTTTGCAATAGAGTCCAAATTTAAAAAGTTTTTAAAAACCCATTAGTAAACATGGCCAGGATTCAAACCAAAAGAACGCAATGTTTTTGTTTTAAAGTAAATAGATATAATTTCGCCTGGAGTTGGTAACTTTGAAGAAGAATGTAGCAATATTGAATGGATGCTCTTAAAACACAAATTTATCGGTAATTTGAGACAAAATTTGTAAAAATAAAAAAAAATTTTTTCGTGTAATTGCATATTAGAACATAGTTTTTCATACCGAACAACTTTTCATGATTACAGTTTTCGATATTGTCAAAAATAAAGGTACTTTGCTCTTGGGCAAAATTCATATTTTTTGACAAACCTCGTATACGCCTAGAAGAATTTAATATCTGATAAATGCATTTTAGGTTTTAGACCATGCAGACCATTTTATGAAGAATAACTTTTTATCGTAAAATTAATAAAAAAAAAAAAATTGTTTCCATATGCTTCCAACTTACGGAGACATACTGTATATGTAGTTATGAATGTAAATAGATTTTTAAAAATAGCAACAACTTAGAAGAAAATAGAAACCTCAACAAATAAAATAGGTTAGGTTTATTTTAATGTGGTGATTTTTTTATTATTCTGGTGTCCGTTTAGGATAATTATTTCTATTGGATTACTTTTTAGACTCTTTCATGCTTGGTTTTTCAATCTGAAAATGTTAGAGAACATTGACATCACTGTTTTCATGACGTAAGTAGTTCTGATAAAGTCCGTGTTTTTGTTCCAATAGTTTTTTTATTTATTTATTTCTTCAGTGATGGCTCAAAAAGATCACAAAGTAAAAACATAGAAAATTTTATTTTTGGTTCCTTTATACACTACAATCAAATTCAAAATTAAGTGAAGAAGCCCATTATGGTTTATAGTATACAGTCAGGTAATGCATTTGCCCTCTCTCACCCCACTGATTTGAGCGCCCCTTCTCATTGTTCGTTGTCACATCGTAATTTAATAATCTCAGATGATATCTTAAATTATCTCATTATATAATTATATTTTATGACAAAAATAGTCATCATAACAAAAAGAAGTATGCCTGCTGTAGCAGCTGGGACTTAATTCTGCATTTTTTTTAAATTTTAGGTGTATCTGGTGGCCTAATGAACAAAAAAAATTTAGATGCAATTACACATACGACAAAGACATAAGGATTTCTCCTCTTGTAACTATGTTGCCTAATGACCTTTTATTACTTTACAAAGCAAATTAAATTTATAATCAGCCAGCAGACATGCGAATTTGTTCGACACATAATATAAATTTTAATAGTTTTTAAAAATTTGCCCCTGAGGTATAAATACCAGTTCAACCAATCTCAGATAAAATTAGTCCTGCAACAATTCATGTAAAGAAATTAGAAAACTTTATATGCTTACATACGGTCAAACCTTTTATGAGCAATAATCATAAAAATTACACCTGCTTAAAAATTTATTGCGCCAAAATATTTTCATCATTTAAAGGACATATATAGCCCAATGAATAATTTTTATTATGAGCAAACGGAGTCGTTAAAAGCAATGAAAGTACTATGTTAATAAGGATATTGTGTCAGAAGAAAACACAAAGTTGCAATATTTTTGATGCAAAGTAACATAACGTGCCGATTTGTGTTCGGTTCTTGTTTAAAATTAAACATCAAATTAACCTATTTCGTCATTTCTTGCTCTTTTTACGAATTACGCTTTTTACCTGTTTGTACGCTGCCAGGGCCTTTCCCGAGGTTACCTACAACTTAACGTGGGTGCCGAACCACAATCCTCCATCATGTGGCACTCTCCCCCAAGGGCTAAAGTCAAATTTTTTTAAGAAAACGCCAAGTCACTTGTCATTTATGGCACCCTGTTGACATCTAGTCTATCTTACGTTTAGAGGTTGGCTAAAAAGACAGGGCCGGACTATTTTTATGTTCCATTAACAAAGTAAAAAAATATTTAAATATTAAGTTCCTTATCTCCCATTTTAATTTATTAAAGAAGACTTTACAAATTTTTCTATTTAAATCATCGTTCTTAACTAAAGTTGTCAAGAAACTTTTGGAGATGTTATCCAAATTGGAACAAAAGTCAAGAACCTATTAGGTATCCACTGAATACTACCTAGATATTGTGATAGGAATTACTTACAATAAAGTAATGTACTAGTAACATAAATATTATCGACAAAGCTTTTAAAAAATTTAACTTATCGACACACTACTCTCCTTTGCTCGTGAATATTAAAGAATGTAATAAATGCCGGTAATACTGCACCAGCTAGGTAGAATACGTAAAACATGGTATATATGGTTAAAATATTGGTATACAAAACAATGCTTCATTTTAGTTATGACTCTAACTTTCAATTAGAAAACTCTATATACACTATATAAAAAACAGCCACAAAAATACTAAAAAACACCAAAAAACAACGAAAATAATAGGACGCGAACTGACATGTGAACTTGTTACGGTCCACACTAAATCTAGTAACTTTTCGGCGGAACTAGAATCAGCTGTGAATGTCATCTGTGGCTTTCAACTGTCGAAACGCCGTTTTCTATCGCGATATGATCTCTATCAACCCTCGGTTTCTTGCATCATTGCCTGACCTACAAATTGGGGAGTGTAATTCCGCAACCCACGAGATATCCGATCTCATCCGGCCAGGTTACCGACTGGTTTGGGAGATACATTTTACACTCTTCCCTGCATTCTTAAACCTACTAAAATTCGGATATACTTTTTTTAAATTTTATGTATCGAACTCGGAACGCCACGCTCGAATACCAATAACTCACCGCTGAGCCACCGCCACAGTTCGTAACCTATTTTATAAAACACATTGAAAAGAAGTACCTACCTATTTTTCCAACCTTTTTATGCTTAAAAAAAGTAGAAACAGCTATATGGGGATAACAAAAGAAATTAAACCTCGACCAAAACAAAATAAAGCATAGAATTTTGATTAATCACAATAATTTAAATTCGTACGGTAATGATGCGTTATCTAATGGGTAACATGTACCTAGCTTTAAAATATAAAAGAATCGTGACTTTCTAAGACAGATTGTCAACTTGAATAAATGATGTCGACTAATTTAGTCTCGGGAGTGTACATTGAGTAATGCCATATCGGTAAGTAGTATTACAGAAATATTAAATGTCAACTTAGACTAAGAGATCTGGATTCTAACCTAACTAGACATGAAAATCAATTTCAAGCATACGACTAATATTTCTATATTCTTCTTCGATGTTAGCATCTATATACAGGGTAATTCATTAAGGGTGGCCATCGGCGATATCTCGGAAATAGAAACTCAGGGGAAAAATCGTAATAAAAGTAGCCATGAGAAAATCCGGGAAATATTTTTTAAGTTCCGCATTTCGCCACGAGAGGGAATTAATAATTAAATATTTGAATTCTAAATTTCTCCTAGAATGTCCACATTAAGGTTAAATTTACTTAGTAGCATTAGAAAGCGTGGACTAGTGCATCATTCAAGGCTTATTGTCGTACCATTCTTGATAACAGTGGGGGAAGCTATTAAAAGTGTAAGCATTTAAATACCTGTAACTTCTAAACGACTTATCCGATTTTAGTAAATTTAAGCTTGTTAAGAATTAAGCTAACCGAGCCACCTTGTTTGTATGACAACTATTTCTGCCAATGTCATTTATGCCACAGTCAAAGTTGCTGGTTAGTTAATTATTATTTAAAATCTTTATGCAACCCGACATTATATTATGTATGATGGTTTTATTTTTAACTTGAAACCCCGAACCCTAAAAACACCTGGTTAGAAAATATGGCCCTCCCCCCCTCCCCGAGCATTTTTTTTTGGCTACGCCAATGGATGACTTACATACGTTTCAGTTAATTTTCGAACATTTTTTAAGCTAATACCTATTTTAAAAAATACCTAACACCTCTTATATTTAATCTAGCTGAAATTATATCATTATGATAAATACGTAAATCTAACTTATTCTATAAAAGATAACCTTAAATATAAACCACACCAAACATTTCTCTTTACTTGATTAAGTAAACACATTAATCTCTGGAAAGGTCTGCGTTGGGCCATCGATTTTTTTATCTAGTAAGATTTGTAACAACAGGGCTGGATGAAATACATGTTAGTGACAGTTTGGCATGCATTTCGGGGTATCTGAAAGGGTTGGCAAGATAAAGGGCCACCGTAAATGAGTCCGTCGGTCAGTTCCTATGGCCTCTGGTCACTTTCATTAACCGGATACTTGACAAATGATAATTGGTAAAGCGATTGGTCACTCTGTTTCCTGTCACTTATACCTATCGTTTCTCGTTTACCAATTCTATTTAGCAGACATTGCGAAATGGCAGCGTCTAATTGTCCATGATTTATATTGTTTATGCAATCTATTATCACGAGTTAATTATACTTTTATTTGTCGTACATTTAACTTACCTTCAGTTGTAAGAATTTACTTAAATGCAGTTGGATTGTAACCCCCATGACTTGCTCATATGTTTATTTGGTGTACATACTTTTCCTGTCACTGACGTAGCCCCCAAGGACCATAAATATTATAAAATATAATACATTTTGCAGTGCTGCATTTTATCTCCGCATAAAGACAAAAAATATATATAAAAGCGAATGTTGGTAGTTTCTTTTCCAATCTTATGAATATTTCCCAAAAACGTAAAAAAATGCCTTCATCCATTTATTAAAAACATTGTGAATGCGCTTAAAAAAAGCTTAATATTAAATATTAGTACATATTTTAATTTATTTATAAAGTATCAGAAATTGGTAAAAGCACAAATTTTTTTAGATAAGCCAAACACGGCATCTTTGGGCGTGGCACCCAAGCATTTTTGGGCTCATTTTCTTTCTCTTGCATTCATGTCGCGAGTTTAACATTGTCTGCCTCCCAAGACAAAATTCTAGCTACACCAGTGCCTCTTACTGTTTAAAATATAAATACAATCTAATTTGATTGTTTTTTAATAGGAGACGATATTGTTATTATTGTTTTATTACATATACCCACATAAATTGTTTTTTACAAATTGTTAATTATATTATGGGGATACTCCAGTGGATATCTTTTTACCTTTTTGTATCCCTGTTGACAAAATAAATAATTAATTAATCAATTAAATTAAATTAATTTATAAATTTGGATGAAAAAGTACATTTTAATTAAATAAATAAATAAATTAAATAAATTAAATAAATTAAATAAATTAAATAAATTAAATAAATTAAATAAATTAAATAAATTAAATAAATTAAATAAATTAAATAAATTAAATAAATTAAATAAATTAAATAAATTAAATAAATTAAATAAATTAAATAAATTAAATAAATTAAATAAATTAAATAAATTAAATAAATTAAATAAATTAAATAAATTAAATAAATTAAATAAATTAAATAAATTAAATAAATTAAATAAATTAAATAAATTAAATAAATTAAATAAATTAAATAAATTAAATAAATTAAATAAATTAAATAAATTAAATAAATTAAATAAATTAAATAAATTAAATGAATTGAATAAATATGCTCTTTTCTGTAGGTCTTTGCATGCAAAAATACCTTTGATGGCACGATGGTTATATCAAAGTATAGAAATCTCACGTTTTTATGAATATTTAAAAACGAATAGGTTCATTTTTCTAGTCTTACTTTAGTTTGTATTATACTCTGTTACTTTTTAAATGTTAATAAGGTGATTACCGTAGCAGCTATTTAAGAAGTAAAGCAAGTGTTTTTATTATAAGAAAGGAAAATATCCATTTCTGTCTATATATTTTTAATGCAGTTGTATCATCTATCAAAATAACGGACTAAACAATTTTTAGAGAATACTTATCGATCCCCCGTCCCCCCGTATATCAGCTACCGATAGACCAAATATAGGCAGTTTTGGCAGTCAGCTTATTGCTTTTAATCTGAAACCATCAAAAGATTTTGGCTAAGTGACTACTCGGTTGTTTTCTGTACTCTGGTAAAATAATGAATATTTACCTAAAGCGCTGTATGCAGTAGGTATATTGATTTAAATAATGGTGTTATAATTGAATTTAATCTTGAGGATGTGTAGAATTTTAATTTTAAAACTTGACGAAATTTAAATAATGGTCATATATATGGAATTTAAATTTTTTAAATTAATTTACCTCTTCTCTTGATTTACTCCAATATGATAATTATATGGTTATCTTTACAAATGGATAATTTGAAATGTGGAAAGGGGTATTTGACTATGAAATTTTTGAGAGAAAGGAGCGGTATTATAGATATAGAATGTAATATAAGATGCGTTAGTTTGGAGAAGAGGCGGAGGAGTTATGGCGTTATAGAGGGCGACCTTTTTTTTAGAAGTCATTTTTGCTCATCGGGCCCGCTTGTGCCCACCCATCCCAAAAATCCTGGTGGCGCCACTGCTTTCGAACCAAGTTAACCGTGCTTTTACTGCTTTTTTCTTATTTTCATAGGTGGTTGTAGGAAAACAAGTTTTTCATTATTTTTTATTTAAAGACTAGTGTCTGCAACATTCAATTGTATATAATAATACAATATGGTAAAGTTATCTATCTAATTGATTAATGCGTTCGGCATGTAATCGAAAGGTTTTGAGTTCGATCTCCATCAGAGGCATAAAACATTAAAACTTTCTCCAAACGCCGATAAGCATTTTCAGTTAAAAAAAAAACGTATGTATATTATGTACCGGGTGATTCATTAAAGGTGACGATCGGCCATATCTCGGAAACTACTGGGCATAGAAATTCAGGAAAAAAAATTATAACTAAAGTGGCCATTGGAAAATCCTGGAAATAATTTTTAAGTTCCGCGTTTTACCGCAAGAGGGCGTAATTAAAAAGTAAATTTTAAAATTTTACTCCGAAAATTTCACATTTGGTAACACCATTAAAAAGCTTGGACAATTATTCATCATTTTGGTCCTATGCTCATTGGTGTGCCGACTTTAATAAGAGGGGGGGAAGCTGTTGAAAGTGTAATCAGTTAAATCGCTGTAACTTATAAACGACTTTTCCGATTTTAGCAAACTAAAGACTGTTTGGAAGAGAAATGTATGCACTTTAACCAATCATATTTAGTTGTCCATAATAGTTCTCAAAGAAAATGCTAGAGGGCGAAATTTGTAATAATAACACATTTTTTGATTTTACTCCGAAAAAATAAACCATACGGTATAATTATGATACCATAATCGAAAAGTAGATAAAATTTGCTAGAAAAAATATTAAAACCGCAGCTCGATATCTCCGTTCGTTTCAGCGTTATCGCGAATAGAATAATTTTTAAAATTTTAAATAAGGAATATTTTTTAGAAAAAAAGTGGGACGCCACTGATATTTTTCCACGTGGATATTATTTCGGATTAGCCTGGTCAATTCTGCATAAAAATGGCTCTTGCTTTTTTTCCTCAGGCACACCGATCTTAATTAAAATAATTAAATTAAATTAGTTCTACTATTTATTATTATTATTATTATTATTATTATTATTATTAATATTGAAAATGAAAAATTTTGTTATATAAAAATTGTTGGAAATGACCACCTTCACTTAATAGGCAAGCTTCCGCCCGTCTAATTTAAATGATTACACTTTCAACAGCCTCTCCCCCCCTCTTATTAAAGTCGGTACGCCAATGAGCATCAGACCAAAATGATGCATAGTTGTCCAAGCTATTTAATGGTGTTACCAAAGATATACCTTAATGCGGAATTTTCGGAGATATGTAAAATTTTAAAATTTACTTTTCCATTACGCCCTCTTGCGGCAAAATGCGGAAGGTTTTTGTCATGCCAACTTTAGTTATAATTTTTTTTTCCTGAATTTCTATGCCCAGTAGTTTCCCAGATATGGCCGCTCGTCACCCTTAATGAATCACCCGGTACATCATTATTAAAATAGTGATGAATGACACTATTGTTGATTATGTAAGGGTCGCTTAAAAGTGACACTTCAACAAAATCATTTACCGAAAGTAAAAATATAGTCCCAACATGAAGAAAAACTGACGTTTACGTGTTTCCTGAAAGTGTGTAATTTAGTGTTTAACCGTGAGAAAGAAAGTACAGGCAACAGAAGGACGTTGACGAGTCCTCCTGGACATCGCAGTAATGTGTTGTCATCAGTTCGGTCGTTTCGGTAATTAGGTTTTTGTTTCCCGGTCTCACACGTCTTCATCCCGTTGCCTGCAAATAATTAGTTTTCTTTGCTGCCGCTCTTGCCAAAAAGAATGGAATTACGAGGGCAATCATTAATTGTCTCTATGTACGTGGTGCACGAACATTAAATAAAGGACCTTTTTGCTCGATGCCGTCCTCCCGCTATCCACAAATAAACGAGACAGTTAATGTCATGTCATGAATGTATGGAGTGATTTTGTGTTTTTAATTTTAATGGAAAAATTAGGTAGCGGCTCTTCCATACGGTCATTTGATCAATCACCTCTTACATTAATTCTCTTTTCTTGTAAATTAATATTAATTAAGTTTAGATTCAGCCAAACTTCGTTTGTGTTGTGTACTATTTCTATTTCTAAATTAGCCCTCATATTTAATGCACACTGAAAAGCAATTCAAATATAATGCTACTCTTTGTACGTCCCCAAAAGACCTTCAAGTCACTGTGTCGACTGCATTGAAAAAATAGGACACGGATTTACATTTACGATTTGTTGCCCTTCAGTCAAATTTTTTTTTTTTTGAAAAATTATATTTCTAATAAATCCCGAAGTAAGTGTCAAATTGTGGTTCTTTAAAAGCTAAAATAAAAAAATAACGACCATTTTGGTGATTAACTTTCATATTATGCCTGTTATATCCAGGCATATGAAAGTTAAAAATGTCTATTATGAACAATAATTAAACGAGTTTATAGTAGATTTCTGAAAGGTGTAGAGTAATAAAATGGGAAATTCCGTCCAGTTTGGCTCAATTTTGGTGTCGGCCATAGACGCAGGTAAATTATGTGCATTAAATTATTTATGATAACTAACCAAAGAAAAAAAAGAAGATAATTTAATAAAGAAGAAACAATTAGCTATAGCAAATTTACACAAACATCGTTTTATGAAATATGCCGCGGAAGATATAGCTCCAGAACATAGTGTAACTGTGCTGCGCACACCGCCATATTATTGCGATCTAAATCCTATAGAACTTAGATGGGCGCAAGTGAAAGGATTTGTAGCAAAACACGACACTACATTCAAAATGAAAGACGTTAAGCTACGTTTCATCAAGCCATTAAGGAAGTGACACCAGAGAACTGGCGAAAAACAGTCTTTCATGTCAATAAAAAAGAGGAGAAAATGTGGGATCTTGACCACCTGATCGATCGGACCGTTGACCCGTTAATTATAACGTCAAGAGGAGATGACAGTTTCTCAGATGATAAAGAATATTATGATATTTTATAATTTAATTTCTGTATAATGTATTTGGTATTTTTTTTATAATGTTTAATAAAAAATAAGTGTACCTAATAATTAGGTACATAATGCACGCCTTTGTCACACCATTTTCAGTGTTTGTGAATGGATAACAATAGGCAAAACCCATAAATTGACCCAAACCAGGGTGGTACTATCTGCACTTGATGAAAATGAAGAATTTTGCAATGAAATTAATGCCAAATCATGAAAGTAGCCTAAATATTCGTTGGGTCACTCTGTAGTAATTTTTTTACCTAATGAGCTTTTATTACTCTACACCTTTCTAAAATAGACTATAGAAAAATTGTACAGGTGTATCCTTATATCTAGAAAGTGCATTGTTGCTTTTTTTCAGTCCCCTGGTTTGCTAATTTACTGATTCTGTATATTTAATAATAGCAAAATTACCAATGGAGAGCATTATTTAGGAAATCCGATTTTAAGTCAAGAACAAACTTTTTAGGGTCAAGAACTCTGGATCAAGACATAATAACTTTCAATAAAGGGAATTATGGTTTCGTGCCAAGAGCGAGATCGCATTTGGACTCATTTAAAAGCGCGAATCTTTTGGATGCATTTCTCTCAACAGAATAATTTTTTCAGCTATTCTTAAGAGGTGATCTAAGTTACATGCAGTGGCGTATTTGGGGGGGGGGGGGCTGTCGGGATGCAACCCCCCCCCCCCCCCCGAGCCTAGGAGTTCGGGTCTAAAAGTCTAATTGCAACCTAATTTTTCGTCTCACGCTTGAACTCTTAATTTAAATTTTTAAATAAAGTACCTATTCATGGCTTAGATCACAAAGGTCTTGTAGGAAACGTTTAGTTTTTAAACTTTTCCTTCTAAAAGTCCTTATATAGGGATAAAGGTTTCGGATGCAAATCGTTTTAGTTATTGATTTATGATGCAATTTTATAGGAAACGAGTAAAAGAAATTAATTTTTTTTATAGTATTTTTCTATTATTAGTATAGTTGTCTGTTCCATTTTTCATTTTTTCGAACTAATTTAAATGAACAAAAAAATAACCCAATGCCATAAAATATTTTTACAACAAAAACAAAAAATAGTTAGGTATTTATTTTTAAAGAGAAAAATTAAAGTAAACATTTTATTTGAAACATTTTTTATAGAAGAAGTGTGATAATTTATAATAAAAAAATAGTGCGGAAAGAAACAAGAATTTTGTTTTCCGAGGACTCGTCCGTGCGCCGGATGCACTTAGGCCAGGTTTGGCCCATTGTGCTCTAAGAAACAAGAATGCTTGATTATGAATATACAAAACGGCACTTAAGAAGGAGTATTTCAAAACCTAAGCATTTGCACCAAAAACTGCTATAAAATCTACACTCCTAAAATACATGATTTCTGAAAAAATCATCAATTTTGGCGTGGTGAGGGATATTTACTATATTGTTAATCATAAAAAACCAAGCCCGAAAAACGCTGATTAGGGTCATACATACGTCTTATGTTAAAATTTTGGATTGACACCAATATTCATATTTTTCACAAATATAAAAAATGTTTTTTTTTTAATGAAGAGCCAGCTAGAAATATCAAAAAAAAAGTAAAAAAAACATTTACAATAACAAATTTAATTCAACCATGCAGAGGGGGAGTGGTAATAATTTAATTTTCGAAATGTGTGTGGCCCCGAAAATTTTTCACCTGCGGCGCTTTTCCGCCTTCTTCACTAGGTACAATATCATGAAATACATGTAGTTCCGACTGTACCTTTCTCCAGAAAAAAAATGTCCTACTTACGCCCACTGAGCCCCCCCCCCCCCCCCCAAGCATATTTTCATGCTACGCCACAGTATGCAGTAATTATTTACTTTCAAAACTTTTTACTATCGAGAACCCAAAAAATTGTGATTATTATAAATTTTAACCAGCAAATCAATGATTTGTACTTCTTGTTTTAAAGCTTCCTGTTTAACTTGTAAAAGACAACTTTTACACTGCAGGCAGGCAACAAGTAGGGTTTCTTTGACATTCTCAATGTATAATAAATAGGGGCGAAAATTAAATTAGCGACCTGTTCCCGAAAAAGCCGTAAAGAAGCTCTTTCTTCCCTCCCCCGATGTTTATATTAAACTTAATCTGATCGGGACAGACGCATCGTCACTTTTTAATATTGTCTTGGATAATTTAATTTTGACGTTGAATAATCATAAAAAGTTGTTGAATGGCGTTTATAAATTGCTTAACTTTTGCCATTTACCTGGGATGAAATTGTTATTTATATTTCGGAAGCTTAAGAGTTAGAGCTATTGACGCATCCGCCATTTCGTTATTTGAACAATATTTTGTTTTATCCAGATATCGGCTTGTTCTGTACAAATTACTAGCAGCAAAAACCGAGGTTTCGTAATATTCGCATATATTTATTTTTCTGCTTTTAAATTGGACACCGAACGAAGAATCAGAAGCAAGGATGACCTCACATTTCGTTTTAAGTGAGGCAAGGAATGTTCAACAACAGACAGGACGGCAAGATTACTCTGTGGAGCTTGCTAGGTAACTCTTAATGTGAGGTCATCCTTGTTTCTGATTCTGGGTGCTCATCTGTGACCTGGCTTGGCAATGTGACACGTTCGTTGTCCAGTTATCATAATGATCCTCTAGAATTCTTAGCTCATTGTTGTCGGTGATTTATTCGACGCATGAGGGGTAGACATCTTGGCTGCTCCTGAGTTCTAGTTAAAGCTGATTAAGCTTTCCCTTTCGATCAAAAAGTAGCTAAATTAATATCCGCAGGAGCGAAACTGGATGATATGGACACGCAATTCCCCTGGCACCGTCTATTAATTTGCTGGGGGTCAATCTGGGAGGTAATATATCTTGGCATGATCATGTTGCCGCAATTGCCAAGGCAGCTGCACAGAAACTTGGTGTACTTTTCCGCACCAAAAGGTTGTACACACCTCATCAACTTTTGACACTCTACAAAGCCCAGATTCGACCATCGAATATTACTCTCATGTCTGGAGCTCTGCACCCAAGCACACCCTTCGGCTACTGGATTCCATTCAAAGGAGAGCCGTTCGTCTGATCGGCGACCCCGAGCTGACCAAGACCCTCGATAGCCTGGAGCATCAAAGACAGGTTGGTGATTTGGCTCTCTTTTACAGATATTTCCATGGCAGGTGTTCGACTGACATTGCCCACTTGATTTCACCTAGAGCAATGCAAAACAGAAATACACGGCGAACCACTGCTGCTCATCCATATGTTGTTCAGCTTAGTACTCCTCGAACTTCATTGTTCAAGAATTCTTTCATCTGGAGAACGTCATCTTTGTGGAATGATCTTCCTGAGGTCGTGTTTCCCAATGAATACAATCTTTAACGTTTCAAGACCAACGTTAATCGCCTTTTTTCGCACTCGCACCGCTCCCAGAGCGCCTTAAAGGATTTTTCCTACAGTGCAGGTGTTTTATCATAAAAAAAAAAACTTACTATTAACTTTATCAACTTCTAATGATGGTGTAATACCTAGACACAAAAAATATTTCCTTCTTGGCTTCCAATCTAATCTAAAAGTTTTAAAAGATTTTTTGTCTAGAAAATAATTAGTGACGCAACTAGACACCTAGATTTGGAGGGGGGGGGGGGGGGTCTTAAGCTCCGTGTAGAAACCTTACACAATTATACAACACCTCCTGAATATGTCTTCTAAAAAAATGGTCAAACACGTAATAATCCAGCACCTCCAAAATATTAGTTCTAAAACAAAAGAGCCTATATAGAAAGCACTAATTGATCTAATCTCGATTCAGCCGCCCTCTAGTTGCGCCTATGAAAAGGAGAGCGTTCTAATCTTGTGATCTAATATTTTAATAATTCGGCGCCGAATAAGTTAAAAAATCTCTAACGCAATTCGTCACAAGAGCTTGTTTGCAACTGCTACACCAATTACAATATTTTGTCGATTAATTTTCACAAGTTCGCCACAATATTGTTTGCTAACGATGGCTTGGCCATCGGCTAAATTGGTTCGGCGTGACTTGTGTTTTCTGAAAATCCCGAGCCAAAATGCGTTTATGATGACGTCCCCTTTGTTTCTCCTTTTTGGCGCTCGATTGAACGGTGACAACTTGTTCTTATATCAAAAACAAATCTGATTGATTTCCTTTATTTCCAGATTTGGCTGACTTTTAATATTTCACTTCGAAAACAAATATATTACTTAACGTTCATTTCGGGCATTAATTGCAGAGAAAAAGCGTTTATGTATACCGGATGTTTGTCCGTATAGGACACATGGGATTTCCCATGTAAATTTCTAAGTGGTCTAATATTAAAAAAAAACATTTTTTATATTTGTGAAAAATCCATCAATACAAAATTTTAACATAAGACGTATATGACTGATGACATGATTAAAAATAAAGTAAATATCGCTCACCACGCCAAAATTGATGATTTTTTCAGAAAGGGCGTAGATCTAAGAGCAGTTTTTTGTGCAAATGCTTGGGTTTTTAAATACTCCTTCTTAAAGGCCGTTTTGTATATTCATAATAAATCATTCTCGTTTCTTCCCGCACTATTTTTTATACTATAAATTATCACACTTCTTCCATAAAATATGTTTCAATTAAAATGTTTACTTTAATTTTTTTCTTTAAAAATAAACACCTAATTGTTTTTGTGTTTGTTGTAAAAATATCTTATGCATTTGGTTATATTTTTATTGATTTAAAATATCTCGAAAAAAAAGGAAAATGGAACAGACAAGTATATAATAGAAAAATACTATAAAAAATTATTATTTTTACATTTTTACTTGTTTTCCTTTAAAATTGCATCATAAATCAAATAACTAAAACGACATGCGTATGAAACCTTAATCTCTATATAAAACAGGACTTTTAGAAGAAAAAATTTCAAAACTAAACGTTTCCTACAAGACCTTTTTAATCTAAGCCAAGAATACATTATTTAAAGATTTAAATTAAGAGTCCAAACGTGAGACGAAAAATTAGGTTGCAATTAGACTTTTAGACCCGAGCTCCAAGGCTCGTGGGGGGGGGGGGGGGGGGATTCCCCCTAAATACGCCACTGGTAATAACCATTGTAAAGACCTGAGCGTGTGGGGAGCCCTTCAGAAATACCAATATTTTATTTCTTTTTATAATTTCTTAGGCCTAAATTGCCCCTTTCACAAAAATAAAACAAATTAAAAGGTCGTAAGACCAAAAGAATGTCGTCTTTTATCTTAAAAATGCCGATTATTCAAACGATATTTTTTAGACGGCGACGCGGCGGATGTTTTGATGTCAAATAAATAGGGCGACATCGCGCAGAGTAAAAACATCGAGGGGATTTAGATTAATTCTAAGTTCAAAGGATCACTTTTTGGCATGTTTGCTTTGTGACGGCAAGGCTCATTTGCTGATGAGTATTGACCACTGGCGTAACAGAGGAAGCGTTTTAACTTAAACTACTCTCTCCAAGTGCTTCATATTAAATATTAAGGAATTGGGTAGGACGTTGGACAATCTAATTGACATAAGTTAGTGGACGAAAGGCAAAAAATAGCAGCGGAACCATGTAAAGGATAGAAAAGAAATTTCCAGTCTATATATCTTTTTATTCTTATTTGGTACTCAGTGGCGGCTCGCGGTCTTAAAAATGGTGAAGAGCTAGGTATAGTGCAGGTACTTAAACAAACATTGACTAAAAACCCGTGTAACGTCCCTCTTATCCTCATCTGTCCAACGACTGAATGGAGTTTCCAACAAATTACAAACTATGTCATTAATTGGGTTCATTTTTAAAACACACAACTAAGTAGGTATGTACACTACTAAATTAACTGAAAAATAAAAACAAACCTATTAATCCCACAATAAGTCACGCAAAAACGATATCTATAACCGTAAGTTTCGCGATAACTCAAAATAAATACCTTAAGGTTAGGCAAACCAATGCTAAAACAATGGTGCATAGGACTGATCTATTTTTAAATTGCCCTTCATTATAATGCAAATTGTCACATGCTGTTTGCGTGACTGACGTCACGTAACCATAGCAAAAGTGAATATCAAAGCCATGTTGGGCGTTGCGTCTTCACTTGCTTTGAGCTAACGGACACGGTCGCTAGGGCGCGCCAAAATGCACGAGTGTTTATAATTATTGTTCATCGAAGTTAACCGTGGCCCTATTATGCATAGCTACATTCGGATTAAATTAATAATATTAATTCGAACATAATTATTCTTTAAGGGCTAAAATGGTAGCTGTATTGGTACATTAATATTTAATATTGTCGAAAAACTTTCCTCCTGGTTATAACATAACCTATAAACGAAACATAACCATTCTTTTATATCAACTATTTTTGATTTATGAGATAACCCAAAAACAGAAATTATAAAAATATAACCATACTTTTTCTGCTAGCTTTAACCACAGAACAATATGTTTTCAGTTCCACTAGTATAACTGCCGAAATTTAACGATCAAACACAGAAAATCTTTATATAGTGCCAAATCATATCGGAAAATAAAAAAAAATATTTATTAATTACGGGATTATGTTAAATTCACTGAAAAATTAAATAAAAACAGTATATGGTACATATCATACATGAAAAATAATGCGCTCATTTTTCTCCCTCCACCCTTTCCCATACTCAACATACACGATCTGTCACTGAAGAAGTACCTCTTATATAAAATTTCAGGTTTTTAAATTTAAAAACACTCAATATGTACTTTAGGATATAGCGCATTTTGTCTAAAAATGCATATACAATTATAATGATATTTCAGAGACGTATTTAGGGAAGAGGGGACACACAAAAAGGGGCAGTAAAAAAAACATGTTTCTCTTTATTGGAAATAGAATGTCTTTTATCTACAACTACAAGTAAAAATTTACCAACAAAGACAATGTTTAATGACAAATCTCCCCTGTGTATATCCTGGCTGCGCCACACTGTTATTGACCATGCAGAACGAAAACAGTTGCTAAACTCAAACGATGTTTTCTCACTTGGGATTACTCGGATTGATTTTTACCCCTTTTAAATAAACTTGCCTCAAAGCTATACAATGATTTTTTTAAAGGGATAAGTATTAAAATTTGTAAATGGTTTGAATTTTATGCTGTAGGTAACCAACCTGCATGCAAAATTTCTACTCTTCTTGGTAGTTACGACGGGGCGTTGTTAAATCATTGGTCGTGATGTGTTTCAACTCCCTAAGGTTAAAATTACAACAACAAAAAGTTTTATGTAAATACAATGGACTTGTGTCTGTTTAAAGGTTGGAGACAATGACGTTTCTTGAACGGCAGTAGAGTTAGTTTTAGCCTTTTTATTAGAACTTAGTAGTTTTTGCGTTTCTCCATTTCTTATATAAATAAATACACATTTGCAAGGCAATTTTTGCTTGTTTTCTATCATGTTGTAAATATAATAACAATATAACCAACCCGTTTACATAACAAAAATGATCTACGTAGTTACTATATCCATGTATACCTAAGTTACATTCATTTAACACACAAGCTTACATCAGAATCGCCCTGATGGATGACCTCATAAAGGTCGAAACGTTGAAGTACGAATAATGAGTTTCTAAGTTTGTTTTATTTACAATAACCTAACAAATCCACCTTATATCAATCAGTGTGGTGACTAAATACATCAAGAAAAAATTAGTAATTTTGGCTGGGCTTGGATGAATTAGTTATATGACAATTTTATATATTAGTATTTAGTATATATTTAAAAAAATGATATACATAGCTGTACTGTATACAGGTTCCTGCACCTCACCTTCCGGCTTCTATAGCCCACTTATTAATTAAGTTAGGATTTTGATATTTTGCAGACTTTACCTGTATGTTAGGGCGCATTTCAGGAAACTATTCTTGTTTATACAGGGTGTTCCAAAAAGTGTGACGCCAAAAAAATCTATTTTTTTAGATTACATGCTATATATTCTTACTTATTTGGATGCCTTTTATAGTTGCCTACATAATAATAATAATAATAATAATAATAATAATAATAATAATAATAATAATAATAATAATAATAATAATCATAATAATTCATTTATTATTCCAAAAATAAAACATAAACAATTTAAATTACAAATACATTCCTCAACTATTCCAACAGTCATTATTATGAGTAAATATCAAAGGTGGCTTTGAAGAACATTTTATTGGTATTAACGTTTACTTAAGTGACAAAAAAGAATTCTTTTCGCATGCTCTTAATATAAAAATCATATCTACGAGCTCTTCTTGATTGTATTCCATCACAAAAGCTTAATATATTAATATCTAATAATGAGTTTTCTGCAAATAAGTCTTGATGCGTTAGAAATTGCGATAAGGTTTTTATTAGAACAAATGTTTGATTTTTAATTCTGCATCGAATGACATAATAATATACAGAGGCTCTAATTTAAATTAAGAAAAATAAATTGCTTAAAGTTTGCAAAGTTTGACACTAAACTTTGGACACCCTGTACAATTCGTATTAATTAAACTTGGTTAACGAGAGTGTTCGACCTTATTTATTAAGTAACTTTATATAATAATATTGACGAGGCAATATTTTTGTTTTTTATTAATTTTTAAAACCAGTGGTGCAAACTGATTTTTCTTAGTTTTTATTTGTTATCGCCTATAATACTGAACCGATTTCATTAAAATTTTAGGGGTATGAAGGCAACTATAAGAGTCATCCAAACAAGTAAGAATATATATAGCACGTAATACAAAAAAATTGATTCTTATGGCGTCACACTTTTTTGGAACACCCTGCATAAACAAAAATACTTTACTAAAATGCGCCCTAGGATACAGGTAAAGTCTGCAAAATATCAAAATCCTAACTTAATTAATACGTAAGCTATAGAAGACAGGAGGTGAGGTGCAGGACCCTGTATAATATGACCAAAATGTCGAAAATAAATCGATAAAAGAGGCCATTTATTTTAGTAAAGTGTGCAGTGTGCCTGGTCTGATAAAGTGCTGTCCATTATGAAACTACCGATGTGCTCTGAACAAGCGCATTGTTCCAGCATCTTTATGGACCCTAAACAAAAACACCATTACCGACTTGACCTTTTCATCCCATCTCCCCCTTGGCAGTAAACTAGCCATGGCCCCATACAAACCTCCTCATTATTTCTCCGTGTCCCCAACCTCTAATTATTACCTGCCGAACCAACTTTATGATCATTTTCTTCGTTGGACAAAAAGATCATTTACTAGTTTTTCTTTTAATGACACTTCTGATGATTAATAGATAATTAAAACTATTACGTGCTATTACTTTTCGGATAGTTTATACATTGTTAATGATTCTTAAATGACGGTCATTAAAAAGTTGAAAATAAAAAAGGCTTTTTAAAGAGGTTGCTTGTATATAATATGTCCCAAGAATGTTAACTGCAAATGCCTTTGTTTTACAACCAGTACTTTATTGACAATTTGATACAATGTTAGTGGCAGATGTATTATGAATAAATATCTGCAGAATCTTTCTACTTATTTTATTAGAAATTATTTATATTGAAGTACAATAATTTAGCGGTAAAGTAATTTTCCCTTTACAGGAAATAAACTAACTTTAAAACTATGAAGTGTATGTACTTATGCACAAAACATCTTACAGGTGTTGAATATTTATTTTTTCTACTCCCACATGGAAATTTGCTGTTTCCTTTACACTTAAGTGGCGGGTAAAGTAGGCTATTCCAGTTAACTGTGCGGCAAAATTTCATATCCATCCTAGTTAGGTAATGAAACTGACCAATTACAGTAGTCAATTACAGAGAAGCCAAATTTACATGTTGTAAATTCGTTTTCTGACAGTTGAGAGAAGTTAGGTTAACAATATGCTTTAAAAATATGCAAATCTGTCAGATGAAATTAGTTCTTTTTAAATTGAAATCAAAACATTTATCCCAGAGTCTATGTGCACACAATATTTTCCTAAAGAGTACACGATATAGTGCGAAAATTGAAGGTATAATAACAAAATTAATACCAAAATATATTTCTACCAAATTATTGTTATTTTCCGACCAAACTAAAGATTTGCGCACAGACGCACTTTCTTATTTCAAAAATATCTTTCTTTTCACTCATTTCTAGACAATTACTACAAGCTTTGCATAAAATGTATTATATATCTACCAAATGAACGTTTTCTTACTAACCTTGGTTATTTTTTCCATATAAATAATTTATTATTATAAATATTTGTGCACGGGGATATTTTCCGATATATATTGAACAGGGATCCAACCCAATTGATATTAAAACTTTTATTATATGCAACAAACATAGAAAATTAACTGGTAATTCTTCCTTAAATGGTGGAACATAAAGATAACCCGATAAAACAGACCAAATTATAATTTCTAGAAAAAAATCCATTTTTACTAAAATTTTTAAGGTTATGTAAGTTCTACTTACAGTATTGCCACCTATTTCCACGTTAACAGTGTTGCTAGTTTGTAAATTGGCGATTATTTTGAAAAATTTGCCCATAGCGAACGTTAAAAATTCATATTAATGCACAAAATCCATTTTTAACTGTTTAAAACGAATTCTACAGCTATTTTGTTGTACTTTCGGAGTTATAATTCTTACGCAAGCAGAAATAAACCCGACAAACCTATTTTTCTTCTGTGCATTTCAGTAAAACCATTATTAATCAAAATACCTGGGTGAGAAAATAAATTGTTCGTTTTTATTAATATATATATATATCGCTTTTTGTCTGTTATTCATCAAAAAGCCGAATGTGGTCAATGGGTTTGCCATCAAAATTAATTTTTGTTCGGTTGTTTTTTATTACCGTTCTCACAAGTTCATGGCCAACTTAAAAGACAAGTTATGATGGCTAATTTAAATAATAAGAATGTTTTAAAATTCCTAGCATGAAGTTTGGAAGTTAAGTCGTAGAAAAAATATACTGTACAACTCGAGTGGATTGTCCATATTGCGCTCGGAAGTTTGAGCACTCCGCCTACGGCGTTGTGCTCAATTTACTTCCTCGTGCGATATGGACATATCCACTCTTGTTGTACAAACTACTATAATGTAACGGCAAAAGTCAAGTAGAATGACAAAAGATTTATTATTTTAAAAAGAAAAGTTGTGTATCTTCCCCTTCATTTATTAGGGGAGCGTAATTCTGAAATCAAGCGGGAATTTCTTGATAAGTTGCAGAGTTTGGTTATTTATCAGGTTCGTCGCCGGTACAAATTACATTTTCCTGAAATTACAGACCCGCGCTAAGACTGGATACGAAGCTGTAAAATATTACTAATTAACAAGGCGCGGGACATTCGCTATTTTACTTACCTAACTAATCCACATTAAACTTCTTGGAAACTCATTCTTTATCTACCCGCCAACTTTTTACCACTCGTCAGTGGCGCAACAAAATATTTATTTTGAGCTCCTTATATTTGCAATAATATTTTTTGGAAAAATGGAATTTTGAAATTTCAATAATTCACCCCTGCGATGTAAGGAGGGTTAACTTCAAAAGATAACTTTCAAAACCCACGTTTAAAATTATCATGGACGTTTATTGGGAGAGGTAAATGGGGTACCCCCCAGCCTTATACATACTTGGCCCCCCGGAGAAAAACGGTAATAGTCACGCCCGAGAGGGGACCTGTTTTAATAGAAGCCACATTGAGAAGAAGGAGAGGGTTGTGTACACGAGGAACTTTTTTTTAGAAGTCAGTTTGTGAAGGAAAAGAAGCTGGATAAGTACGGTATGGACCTTTTTTTAAAAAGTTATTTTGGAAAGCAGGAGGAGTCAGTGAATGACCAGGAAACTTTTTTATTTTTGCTTCCCCCTTAATAACGTTCTATGGACGCCCTTGCTCCGATTGCACAATTATTAAAGAATAATAATTTTAAAGCCAGTTTCAAAGTTATCTCAAATGGCACTTTTTTTGAGATGACTCTCTTTGCATGCATAGGGATGAATTATTCTATGTAATTTTAAAAAAAAACTTATTATGGTAGTATAAAATATATTCTCAATACAAATAACGTCCTTATACAGGGTGATTCCTAAGTTGATACTTCTGTTTTAGCTGTGTATAGTACAATAAACAACATTTTTAAATACCTTTTTTCAAAAAACTTACAAATAGGCGAGATACAGAAGTAAAAAATCTAAGTGCAAGCCTGGTCATCAAAACGTAGCCTGATAATATACTTTATGTTGTTTTTGTATTATTAGTCATGCATGGTCAGTTATTTATTTGGCGATCTGCTGCGGTGTGTTTTTCTGAAGCAAGTTTTTAAATTGGTGACACGTGAATATGGTAAAATTTAAAAACAATAAACTAGTAGATATGATAGGTGCTAATTTACTGTGAGTGTCGTCACGATGCGGCTGCTGCTTCTAGATTATACGCAGAACGCTTTCCCTCGCAGGCTCATCCTACACCCAGAAGTTTTCTTAATGTTATTCACTGGGCATATTAGGCAGGACCGTATGTTGATCCATAGTGTATAAATGAATGTAAGTACCTTCATTTTGAGTTTTTTGAAAAAAGGTATTTGAAAATGTTGTTTATTTTCATGCCTTCTATACACAGCTAAAACAGATCTATCAACTTAGGAATCACCCTGAATAGAGTGGTATGAACATGACTTGTTATATTTAAACCCTAAAATCCTGATATAAAAATATACATTTGAGGCACCAGAATGAATATGAATTTAGATCCAGATATAGAAAGTCAATTCGATATTGGAAACTATTTTTTTTTTATTACTTTATGTAAACACGCTGGTGAACTCCATACAAACGTAAAAAGAGTAAGAAAAATAGAAAAATCTCTCTATCGATCATTTAATCCAATTTAGAAAATAAAAAACAATAAACAACAAAGTTGAGAAGTCACAAGCCATGCCCGATAAAAGTTTCTTCGAGTCTATTCGGTTTGTTTAGAATTCTCGTCACTGCTAGAGTCTTTCTATTAATTGCCAGAGTTGTGATCTGGAAAGAAAAAGCCAACAGAGTGCGTTTGGGGGATAAAGTGTCTTGATGAACATCGGGCAATCACGACGCCATTCTACTGTCGATGCCACTTAACTAGAAATCAGTATTAACTGTATTACTTTTATTGCCAGACTTCGAATTTCGATACAAAAATGCCCTGATTATTAGTGCTATTTCCGGTTAACCTCTAATTAACCTTTTTTTTGAGGATATTACTGAAGGACTCTTCACAACTGTTTTTAAAATAATAAAATAACAGATATAATAAATGTGGTACATACAAAATTACCTTATTTGAATTTTTATTGTATGTACCAATGGCGACTCGTGATAGTTGATACAGGTGGGGTCAAAATATCAAGTCAAAAATCTTTAATGAGAGTACAGGGTGTTACAAATTCGATACATTGACATTGCTATCTCAGTAACTATAAGAGATATAAATTTGATTGAATGGAGGCAAAGTTGCACAATTTATTGATGAATTATTTGTTAAAAAAAAATCCGATGACTTCCGGAGCAAGAAAAAATTAATTTGTGTTTTTATTGTCTTTACGACAAAATATTGATTTTTTGGACAAACCAAGAGCACTTACTTAAGGCAATTTTTTATGCTCTTCAAGAAAATAATCTTATTTTTCAGATACAGCGTTCGTTTTTTAGATACCTATATCAACTCAATTTTTTTCAAATTCGGACCTGAATTTTTTTAAAATTTTTGAGTAGCTTTTGACCTCTAAAATTATTATCTTGTAAAATACTTAAGAAAGTGCCCTTGGTTTAAAAAAATAATAAGTACCTACTTTTGTCATAAAAAAATAAAAACAAGTTTTTCATACATTTTTTCGGATATCTCTGGAAATCATCGAAATTTGATTAAATTTCTTTTTAACAAATTGTTCAGCATTAAAATATGCACTTGTTCCTCTATTTACCAAACTCTCTATCTCTTGTAGTTACGGAGATAGCAATGCTAGTGCATCGAATTTCTACAACCATGTATATAAAAAAAAATCTAAAAACTTACCGACTAATTAAATGGAGCATTTGCAATATTTGTAATCAAAAATGTTCACAAAACACTCAAATAATCATATAAGAAAACTCTATAGATAGGTACGTCTTTTTATTATTTGAAAATGATTCAATCACTTTTGTTCTTGAAGTCATTAATATTGTTTACAAAATGTTTTTCGGCAGGCTACATACCTAAAGCGCTAAGTCTTTCTCTTTTTTTATTTTATTCATTTTTAAATTGATAAACCGTAATCAGGAATATTATTATAATCCACCGACGGACTGACCTAAACCTAACCTACAAGAATAATTTATGTTAAACAGTAAAAACTGTTTAAAATTAATATCTCGACAGGGTAAATCGTATTCAAAACAGCTGCCATCTAGTATCAAGTAGTGGTAACAAAGACGAAGGCGTGATCCGATTGGAACGACAAAATAAAGCACGTGTAAATCCTCCAATCACGGATGGTCTGAAGATCTGGCCCGCCACAACATTTCTGAATTCCTTATGCGTCAGTAAGAGAGGGCGATATATCTATTATTTCTTTCGTAAGCGATAAACCTTCGATAAACAGTATGGCCATACTTAGAAATCGCCGGCGCTGGGTAGCGGGGAGTTTTTGGACCGTTAGTCGTTATCAGATATTAAATGAACGCAACGTCGTGAATTTTAACTTATTAACAGTTACAAAAAGAATGAAGCGTAAAGCAATGATTATGAGTGTGAGTAAAAAAATAACTTGGTGTGCAGGTAGGTAGGGCCATGGCACTGTGGCCCTACTGTACGAGCCGCCACTGGTATGTACAATGTACATGTACATACATCAATATCCAGTGGCGTATTTAGGGGGGGACTCTCACGCTTGGACTCTTAATTTAAATATTTAAATAATGTATTCTTGGCTTAGATTACAAAGGTCTTGTAGGAAACGTTTAGTTTTGAAATTTTTCCTTCTAAAAGTCCTGTTTTATATAGAGATTAAGGGTTCGGACGCATATCGTTTTAGTTATTGATTTATGATGCAATTTTAGAGGAAAACGAGTAAAAATAATAGTATTTTATAGTATTTTTCTATTATATACTTGTCTGTTCCGTTTTCCCTTTTTTAGAGCTATTTAAAATGAACAAAAATATAACCCAATGCAATAAAACATGTTTACAACGAGAAAAAAAAACAATTAGATATATATTATATATTAAAAATAACAAAATACTAACTTTACCTTCTATTTTAATCATGGAATCGGCTATCTACGTTAAGAAACATTTATCAGACTTTTCACCTGTTTCTAATGTTCATAACTATGAGGCAAGACAAAATAAAGACATTTTAATTACTAACTATAAACTATCCACCAACAAGAAAAGTCCACATTGCTTTAGTAGTTATGTTTCTAATAAACTCCCAAATAATATTAAATCAGAACCCTCTTTTCGTGCTTTTAAAAAGTCCCTTAGGTGCTATCTTCTTGAAAACTCATTTTACACTATTAATCAATTAAATCTTGGTGGTTAATATTTGTACTTCTATATTTTAAATATTTTAATTTTTGTCTCGTGTAAGTTTATTTATAGATTCTGTTGCTATACTCTTGTGCTACTGAATTAATGTTTTTAACCAATTTTTATACTTTATATATATTAATACATTATATTTAGGACGTTGTTAATGCTTGTAAGAGTCTTCTTAACAATAAAGGATAAATAAATAAATATTTTTAAAGAGAAAAATTAAAGTAAAAATTTTAATTGAAACACTTTTTATGGAAGAAGTGTAATAATTTATAATAAAACAAATATTGCGGGAATAAACGAGAATGCTTTATTATGAATATACAAAACGGCACTTAAGAAGGAGTATTTCAAAACCTAAACATTTGCACCAAAAACTGCTCTTAGATCTACGCTCCTAAAATACATGATTTCTGCTAAAATCATCAATTTTGGCGTGGTGAGCGATATTTACTTTATATTTAATCATGAAAAACTTAGCCCGAAAAACGCTGGTTATATAGAGTCATACATACGGCTTATGTTAAAATTTTGGATTGACACCAATATTCATATTTTTCACAAATATAAAAATTGTTTTTTATATTTGTATAAAAAAACATTTACAAAAACAAATTTAATTAAACCATGCAGAGGGAAAGAAGTAATAATTTAATTTTCGAAATTTGATAGTAGTTAGGTGAATTTTAAACGAACTTTGGGCGTGGCCCAGAAACGTTTTTCGCCTGCGGCGCTTTTCCGCCTTCAGGTGCAGTGTCATAAAATACATGTAGAGATCATATCGCGATAGAAAACGGCGTTTCGACAGTTGAAAGCCACAGATGACATTCTTAGCTGATTCTAGTTCCGCCGAAAAGTAACTAGATTTAGTGTGGACCGTAACAAGTTCACATGTCAGTTCGCGTCCTATTATTTTCGTTGTTTTTAGGTGTTTTTTAGTATTTTTGTTGCTGTTTTTTATATAGTGTATATAGAGTTTTCTGATTGAAAGTTAGAGTCATAACTAAAATGAAGTATAGTGATTGTTTTGTATACCAATATTTTAACCATATATACCATGTTTTACGTATTCTACCTAGCTGATGCAGTATTACCGGCATTTATTACATTCTTTAATATTCACGAGCAAAGGAGAGTAGTGTGCCGAGTTAAATTTCTTAAAAGCTTTGTTGATAATACTTATGTTACTAGTACATTACTTTTGTTCCAATTTGGATAACATCTCCAAAAGTTTCTTGACAACTTTAGTTAAGAACGATGATTTAAATAGAAAAATCTGTAAAGTCTTCTTTGATAAATTAAAATGGGAGATAAGGAACTTAATATTTAAATATTTTTTTAGTTTGTTCGGGTTTGTTCGGGTTTTTAGTCAACCTCTAAACGTAAAATAGACCAGACGTCAACAGCGTGCCATAAATGACAAGTGACTTGGCGTTTTCTTAAAAAAATTTGACTTTTAGTCCCGACTGTCCCTTTCTCCAGAATAAAATGTCCTAATAACGCCCACTGAGCCCCCCCCCCCCCCGAGCATATTTTCTGGCTACGCCACTGTCAATATTCATACTTCGTTAATTACATTTTTGGTAACATAGCCTACAATCTAGAAAGTAGATTTATTTTTGTCTTTCCATGCATTATACGTCTGAATAGTCATATATACATGTCATAGCTCCCTAAAGGGAGTGAATCATCGATGTACGGCCATATTCCCCATAGACATGAAACAATTCGCATTTATGGATTTTAGAAATATGGGTATTAGATTTTAATGGCATTACGTACGGCAATGTTCTTGCTGTGGAGGGTGGATAAATGTCACTTTTGCCAGGATGGATACAAATAGATTTTGGTAATAATCAGAAATTATTTTCAATTTCTTCTGTCCAAAGCAACAATTAATAAAAACATGTTGATGACAAAATATTGATATTCCTCCTCTTCTCGCAAATCCTGATCAAATCAATAATTATTACATAAATGGAATTACTAAACTAAATCCTAATCCAATCAAGATAGCTTGGTATGAAAATAATCTCAAACCTGGGGTAGATATATTTAAATTTCAATTGGTAAATTACAACGAGGTAGAAAAAATACTTAATTCCATAAAATCTAAAGCTACAGGTGATGATGGGTTAAATATTAGCCTGTTGTTGTTGGCATGTGCATATATAATACCTTTTATAACTCATATAGTAAATTGTTGTTTGGAAAGGGGCGAGTTCCCAGACTGTTGGAAGCATGCAATTGTTACACCATTGCCAAAAATTCCAAATCCTAAAGGCTTTAAGGATCTGAGACCGGTCAGTGTACTTCCTACACTATCCAAAATTCTGAAGAGGGTTATGGAGTCACAGTTGCGTGAGCACGTAAAAAGGTTTTCTATTTTACCTGAATTCCAATCGGGCTTCAGACCGGGACATAGTTGTGAAACTGCACTCTTGAAGGTCACCGATTAAGGGGTGTAGATCAGGGGCATCTTGCCGTGCTGACTTTGATTGACTTTTCTAAAGCCTTTGACACCATAAGTCACCAGCTTCTTTGTTCCATATTGAAATTTATTGGTATCGGTAATGAAGGTTTAAAATTACTGCAAAGGTTTTTGGACGCAAGAAGTCAGTCTGTTCTTGTTGCTGGTATTCAATCGGGGTCGCTTCCTATTTCTTGTGGTGTTCCCCAAGGCTCGATCCTGGGACCCCTCTTATTCTCTATATATACCTCACAACTTATAAATCAAGTAAGACATTGTAAGGTACATCTATATGCTGATGACACGCAGGTTTACCTTATTTTCGATCCTCGTGATACGGACACATCTCTGCAGGATATAAACGATGATCTATCCAGGTTGGTCTCAGAAGCTTCTGATCACTCATTATCTATTAATTCAAAAAAACTCTGTCATGGTCTTTGGTCCTGCAAGGATTCGAGAGGTTCTTTTGCCATCGACCCATTGACCCCTTTTTTGTGTGGCTGTGTTATTTAAATGCATTCTTAACAATACTAAATGCATGGCGGCTAATCGTGCGCGATGCGCCCGATTAACCGAAAGTGACAGATTCGGTTTTAAATTCTTTAAAACAGTATAAAACATTTTTTTGCCTAAATTATATATATCAGTGTCAAGAGGACTCATTAAGCAATGTATTAACGCACACGATTATCAAAAAATGTAAAAATGGAAATATTTAAGGCTTATTTTTTCGAAGCATTTACTAGTACACGACATACGTAAACAACGAAGCGACCATTTTGGATAAGTAAAGTAAAACGATCCACCTGACTCATATGTCATAGTACACAGGCTTGGCAAGGGATGGCGCCTGAATATGGATTTCGAATTATATACCAGGTTATGGAAACAAAGACATGCGCATTATTAGCCGACTCTCCCCTATCTTCTGTCTGATACCAAACAATATCAACTAACACCACTGAGACAAGAATCACTAAAACAATACCTTGATCTCTTTTGATATAAAGATAGAACCTTACATTGTAGAAAAACGTACAGTTCACAGACTTTTTTAATTAAAATCTAAGTATCTCATTATTTTAATAATTTTTTTCATACAGCCAGTAATTTCTTTTATTTTACAAAATTATTTCTTGCACCGTCCCTTTAGATAATCGGCTGTGCGTGGTGGTTTTCTTAATGGCGTTACGCTCTCCATGCTTTAAACTGGTAATTATAAGGACATATAATTTTTTACAGCCCCATTAAAAGGAGGAATCTCTTAACAAGATTTTTTCTTTTACTTAAAGGGTTGACATCATTACGGTAATCAAAATGCATTAGCATAAATAACGTTTTTATAAGAAAACCAGCGCTGTAAACCACTTTTATAGGCTTTGCAAAATTATATGGGACTAAGAGTGTTTTGTTTCATTTTTTCACATTTTAGAACTTATTTTTAACTTTTGACCTTTTCAATAGTCTATTTCAGAAAGGTGTAGAGCAATAAAATGGGATATTCCGTTCAGTTCGGCTCACTTTCGGTGTCGGCCATGGGCGCACGTAAATTTTGTGCATTAAATTATTTATGATAACTAACCAAAGAAAAAAAAGAAGATAATTTAATAAAGAAGGAACTATTGGCAATAGCAAATTTACACAAACATCGTTTTATGGAATATGCCATGGAAGACTTAGCTGAAAAACATTGTAACTGTGCTGCGCACACCATTGCGAACTAAATCCTATAGAACCTAAATGGGCGCAAGTGAAAGGATTTGTAACAAGACACAACACGACATTCAAAATGAAAGACGTTAAGCTACTGTTTGATCAAGCCATTAAGGAAGTGACACCAGAGAACTGGCGAAATGCAGTCCATCATGTCATTCAAGAAGAGGAGAAAATGAGGGATCTTGACCACTTTATCGATCGGACCGTCGACCTGTTAATTATACCATCAAGAGGAGATGGCAGTTTCTCAGATGACGGAGAGTACTATGATTTTTTATAATTTTATTTCTGTATAATGTATTTTTTTGTACTTTGTATTTTTTTTAAAATATTTTATAAAAAATAAGTGTACCTAATACTATGTACGCCTTTGTCACACCATTTTCTCACACCATTTTCAGTGTTTGTGAATGGATAGCAATAGACAAAACCCATAAATTGACCCAAACCCAAGTGATACTACCTGCAGTTGATGAAAATAAAGAATTTTGCAATAAAATCAATACCAAATTATGAAAGAGGTTTAAATATTCGTTGAGTCACTCTGTAGTCCCTTGGCATACCTAATGAGCTTATCTGACTCTACACCTTTCTGAAATAGACTATAGCCTTTTTTGATAAGAATCTTAACACAAAGCGTATCGTCAGAGACCTCTACTGGGCCTGACCAACACTTCGTAAAGTATTTTGGGGGGTGTTGGTCTGACACGACCTACAGTGTGTCCACGGATTAACTATCGAAGAGGAAAAACTTTTATTTGTGAGTTTATGAAAAAAGTTATTTATCATAAAAACTCCTGCTTGTTGTCAAACGATCAAAAAGCATATTATTTTTTCAAATTTATATACCGGGTGTTCAAAATTGAGAAAAATATAAAAAAAGCTAAGAACAAAGTACCCTTATGTGTAAATATAGGATAAAAAGTAATTAGTAAAAATTGTTGTGGTTGAAAACCTACGTCTCATTGCCAAGTTTTGACTTATTAGCTAAATATACAGAGACCGGCAAAAAGTTCAAACTCATAAAATATAATTTGCTTTAAATTAACGCATTTTGCAAATTAGTTAGTCTGCCATTCGCTTATTTGTTCCAACATTAAAAATGTATAATTGTCAACAATTATTTTTAGCCGTCCCGGAGATACGAGGCTTCGAAGTTGGTGATTTTGTTATCATCGAATTAACAGAAGCTTTAACATTAAAAAATCAATTTTTTTTGCAGATACGTAATTTTTTATAACGAAACCACCCACGCTATTGCCATATATGTCAGATGTCAAAAAATGACAGTTTTTAAACAGGGCTGTTTTAGCTGTTTTTAAACAGGGCTGTTTAAAAACAGCTAAAACAGTCCTGTTTAAAAACAGCTAAAACAGCCCTGTTTAAAAACAGCTGACAGGTGACGTATGACAGATGACAGGCGCCTGAGCAGTAGCTGGCGCCCAAGTGCCGCAAAACCGTCGGGCGCTCAAGTGCCGCAGCCTCTACTAATACATAATTGAATTGGGTTTTTATTGTGGTCGATAGGAAAGTCGCCAATCGGGTGAGACACTTAAAATAATGTCCCTGTACGTATGCCCACTCCGGGAATCGAACCCGGGTCGCCACGGTCGAATGCTAGTAACTCACCTTTGAGCCACCGCCGCGGTTAAAATAATGTGTAAGTATTCAATTGCACATCAAGTGGCTAAGCGATTTAAAAGAATATACAGGGTGACTAATACACAACGTAATAACAATGTTCAAACAGGACATCATGATTTTATACAAACCTATACAATTTATTTTATCTACTTACTTTATGTGAATTTGAATTTATATATAAAAGGGAACGGTATATAAATATTTAATACCTGAAAAGTTAAAAGTCGATGTTTGACAAGAACGGGGGTCAAAATATGTTGTATCAATATAAACGTACGTACGTGAATGCCCTGCGGGGATAAGGGCGAACGAATGGTGGTCTTTCGTACGTGATGGACATGCTAAAACGGTGCTGAGAGTGTAGAAGTACACAATTTAGGACTTTTAACGTTTTTCTTAAGCTAGCCAAGATTTTTCTTTTGGTTAATTAAATTGCCAAAAGTTGTCATGTGCTAAGCAACTTTCCAGGAAAGAATATTTGAAACCGCAATATATGTAGATAATGAACTAAGTAAAGTATATTGTCTTGACTTTTGGCTACCTGTGATATATTTTAATAAAACCTTATTGTTGTATATCTAAAAGTCTATACAGTGATCGCAGTGGCGGGGGGGGGGGGGGGGGGGGGGCGCAAAAAAAAATGTTTTGACTACAATTACTACATTTATTATTAACTGTTAAAACTATTTGTTTATTATTAGCTGACACTGAACTAACCTGACCGACAAGATACCAGAGCAGAGAGTCCAGACTACAGACAGAGACAATAAATCAATCGGGGTGGGATCAACGGTGAACTTAGGCTTTGTCTTAAGGCGGCCGATAACAAAATTCGGTTTGAGTATTTTTGAATATATGCTTAAACCTTTATATTTTGGAAGGGGGGGGGGGGGGGGCTCGGGCCCCCTGGGCCCCCCCTTATATACGCCACAGCGGTGATCTAAGTCAGTGGCGTAGCCAGAAAATATGTTCGAGGGGCTCATATTTTCTAGCCAGGTCTTTTTAGGGTTCGGGATTTCAAGTTAAAAATTGAATCATATTGATAAAGTCAAATTTTTTTTAAAAAAAACGGTAAGTCACTTGTCATTTATGGCACCCTGTTGACGTCTGGTCTATTTTACGTTTAGAGGTTGGCTAAAAAGACAGGACCCGAAAAAAATATATTTAAATATTAAGTTCCTTATCTCCCATTTTAATTTATCAAAAAAGACTTTACAAATTTTTCTATTTAAATCATCGTTCTTAACTAAAGTTGTCAAGAAACTTTTGGAGATGTTATCCAAATTGGAACAAAAGTCAAGAACCTATTAGGTATCCACTGAATACTACCAAGATATTGTGATAGGAATTACTTACAATAAAGTAATGTACTAGTAACATAAATATTATCGACAAAGCTTTTAAAAAATTTAACTTATTGACACACTACTCTCCTTTGCTCGTGAATATTAAAGAATGTAATAAATGCCGGTAATACTGCACCAGCTAGGTAGAATACGTAAAACATG
This sequence comes from Polydrusus cervinus, assembly GCA_935413205.1. Lineage (NCBI taxonomy): Eukaryota > Metazoa > Arthropoda > Insecta > Coleoptera > Curculionidae > Polydrusus > Polydrusus cervinus. The sequence continues at coordinate 7,095,124 of OW284520.1, forward strand.
GTATATATGGTTAAAATATTGGTATACAAAACAATCACTATGCTTCATTTTAGTTATGACTCTAACTTTCAATCAGAAAACTCTATATACACTATATAAAAAACAGCCACAAAAATACTAAAAAACACCAAAAAACAACGAAAATAATAGGACGCGAACTGACATGTGAACTTGTTACGGTCCACACTAAATCTAGTAACTTTTCGGCGGAACTAGAATCAGCTGTGAATGTCATCTGTGGCTTTCAACTGTCGAAACGCCGTTTTCTATCGCGATATGATCTCTATATCTACCGGGTGTTGCATCGTCGAGCGGGACATAGGAAATCCCATGTAATTTTATGGGGTCAATTATTGGCTTCCATAATTATTTTAGAGAAAAATTCTATTTAGGTTTATTAAAGAGCACTAAAACCCACATTCAAAAGTATAACTTTAGATATTTTTGATGAGCCCGTTTACGGGTTATCGCCGATTTCTTTTTAACTATTTCTTCTTTTTATGGACCCGTATTTGCGGGCACCAGTCAAGGTAAAAGATGACTATGTGTAAAGTTGTCATTTTGAAATGTGTGCTTTATTGTTATAAAAACTCGTACATCGAAAATATTAAAGGTGTATTTATGAGTACAAATTAATCTGAATAAAACTAAAATAAAGTATCCAATTACAATGTTAATTATGACATTTTACATGTTTCAATATTTTACTAATTTAATAGGTAGGTACTATTAAATTTTTAGAACTTTAGAATTTAAGATGTTTTCAAATATTCCTCCATTGATTGCTAGACAATAACCGAGGCGATCATAAAATTCTCTCCCCCCCCCCCCCCCCACACTAAATGAGCCACTGATCTAAGTACCATTTTTAATAATGTCACTTATTTAGCAATATTTTGCACAGACATTTTTGACAGAACAGATGCATGCGTGCATGCAGTCATACTGGTGTGTGCAGAATGTCAAAAAGTTAATTAAAACTGTCATAAACAATATATACCAGGCAAAAACTGAAAAATTCCATAAAGTATATTTTAAAAGATTTCCATACATGGGGGGCCGGGGCTTCCGCAGAAAGCCCCGGCCCCCCTGGCCCCTCTGAATATTCCAATTTTACCTTGTACCGTTATCTTTTCTACACAATATCCTATTTTATTTTTTTTGGGTTAAGTTAGTTATATGAAATACAATAATTAAAACATATAAGAAGTTTTTGATTTTTCCCCCACTGATAAAGAAACCCTGCGGACGCCCATGGATTACGTTTAAATTAAACGAATTTATCATTTATGTATTATTTATAATAATTATTGTCGGTATTGTAAAATGTTAGGACACATGTTATTAGTATATTTTTAAGACTTTAAGATATACTTTTCGCTGCGGGCGTATGCAAATTTATTGGAATCTAAAGTCATTTAATATTGTACACCCTGTCGAGGGATAAACTTGGGATGGAGATAATTTATCAACGTACAATCATGATATGGTAAACCACAAAATGTGAAGAGTTATTTTGTTCCGTTCCCAACGCTATAATATAGATTCGAATAAGGAATAATAGCGGCAGCATATATTTTGACATCATTACTCCACGATCACGTTTCTTATAGTAGCCGGTGTCGAGCACGAATTTCGAATGACAACCTCTCTACGTAGAAGCGAAGACCCAGCTTTTGAAGATGATGAGACACGCAGGCCTTACGATAAATATACAATTACACCACCTGTCATTACTAGATGATAGTCACGTATAGGCTCTGCTTTCGAACCGTAATGAACTCCTTCAGAGATGGGCTTGCTCGTTGATTCGCCTGATGGCACATTCCGGAAAAAATGAACGTTTTTTTTGCCCTCTTTCGATGTCAGATTCGGTTACTACTATTTTACGCGGGGCCAAAAAGGACAAAGTGGGAAGTTTCCTTAAAATACTAACTTAGATACAGAAAAATAACGAAAAATCGATGCCGAATAAAGAAAAATGTTTAGTGGTCTTTGTCAGCTTCAAAAAACACCCTCACAGACCAAATTGTAGCGTATTTTAGGGATAGTACGGAATTAACCAACAACATATCCAATGCTAGTTAAGGAGATCCAATATTTTAGGGCCCCTTTTGACAATAGTTGTTGTCAAATCCTATACGAACCATGGCCAAAAATTATAACTTTTGTAATTTTTTATTATAGGAGACCACAAGTTGGTATAGCGCTCGTGCTGTATTTGAAGTAAGGCCACCCCTGAACTCCTTTATGGAATGTGTCTGTTGAAAATTTGCTACGGTATTGCGAGGATGCTGTCGTACACGACATCAAACATTATTATTCCGTCATATATACGAAATGAACTATATCGCCATTCATTCTAATTAACTTACAAATACCTACCACATGCGAATGTATTTTATTAAAACGTAATTTACAAAATAACTAGTCTACAGTTCAACAATAAGGACTAAAATACTTTTTTCTACTCCCACATGGAAATTAGCTGTTTCCTTTACACTAAAATGATTGGAAAAGTGGCCTATTCCGGTTAACTGAACGGATATGATTTCATGATTAGGATATGAAACTGACCAATCACAGTGGTCAATTACAAAGAAACCAAATCAACATTTTTGTAAATTTTCGTTTTCTTGACACTTGACAGAAGTGAGGTTAAGAATGTACATCAAAAATATACAAATCCGTCAGGTAAAATTTGTTCTTTTTTAATTTAAATCAAAACATTTATCCCAGAGTCTACGCATACCACACATATACCAATACTATATTGCCAATACAAGCAGCCGCATAAAGCAAGAAGATACCAATCGTGCGATTCAAAATAACCTGAATTTGGGCCCGTGGCGCTTGCGCAGTAGGAAAAAAAATAGGCAACCGACACGATATCTAACAGATCGTAAACAGAACCGGCTCGCCGTTGTTTGCACAATGCACATATTAGGTGTTATGTGGTTGTTTGTATTCTTATTCGTCGCCATCTTTTGTTTTGTTCGTTCGTGTGTTGTTATAATTTTCAAGTTTTGTGTGTTAATATTTATAAAACTTTACTTTAGACATTTTTTTTATTAGTTTGTAGGTTGTTAGTCGTTTCCATCTTTTTTTACGTTGTATTCGTTCGGATGTTCCGTGTGTGATTGTGGATATTATTTTTAAGTTTTGGGTGCGAATTTAGATATAAAACTTTACCAGACATTTTGTTATTATTAGCGACTTGTGTCTCAAGATGGGTAGAAAAAAGTTCATGATCCTTTTTTGCACGAATCGCGGTTCAATGCCAGGAATAAGGTATTTCAGGTCCCTACAGTGGTGTCATCATTGAACTATGGTATTAGCAATACCGGGCGTTGCATCGTCGAGCGGGACATAGGAAAGCCCATGTAATTTTAAATGGGGTCAATTATTGGCTTCCCTAATTATTTTAGAGAAAAATTCTATTAGGTTTATTAAAGAGCACTAAAACCCACATTCAAAAGAATAACTTTAGATATTTTTATTGAGCCCGTTTACGGGTTATCGCCGATTTCTTTTTAACTATTTCTCCTTTTTATGGCCCCGTATTTGCGAGCACCAGTCAAGGTAAAAGATGACTTTCAAATAAAGTTGTCATTTTGAAATGTGTGCTTTATTGTTATAAAAACTCGTAAATCGAAAATATTAGCCATGAATTACACTTCTGAAGAAAAAATATTGATGATTAAATGGTATTATCAAGGAAATAGTTATCAAAATGTGTCAGACATGTTCGCTGCTCTGTATCCGAATAGACCGATACCTGCAAAATCTACAGTCGAAAGGATATCAAGAAATTTGAGACAAAAGGCACTGTAATAAATAACTGCAGATGTGAAGAAAGGCAGGAACAAAGAAGAGATGCAAGAAATGATAGGGACTTGCAAGGGCAGGAACAAAGAAGAGATGCAAGAAATGATAGGGACTTGCAAGTTTTATTGTGCGTGGAAAAAAATGATGGGAAGATCAGCACAAGGAAACTTGAGGATGACATAGAATTAGATCACACCACAGCGTTACGAACTTTGAAACGACATAAATATTATTCATACAAATATGAAAATCACCAAGAGCTAAGAGATAGGGACGAAATACGACGACAGGAGTTTTGTTTTGGTATGATTGAAAGAGCAAACATGGATAGGGAATTTTTTAAAAACATTTGTTTCACTGACGAATGCACATTTACCTTAAACAATGAACCCAATGTTCAAAATTATCGATATTGGAGCAAAGAAAACCAACACAGGTTTGTCGAAACAAGGACGTAATATCCACAAAATTTTCGGAGAAAATATTATCGGGCCATTATTTCTTACACGTAATTTAAATGCAGAATATTTTTTGGAACTACTTGAAGATCATATTTTTACCTACTTTACATGATGCCGCCAGGGAAAATCAGGAAGTTTGATACCAAATGGATGGCTGCCCGGCACATAGTACCCTGGCTGTCCGGGAATATTTAAACCGTGCTTTAAAAAACAGGATATACAAAGATAAAAAATACCCAAATCTAGACGAGTTAAAAAATGCTATTTCTGCCGAATGCAATAGAATTTTAGTTTACCAACTAGCGAATGTAAGAAGATAATTTTATGATCGCCTCGGTTATTGTCTAGCAGTCAATGGAGGAATATTTGAACATCTTCTTAAATCCTAAAGTTCTAACAATTTAATAGTACCTACCTATTAATTAGTAAAATATTGAAACATGTAAAATGTGATAATTAACCTTGTAATTGGATTCTTTATTTTAGTTTTATTCAGATTAATTTGTACTCATAAATACACCTTTAATATTTTTGATGTACGAGTTTTTATAACAATAAAGCACACATTTCAAAATGACAACTTTATTTGATAGTCATCTTTTACCTTGACTGGTGCTCGCAAATACGGGGCCATAAAAAGGAGAAATAGTTAAAAAGAAATCGGCGATAACCCGTAAATGGGCTCATTAAAAATATCGAAAGTTATTCTTTTGAATGTGGGTTTTAGTGCTCTTTAATAAACCTAAATAGAATTTTTCTCTAAAATAATTAGGGAAGCCAATAATTGACCCCATTTAAAATTACATGGGATTTCCTATGTCCCGCTCGACGATGCAACACCCTGTGTAGTGTATGTATGTATATATGTGATGCATACACAATCAATGTTTTCCTAAAGAGTTCACGAAATAGTGCGAAAATGAAAGGTATAATATCAAAATAAATATTTCTATCGAACTAAAGACGTGTGCACAGATGCACTTTCTTATTTCAAAAATCTCTAGTTTTCCACTTATTTCTAGACAATTGCTACAAGATTTAATGCATAAAATGTACTATATACCTACAAAATTAACGTTGTTTACTAACCTTAGTTGGTTCTTTGTCATGCAAATATTAATTGTCCAACGCGACATTTTCTAATATATTTTGAACGGGGATCCGACTCCAATTAATCTTAAAACTTTAAGTATACGCGACAAATATAGAAAATAACTAGTACCTAATTCTTCCTTAAATGATAAAACATGAAGAAAAATTAATACCATTTTTTACTAAAGGTTTTAAGGTTATGTTATTTTTACGGGATAGTCACTTCGCTTTCTACGTTCAGAGTGTAGCTAGTTTGTAAATTGGCGATTATTTTAAAGAACTTTAACATAGCGAACGTTAAAAGTTTATATTAATGCACAAAAGCCGTTTTTAACTGTTTAAAATGAATTATACAGCTATTTTGTTGTACTTTCTACTTGTTTAGAGTTATTATTCTTACGCAAACAGAAAAAAAAAACCACAAACCCCTTTTTCTTCTGTGCATTTCAGCAGAACAATTTAATCAAATTAGCTATGGTTGAGAAAATTAAATTGTTCATTTTTATTAATAAAGATATCGCTTTTTGTCTGTTATTCTGAAAAAGGCCGATTGTGAGAAAGATAGATATAGTCAAAGTGATTTTGTGTAAATATAAGCAATGACCCAAATTAATAAATATGTTCCAGTGTAATTTGGTCCATTGATTTGCCAACGAAATGAGTTTTTCTTCAATTGTTTTTATTATCTTTCCCACAAGTTCACGGCCAACTAAAAAGACAAGTTTTGATGCCTAATTTAAATATTTTTTTAAAATTTTTAGTATGAAGTTCGAACGTTGAGTTCTTTTGTTGTACAAACAACTAATACTTTCTAGTTTCTTTTTTTGTCTTGTTTTAGTCTGTAACATTTTCTAGTTAATATTCTGTATTTTAGAGTTTCCTTCAACTTTAGCAAAAGAAGTGAGTCGACTAAGTTCGTTTTTGCCCGTTCTCTGAGCTTTTCCATTAGATGACTTCTTGTTATGTTGTAAGTTATAAGAAAACCCGCAAAATGAGCTAAGGTACTTTCTCTGGCATCAAATTAATTTGCCATTTTGTGCCCTTTACTCACCTAACTAACTCTAAACATTTTCAGACAAATTGAAATTTAAAAATAAACCTTTTTAACAGTTATCAAATGGCCAGTTTTATCATTGGCACATTACGTTTTAAACAAATCAAAAGCAAATATATGCACATTCATATTCCAAATCCCTATATCAAAAATAATTGCACAAACGATTTCAAAATAAATGAAAAGTCTTCTGAAAATACAAAAATATCCATGGTTATACGTTATAAAGCTTTCATCGATTTGTTTATAGATTGGTAAGTTATAACGAAATAAGTATCTTGTAGTCATAAAACATATTAGAAAAATATCACACTGTTGCGTGCTGTTTTTCGTTTTAAAGTAATACAGCTGTTGAAAATGAAAAATTACACGTACCGGGTGTCCCACTAAGAATGGCTCTCGGCCGTATCTCGGAAACTACTGGGCATAGAAACTCAGGAAAAAAAAATTATAACTAAAGTGGTATTGAGAAAATCCTGTAAATAATTTTTAAGTTCCGCATTTTGCCGCAAGAGGGCGTAATTGAAAAGTAAATTTTAAAAGTTTACAATATCTCCGAAAATTCCACATTAAGGTATATCTTTGATAACACCATTAAAAAGCTTGGACAATTATGCATCATTTTGGTCTTATGCTCATTGGCATACCGACTTTAATAAAAGGGGGGGAAGCGGTTGAATGTGTAATCATTTAAATATACTGATATTTTTTCATGTGGATATTAATTCTGATTAGCCTGGTCAATTCTGCATAAAAATGGTCTCTTGCGTTTTTCTCCTCAGGCACACCGTTCTTAATTAAAATAAATTGGCTCTACTATTTATTATTATCATTATTAATATTGATAATGAAAAATTTAGTTTTATAAAAATTGTTGGAAATGACCACCTTCACTTCCGCCTGTCTAATTTAATTTAATTATTTTAATTAAGAACGGTGTGCCTGAGGAGAAAAACGCAAGAGACCATTTTTATGCAGACTTGAACAGGCTAATCAGAAATAATATCCACATGAAAAAATATCAGGGGCGTCCCACTTTTTTTCTAAAAAATATATAATCGCTTACTTTTAAAAATTATTCTATTGGCGATAACGCTGAAACGAACGGAGATATCGAGCGGCGGTTTTAATATTTGTTCTATCAAATTTAATCTACTTTTCGATTATGGTATCATAATTATACCGTATGATTTATTTTTTCGGAGTAAAATCAAAAAATGTGTTATTATTACAAATTGCGCCCTCTAACATTTTTTTTAGAACTATTATGGACAACTAAATACGACTGGTGAAAGTGCATAGATTTCTCTTCGAAACAGTCTTTAGTTTGCTAAAATCGGATAAGTCGTTTATAAGTTACAGCGGTTTAAATGATTACACATTCAACCGCTTCCCCCCCTTTTATTAAAGTCGGTATGCCAATGAGCATAAGACCAAAATGATGCATAATTGTCCAAGCTTTTTAATGGTGTTACCAAAGATATACCTTAATGTGGAATTTTCAGAGATATGTTATATTTTAAAATTTACTTTTCAATTACGCCCTCTTACGGCAAAATGCGGAACTTAAAAATTATTTCCAGGATTTTCTCAAGACCACTTTAATTATAATTTTTTTTTCATGAGTTTCTATGCTCAGTAGTTTCCGAGATACGGCCGAGAGCCATTCTTAGTGGGACACCCGGTACACGTAATTTTAAAGTAAAAATGTGTTGGTTTGAAGCCATTATTTTGTATGCCGTACACAAAAAAAAATACTCTTGCAACTTTTTAATTGCTCAACTATTTAGTTACGTAACGACCACTACTACGAGGCGACTAAACTGTCTATAGTCCGCCTTACAGTTTGCAATGTTTTTTCCATGCAAGTTGTTTTGCAGCAATTAATATTTTGGCAATAAAAATTTCACTTCGTTTTACAGCGTGCAATGACTTGCCAAGGTCGTAGGTGATGTACCACTTGCCAACCTTTAAAATAAAGACATTCGGTTAGGACTTACCGGCGCTTTTTTGTTCATTCATTTTAACATAACATCATTACAGGACACGAAAGCAAACCAACAAAAACAAAACGTACCCACGTTAAGTTAGAAAGAACATAAACAAATGTCAGGGATTTTCATATTTAGGTTGGTGTCTCATAAATCACCAAAAAATCGCCAGAATTGCGCTTGCAATTGCAATAAAAATAGGGTCGGAGTTATATTTTTTGCAAGCAATACAAATTGCGCCAGCTGATCACTAGCTTCATTTGCGCATACTCGCAGGCAATCTTTTCTTGCGCGAAAGAAAAATTGCAAACTGTTAAACGGCCTAAAGACACTGCCTATATTGGACAAGTGCTAATTCCACCAAAAGTTTAAAAATTGTTTTCAGCAAAGTAGCTGGCGTCGCTTCGCAGTGCTCCATTTTAGCAGTGTCGCTGTTGTGGCTGGTACCAAATCTGAAAAATTCAAAGAAGCATTTAGTGTAATATACATCTACGGGTATTGATTTTAGTCGATTCCAGTTCAGTTCAGTTCATTCGAGTCGAGTAGAGTGAACTCAAGTTAAAAAATCCTTTATTGTTTAAAGAATAATAAGAATCGGTAAGAGGTCGGCCTAAACAAAAGAAGAGCCCAGCTTTTTTGTCCCTTTTAGGAAGAGTAATTCAAGTATCCACTAAATCCCTATTTTTTTTTTTGGTGAAGTTGTCCCTAAAAATATAGAAACTGTAATATCTGTCTAAAACATTATTAAAAACCATACAAAAACTGAATTTTGTCCATAGTTCGAATCACCGTGCGCTGCTGTGAAGAAAGAAAATGAAGATATTAAAGTGTAATGCGTTTTTAATAAATCGCAGAAAGTAATAAGTTTTTAAAATTTAAAAGCATTGCAGAAGTGCAAAAGAGGCCGGTAATATACAGCTGAAAGTCCCAAGCATTTGGATTGTTTATTGAAGGGTATAAATTCGCATCTGACACCGTAATTACCCTACAGATAACTTATAGGAGGATGCGTTTTTTTTTAATGGCAATTGGGCATTCCTTAGTTTTACCGTTGCGCTAAATGGCGGTGGGAATGTTCCGTCTACAAAATTTCGATTTATTGGTCCATCTTTGAATTTAAAGGGAGCATCTTTTCTCACCTTCTGGCAATTAAATGAAATCTTAAATCCATGTTTACATTACATAATCATAATATATTAAAGCATCCTTCATTTTATTAATTAATTTTTAAATAACTTAAACAGCAAAATTAAATCTGGAAACAAATTGGTAATAAATAATATAGGAGTTTAAGGACTCATCCTTAATTAAATAAACATTTGTCTGCATTCCCCTTCAAGTCGTGAATTTGCCATACAATGTGCTGTTAAAATAATAAGCAGGGTCGCGCAATATTACCCTGGTTTCAACCCTCGACCACAAAAGGTCAGATTCGGATCTTAAAATGATATATTTGGTTAAAATATGATCAGAGGAACGGCAAATATTTTATTCATTTAATGTTTTAGCATTGCGATTTTCCTCGGAAATACCTTTAATTTGTTTTAAACTAATAATATTTGAATTTGGAGATATTCACGGTGTTGTAAAAAGTGATGGTACTTCTAAGGGCCAGGTAGCTTAGTCTTAGTAGACTCTCCTCTAAAATTGTGTTTTCTGGAAAAACCCTTAAGAAGATATTAAAGACCGCAATTAAATTTCTAAATTTCCTAAATCATAAAAAATGCACTCGACTTTTAAAAAGACATAACAAAGTGTGTAAACTACGTAGTTAAACATTAACCCAGAATTAAAAATAAACACGAATTTGTAAACTGTGAAGCAGTTCGAGGTTCGACAAATTCCAATAATTCTATTTCGGATTGTCGATGTCGCCCAGAATGTGGCTAAGTCGACGGGTCAACACATCGAAGATGTTGTTGAGTTAATGGATTGCCACCCACCTTTAGTTTCACTTTTAGAATATACAGGGTGTCAAAAGGGTGCCGAAGAATCAAATAACTTCTTGTCACATAAATACCTGATCTATAATTCACCTTTTTTTTTCGAATTTTTTATTCTACCATGTTGTCTTCGTCCCCCTGATTGCAATTACGATTTTTTAGACTTTGAGCAAGTGCTCTGACTATAGATGGTTAAAAAGCAAAAAATGGAGGGATTTTTGGAAAAGGTCTTCTGCATGCTCTCAATTTCAATACCTAATATCCAAGTCAAGTAACATCAAGAGTTACTTCTAATGTACTACAAAAAATTAAAATTTTTCCCCTGAAATTAAAAGCTATTAAGTTTGAAAAATGTATAGATTTATTGACAAGCAAAAAAAAAACAATGGCAGAGCAGAATATCTTTAATTTTACCATAATTGATTTTAAGCTGAATCTCTCACAAGAGACTCGAAACCAAATTTTTTGGTTGCTCGTTTAACCTTTAAAATTACAGGTTGCATTTTTAAATATTTGGGTTATAAAAAACTAGGAGGGGGGACATTGAAACCGCGCCGAAGACGTTAAAAAATCATGGTGCTTGGTTTTTGAAGTGGGAGGCCGGGCCCCTTGCCCCACTGGCTACGTGCCTGTATAGTGCGGGTACTTAAACAAACATCGACTACGTACACTACTGAATTAACTAAAAAATAAAAACAAAACTTTTTAATCACACAGTAAATCACGTAAAAACGATATCTATAATCGTAAGTTTCGCGAAGCCTCAAAATAAATACCTTAAGGTTAGGCGAACCAATGCGTGACTGACGTCAAGTAACCATAGTAACGGTGAATATCAAAGCCATGTTAGGCGTTGGGTCTTCACTTACTTTGAGCTAACGGACACGGTCGGCTCAGGCGCGCCAACAATGGCCCTATTAAGCAGAGCTACGTTCAGATTAAATTAATAATATTAATTCGAACATAATTAATTTTTAAGGGCTAAAATGGTAGCTGTATTGGTTTTTTTTTATGATAAAACACCTGCACTGTAGGAAAAATCCTTTAAGGCGCTCTGGAAGCGGTGCGAGTGCGAAAAAAGCGATTAACGTTGGTCTTGAAACGTTGAAGATTGTATTCATTGGGAAACACGACCTCAGGAAGATCATTCCATAAAGATGACGTTCTCCAGATGAAAGAATTCTTGAACAATGAAGTTCGAGGAGTACTAAGCTGAACAACATATGGATGAGCGGCAGTGGTTTGCCGTGTATTTCGGTTTTGAATTGCTCTAGGTGGAATCAAGTGGGCAATGTCAGTCGAACACCTGCCATGGAAATATCTGTAAAAGAGAGCCAAATCACCAACCTGTCTTCAATGCTCCAGGCTATCGAGGGTCTTGGTCAGCTCGGGGTCGCCGATCAGACGAACGGCTCTCCTTTGAATGAAATCCAGTAGCCGAAGGGTGTGCTTGGGTGCAGAGCTCCAGACATGAGAGCAATATTCTAATGATGGTCGAATCTGGGCTTTGTAGAGTGTCAAAAGTTGATGAGGTGTGTACAACCTTTTGGTGTGGAAAAGTACACCAAGTTTCTGTGCAGCTGTCTTGGCAATTGCGGCAACGTGATCATGCCAAGACATATAATATGTGGTACATTAATATTTAATATTGTCGAAAAAATTTCCTCCTTGTTTTATTTTTTTTTTTGGTGAACCTACTTCACCTGACGAGTCGCCACTGTTGCAGCTTTCTATTCTTTCAGAATTTTGTTTTCCTAATTTTAAACAGGTTATCAGTACTTTTAGAACAATCATTACCTTCCTTTTTCTCAAACAATTTGTTTTTATTTTAGTTTAACTTCAAAAAATGAATCTAACTATCTTGTTGTACTGTTGGGACGTCCTGTTTGTGTATATGCTCCACCGCAGTAACGGCTGTAACTGTCGTTCACAATAAACAAGTATATTCTTTACACTCCAGATTTATAGGTCAATTATTGTCACCAGTTCAGTTTATGGCTTCAAGCGAGAAACATGTGCAATTGTTTAACCAGAAAACAATGCTATTTTCTTAACATTACCTATGCCACCCACAAACAGTTTCAGTCGAGCTTAGATTGGAATTGATGTAAAGCGGGTTTTTTACATTGTTGCAAATACAGTTAGAGTTGTGGGACAATAAATATTTTTTAGATGGCATACCAATAAAACAAAGTACATATTATTATTAATGCTATAATTTTTATATTTTATTATTATTATCATTGTTATATTTTTAATGTCACAGATTTTTGTTGGTATTGTATTGGGTTGGTATATTATTTACAATAGATACGGAGAAAAAATCATCTTAACCTGTACTGATTAGAAACTTCCGTGGCACATTTAAAGAATGACGTTTTTCTGGATTTGTTGGTATGAATAACCTGAAAGGCCAAGTTCCTCCAAGTTGGGCTTGACATTTTTCGTCATAGCTCCCTCCACCGATATTTGATCGGAATGATGTCTATTTTTTCCAGCTTCCATATATTTTTTATCTCTATCGCCAAATTCGAGTACTTGGTTTTCTTCTCCTTTTCGGTTTTACAGAGGTTTTGTGTTAGTGGGCAACCTATATCGATTATAAAAGCTTTCTTAGTCGTCTTTTCGATAAGAAGAACATCCTGACGGTTGTGGTCTACTGTTCTATCCATTATTATTGGCCTGAGTATAAGAGATATTCAGGGGATTCAAGGACTGGCTCGGGTACGAGTATTGGTAGTATAGTGGGAGTTTTTCCCTTAGACCTAGTTTATGGGCCAGTTCCTGTGTTTTTTTTTTGATTTTTGATTTTCTGCATACGTCTTCCATATTTCTTTTCAAGATGACCTTTTCATAGTTTCAAGTTCGAATGACACGGTCTTGGATAGAGATTATAAAACCTTCTATTTCAGCGTGCAGATGCCTTTTCTCTAACCAATTCAGTGACATTTCTTTATCTATGAGTGGATTTTGGAGTGCAGTAGGGTATTTGCCGTGTAGAGCTTTCTTTTGCCCAATTACAAGCTGTTGACTTGGCGGCGCGCGGATGATGTTAGGTAATCCGTTTTGCTTTAAGTTAAGGGCTGTATATCCAACGTCTGCTGCTACCACTTTTTGAAGAATTTTACCATTCGATTCTTGGAAGAATTTTCTCATATAGGTCTCTTGCGACTTGCACAAGTTATATATATATTAATGAGACCTCTTCCTCCCTCCTTTCGTTTTAGGTAAATTCTTTCAAGTGCAGAGCGTGGGTGGTGGAATCTGAATTTTGTTAGCAGACTGCGCGTAAGCCTATCTAGTTCGTGCAAATCCATGTCTAAATACTTAAGGATTCCGAATGAGTAGGTAAGTATTAGTATTGCCCATCAGGTGTTGATGGTAGTCGTAAGGTTACCAGCATTCAGATGAGTATTAAAAAGCTTTGTAAGTCTGCTTTTATATTCGTTTTTACTCCCTTTTTAGGCTTGTGTGATTTATTTGTTGGTTTTGGGAGATGCCTAAGTATTTATATGTTTTGTCCTCATCTAGTATGCCTTTAAGCAGTCCACGATTTTGTTCAGTCTTTCCGCGTATACGACATTCAAGATTGCGCACTTGTCTAATCCAAATGACATTTTGATGTCATCGCTAAATGTCTTGGTTATTTGAATTAGGGACTGTAGATTGGTTTTGCTTTCGGCGTAAAGTTTGATATCGTCCATAAACAGCAAGTGATTTATTCGAAAATCCTCTGTTAAGTTGGGACGATATCCGTAGGTTGTGGATTTTAGTAGTGAGGACAGTGGGTTTATGACCAAAATGAACCAGAGGGGGCTTAACGAGTCGCTTTGAAATATACCTTTTGATATATTTATATTGCCAAGCTTCTCTTGTCTAATATGGAGGTTAGTATGCCATATTATTATTATTATTATTATTATTATTATTATTATTATTATTATTATTATTATTTTTCTCAATGTTAGTTTTCACAGCTTTTTGTTGGTATTGCTGGTATTATTTACAGTACAGAGAAGAAATTCATCTTAACCTGTACTGTTTAGAAACTTCCGTACTATACTTATTGCAAGTTTGAAGGATGACGCTTTTCTGGATTAGTTGGTATAAATAACCTGATAGGCCCAGTTTTTCCAAGTTGGGCTTGAAATTTTTCGTCATAGCTCCCTCCACCGATATTATGATCGGAATTATGTCGATTTTATCTAGCTTCCATATATTTTTTATCTCTATAGCCAAATTCGAGTACTTGGTCTTTTTCTCCGATTCGGTTTTAGAGAGGTTGTGTGTTAGTGGGCAACCTATATCGATTATGAAAGCTTTCTTGGTGGTTTTTTCGATGAGAAGAATATCCGGACGGTTGTGGTCTACTGTTCTATCCGTTATTATTGGCCTGTCCCAGTATAAGAGATATTCAGGGGATTCAAGGACTGGCTCGGGTGAGTATTGGTAGTATGGTGGAAGGTTTTCCCTTAGCCCTAGTTTATGGGTCAGTTCCTTGTGGATGATCTTTGCCACCTGATTATGTCTCCCTAGGTAAGCGTTGGGGGCCATAGCACCACAACCCGCCGTGATATGTTCTATCGTCTCTCCGGGGCAGTTGCATTTTCTGCACACATCTTCCACATTCCTTTTCATGATGACCTTTTCATAGTTTCGAGTTCGAATGACACGGTCTTGGATAGAGATAATAAAACCTTCTGTTTCAGCGTGAAGCTGCCTTTTCTCTAACCAATTCAGTGACATTTCTCTATCTATGAGTGGATTTTGGAGTGCAGTAGGGTATTTGCCGTGTAGAGCTTTCTCTTGCCAAGTTACAAGCTGTTGACTTGGCGGCGCGCGGATGATGTTAGGTAATCCGTTTCGCTTTAAGTTGAGGGCTATATATCCAGCGTCTGCTGCAACCACTTTTTTAAGAATTTTATTATTATTATTATTATTATTATTATTATTATTATTATTATTATTATTTTTCTCAATGTTAGTTTTCACAGCTTTTTGTTGGTATTGCTGGTATTATTTACAGTACAGAGAAGAAATTCATCTTAACCTGTACTGTTTAGGAACTTCCGTACTATATGGCATGTTTGGAGGATGACGCTTTTCTGGATTAGTTGGTATAAATAACCTGATAGGCCCAGTTTTTCCAAGTTGGGCTTGAAATTTTTCGTCATAGCTCCCTCCACCGATATTATGATCGGAATTATGTCGATTTTATCTAGCTTCCATATATTTTTTATCTCTATAGCCAAATTCGAGTACTTGGTCTTTTTCTCCGATTCGGTTTTAGAGAGGTTGTGTGTTAGTGGGCAACCTATATCGATTATGAAAGCTTTCTTGGTGGTTTTTTCGATGAGAAGAATATCCGGACGGTTGTGGTCTACTGTTCTATCCGTTATTATTGGCCTGTCCCAGTATAAGAGATATTCAGGGGATTCAAGGACTGGCTCGGGTGAGTATTGGTAGTATGGTGGAAGGTTTTCCCTTAGCCCTAGTTTATGGGTCAGTTCCTTGTGGATGATCTTTGCCACCTGATTATGTCTCCCTAGGTAAGCGTTGGGGGCCATAGCACCACAACCCGCCGTGATATGTTCTATCGTCTCTCCGGGGCAGTTGCATTTTCTGCACACATCTTCCACATTCCTTTTCATGATGACCTTTTCATAGTTTCGAGTTCGAATGACACGGTCTTGGATAGAGATAATAAAACCTTCTGTTTCAGCGTGAAGCTGCCTTTTCTCTAACCAATTCAGTGACATTTCTCTATCTATGAGTGGATTTTGGAGTGCAGTAGGGTATTTGCCGTGTAGAGCTTTCTCTTGCCAAGTTACAAGCTGTTGACTTGGCGGCGCGCGGATGATGTTAGGTAATCCGTTTCGCTTTAAGTTGAGGGCTATATATCCAGCGTCTGCTGCAACCACTTTTTTAAGAATTTTATTATTATTATTATTATTATTATTATTATTATTATTATTATTATTATTATTATTATTAATATCATTATTATTATTATTATTATTTTTTTTTTTTAATATTGGTATACAAGCAGTATTGCTAATGTATTAACTGATTTAACCAATTTTAAAAATATTATCAACTTCATACTTAAGCATTAAAAATGCTTTTTGCCAAAATCGTCGAGGCTTTAAAACATTGACATTAATTAGTCAGAATCAGTGTTATAGATCACAGATGTCACAGGTCGTTATTACGTGATACGAAAACAGAAAAATAGGTGGGTGGATTTCCCGTGACAGCCATCTATCTTGAGAGCCACCTCCCGAGCTCTTATCAGGTCCCTTGCATTCTTATCACGGGCACACCGGCTAAACCGGGTCTTTATCGCGACCTGTGTCTCGCCACATTCCTTCCGTACCCACTCCCGGACTATATATGTCCCTGATTCCTTAGGGAACACATTAAGACGGATGCCTAAATGCTGCTGCATGGCATCCAGAGTATCGTTAAATTTTAAAACGGTCTTTATTTTGCGTTTTGCTGCTGCTTTAATGGCTACTAACCACTGGTTTATAGGTCTCCAACTACCGACCCTTACGAACAGTTTTGAATCCTTAACTTTATAGTGGTTTAGAAATATGGATTTGTCTCGTCCTAAGATATATCTACATTTTCATATGACCCCCTTGTAAATTGACTGTAAGCCGCCGCTGCGATGGTAGAAAGCTTAATCACTTTTTTTTAATTTCAATTTACTGCTTTTAATAAAGGCGGATTTTACTTGATTCATTGGTTGTCAACAAATCAATGTAGAATATTATCATCAAATATTAATATAAATCCACATCGTGTTCAGCTTTCGCAAAATGATGTCAAGCTTTGCTATCAAGCAACATAATTAAGCTTATGAAAGTTTATTTTGGCTAAAACACTGTCAACATGGTGATATGATTTTAATATTAAGATAAAACGGTGACAAACAGACATAATCGAGTAATTATTTGCTTTATACAGGTGCACTGCCTAAATTGCGCACTTTCAGCTCTATCTGAATTTATTAATACTTTGACAAACTTTCAGATAAGAACTTTATTAAAGGATGTTTTCATAAAGCTTAATCTTTTTTCATCGGCTTTTACCCATGTGCAAAAAAGTACAATATTGAAAACAAATTTTATAAAAATTGTCCACGTTTTTAGACGCATTTCTTTTTCATAAAAAAAAATCAATTTTGCTGCTCAAATAATGGCATTTCTAATTTGCAAAACTAAATCTGGAAAGAGCAATGCTTCAAGTAAAAAATAAGCATTTAACGTTTTCGCGTAATAAATAAATATCATAGATTATACAGGGTAATTCCTAAGTTGACACTTTTTTTTAGCTGTGTGTAGAAGGCATTAAAATAAACAACCAAATACCTTTTTTCAAAAAACTTAAATATGGGCGAGATACAGAAGTAAAAAATCTAATTGCGGGCCTGGCCATCAAAACGTTATACTTTATGTTTATCTTATAAGTCATGCAATTTACGGGTCGGAAGTCAGTTATTTGTCAATCCGCTACGGAGTGATTTTCTGATCAAGTTAATTATAAATTGGTGACACGTGAAAATGGTAAAATTTGAAAACAATGAACTAGTAGATATGGTGCTAATTTACGGCGAATGTCGTCAAAGTGCGGCTGCTGCTTCGAGATAATACGCAGAACGCTTTCCCTTGCGGGTGCATCCTACACCCAGAAGTTTTCCTAATGTTATTCAACGGGCAAGTTAGGCAGGACCGTATTTGATCCATAGTGTAATAAATGAATATATATAAACTACCTTATTTTTGAGTTTTTTGAAAAGAGGTATTTGAAAATGTTGTTTATTTTAATGCCTTCTCCTAGAACACACAGCTAAAAAAGAAGTATCAACTTAGGAATCACCCTGTATAAGAGATTGAAAAGTTCTCCATAACAATTAAACCACAAACTAATAATCCTTGGCGAAACTAGCAATCTGACCTGGAGTGTCGGGTTGATGATGAAATGGTCTAGCCCATTTATGAAGAAAAATTGGAAATACAATGGTGCAATTTTTATGAAAAAAGATTATATGAATATGTTAGGTGTCAGTTTTTTTACTATTTTATTTGTTAAATTAGTATATTATTTTTGCTTCAAGGAGGTGGGCTGGAAAGGCCTTAGGGAAGCCACACCCCAAGCCTCCCTCTGGAGTTACGCCGCTGCCTATAGACCCCTTGGATTTTGAGCCGCTTACCCCTAGTGTATTTAGTTTCGCACGCCTATGGTTCCAGCAAATAATTCATCTAGTACCATGTGGCGATAATGATTTTATATCTTACCGCGGCAAAGAACCGTATAGGTTCCATAAGAACACTATGGCAAATTGTTGGCTTTCGGATTTTACCAAACGATTTGGTTTTTGTAATTTCTGTCATAAAAGTCGGAACACTTAAAGGAATTTCTATTCCGTTTTTGTACAAATGTATGTAGTACACTTCCTTAGTAATTATACGAAGTGAACTTAACTAGTTTTCTTTAATTAGCATTAGCAATAAACATTGACATTTTACAGAGCTGAAGAAATAGCAATTTTAATGACATATGCGGAATTATAATCAAAAAGTTGAGATATGTAATTAAGACGTTTGGCAGTAACGTAATCTGCTGGTCGCGAATAGTTTGAGGCTATTTTTTAACCTAGTTCAAAAAAGAAGGGCTTTTTAATGCGTCATGTGTACACCAGCGAGTGAAACATATAGCGTTTTCGGTTTACTGCTCTCGGGCACTCTGAGAGTGCTCTCCCCAATGATTGCGTGTTCGTTTGTCAACATTAAATTGATCTCACTTGAAGTAATACATTTAATTTACAAGCATTCGTAGTGACTGCAGATCTGTGACGTCACAGATGACACCTGGAGCACTCTCTAAATGCTAAACCGAAACGCTAATTAAGAAATTATAACACAGACTTGGGTACTTGGTAGTAGAGCCCACCACCAGATTTCAAGACCCGGCTCGAGTCGGAATTTTGCGACGCGGCCCGTTCCGGTCCGTCAATCAAAGCCGAACAGCCCGGCAGACCCAACAAGCCCGGCAGGCCGCAAATAAAACTATTAGGGCTTAAAAATTATTTTACAAATATTTCTTTAAGAAAACATATAAGCAAACCAAGGCTGACCCGAAAGACCGGCTGGCCACAAGAGTTTGGCAGGCCCGACCGGCCCGGCAGGCCTTTCAAGTTCGGCAGGCCAGTTAAACCAGGCAAGCCCGACAGGCTTTTGTTGGGGCCCGAAAACCCGAAACTTTATTGATTAAGTGGCCCGGCTCGAAGTTGGGGGTGCGGGTATCCCCTCCCCCCCCTGGAACCACAAATTATCTCAACATATTTGAAATATATTTTGTTTTTCTTAACTAGTGCCCTTTATTTGGTAATAGTTTCACAAAAAAAAACTTTATTAAATTCAATAAGGTACATTTTTACTTACTTTTTCGTTTATCTCAAATCTTTAATTTTGGTCTTTATTCACTTGTCGTGTTCAGGGCCCTAATTGTTAATCTAAGTTTTATTTACGCTTGACATCGGTTCAATTAATCCCCAAGTTAACGGTTAATGGGGATGTTTAGGGTCTATAATTTACTTTAAATAATTATTATTACCCAGTAGAAATACACACTTTTGAGACAATTTAATTGCTGTTTTGATGGACAAACCGACGATATTTTAAATAGTTTTTGCAATCACTTTAATGTCTATCTGTCACATTAAAATTTTAAGTTATTTAATAATTATTGTCGTGGAATTTTAATTAGATATGATCAATGATTAAAGCCATTAAATTATAAAATAATAAATATTTCCAGTTATAATGGTTATGCAGTGTAGGGAATTACCTCAATTTAACAATTTCGATTGAGTACGGATTTTAATTTAATCATATTCTTATACTATTGCAGCTAAAAGTACCGACCATTTTTTTTTTAAATTCCAAAGTTTCCTGCTTCATGCAAAAAATATTGAAAATTAATTTTTTTTAATAAAGATACCTCTCTGAAACTCTCCAAATTTTAATAGTTTATAAAAATCCATTAATAAACATGATCAGGACTCATGCCAAGAGAACGCAATGTTTTTGGTTTAATTTAATATTTATAGAGAACCTTAGAGAAGAATTTAGAAATATTATAGTCTATTTTAGAAAGGTGTATAGTTATAAAAGCTCATTAGGTATGCAAAGGGACTACAGAGTGACCCAACGAATATTTCAGCCACTTTCATAATTTGGCATTGATTTCATTACAAAATTCTTTATTTTCATCAAGTGCGGGTAGTACCACCCGGGTTTTGGGTCAATATATAGGTTTTGCCTATTGTTATCTATTCACAAACACTTAAAATGGTGTGACAAAGGCGTGCATTATGTACATAGTATTAGGTACACTTATTTATTATTAAACATTATAAAAAGATAAAAAAATACACAAAATACATTATACAGAAATTAAATTATAAAAAATCATAATATTCTTCGTCATCTGTGACTGTCATCTCCTCTTGACGTTATAATTAACGGGTTGACGGTTCGATCGATCGGGTGGTCAAGATTCCACATTTTCTCCTCTTCTTTAATGACATGATGAACTAGTTTTCGCCAGTTCTTTGATGTCACTTCCTTAATGGCTCGATCATCAAGCTTAATGTCTTTCATTTTGAATGTCGTGTTGTGTCTTGCTACAAATCCTTTCACTTGCTCCCATATAAGTTCTATAGGATTTAGTTCGCAATGATATGGCGGTATGCGCAGCTGCAAAGTTACACTATGTTTTTCAACTATATCTTCCACAGCTTATTTCATAAAACGATATTTGTGTAAATTTGCTATATAATAGTTCCTTCTTTATCAAATTATCGTCTTCTTTTTTCTTTGATTATTTATCATAAATAATTACATGCACAAATTTTACCTGCGCCTATGGCCGACACCGAAATTGAGCCGAACTGGACGGAATTTCCTATTTCTGAAATAGACTATAGTCGGTTGTCCATTTATTAAGATTAAGATACCTACATGGAGCCTTAATAACATCAAGATATTTTATTCGACCATTGACTTACATACATCATATTGTGGTCTAGTCAGGAATGTCTGGAGTAGTAAACATTTTTGGCTTATCATATTTTGTAATAAAAAATATTAATAAACAATTTTCATAAACTGTGTATTCGCCTCTACCGCCCGCAAAGATGTTTAGATATCAACAAACTGATGTGACCTTTAAATAAAATGACATGAAAATAATAACAAGTTAAAAGCTACTTCATCATTTGTTAAATTGTAAATTTAAAAACGAACGTGACCAAAAAATCCTTCGTCTTTTGATTCTCGAATAGGAATGATTATGAAGAATTACTGACAGAAACAATAATTAAAATTGTAAAGTGAAGTAGGTAAATGCTGTAAGTTGTAAGTAGTACAAAATAAACATTCCTACGAATAGGAGGTAAGCTGAGTACTAATTTTAGAAGTTTGCATAATTCATTTAGAAACAATTTCCAACCAAAGAATAACAGCGATAATTAAAATCGTGATATTCTATTGACATTGTACAAACATCATAAATCACTGACAACTGATAAACGTTATTTTAAGTGAAATAAGAACATAAATTTAATTTTAACTATTATCGGCTAAATGTTAATTTATGTAACTATTTCAATTTATACTTTTTCGATTTAATCTTGTCGTTAACTAAAGAGCGATGACGATTTATAGTTATAGCAAAAATGGGGTACAATAAAATCTCGATAAAAGGTCTTAACAATTTATTTGTAGATTTCGTTCTTGCAAACTTTCTTCTTCATAATCACCAAAAGGGTGGTTTAAGAATAAACCGGAAACAACCTAAAAAATGGGAGGGTTATCCTTGATAAGCAGGGGCGGTTCTACTGGGGGGGGGGGGGGGGCAGGACCCCCCAACATTTCTGAAAAAAACTATAAAATTCAAAATTCATGCCACTGATAAAAAAAAATTCCGGGTGCTTTATTATTTACATAATTTGATACAATTTGAGCATGATTATAAAAAATTTTGGGCTGTGGCGTTATTTGCTTGCGAAGGCTACCAAAAATTGTGACTGCGCCCAGTGGCATATATATAGGGGGCTGCATTTTCCTCTCACGTATGGACTCTTAATTTAAATCTTTAAATAATGTATTCTTGGCTTAGATTACAAAGGTCTTGTAGGAAACGTTTAGCTTTTAAACCTTTCCTTCTAAAAGTGCTGTTTTATATAGAGATTAAGGTTTCACACGCATATCGTTTTAGTTATTGATTTTTGATGCAATTTGAAAGGAAAACGAGTAAAAAGAATAATATTTTATAGAATTTTTCTATTATATACTTGTCTGTTCCATTTTCCCTTTTTTAGAGCTATTTTAAATCAACAAAAATATAACCCAATGCAATAAAATATTTTTACAACAAAAACAATTAGGTATTTATTTCTTAAGAGAAAAATTAAGGTAAACATTTCAATTGAAACATTTTTTATGGAAGAAGTGTGATAATTTATAATAAAAATAGTGCGGGATGAAATGAGAATGCTTTATTAGGAATATAAATATACGGCACTTAAGAAGGAGTATTTCCAAATCTAAGCATTTGCACCAAAAACTGCTCTTAGATCTACGCTCCTAAAATACATGGTTTCTGAAAAAATCATCAATTTTGGCGTGGTGAGCAATATTTACTTTTTTTTTTAATCAAGAAAAACCGAGCCCGGAAAACGCTGGTTAGAGTCATACATACGTCTTATGTTAAAATTTTGGATTGACACCAATATTCATATTTTTCACAATTATAAAAAATGTTTTTTTTTTAAATAAAGAGCCAGCTAGAAATATAAAAAAAAAACATTAAAAAAAAATTTAATCCAACCATGCAAAGGGGGAGAGGTAGTAATTTAATTTTCAAAATTTGATAGTAGTTAGGTGAATTTTAAACGAACTTTGGGCGTGACTCCGAAAATTTTTTGCCTGCGGCGCCTTCTTCGCCTTCTTCGCTAGGTACAATACCATGGAATACATATAGTCCCGACTATCCCTCTCTTCAGAAAAAAAAATGTCCTACTTACGCGCCCCCCCCCCCCCTCCCGAGCATATTTTCTGGCTAAGCCAATGTGGTGCCCCCCAATATTTTGGGTCTAGAACCGCCCCTGTTGATAAGCAACATCATTCAGGGGCATGCCAAAATGATTAACTAAGACGGAAGGGACAACATGTTTTAGCCAATAAGTGGATAGGAAAGAGATGCGAAATTACGTGGCCAGTCAGCTCCCCAGACCTCACCCCATTGGATTTTTATTTATGGGGTAATTAAAAAAATAATAAAGAATATTGGAAATTTAAAGTATTGTATTAAAAAAGAAATTCTATAGAATATGGGGTTTCCCGTCAATTTCGCAAAATAAAATAACAAATGTTTGGTATCCGTAATTTGAGAAAAATTTGTAAAAATAAAAAAAAACGAAGTAGAAGGATGTAATTGCATATTAAAATATAGTTTCACATTCCGAACAACTTTTCATAAATACAGTTTTCGATATTGTCAAAAATAAAAGTACTTTACTCTTGGGCAAAAATCATATTTTTTGACAAACCTCGTATACGACTGAAAAAACTTAACGTCTGATGGTTGAATTTTAGATTTTGTTCCATGCAGAACTTTTTATGAACAATAACTTTTTTTCGTAAAGTTAATAATAAAAAAGTTTTCCATTAGTTGCCAACTTAAGTAGACACACTGTAGATGTGCCAATTTTTAATAAATATTATGTTCAGTAGGTTTTGAAATACTTTTAACATTCCGTACTTTTTTGCTACCCTGTATATCAATATTTTTAAAACCTTTTGTTGGCAAGGCATGTCGATAAATAATCTAGCGTGGTCCAATTTCTTAGCGGAAAAGCAAAACATATTTTCTTTGTAATTAATTATTTTCGCAAGAACACCTCAATAGTAGAAGGGGGCATTAGGACCGCACTAAGTCAATCGTCTGGGCAGCACCAGCGTCGGACTTCGACGTCCCGAGCGTCACATTAAGTGGCCGCGCTCTTAGTTTGACCGTGAGCTATTCGGTCCCTACAGGGGGCACTAGCGGCGCCCACACACCCTCCTTCCCCCGGCCACCCACCTTCTCGAAGCCTGGATCTCAGGATTCTCAGGAGGCTTTCTTGGCCAGTTTCCTTTGTCTGCCGTTCTTCTGGGAACCGATTAATTATTGCCCGTTGATCCCGGTGTTGCCATCATAACATAAACTGGCCACTACTACACTTTAACGTATTTGCTCGCTCTTCTACTTCTCTTAAATTATCTTTGGGTAAAATTAAAGGTAACAAATAAATATTTCTAATAAACTAGATAATTAGAAAGACGAAAACAACAAAGGAATTATATACAGAGCGTATTTTAAACAATCCATAGTAAGGATTTACTTTTTGAGGGTTGGAGACAATGGTGTTTCTTGAATACTGATCAGTGGCGGCTCGCGGTCTTAAAAAATGGTGAAGAGCTAGGTATAGTGCGGGTACTTTAACAAACATTGACTAATTTTACACTATTGAATTAACTGAAAAATAAAAACAAAACTTTTAAACATACAGTAAAAACGATATCTAGGTATAACCGTAAGTTTCGCGAAGCCTCAAAATAATTTTTTTTTTTTTTTATGATGAAACACCTGCACTGTAGGAAAAATCCTTTAAGGCGCTCTGGGAGCGGTGCGAGTGCGAAAAAAGCGATTAACGTTGGTCTTGAAACGTTGAAGATTGTATTCATTGGGAAACACGACCTCAGGAAGATCATTCCACAAAGATGACGTTCTCCAGATGAAAGAATTCTTGAACAATGAAGTTCGAGGAGTACTAAGCTGAACAACATATGGATGAGCGGCAGTGGTTCGCCGTGTATTTCTGTTTTGCATTGCTCTAGGTGGAATCAAGTGGGCAATGTCAGTCGAACACCTGCCATGGAAATATCTGTAAAAGAGAGCCAAATCACCAACCTGTCTTCGATGCTCCAGGCTATCGAGGGTCTTGGTCAGCTCGGGGTCGCCGATCAGACGAACGGCTCTCCTTTGAATGGAATCCAGTAGCCGAAGGGTGTGCTTGGGTGCAGAGCTCCAGACATGAGAGCAATATTCTAATGATGGTCGAATCTGGGCTTTGTAGAGTGTCAAAAGTTGATGAGGTGTGTACAACCTTTTGGTGCGGAAAAGTACACCAAGTTTCTGTGCAGCTGTCTTGGCAATTGCGGCAACGTGATCATGCCAAGACATATTACCTCCCAGATTGACCCCCAGCAAATTAATAGACGGTGCTAGGGGAATTGCATGTCCTGCCATGACTATATCCGGTTCTGCAATGTTAACCTTTTTGGAGAAGACTGCTGCCTGGGTTTTCTTAGCATTAAATTCGACTTGGTTACTGTCACCCCAAGCCAAAATTTCTTCCAGGTCCTTGTTGAGGCGCAATACTTCATGCTGCCTGCGAAGATGTGTGTCGGCAGCGGATGTTTGGGGAGTCAAGGTAAAAGATGAGACAAGTGTGCTGTCATCAGCAAAGCTATAAATTGGATTTTGGGTTTTCACTAGAAGGTCGTTAATATACAGTAAAAAGAGGGTAGGCGACAATATGGACCCTTGAGGAACACCGGCATTGATGGTGAAGGTGTCTGAGAGAAACCCGCCACTTGCAGAGAACGGTTCTTAAGGAAGCTGGTTAACCATAAACAAAATCCATTAGGCATACCGTTAGGATCGCAATTTACTTAGTAGCCCATCGTGCCAAACACGATCAAAAGCCCTAGAGATGTCCAGTGCAACAGCCCGGGATTCTCCATGATGTTCGATGGTGTTGCTCCAAAGATGGGTGACATATGCCAGAAGGTCACCTGTTGATCTGGACATACGAAAACCGTATTGA
This sequence comes from Polydrusus cervinus, assembly GCA_935413205.1. Classification (NCBI taxonomy): domain Eukaryota; kingdom Metazoa; phylum Arthropoda; class Insecta; order Coleoptera; family Curculionidae; genus Polydrusus; species Polydrusus cervinus. Next base: position 7,121,436 of record OW284520.1, read on the forward strand.
TGGTCGCTGATAATGTTATGCCCTTCCAGATACTTTAGGAGTTGTTGGTTAATAGCTTTCTCCATTACTTTTGAGATTACTGAAAGCAATGCGACGGGTCGGTAGTTGCTACCTTAATACCTTAAAGTTATGCAAATCAATGCTAAAACAATGGTGCATACTCAAAAACTAGTCATAGGATTGGACTACAGCCCTGGACACTTTTAATCAGGATGTCAAGATCTACAAACTACTAAAAATTCAGAAATATTAACCGAAAGCCATTTCCTAAAAGCTTTGTGAGGGGTCCTTTCTCATGGTTTTCTATTAGCAAAGGGTTGGGATTTTGGTTGAAATTGTCGCTAACGGAAACGATAATAATTATCCACTCTATATTAGTGTAAAATAAAACGCGATATAAACATAATATATTTTCGACAGGACAGAAAATCCTGCTGTATCTATGTCTGGTTAAATACTTACACCAATTCCTTTGTATTTGTAATCCTATATAAGCAACGAGAATGATCTTTTACGTGTTTCAGTTTCATTTATCTAACATTGTACACCAAATAGACTTAAGTTTTTGTTAAAGATAAAATGGCCCGAAGCGTGGCAGAAAGAATAAGAACTCCTCTGGTGTACAGAAATTATCTTCCTCATGCGGCGCTGAAGAAAGCAAGAAAGTCATTAAAAAACGATTTGACTAATGAAACAAATGATTGATACTTTATTATGGACTGAGATCGACGTTGCTTCGTCATACAGTGGCAGAAGGCTATCTCCAAATGCAACTTTAAACACTTCCTTGCTTTTTACCGCTCTCGTGCGTAAAATCATTTTGCGGCTTAAGCCAAAAACTACGGTAATTATAGAGTCTACGTGACATGTTATGAACAAATTATTTGAAAATGAAGAGCATTCCTTTGTTAAATGGCCAAAACTTGATGTTCGGTAATTTTCTTGATGAAAAAATGTATATGCATATATCGTGCCGGGCTTTTCGGGCCAGCCGGGATTTTCGGGACACCCGGGCTTTTCGGGCTGACCAGGCTCCTCGGGCTTTTTTAGTCTTTTGGATTGGGTCATAAAATTCCGTCCCGTGCAGGGTTCCCGTTCAAATCATAAGACTATTGATGACGTTTCGTTAAGGCTAAACTGGGCATGTACGAGTTGGCATTATATAATAAGAAATAACATCATATTTACCTTCAGGGACATTTAAGAAGATAAATGAATAGGTACTTCTATAAATTGACATATTATATACCGTGATTTAGTTGAATTCATATTTCGTTATCTTTTAACTGAATCTACATGAGAAAAAGCCTCGAATTTCATGATAAATTGATCATTGTAATAATTAAACATGATGTAAGATTTTTTATTTTCATTTTTTATGTAGGTATCAGGTTATTTTCCTTATCTTAAAATTATTTTGCACAATAAGTCTAACTCTATACTTCATATTTTAAGTTCTTATCTTAATTCTCCAAGTACAAGTGCATTAGTAGTACGTCTTTGTAATTTTTTGTTAATAACAATATTAACGTCAAGTTTTTATTATTCTGAGCTGCCTCCCTCTATAGCTTCTGTCCAAGAATACGTAACAGCGCAGCACCATCAGTTTCAAATAACCATAACAAAACTTTTACATCTTTTAATAAATGCCGTTCTGCAAAAATAGGTTATGTTAAAGTAGGCCGGTGGCGTAGCCAGAAAATATGCTCATGGGGGGAGGGGGGGGGGGGCCCAGTGGGCGTAAGTAGGACACTTTTTTGTCTGGAGAGGACAGTCGAGACTACATGTATTTCATGATATTGTACCTAGTAAAGGAGGCGGAAAAGCTCTGCAGGCGAGAAATTTTCGAGGCCACGCCCAAAGTTCGTTTAAAATTCACCTGACTACTATCAAATTATTACCTCTCCCCCTCTGCATGGTTGAATTAAATTTGTTTTTGTAAATGTTTCTTTTCACTTTTTTTTTTTGATTTTCCTAGCTGGCTCTTTATTTAAAAAAAAAAATAATATTTGTGAAAAATACGAATATTGGTGTCAATCCAAAATTTTAACATAAGACGCATGTATAACTCTATCCCGCGTTTCTCGGGCTCTGTTTTTTTTTGATTAAAAATATAATAAATATCGCTCACCACGCCAAAATTGGTGATTTTTTCAGAAATCATGTATTTTAGGAGCGTAGATCTAAGAGCACTTTGTGGTACTAATGCTTAGGTTTTGAAATACTCCTTCTTAAGTGCCGTTTTGTATATTCATAATTCATTTTCGTTTCTTTCCGCACTATTTTTTTTTTATTATAAATTATTACACTTCTTCCATAAAAAATGTTTCAATTAAAATGTTTACTTTAATTTTTCTCTTTAAAAATAAATACCTAATTGTTTTTTATTTTTATTGTAAAAATATATTATTGCATTGTGTTATATTTTTGTTGATTTAAAATAGCTCTTAAAAAGGGAAAACGGAACAGACAAGTATATAATAGAAAAATACTATAAAATATTATTATTTTTACTCGTTTTCCTATAAAATTGCATCGTAAATCAATAACTAATACGAATGCGTCCGAAACCTTAATCTCTATATAAAACAGGACTTTTAGAAGAAAAGTTTAAAAACTAAACGTTTCCTACAAGACCTTTGTAATCTAAGCCATGAATACATTATTTAAAGATTAAAATTAAGAGTCTAAGCGTGAGATGACAAATTAGGTTGCAAATAGACTTTTAGACCCGAGCTCCACGGCTCGGGGGGGGCTGCAGCCCGGCATCCCCCCCCCCCCCTTAAATACGCCACTGAAGTAGGCTAATGAGTTTTTTCACCGTATACCGAACACAGCAAAAAAAAATTCTAGAGTGTCAGTTTTTAAAATAATCAAATATTTACTTAGAAAGTAAATAAACAACCAGAATTGGTTTAATTTTAGTTAAACAAATGCTGGTCTTACACTGTTACTATTTCTGCATATCATCTTACGATGTAAAACTGAAACGTTACCGTCCTAGAAGTTGTAAATGATTACGCAACACGCACAGTTTGTAAACAAGTGCAATTTTGTCAATATTATTGGAAATTAACAAAGACTTTGTAGCGGTTAGACGAGAGTGTTTATTTAATTTACGGGGGGTCCCGACAGGGGGAACGGCTCGCCGGTATTTCTATTTTAAAATCCCGGGCCTGCAAAATAATCGCCGTTTGTTCCTGCTGTTTAGAGTTTAATCGCTTCGACTGACGCTTAACAGGGACATGTGCGCTTTTGAGATAAACTTTAGAACAGCCCATCTCAAGTTGACGAGAAACAGGATCACCTTTTTATCTCAAGTCAATTAGCTTTTCGGATCGCTTTTAAAGTGACCCATAGAGACAAATCGAATTTTTTCGCGACTGAACGCACAACTCCATCTTGTGTTAATTGCAATCAAAACAACTCGTAGGTTACAGGATAATATAATTGAAAAAATAAACCAGTGCTGCATGGGCGTCCGAATAGGGGAAAGGAGGAAAGGGGGTAGAGTGTTTTTTTAAATTAATAGAAATTTTTTTTTACAGATAAAACATAATTCATATTAATCGATTTCAGCCTAAAGCGATTTCACCACCTAATCAATTTTGTAAGTATATTGTAAAAGGCATTTTTACATTGGGTGCAATTGCAAGAAAAAATGGCCTGGAAGCATGCGCTTCGACGACGTTTTAATTAATGATGCACGTTTTCCCATTTAAAACCTGCATCAGCTGTTTAAAACGTCGACAAAGCGCATGCTTTCAGGCAATCTTTTCTTGCAATTGCACCCAATGTAAAAAGGTGTTTAGTGATATTGTTTTTTTCTAAGAGTAAACAGTAGTCGATGAGTCATCACGAACAAATACTGCATTTCCGCCACATCGCGCATACTATACCTGTGTCTGACAATGGCCATAAAATTTCATTTTTATATGCAAGTAAATTATTATACAGGGTGATTCCTAAGCTGATACTTTTTTTATCTGTGTATAGAAGGCATTAAAATAAACAACATTTTCTTATACCTTTTTTCAAAAAACTCAAAAATAAGGTACTTACATTCATTTATTACACTATGGATCAAATACGGTCCTGTCTAACTTGCCCGTTGAATAACATAAAGAAACCTTCTGAGTGTAGGATAAGCCCGCAAGGGAAAGCGTTCTGCAGCCGCACTTTCACAACACTCACCGTAAATTAGCACCATATTTACTAGTTCATTGTTTTCAAATTTTACCATTTTCACCCGTCACCAATTTAAAATTAACTTGCTTCAGAAAAACACACCGCAGCGGATTGCCAAATAACTCACCACCGACCCGTAAATTGCATGACTAATAAGAGATAAGATAAACAACATAAAGTATAGCAGGCTACGTTTCGATGACCAGGCCCGCACTTAGATTTTTTACTTCTGTAACTCGCCTATTTTTAAGTTTTTTGAAAAAAGGTATTTAAAAATGTTGTTTTTCTTAATGCCTTCTATACACAGCCAAAAAAGAAGTATCAATTTAGGAATCACCCTGTATACACGAATTTTACGAGAACTAAGTGGCGCGGCGTCAATGGAGACTTTGAAAATAATATCGGGGCATCGTTAATAATTTTAATGGAAAATAAGAAATTAACATGAACAGCTCTAATATTTCTATTTTTATATTCTGCATGGCGGATGATATAATTGAAACTTTAAAATAAATTTTAATTTTTTTTGTTTTGAAAAAAAAAAGTTATCCATCCGCTAAACTAGAAGCTCTTGTGAACCCCTTAGTAAAATTTTTGTATTAAATTGTCAGTTAGACAAGCCAGGAAACAATGCCGAGTCTCACGTTGGTATGGAAGGCTTTTAAGCGTAAAAATAATGCAACTATCGATTTAGCAGCAAAAGCTACCGATGAAAACACAGGAATTTTCCAACATGTTAAACCCAAGACATAATCGATTGAAACGGCCTAAGAATGTATTCGCTTGTACTGTCGTCATTTCGCAATGTCACAACCGGAAGTTATAGATATTAAGACAATATTTTATTGTATTTTTACCGGGATCAGAACAAAGTTGGCCATGGATGCAGGTGTAGTTGAATTGACGGAGAAAATATGAGCAATAAAGCTTTGATTGATAATAATTCATCAAATTGATCCGTAGACGCATTTCGCCATATAATGACTCATTACACTCTAAAATTGTATTGTTTATTAAATTTTGTAGTATATTTCAGAAAGGTAATAAAGTAATAAAATGGGAAATTCCGCCCAGTTCAATTTCGGTATCGGCCATAGGCGCAGGTTTGTGCATTATTATTTATGATAACTAACCAAAGAAAAAAAGAAGATAATTTGATAAAGAAGAAACTATCAGCTATAGCAAATTTACCCAAACATCGTTTTATAAAATATGCAGTGAAAGATACAGCTGAAAAACTGTAATTGTACTGCGCACACCATTATATAATTGCGAACTAAATCCTATAGAACTTATATGGGCGCAAGTAAAATGATTTGTAGCAAGACACAACACGACATTCAAAATGAAAGACGTTAAGCTACTGTTTGATCAAGCCATTAAGGAAGTGACGCCAGAGAACTGGCGAAAGGCAGTCCATCATGTCATTAAAGAAGAGGAGAAAATATGGGATCTTAACCACCTGATCGATCGGACCGTCAACCCGTTAATTATAACGTCAAGAGGAGATGACATTTCCTTAGAAGACGAAGAATATTATGATATTTTATAATTTAATTTTTGTATAATGTATTTGGTATTTTTTTTATAATGTTTAATAAAAAATAAGTGTAGGTACCTAATACTATGTACATAATGTACGCCCTTGTCACACCATTTTCAGTGTTTGTGAATGGATAACAATCGGCAATACCTATAAATTGACCCAAACCCGGGTGGTACTACCTGCACTTGATGAAAATAAAAAATATTGCAATGAAATCAATACTAAATTATGAAAGTGGCCTAAATATTCGTTGGGTCACTCTGTAGTCCCTTTGCATACCTAATGAGATTTTATTACTCTACATCTCTTTGAAATACAATATCAAATTATTTTTAACATAGTCAAATAAATATCGTCATATTATATAACACTATAACAATATTTTATGACATCAGCATAAAAGTAACTAGGATATATTTTAAATTTACTTTAACAAACCTAGTTAGTTAGTTGGTATAGTCGAGTAATCAATATAGTGCTCCGAAGACCGGAAAAAAAAATTACTCGGTTTATTCAATTAATAATTCCATGACACATGGGACACAGAGCAAAATCGACTAATTACACAGAATTGTTAAGAATAGTCTTATACCAGTAGCAACATTTTTAATAATCACTAGTAAACAATCTATTACTATAGCAAAAAAGTTAACTAATGATGAATAACATACAGAATTACTACCTTTCTTGATTAGAAAGTGTTGAGGGTAAATACCCTTATTTGTTTTTTTTAGTTAAATAAATACCTTTAAAATGTTAACCTATTTTTATTGTTTATCTACTATTTTTTATATTATCGGCCATTTATCTGTTTATTTTAAATTCTGGATATACGATTGCACATGTTTTAAAGCGAAAAATAGCAGTAGTTACATGGTAAAATCAAAAAATGAAATTTGTCAATACCAATATAAATATAGTTAAATATCATTTCTTTACCTTTATTATTTTTTGGTCTTAAAACATACAATCATCCAAAAATTCGCTTGTTGCTTGGAGTTTGTGTTAAGAGATAAGTAATCGATAATTTTATAAAAAATTAATATTCTGAATGCGCAAGCGCAAAATTTGAATCGGCAAACAACGTTTTATATTGGCAGCTAAACAATTTTATTTCGGTTATAAAACTGGATTATATTCTTTTTCAACTGTGTTTACTGGTTATAAAGCGTTTTATAGTCACTATAGAACAAACCTTTATGGTTATAATCCGTGCATGTCATATTATAAACAGTATAATCGTTTTTAACTAATGTGTATACCCATAGAAGTACGTTTTATAGTCGCTATGGAACAAACCTTCATGGTTACCATCCGTGTCATATAAATAGTATAACATAATTTACCTATCCTTATGCACTGGTCCTAGCAAAATCTGATGTATACCTGGTATTAGCTCGTATTGCTGTCCCAAATAGTATTAAATATTCTCATAATGGCCATAAGAATTCTTATAATGGTTATAATTCATTTTTCTCAGTGCATCAATAGAAAATTTAGGTATTTTAAAATGTTAAATAATAAAATTTCTTAAGAGTTAATTCGGAGTTAATGGACTAATTTATTGTGGCCCCGTGGCCTCTTAAGACGAGCCCCTATACTGAGTGTTCATAGTCATACCAATATCCTCTAATAAACTGTAAGCGGTAGACGCAGTGCGGCGTAACAATAAGATTATGAATATATTGCCTTTTTTATCTTACTTTAGCGTCGTTGGTTGTTACTACCTAGACTTCCCCCGTCCACTGGAACCATTTGTAGCTGGACCAGCTCGCCAGATCACGTTATTATTTAGCAATAACCAGTGGATTGATTTATTTATGTAAGAAGCGTACCGCAATATAAGTTGCACGATCAAATAGGTAAGGAGCCGTTCAATTCAGAATCCCACTGTTTTATTAATGGTGCGCCATGTCTTGATTCCACAAACAGACAAAACTAGTTAGCAACAATGTTCGACACGAACCTTTGTGAAGTAAAAAAATCAACTCGGCAGATCATCTATCTCTAGAAAACGAATTACTGTTTGGAAACTTAAATATCGTTTATCAGAGAAAACAAGTTACTTTAGTAAAAAGATTAACAATCAATTAATACATCTGGGACAAATAAATAATTAAAAATGCCGACTCAGACTGGCTGCCAACCTAATGCTGACCCAGACTGGCAACTAAATTATTAATAACTCTTATAAAATGACACTTTTTTAATAAAGTTATTATGTTTTAATGTTTTGCTTTAGTGACATTGTTTATTCCACTACAATATTATAAAAATATCTTGTATTATGTACATCCAGGCTCGGCAAGCCGGAACTTGGTATGAAGCTTCCAATGTTGGCGGTATGCAATCCAAAAAATGTTGGATAGGGCGCATTAATACTTTATTGAAAAGAATAATAAAGGTAGGCAATTCTGCTATTGCCAAAATGTAACGTAAATATAAAAATAACCAATCAAATTAAGGGATGCTGGGAATTAGAAAGTCAGTTTTATTAATCGGTCATTGGCGGTTTGCGTTATGTCCTTCCTATTTTTTTTAAAGAGATAAAGCGTCTATTCTGCAAAAATTATTATGTTAATATTTTACTGTACAGTGGCGGCTCGCGGTCTTAAAAAATGGTGAAGAGCTAGGTATAGTGCGAGTACTTAAACAAACATTGACTAAAAACCCGTGTGGAGTTTCCAACAAATTACAAACTATGTCATTAATTGGGCTCATTTTTAAAACACAATACTAAGTAGGTACATACACTAACTGAAAAATAAAAACATAACTTTTTTAATCACACAGTAAATCACGTAAAAACAATATCTATAACCGTAAGTTTCGCGAATCCTCAAAATAAATACCTTAAGGTTATAGGCGAACCAATGTTAAAACAATGGTGCATACGACTGATCTATTTTCAAATTGCCTTTCATCATAAAGCAAATTGTTACATGATGCTTGCGTGACTGACGTCACGTGACCATAGCAGCAGTGAATATCAAAGCCATGTTGGGTGTTGGGTCTTCACTTGCTTTGAGCTAACGGCACGGTCGGCTGGGGCGCGCCAAAATGCACGAGTGTTTATAATTATTGTCCATCGGAGTTAACCGTGGCCCTATTATGCATAGCTATATTTGGATTAAATTAATAATATTAATTCGAACTTAATTATTTTTTAAGGGCTAAAATAGTAGCTGTATTAGTACATTAATATTGTCGAAAAAGTTTTATTATGTAGGGAAAAAACTTTGAAGTTCAACCCGATAATAAAGAGGGGCTTAATGGGCGATATTAATGAATTGAAGTTTCATAGGGGGTGGTATGAATAAAACAAACGTTTGAAAAGATGAAACTTAAAATTATGCTTTTATTTCGGCATTAAAAGCAAGCATTCGCTTGAAACTTGTTCAAATCGACATAGGATAAATACTAATTTATAATTAAGGATCCCTTGGACAGATCTGGTAAGAAATGAAGAAGTCCTTAGAAGAGCCGGTCTGACCAGCCGTGAACTATTCGACGCCATTAAGAAGAGAAAGACTTTCTATCTGGGTCACATCCTGCGTGGTCCTCGCTAAGAATTCCAACGTCTTATCCTCCAAGGAAAAATCGAAGGAAGAAGGGGAATAGGAAGAAAAAAACTTTCATGGCTCAGGAACATTCGACAATGGACAGGAATACACGACTTTATGTCTCTCCAAAATGCTGCTCTAAATAGAGAAATCTGACAGGATGTAAATAGACGGTCGCCTACGCAGGAATCTGTATGTCACTTTAAGAAGAAGAAGAAGAATTAAAAATACATAGCAACGATCTACATTCATTAGTAATCAAAATACGAAATGTTACAGTTCTTCAGCGGCACACAACCTTTATTTATTATTGAGAATGTTTTCGACGACACGAAAACATTATCGGAATCACTATTTTTGCAGAAATATATTACATATCGAAATTTTGAACGCACAACAGTAAGAAACAATTTTCCATTGCTACCTCCTAATGGAGCGGTTTACATTTTTATGTGCCTTTGCACGGAGAAAAAACTTCTTAGGAATAGAGCTGCACTCCTCCTTATTCATAGTGAGAAACTTTATCTTAGTCTGTCATACCTTACATCGGGATGGTAAGAGTAAAATTTGCACAATTTTCGAACACCGTCAAACTTCAAAGGCAGTTGTTCAACGGTAGCATCTAGTGGGTTGCACTGTTTGTGTAGTCCCAACAAAAGGGTGGATCGGCTTCAACGATCGAGAAACACGTGTGTGGTATATATTTTCTACTTGTGTAAGGGGACAAATTTTTAAGAAAACTATACAAGATGTAAGTTAGGTATTTTAAGAAATAAAAGCATTAAGATGATTTTTCTAACACAAATGAAGGGAAATATGTAGATGCCAGATACTATTAATAATATTTAGAATAATTTTTTCCCGACCGACCCAATTAAATGAAGTTTTGCAAACATGTTTTCTTCGACCAAACATTTCGAAATCTTTAATTGTTTAATAAAAAACAAAGCTTATCAATTCATAAAAAGTGTAAGTAATAGTTATCATTCACGGACGACCCGAAGTGCTCTCCCGCGGGCCACAGTGATCGAAATGATGGAATCTTTTAACCGCCAAATGCGTGGCTGGGGGAAAATAGCCATGATTGAAAGCGAGTCCTTTCCACCCTTGCGAGAAAACTCTATACGACCCACTGAGATACATTATGAAACACTTTGCGGCTTTTTTATCGGCATCTAAATACGATATCAATATGTTAGACCCTGTTTTACGTTCAAGAATTATTGTGACTTGTGACTGTAATTGACAAAAATTGCTGTTCCACGATTGATTTTTGGGGGATCTGAACGAGCAGATCTACGGCATCTCGTTTTTTATCCCACAGGGCAATAACATTAACTCTTGATTGTAAGCTAATAAAAAATAGCACTGTGCAATTACATTTTTTTGGTTTTAATAAAATTTTCAATGGAACAAATAGATTTTAAAATAATAGTTATTTACGATATAAGTGTTGTAAAGATTCATATTACAACACGAGATGTTAAAGTTGTCAAACGAGGAGTCAGCGAGTTTATTAAAACATCGAGAGTAGTAATATGAGTTTACAACAAGAATATTGTACAAAATTTTATCTACTTTCATTTACGAAAAAAAATATTTGGCAAAAGACATTTTTAAAAATAAAATTGCACTTGTAAAAATGCACCTGCTATTAAGTTTAATAATCAAGTTTTTTATGTTACCTTTCGCATAGTTACTCTGTTTCGCATGGTTACTGTCGAAACATTGTCAAACAAATTCAAAAATATAAAAAGCGTTTTTCAAAATGAACGATTCTGATGGAAGTTTACCCTCTGATATAGAAGCAGCGGCAAACGAAGCGGTCTCAAGTTTAGTTCTGACAAAATCCAAGGCGCGGTATGAGTTGGAGTATCAGAAGTTTGAAGATTGGTGCAAAGCTAACAAAATAAAGGAGGTGTCTCAGAAAATCCTTTTGAGTTATTTTTCCGTAAAGCAACGCTCCCAGAAACCATCTACACTATGGACTCACTACTCAATGTTGAGAACTATGATTTCAGTCAAGAAAAATCAAGATATAAGCAGATTATCTCAACTAATCGCCTTTTTGAAAAGAAGTTCAGAGGGTTACAAGGCCAAAAAGTCCAAAGTTTTCACAAAGGAAGACGTATGTATGTAAGTTTCTTAGTACTGCATATGATGAAACATATTTACTTATGAAGGTTGTTATCGGCATTTTTGGGGCTTGTCGGCGCGAAGAACTAGCTAAGTTAATGTTGAATCATATTGAACACAATGATTTGTATATAAAAATTGTGATTCCCTTCTCAAAAACCAAAATTATGCGAGAATTTGTTATAACCGAGGGAAATGTGACAGGTGTCAACTGTTTAAGTATTTTTCGAAAGTATGACAATCTTCGTCCTCTTAATGCAAATCACAGGCGGTTTTTTGTATTCTATGGAAAAGGAAATGCACCTCCCAGCCTGTCGGAATTAATAGTATTGGAAGTACACCAAAAAAGATTGCAACAAAACTTGGATTGAATAATCCCGAAGAATACAGTGGACATTGTTTTAGGAGGTCCTCAGCCTCCATTCCAGTTGATGGTGGTGCAGATAGGCAGATGTTAAAGCGTCATGGGGGCTGGAAATCCTCTTCTACGGCAGAAGGCTACGTTAAGAATTCTTTAGAAAATAAGAAACAAATAGCAAAGAAGATCATGGGGTCAGACACATTGGAAATTCGAACGTAAAGGGCTCCATCACATCCACTTCTGGTATACAAATTTCCAACTGTAAAAGGTGTATTATTAATGTTCATAATAAACCTTGTGTTATATTTTAATTAATAATTGGTATTTAATTTTATAATTGTTAATAATAAATCATTCTTCTAAAAAGTGTGGTTTTATTACATAGCAAAATTTTAATAAAACAGGTTTTTTTCCATTATAGCACTTGTGCTGTAAAGGCATCTATTACAGCACTAGTGCTGTAATAGATGCCCTTACAAAACGATTTACAGAACTGTAAAATTCATATTACTAAATGAAAGTAGATAAATTGTTTTCTTAAAAAAAAGTATGGTAAAATTTTTGAAAACAAAAAAATTCATAAGAGTTCATACCTCAATACAGATTACACTAATATAACCAGTTTTGTGTTGGCGTGACAAATTATTCGTTAATAAATAATATTTCCTTTGGCGAATATAATAATAAACAATAAAAAGATCAATAAATCATTATTTAACATTAAAGTTTCGACACTCGACAGTATGCTAAAATATAGCTTAATTAATAAATTAGTGGCATAATATATCTAAATTAATAAAGCTATTATGTGTAGTATTGTCTTTAAGTTGCCATTTACAACAATTTAAGAATTTATAAAGCTAATAACTTTAATGAAGAAGTGAAAATAGATAAAGAGGCCTTCGTTTTGTTAACTAAGTTTTAATATTAGTAAATATGTAATATTCTATTTGAGATAATGCTTTTTTCTGTCTAGTATTGTGTTGATCCTTGTTGCGTATGTCCGAGCAAAAATGGGTTAATCTTACTTTAATTATGGGGTTGTATATACCTATGCTTCAGGTCGTCATATTTACACAATATAACACCATCACTAGAAAGCATGCATTAGTATGCAGCCTTAATATTAGACTGAGATAAACCTATTGTCATTCTTTTTTATATGCTGTACCCCCAGTGGCGTATTTAAATGGGGCTGCAGCCCGGCAGCCCCCCCCCCTCCCCATCCCAGAGCCTTCGAGCTCGGGTCTATTTGCAAACTAATTTTTCGTCTCATGCTTGGACTCTTAATTTAAATTTTTAAATAATGTATTCTTGGCTTAGAATACAAAGGACTTGTAGGAAACGTTTAGTTTTTAAACTTTTCCTTCTAAAAGTCCTGTTTTATATAGAGATTAAGGTTTCGGATGCATATCGTTTTATTTATTGATTTATGATGCAATTTTTGAGGAAAACGAGTAAAAAGAATAATATTTTATAGTATTTTTCTATTATACTATACTTGTCTGTTCCGTTTTCCCTTTTTTAGAGCTATTTTAAATCAACAAAAAAACAATTATTAGCTATTTATCTGTAATGAGAAAAATTAAAGTATCTAAACATTTTAATTAAAACATTTTTTATGAAAGAAGTGTGATCATTTATAATAAAAAAATAGTGCGGGAAGAAACGAGAATGCTTTATTATGAATATACAAAACGGCACTTGAAATGACGTATTTCAAAACCTAAGCATGTGCACCAAAAACTGCTCTTAGATCTACGCTCCTTAAGTACATGATTTTTGAAAAAATCATCAATATTGACGTGGTGAGCGATATTTACTTTATTTTTAAAACCCGAGCCCGAATAATGCTGGTTAGAGTCATACATACGGCTTATTAAAATTTTGGATTGACATCAATATTCAAATTTTTCACAAATATAAAAAATGTTTTAGAGCCACCTAGGAATATCAAAAAAAAAAGTAAAAAAATAACATTTACTATATATAATTTAATTTCCGAAATTTAATAGTTAGGTGAATTTTAAACGAATACTGGGCGTGGCCCCGAAAATGTTTCACCTGCGGCGCTTTTCGGTCTTCTTCACTATGTAAAGTATCATGAAATTCCGATTGTCCCTCTTTCCAGAAAAACGCCCCCCCGAGCATATTTTCTGGCTACGCCACTGTGTACCACTAAAGACAGCTTTACTTATCTCAAGAACTACTTATAATCTTCTGTAAAATGTTTAATCAGATACGTAAGATCCAAGAATACAAGTAGTTATAATTTTTGTTATACTATTATCTATTTTCTGAAGTCAAATATAAAATCAATGAATAATTTAAAGTTCTAGTTATGCAAGCAATATAGAAAATAGTAAGTACCAATTCTATAACAAACGCTCTTTAAAAACTAACACTGTTCTATCCAGATGCGAACAAGGCAAAACCGTTTGAATCGTGGGTGTAGCAATTTGTTTAGCATGACTTTAGAAAATGTTTGCTATTTATCAATCTATATTTCATAGTTTAATAACTACCTGCTAGGGTGTCGTGTTGACTTTCAATAATTTGCACTTCAAAATTCAATTATTTATTACAACTATTTTAAAATGCAGATCTTGGCTTCTATCTGTCACACCTTTAATTCTGTAGTTTGGTATTTTTTTCTTCTTAGTAAATTTTCAAATAATTAATTGTATAAAACGATTTGTATTGTTTCGAATAAATACACCGAAATTCCATTGGTTTTCATTCAAGAGCATGTACGGCGATTAAAATAATGCATCCTTACAGAATGTAGGGGAGTATCTACGCCGTTGCCAAATATATTATTCCTTTCCAAAAAATAAATTATCAAAGGAGTTTTTGGCATGTTTCAATCAGGACGGTATCGATCGTAGTAAATTAATTATTATTTATTAATAAAAACATGGATGACTTGCTGCATTCCATTTCATTCTTTCCAATTTTTTGGAGACCTTACGACACCAGTAGTGGTACGCAATGGCGAGTAAACAAGGAAAAACAATTTCCCAAATTGTATGAATCCGTTATGAAATTTTATAAAAGTAATGGATTTTACTGGTGAAAATGTCAAATAAAAATCTTATTGGAAAAATCACATATTCTACATCTGCGATACAAGTTTATGAGAAATATATAAAAGTATTAATATGAACAGTGCCATCCTACTTGGATAAATGGCATTGTGAATTTTTTTATTATACAGGGTCCTGCACCTCACCTCTCGTCTTCTATAGCTCACTTATTACTTAAGTACCTGTAGCCTAGACCGCATGTCAGGATATTTTTTTGTTTATACAGGGTGTTCCAAAAAAGTGTGACGTTATAAGGATCTATTATTTTAGACTACATGCCATATATATTCTTACTTATTTAGATGCCTCTTATAGTTGCCTTCATACCCCTAAAATTTAAATGAAATCGGTTTAGTATTATAGGCGAAAAAAATAAAAGCTAAGAAAAATTAGTTTTGCACCACTGGTTTTAAATATTAATAAAAAATAAAAATAATGCCTCGTTAACAAAATTATACAAAGGTATTTAATAAATAAGGTCGAACAGTCTAAATAAGTAAGAATATTTATGGCATGTAATCTACTATACAAAATCTGCCTAGAATCTTACGTAGAATGCAAACATGTAATAATATATAGGGTGTCCCATTTAAAATAAGCAAGTTGGCACTTACTTCCGGTATAACCGGAAGTGCCACCATTATGAAAATATTTTAGTCCGGTCGCCCCCATCAGCATCAGCATACTGTCAAATTTTCAAAATTTTCCTATGTATAGTCTTCTATATATAGATCGATTCGGTTCCCAGTGGAACACCCTGTATATGAAAAATAACTCTTTTTATGCCAGAAATCCCCCTTTCGTCTCATGGCATTATCTCGCTCCCTGTACAACACATAATGATTTTTATATGTCATAATACGGCAACACATAACTATAATTCCGATAAGTTTTTTTGGTTCCTATTCGCAATCAAGATAAAGATAACAAATAGTTATTTATTTTATGCGATTTTGACTGCAGGCAACAAAATCTAAAACATAATCAATAAAAATCGATAGGAAGTTCCATACATAACCAATTCAACCTGTTTCGTTAATTGACAATCACTATTTTATCTGCCCAAAGATACCGGATGCGGATTTAAAACCACTTAATGACTGACAATAATTTTATAGTTTCATACATATTATTCTTACGTAGTAAAAGTTGTAATACAAAATCAATGGTTAAGGTTACATCGCGGAATTTAAAGTAAGTAAAGCCGATCAATTACCATCACAAATGTGAGATTATCCCTAGATGGAAACCAATTGAAAAAATCAACTTTCTAGCTCGTTTATATCTCCTATATTATCATTAGACAATGGCAGCTCGTACAGTAGGGCCACAGTGCCATGACCCTACCTACCTGTACCCCAAGCTATTTATTCACTAACAATCATAATCATTGCTTTGTATCTTTACACAGTGGCGGCTCGTACAGTAGGGCCACAGTGCCATGGCCCTCCTACCTGTACACCAAGCTTTTTATTTCTTATTTATAATTATTATTACTTTGTCTCCTTACGCTTTATTCTTTATGTAAATGTAAATAATTTTTAATTGAAGACGTTGATATCTATTAACGCCTAACTATGCAAGAACTCCCTAATGTGTGGGTGACGCCGCGAAAATTCCCTTCCTCCACGCTGCTCCGGCCAACTCTGTATTTGGCACGATGTAAAACCTGTACAAGAGAGAGACTAACACCAATGAATATATCGCCCTCTCTTACTGGCGCGTAGAGAAATCGACCTGGCCTGGCCAGATGCTCATATAATGTTTTATTTTATCGAGAGGGGGCACTACTGGGCTATATAGTTATGCTTTCGGCTTTGCTACCGTTACTAGCTACTAGATGGCAGCTGTTTTTAAAACGGGTTTGCCTGTCGAGATATTAATTTTAAAATATTTCTCTTTTAAACGGTTTTTACTATTTAACATAATTTATATCTTGTAGGCGAGTTTTGTGCTTGTAGGTAAGGTTTAGGTTAATCCGTCAGTGGATTATATTCCTGATTCCGGGTTTAGGTGTATCAGTTTTAAATTGAATAAAATGAAAGACTTTAGGTATGTTGTCTGCCGAAAAATATTTTGTGAAGAATATTGGCAACTTCAAGAACAAAAGTGATTGAATCATTTTCAAATAAAAAACAAAGACGTATGGAGTTTTCTTGTAAGAAAATTTTAGTGTTTTATGAACATTTTTTGTTAGAACAACTGGAATACTTTATTAAATGCTTCATTTAATTAGTCGGTAAGTTTTTTCGATTTTTTATAAAGGGTTTTACAAATACGATGCATTAGCATTGCTATCTCTGTCACTCTCTCTGTCAAGAGATAGTTGGTTAAATAGAGGCAAAGTTGCATATTTCAATCCTGAACAATATTCAAATTTCGATGACTTGCCTAGATATTCGAAAAATCTTTAAAAAATGCAGGTTCGTATTTAAAAAAATTAAGTTGATATAGGCATTTAAAAAACGAACGTCGTATCTGTAAAATAAAATTATTTTCGTGAAGAGCATAAAAAGTTGTCTTAAGCAAATGCTCTTGGTGGTTTTTCAAAATAATCAATATTTTGTCATATAGAAAATTAAAACAAAAATTCATTTCTTCGTTTTTTTTTTCGAATAATTCAGCGCTAAATATACAACTTTACCCAAATCTTTATTTCTTATAGGTACCGAGATAGCAATGTTAATGCATCGAATTTGTAACACCCTCTCAATAAAGATTTTTGACTTGATATTTTGCTCCACCTGTTTCGACTATCACGAGCCGCCACTGTATTTACAATTCACTCTTTTTGTAAATGTAAATAATTTAAAATTTAAGACGTTGCGTTCATTTAATATCTGATAACGCCTAACGGTGCAAAAATTCCCTGACGCTACCCAACGCTGGCCAATTCGATGTATGACCCCGTTCATCGCTTACGAAAGAAATAATAGATATATCGCCCTCTCTTACTGACGCATAAGGAATTTGGAAAATTTGTGGCCGGCCAGATCCTTACATCCGTCCGGGATTGGAGGATTTACACGTGCTTTATTTTGTCAGGAGTGCAGAGTTCCAATCGGGTTAGGCCTTCGCCTTTGCTACCACTACCCGATACTAGATGGCAGCTGTTTTCAATACGGTTTGCCCTGTCGAAATATTAACTTTTAACATATATTTATTTTAAACAGTTGTTACTATGGGACACAAATTACTTTTGTAGGTTAGGTTTAGGTTAAATTAGTAAGTCAGTATGGGTTTTAAAATGAATAAAAACCTTTTTAAGAAATACCTTGAAAGAAGAGAAAGTTAATTGAGCACGACGCCGTAGGCGGAGTGCTCAAACTTCCGAGCGCAATATGGACAATCCACTCGAGTTGTACAGTATATTTTTTCTACGACTTAACTTCCGAACTTCATGCTAAGAATTTTTAAAAATTATTTAAATTAGGCATCATAACTTGTCTTTTATGTTGGCCATGAATTTGTGAGAACGGTAATAAGAAACAATTGAACGAAAATTCATTTTGATGGCAGCATTGACCAAATTACACAACATATCTATCGATTTTAGTAAGTTCTTATATATACAAACTCACTTTTGAATATATCTATCTTTCTCACATTCAACTTTTTGCAGAATAACAGACAAAAAGCGATATATGTATTAATAAAAACGAAAAATTTATTTCCTCAACCAGGTAATTTGATCAATTTTGTTTTACTGAAATGCACAGAAGAAAAATAGGGTTTTCGGGTTTATTTCTGCTTGCGCACTAAATTATAACTCCGAAAGTACAACAAAATACCTGTAAAATTCGTTTCAAACAGTTAAAAATAGATTTTGTGCATTAATATGAATTTTTAACGTTCGCTATGGTCAAATTTTTCAAAATAATCGCAAATTTACAAACTAGCAACACTGCTAACGTAGAAAGAGAAGACGAGAAGTGGCAATAGTGTAAGTAGAAATAACATAACCTTAAAAATATTAGTTAAAAATGTTTTTTTTCTAGAAATCTTATAATTTCGTCTGTTTTATCGGGTTATCTTTATGTTCCACCATTTAAGGAAGAATTATCAGTTAATTTTCTATGTTTGTTGCGTATAATAAAAGTTTTAAGATCAATTGGGGTTCGATCCCCGTTCAAAATATATCGGAAAATATCCCCGTGAACAAATATTTATAATAATATATGGAAAAAAATTACCAAGGTTAGTAAGAAAACGTTCATTTGGTAGGTATATAGTACATTTTATGCAAAGCTTGTAGTAATTGTCTAGAAATGAGTGGAAATAAAGATATTTTTGAAATAAGAAAGTGAGTCTGTGTGCAAATCTTTAGTTCGGCAGAAAATAACAATAATTTGATAGAAATATATTTTGGTATTAATTTTGTTATTATACCTTCAATATTTGCACCATTTCGTGTACTATTTAGGAAAATATTGTGTATACACATAGACTCTGGGATTAATGTTTTGATTTAAATTTAAAAAGAACAAATTTCATCTGACAGATTTGCATATTTTTGAAGCATATTGTTAACCTAACTTCTCTCAACTGTCAGAAAACGAATTTTCAACATATAAATTTGGCTTCTCTGTAATTGACTACTATGATTGGTCAGTTTCATAACCTAACTAGGATGGATATAAAATTCTCCCGCACAGTTAACTGGAATAGCCTACTTTACCCGCCACTAAAGTGTAAAGGAAACAGCAAATTTCCATGTGGGAGTAGAAAAAATGCTTTAAAGATCGCATATCTAAACCTTTCCTCCCCCCTTTTTTCGAAAAAATATTGCGTCTGCAATAGGCATGCGCCCACCGCGCCGGCGCAGCTCCGTCTGCTTTTTGCACCAGGATCCCCAATACTCTAGCAGCAGTACTGCAACTACTGTGAGTAATTTTAAAATTTTATAGGGGGAAATTCTAAGCCTCTTATTTACGGCCATAATTGTATTAATAGCATATAAATGACAATCAACATATTTGGTTATATGATGATAAAGGAAATTGCGTATGGATTTTTATCCTGAATCAGATCAGTCTAAGTAGATCGAACATGACGATATATACTCTGTGATTGTTAAGTCCTCGGTACTCTTTGCCATCAATTTGCATTATACCGATAATTACGTTTCGATAATACTTTTCATTCATTGTTTCATCGATTATTTGTAGTAATTACCCAATTTTATAAGCTGTTTTTTTTTGCACCAAGGTCGACAACAGAAAATATTAAAACCACGATTGTTGCATCGAAGAATGAAATAGTAAAGGTGATTTATTATTAAGAAAAATTAAATGAACACCTTATTTTATAACAATAGTGACCGAATCATAAATAAATAGCACAGAAAAAAAACATTTTGATTTTAACACGATTATTTTTGTAATTAATGGTTTTATGGAGTATACAAGACTTCTGATTAATTGATTACGTGTATTTATGTACTTACCTAAAAATGTATGCAATAAAGATAATTAAATTGAATATTTTTCCACAAATTTTTTTTTAAGGGCAAATGACCAATATTTATAAATTCTCAAGGTTACCAGGTCCATGCAAAATTATGAGTGGCGAGCATATAATAGAGGTAAAAAAGCATTGCTTACCCTGGGAACAATAAAACAAACAGCAACATATTAGTTTTTATCTGTGTAATCCAACTTTGGCAATTTATCTCTACATTAATATAATAAATAATAATATTGGATCGAAAAATTAATCCTATATCATTTCCACGAACGCATTCTTTGCTTATTTATATCGTAAACTAGATCCCTGTATCGTAAGATCGTTCTAAAAGCAATGATCTTGCTGTACATTAGCGTCTCATGCAAAAGCAAAAGCACTGCTTTTGTACGAGTGGAAGCAAGCGAGAGAGCCGGTAGTCAGTAGGGTAGAAAGAGATGTTACACATAAGCCCGTCGCAACCTTTGACTTACCTTCATCTATCAGCCCGCACCAAGAAAGCACGCGTTTGGTGGGTGCATTGGTGCCAATTTTCAAGTTTTACCATAGTTAGGAAAATACTTCGCTTTCTCAATATAAAATATGAAACACGCCTCTATAAGTGTTATTATTATTTAGTTTAGTTAAGATATTTTTAAAGGGATAACAGAAAAGGTATCGTAAAATAAGAAGCACTTTTGTGACCATTAAAATAATTTTTGCTGATAGGTTCATAATATTTATTATTCAGTAAGCTTATCATCACATTTTACATAATAATTGACCTCGTATTTGGCAACATTGGTTTAATCAGGTGGATGATAGATTTTTAATTTATTTTATAATTAGTGTTTCCGGCCTTTTGCTAGACTTTACGCTGTCGGGCTTCGGGAAAAAAATAAATATTGAGGCGTTAATTGTTACTATTCTAGCTAGCAGCGCGTCTGCAGAACGATCCTTTTCTGAATTAAAAAGAATTCAAACCTATTTACAAAACACACAGGGAGAGACAATAATCTCTCTGGAGAGCGACCTTTTGCAGGATTTAAAACGCAAAACCAATTTTTATGACGATGTTTTGAAAGCATTTTTACATAAAGACCGCCGTGTTGAACTCATTTACAGTGGCCAGTGTTCTTGCCAAAAACTCAAAAACAAGACATTTTGTGACAAAATTTGAAATGCTTGAATGCTACGGAAGGTAAATTTTTGTCTTGAATGCAATTTTTGCCTACCCTGAATAAAACAGCATTGCAAGCCACTAAAAATTATATTTATATACATATACTTATATTAAATGTAAAACATTGCTTTCTTTTGATCCAAGTAACATTTTTTTGTGAAATAATTTATCAATTCCTCTAACTCTAATTGTCTTGCTTCTTCCTGCTTAATACTTATAAGAAAGATATTTTTGGATTTTGGGCATCTAGATGGCAAAGGTTCCGGTCGTGACGGTCGTTTCGTTCTTATTGGGACTCTACGAAAAGCCATAACCTTGAGTAGCAACTCCAGAAACAGCGAAAGCGCAACATAAAAAATATGATTTTAAGTAAAATATATTTACATACTGTAAAAAAATCGTGTGGGAAGTAAACGTCTTTACCTACAAATGGCAAAAATATTACACCAAATTAATTACAACAATTAACATAATGATGTTTGGTGCTTTTTGTACCTTAATTATGTAGAAGGCGGCAAAATCTTAAACTGTTCTATACAGGTAAGTGCGGGGCGGTCCTACTTCTATACCAGTAATTGATTCTTAAGAGCGCTTCGACTATAAAACTGTATAATTATGCTCCTAGCTTCAATTAAAATCCCATGATGGTATGGTAGCTTATTTTCTAGCAATATCATATCAACCACATAAAAAAACACAGCTTCATAGTACGCGGTTTAAATATAAAAATACAGTTTCAATGAAAAATATCAAAATGCATTTTTACAAGAGGATATTCAAGAATATGATCATAGGTTTTTTCTACTCCCACATGGAAATTAGCTGTTTCCTTTACACTAAAGTGATTGGAAAAGTGGGCTTTTCTGGATAACTGAACGGATATGATTTTATATCCATCCTAGTTAGGATATGAAACTGACCAATCACAGTGGTCAATTACAAAGAAACCAAATTTACACGTTGTAATAATTACGAGTTGTTTTCTGACACTTGAAGAAGTGAGGTTCATAATATACTTCAGAAATATACAAATCTGTGAGATAAAATTTGTTCTTTTTTAATTTAAATTAAAACACTTATCTCAATGTCTATGCGTACACAATTTTTTCCTAAACAGTGCACGAAATGGTGCGAAAATTAAAGGTATAATATCAAAATATATTTCTACCAAACTATTATTTTCTGACCGAACTAAATATTTGTGCATAGATGCACCTTCGTATTTTAAAAATCTCCAGTTTTCCACTCATTTCTAGACAATTACTACAAGATTTAATGCATAAAATGTACTATAAACCTATACCAAATGAACGTTCTTTACTAACCTTGGTTATTTTTTTCCATGCAAATATTTGTCCACCGCGATATTTTCTGATATATTTTGAACGGGAATCCAACCCCAATCACCCTTAAAACTTTTATTTTAGCCAAAACAAATTTAGAAAAATAACTGGTAAATCTTCCTTAAATGGAAGAACATAAAGATGAGTACATAAAACAAGATAGAACAGACAAAATTTTAAGATTTCTAGAAAAGAATTAATTCCATTTTTTGCTAAAGGTTTTAAGGTTATGTTATTTTTACAGTATTGCCACTTCTCTTTCCACATTAGCACTTTTGCTAGTTTGTAAATTGGCGATTATTTTTAAAAACTTTACAATAGCGAACGTTAAAAAGCCGTTTTGAACTGTTTAAAACGAATTCTACAACTATTTTGTTGTACTTTCGGAGTTACCTAAAATTCTTACGCAAACAGATAAAAACCCGACCAACCCATTTTTTCTTCTGTGCATTTCAGCAGAACAATTTAATCAAACTACGGTCGAGATAAATAAATTGTTCATTTTTATTAATAAATATATTGCTCTTTATCAGTTATTCTGCAAAAGGCCGAATGTGAGAAAGATATACCGGGTGTTGCATCGTCGAGCGGGACATAAGAAATCCCATGTAATTTTAAATGGGGTCAATTATTGGCTTCCCTAATTATTTTAGAGAAAAATTCTATTTAGGTTTATTAAAGAGCACTAAAACCCACATTGAAAAGAATAACTTTAGATATTTTTGATGAGCCCGTTTACAAATAAAGTTGTCATTTTGAAATGTGTGCTTTATTGTTATAAAAACTCGTACATCGAAAATATTAGCCATGAATTACACTTCTGAAGAAAAAATATTGATGATTAAATGGTATTATCAAGGAAATAGTTATCAAAATGTGTCAGACATGTTTGCTGCTCTGTATCCGAATAGACCGATACCTGCAAAATCTACAGTCGAAAGGACTATCAAGAAATTTGAGACAAAAGGCACTGTAATAAATAACTGCAGATGTGAAGAAAGGCAGAAACAAAGAAGAGATGCAAGAAATGATAGGGACTTGCAAAGGCAGAAACAAAGAAGAGATGCAAGAAATGATAGGTACTTGCAAGTTTTATTGTGCGTGGAAGAAAATGATGGGAAGATCAGCACAAGGAAACTTGAGGATGACATAGGATTAGATCACACCACAGCGTTACGAGCTTTGAAACGACATAAATATTATTCATACAAATATGAAAAGCACCAAGAGCTAAGAGATAGGGACGAAATACGACGACAGGAGTTTTGTTTTGGTATGATTGAAAGAACAAACATGGACAGGGACTTTTTAAAAAACATTTGTTTCACTGACGAATGCATATTTACCTTAAACAATGAACCCAATGTTCAAAATTATCGATATTGGAACAAAGAAAACCAACACAGGTTTGTCGAAACAAGGACGCAATATCCACAAAAAGTTAATGTTTGGGCTGGGATTTTCCTAGAAAATATTATCGCGCCATTATTTCTCACACGAAATTTAAATGCAGAATATTTTTTTGGACTACTTGAAGATCATATTTTACCTACTTTACATGATGCCGCCAGGGAAAATCAGGAAGTTTGGTACCAAATGGATGGCTGCCCGGCACATAGTACCCTGGCTGTCCGGGAATATTTAAACCGTGCTTTTAATGAAAATGTTATTGGTTTAAATCATACAGTAAATTGGCCAGCCAGGTCTCCTGATTTATGGCCAAATGATTTCTTTCTCTGGGGCCATTTAAAAAATAGGATATACAAAGATAAAAAATACCCAAATCTAGACGAGTTAAAAAATGCTATTTCTGCCGAATGCAATAGAATTTTAGTTTACCAACTAGCGAATGTAAGAAGAGAATTTTATGATCGCCTCGGTTATTGTCTAGCAATCAATGGAGGAATATTTGAACATCTTCTTAAATCCTAAAGTTCTAACAATTTAATAGTACCTACCTATTAATTAGTAAAATATTGAAACATGTAAAATGTCATAATTAACATTGTAATTGGATGCTTTATTTTAGTTTTATTCAGATTAATTTGTACTCATAAATACACCTTTAATATTTTCGATATACGAGTTTTTATAACAATAAAGCACACATTTAAAAATGACAACTTTATTTGACAGTCATCTTTTACCTTGACTGGTGCCCGCAAATACGGGGCCATAAAAAGGAGAAATAGTTAAAAAGAAATCGGCGATAACTTGTAAACGGGCTTATCAAAAATATCTAAAGTTATTCTTTTGAATGTGGGTTTTAGTGCTCTTTAATAAACCTAAAAAGAATATTTCTCTAAAATAATTAGGGAAGCCAATAATTGACCCCATTTAAAATTACATGGGATTTCCTATGTCCCGCTCGACGATGCAACACCCGGTATACATACCTATATATTATATTCAAAGTGATTTTGTGTAAATATAAGAAATGCCCAAATCGATGAATATATTGCAGTGTAATTTGGTCCATCGATGTGCCAACGAAATGAATATATTTTCAATTGTTTTTTATTATCTTTTTCACAAGTTCATATCCAACATGATGAATAATTTAAATATTTTTTTTTATATGAAGTTCGGAAGTTGAGTCGTAAAAAAATATACTGCACAACTCAAGGGGATTGTCCACATTGCGCTCGGAAGTTTGAGCACACATTTACTTCATCATGCGATATGGACATCATATCCACTCTTGTTGTGCAAACTACTATTTTATCACCGTATATGGAGGTCACTACATACTGTTGGGAAATTAATGTTTTCAATTCTTACTTGTATCTAAGTGTTCCCCTTACAGATATAAAGCCAGCGATAACCGAATATGACATAATTGAAAATCATCAAAGAAATAAAAAAACGAGTTCGGGACCTGTTGTATATGTAATTTTCCGAGTGATTTAACAACACGCGATGTAAGCCCTTAAGAAACAGGGCTAATATATCACCCTACTGAGGGGACACTTCAAAATTGCCGCGCGGTCCTCCCTTATCCCTTTGGTCCTGTCGCATTTCCCAGTTGTGACTGGGAGGCCTAAATTAAATATTAAAACGATTTAGAAAATTTTGTTTGCAAGTTTAATTGATGTTGCTTAGCTTTTAACGTATGCGTCAATCCACTCATCAAACATTAAAGTTCTTGGATTTTTTTGATTATTTCTCAAATTTACGTGACTCCAAAGATAAGATTTTTTAGCACCGATTCATCGAGGTCTGTCGTTAATAAAAAGTGTCGCACTAATATTGGGAAGCTCAAAGAATTTTAATAATAATTAACTAACCAGCAAGTTTGTCGGTGACACATGACATTGGCAAAAATAATTTTCTCACAGTCATATTGCTCCGGTTATCTTAATTTCATCAGATACGTTTGATTGTTAGTAAATAATGCATGTCAATGTCTTCTATGCGTGACATCAAACTGGTTATAGTCTATTTCAGAAAGGTGTGGAGTAATAAAAGTTCATTAGGTATGCAAAGGGACTGCAGAGTGACCCAACGAATATTAAATTTTTATTTTTTAGGACTTCAGCACCCCCAGTGTTGACGGTCTAACTACGCCTATGGATACAGCTGATACAGCGGTTGCTACGCCACTGCTTCGGTGATATATTAAAATAGTACGTAAACAGTAAATGATTTATTCGACGTCATTAGCTATTCATCTATTCTCTGTTAAAGATAAAACCTTTATCTAAATCATCGCGTATCCTGATATATATTTTCAAATTACAATTATACTCTTACGTACTGCACTGATTACTAATTAAGTTTGTGATTTCTAATCGCAAGTTGGAATCTCCCTGGGCAAGCATATTTTATTAAAACAAGGAAAGCCCACTAAACAGTTGTATAACAAAATCTGAAAACCATATGATACTAAACACGGTGTATGATGAAGCAAGCCATGTTACTCCCAGTAGGGGATCTTAGAAGAAGCAGAAGGTCCTTCTATTATTTCTTTAGTTAAGACTTAAGGCCCGTTTACACTATTTATGGATGTCATCAATGATAAACCAACTTGAAATATTTTTGCTGTAAAATAGAACTTTGCTTGCATTTAAATCGATAAGCAGAATTACAACGGCTGTTTTAATTTTGATGATTTACTGTAAACGGGCCCTAAGTACTGGCACCAGGAAGCTTTAAAATAGGTTGGCAGATTCTATAATATGATATGTTCAAATAGATATCACTTTTTAGCTGTTACACATAATAAAATTAAATAGGACTTAATTGCATTAAAATATCCACTGGACTTGGAATCTCATTCTCTTGCTTGTTTATTCTACAAATAAAGAGTACCTACCTACCATATAGTTATATATACGATACAGTGTTGTAAAATATAACACACCAGCTTTTACAATTTTGTAATAGTTATTTACGATATAAGTGTTGTAAAGATTCATATTACAACACGAGATGTTAAAGTTGTCAAACTTTCAAAATGAGCGATTCTGATGGAAGTTTACCCTCTGATATAGAAGCAGCGACAAACGAAGCGATCTCAAGTTTAGTTCCGACAAAATCCAAGGCGCGGTATGAGTTGGAGTATCAGAAGTTTGAAGATTGGTGCAAAGCTAACAAAATAAAGGAGGTGTCTGAGAAAATCCTTTTGGGTTATTTTTCCGTAAAGCAACGCTCCCAGAAACCATCTACACTATGGACTCACTACTCAATGTTGAGAACCATGATTTCAGTCAAGAAAATAAATCATTCTTCTAAAAAGTGTGGTTTTATTTAGCAGCAAAATTTTAATAAAACCGTTTTTTCCATTACAGCACTAGTGCTGTAAAGGCATCTATTACAGCACTAGTGCTGTAATAGATGCCCTTATAAAACGATTTACAGAACTGTAAAATTCATATTACTAAATAAAAGTAGATAAAGCTTTTTAGGCCCTTTTTATTAGAAAAAATATAATGATAAAAATTATAATGTCCGGAGGTTTTTTCTAACACGTTTGATCTTATTACAATGAATTCCGTGGGTTATATTCTCACCTTGACGATGTATTATCTTCCATATCAAGTGGGTTAAGAACTACGATCTTCCAAATGTATTTGACTAATTAGTTGGATTATCTTTTATCTACATCTTCAATAATATAAAAAGGTGACATCAACGCAGCAAGGCCTTACATGAATTCCGCATGGTTGAAGGTTGCAATCAATGGTTATATAATCGATGTCCATATTGTAATATAAAGATAAAAACCTAAAATGAAAGGGATTGCGACTAAAGAACGTTTAATAAATATACGCATCGTGTTGCGGTCTTCGTGATAACCTAGATTGGTTCTAGCGAAGCATACCTGGGCGGGTCATGCAGTATTTAACAACTTAAAATTAATAACCACTATATTTATGGTCGCACATTACAAGCTGATTTCACAACCAAAATATACCATAGTAATTGATAATATAGGGTGGCATTCGTTTTATTCTATGGTGGGTTCAGTGTTCAATGACGATTGGGTGTGCAATTGCTATTTTTTTAAATAAGTTTTTAAAAATTGATTTCCGGCTTAAAGCAGTTTATACGTTTTAATTTTAACAGTAAAATTTAGAATTTTGTTTTAAGCGGTGGGTGCCGGATGAGATCGGACATATCGTGGGGTGTAGAAGTAGAAGGATATACAAGAAGCCAAGGGTTGATAATAATAATTTAGGGAGGAGGGGGTATGATATGACACACGATAGTGGTACAAGAAGAACTCTCGGGGAGGGGGGGGGGGGGCTCGGTGGGCGTAAGTAGTACATTTTTTTTCTGGAGAAAGGGACAGTCGGGACTAGATGTTTTCATGATATTGAACAGACCCGAAGAAAGCGGAAAAGCGCCGCAGGTGAAAAATTTTCGGGGCCAAATTAAATATCTCTCAACACGCCAAAATTGATGATTTTTTCAGAAATCATGTATTTTAGGAGCGTGGATCTAAGAGCAGTTTTTGGTACAAATGCTTAGGTTTTGAAATTTTCTGAGTGCTGTTTTGTATATTCATAATTCATTCTCGTTTCTTCCCGCACTATTTTTTTTTATTATAAATTATTAATTACACTTCTTCCATAAAAAGTGTTTTTATTAAAATGTTTACTTTAATTTTTCTCTTTAAAAATAAGTACCTAATTGTTTTTAATTGTTGTTGCAAAAATATATTATTGTATTGTGTTATATTTTTGTTGATTTAAAATAGCTCTAAAAAAGGGAAAACGGAACAGACAAGTATATAATAGAAAAATACTATAAAATATTATTCTTTTTACTCGTTTTTCTTTAAAATTGCATCATACATCAATAACTAAAACGACATGCGCCCGAGACCTTAATCTCTATATAAAACAGGACTTTTAGAAGGAAAAGTTTAAAAACTAAACGTTTCTTACAAGACCTTTGTAATCTAAGTCAAGAATACATTATTTACAAATTTAAATTAAGAGTCCAAGCGTGAGGCCCGGCAGCCCCCCTCCCCCTAAATACGGCACTGTCTGAGAGTATCACAATTTAGATAAAGTATCTAGTAATTTAATTCACACGCAATCAGCACGACATCTCCTTGTTCTGTTCTTGTTTTTTTTTGTGCGAGTAGCAGATACAAGATTAAACTACAAAAACAATCAAAAAACGTTAAAATTAACTTTATGTTATTTTACACGTCTTGACGCCGAGCTACATCGTTCTTCTACTAGGCAATCCATTATGTATCTTAACATCCTTAAAACCGTAGTATTATGTTAATGTCTGAAATGACAAGATATCATACATCGAAATCAGTAATCTAAAACACAAGTAACACAAGAAAAAATCACATCGGGACAACTTGTCCGCAGATAAGACAAATTGATGCTAAGTAATAAATTTTGCCATTGTCATTGAACAAAAAAAAAGATTGACCAACAATTCTGTATGATTGATCGTGTCCTTCTCAAAGTAAAACAAAAATGCTGCAATGCGACTTGAAATTCTCTCTAGCTTGGTGTATGCATACCAATCTCTTGCAAGATGACAGTTGACAACGGAGTACATATATTTGATGTACAAACTATTGGATAAGATATCTGATTTAGTGATTGTCATACCTCTGAACATAGTTGCCAACTATTCTAAAATTTGATAAGTAAAATATATAAATATGTATGGCAGGCTTAATACGTATTATAAACAAGAGAATATGATCGAGTGCAAAATTCAAATACACCAAATTGTCACGAAATTATAAAATAAATTTGTGAATATGAACAAGTTTTATCGATATTCTTTAATCAAGAGGTTTACTTAGTCAATATATACTTATGTTATTGGTACGGTTGCCAACCCTCCAGGTTTGACCTGGAGTCTCCAGGTTTGGTTTAGAGGCTCCAGGTTGAAACGGTGTCTCCAGAATGAAATCCTTTGACTACAGGGTACGGGTATCGGGGAGAAGGATTACACGTGTAGATTACTATTTTTTCTAAAAGTCACCTTTGATCGGGAACTATCATGAGAATGTGGGAGGGGGGCGACCTTAAAATAAAAAACATTTTCAAATACATTTTTCAAAAAACTAATAAATAAGGTACCTACTTACATTCACGGATGGATCAAATACGGTTCTGCCTAACTTGCCAGTTGAATAACATTAAGAAAACTTCTGGGTGTAGGATGAGTCCGCAAGGGAAAGCGTTCTGCGTATAATCTCGAAGTAGCAGCCGCACTTTGATGACACTCGCCGTAAATTAGCACCATATCTACTAGTTCATTGTTTTCTAATTTTACCATTTTCACGTGTCACTAATTTAAAATTAACTTGCTTTAAAAAAAAACACTGCAGCGGAATGCCAAATAACTCACATAATTGCATGACTAATAAGACAAACAACATAAAGTATAGCAGGCTACGTTTTGATGACCAGGTCCGCACTTAGATTTTTTGTATCTCGCCTATATTTAGGTTTTCTTAAAAAAAGTATTTGAAAATGTTGTTTATTTTAATGCCTTCTATACACAGCGAAAAAATAAGTATCAACTTAGGAATCACCCTGTATTATTTTTTTTTGCTTTTACATATTACGACCTACATTTTTTTTACATTTTCTATGTCTTACATGGTATATAATCTTAACTGAAAATACGTGTAATGGCAACATGGTCAATCTTTACCAGTCCAATCTGATAACTCTTCAGTCAAGCCGTTATCTCCGATCTTGTCTTTGGTCTGTGACAATAATTTAAAATGCAAATCTTTATTTACTGGTAATTTTATCGCCAGCCCATCACTTGTCACACTGTGGTATAAGTGAATTTTAGCACACAGTACTAAATTCCGTTTAGTCACATAAAATATCAAACAAATGTATTTTTGAAAAATTAATTTTTGCCGAAAAACACCACAAACCTGCCTTGTTCGTTGTTGTGAGAAAATCACTTTAAAATAACTTTCTGTGTAGTAAACCAGAACGTTTTAGGTCAAGAACTGGTTTTTTAATTATAAATTATTACACTTCTTCCATAAAAATTGTTTCAATTAAAATTTTTACTATAATTTTTCTCTTTAAAAATAAATACCTAATTGTTTTTTGTTTTTGTTGTAAAAATATAGTATACAGGGTGTCCCATAACTTATGGGCCGTAGAGTAACTGGAGATACTAGACATCAAACTAAGCCGATTAAGTCATATAAGTTTTTTCGGATTGTTACTCGTTTTAGAGATACAGGGTGTTAAAAGTAAAAGTTTATTCTCGAAAATAAGCCATAATTTTAAAACGGTTTAATGAATCGAATTGAAAGTTGGCAATATTATGTTTTTATGAGCAAGAAATAAGAATTTGTAGAAATTTTTAAGTTTGAAACTAGAGGGCGCTAGTTGCATACACTGGGCTTCATAAATCTATGATTTTTTTTCTTACCTGTGATATTAGGTGTTTTTCAATTATAGTTTCTTAAAAAGGGAGTCAAAAATGTGTACTTGATTGATCTTAATAACTTTAACGGTTTTCGAGATATTTCCCTTTAAACATCCCAAAGCATAAAAAACATGGTACATAATTAAATTATTATTTTAATTATCAAAAAAAAAAACTTATACTAGATACTACACATCAAACTAAGCCGATTAAGTCATATAAGTTTTTTAGGATTGTTACTTGTTCTAGAGATACAGGGTGTATATAATTTATGTATTAATAATTTGATTATGTACTATGCTTTGGGATGTTTAAAGAAAAATATCTTGAAAACCGTTCATCACATCCCAAAGCATAAAAAAACATAGTACATAATCAAATTATTAATACATAAATTATATACACCCTGTATCTCTATAACAAGTAACAATCCGAAAAAACTTATATGACTTAATCGACTTAGTTTGATGTCTAGTATCTCCAGTTACTCTACGGCCCATAAGTTACCGGACACCCTGTATGTATTTATTAAATTAATAAAAAAATAATGACTTATTCTAGTTTTAACTTTACCGTATGTTTACCGGTACGTTATTTGTCCAACTGCAAACAGTCCGTATTATTTGCATATATTAATACTCTACTCATCATCAAAACCGGAGATTAGTATAAGTTTTCAGATTATTTAAATTAGCGAACATGTCATAAGAACAAAAAGTTGGGTGCAATGTTTGTCAGTTTTCAAATCACTTAAGACAATTTTTTTTAAAATTTAAATTGTAAAAAATAATCACCAGACGCTTAAAAAATATATTTATTGTTTAGGATTCAACACAAGCCAAACACTAAATAGATTTTTAACCCTAAACTTATGAGTCACTTCAAATTGATTAGATCTCTAAACAATATTAGCAAAAGTGGCACATTTATTATTTTAGGCATAGAAACAAAGTCCCTTGGATTTGAGTATGCGCACTGTGATGTTATTTTCCAATTTAAAATGATTGTCAGGACCGGACTTATCGATTTAACTGGTTTCTGTTAACTACTTAATACGAAATACGAAACAATGGGTCGATGCCGGTTCTGAACACTGGCGAATAACGTTTTCTAAAGAAGGAATAGATCATTCCAGATGGCTTGTGGGCATGACGAGTAGCCGTGCGTGCTATGGTTATGTCAAACAGTCTCCCTGAAAAGTTTTAATGCTTTTCCGTTTCCATGAAAATATTTTTACTACCACTGCCTCACAAGCATTTTAACTAAACCTATAGTCTATTTCAGAAAGATTTAGAGTAATAAAATGGGATATTCCGTCCAGTTCGGCTTAATTTCGGCGTCGGCCATAGGCGCAGGTAAATTTAGTGCATTAATTTATTTATGATAAGGATAACTAACCAAAGAAAAAAGAAGATAATTTGATAAAGAAGGAATTATTCGCTAAAGCAAATTTACACAAACATTGTTTTATGAAATATGCCGTGGAAGATATAGCTGTGCTGCGCACACCGCCATATCATTGCGAACTAAATCCTATAGAACTTATATGGGCGCAAGTGAAAGGATTTGTAGCAAGACACAACACAACATTCAAAATGAAAGACGTTAAGCTACTGTTTGATCAAGTCATTAAGGAAGTGACACCAGAGAACTGGCAAAAAGCAGTCCATCATGTCATTAAAGAAGAGGAGAAAATGTGGGATCTTGACCACCTGATCGATCGGACCGTCGACCCGTTAATTATAACGTCAAGAGGAGATGACAGTTCCTCAGATGACGAAGAATATTATAATTTTTTATAATTTAATTTCTGTGTATTTTGTATTTTGTATTTTTTTATAATGTTTAATAAAAAAATAAGTGTACTTAATACTATGTACATAATGCACGCCTTTGTCACGCCCTTTTCAGTGTTTGTGAATGGATAACAATAGGCAAAACCCATAAATTGACCCAAACCTGGGTGGTACTACCTGCACTTAATGGAAATAAAGAATTTTGCAATGAAATCAATGGCAAATTATGAAAGTGGCTTAAATATTCGTTGGGTCACTCTGTAGTCACTTTGCATACCTAATGAGCTTTTATTACTCTACCCCTTTCTGAAATAGAATATTGTCGCGAATTTATTTTAATTTTAATGCTTTTTAGTAATGTTAAATAAACCTGACACCCGCCCCCGCCCTAATTAAATTTTACAAATGACCAGTAAAATTAGAATGTGTTTTTTAAATGGCAATTTTCACACGCAGTTACGTAAAAATAATTCACCATTAATGGTAAATGCAAAAGTACAATACCATGTTATAAGAAGCATAACGGCCAGTATTTACGGCATCATATTTTAATGTGGAATAAACATAATGATTGTAGGAATTATTTTAAGGTTGGTGCGATAAGTTTATGCTTCTCAAGTAAGGTAAAACAGTTATGGTCGCCCGAAAGGTCAAATAGTGAAACATTATAATACGTTCCGCACATGTGTATTGAAACGACTATCGGTGGACTTAATCTACCTACCATCGTAGAGACCTGCAAGAAGCATTTGCGGCATTTTTAAGACAGCAGTGCCTATGAGTGATGGTATGCCGCAAGGTGATCATGATCAACCGCTCTCATAATGCGCCCAAGACAGTGCCGTACGTACCACACCTCTAATACAATATTTAAAAAGGTAAGTAATTACGCATAACACTGAAAAAATAGGTGCTCTTCCCAAATGACAGTAAATTATCTGAATGTTAATGCCGTTAATTTTTAGAGGCATGACTATATAAGAGGTTTCCACGGTCAGGCTCTTCGTTTACAAAATACGACTCTCTTAAAGAAGCCTTCAAATTTCTCTTTGACATTTATCCGTTAATTTATCAAAAGTCCTATACTATTTAAGAAATTTATTTGTCCACGACCATTACTGAATGCAATAATTCCAAAATCATGTTTGATAATAGAATGTAAAAATTCTCGCTCTTAAGTTGGAATATTTATTCTGAAACACTTGCTTCTTATGCGTTTTGCGTGTATTTTCATTCCATAACAAGATACGGAATGAATATTCTGTAATTGATCTAAACGACATAGGTTGCCATGAATTTCGAAACTGTCAATGTCAGCAGACAGATTTTAGTGCAAGTCAAAATATGAGTGAAAAATCGGATGAATCAGATATGGAACTGGATAATATTCCACCTGAAATAAATTACAAATATTAAGAATAGTATTTTTGGTCGTGGAGAAAATATAGTCTGCTACTCGGTTAGAATGAAAATTCGATACTAGTGGTTCCTCACGCTCGCTACGCTCGCGTTCGGAATCTTCCACTCGGATCAAATTTCCTTCCAACCTCGTTACAAAATCTACTATTCTTATACATTTCTCTTTTTTTTCCGAGGGCCCATCCGTGCGCCGGATGCACTTAGGCCAAGTTTCGCCCATTGTGCTCACCCTATTTGGTTGTTACACCCACTCCGTGATCCCACCTTCTTGCACTAGTTTGTGTAGGTCAACTGGGGAGACGGTAAGGATGTCCGCTGGTTCCAGTTTTAGTTGCCCGAATATTTGTTGTCTCTTCCGATCCAGTGACTCGCAATAGCAAACTATGTGCTGTACAGTTTCTCTGTCTTGTCTGCATAATCTGCAGACAAGGTCTCCATTGTACGATGCATTCTGTGCAGATGGTTCTTGACAGCCATGTGTTCTGTCAGAATTCCTGTAATGGTTCTCAGCTGGTTCCTATTCATTCGAAGCAAGTATTTCGTAAGTCTTGGGTCTGGATCCCCAATGAAGCTTTTGCTATGGGCTAATCCCTGTCTGTTACTCCAGTGGATTTGGTGTTCACGCCTGATCCATCGCTTTAGCATCTCGTACCGTGCACCTTGGTTCTCCGAGTGCCGATGCCGGTTCTGGACCAATGAATGTATTTTCGGACCCTTTTCTCGCAAGTTTGTCGGCTTTTTCGTTTCCTGTAATACCTTCGTGGCCCGGCAACCACTGCAGTCCTACTTTGTTTACTTTTGCCAGGACCTCCAGTTCCTACCTACTATGTTTTTTTATGCTTTGGGATGTTTAAAGGGAAATATCTCGAAACCCGTTAAAAATACTAAGATCAATCAAGTACACCTTTTTGACTCAGAAAATGTCCTTCTTTAAGAAACTATAATTGAAAAACACTTAATATCACAGGTAAGAAAAAAATCATAGATTTATGAAGCCCAGTGTATGCAACTAGCGCCCTCTAGTTTGAAACTTAAAAATTTCTATAAATTCTTATTTCTTGCTCATAAAAACATAATATTGCCTACTTTCAATTCGATTCATTAACCTGTTTTAAAATGATGGCTTATTTTCGAGAATAAACTTTCAACAACCTGTATCTCTAGAATGAGTAACAATCCGAAAAAACTTATATGACTTAATCGACTTAGTTTGATGTCTAGTATCTCCAGTTACTCTACGGCCCATAAGTTATGGGACACCCTTTATATATTTCTTTTGACGTGAGATATATCTCTTCGAGTAAGAGAAATTCTCTTCGCGGAATGGAAAATTCTCTTCAAATCTTTTTTTAATGGACTTATCTCAAAAGCAAATGATGACACAATCACGGACGGGATACAGAAGCAGTATGGCTGCCGAGATGGCTTGATCTGGTAAATCGGATCAGTAGATAGAAA
Source organism: Polydrusus cervinus (assembly GCA_935413205.1). Classification (NCBI taxonomy): domain Eukaryota; kingdom Metazoa; phylum Arthropoda; class Insecta; order Coleoptera; family Curculionidae; genus Polydrusus; species Polydrusus cervinus. Next base: position 7,157,846 of record OW284520.1, read on the forward strand.
TGGATTTTAAGCATGAAATAAGTTTAGAATTATCCATATAATTCAAAAATGTGAAAAATCTGAACTTTTCTTATCAATTATAACGGAAACTAACGGTTAACATAATTCAGATCAATTACTATTGTCATTAAGCTGTGATGTCAAAAAAAAATTGTTAATGTGTTTTAGTTTTCCAAAGAAAGTTAAAAATGTCAATTATGAACAATAATTGAATAAGCTTAGAAAAATGGTACCGGTGTTTCCTTATAGCTAGAAAATGCGATGTTGATTTTTTTCATTTAGTTTTTCTAATCAGAGTAAACAGTCCCTTTTGAAAAATGCGATTTTAAGTCAAGAATAAGCATTTTTTGGTCAAGAACAAAAACTTTTAGCTCAAGACCAACCACTCTTGATCCAATAACAACCACTTTTGGATAAAGATATGACTTTTAACGAATCTTTTGGATTAAGAGCAAACAGGAGTCGATGAGTCATCACGAACAAAGAGTGCACTTTCACCACATCGCGCATATTGTACCTTTGTCTGACGATGGCAGTAAAATGTCTTTTTTTGTATACAAAATATTATAAAAACGAATTTTACGAGAATTAAGTGGTGCGGCGTCAGTGGAGATTTTTATGATAATATCATGGCATCGTTTGTAATTTTAATGAAAAATAAAAAATTAACATATAAATAGCCACGATATTTTTATGTTCTGGTGGCGGATGATATAATTTCTTCTTCTTCTTCTTCCCGTAGCTCTATAACCCTATGTGGGTTCTGGCTGACTGCACAATGCGTCTCCACCCCTGTCGGTCCATCAACATCTGGGGTTCGTAGTCCAATCCCATGGTACGAAGGTCGCTGATTACGTTATCGCGCCATCTCATTTGCGGCCTTCCAAGCGGCCGTTTACCAGCGGGGTAGTTCTCCCATGCTAGTTTTGCCGTTCGTTCGGCAGTCTTTGGACATGTCCCGCCCATCTCAATCTCATCCCTTTGATCTCATTAACAATATCGGGTCCCTTGTACAACTCTGTGAGTTCCCTATTTTTTCTAGTTCTGTGGACAAGATGGACTGGGTCCAGTATCGGCCCAAACACCCTCAGGAGAACCTTCCGCTCGAAGACTCTCAATTTTCGCTCTCGATCTCTTTGAGCCTGCCTTGATACGTGCATGCATTTAGTCTTAGTTTCATTTATGGCTAATCCCATTTTAAGTGTTTCCTTTTCTATTTTGGTAAACTGTTCCTTGACCTCGAGAACTGACCTGGCCATCACATCGATGTCATCCGCAAAGGCAAGAAGGAGTCTTGGTCCATCATTAGTGTACATCTCCACCCTAATATTTGCCGCTCTTATGGCTTTCTCCAGCGCTATGTTGAAGAGCAGTGGTGATAGTGCGTCTCCTTGTTTTAGCCCGTTGTTAACATCAAATGCGCTTGAGACAGTGCTTCCAATTCTAACTCTGCTTTTGGCTCCATTTACAAACATTTGGGTAAGTTTAATTAGCTTTTGGGGGATTGATAGTTCAGCCATCGCCTGCAAAAGTTCCACCCGCAAGACACTGTCGTGGGCTTGTTTAAAGTCGACAAATATATGGTGCAGTCTTCGATCAAACTCCCAGCACTTTTCCAGAATTTGTCGAATAGTGAATATCTGGTCGACTGTAGACAGATAATTATCGACAGTATCTTGTATGCCGTGTTTATCAATGAGATGCCCCCTGTAGTTGGCACATTTCATTTTATCCCCCTTCTTGTGTATGGGGATTATAATACTTTCTTTCCAGTTGTCCGGTATTTCTTCCATTTTCCAGATTGTGGTAATTAGCCGGTGTATATGCCGATGCAAATTTTCACATCCACAATTTATGCATTCTGTTGGTATGTTGTCTATCCTCGGTGCTTTGCCGTTTTTCGTTGATTTAATTTGAACTTATAGATAAATGAAATTTTGAAATAAATTTTCAATTTTCTTTTCAAATAAGGTATCATATAAAGCCGAACAAACTAGAAGTTCTTGTGGACCCCTTAGTAAAATTTTTGTATTGAATTTTCAATTAGACAAGGCCGGAAACGATGCCGCGTTTCACGCTGGTATGAAAAGATTATTCTTGGTATTTAGATCCATAGAATAGAAGGATTTATAGATAAAGATGCTTTAACTTCACAGAGAGTTAAGACCATTAAAATTATTTTGTTTGTGTTTAACGATTTATTGATGAAGCTGCAGAGAAGACTCTAAACAAAGCTGACTATTAATGAACATGTGTAATGTTAATAAAAAACAATTACTACTGGTGCTGCCACTGAACGGCTAGCAGCCGTTTTAACCGGGAACCTGTATGACATGTGATGGTGATGGCGAGTCTCCATGTGGGTGAAAGGTGACTACATTCTACAAGTATACTGTCCGCATCCTAGTCGGTTCTCGTTGTACTGACAGCACCGGCCAAGTTGCCGGGAGGGGCTCGCCAACTATAGAAATCAGCGCAGCGATAACACTCTTATTCTCAGAATGAATGTAACCATGATGGAAAATTAATTAGCACGTTTTGTTGCGGTTATGTAACGCCCGCTCGTTCCAACAGTAATGCACCAGAGTCCTAACTGTACACATTTTACCCAACGGTCACTAACTATCTTTGACTTTTTGCACATTTCCATAACTAAAAGGGCTTTGCTTATAGCGTACATAAAACTATATCTGAATAACTCTTTCAAGATATTCAAAACTGTGAATATTTGCAGTTTTTGTGTATAGGGTTACCATCCGTCCGGGTTTCCCCGGATTTGTTCTAGTTTGGAGGGTGTCCGGGAAGCGTCCGGGCGGAGTTTTCGTTACAGTCCGGGTTGTCGCCACTTGCCGTCTACCGACAGTTACGGAACGACGCTATACAGGGTGTTCCTTAATGACGTGCTAATATTTTAGGGTGTGATTCCTCAAGTAATTTTATGAAGAAAAGTTCATATAAACATATGTCCTAAACGGCTAAAAGGTTAATAGATTTTGTAAAAAAAAGGTTCTATGACAAAACTATTGTAATTATTAGGTTAATTAGTTACCACAAATTACTTCATGTCGTTTGAAAATAGTATTCTCTGTTGATTATTCTAAAAAAATCACAATATTCCAAAAGAACCTATACCAAGTTATTTGTAATAAATTTAATTGGGAACTGAGAGAGCTAAAATTTGCCTTGTTAAACTGCTCTTCTTCTTGACCAGATTTACAAAAAAACTAAACAAATTGTTTTTTTCACCAATGGAAAATTGGTTTTTATGTAGCTGCGGGAAAGTTATTTTCATGCAAGAAAAATCGAAGAAAATGATTTTCCAATTAAAACCATAAAAATTTAAATTAGACGGGCGGGGCGGAAGCATGCCTATTAATGAAGGTGGTCATTTCCAACAATGTTTATAAAACAAAATTCTGCATTATCAATGTTAATAATAATAAATAGTAGATCTAATTTAATTATTTTAATTAAGAACGGTGTGCCTGAGGAGAAAAACGCAAGATACTATTTTTATGCAGAATTTACCAGGTTAATCAGAAATATTATCCACATGGAAAAATGTCAGTGGCGTACCATTTCTTTTATAAAAAATATCAGAGGACATGTTTGCAGGGACGCCACTGGTGAAACAAAAAAATAACTTTTATAACTAAAATCGATGGTTTTATATCCTATTACCACATGCCAAAATTGAAAATATTATCTAAAGTACTTTCGGAGATATTGCAAAAAACGCATTAAAAAAAAATATAATTCAACACCCTGTAACAAAAAATTTAAGCCGTTTAGGACATTATGTTTATATGAACTTTTCTTCATAAAATTACTTGAGGAATCACACCCTAAAATATTAGCACGTCATTAAGGAACACCCTGTATACTCTCCTCCAGGGTATATTCTATAAAATAATAGTTTATGAAGATGTCAAATTAGAATAATTTCAATTTATTGTATTAGTGTAAGATGAAAATTTTCTAGCAGAAATATCCGGGGTTAAAGCTTAAAAATCCGGGGTTTTCAAGCTTCTTGTCCTAGTTTAATGATTTTACAGATGGTAACCCTATGTAAGGTACATGTACCAAATAAGGCCGAGAAGAAATCCTGGCTACGTGCCTGCCTTAAGCTTTAACTGACTGTATCCTAGTAACTATGTAACAATAATTTATAAAAATTTGCATACATAAAGTTTGGCTTTATAAGAGTGATTTTAGAGATTCGTAACTAAGTGGTATTTTTAGGTCCTTGGTATGTTTGGGAAATTAAAAAAAAATGTCAAATGGCTTCATTAAGAAAACCAGCTCCTAATAAGGCCATAGACCAAATGTGAGAAATAAATGTCTGTATTTCATTCTCTATATTGTTTTTTAATGAACAGAGCCTTAATAGGAAAATAATATGGATGTTCATCTATTGAAAATATGTATTTTTTTAATAACTTAATATTTTTGTTGTGTTCCTAATAAGGCCAATATTCAAAATGTGGGCATTTCATAATTTTTGCGTGTGGCCTTATTATGAACACATAACTTTAAATATAGAAAAAGCTATTTCCAAAAATTATCCAAATAATTGGATCTCTACTTACACTGTTTTCTGTACAGCTTTCACTAACTTTTTGTACCCTAGACGGTTCAAAATAATTAATTTTTCAGGGAAAAATTGTTAATTTTAAATCGGTTAAAAGTTACTTCCGCGAAGTTCCGCGTGGAACATCTGATTCTATCGTCATCATGCGTAGGACTTTAAAACTACAAATCTTGTATTGAGGCATATATTCCCCACTTTTGACGTCATGCTAAGCGTATCCTTAGAATAGGCACATGGCCTTATTATGACCGTGGCCTTATGTGGAACATGTACCTTATGAGGTTTGTCTATTGTACTGAGAGCAAAATTACCCAAAAATATTTTTGGTTAAGTAATCAATTATGAATCCAGATCAATTTCCGTTTTTGGTAATATCTACCGAATGATCCGAAATCAGTGAATATGAAGCTGAGGCAAAGAGCCTGTCAGATACTCAGACCTTTCCTCATCTAACTATTATTTGTGGGGTGATACAAGTTAATATTAAAGATTTAAATATTTGTAGTAAAAACTTTCTTTTGGGATAAAAGAATATCCGAAGCCATAGGTGACCCACCCCAGCAACAGACGCCATAGGAAATTCTGCTACCCACTTGTGCATGATAAAGTGTCAAGAGCTGTTGGGTAGTTAATATAGGATGTAACATTTTGAACTGGTAGGAAATAGAGTTTAGCCTAGCGCAAATAGTCTGACAATGTTGTTTCCACGAAAGAAATCTATCAACATTAATACCCAAGAAATTTGCATTTTCGGTAAATGAGACGGGATTGCCGTTGATGTTTAGAATTGGCGGAATTTGAATAGGTCTTTGACGCAACTAAAAAAGGAGTGCCTGAGTTTTATCGACATTTACGTAAAGGTCATTATTACTGAACCATTCATGCAAAGCCTCCAAATCACTGTCACACTCCTGCAAAACATCCAGTGATTTGTTTAAAGGTTGGGGACAATGACGTTTCTTGAACGGCAGTAGAGTTTCGTCTTCAGGTGACTAATCAGTATTCACCTGAAGACGACTGGAGATGCTTACCAGTTGAAACGTAGTGATTCTAAACAAATACAGTCCAAAACTCTACTGCCGTTCAATCCAGTGATTTGTTAGATACCAACATAGAAGTATCGTCCACGTATATGGTCAAATCGATGTTTGGATTGACTGTGAGTAGGTCATTGACGTACAATATAAAAAGTATTGGACCCAATATGGAACCCTGCAGTATGCCAGATTCCACATTACATGTGTCTGACTCAAATTTAGTACTTCCACCGTTAATCATATGCTCAATACTAACATACTGCTTACGGTTTCTTAAAAATGTCTCGATCCAGCTTAAGGTGGCGAATCTGATGCCGTATTTAAAAAGTTTCTCACATAACTTCGTGTGATTGACGCAGTCGAACGCCCTGGTCAGATCAAGAAAGACACCGACAGGACACTCTCCCACGTCAATCCTATCCGTAATAATTCTATTGGTTGCCAAAAATGGTAAAAGGCTCTCCAAAAAGGCGTACTCAAGAATCTTGGAAAATGCGAAGGACATACACACTGGTCTATATTTTTCAATTAATCGAGGGTCGCCCTTTTTAAATTTTATTTCATTATTTTTTTAGAGTCAGATTTGGTTCTTGCTCAGCTAACAATGGCAACCACTTTAAACATGGTTTTTCTACTGCCACATGGAAATTTGCTGTTTCCTTCATACTTTAGTGGCGGGTAAAGTAGGCTATTCCAGTTAACTATGCGGCAAAATTTTGTATCCATCCTAGTTAGGTTATGAAACTGACCAATCACAGTAGTCAATTACAGAGAAGCCAAATTTATATGTTGTAAATTCGTTTTCTGACAGTTGAGAGAGATTAGGTTAACAATATGCTTCAAAAATATGCAAATCTGTCAGATGAAATTTGTTCTTTTTAAATTTAAATCAAAACATTTATCCAGAGTCTATGTGTATACACAATATTTTCCTAAAGAATACACGAAATGGTGCAAAAATTGAAGGTATAATAACAAAATTAATACCAAAATATATTTCTACCAAATTATTGATATTTTCTGCCGAACTAAAGATTTGCACACAGACGCACTTTCTTATTTCCAAAATATCTTTATTTCCACTCATTTCTAGACAATTACTACAAGCTTTGCATAAAATGTACTATATACCTATCAAATGAACGTTTTCTTACTAACCTTGGTAATTTTTTTCCATATAAATAATATATTATTATAAATCTTTGTGCACGGGGATATTTTCCGATATATTTTGAACGGGGATCCAACCCTAATTGATCTTAAAACTTTTATTATACGCAACAAACATAGAAAACTGGTTATTCTTCCTTAAATAGTGGAACATAAAGACATCTCGATAAAACAGACGAAATTATAAGATTTCTAGAAAAAACAAACATTTTTAAGGTTATGTTATTTCTACTTACACTATTGCCACTTCTCGCCTTCTTTTTCCACGTTAACAGTGTTGCTAGTTTGTAAATTTGCGATTATTTTGCAAAATTTGACCATAGCGAACGTTAAAAATTCATATTAATGCACAAAATCCATTTTTAACTGTTTGAAACGAATTCTCAGCTATTTTGTTGTACTTTCGGAGTAATAATTCTTTACGCAAGCAGAAATAAACCCGAAAGACCTATTTTTCTTCTGTGCATTTCAGTAAAACAATATTGATCAAATTACCTGGTTGAGAAAATAAATTGTTCATTTTTATTAATACATATATCGCTTTTTGTCTGTTATTCTTCAAGAAGCCGAATGTGAGAAGGATTAGATATATTCAAAAGTGAGTATGTATAAATATAAGAACTTACCCAAATCGATAAATATGTTACAGTGTAATTTGGTCCATGGGTTTGCCATCAAAATGAATTTTTGTTTAATTGTTTCTTATTATCGTTCTCAAAAGTTCATGACCAACTGAAAAGACAAGTTATGATGCCTAATTTAAATAATTTTTAAAATTCTTAGCATGAAGTTCGGAAGTTAAGTCGTAGAAAAAATATACCGTACAACTCGAGTGGATTGTCCATATTGCGCTCGGAAGTTTGAGCACTCCGTCTACGGCGTCGTGCTCAATTTACTTTCTCGTGCGATATGGACATCATATCCACTATTGTTGTACAAACTACTATTTCAGTGGCTTATTTCGTTTTCCTTATTTTTTTTCTGCGTGAAAATAACTTTCTCTCGCCACCGTAAACACCACCTTTCCATTGATGACAAAAAATCAATAATTTGTTTAGTTTCTGCTAATTCGTTTCAACAAAACTCGCAATTTAGCCGATCACATCTTGTCAAGTAATCTATTTTCATTTTTAATTGTCTTTTAATTGCATGGCGTGCAAAATGTATTGAACCAAAACTGTTTCGCTATACAGTATCATCGTTCAAGGCAAGTGACTGTCAACGCAAACAGTTTCTGCAAGCTGCTTGGGATCCCACAGGATGATATAAGCCATCGCTCAAGTGTCATTTGAAATTGGTTGTCACATCTGGCCCCAATGTACAAGTGAGTGCCCGAATATTAACTAAGATTACCAATATCGCCAAAATACTTTATTTGGCACCCCTTTTCTCATGTTATTATTGACAACTTCAAAATTTATGACCGCACCGCAGAGTGTCGTTGTTTTATTGTATACGAGGTGTTTCTTAATAACATGCTAATATTTCAGGGTGTTATCTTCAGGTTATGTTCACAGGAGCATAATATGTCTGCAACGACTTTAACTTTTATGGTCACTGAGATCCTCTTGTACAAAAAGAGCTTAAGTACGAGTTTTGTAAAGCTCTACTTAAAGTTAAACTTGGTTCAAAAAGGTATTTCTGTTGTATAATCAATTCCTAACCACAGGTCTGTACTGGTGGGACCAATAATTAAATTACCATGCTGGCAATGGTTACGCTGGCAAAAAAACATCAAACTTTATTTGTTGTCAAAGTTTGGGGTATTTACAATTTGCAGCTACTTTTTCCATGTATTATAACACGAAACTATATGCAAATTTTACTTCCAAAGAAGAACGTCTGCTATTAACTTTTGTTAAGAAGTTTAAAGGTACTTTGGAGAATAAAAAAAAGATAATATTAAGTACTAATAGATAAAGAAAAAATAGAATGTTAGAAAAATATTAAGACTAAATTTAATTACGAAAATTTGAATATGATTAGGTCCCTGTCTATAGTTTTGGGGCCGCCATTCGCATTCATAACTTTAAAATATTATAACAACAAATGTTAAAGTCATGCAAAAATAATTTTTTATAAGGTTTATTGGGTTATATTATCAGTCAGTGGCATAGGCGTAGTTAGGGGGTACTTGGGGGTGCTAAGCACCCCCGAAATCTAAATTGGCACCCCCAAAAAAAAATTACATTTACAATATATAGGTCATAGGCTAATTTTAGGTATTTCAATTAACAAATACGGATTTTGTTTAATGCAATATGGATTTGTGGGTAGGTTATACGTTATACTAGATACATATACATGCATGCAGTTAGTTTTGAACATAATAGTTCTCTTTTACTTTTCTTAAAGGTAAAATAAAATACCTACTTCGTTTTCATTTCTAAATATATTGCAATTAAATAAATACACACAATTAGTTTTTTTTTTGTTTTTTTAGGACTTCAGCACCCCCAGTGTTGACCGTTTAACTACTCCTATGGTCAGTGGCGGTTCGTCAAGTGAAGTAGGTGAAGGGGGTTCTTTACCAAAAAACAAAAACAAATTAAACCAGATGGAAAGTTTTTCGACAATAATAAATATTAATGTGCCAATACAACTACCATTTTAGCCCTTAAAAAATAATTATGTTCAAATTATTAATATTAATTTAATCCGAATGTAGCTATGCATAATAGGGACACGGTTAACTCCGATGGTCAATAATTATAAACACTCGTGCATTTTGGCGCGCCCCAGACGAGCGTGTCCGTTAGCTCAAAGCAAGTGAAGACCAACGCCCCACATGGCTTTGATATTCACCGTTGCTATGGTTAGGTGACGTTAGTCACGCAAACAGCATGTAACAATTTGCATTATGATGAAGGACAATTTAAAAATAAATCAGTAGTATGGACCATTGTTTTAGCATTGATTCGCCTAACCTTAAGGTATTTATTTTGAGGCTTCGCGAAACTTACGGTTATAGATATCGTTTTATAAAGTAGAACTTTATAAAACTCGTTCTAATTGTACAACCGGATCTAACAACCCTTTTAAAATGATGCATAATGGAAGAAATTTGTTAAGCTTAAATGTCTTTTTTCTGTCTTAGCCACTTAAGGGTAAGTTATATACATAAAAACGATTTTTGTTTTAATTAAAACGATGTCTGGTAAAAGAAAAAAGCGGGTAAGTGAAAAAATTTGTCTTGTTGATTTAAGGGGAGCATTTAAGACACTTAAGAGGCTAATCCAAGTACTGCGGTTAATTTTTTGAATTAATTAGAGAAATAAATTTTAAGCCAACGAGATTTTAATGACAAAAAATTAAAATTGTCGCAGATGCGGACGTATAAATTGATCATTTCGAAGATATACGGCCCTTGTTAGACGATGCCCTTTAATTACAGGGGATAAAAAGATGGATTAGATCTGCGCGTCGAAAGAAATTACTAACCTTTATTTATGTCTGAATTTTATTCGACGAATTCCGAAAGGTGATACTGTTCTTGAATAATTAGAGAAATTCTTTAATGACATCTATTAGGTGTTTTGGATCCAACATGTACTATAGTAACGTTTCTTTGTATACAGGGTCCTGCACCTCACCTCCCGTCTTCTATAGCTCACCTATTAATTGAGTTAGAATTTTGAAATTTTGCAGACCTTACCTGTATCCTAGGGCGAATTTCAGGAAAATATTTTTGTTTATACAGGGTGTTTCAAACAAGTGGGGATTTATTTTTTTAGATTACATGCCATCAATATTTTTACTTATTTGGATGCCTCTTATAGTTGCCTACATACCCCCAAAAATTTTAACGAAATCGGTTCAGTATTATAGGCAAAAAAAAATTAAAACTAAAAAATTAAGTTTTACACCGCTGCGCTGGTGTAAAAATTAATAAAAAATAAAAATAATGCCTCGTAATAAAATTATACAAAGGTACTTAATAAATAAGGTCGAACAGTCTTGTTAAACAAGTTTGATTAATACGAATTGCACAGGGTGTCCAAAGTTTAGTGTCAAACTTTGTAAATCAATTTATTTTTCTTATTTCAAATTGGAACCCCCGTTTATTATTATGTCATTTGATGCAGAATTAAAAATCACACATTTATTATAATTACAACCCTATCGCAATTTCTAACGCATCGGAGCTTATTTGCAGAAAACTCATTTTATCAACAGTCATTATTATAAATAAATATTAAAGGTGACTTTGAAAAACATTAGTTTACAAATTATTGGTATTAACGTTTACTAAAGTGACAAAAAATAATTATTTTCTTATGCTCCTAATATTGTGTATTCCATCACAAAAAATAATATAGCTTAAATAATTAATAATAGTCAATATTTAAAACTATATAATAACTAGAGTCAAAATAGGCTTTTGCCACTTTAATACTAATAAATTATTTTGAAAAGCCACCTTCAATATTTATTTATAATAATGGCTGTGGAAATCTAGTAAATCTTACAATAAAATCTAGTAAATCTTACAATAACATCTAATACATTTTACAATAAGATATAGTAAAAACAAATAAAATAATATTTCTTATTAGAAAATATGGTAATATTTAATAAAAATGTTCATAAATTTTAATAGAAACTGTTATGCAGATTACAAATTATTATAATAATTTATATTACCAAAAATAATAACCGTCACTAAATTAAATATAATAATTTTATTGTAAACGATATTTAACTGGATTGTGGTCCTATATACTACTAAAAATTAATTATAAATTATTATTATATATATTTATTATTAAAAATTATAGGTTGTATTATAAATTTAACTCTGTGCACCCATTAAAATTTTTCTGGCTTCGCCACATTTACTGGCAATACGAATATGTTCCTTAATTTGTTTATGTGTCCGATTTACGCCTGTTGTGCCAATTATTGGTCAAAAACTGCTGTAATTATATGTACCAAATATCACAATCTGAGTTAGTAGAAAAATAATTTTTTGGTATTGAATTGGGCTCTTCTACTACCCCCTCCCCCTTCCCCTCTGGAAACACATTTTTCTCGAGAGTATTATCCTACATGACAAAAAACCGCAGGCTCCCCGGTAAGTCTTCGACAATATCTTTATTACGCAAAATATAGGTATTTTAGTGTAGTAGGGACCTGCTGATAATAAACATGATAATTGCAAAAACTTTTAAAAGTACCAATAAAAACTTTAATAACATCGCACCAAATCCAATGATTTTTAATTTGTACGACATTAACAGATAATTTTATGAACTTTTCCACTGCAAATGCGTGTGAAAAGCTTTCGCCTGATCCCCTAAATACGCCTAATAATGACAATACCCTGCCCTGTGAATTTTTATTAACAAGGGAGCAAAAGTTAAAAGTTTTTTACGGCCCGTAACCTCTAACTGATTTCATATAGCTAAAAGATGGTGTAAATCTTAATTTCGTTTTGGGGTTTGTCATGCTACCGGGTTTTTAAAATCTATAGATTTATGGTTATTAGAAGCATTCAAAAATAAAACCGTTCGCTGTACTCTGTAGTATTTAAGAGCCTTTCATACCAGCTTGAAGGGCAGCACAGTAGTGGCTCATCAGGTGAAGTAGGTGAAGGGGCTGGGCTCTTCACCAAAAAAAAAATAAAACCAGGAGGAAAATTTTTCGACAATATTAAATATTAATATACCTATACAGCAACCATTTTAGCACTTAAAAAATAATTTTATTCAAATTAATGATATTAATTTAATCCGAATGTAGTTATGCATAATAGGGCCACGGTTAACTCTGATGGACAATAATTATAAACAGTCGTGTATTTAGGCGCGTCCCAGCCGGCCGTGTCCGTTAGCTCAAAGCGAGTGAAGGCCCAACGCACAAAATGGCTTTAATATTCACCGTTGCTATGGTTACGTGACGTCAGTCACGCAAACAGCATGTAACAATTTGCATTATTATGAAGGGCGATTTAAAAATAGATCAGTCGTATGCACGTTTGTTTTAGCATTGGTTGGCCTAACCTTAAGGTATTTATTTTGAGGCTTCGCAAAACTTACGATTATAGATATCGTTTTTGCATGATTTACTGTGTGATTAAAAAGTTTTGTTTTTATTTTTCAGTTAATTTAGTAGTGTACCTACTTAGCTGAGTGTTTTATAAATGAACCCAATTAATGATATAGTTTGTAAATTGTTAGAAACTTCATTCAGTCGTTGGACAGATGAGGATAAGAGAGACGTTTTGTTACACAGGTTTTTAGTCAATGGTTTAAGTACCCGCACTATACCTAGCTCTTCGCCATTTTTTAAGACCGCGAGCCGCCACTGGGGCAGCATCGTTTCCTGACTTGTCTAATTGTAAAATTAATACAACAATATTAATAAGGGGTTCAATTGAACTTCTAGTTTGACGGATGATACCTTATTTTGTTTAAAAAAAAGTTGAAAATTTATTTCAAAGTTTCACTTTTATAGGTTCAAATTATATCATCCGCCATGCAGAACATAAAAATAGAAATATTGCGGTTATTTATGTTAATTTCTTATTTTCCATTAAAATTACAAACGATTCCCCGATATTATCTTAAAAATCTCCACTGACTGACGCCGCGCCACTTAATTCAGGTGAAATCCGTTTTTATAATGTTTTGTCTATAAAAAAATACATTTTATTGCCAACGCCAGACACCAGTAGCGGGTATACAATGTAGGCAAAAAAGCATTGCCTACCCTGGGAACAATAAAACAAACGGATACAATTTTTTTTGTATTTTAGTTTTTATCCGTGTAATCCAACTTTGGCAATTTATTTCTACATTAATATAATAAATAATAATGTAGGACTGAAAACTTAATCCTATATTACTTCCACGAACGTATTCTTTGCTTATTATATCGTAAACTAGATCCCTTTATAATCATTCCATAAGACTATTCTAAAAGCAAAGATCTCGCTGTACATTAGCGTCTTATGCAAAAGAAAAGGCACTGCTTTTGTACGAGTGGAAGCAAGCGAGAGAGCCGGTAGGCAGTAGGGTAGAAAGAGATGTAACAAATAAAGCCGTGGCAACCTTCGACGTTCCTTCATCAGCCCGCGCCAAGAAAACACGCGTTTGGTAAGTGCATTGGTGCAAATCTTCAAGTTTTACCGTAGTTTTGAAAACACTTGGCTCTCTCAATATAAAATATGAAACACGCCTCTATAATTTTATCAATTATTAGTTTGGTTAGAATAATTTTAAAGGGATAACGGATAAGGTATCGTAAAACAAGAAGCACTTTTGTGACAATTAAAATTATTTTTGCTGATAGGTTCATAATATTTCATAATCAGAAAGCTTATCATCATATTTCATATAATAATTGACTTCGTTTTTGACACCATTGGTTCAATCTGGTAGATGATAGATTTTTAATTTATAATCAGTGTTTTCGCCCTTCTGGTAAACTTCGCGCCGCGCCGTCGGGTTTCAAAAAAAAATTTGAAGGCGTTAATTGTTACTATACCGGCTAGCAGCGCGTCTGCAGAACGATTCTTGTAATTCTCGATTAAAAGAATTCATACCTATTTACGAAACACACAGGGAGAGATAACCTTAAGTTAATTAACAATAATTTCTCTGGAGAACGACCTTTTGCAGGATTTAATAAGCGAGACCAATTTTTATGACGAAGAATTTTTACGTAAAGACCGCCGTGTTAAACTATTTTACTGTAGCAGTAAGTAAGTATATATGCTTCATACACCTAGCTAGTATAAATAGACCTGTAGTTACCATACTTATTTAGTATTCACCTAAAGACGACTGGAGATATTTACCAGTTGAAACGTTGTGATTCAATATAAATAAAGACAATGCAAGTCCAAAACTCGTCTGCCTTTCAAAAATTGGCTTATGTAAAATTATATTTTTCTTTTTGCACTGTATATGAGTGCCTACAAAGTATTTTAATAAGCTCCCATATAAGTTTTTACAGTCGTTAAACAACTAAACAAAATTGTCACCGATCAATAAGTAGGTATAAAATTTAAATGAAGGCGATAAAAACTAACCGAAACACTTCACCTGTTTTATGGGACAAAACCAGTTTCACAACAATAAAATACTAATTTATTTTTTGATTTTTACATAGACTGTTAAATAATTATTAATTTAAGACATTTATATTACATGAAATTAAAAGCTTTAAAGGTGCCGCTCCTATAAACGCTGTTAATGTCACCAATAAAAGATCTGTCTTACCAGGGATTAAATAAATTTTAAATTGCATAATTTAAACTAACGTTTTATAGTCAATTTATCGCTAGATAACACTAGTCGACAAAAGACTAATAATTTTCATGCCACTTTTAAAATATCCTATTAAAGTTAAGTAATTGAAAAACAATTTATTTAGTACTACTAAAATCTAAAGCAGAGCTGTAATAGGTTTAAATTAAATAAATATTTTCCTTTCATTTCGTCAGATCCATCCCTAGACATGTTTCGCCATATCATGGCTAGTCAGTAGAGCTAGGATCCGACGAAAGAAAGGAGTAACTCAAAACTGCTTATACAGTATTTGGTGGCACACACCAGCAAGATGTTGCACGGAGCGACATCTGTGTCGTTGTTAGACACTCTTGATCATACCAGCACCTCTAACAAACTTGTGTCTAACAACGACACAGGTGTCGCTCCGTGCAACATCTTGCTGGTATAACATATTTGCCAAAGTTGCAATTTGACTTTTTCATAGCAGTAATACAGGGTGATTCCTAAGTTTATACATCTTTTTTAGCTGATGTTTATAGAAGGAATTAAAATAAATAATATTTTCAAATACCTTTTTCAAAAAACTCAAAAATAAGGTAGGTACTTACATTCATTTACTACACTATGAATCAAATACGGTTCTGCCTAACTTGCCAGTTGAATAACATTAAGAAAACTTCTGGGTGTAGGATTTATTTGTTTAGAATCACTACGTTTCAACTGGTAAGCATCTCCAGTCGTCTTCAGGTGAATACTAAATAAGTACGGTAACTACAGCTCTATTTATACTAGGCGGGTGCGGTGACGCATGACTAGTGGGCGGTGTCATGCGTGTGACGCATAACTGGATGAGTCATGCTCGATGACTCATGCGTTTAACACTTAGGTAGTCTTATTCTAAGATTGCCTTTACTTAACAGGGGTTTCTAGACGTTTCTCATATCGAATGAAGGCTTACTAAAGCAACCTGGATTTTGGTGTATGGTCACAGCTTCCTTAAACTTCCTCTTCCTCCAGTGCGGTTCTTTTTGCAGGATTTCCGCTTTTGTCCACATGATATGATGGCCGTTCGTCCAAGCGTGATCAGCTGCACCTGATTTTTCGGTCTCTCCTTTTTGGGTGTTGTTCTTAGTATGTTCTTTAATCCTTACTTCGAGTGGTCTTAGTGTCTCACCAATATACGATTGGCCGCATTTGCAGGAGATCTGGTAGACACAATTTTTCTTGTCTTACTGGTTTGCTGGTTTCATCTTCGTTAGGTGGCTTCTTAAAGTGTCTCTCGAGCTGAATACTGTGTTAATGTTGTATCGTTTTCCTAGTCTTCTGATTTTCTCGGATACTCCTCTAAACAAATAAAGACAATGCAAGTCCAAAAATCTACTGCCGTTTAAGAAACGTCGTTGTCTCCAACCTTTAAACAGACACAAGATATTTTCTTGTGTAAAATTGTTACAATTTTTGTTATTGAATGCTTTATTAGTATTGTTTGTTTAATACGTTTGATGTTTCTAGAATAATTTACTTATAATTACTACTTAATAAAAAGTAAATAATTAGGGTGAGATATTATCTACTTTTTCTTTACCCGAAAACCAGGAACTACTTTTATTGTTGACCAGTGTAATCGATTGCGAAAGAAAATGTATAACGCGCAAAGCATCATGTTGTTCTACTTTGCTAAAAAAAGTTTGGTATATAATATAGATTTTGTGTCAAAAAACAAGGCTATAAATCCTATCGTCTTTAAGGGTTGCAGAAACTTTTCCTCTACGGAACAGTTGTGGCCAAGTAATTAGTCATTTATGAAACCAGTAATTGCGCATAAAAAGATAAATAGATGCTGCTGCTTTAATGGGCAATACAGGCTTTCGAAAGCAGTCCTTAAAATAGCAGGGCTGGGTTGGCTTTATTGCAGTGACCCTTGTGACTTTCTTTCAAGAAAAGGTCGAGAGTTGCTCTAAACTTCTTTAAAGTGTCTTCTTTAAGGTAACGTCGCTGAGCACTAATGTGGAGGTGTCATCGTAGACTACGATCCAAAATTCACCATTCGCCCAACCAACACTAGGGTTGCCAATTTGCCAGGAATTATGTGGCTTGTCAGGAGTCTTAGTACCAGGAATGGCAGAGATATATAGATATTAGTTTTTATATTTTTTAATAATTTATAAATAGGGAAAGGTAGTCGAACCAATAAAGCACTAAATTTGAAAAATTTAATAATAATCTTAAACGTCCGCTAATATCATCAAAAGACCCACTCAAATATACACGGAGCAAACTGGTTTTATTATAACTAATTGTAAATTTTCTTTAGCATTCCGTAAAAATATTATCATGTACAGAATCACATTTTATTACCTGGTAATATAAAATTATGGTAAATACAATTTACTAGAAAAGTAATACTGTTAAAGTAATATTTTCTAATAAGAAATATTATTTTTTATTTGCTTTTACTAGATATTATTGTAAGAATTATAAAATATTCTTATAGTTATTATTACTTAATATATTTTATGGTACGATATTTTCTAATAAGAAATATTACACGAAGCAAACTGGCTTTATTATAACTGATTGTAAAAACTTTTTCGTATTCTGTGTAACAATTATCATAAAATATATTGCCTGGTATTATAAAATTTTAATAAATACAATTTAATAGAAAGATGTTGCTTACGGGTATTGGCTTTCCGTAGAGTCCTAATAAGGATGAGACGGTCGTCACTGTCTACCTGTGCCCAGGGAACCCATTGTTTGGGCATCCCTGTGTACTGATGCACCACTTGTAGCTAACTATTCTTCTATTTTATAAAGCGAGGCGCGACCGCTCTGGTTTACAATAAAATCTAGTCAATCTTACAATAAAATATAGTAAAAGCAAATAATATTTCTTATTAGAAAATATCGTAATATTTAATAAAAATGTTCATAAACTTTAATAGAAACTATTATGATTACAAACTATTATAATAATTTATATTATCAAAAATAATACCCGTCACTAAATGAAATATAATAATGCTATTGTAAACGGTATCATCATGGATTATGGTCCTATATACCACTAGGAATTTAATATAATAAAGTACATAAGTAGAATAAGTACATATTATTATATTTCATCAGGCGCGTAACTACAGGGGGGCCGGGCCCCCCCAAACGTCGCTAGGCCCCCCAGAAAAAAAGGCTGATTTTGTAAGCTCGCTACGCGCTTCGCAAATATAGCATAATAAATGTATTTTGGTTGTCAGCCTCAAAACTTATTTGGCAATTTTACTCGTTGAACTTTGGGCATGTTTATTCAACGATATACGAAATAATCTTGCCAAATATCACTCAGCTATCATTTTCTTATTGGTTAAATTTGCCTTTTAAACTTTTTTGGCAATACTCTTGAACTTTGGGCTTGTTTATTCAAAAATTAAATCCCTCGAGCTTCGCTCTCGGGATCTAATCATAATAAACATGTCCAAAATCAACTCGAAAAAATTCCAAAAAAAGTTCTCGTGACAACTGAAAAATCTAACCGATAAAAAAACGAGGTCTTGTGATATTACTGTTGATTATTGACCAAATTTGTTAAAATTTGGGCGTGGTCCGCATCTACACGAGCCGCCACTCCAAGTCACAATAACAGGCCCACCCTAGGCCACCCCCAGGTCAGAGGGCTAGTTACGCCACTGTATTTCATAAATTTCCCTCCGTGTAGTAAAAAAAGGTATTTTCATCATTTATTATCACATTTTGTAAAATTTAAATTTTTTAATCATAGAAATTTCGTCTAATCAATCGGTGGACAACTTTGACCGCCCCTAGTATTGGCCATACGTGTGCGATGCACACTTCATACACGTGGATGGCGGCGGTCCTGCTGTGAGTTAGTTAGTTAAAAAAATTGATAGCGCGTCTTGAACGCGTTAATTTGCAGCATTGCAGCCCTCTCTAATCCGTCTCTGTTTCCTCGCGGATCTTTTTCAGCCGGGCAGGATTTTTGAAGGGGCTTTTTAAGGTACTAAATTAGTCAACGGTTTCTCTTAGACGCAAAATTTTTATTCAAATTAGGATTATATTAATCTTGATTATAAAATGCCAAAGTTTCGTATATTTGCGGCTCGGTTAGTCCTGCTTACCGTCTATAAGGACTTAATAACTTTAGTTGGCTTTAAAAATGTTTAGAAATACATTATTAAAAAACAATTTATTTTTAACTAACTAAAAGGTTGCGTCCAAATAATAGTTTCCGGTTTTTCTTAAACATAATTTTATTTCTTCGTCGCATTAAGAAAAACATATTTTTTTTAAACTTGTTTATTTTCCGTTAACCACTGACTGCATCGTGAGAAATCAATTTAATAAGTTATAAAATAATTAAAGTCGTGATTTAACGATAATTACGTAAATAAAATGAAAAATGTCTCTTGTCAGTTTAAATAATTTGACCATGTGTGTCGTAAGAATGAAGCGTCAAAGATTGGTACCATGAAGACCTAGATTCCTTTTCTGTTAGGTTGCCAAATTTAGAAACAATTATGATTTAATGATTATTATTGATTTATTACAGTACAGTGCATAATATTTTAATCCTAGAAAGAATAAAATTGTTTTTACATCTGTGGGAGTGTTCTTTAATTTATTGGGTACCTACATTTCGTTCTAAGGAGGACCTGACAATGTTTAAATGTTACAATAAATAATTGACCAAAGCATTGTCTAAGTACCTTAGGACACTAAACAAGCACCAAAGGAGAAAGTCAACTAAAAACATAGTTGGATTATTATGAATTACCCACGAAGTTCGCTTATGCCATTGACAGCTGTCACATTTATGTTTATGCTCGGCAGGTGATCACAATTTATAGAAAATCACGATGGTTATCGTTTTTATATTTGATTATTTTTTATAGTCACTGATCGAACGTATGACCTTTTTAGAACGCCACAAAGTGTTTCGGTTGACAGTACATCCATTTTAAAAGTGACGGATTTTTTTCTGTTTGAATTGTTTGTTTTGCAGACGTAACGGTCTAACTAATTTACTTATGACTATGATGTTTATGTCTCCTGTACTGTATATTGAATTGTAATAGGACTTGAGCCGTTTAACATTAAGAGTCTATTATTGCGGCTAGTATTTTCCATTCGTGCATTGCATTTGTAATAATTACCGTTAAACGGCGTTACTTTGACACCCGGGGCCAGTGACGTAATTAGGGGGGGGATCGCCGGGCCGGAACTTCCCCCCTTCTTTAAGAAATTATAATTGAAAAATACCTAATGTCACAGGTAAGAAAAAAATCATAGATTTATGAAGCCCAGTGTATGTAACTAGCGCCCTCTAGTTTGAAACTTAAAAATTTCTACAAATTCTTATTTCTTGCTCATAAAAACATAATATTGCCAACTTTCAATTCGATTCATTAAGCCGTTTTAAAATTATGGCTTATTTTCGAGAATAAACTTTTACTTTTAACACCCTGTATCTCTAGAACGAGTAACAATTCGAAAAAACTTATATGACTTAATCGGCTTAGTTTGATGTCTAGTATCTCCAGTTACTCTACGGCCCATAAGTTATGGGACACCCTGTATACTATATTTTTACAACAAAAACAAATTACAATTAGGTATTTATTTTTAAAGAGAAAAATTATATTAAAAATTGTAATTGAAACATTTTTTATGAAAGAAGTGTGATAATTTATAAGAAAAAGAGTGCGGAAAAAAACGAGAATGCTTTATTATACGAATATACAAAACGGCACTTAAGAAGGAGTATTTCAAAACCTAAGCATTTGCACCAAAAACTGCTCTTAGATCTACGTTCCTAAAATACATGATTTCTGAAAAAATTATTTTTAATCATGAAAAACCAAGACCGAAAACCACTGGTTACAGTCATACATACGTCTTATGTTAAAATTTTGGATTGTCACCAATATTCATATTTTTCACAAATATAAAAAATGTTTTTTTTAATAAAGAATAGAAATATCAAAATAAAGATAATAATTTAAAAGAAAACATTCACGAATAATAAATAATAAAATTATTATTAACGTTAATAAATATTGCAAAATTGTAGTTATATTTTGTTGACTTATATAAATAATTCGTTAGTAGGTAATAGATTTCAAGAAAATAGGAAACTTTAAAGAAACAACACTACTGTCGCGTTGTAAGTGTGGATTGACGCCCGGGACAGTGTTGCCAACCTTTCGGAAGCGAATTCCCTAGAGGACTGTCAAAAATTCCCTTTTACCAACCCAAATTCCCTTTTAAACTTTAAAACTTTAAATGGATATAGTAGATGGAAGTTAAAGTTTTTGCAACTAAATCCATGTATGGTAAAATGTATATTAAAGCCCAGACAGAAAAATATATTTAAAATTTAATAACCTGGTCAATTAGGAATTTATAACGAAATTCTACATTCAATTACTTATCGATTTAAGGTTGTCTTAAAACTTAGAAATGTATTATCCCAATCCTTAAAGTTTTTCCGTTTTTGGTGTTAACCATTAAATTTGTTAATTCTTTGGCATTTAATGCCGCTTTAAATGTTTATTATTCATAAAACAAACTAACGCAATAATAAATAAAATAAGAAATGGTAAACCGTATTACCAATGGCAAATTTCAAAACTACTAAAATTTTTATATACTTCTTATTCTTTTTCTCCTTCAATGTTTTTGTTAAAGAATTTTAATGTGAAATTAATACGAACCCTTGTATAAAAAGAAAGTAATTAAACGTTATTTTAGCGAAACTATTTCTTTCCACCGAAGGGAAAATAGTTTTTTAAAAGCCCCACAGTATTGAATTGATGTCTAATTTGTTACACAGAACTGAATCTCGCCCTTTTGTAACGTATATACAAATAAAGACCTATAATATTATTATTATTATTATTATTATTATTATTATTATTCCCTTTCGTTTCGTCATATCATGACTCATCAGTAGAGCTAGGATCCGACGAAAAGAAAAGGGAACTCGAAGCTACTCAGGCAGCGCCATCTGTGTCATTGTTAGACACTCTTGAGCATACCAGCACCTCTAACAAACTTATAGAAATAAGTAACAATGTATTATTATTATGTTTTCAGGGTTATGTTTCACAGCTTTTTGTTGATATTGCTGGTATTATTAACAGTACAGAAAAAAAATTCATCTTAACCTGTACTGTTTTGAAACTTCCGTACTATATGACACGTTTAAAGAATGACGCTTTTCTGGATTTGGTGGATTTTTGGATTTTGGTATAAATAACCTGAAAGGTCAAGTGTTTTCAAGTTGGGCTTGAAATTTTTCGTCAAAATGCCCTCCACCGATATTATGATCGGAATGATGTCTATTTTTTCTAGCTTCCATATATTTTTTATCTCTATAGCCAAATTCGAGTACTTGGTCATCTTCTCCGAGTTGGTTTTAAAGAGGTTGTGTGTTAGTGGGCAACCTATATCGATTATAAAAGCTTTCTTGGTATTCTTTTTGATAAGAAAAATATCCGGATGGTTCTGGTCTACTGTATTATTCGTTAATATTGGCCTGTCCCAGTATAAGAGATATTCAGGAGATTCAAGAACTGGCTTGGGTGAGTATTGATTTCCTTTGGGCAAGTTTATGGGCCAGTACTTTGTGGATGATCTTTGCCACCTGATTATACATTCTACATTCCCAGGTAAGCGTTGGGTGCCATAGCACCACAACCAGCCGTACCTAATATGTTCTATCGTTTCTTCGAGGCAATTGCATTTTTTGCATACATACCTTTTCATAGTTTCCAGTTCGAATGACACGGTCTTGGATAGAAATTATAAAACCTTCTATTTCAGCATGTAAATAATAGGTACATAAAATACAATAAAAGTACCCTTTATTTAAGGTACTGAAATAGATGGTCACCTTAAGTATCATCTAGAATAATACTACCTACCTACTATTTACATTTCTTTATCTAAAATCTATGTAAACATTATATTGACCTTCTATCAAGAATATACCTAATAAACAAAGGTTGAACAACATTAAAATAGAATACAACCACTTTCAGCTGAGTTTTGTAACGATGAAATACCTGTTTTTTCTTCTAAAACTAAGTATAGTACATTTTGCACACCCTAGTTTATAATAAATGGTTTTGACCAAATAGTGGTCTGGTTACACCAGTTACATCACCTAGCGCCTTGATAATTATATCCATCGAATGGGCTTAGAATATCGAGGCGATCTAAGACCGTGTGAACCGGTGAAAGTGCTAGATGACAGTACCCCGATTCAATGCAGTACCGGCCACATATATGTCTATGGGTAATCACAACGATTACCAGAGGCACTGCTTTGGTAGTACCTTTACTGCTGTAGTACAGCTAAAATTGCACCTCTTACGATGCGAATTATGGAATCACTGATACACAGTAAAAAAAGTGTTTAAAGTTGTGTGCCCATTATTTTTTTATTACTACCACACAGTGGCGTATTTAGGGGGGAGGCTTCGGGTCTAAAAGTCTAATTGCAACCTAATTTTTCGTTTCACGCTTGGACTCTTAATTTAAATTTTTAAATAATGTATTCTTGACTTAGATTACAAAGGTCTTGTAAGAAACGTTTAGTTTTTAAACTTTTACATCTTAAAGTCCTGTTTTATATAGAGATTAAGGTTTCGGACGCATGTCGTTCTAGTTATTGATGTGTGATGCAATTTTAAAGAAAAACGAGTAAAAATAATAATATTTTATAGTATTTTTCTATTATATAATTTTCGGTCCCGTTTTCCCTTTTTTAGAGCAACAGCTGAAATTAAAACATTAAATCAACAAAAATATAACCCAATGCAATAAAATATTTTTACAACAAAAATAAAAAAACAATTAGATATTTATCTTTAAAGAGAAAAATTTTAATTGAAATATGTTTTATGGAAGAAGTGTGATAATTTATAATTTAAAAAAATAGTGCGGGAAGAAACGAGAATGCTTTATTATAAATATACAAAACGGCACTTAAGAAAGCAGTCCATCACGTCTTTAAGGAAGAGGAGAAAATGTGGGATCTTGACCACCTGATCGATCGGACCGTCGACCCGTTAATTATAACGTCAAGAGGAGATGACAGTTCCTCAGATGACGAAGAATACTGTGATTTTCTATAATTTTATTTCTGTATAACGTATTTTTTGTATTTTGTTTTTTTTTCATAATATTTAATAAAAAATAAGTGTACTATGTACATAATGCCCACCATTGTACCATGTACATAATGTCACACTATTTTCAGTGTTTGTGAATGGATAACAATAGGTAAAACCCATAAATTGGCCCGACCCCGGGTGATGAAAATAAAGAATTTTGCAATGAAATCAATGCCAAATTATAAAAGTGGCTTAAATATTCGTTGGGTCACTCTGTAGTCCCTTTGTATACCCAATAAGCTTTTATTACTCTACACCTTTCTGAAATAGACGACAGATAATATTTAAGATCAGTTACTTGACTAGTTAATAGTACCTGCTCTACTTTGTAAAAATGCACAGTTATTTTGATTCATTTCATTACCACAAAAGATCATGGTAATTTTATGTTTTTTTAATTGTGTATGTATGCTAGGGACTATTTTACTGATGCTGATGCTATTATCAAACTCTGTGATGTGAGGCCTGTTAGCTGTGCTAGACTTGATCGTTTATCGGAAAGCTCTACTCAGTGACTGAAGGAGGAACTATTTTGTCGTTCTTTAGCGTTTGAAATCCAAAGGTAGTATTATTTTACTAAATAATGATTTTAAAAAAAACTGAACCGGATTTACAGACTTAATGATTTTGTGATAAATTACTATATTTATAAATACAGTTTTATGAGTAAGTATAATTATTACGTTTTGCATATATTTGCAATAAGGATAATTTTCTATAATACGCACCTTTTTCTGATATAAAAGTATTATCTAATTCTGTTAAGTAAACTAAATAACCTAACGAAGACATACAAAGTTTATCAAGCAAAAAAGAATAATTAAAGAAAAAAATTGATGTTGTTACTGTAAAAGAAAAAAAAAATATTTTACGTTAGATGAAGATGAAAATTATTTTGCACGATCATCTAATGAGTCAAGTTCACTGGAATCGTGGCGTTTATAATAAATATCTACATTAATGCATTATAGTAAAACAACAATTGCATAGTAATAAATTTACATATAAATGAATTATATTGTACATAGTTATTAGTCACTTTACATGGAGTATTATTGAAGTTATTGAAAGGCCTTTCAAAAATGTCTTATTTTATTATTATATATTACCCGTTTAAGAAAACACTAAATCTTATTATTTTATACTAATCGCTGTGGAATTGACGTTAACTGCCAATTTTTTATCTTTAAAGAATGAAAAGTATAACTTATATGCACGTTGCAATTAAAAAAACTATGACACATTATGCTATGCAATATATGAAAGGTTGGAAAAAATGTTTCAGGAAATAGCGTCATAATTAAGATGATGTGATCTAATACCTTTAAGTACCAAGGGATACGTTCCAAATATGTAAGTAACACAACATATATCTGAAACAATCATGTATAAATCTTTTGGAAAATCAGAAGGATAATGTTTGTTTTCTTAACAGATCTTTCAGGGGAGTTGAGAATGGAGGACGATCCTCTTACCCGCCGATTGATTTTGAAAAAAAATTTCACCAGGTACACCTTTAATAGTAGTTTGTACAACAAGAGTGGACACGATATCCATTTTGCACGAGGAAGTAAATTTTTCCAAGCGCTATATGGATAATACACTCGAGTTGAAGACGCAGAAGACAAATGGGTTGGTTCGGGTTTTGTTTGCGTAAGAATTATAACTCCGAAAGTACAACAAAATAGCTATAGAATCCGTTTAAACTGTTAAAAACGAGTTTTGTGCATTAGTATGATCTGTTAACGTTCACTATAAAAAAAAATTATCAAAATTATCACCAATTTACGATCTAGCAACACTGTAAAAATGACATAACCTTAAAACCTTTAGTAAAAAATGGAATCAATTTTTTCTAGAAATCTTATAGTTTCGTCTGTTTTATCTGGTTTTATATACTCTTCTTCACGTTCTATCTTTGAAGAACGATTTACCAGTTATTTTTGTATATCTGTTGCGTATAATAAAAGTTTTAAGGTTCATTGGAGTTGGATACCCGTTCAAAATATATCAGATAATATCGCGGTGGACAAATATTTGCATGGCAAAGAACTAATCAGAGTTAGTCAGTTTCATATCCTAACTAGGATGGATATGAAATCATATCCGTTTAGTTAACCGGAATGGCCCACTTTTTCAATCACTTTAGTGTACAGGTAACAGCAAATTTCCATGTGGGAGTAGAAAAGGTATTTTATCCATAAAGTTTACGCTTTCCTCTCTCTTAAATATGTTCATGACTTTTTGTTTCGACTGGTAGGATTTATCAGAATCTCAATAAGTTAAAAAATACGAAATTAAATTTCAACAAGTTAAGAAACTAGATTATTTATAAGGTTGAATAAAAAAAAGATCTAATTATTAATTCTTAAAACTGCAACTGAACTGAAAAGAGATGGTGAATTACAATTACATTTTCGCAATGACACTTTAAAAAAAACTATACCTGCATTATTTAAGTTACAAAATGAACTTTATTCTATTGTACAGTAAATAAATCAAACTGCTCTTTAAGTACCTTTGGGATATACAAGTTTTTGCCACAGTGAATATCCATTATAATATCTAACAAATCTTCTGTACGTGGGTGCTAATAACAAATGACGATAGTAACTAGGTTGCTTGGATTATGAACTGTGTTAAGAATTGAAATTTTAGTTCTACATTATGAGCTAGGTCATTTGTATTAATAAAATATTTCTAAAATCTTGTCATCGCGAAATAAAATTCTGTTTATTTCAGTCGCATTAAAATAACACGAATTTTCTACCGTTGAAGTTTTTACAAAAGTCAAACTTTGCAGAAGGTGAAGACATATATTAAATAAAGAAGAAAGAAGATTTTCCTTTTCATTTTAACAGATCCATCTCTAGACGCGTTTCGTCATATCATGACTCATCAGTAGAGCGTAGAGCTAGGATCCGACGAAAAGAAAAGGGATCTCGAAGCTACTTAAGGCAGCACTTGGTGGGACAAACCGGTAAGAAGTAGCACGGAGCGCCATCTGTGTCGCTGTTAGACACTCTTGAGCATACCAGCACCTCTAACAAACTTATAGAAATAAGTAAATGTTAAGAGGAAATCGCCTGTAAAGACATATTCGTCATATATTAAATAATTACAGGAACGGTTTGATCCTTCCTAGGTATGTCGTTTTTAACCATATGGAAGTGCCAATATTAAAAAAAAAATTGATTCAGTAGTTTTAAAATATTTGTAATATTCCAGGATTTTTTTGACACTATACGTGACAATTATTTTCTTTTGAACCTTCAATTTTTTAATTTTCTCCCTTTACTCCATTCCCTACCCTCCACCCATTCCATGCCAATGCGTCCCTTCAGTGGCGGCTCGTACAGTATTGCCACAGTGCCATGGCCCTACCGACCTGTACATCAAGCTTTTTATTTTACATTCATAATTATTATTATGTCTCCCTACGCTTCATTCTTTTTGTAAATGTGAATAATTTATAATTCAAGACGTTGATATATGATAACGTCTAAATATGCAAAAACTCCCTGATGTGTGGGTGACGCCGCGAAAATTCCCTGCCGCAATGATGCTCTTGCCAACTCGGTATTTGGCCCGATTTAAAACGTGTACGAGAGAGTTAATAACACCACAAATGAATATATCGCCCTCTCTTACTGACGCGTAAGGAAATCGGCCTTGTTTGGCCTGACCAGATCCTTTTATGACGATTTATTTTATGGAGAGTGAAGAGTCCCAATCTGGTTAGGGCACTACTAGGGTATATAGTTATGCTTTCCGCTTTGCTGCCGCTACCAGATACCAGGTGGCAGCTATTTTTATAACGGTTTTGCCTGTCGAGATATTAATTTCAAAATAATTTTCTTTTAAACAGTTTTTACTATTTAACATAAATTATTCTTGTAGGTTTGGTTTGGGTCAGTCCGTCAGTGGATTATATTCCTGATTCCGGGTTTAGGTTTATCAGTTTTAAAATGAATGAAATAAAAGGGGAAAGACTTAGCGCCTTAGGTATGTTATCTGCAGAAAAACATTTTGTAAACAATATTGATAACTTTAAGAACAAAAGTGATGACTCATTTTCAAATAAAAAACAAAGATGTATGGAGTTTTCTTATAAGAAAATGTAAGTGTTTTGTGTACATTTTTTGTTACAACTACTGAAATACCTTATTAAATCCTCCATTTAATTAGTCGGTAAATTTTTTCGATTTTTTTATATACCTACAGTTTTACAAATTCGATGCATTAGCATTGAACAATTTGTTAAAAAGAAATTTGATAAAATTTGAATGATTTCCGGAGATATCCGAAAAAAGAAACGAAAAACTTTGTTTTATTTTTTTTATAACAAAATAAGTACCTACTGATTATTTTAAAAATATTATATTAAGAGAACTTTTTTTAAATTTATCAATATTTTGTCGTAATGAAAATAAAAACAATAATTTATTTTTTCCTCTTTTTTCGAATGCTCCGGAAGTCATCGGATTTTTTAAATTTTTTTTAACAAATAATTCATCATTAAAATATGCAACTTTGCCTTTATTTAACCAAAATAGCAATATTAATGCACCGAATTTGTAGTACCCTGTGTTCACATTAAAGATTTTTTACTTGATATTTTGGCCCCACCTGTATCGACTATCACGAGCCGCGTGATACAAAATAAAACATATAAATTTTGAGCGCAACATTCTCCTAAGAAACATATTTTTTATATAATTTTTGATTAAGTCAAAGGTTTACGTTTGATTATTGGGTGAATTTTAAACTTTATTCAACACTTCGCTATAACAACATTAGAAAATGAAATGCAGATTTCTCTTGATTATCCATATGATTGATTAATCTAATTTACAGAGCACAAAGTTCGAGGTAATACAAGACGAAAACCCAGATCGGCCAGATCTAAAAACATGTCAAACGTGACCAACGCGTACCTACATTTTGAAAGCACTTACTGCTTCGGGCTTCTAGCGTACTATACACAATCATTCCAAATGAATTAGAGTACTATACTTAATGTAAAGGTGTGGACATTGGTATTTTGCCTTTTGTTCAGATATGCAAAAGGTTATGGGTAAAGCACACATATAGGTAGACGTATTATTTTTTTATGTCAAAATTTTGATTAGGTTTGTTGCTTATCGTATCGCTCTACCCTACACTCCCTATCCTAATAAGAGTTTTAGATTTGAAAATGCACCGTAGGAGACTTTATTTTGCAGATGATAACCAATGAGCTTGTTAACGATTATTAAATTTTATCAGACCTCTGAATTCTTATAGAAGTCGCAAAATGTATTTTTGGATAAATGATAGGATAGAAATAAATCTTAATGATCAGTAAATTAGGGGTTGGGAAAGAAAGCCCTATCTTCCTTCTTAAATTTAAGAAGTAAATGGGGGATTGGGAAAAAAAGCCCTATATTCCTTCTTGTAGTTAAAAAGGAAGATGGGGCTTTCTTTCCCAACCTCTAATTTCCCTAATTTCCCCTCTGGATAATAGTTACGACTTGGTTAATGATCAGTGGTATCTAGTAAATGAGTTCCCCCCAAAATTATTTATGATAACTAACCATTTTCGACCAATTATCGACCGGTTAACCACCAAAAGTATTAAATTTGAAGATAATTTAATAAAGAAGGAACTATTGCAAATTTATACAAACATCGTTTTATGAAATATGCCGTGGAAGATATAGCTGAAAAACATAGTGTAACTGTGATGCGCACACCTTTATATCATTGCGAACTTAATCCTATAGAATTTATATGGGCGCAAGTGAAAGGATTAGTAGCAAGACACAACACGACATTCAAACTGAAAGACGTTAAGCTACTGTTTGATTAAGCCATTAAGAAAGTGACACTAGGGAACTGGCGAAAAGCAGTCCATCATGTCATTAAAGAAGAGGATAAAATGTAGGATCTTGACCACCTGATCGGTCGGACCGTCGACCCGTTAATTATAACGTCAAGGAGATGACAGTTCCTTAAATAACGAAGAATATTATGATTTTTTATAATTGCATTTCTGTATAATGTCTTTTGTATTTTTTTATAATATTTAATAAAAAATAAGGGTACCTAATAATATATACATATGCACGCCTTTGTCACACCATTTACAGTGTTTGTGAATGGATAACAATAGGCAAAATCAAAATAAATTATCCCAAACCCGAGTGGTACTACCTGCACTTGATGAAAAGAAAGAATTTTGCAATGAAAACAATGCTAAATTATGAAAGAGGATTAAATATTCGTTGGGTCACTCTGTAGTCCCTTTGCATACCTAATGAGCTCTTATTACTCTACACCTTTTTGAAATAGACTATAGTGCTAGTTATAAAGTCATTCGTATATGGGCAAGATCAATATTCTATCGACTCTACTTCTTCTCTACAATGCAAGAAAACACTTTAATGTGTTTTCAAATCATTAAAAATGATAATTCAGTTCCGGGGGCGAGGTAATCGTTAGGTCTCTTCCTCGTTTCAAATTATTATTGTAATTGTTATAAAAGTGTGCAATTCATTAAAACAAAACATTATGACACGAATTCCTTCAGGCAATATGTTAGATTCCTGCAAATTATTTCTGCAGAATCTGTACTAAATGATTTGAATGTGTAGGAACAGTAAAAATGATTAGGTACTAAAGATATGTTAAATTACTTTCTAGCTACAGAAACATTATTGTACGAAAGATCTTTTAACGGTTATCTTGATAGGTATGTGGAAGTATGTACAGAGTGATTAAATAATTGTTTAATATTGCAAACGTCTATATTAAAAGGAAAAAACTAAACTCTATACACCACAATTCAGATAATAATACCGAAGCGGTATTTTAAGTACCCAAATATCACAAATACACTTCAAAATACTTAAAATATTTTTAGGGACAGGAGTCTAATTTTCTTAAACGCTGGCTCTGCCTTCACGTTAAACCCAAGTTGGTCCCTATCATTACTAAAAACAATTCATAGTTGATAATTAGGTACAATAGTTGGCATGATTTAAAGGTTATTAATCATTTTGTCAAAATTTAATCGCCCTTAAAGACTTTTAGAGCAAATGGTCTCGAAACACGCCGTAGTTTTTTTCCAGGCCCCAAAGTGCGTAATTATATAGATGCGAGCCCAAAAAGTATTAACTGCTTCGACTTGAGCACCTTTAAAAAGAGGACACATTTTCTTCACATTAGACCAAATGATTTAAAATTTTAGTGTGTTGGCATAATATTTTAACGCTAAATAAGATAGCATTCTAAATTATATTTTAAAAATATCTATAATTTATAATTTTAATTATAATTTATATTTTTAAAATATAATTTAAAATGCAATGTTATTCAGCGTTAAATGTTATTATGCCAACACAGCAAAATTTTAAATCATTTGGTCTAACGTGAAGAAAATGTGTTCTTAATACCAATAATATATAATGATAATTATCACTTTTTAAAACCTTTAACCCTTCAAATTAGAAATAGATTTTATCACGATCCTCATTATTGTCTTGGCTCTGTCATTTACACTATGATATTAAAATTTAAATAAGTTTAATCTTCCTGTAGAAATGGTCTAATAGAAAGCATTATTATTTCATTAAGTTGTAAGATCAGTATGTTCGTCATCATTGAGATTAATGCGGTGTTTTTAAGGCCCCAGGATTTGCATTAGAGCAAATTGCAAGCGTCTTTCTTATTTCTTTGTCATACTTCGCTTTAAAGCTCAAAGGCGATATAATTATAAATTCCAGAGCCTTGGGCAAGCGTTGTACAAAGTCAACTTTGCTGTACAGCAACTTTTAATTAAAACAAACTCTGGCAAACTCTTATATGCAGATCAAAGTGCTTTCGCCTAATATTTATTAAAAATTTAAAAGACACCTCTCGTTACACCGGTTACGTTATATATTTTCATTAAAATAAAAAAAATATTTCTGCTTTTCGAATATGTTACTATAGATAAGTACAAAACGTAAGAAATTTTGGAGGTGTACAGATTTTAAATAAATGCTTAACAATCGACATCCGTAGAGCCTTTTGACATAGAAAAAACTCCGATGTTTGACATTATTATCGAAACTTTCATGTAGTTTATAAATTTATTTACTAAGCTTTACAACTACAATATATAAAATATAATAAAAACGCCACTTCCTCCAGAACTTAGTTAGATGCTACAACCTACTACAGGGTGATTCCTAAGTTGATATTTCTTTTTTAGCTGTGTATAGAAGGCATTAAAATAAACAACATTTTCAAATACCTTTTTACAAAAAACTCAAAAATGAGGGAGAGTCGGCTAATCGTGCGCGGCGGCTAATCGTGCGCATGTTCATATTCAGGCGCCATCCCCTGCCAAGCCTGTGTACTATGACATATGAGTCAGGTGGATCGCTTTACTTTACTTATCCAAAATGGTCGCTTCGGTGTTTACGTACGTATGTCGTGTACCACTTTCGGTTAATCGGGCGCAGCATATTTAGCATTGTTAAGAATGCATTTAAATAACACAGCCACACAAAAAAGGGGTCAGGCCACGTTTACCATATGTTTTTAGGGTCGCTAATTCCAAATCCGAGGTCCAAAAAAGTCAGCACGTCAGAGTTTCGTCATAACCTCAAAAGAACCCATAATTACAGTCTTAAATATCTTAGATTATAATATTTTGGTTTTTTGCAGATGCCGAAATACCAACGTAAAACAACAAAGGCGCAATCAGCGTATTGCCAAAAACTCATCACCGACCCGTAAATTGCATGACTAATAAGAGATAAGACAAACAATATAAATTATAGCAGGCGACATTTTGATGACCAGGCCCCCACTTAGATTTTTTACTTCTGTATCTAGTCTATTTTTAGAAAGAAGGGTTGTTTATTTTAATACCTTCTATACACAGCTAAAAAAGAAGTTTCAACTTAGGAATCACCCTGTATACATAATAGTTTTTCTGATGATATAAATTTAATTAATAATAAGTTAGAGCAAAGCTAGGGTTAAATAAATATTTAATTATAAAAAATTACGTTGCCCTCAAACATGCAGATTTCTTAGAATTTTTCTATCTATCAAGCAATTTGAAACAAGCAGCAGCCATGCATCAATCGAATCTATGAATATTTTGTGTGACTTCCGTCCATACATTTTTAAATTGTCTGCATGGTCACAATTTGTCTGGTAAGCAGCTGAGAACATTTTAAATGGAACAAAAGTAGACCTGAACTATTTTCAAGTAAATAGAGCAACGATTCAAAATTATAGATACTTTAGGTATGCACCTGTAACGACTGTAGACATTGAAAGGTCTAAACTGAAACTAAAACGTATTTTTGGCGATAGACGTCGTAGTTTAAGTTCTGCATATCTTCTAGTAATATTAAGGGTGTCCCGTAACTTATGGGCCGTAGAGTAACTGGAGATACTAGACATCAAACTAAGTCGATTATGTCATATAAGTTTTTTCGGATTGTCACTTTTTTTTTTTTTGTTATTTTAATTATTTACTATGTTTTTTATGCTTTGGGATGTTTAAAGGGAAATATCTCGAAAACCGTTAAAGATATTAAGATCAATCAAGTACACATTTTTGACTCAGAAAATGCCTTTTTTAAGAAACTATAATTGAAAAACACCTAATATCACAGGTAAGAAAAAAAATCATAGATTTATGAAGCCCAGTGTATGCAACTAGCGCCCTTTAGTTTCAAACTTAAAAATTTCTACAAATTCTTATTTCTTTCTCATAAAAACATAATATTGCCAACTTTCAATTCGATTCATTAAACCGTTTTAAAATTATGGCTTATTTTCGAGAATAAACTTTTACTTTCAACACCCTGTATCTCTAGAACGAGTAACAATCCGAAAAAACTTATATGACATAATCGGCTTAGTTTGATGTCTAGTATCTCCAGTTACTCTACGGCCCATAAGTTACGGGACACCCTGTACTGCCATCTTGGCTACCCCAAACATGATAACATATTTGAAAGTGAATACGAAAACCAATAAATAAGCATAGGCGTAGTTAGACGGTCAACACTGGGAGTGCTGAAGTCCTAAAAAAAAATGAAAGAATAAAAAATTGTGTGTATTTATTTAATTGCAATATATTTAAAAATGGAAACGAAATAGGTGTTTTATTTTACCTTAAAGAAAAGTAAATTACTACGTTCAATAATTACGTTCAAAACTAACTGGCATGCATGTATATCTAGTATAACGTATAACCTACCCACAAATCCACATTGCATTAAATAAAATCAGTATTTGTTAATTAAAATACCTAAAATTAGCCTATGGCCTATATATTGCCTATATATTTTTGGGGGGTGCTAATTTAGAGTACCCCCCTAACTACGCCTATGTAAATAAGGTATCATTAATAAATTGTAAAAATAAAGTATGTATATATTTTTCGCCTAACATAAACGTTTATACTGACGCTTACTGTAGTTTACTAAGCCGACCCTGTACTTTTAGCAGGAATACGCGATTTTTCCACGTCTACTTATCATCCAGACAGAGACCTGAAGAATTCAATTTGAAATTTTACGGGAATTCGTTGGGGAGTATCGTTTCTGTACAATAAGAAAAATTTAAATATAAACTAGGGACGTATTCAAAGCAAACATATCTCTACCTTTTCGACCTTTTATCAAAGCAAATTTTCTACCGCGACACCACAAAAGAGTGCTTTGTCAAATGATGGAAAGTAATATCATTAGGACTTTCCAACTATTTTGGAATTCGTTGGCCCGGGGCTATTTCTTGTTTTGGACCGTGTTGACATTAGCAGCGGTCAGAGCGGTTAGTTATTACAAAGTGCCAAAGGGCGTAACTGTGTCCGTTCAAAATAATCAAATAAATCATTTTAGTCTTCAATGTTTTTTTAACGAGCAGTCTCGATAATTAACAATATTATTTTTTGTTTGTGTATGTTATACAGGTAGACAGTGGCGTGTTTAGACGGGGGCTGCCTGGCTGCAGCCCCCCCCCCCCCCCTGACCCTAGAAGCTCGGGTTTAAAAGTCTAATTGCAACCTAATTTTTCGTCTCACGCTTGGACTCTTAATTTAATTTTTAAATAATTTATTCTTGGCTTAGACTACAAAGGTCTTGTAGGAAACGCTTAGTTTAAACTTTTCCTTCTAAAAGTCCTGCTGTATATAGAGATTAAGGTGTCGGACGCATATCGTTTTAGTTATTGATTTATTATCCAATTTTATAGGAAAACGAGTAAAAAGAATAATATTTTATAGTATTCTTCTATTATATACTTGTCTGTTCCGTTTTCCCTTTTTTAGAGCTATTTTAAATCAACAAAAATATAACCTAATGCAATAAAATATCATGAAAAAAAAAGCCCGAAACACACTGGTTAGAGTCATACATTTTGGATTGACACAATATTCATATTTTTCACAAATATAAAAAATGTTTTTTTTTTTAATAAAGAGCCAGGCTATTAATATCAAAAAAAAAAGTAAAAAAAAACATTTCCAAAAACAAACTTAATCCAACCATGCAGAGGGGGAGCAGTAATAATTTAATTTTCGAAATTTGATAGTTAATGTTAAAAAAAAAATTGGGCGTGGCCCCGAAAATGTTTTGCCTGCGACGCTTTTCCACATTCTTCGCTAGACTTTTGAAATGTACAGAAAAAATACGAGGTGCTACGCCACTGCATGTAGAATAAACAGACGTGACTACATACAAGATATATAGTAGCCGCTAGAAACAGTGAACAGTGGCGCACCCAGGGGGGACTGCGAGGCTGCAGCTCCCCCACTTGACCCGGCCAAACAAATCATCATACACCGCTTCATCGATATTAGGTAAAACAGAAGTTTTGGTGGCAATGACAACGAAAATTTTTTTTAGAAGGCAATTTTGATTGGAGGAGTAAGCTTTGTGAAAGGAACGCGTTTTATCCGCCATAGACATCTATATAAAATAACGATATGTATACTTTATTCATCGCATCTCTTCCGAACGGTACAATTTTTAAGAAACTCAGATAAATGCTACATGACGTTATAATTCCTCAAAATGATATACAAAAACAATGTATATTTCTTACTCTATCAGGTAAATTATCCTGATGAAATTTAGAGAGTTCACCTGGTAAACTCTAACGGGGCCTATTTTTACTATTAGAAATAGGAAAGTTGTAAACCAATGCAAATTTGAAGAAGAAATGTTTGTAACTGCTTCACGACAAGGATGTTAAGCTAAAATATGTAGATCGAGCAATCTTTATGGGGTCCTCACGCCCGTATTGTGTCACTGTTACATTGTCACGGAAATATTCTTTGAAACACGATCTCGCCTATTTAAAATGCATCAATCGAAGAAAGGACATTTAATTATGTTCCCGTAACATTTAAACTTCTAATGTTAACTAATACTGGGCTTTAACGGCAGTAGAGTTTTGGACTTGCATTGTTTTTATTTCTTTTAAATTACAACGTTTCAACTGGTAAGTATCTCCAGTAGTCTTCAGGTGAATACTAAATAAGAACATGTGATACCATATTCGCATTTTATAGGAGACCATTTTAAATTAATGCAAGATAATGCTCCACCACACAGAGCACGAATAACGAGGCAGTATTTGAACGATGTTGGCGTTCAGGTATTGGACTGGCCCTCAAGAAGTCCGGATCACATTTGGGATACACTGGGAAGGAGAGTTAGGCAAAACTACGGCGAGTTTCAAACTTTGGAGGCGCTAGCACAGGCACTGACAAACAAGTGGCAGCAGATACCCCAAGACGCAGTTGCTATTGCCAATGTTAATTTTTAAATTTTTTGTTGCTAATAAAGGATTATTGCATTATTTCCTTTAAACCTGTGTTTTTCCTTTAATAATTTAGATATCGGTATGAATCAAAAAACAAGTTGTTCAAAAAAGATGGGACTTAAAAATGCCGTACAAAAAAACATCAATCAGTTCTTTAATTTTTCCACAGGGTGTTTAGAAATTAAGCGTAAAATACAATTTTTTTGGCTACCCTGTATGTGAACATATCCATTTTCACTGTTCGTAAAAGCGACATCAGAATATGATAAAGACGACTGCATCTGCAACGTGTCAAAAAATTATCGAATTTAATCAAAACACTTAAAAGTTATTTAAGATTGAATTGAAGCGAATTTTTTTCCATCCGGTTAATTTTGCGGTGCAGTGTACAGCTCTATTTACTAACAGACTAGGTAATATGGGCTATTTCGAACTAGGGCAGTAGTTCTATCCAGGGCATGTATGAATACTTTATAAATCTCATTTTTAGCTAACATTAAAATTAAATACTTTTTTGACATTCAAATCACCCTAAGCGCTAAGATGCAACAAGGTAACATCAAGAGTGGTATGGGAATATCAAGAGGAATTACTAGACCTGCAAAAGATAATAAGGTAACAATGCAGTGGATGCCAGAACACGAAGATATTACAGGAACAGGAACCAAAAAAGCCTACGAAGTTGCAAGAACGTTCAGAAAATGACTTCATAGGTCCAGAACCGGCACTCAGAGTCTCAAGGTTCACAATTCGAGATAGAGAAACGATAGATCAGGAGGAACACAAAATCTATTGAAGCAACACAGGAATT
Organism: Polydrusus cervinus; assembly: GCA_935413205.1. Taxonomy (NCBI): domain Eukaryota; kingdom Metazoa; phylum Arthropoda; class Insecta; order Coleoptera; family Curculionidae; genus Polydrusus; species Polydrusus cervinus. The sequence goes on from OW284520.1 coordinate 7,195,705, forward strand.
GCACCACAGTCAATTTTTTATAAGGGATCTAGACTCTGGATTAAGAAGACAGCTGCTTTCGGTTAGCAGGAATCACCATCGGTGTTCTGATAGGGCACATGTCTGTTAAGAAGGACCTACACTGAATACAGTGGTTACCTAAGGTGCAGACTATAAGGACTAGACTGCAAAACTGTACAGCACATAATCTGCCATTGCCAGTTACTGGATCGGAAGAGAAAACTAAAACTGAAATACATTTCAATCCTCTGTTCAGTTGACCTACACAAACTTGTTCAAAGAGCTAGGATTACTGAGTGGGTATAAATACCAAACTAGAGTGTGCACAATCGGTCTATAGTCAAAGTGCACATGGACAGACCCTCTGAAAAAAAAGATGTAGACATTTCTCGTGTGAAAATAATGCCAAGAAACTTAACGCTGGTCACTTAAGACCAAGAGCTTCAATATAATAGAAACAATAGAAAATACAAATTATATATCGTTTGCATTCATTAGCAAATCATCTAAGCATATATACTAGTATAAGTATCGCATTAAGAATAATTATCTGCCATTTTTCGTTCTGATTAACTTAATTTCCGTTTTACCGTTGCACTTGTCAGTACAGTTTCTTCTTGTAATTTATTTCTATTACAATACAAGTCATCTTAAATAACATCTCACATAATTACCGCTATAAAATGTATTTAATTTCTTAGTTCCCGCGACAGACTGCTACCGCACATCACCTAACTGTTTTATTTTTAGTTCCCAAATATTTAGTTTACAGAAATTGAAACTCATATGTTTTCTTTTAGTAAAAAAGTATAAAACAGGGGGCTTCCATCACTCTACGTTGCAAAATAATTATACTGGGTGTTCATTTGACAAGTTATTACCCCCTTTATCTCAGTCTATACGGGCGATCGAGAGACAACGTCAAAAAAGATAGTGAGGTGGAAGAAATACATAAGTAATATTATTAAATATAACCCCCTGAATAAACCTCAAGAGTCTTAAATAGGAAAGATGTTAAATGATACTACCTCATTGTTCCAATTTGAAGAAATTCAGTGAAAGCGCATGGCAAAAAAAGAGCTTTTCTACTCCCACGTGGAAATTAGCTGTTCACACCAAAGTGATTAGAAAAATAGACTATTCCTGTTTACATCCTAGTTAGGATATGAAATTGACCAATCACAATGGTCAATTATAAAGAAACCAAAATTACATGCAGTTTCTTATTTAAAAAATCTCCCGTTTTCCACTCATTTATAGACAATTATTACTACAAGATTTAATGTATAAAATACGCTATACAGTGTGTCCGCGGATAGGGTCCCCAAGGGGGAAAAAATCTTTATTATTCATTTTACGACCAAAAGTAATTTTTTATAAAAAGTTCTGCTTGTTGAGAAAATGACTTCACGATATAAAAATGTCAGATCAGATGTACAGGGTGCTAATAAATTAGGAAAATATAAAAATGCTTCAAGAGAGAAGTACTATTACTTATTATTTTTTACAAAAATTTTATAAAACAAAGTTGTTTATAAACTAACATAAAGTCTAAATACAAATTTTGAAATAAAAATTCGAATTTTTAAAATACAATATTAATAATTATTGTTTCCATTTAATTTTTATTTCAAAATTTGTATTTAGACTTTACGTTAGTTTATAAACAACTTTGTTTTATAAAATTTTTGTAAAAAATAATAAATAATAGTACTTCTCTCTTGAAGCATTTTCATATTTTCCTAATTTATCTACACCCTGTACATCTGATCTGACATTTTTTTTATCGTGAATTCATTTTCTCAACAAGCAGAACTTTTTATAAAGAATGACTTTTGGTCGTAAAATGAATAATAAAATTTTTTCCCCCTTGGGGACCCCATCCGCGGACACAATGTATACCTACCAAATAAACGTTTTTGACTAACCTTGGTTGTTTTTTTTCCTGCAAATTATTATAAAAAAATAACGAGTAAATCTTCCTAAATGTTGGAACATAAAACCAGATAAAACAGACGAAATTATAAGATTTTTAGAAAATGCTTAATTCCATTTTTTAAAGGTTTTAAGGTTATGGTATTTCTGCAGTATTACCACTTCTTTTTTCACGTTAACGTGTTGCTAGTTTGTAAATTAGCGATTATTTTGAAAAACTTTACCATTGAAAATTCATATTAAGTAATGCACAAAAGCTATTTTTAACTATTTAAAACGAAAATTCTAACGCAAGCAGCAAGAAACCCAATTAAACCTTTGTTCCTCTGTGCATTTCAGCAGAACAATTTAATCAATCTAGCTATGGTTGAAAAAAATATTTTGTTCATTTTTATTAATAAATATATCGCTTTTGGTCTGTTATTCCATAAAAGGCCGAATGTGAGAAAGATAGATATACTTAGTCTTATTCAAAGTGATTTTGTATAATAATAATGTAATATAATAATTACACTATAAGCAACAGCTATAGAAAAATTACTGGCAAATCTTCCTTAAATAGTGGAAAATGTATAATGTAACGGTGTGCCTGAGGAGAAAAACGCAAGAGACCATTTTTATGCAGAATTGACCAGGCTAATCCGAAATAATATCCACATGGAAAAATATCAATGGCGTAGGTACCACTTTTTTTCTAAAAAATATTCTTTATATAAATTTTTTTAAATTATTCGCGATAACGCTGAAACGAACGGAGATATCGAGCTGCGGTTTTAATATTTTTTCTAGCAAATTTCATCTACTTTTGGATTATGCTATCATAATTATACCGTATGTTTTATTTTTTCGGAGTAAAATCAAAAAATGTGTTATTATTACAAATTGCGCCCTCTAGCATTTTTTTTGAGAACTATTATGGACAACTAAATACGATTAGTGAAAGTGCATACATTTCTCTTCCAAACAGTCTTTAGTTTGCAAAAGTCGGATAAGTCGTTTATAAGATACAGCGATTTAACTGATTACACTTTCAACAGCTCCCCCCCCCCCCTCCCCTCTTATTAAAATCGGGACGCCAATGAGTATAGGACAAAAATAATGCATAATTGTCCAAGCTTTTTAATGGTGTTATCAAAGGTATACCTTAATGTGGAATTTTCGGAGATATGTAAACTTTTATAATTTACTTTTCATTTACGCCCTCTTGCGGCAAAAGGCGGAACTAAAAAATTATTTCCAGGATTTTCTCATGGCCACTTTAATTATAATTTTTTTTTTCCTGAATTTCTATGCACAGTAGTTTCCGAGATATGGCCGCTCGTCACCCTTAATGAATCACCCGGTACAACTGGAGTGGGTTGTCCATATTGCGCCCGGATGTTTACTTCCTTATGCGATATGGACATCATATCCACTCTTGTTGTAGAAACTAAAATTATTTTAAAGTCGGCGCGGTGATGACCTCTTAAAAAATTATATTGAATCTTCAAATATGTTAGTTACATTAAGGCAATCAAAGCAAATGTTAATGACTTTCGTTAATTCAGAAGCAATTAACCTTGACTTACAATCTTGAAAAGCTTTAAAATACCACAAAAGGATATAAAGCAAGTGTATGTTAAACAGGTTTGGTATAGCGCAAAAATAATATCTCGGTTATGTTATTAATCGTTATTGGTCTCGGAATGCAAATTGTTATATAATAATACAATCAGATTACCGAAAAGGAAATTTGTTTTCTCACGAAAATAACATCTACAGAATTAAGCCGCTCCCTTACTACTATTAGCAAACTTCCAGTTGTCAAATTCTAAAATGCGTGAATACCTTTAGACCATGACGAAATACATAATGACGACGATTTTATCTATATAAATAGGTATAAAATTTTAGGAAGGTTTTTGTGATTGCCTTTTTAAATTTGTGTCATTAATTATTCGCTACGTTCGTTGCCGTGAATCTATCATTTGTCTAACATAATATCATGTAACATCTTTGAAGGTAATTACAAAGTGCATCAATTTTGCACGCCCAATTCATTTTTATTAATGAAGCTTCCACAAATGGCAACACAAATCGGACATTATTATAGGTAGTAATTTTTTCTCTTACTTCCCAATAAAAACAGGTAAATAAATACTTATGTAGGTTCAAATAATTCTAATCCATAACTAGGGCAACTAGTACTGTAAGTTATTTTCAACTAGCACGGACAGTGGCGTATTTAGGGGGGCTAACCCCTAATTGCAACCTAGTATTTCGTCTCACGCTTGGACTCTTAATTTAAATTTTTAAATAATGTATTCTTGGCTTAGATTACAAAGGTGTTGTATGAAACGTTTAGTTTTTAAACTGTTCCTTCCAAAAGTCCTGTTTTATATAAAGATTAAGGTTTCGGACGCATGTCGTTTTAGTTATAAATAAAAATAAATAAAAATAAAAATAAAAATCCTTTATTTCCTTTTGACTACTGCATAGGTAATATAGGATATTGTCATTATACATTGATAATACATAGGTATAAAAAATAAAACAATATTTAAAATGAACAGGTAACAAATACATACAATAAAAAAAATCATACACAATCCCATCAGTTTGGACATTATTGAATAAATAATCAAAATTTAAATTTAAGGTACTCATTAGTGGAGTAAAAAGCGTTTTCAAGTAGAATACCTTTAACTAACTTATTAAACTTTTTTGGATGATGTAGTTGCTTAATTCCTTGTGGCAGTTTATTAAATAACTTAATTGGTAGGACTAAAGGACTGTGAGCCACAGCAGACAATCTATGACGTGGTATGTCAATATTAAAATTTTGTCTAAAATGATAATGTTCATTTGATTCACGGGTCAGAGAAAATACGTCCAAGTTTGCCTTAGCATAAGTCAGACAATTCAATATAAACAGGGAATGGAATGTTAAAATACCTAACCGGGGAAAAAGTTCACGGCATGAAAAAGTACGTCTTTTAAATGTCATGGTTCTAATTATTCTTTTTTGCTGAATAAAGATTTCGTCAGCCCTAGAGCAACCTCCCCAGACCAAAATTCCGTAACTCAAGCAAGAGTGGACATATGAAAAATAATAAAGCTTCAAAAGATTTATATCGATCTTATCGCGCAACTGCCAAATGACAAAACAATACACAGCGAGCTTCTTCAGAACAAAGTCTATTTGCTGACTCCACGACAGCTTAGAATCAATAAAAACTCCCAGAAACTTTACAACATGGGACTGCTCAATGGTTTGATTATTTAATTTTACTAACAGGCTTTTATTTAGATCTCTAAGACAAAAATAAAGTAATTCAGTTTTACCTTCATTAAGGATTAACCCATTTTTATCGCAATATCTCTGAACTAATGAGACTGCGTCACACGCACTCTTGCTAAGCTCATCGACTGTAGATCCAGCACAAGCGATCGAAGTATCGTCGGCAAACAACGAAAGATAAAGATCTTCAAAGTTATCAAAGGCAATGTCATTAATAAAAATTATAAACAACAATGGTCCCAGCAAACTACCCTGCGGCACGCCACTGGTAACATTTCTGCTACTGGAAGAATAAGATTTGTGAAGATGCTTAAGTACTACCTTTTGTGACCTGTTTGATAAAATGATGTTTGATGTATGATGCAATTTTATAGGAAAACGAGTAAAAAGAATAACATTCTATAGTATGTTTTTATTATATACTTGGCTTTGTCAAGACAATGCAATTCCAAAATTCTTCTACCATTCAAGAAATACACTGTTAGGAGAGTGGCAGTCGTCATCATTATCAATAAATAATTTTGAGGCGAATACCTCCATACTCTAGGTCTAAAATTACGGTCAGTGACTCATCGCTTTTATATCGAGAGCAGCTACGAAAGGAGGAAAAACATTCCATGACAATAAATATTCTGCATTATCAGAATTTCAAAAATACGCTGGAATTGTTTCATCTGACTTCGTAGAACCCGCTGCAGTCTATATGAAAGCGACGAATCACTTACAGTAATTTTGGACTTATAGTAATATATCTATTTGCATATGAGACCCGAAAATCAAATTAAAATAATTAGATAACCTATTAAAATGCCCTCTTCAAACTCCTGAATGAAATGGTGATTTCTAGAGTAAACATTACAAAAATAAGGCAAAACGTTGAAGAGAACTGAATGGAGGGAATATTTTTAAAGGATGTTAAGCTCGGCGGAAGCGAGATACTAACTAAATGTTTGCATAATGATATGGTCATTAGACCGACTCTAATAAAAAGTTAACGTCGACTCTGTATTTTGAAATCATTAGGAAAATACGCTCACTCGTCGAATTTCTTCAAACATTTAACCCTTACGAAGTTTTCCGTAGTTATTTTTTCTTTTTTGCTTTGGAGATTTGTTCTTATTCGTTTGGCATTGATTTTCATCCATTCCGATTTATCTTACTTAATAACGTTAAGATATCTGCAAAAAGCAAAGTTAAATTCCAACTTAAACATTAAGTTTTAGCCAAAACGTTGTTAAGAGAATCTACTGAACCTTTAAGTTTTCTTTTTTAAAGAAAAATCCCACCAATGCACAAAATACTGAAAAAGTATTCTTTTAAAAGATCAGAATTATAAGTGGTATCAAAGATTATCCCAAGAAAACCCCCGGTTATTTCATGGCTATTATTGGTTGTCGTCATCATTTCTTGCCATTCTTTCGAATTAGGCTTTTTACATCTTCGTTTGCTGCCAGAGCCATTTCTAAGGGACCTACTTAACGTGGGTTCCGAACCACAATCCTCAGTCATGCGACACTCCCCCCAAGGGCTAAACGTCGATTAACGCTATTGGATTGGGGAGTGTGTACCTTCTTACGCACCCCACGAGAAATACGATCTCATCCGGCCTGGTTACTGGCGTGGGTGGGTTGGGAGATGATACATTTTACACTTTTTTCTGCATTCTTAAACCTACTAAAATTCGGACATACTTACTTTGTTTATTGTGCGGGGAGGATCGAACTCGAAACGCCACGGTCGAATGCCAGTGACTCACCGCTAAGCACCGTCGCAGTTGCTGTTATTGGTATGAACCTTAATTTTTTTTGGTATAAGATTTGTAAGTTGGGTCGTACCGTACAAAAAATAGTAATGGTCCGTACAACTTAAATGGATTGTCGATGTCGTGTTCAGAAATTTACTTCCTCGTGCGATATACAGGGTGAGTTTTTTAAAGTGTTACAAGGCGATATCTCGAAAACGATTTAAAATATTTTCTTGAAATTTTAGGGAGATAATGGGGAGATAGGGGACATATTTGTACATGTTTTTGACACTTACCCCCTTTCCCTATTTTGAGGGGTGGGGGGTAACTTTGCAATTTTAAATGGGATTATGTACTTTTGTTTATTAAATATGAATCTACGTAAAAGACTGTATACGTATACAAAAAATTTTTTGATTTGCTGCCATGGTTACGGAATTATGATTTATTTTGTTATAAAAATTTAAAAAATTAATTACCATTTAATTTTAATAAAATAATCCCATAAATCAAGTTCACTTATTTTAAAATTATTATTCGTTTCCATGGAAATGCGTGGTTTTGTTTTGACGTAAGTCAGTTAATATTTTTAATGTGTTAACGTTTATTTCTGTGTGGTCAAATAAACATGGAAGCGAATTTTAGTATGCAAGTTGATATGTTGTTAATTTTGGGGGAGTGCAGAAAAAACTACAGACTAGCTGCACTAGTGTGGGCGGAGAGGTTTCCTATGAACCCGAAATCGCACATGGCATTTAAAAGGCTGGAAACCAGAAGTCGTACTACTGGCAGTCTAAAGACGAAGCCAAGAGCTCGGAAGCGAACAAAGACAGATCAAAATAGGGCAGTTGAAGTTTTAGGAATTACATTTATTGACCCGCAAGTAGGTTCCAGGCAGCTTGCTAAAGATGCTGGAATAAGTCAAAAATCAGTTATGACCATATTGCACTTGTACAAATTTCATCCATACCACATTACACTCCATCAAGAGCTATATGGTCAAGACTTTGAAAATCGCGTTACCTTTTGCAATTGGATCATAAGAGAAATGCAAGGAAATAACAGGTTACTAAATAATATTGTTTTTTCTGACGAGGCTAATTTCCATAATTGTGGCCAGGTAAGATTTTAAGTTATTTTCCCTGTCAGTAGAAATTAATTTTTCAACAGGACGGAGCTCCACCACATTATGCGATACAGGCCCGTAATGAATTAAACGAATTGCTTGAAAACAGGTGGATTGGTCGAGCTGGTCCAATCAACTGGCCTGCTAGGTCCCCGGATTTGACCCCCCTTGACTTTTTCTTCTGGGGTTTTATCAAAAACAAAGTGATGGCGACTGCACCTACAACTTTAGATGATATGAAAGACCGAATTCGCGTTGCCTGCTTATTAGTGACACCTGATATGTTACAGAGGGTACGTTATTCATTTAGAAAAAGAGTGACAAAGTGTTTGGAAGTTGAAGGAAGACACTTCGAACATCTTCTTAAGCATGATAGACGATAAATTAGTTGAAATTAAATGGTAATTAATTTTTTAAATTTTTATAACAAAATAAATCATAATTCCATAACCATGGCAGCAAATCAAAAATTTTTTTGTATACGTATACAGTTTTTTACGTAGATTCATATTTAATAAACAAAAGTACATAATCCCATTTAAAATTGCAAAGTTACCCCCCACCCCTCAAAATAGGAAAGGGGGTAAGTGTCAAAAACATGTACAAATATGTCCCCCTATCTCCCCATTATCTCCCTAAAATTTCAAGAAAATATTTTAAATCGTTTTCGAAATATCGCCTTGTAACACTTTAAAAAACTCACCCTGTATATCGCACGAGGAAGTAAATTTCTGAACACGACATCGACAATCCATTTAAGTTGTACGGACCATTACTATTTTTTGTACGGTACTCACCCTGTAGACTTCATATCATTGTACAAACTATACTATTCTTTGAGATAAAATTTATTATTTTCCAATAACTGAAAAAAGCCTTGTTTGGTGGGCGCTGTAAAGTAAAACCACAGCAATTTACATATATCTTTACCGAAGATCCCTAAATTAACGAATAGGTAGGTAACCGATAAAATTAATACCCATAATTTGCCATAAATTGTCGTCCAAGAGGACACATATCCATCGTTGAGATAAGAGAACACTCTGAAACGCACCCATAAATACCATTAACGATCTGTAGTAACGCCTGTTGCCGTTAGAGTTAAGATTTGACGACAGAGAGCATTGCGTCCTTTTGTTTTATGGTCGAAAGCTCTCCCACCGGCTTTGTTATTGCTTACATTGTTGCCTTTTGCGAGCTTACATGAACATGGACCGACTTACTTATATACAATGCAATAAAAAAACTTTTTTCTACTCCTACATGGAAATTTGCTGTTTCCTTTACACTAAACTGATTGAAAAAGTGGGCTATTCCGGTTAACTAAACGGATATGATTTCATATCCATCCTAGTTAGGATATAAAACTGACCAATCACAGTATTCAATTACAAAGAACGTCATTTTCCGACACTTGACAAAAGTAGGGTTAAGAATATACTTCAAAGATATGCAAATCTGTAAAATAAAATTTGTTCTTTTTTTATATAAATCAAAACCTTTATTCCAGAGTCTATGCATACACAATTTTTTCCGAAAGAGCACACGAAATGGTGTGAAAATAATGGTATAATACAAAAATATATTTCTACCGAACTATGGTTATATTCTGACCTGACTATAGATTTGCGCACAGATGCATATTCTTATTTTAAAAATATCCCATTCTCCACTCATTTCTAGACAATTACTACAAGATTTAATGGATAAAAGTTGAAAATGAACGTTTTTACTAACCTTGGTTGTTTTTTGTCATGCAAATATTTATCCACCACGATATTTTCTGATATATTTTAAACGGGGATGCAGAAAAATTAAAGTAAACATTTGAACATTTTTTTATGGAAGAAGTGTGATAATTTATAATAAAAAAAGTAGTGCGGGAAGAAACGAGAATGCTTTATTATGAATATACAAAAAGGCACTTAAGAAGGAGTATTTCAAAACCTAAGCATTTTCACTAGATCTACGCTCTTAAAAAACATGATTTCTGAAAAATCATCAATTTTGGCGTGGTGAGCGCTATTTACTTTATTTTTAATGATGAAAAACCGAGTCCGACAAACGCTGGTTAGAGTCATACATAAGTCTTATGTTAAAATTTTGGATTGACACCAATATTCATATTTTTCACAAATATAAAAAATGTTTGTTTTTTTTAATAAAGAGCCAGCTATAGGAATATAAAAAAAAAGTAAAAAACATTTACAAAAACAAATTTAATCCAACCACTGCAGAGGTAATAATTTAATTGTCAAAATTTGATAGTAGTTAGGTGAATTTTAAATGAACTTTGGGCGTGGCCCCGAAATTTTTCGCCAGCGGCGCTTTTTTGCTTTCTTCACTAGGTACAATATCATAAAATACATGTAGCCCTGACTGTCCCTTTCTCCAGAAAAAAAAATGTCCTACTTAAGCCCATTCAGTCCCTCCCTCCTGAACATATTTTCTACCTACGCCACTGTAGTATGCTTTATCATATGTGGCAAAGAAAGAAAAACAAGGGTTTAAAGGAAATAACTTTTGTATCCGGCCCTAAGAAAATGTTACAATTTAATAGATATGAATAAAGAATGAGTCAGCAATAATTTACCTTTTAAACCTAAAAGTCAATTATTTACCAAAGGTAATCCTTTCAGATAAAATCTTTGCGACAGTAAATTGAGCAGGTGTTTCTGGATAAGTGTTAAAAATTATTTTTAATAACGAGTCTTCGGTACGCAAAGGTAACATTTAAGGGTCCAATAACACTTGCGAAATAAACAACTGAGCATATTTTAAAAACGTACAGACTGAATCCTTAATTTTAAAAACTGGTATGATAATATGGACTACCTGTTTTCTATTTAACCCCGGCGCCGTACAAAAAAAAAATAAGAAAAATAATAAATCCAAACTTCTGTTCCAAAGAACAATAGTCGTTCGTATTACCGGACAAATCCGACTAGTCAATTAGGACGGAACTTACCTACTCTATATATTTTTACACTTACATTCTACATTAAACATTGCAAGTAGAAAAATTCTTTTTCGAGTATGTGTCTGGGGGTGTTACTTATAGGAAATGTCTAGTAGAGTGTAACGGACTCTTAAGGCAATAAAACCACCGCATTTAAAAAACATTTGTCAACATTCCGTATTCGCGGAGTTGGGCGAGATAAGTCTCAGCATATCTGACAATTTTTTTTTGAAAACGAGTCAACCGAGCATATTTTCAAGCAAAATTATTTCGAAAAACGTCACTGACGTATTACGTTATAACCTGAAGAACGGACTTGAACATACTTTGGTGGCATAGGTAGTTTAATATCAGACTGAAAGTATTCGCGCCGACAAAGCAAAGAAGTAATATCTCTCCTGACTAATTAACACTACCGTTTTTTGATTTTCTTTTGCTTTTCTCTTATCTGGAAACAACGTAAAAATGATTTAACTGGGGTCGACCGAACATTTAGAGTTAAACTAAAAAAAAATATTTATGATTTGAAAATATAGTCCATTTTTACTCAAAGATGCCTAATACCTACTTGATATTTTGTAAAAAAAACACGCAAAGTTTCGGCCACAAATATTTTTCTGTCTGTTTATTTTTGTTACATGTTACGCCTGAAACTACCATCCTCAGACCTGTTAAACAGTTAAAAGCGCATAACAGTAACATAACTAGACTATAGTCTATTTCAGAAAGGTGTAGAGTAATAAAATGGGAAACTCATTTGATTTTGATTGATTAAGCCATTAAGGAAGTGATACCAGAGAACTGGCGAAAAGCAGTCCATCATGTCATTAAAGAAGAGGAGAAAATGTGGGATCTTGACCACCTGATCGATTGGACCGTCGACCCGTTAATTATACCATCAAGAGGAGATGACAGTTTCTCAGATGACGAAGAATATTATTTTATAATGTTTAATAAGAAATAAGTGTACCTAATACTATGTACAGGGACATTATTTTAAGTGTCTCACCCGATTGGCGACTTTGCTATCGACCACAATAAAAAAACAATTATATTTTCCCTAACAGCTTTTAGTGAAGAAGCCAAATTTGATGCCAAAAAAAATCTATGTTTACAAATTTGACAGATACGACGCCATATTGGATTCTTTTAAATGGCAACCCTACCTTATAGTAAGCCAGCTGCATTCGCCTATTTGTTTCAATATTAAAAATGTATAATTGCCAATATTTATTTTCAGCCGTTCCAGAGATACGAGGCTTAGAAGTTGGTGATTTTGTTATCATCGAATTAACAGAAGCTTTGAGATTAGAAACTCAATTTTTTCTGGAGATACGTAATTTTTTATAACAGAGCCACCCATGCTATTGTCAAATATGTAAGATGTCAAAAAATGACAGTAACGACGCCATTTTGAATTTTTCTAAATGGCAACCCACATTTATAACTACACCAATGTATTGCATTTCGCGATCCGATTTCAAAAATATATAGTTGTCGATATTTATTTTCAACCCTTACCGAAATACGACCGTATCAAAAACTGCATCGTATGATTATGTGTTTTAAGTATCTCACCCCATTAAAAAATAGAAGCTTTGTGATTCAAAAATCAATAATCAATAATGTTTTAAAAATGAACCCAATTAATGGCATGGTTTGTAATTTGTTGGAAACTCCATTCAGTCGTTGGACAGATGAGGATAAGAGAGACCTTTTGTTACACGGGTTTTTAGTCAATGTTTGTTTTAGTACCCGCACTATACCTAGCTCTTCACCATTTTTTAAGACCGCGAGCCACCACTGCAAAGGGATATTAAAACAGCTCTGCTTGTTCTTAAGTACTTTTACATAGACTGGTACTTACTTATTTTTCGGAAAATACTGACACTTAATACTTATCGATATTATACTATTACCGGTATTCATAACAATTCTGCTAAGAGATCTATATTTCAATGGCTTCCTAGTAGCGATATAACATTATTTTATTGAAAATACAATCAGCACATTAGATTTTTGTCACCATTTTGTCAGAAATATAAATAATGCATTATTTGTTTCTACTGGCTAAAAATGTGTTAACTGTTTATCTCTCAGCTTACTTACCATATTTATGTATAGAAATAGTATTGTACAAAAGTATCGACGCCCTGTATATATAGAGGTATATAAAGAATAGTCTCAAATTAGGAACTGCATGAAAGTTCAAAAATGACGTAAGATTTAAAATGAAGTTATAAACAAGTCAAAAGTTTTTCGTATCTCTAGCTCATACTTTTAACTTAACTTTGAGCAGAGTTATTGCCCCTTATTATTATCCAGGACGGCATTTTCCCTACACATGCAAAATATTTATATGGGGATAAAATACCAGGTAGACGGATTTTTTCATGATAGGTTGATTAATTTTTAAAAAGAAAAAATGATATTTTATCACTATCTGACTACGGTTAATGGTTAATGTCATGCTGAGGTTTAAAACACAACAAAACAATATGCCTTGATGCAGTTTCTAATTCTTTAGGTAAAAAATAATAATTACAAACATTTAAAAATGAGTAATATGTATTGGGAGTTGGGACACCCCCAGACTCCATATAACAAATATCGGTATTCAGGGCCGTGGCCAGGGGGGAGGGAGGTAGCACGGCGCCCTTCCTGAAAGGAATATCGCCCTTCTAAAAAACGGAAAAACTACATTAAACTTATATAAAATCAAAGACGGTACCGGAGCTGGGATACGCGGAGTAAGACCGGGGGCAGGGCCGTAGGGGGGGGGGGGGTGTTAGGTTATTAAGTTTAAAAAAAGTTGCATTTTTTGGGTGCCATGCCCTGTTTAAGTCGAAAATACGCAGCAGGCAAAAACTTTTCGGGACCACGCCCAAAGTTCGTTTAAATTTCACCTAACTACTATCAAATTTCGAAAATAAAATTATTACCTCTCCCACTCTGCATGGTTGGATTAAATTTATTTTGGTAAATGTTGTTTTTTACTTTTTTTTAATACTCCTAGCTGGTTCTTTATTAAAAAAAAACATTTTTTATATTTGTGAAAATATGATAACAAACCAAAATTTTAACATAAGACATATTATATTACTGTAACCAGCGTTTTTCGGGCTCGGTTTTTCATGATTAAAAATAAAGTAAATATCGCTCACCACGCCAAAATTGATGATTTTTTCAGAAATCATGTTTTCATTTTAGGAGCATAGATCTAACAGCAGTTTTTGGTGCAAATGCTTATAGGTTTTGAAATACTCCTTGTTAAGGCCGTTTTGTATATTCATAATAAAGCATTCTCGTTTCTTCACGCACTATTTTTTTAATTATAAATTATCACACTTCTTCCATAAAAAATGTTTCAATTAATTATTTTTTGGTTTGTTGTGCAAATATTTTATTGCATTGGGTTATATTTTTGTTGATTGAAAATAGCGCTAAAAAAGGCAGAACGGAAGAGACAAGTATATATTGGAAAAATGCTAAAAATATTATTCTTTTTAGTCGGTTTCCTTCAAAATTGCATCAAAAATCAATAACTAAAACGATATGCGTCTGAAAACCCTAATCTCTATATAAAATAGGACTTTTAGAAGGAAAAGTTTAAAAACTAAACGTTTCCTACAAAACCTTTGTAATCTAGGCTAAGAATACATTATTTAAAGATTTAAATTAAGTGTCCAAGCGTTCAAAAATTAGGTTGCAATTAGATTTTTAGAGCCGAGCTCCGGAGCTCGGGGGGAGCTGCAGCCCGGAACCCCCCCCAAATACGCCACTAGGTCAGACTGACCACAGAACAGGACTGACTAAACGCACTTGTCGGAAATGGAAAACGGACGGACAAATAAAATTGTTAGTAAATCTTAAGGTGATGAATGAGGTAAAGCGAACGTGGAACGTGGAACGTGGAACGTGGGGGGGGGGGGGGGGGGGGGGGGGGGTTGAACCCCCCTTACCTACGGCCCTAACCGGGGGGAAACTTATTTTTCCCTCTGGGAAAGTCTCCCACAGTGTTCCAAGTAGAAATCTACGCCATATTACAGTGTGCGTATGAAAACATTAGGAGAGCTTACCTCATTAAGGGGATCCATATATACTCTGTTAGTCAAGCAGCCCTTAGATCATTAATATGCAACAAGGCAACCTCAAGACTGGTATGGGAATGTCAAGGGGAGTTGGAGGCCCTGGCAAAAGCAAACAAAGTAATACTGCAGTGGGTACCAGGACACGAAGGTACAACAGGGAACGAAAAGGCCGATGAACTTGCGACAAGAGGCTCAGAAAATACATTCATTGATCCAGAACTGGCACTCGAGGTACCAAGGTACACGGTACGAGATGCCATAAGGCGATGAATCAGGAGTGAACACAAAATCCACTGGAACAATAGACAGGGATTATATCACAGTAAATGATTCATTGGGAATGCAGACCCAAGACTAACGAAACAGCTGCTTCAAATAAACAGAAATCAGCTCAGAACTAATATAGAAATTCTGACAGGACACATGGCTGTCAAGAAACATCTGCACAGAATGCAACTGTACAATGGAGATCTTGACTGCAGATTATACATGAAACTGTACAGCACATAGTTTGCCATTGCGAGTCACTAGATCGGAAGAGGCAACAAATACTCGGGTAACCAAAATTGGAACCAGAGGACATCCCTACCCTCCCCCAGTTGACCTACACAAACTGGTGCAACGAACTGGGATTACCAAGTGGGTGTGAAGGATCATACAGGGTGAGCACAATGGGCAAAACCTGGCCTAAGTGCATCCTGTTTATTGGTTTTATTAAAAAATAAATCGTCATTGATCACACAATTTTCTCTCGGGAGCCAAAAGCATATTCTCTGAGCTTTACAACAAACATGAGGCTTTTAAAATACATATGAACTTTTTTCTGCCATGCACGGTAAGAATATAAATAATTATCAGTCTTAATAGGTAGGACAGGTATAGGGCCATATAGCTCTACCTCACGATCCGCCCCTGCAGGGAGGCCGTGCCCACCCTAGACGGCTCTGGTTGTATGAATTCTGGGCGCATGTAATAAAAAAATTTAAATAAATTCGCCCTCGAAAAAATGTGTCTGGCTACGGCCCTGTCGGCACTACACCGTGTATTTTGCACAATTCCTAATTGGCACCTTATAGTCCTACCTATCTAGTAAAAGTAAATCTTGTTTTGTCTTCGTATGGTACCAATTACTTATTATCTAATTATAACACTAGAATTTACCAACAAAATGGTATTGAATCGTGTTTTGCCTGCTTATAAAATAAAAAGTACCTGAACATTCTTTCACGCGATCATTTGGTACAGTTCAGTGGTACTATATGCTCATAAATTGGTTAAAGAAGGTGCCCTTTAACCTCAACAATATTATTTATTATGTAAACAAATGTCATACTAGGAGGTAGGATAATTAATTCAATTCTATATTAGTACTTTATACGGGAAAAGTAGGTACTTACTGGGTAGGTAACTTTACATTTGAAAAGTTGATATTAAATTTGTTCACGAAGAGTCTACTGCGACATTAGCTTTTTACATTGCATGATCAGTAAAATTGATTTACCTTGTGCGATTTTATGCCTCTAGAGAAAATTATAGGATTTATCTTTGGTAGACCTTATACTGAGAAAATCCTTCACTCTCTGACATGTCATAATAATTATTATACGGGTTATTACTGCCGTGAATCTGACACTAGCGTATAAAGCTTTAAAATTAAATTAAATAACCGTATATGGTGCGTATCCCGTATCATATGAACAATCAAATATATTTTCGTTATTTGTACCAGAAAGTTGGTCGTGAAACTAGGTGTACCAAACTGTAAAATTATCTTGATAATTCTAACGCGAATCTCCATCATTTTCAAAATATTTCTGTCTACAAAAGAATTTACATTTAAATAAATAATGTTTGTGAAGCGACTAAGTGACAAAACCAATTGGGACAAATGTAACAAGAGCTGTCATCAAGTCGTGTTGGGGTGAATTACACGGAGGTCTCTTTTTAATTCCACTCCCTCTGGAGGCGATTTCCTTGGAGCTAATAAATAATTTAAATTTAATCGACTCCGTTCTGCGACTTAATCTAATTTTGTCTTTGTTTCATCCCTGGATTTGCCCGATTTAAAATTGTATAAACGGTTAAATATTCCTTAAAAAGCGATTTAGTATTCCCTTTGCTTCATCCCTTATTCGCTTACATAAGGTAAATATATTCTTTTTTTTTATCTTTTGATAGAAAGAAAATTAAACATTTTTATTACTGCCTTTCTCTATCACAATTTACACACTGCGTCAATTTTTTAGAAAATTTGATAAGATATCTACCCTAAATCACTTCACAAAAGGGATGTTCACCAGGAGCATGTCGTATTGGGGAGACAGAAAAGGTGATGCATTCACTGAGAGAAGATTCTTGCTGTCCTTTATACCGCTTATAAAGAAAAATGCTAACATAGGGGACAAAAGAAAAACTACCTGAGACAGTAAAATCCATTTGGCTGTAATTTCTTTGCTGTCGTAATAAAGTCACTTTATAAAGAATGATCACTTAGCTCAAGTAAACAAAAATGTTGTATTAGCAAAGTAACTGACCATCGGCTATAAAAAGATTCGCTAGAACACTAAAGATACTTTTCTACGCCATCCGCATCGTTTTCGAAACAAGAATTTTTTTCAATATCAGTTTAATATTTTGCTATATTGGAAAGATTTTTTTATTTAGTTCAAGAAAGTTACTTTGCTGGGTCAGAATGTGGACCTACTTACTTCAGGAACTTTTTTTTAGCTAAGGTAACAACTAAGCATTACTCTAATAGTAAAGTGGTTTATTATGACAGCACCACTTATTTGCTATAATATGTGGGGTGGCCCAAAAAAAAAGCCGTATATTTTGTTGAATTTTCAATATACTCTAGCTAGAGAACATATTATGCTTATAATAACACATTTATATAAACCAAGTTTTTTCACTTTGGGTACGTAAGCTTCAAAAAATTTTGATTCATTTAAAATTGTGTTATTAAAAATAATATTTTCCATGCTATTTAAAAAATTTAACATAGTATAAAGCTTATTTTTCAGGTAACTCCATCATATTTTACATCATGCAACTCCCCACGTCTGATTAGGTTGTCAAAGATTTGAAACTAAAAAAAAAATTATTTTTGTCTTTATTATTTAATACAACAGAAAACAACACTTCATAACCTAAAAATAGTTTCAGTTTTAGCTGCTTAAAAAAACAGTAATATTTTACTACTTTTTTCTTTGAGTGGTTAAAACATATCTTATTAAAAAATATCTGTTCACTTTAAATTTAAACAAATATTCAAAAGGGAATGCAGACAAATGTTAGCCTGAATAGGTAGGTTAGATTGTATTTTATTTAGAAAAAGAAAGTATTTTACTTTTGCGATATTTCCTAAAATCTTCTTTTTAAAAATCATACCGTGTTTTAAACTTTGGTAAGTTGTCTTTTAGTTTAAGAACTTTTATGATGAATAGCATTTGCTAAAGAATTACTAATTTTCTTTTTTCTAAAACTTAACTCACAAAAATTATTATTAAATACACAACAGTTAAACTAAACACACAACATAAAAAAATTAACATATAACTAAAATAACTTTGGTCTTTTAACACTGATATTAAAAATCTACACTGGTATTGATGTCACAATCCAATAAAGCACTGCACACTGGAAACATTTTTGAGCCAAGACAATTTTTATTGAAAAAAATGAGACAAATGTCGAGTCGTAATGGTCACCAACAAACGCCACCGATGCGATGATTTTACTTTATGAAGGAACAAGCATCTAAATATCAGAAAAAATGAAGACCTGAAGACATGTGGAGACAGGAACGGGACGACTGGTGCGCAATATAAAAATTGGCCCAATCAGACTAAATTTGTCACCACGAAATAATCCGATTCGAACCGAATTTCCCAATTCCAACAAAAATTTTGCTACCCCTTTAAAAACTCTTTAGAGCGCTAGAAAAGATTTTTTTTATAAAGATTTTTTTCAAAAGCAGCAAACTGCATTACTTCCTCAGCAAAGCAAATAGTAGTCCTAGAAAATAATTTTTTATAAAGACTTACTTAGCTGTTATTATAATGTAAGTTTTCTATAATAGCAAAGGATTTTGTAACGGGTATAAAGAGTTTTCAGGTAAATTGTTTCTTTTGCAATAAGAAATTCATTTTGCTATCGTAGGTTGAAAATTTAATATTACAGCCAAAATAATCTTAGCAAAGAATTTCTTGCTGAAGCTTTTCTCAGTGCTCCCCCTCCTTTCTGGTAGCGTCTCTATCCCCCTTAAATCTTTATGAAACAACTTACACTAAACAAAAAAAAACGCTTTTTAGAATAATTATAAACAAGTCATAAATAGAATTTATCCTACACCCAATTTCTCCGGCTTCATAACTAGTAAACCCTAGAAACTAATTTGCTGTACTAAATTAAATACTTAAAGCTTGTTTTATTGAGAATAACACCCATTAGTGGTTAAAATTCCGCAACCTAATTTTATTGTGTCAAAAGAAATGAATTAAATTCATTTTCTCGTATCTGGGAAGTTAGTGCCCCGAAGAAGCTTTGATGATTACACGTAGTCGTAATTTATTACCTGATAAAATCTCAAAATTATCATAATGATTGCTCTGTCTTCTGTCCCACACTCGTTCTTGTGACTAGCTTCCTTATGCATATTCATATCAACACACATAAAAAGATTTTTATCAACTGTATTATTTCTTTTGCGCTCTAAGACCACAGCGAATTAAGTGTCATTTTTAAGTAGGGGAATATAAAGTCAATAACTCTAAGTAAAGTAAAACTGTAGCAAACTTACCTTTACAACTTCTCCCCCTTTTCCGCGCTTCAAAATAATTATCTCCCCCTCCCATCAATTGTTTTTTATATCTTGTTCTATAACCAGTATACCTTTTTTTAGAAGTCAACTTTTGGAGTGCTAAATTTTTATGCGACGACTTTTTTTTAAAGTTATTTTCAGAAGGTATAGTTGGACTGTATATTATTTTTAAGGCTCGTGCACCCCACAAATGTAAGTGTCTAGTTGTGCCACTGGTCGTCATAGAAACATCGCCAAAATCTTGCTCTTGCCCTAATGAATGTCCAAGTACTGCAATTGAGAAATTTTCGAAAAAATTGAAATGCATTAACAGAACACATAATTTTTGATAATTTAACAAAGATAAACATGTCTGTTTGAAGGTTGGATACAATGATGTTTCTTGAATGATAGAAGAGTTTTGGACTTGCATTGTCTTTAATTGTTTTACATCACAACGTTTTAACTGATAAGTATCTTCAGTCATCTTCAGGTGAATACTAAATAAGTACAGTAATACAGCTCTATTTATACAGCTAGATGCACTGGAACATATCTGAGATGGGTGCAGTCATGCGTCCAGTTTCTGCGCGGTATTCTAAGTTTACATCTACTTAACAAAGATTTCCAGATATTGCTTATATCTAGGGCTTACTTACGTACTAAAACAATCTGGGTTCTGATGTATAGTAGCAGCTTCCTTGAACTTCCTCCAGTGTGGTTCTTGATGCAGGATTTAAGCTTCTGTCCACTTGATATGATGGCCGTGTGTCCAGGCATGGTCAGCTGCATCTGATTTTTCTGTCTCGCCATTTAGCGTGTTGTTTTTGTGTTCCTTGATCCTTGTTTCGAGTGGTCTTATACTGTCTCGCCAATGTAAGACTAGCCATATTTGCAGGAGATCCGGTAGACACAGTTTTTACTATCTTTTTGGCTTGGTTTTGTCTTCGTAAGGTGGTTTCTTAAAGTATTTCTCGAGCTGAATATCGTATTGATGTTGTATCGTTGTCCTAGTCTTCTAATTTTCCCAGATACTCCTTAAAATGTTGAGTGTTGATTGTGACTCTATTTGCTTCTTTTGTGTATTTGACCGATTCTAACGATTTTCCAATAATTTATCAACTAAATGCATGGGATAGCCATTCTTGTTGAGGTCAGTCTTGATGTAGTTAGTTTTTTCTTTAGGAGCTTCATTTGAGTTACAGGTGGTAATTGCCCTATCCACAAGCGTTCTTGTTCTTACTATGCCATGTGTTGTTTAACTATTGAATTAAACTGTAATTGAGATATTGACCTGTATGCGTAGGTGTCCTATACACTGAGGTTTGGATGGTGTTGCCATTTTTATTTGTGTTATTACTGTACTTATTTAGTATTCACCTGAAGACGGCTGGAGATACTTACCATTTGAAACGTTGTAATGTAACACAAATAAAGACAATGCAATTCCAAAGCAGTGGCGGGTCGCGGTCTTAAAAAATGGTGAAGAGCTAGGTATGGTGCAGGTACTTAAACAAACATTGAATAAAAACCCGCGTAACAAAACGTCTCTCTTATCCTCATCTATCCAACGACTGAATAGAGTTTCCAACAAATTACAAACTATGTCATTAGTTGGGTTCATTTTTAAAACACACAACTAAGTAAGTAGGTACGTACACTATTGAATGAACTGAAAAATAAAAACAAAACTTTTTAATCACCCAGTAAATCACGTAAAAACGATATCTATAACCGTAAGTTTCGCGAAGCCTCAAAATAAATACCTTAAGGTTAGGCGAACCAATGCTAAAACAATGGTGCATACGACTGATCTATTTTTAAATTGCCCTTCATCATAATGCAAATTGTTACATGCTGCTTGCGTTACTGACGTCACGTAACCATAGCAACGGTGAATATCAAAGCCATGTTGGGCGTTGGGTCTTCACTTGTTTTGAGCTAACTGACACGGTCCTCTGGGGCGCGCCAAAATGCACGAGTGTTTATAATTATTGTCCATCGGAGTTAACCGTGGCCCTATTATGCATAGCTACATTCGGATTAAATTAATATTATTAATTCGAACATAATTATTTTTTAAGGGCTAAAATGGTAGCTGTATTGGTACTCTCCTCCTGGTTTTATTTTTTTTTGGTAAGTGCCTTCTATCATTCAAGAAGGATAAACAGGTTATATACTATTTCAAACTTATTTTCGTCCTTGAAAAATCATAAGAACTATCTACTTTCACAGTAAGAAAAATTATGACCCTTTAGCAAAAAAAAATTGTGTGTTTTGGGAACAATAAACGAATTCGAGCAATGCGCAATGGAACAATTCAAACTTGGAAAATGAATAAATAAAACTAAGCGAGCAGACATCCAAAATCAAATAAAAAAGAATTAGGGAAAGGCGGCCTAAATAATAAATTCAGAGAATGTGATTAAAAAGCGTGTTCCTGATGACATCTATGCCGTTCCGTCGTATGCGCTGTATCCCTAAGGAAATTATAATATACCCACCTATCTTCTTTATCCTCCGGTTTTTACTAGTGCATAGACACGAGATAAAATTACAAAAACATGCTTTGTGTATATTTGCTTTAAATTAAATTGCAGCCATAACTTTTCCACTTGCCAAGCTCTGTACTTTAATCTTTTCCGTATTTATTTATTCCATTTAAACGTACAATGGAGTTAAATTAAAATTCGACTCTAAATTTTCTTTTTAAACTTTTCATGACGCTCTACACAAATTTCATCAAGTGGAAGTAAAAACTATCATTTGCAGTTGCTACGTAAATCTTACAAAGCAAAGCTTTTATAAAATTATAAAAAAATATATCGCGGTACTAACGAAAACGATATATTACTAACTTGATGTAGGTACCTAGTTTCACAACTCAAAGCTAAACTAATACCCTAGAACTAATTTTTTTAAGTCACTTTTGATAAGTGCAGACGTTTTTGGCAGAAACGAAAGTTATTTTTGATCGAAGTAGAAGTTATGCTGTGTTTTTTTGGAAGTAATTTTTCTAGGGCACTGGTTTTTTACCTACCTCCCCCCAGTGGCAGCTCGCGGTCTTAAAAAATGGTGAAGAGCTAGGTATAGTGCGGGTACTTAAACAAACATTGATTGAAAACCCGTGTAACAAACGTCTCTCTTATCTTAATCTGTCCAACGACTGAATGGAGTTTTCAACAAATTACAAACTATGTCATTAATTGGGTTCATTTTTAAACACACAACTAAGTAGGTACGTACACTACTGAATTAACTAAAAAATAAAAACAAAACTCTTTAATCACACAGTAAATCACGTAAAAACGATATCTATAACCGTAAGTTTCGCGAAGCCTTCAAATAAATACCTTAAGGTAAGGCGAACCAATGCTAAAACAATGGTGCAAGACTGATCTATTATTAAATTGCCCTTTATCATAATGCAAATTGTTACATGCTGTTGCGTGACTGACGTCACGTAACCATAGCAACGCTGAATATCAAATCCATGTTGGACGTTGGGTCTTCACTTGCTTTGAGGTAACGGACACGGTCGGCTGGAGCGCGCCAAAATGCACGAGTGTTTATAATTATTCTGTCTCGCCATTTAGCGTGTTGTTTTTGTGTTCCTTGATCCTTGTTTCGAGTGGTCTTATACTGTCTCGCCAATGTAAGACTAGCCATATTTGCAGGAGATCCGGTAGACACAGTTTTTACTATCTTTTTGGCTTGGTTTTGTCTTCGTAAGGTGGTTTCTTAAAGTATTTCTCGAGCTGAATATCGTATTGATGTTGTATCGTTGTCCTAGTCTTCTAATTTTCCCAGATACTCCTTAAAATGTTGAGTGTTGATTGTGTCTATTTGCTTCTTTTGTGTATTTGACCGATTCTAACGATTTTCCAATAATTTATATTTTTATGCTGACAGTCAAGCAGACCTTAGATCGCTAATATGCAACAAGGTAACCTCAAGACTGGTATGGAAATGTCAAGAGGAACTGGAGGCCCTGCAAAAGTAAACAAAGTAATACTTCAGTGGGTACGAGGACACGAAGGTATTACAGGAAATAAAAAAGCCCATAAACTTGCAAGAAAAGGCTCAGAAAATACATTCTTGGTTCAGAACCGGCACTCGGAGTACCAAGGTGCACAGTACGAGATGCCATAAGGCGATAGATCAGGAGTGAACACAAGATCCACGGGAGCAACAGACAGTGATTACACCACAACAAAAGCTTCATTGGGGATCCAGACCCAAGACTTACGAAACAGTTGCTGCAAATGAACAGGAACCAGCTAAGAACCATTACAGGAATTTTGACAGGACACATGGCTGTCAAGAAACATCTGCACAGAATGCAACTGTACAATGGAGACCTTGACTGCAGATTATGCGGACAAGACTGTACAGCACATAGTAGTTTGTCGACTGATAGAAGAGTTTTGGACTTGCATTGTCTTTATTTGTTTTATATCACAACGTTTCACCTGTAAATATCTACAGCCGTCTTCAGGTGAATACTAAATAAGTAAAGTAACTACAGCTCTATTTATGCTAGCTAGATGCACTGAAGCATGACTAAGATGGGTGCAGTCATGCGTTTAGTTCGTGTGCGGTATTTAACCTAACAAAGGTTTCCAGATATTTCTTATATCTAATAATGGCTTACTAAAACAATTTGGGTTCTGGCATATGGTAGCAGCTTCCTTGAACGTCCTCTTCCTCCAATGTGGTTCTTTATGCAGGATTTGAGCTTCTTTCCACTTGATGTAATGACCGTGTGTCCAGGCATGGTCAGCTGCACCTGATTTTTCGGTTTCTCCTTTAAGCGTAATGTTCCTTGACCCTAGTTTCAAATGGCTTTAGAGTCTCACCAATGTAACATCGGCCCCATTCGCAGGGGATCTGGTAGACACAGTTCTTCCTGTCTTTTTGACTTGTTGGTTTCGTCTTCGTCAGGTGGCTTCTTAAAGTGTTTTTCGAGCTGAATACCGTATTGATGCTGTATCGTTGTCCTAGTCTTCTAATTCTCTCAGATACTCCTTTGACATTCGGAATATTGAGTGTTGATTGAAACTCTTGCTTCTTTTGTGTATTTGGCCGATTCTTGCGATTTTCCAATAGTTTATCAACTAAATGCCTGGGTAGCCATTTTTGTTGAGGTCGGTCTTGATGTAGTTGGTTTCTTCTTTGAGGGCTTCATTTGAATTACAGATGGTAATTGCTCTATCCACCAACGTTCTTACTATGCCATGTTTTGTGCTGTTTGAGTGATTTGGTATGTAATTCAGATATTGACCTGTATGCATAGGTTTCCTGTACACTAAAGTATGGATGGTGTTGCCACTTTTCTTTACGTTCACATCTAGGAAAGGTAATTGATTGTTTTCTTCTCTCTCCATGGTAAATTTAATTGTCGGCGTCAGGCTATTAATGTGATGTAGGAATTCCCTGAGTTCGCCATCGTTTCCATGCCAAATAATGAAGGTGTCGTCCACATATCTCAGTCACGTTTTTGGTTTCTTTTTTGCTTGTTTTATTGCTTCAGATTCAAACCATTCCATGTAAATGTTGGCGATTATTGATGAGAGAGAAAAGCCCATCGGTAATCCGTCCACTTGGCTGAAAAACCTATCTTTTTCCCGGAAGTAAGAATGATCAAGGCAACATTCTAATAATTCCATGATAACCTTGATAGGTAGCGGTGTTCTTTCCTGTAGTGTCTGGTCTTCCTCAAGCCTGCTTTTAATAATCTTTAGTGCATCTTTTACAGGGACGTTAGTGTAAAGACTTTCGACGTCAAAGCTGACAAGTTGATCTTCTGGTTGTACATATTTCCATGCCGCCTATTAGTTGTACGAAGTGTTGAGAGTTTTTTACCAATGATGTTCTATTTCCTTGGAGTGGTTGAAGTAGGGGAAGTAAGAATTTTGCTAGTTCGTAGGTAGGAGAGTTTCGTGAGCTCGTTATGGGTCTGAGAGGCATGTTATGGTGTGGAGGTTTACTGTAGTGTGGTGTCAGGCGTCTCCGTGTCTTTTCTAGTATGTATCGTTCAAATTTCTTGAGTGTTCGGTAGACTGCAAGTCCAAAACTCTTCTATCAGTCAAGAAACATCATTGTCTCCGACCTTCAAACAGACACTAGTAGTTTGTCATTGCGAGTCACTAGATCGCAATAGGCAACAAATACTCGGACAATCAAAACTAGAACCAGAAGACATCCTTACCATCTCCCCAGTTGACCTACACAAACTAGTGCAAGGAACTGGGATCACGGAGTGGCTGTAACAACCAAACAGGGTGAGCACAATGGGCAAAACCTGGCCTAAGTGCATCGGGAACACGGACGGGCCCTCGAAAAAAAAGTACTTGTAAAATTTATAAATCATTTTTGATTAAAACTATGTAAATAATATTATATAGTTTTGTTCAATTTGCAAAAAAACTTATAGCAGCGCTAATGAAAGCTGATAATTAAAACTACAATGTTGGAGTTGAAATACCAAAGCGTCGAACCGGGCATGCAAGGACAAGCGTCTCAAGAATCCCTTAAACTGCTACGAACGGCCGGAAATTTTTGCGAGCTCTCTACCACTGCTTATTTAATTTAAATAATATGTTAAAAGGGGTACGCCTATGATTTAAACACATATGTTTCAGCTTTACTGATAATGTAGAAATTTACATGAACGCTATTATTAGTCCATCGATTGATATTTTAAAATCTTTTAAAAAATTAAAATTCTGACAGAGGTGGGTGTTTTTAATCCATTCCGCGAATGTATTTTAATTACTGTTAGTATGTAAGTATGTATGTCTTCAGTCGTTGTCTCGGCAACAGGAAACACTGTCTCTTTGACGATTCGAAGCCGAACTAATGAGTCCAGATCCATAAATTAAGATATTTTAGATATCATCAGCAACATTGAAATAATAAATCTTACATAGATAACACGGCTGTTTATTCAACTTGGCTGATGGTAAAAGATTTAGTAATTTCTTCGTAAGGCGTTGCCGTCTTTTATTTTACATGTAACAAGCTATTGACAACGATTGTGATATTTGACAGTGGCGCTTCGTCTGCGTGAGTAAAAGCAAAATGGGATCAAGTTCAGAGTTAAAACATCTCGAAATCGTTAAAGATATTAAGATCAATCAAGTATACATTTTTGACTCAGAAAAGGCCCTTTTTAAGAAACTATAATTGAAAAACACCTAATATCACAGGTAAAAAAAAATCATAGATTTACGAAGCCCAGTGTAAGCAACTAGCGCCCTCTAGTTTCAAACTTAAAAATGTCTACAAATTCTTATTTCTTGCTCATAGAAACATAACATTGCCACCTTTCAATTCGATTCATTAAACCGTTTTAAAATTATGGCTTATTTTCGAGAATAAACTTTTACTTTCAACCCTGTATCTCTAGAACGAGTAACAATCCGAAAAAACTTATATGACATAATCGGCTTTGTTTGATGTCTAGTATCTCCAGTTACTCTATGGCCCATAAGTTACGGGACACCCTGTATAATGCAATGAATTTTAGTAATAATTTTTATGGGTTTCATTGGTTTATATATCTGTGGCTTGGTACAAGAAATGCATATGTCAGTTTTTGTGAAATTTATAATATTTGCTTTTAAAGTTTAAAAGTTTAGACTTTTAAATAGTTAATAAATGAAATAAACATTCATGATTTTGTAAAAATGGGTTTAGATAATACAGTATTGCCCGAAATAAACAGTACTGAACTTGTAATCGTATTATATATTTAAAAAATACATATTATTGACACTTTATTATATGTTCTAAATGTGCACCTCCTCGTTCAAGACAGACTTCATAACGATGTTCTAAGTTTCTGGTCATGTTATTGAATAAGGGTTGTCTCAGAGCTGCGATGAAGACTCTAACGGCATCCTTTAATTCATCGATGGTTTGTGGTGCCCGTTTGAAAACGGCATTTTTAGCCATGCCCCAAATGTATGCGTCTGGAGGTGTGACGTCTGAAGAATGTGAAGGATAAGGGAAGTCAGTAAATCGTGAAATGAATTTGCTTGGAAAATGTTCTTGAAGAAATTGACGAATTGCGGCAGCAGTATGGCAAGTTGCCCCGTCCTGCTGAAAAAATTGGTTTCGAAATGTCAAGTTACGTGCACGACAGAATTGACGTAGATCAGGGATAAATCGTGTTAAAATGTGTCTGTACCTATGTTGATTAAGTGTGACTTGCCTACCATTCTCTTCGATGAAGTACGGACCAATGATTCCGTGTCCGGACACAGCAAACCAGACACTCACTTTTGCACTATGTAGAGGAACCTCTTGAACCTCATCAGGTCTGGCAAAGCCCAGAAATCGATTTGTGCGACGATTCACATAGCCTGACAAGTGAAAGTGTGCTTCGTCTGAAAACCAACCATTTTTCAAAAATTCAGGATTTTCATACTGTAACGCGAGAATTCTGGCGCAATATTCCACTCTACTGCGATAATCCCGAGGATGTAGTTGTTGATGTACCTGAATCACATACGAACATGCACCCAGCTCCTTCAGGATTCTTTGAAAGGAAGTTCTTTTTAAATCAAGTTGTAACGCTGTCCTTGCCTAGCTGACTTTCGGATTTTGTAAGATTTGCTCAAAAACACGTTCATGGTTATTGTTGTTGTTAACTGTCCTGGGACGCCCCGAGTTTCCTTTTCGTTGGCACAATACACTACCCGTATTTCTGAACTTTTCAATAACCTTCAAAATTACAGCATTACTTGGAGAACGTTTATTAAACCGTTGTGTGAATTGATCAGACACGTATAGCAAACTTGCACCATTATGTCGGCCCATTCCGTATGAGCGAAAATAATGCTCTACCAGAAACACTTTCTCCTCTGTACTTAACACCATTTTTAACAATTAGGCCCTACTAATTACTTGTTTGAGGTTTACTTGACAGGTCTATACTAGCTAACTTTAGTGTGACAGCGCACGCATAAAAACACCGCCAACTTAGTTTCAGTACTGTTTGTTTCGGGCATATCTGTACTAGGGGCTTCGACATTTTGACATCATAAAATTTAAATTTTTTATTAGTACTTTGGCACATTTATCTCAAAAACGAAAAATAGTGACACAAATAGGCACTTCTTGTACCAAGCCACAGATATATTTCTGCATGAAAATAACTTTCTCACTTATTTTGCTTAGCTTTTTTGGAATTCGGGCCAAGAAGAACGGTAATTTAACACGGCAGTTTTTAGGGCGGTCTGATCCACTTAAATTTATATTTGTTCAATATTTGTAAATTGTGGCACAGGATGTTTCTTAAAATTTCGATAATATAATATTTTAATAGTTTTACTTGGGATATATAGGTAACTCATAATATATGTCAAATTTTTTTAAGAAAACGCCAAGTCACTTGTCATTTATGGCACTCTGTTGACGTCTGGTCTATTTTACGTTTAGAGGTTGGCTAAAAAGACAGGACCGGACTATTTTTATGTTCCATTAAGAAACTAAAAAAATATTTAAATATTAAGTTCCTTAACTCCCATTTTAATTTATCAAAGAAGACTTTACAAATTTTTCTATTTAAATCATCGTTCGTTCTTAACCAAAGTTGTCAAGAAACTTTTGGAGATGTTATCCAAATTGGAACAAAAGTCAAGAACCTATTAGGTATCCACTGAATACTACCTAGATATTGTAATAGGAATTACTTACAATAAAGTAATGTACTAGTAACATAAATATTATCGACAAAGCTTTTAAAAAATTTAACTTATTGACACACTACTCTCCTTTGCTCGTGATTATTAAAGAATGTAATAGATGCCGGTAATACTGCACCAGCTAGGTAGAATACGTAAAACATTGTATATATGGTTAAAATATTGGTATACAAAACAATCACTATGCTTCATTTTAATTATGACTCTAACTTTCAATCAGAAAACTCTATTTCACAAACTACTAAAATAGTAGAATGACTTAACAAAAGATATTACAAACTCTGATTCTTTAAATGCATTAGACGAACTCCAAGAAAATTTCTATGTAAAAGTCTAAAAATATCTCAAATGTTTTTAAACACACACTATATAAAAAACAGCGACAAAAATACTAAAAAACACCAAAAAACAACGAAAATAATAAGACGCGAACTGACATGTGAACTTGTTACGGTCCACACTAAATCTAGTAACTTTTCGGCGGAACTAGAATCAGCTGTGAATGTCATCTGTGGCTTTCAACTGTCGAAACGCCGTTTTCTATCGCGATATGAACTACGTTTAATTTTTATATTATATTTCCTTCACCATTCTGTCAAGAATGATTATATACACATGATCACACCCATATCTCGGAAACTACTGGGCATAGAAATTCAGGAAAAAAAATGACAACTAAAGTGGTCATGAGAAAATTCTGGAAATAATTTTTAAGTTTCGCATTTTGCCGCAAGAGGGCGCAATTGAAAAATAAATCTTAAAATTTTAGATATCTCCGAAAACTTCACATTAAGGTATATCTTTGATAACACCATTAAAAAGCTTGGACAATTATGCATCATTTTGGTCTTATGCTCATTGGCGTACCGACTTTAATAAGAGGGGGAGAAGCTGTTGAAAGTGTAATCATTTAAATCGCTGTAACTTATAAACGACTTATCCGAATTTAGCAAACTAAAGACTGTTTGGAAGAGAATTGTATGCACTTTCACCAATCGTATTTAGTTGTCCATAATAGTTCTAAAAAAATGCTAGAGGGCGCAATTTGTAATAAGAACACATTTTTTGATTTTACTCCGAAAAAATAAATTATACGGTATAGCTATGATACCATAATCGACAAGTAAATGAAATTTGCTAGAAAAAATATTAAAACCGCAGCTCGATATCTCCGTTCGTTTCAGCGTTATCGCCAATAGAATAATTTTTAAAAGTAAGCGATTATATATTTAAAAAAAAAAGTGGGAAGCCACTGATATTTTTCCATGTGAATATTATTTCTGCTTAGCCTGGTCCATTCTACGTAAAAATGGTCTCTTGCGTTTTTCTCCTCAGGCACACCGTTCTTAATTAAAATAATTAAATTAAATTAGCTCTACTATTTATTATTATTAACATTGATAATGAAAAATTTGTTTTATAAAAATTGTTGGAAATGACCTTCACTTAATAGGCAAGCTTCCGCCCGTCTAATTTAATTTAATTATTTTTATTAAGAACGGTGTGCCTGATGAGAAAAACGCAAGAGATCATTTTTATGCAGAATTGACTAGGCTAATCAGAAATAATATCCACATGGAAAATTATTAGTGGCGTCCCACATTTTTTCTAAAAAATATATAATCGCTTCCTCTTAAAGTTTTAAAAATAATTATTCTATTGGCGATAATGCTGAAACGAACGGAGATATCGAGCTGCGGTTTTAATATTTGTTCTTGCAAAGTTTATCTACTTTTCGATTATGGTATCATAATTATACCGTATTATTTATTTTTTCGGAGTGAAATCAAAAAATGTGTTATTATTACAAATTGCGCCCTCTAGCATTTTTTTAGAACTATTATGGACAACTAAATTCGATTGGTAAAAGTGCATACATTTCTCTTCCAAAAAGTCTTTAGTTTGCTAAAATTGGATAAGTCGTTTATAAACTTATAAACGACTTATCCAATTCAATCCAGCGATTTAAATTATTACTTTCAACAGCTTCCTCCCTCTTATTAAAGTCGGTACGCCAATGAGCAAAAGACCAAAATGATGCATAATTGTCCAAGCTTTTTAATGGTGTTATCAAAAATATAACTTAATGTGGAATTTTCGGAGATATGTAAAATTTTAAAATTTACTTTTCAATTACGCCCCCTTGCGGCAAAATGCGGAACCTAAAAATTATTTCCAGGATTTTCTCATGGTCACTTTAGTTAATTTTTTTTTCCCCGAGTTTCTATGCCCAGTAGTTTCCGAGATACGGCCGGTGGCTATCCATAATGGGACACCTGGTATATCTAATACTTATCTGCAGAGTCCAAATTTAAAGAGTTTTTAAAAATCCGTTAATAAACATGGAAAGAATTCGGGTCAAGAGAACGCAATGTTTTTGGTCTAATTTAATATACCGTCCATACAGGACACATGAGATTTCCCATGTAAATTTCTAGCTGATCAAATATTCGCTTTCGTAATGTTTTTTAAGAAAACTTTTATAAAGACTTTTTAAAGAGCTTAGTAAGAGTAAAATGTCTGCCAATGTTGAACTTATTCAGATCTGTCACATAATAATGTTAAAACACAATGGAAATTTATTAACATATTTCTAAAGAATGGCTCTATAGGGACTGAAATAAATTCTTTATTAATTGGGAACACAACAAGACATTTAAGATTCAGATGAAAAAATAAATATATGAAATAAACACTTTGCACGGGTAGGTGAAGGGATTGTAGAGGAATTAGAAAAATAAATGCAAGCGAAACTGTTTAATATTATTGTGAAAATAGCTGTTTTCTAGAATTAAGTAATGAAAATGAAATCGAGGAAGTCATATTGGAACAAAAAAAAAGAGATGCGGCACCAGGCTACGATGAAATAACCGTTAGTGATTTGCTGACCCTTCGACGAGATCTTTGTACCATTTTGACAAAACTAGTGAACAATGTAGGTAATCAGCTGTGGAGTTTTTCCAGAAGAGCTGAAAATTAGTAAAATTTGTAATTTGTCCAATCTACAAATAGGAATGTAAGGATTTTATGAATAATTATCGACCGATTTCTGTAGTACCTAAGTGTCTTTTCAAAAATACTGGAAAAAATAATTTAAAAAAGGATGATCTCCTTCTTAAGCACTTACACATACCAAGTGACGAGTTCCAATATGGTTTTGTCAAGAACAGTAGTACCCTCAGTGCAACAGCTGATCTTAGTGACGTTATATTAATGGCTTTAGATAATAAAAAATTTGCGATTGCTGTATTTGTAGATTTGAGAAAGGCATTCGATGTCGTGAGTCATGACTTGTTGTTAAAAAAGTTGGAGATTATGGGGTTTAGAGGATTAATATGGAATAAAAACATCTTGTCGGTCGAAGTCAATATGTTAAAAAGAAATATCGCTAATAACGGATGTGGAGTTCCGCAGGGATTGGTCTTTGGTGTCCTGTTGTACTCATTATATGTACTCAACCTCAAACATGCTAACCTGCTGGCCAGGTACTTTACCTTCGCGGACGATATCGCATTGGTGTTCACAGGGGAAAACGAAAGAGATTTGAATTAATTAGTCACTGCCCATCTAAAATCCTGCATGTCTTGGTTGTATTGTAATAAATTGAAAATGAATGTTGATAAAATGAAATATATGTTATAAAGAAAACGAAGATTTTTACATTATAATGAATAGTATAAATCTAGAACAGGTTTCAGAGATAAAGTACCTTGGCTTGGTCATTGATGACCGATTGAGTTGGTCCGAACATGTAAACTATAGTTCTGAGAAAGTGCTGCCTATGATTGCAGCAGAAAATAGGACAATATATAGGGTGTTCCATTTAAAAAAAACCAATTTATATTTGACACTTTTTTATGGGCACGCAGTATACTCCAGCATAATTTTAAAATGTGCACCTCAATGGTCTCTACAACTTTTGTATTTCGAATTTTTGTCTAATTCTTAAGATAAAGGCGATATCGTCGGCTCACCCTGTACTGACAGAAATGTGTCAGCTCCGTATTTTCTAGTTTATCATTTTAAAAATACATCTTGTTAAATAAATCTTAAATTCGACGAGGACATTCTTCTTATTGTATTCTTAAAAAAGTTTCAGTATATTTTTGGGCGGAGCGCAGTCCTTCTTCTGTAAATGAGTATTAATTTGATTTAACTTTTTTACTCATCTATCTATAGCGGATCGTGTAAGATTAAGTTACCTTATCCTTATACTAATGAATAGATACAGGTTAAAAATCAACTGCATATTTTTGTTATAGTTTATCAGAAATCTGACAAATTATGTATAGGTACCAGTAAAACAAAAAATGGTACTGACGATTTTTAAAACTGAAATAAAACAAACAGTTAAGCTGTGACATTTTAAGATGAATAAATTTAAATGATAAACACAAAAATTGCACTTTCAATGCAAATGGATTACAAACATAATGGATGACTTTTAACAGGCTTATACATAGATTATTTAGCGACAAAATCAACAGCCATAAATTTATATTTGCCCGCCTCTTATTAGCCATAAATTGTCTTTTGGTAGATTAACTTTGCATGCATTGACTTCGGTTTACTTTACGTTAACATATTATCTTAAGATTATTCAGAGGACGTAGGTACACGAAGTAGGCATACGAAGAATTAAATTCACTTTTCAATTAAACAAAATAATAAATAAATCAGTCTTAGTGATGAACATATGTAAGATTATCTACCATTTCTATACACCAGATAATTTTTCTTTATTTTCTTTAATTTAATTTATAGTATACAGATAATGGTACAGATAGAACAAGTGTTTATTTACAATTAGGCGGTGACGACGCCAGAAAAATTGCCATGGGTCGACAGTGGCGTATTTTGGGGAGGGGGGGGGGGGCTGCCAGGCTGCAGCCCGCCCTCCCCCTCCGAGCCTAGGAGCTTGGGTGTAAAAGTCTAATTGTAACCTAATTTTTTGTCTCACGCTTGGACTCTTAATTTAAATTTTTAAATAATCTATTCTTGGCTTAGATCACAAAGGTATTGTAGGAAACGTTTAGATTTCAAACTTTTTCTTCTAAAAGTCCTGTTTTATATAGAGATTAAGGTTTCGGATGCATATCGTTTTAGTTATTGATTTATGATGCAATTTTAGGGGAAAAAGAGTAAAAAGAATAATATTTTATAGTATTTTTCTGTTATATACTTGTCTGTTCCGTTTTTCCTTTTTTAGAGCTATTTTAAATCAACAATAATATAATAATGCAATAAAATATTTTTACAACAAAAATTAAAAACAATTAGGTATTTAAAAGAAGAAGATTTTCCTTTTCATTTCGCCAGATCCATCTCTAGACGCGTTTCGTCATATCATGACTCATCAGTAGAGCTAGGATCCGACGAAAAGAAAAGGGATCTCGAAGCTACTTAAGGCAGCACTTGGTGGGACACACCAGTAAGATGTGGCACGGAGCGCCATCTGTGTCGTTGTTAGACACTCTTGAGCATACCAGCACCTCTAACAAACTTATAGAAATAAGTAAATGTTAAGAGGAAATCGCCTGTAAAGACATTCGTCACAATTACAGGAGTCCCGCTAGGCAGCGCTAACTCAAATCGGTTTATTAACCGAAAACAATGAGTAAAGAAGAAGATTTTCCTTTTCATTTCGCCAGATCCATTTCTAGACGCGTTTCGTCATATCATGACTCATCAGTAGAGCTAGGATCCGACGAAAAGAAAAAGGATCTCGAAGCTACTTAAGGCAGCACTTGGTGGGACACACCAGTAAGATGTGGCACGGAGCGCCATCTGTGTCGTTGTTAGACACTCTTGAGCATACCAGCACCTCTAACAAACTTATAGAAATAAGTAAATGTTAAGAGGAAATCGCCTGTCAAGACATTCGTCACAATTACAGGAGTCCCGCTAGGCAGCGCTAACTCAAATCGGTTTATTAACCGAAAACAATGAGTAAAGAAGAAGATTTTCCTTTTCATTTCGCCAGATCCATCTCTAGACGCGTTTCGTCATATCATGACTCATCAGTAGAGCTAGGATCCGACGAAAAGAAAAGGGATCTCGAAGCTACTTAAGGCAGCACTTGGTGGGACACACCAGTAAGATGTGGCACGGAGCGCCATCTGTGTCGTTGTTAGACACTCTTGAGCATACCAGCACCTCTAACAAACTTATAGAAATAAGTAAATGTTAAGAGGAAATCGCCTGTAAAGACATTCGTCACAATTACAGGAGTCCCGCTAGGCAGCGCTAACTCAAATCGGTTTATTAACCGAAAACAATGAGTAAAGAAGAAGATTTTCCTTTTCATTTCGCCAGATCCATCTCTAGACGCGTTTAGGTATTTATTTTTAAACAGAAAAATTAAGGTAAAAATTTTAATTGAAACATTTTTTATGGAAGAAGTGTGATAATTTATAATAAAAAAAAATAGTGCGGAAAGAAACGAGAACGCTTTATTATGAATATACAAAACGGCACTTAAGAAGTAGTATTTTAAAACCTAAGCATTTGCACCAAAAACTGCTCTTAGATCTACGCTCCTAAAATACATGATTTCTGAAGGCGCTATTCCACCTTCATCACTGTATACAATATTATGAACATGTAGTCCCGACTGTCCTTTTCTCCGGAAAAAAAAAATTTCCTACTTACGCCCCCTTATGAAAACACGCCGAAATCTCGTTGGTTTATCCGCAAATGTATCGCGGCAAACGACAAAGCATCAACGTAAAGTTTACCCTAATTATACAAAAAAACTAAGCAAAATATTGAATTTCTGTTTTTACCAATGGAAAGGTGGTATCTATTTGGGTGTGGCAAAGTTATTTTTATGCAAAAAAATCTAGGAAATAATATAAGCCAATGAAAACCATTAAATCTATTGTATGTAAAATATTTAAAATTATTTTTTTAAGAAAATTACCTTCTCACCTTCTCAATATCTGTGAGTTTTAAAAAGTTTTCAAAAAGCCATTAATAAACATTAGCCAGGATTCGGGTCAAGAGAACGCAATATGTTTAATATATAGGTATAGTAAATATAATTTCGCATGGAGCTTTGAAGGTGAATTTAGAAATATTGTTCGGATGCTCTTAAAAAAATAAAGAAACGTGAATCATATCGTGGTTAATTTTCCTAGCTTATGTTTTCGATATAAATTTGTAAGTAATGAATTTTAGACATTTCCTCAAAAATTAGAAAAATATTCGCAGGTACTCAATTTCGTGTGTCTACCTAGATCTGCGCCCTTCCATACTCAATATCCACAAGCCGCAACTAGCAGACGATTATACTACTAAAAAACGTAACTCCTCCCCGATCTAAAATGACTTCTAAAAAATAGAACTTGTCTTCCTTCCTAAAACTCCGTCCTGCGTATCTTTATCATGCGTTAATTAATCCCCTAAACGCAATTGGGTAGGTACCCTTGGTTTCAGGGTGAGCCAGTGCCCACCCTGCCCCCCTAATCAGACCGACGAAGGGCGAAAGGCAACATTTTATCCTTGACAAAAATTAATTTTACTGTTAACAACGTAATATAGTTTTCTAAAAGTTTATTTTAAAAAAGTTACAAAAAAATGCGAACAACTTCTAAACTAAATTTTTACATTATGTAGTTTATTCCTTAAAAATACTTAAAAGTCTGAAAATAAATACCAGGCTTACCTTAATCTACGTTTAAAAAGGTGAGTTTCTTATCTTTGTGCATATCTTAAAAAGGGTATTTTTCTTACACATAAATAAACTAAAAAATACTATCACCAGCCATAACCTTTGCTAAAGTTCCTTAAAATCCTACAAATTCTCTATCCGTCTGTTTCGCGATATGTTGGGGTATTGTATGCATATCTACTTCTATCAACTTCCGAATAAATCCTTCTTTCGGGGTTTTTCTTAACTTCCCTAACATTGACATCGGTCAATACCTTGACAGGATACGGAGTTTTTCCTTCTTCTTCATATCTTGATTTCGGGTAAGTTTTCCTAAATCTATACGGGTCACTTAAGTATCTGTCATCAAACCTGTCACGTTCATATCTATATCGGTCCCTTAGGTCGACATTCGGAGGGCTTCGAGATATTTCGGGAAGGGTGGCGTAATATATTATGCGTTTTTGAGGTTTTTGGAGGCCTACAGGGTACTCACTTCTTGTTTTCTCATAGTTCTCGTTTCTTACATGGTACATATCTCTAGGATCTCTAGGGTCATATCTATAATACATTTCATCTCTAAAAAAACATTTTATAAAATAGATATAATAGTTATTAAGAAAAAAAAAGACAGTGGGTAGACTAAAATTAATAAGATTTTAAATTTGAATAAATAATAAAATAATTTAAACACAACCAACCATTAAGCGTTTAATAATAATCTACTGTCTATTTTACCTATAAGGTCTATCTCTTTCTAGCGCAGGCATATTATAAGGCCTGAACCTTCTCTCATAAAACATAGTATCTCTTCCCAAATCCCTGTCCAAATTCCTGGCTAGTTCCCTGGATGGTGTTCTATCTAGGTTTCGCGACCTAGCTTCTCTTTCATAAGGTCGAAGATCTGAAGGGGCAGGTCCACTGTCACCAAGTTTTTGGGTTACAAAATGTACCCTAGGAGCTCTTACATTTTCGCTGGAAGAGGGAATGTTATCTTCAAATGATAGTTCGTCACTTTTTCGTACTGGGTAAACTTGTTTTGTCCAGTGCTCCTTTGTAGCCCCCCTTGCTTCGCGATTATCGTCTTCGTTTGAAGATTCCATTAACAGTTTTTCAGATAAGGGGTTGATTCTTCTACCAATACTACAAAATGAAAAACTTTGATACACAGAATAAAAATTGCTTGCATTAACTACTTCTATAAACTTGCCGCTTTATCTTACTTATCACTGTCAGCGATCTGGGTTTCCAAATTTTCACTGGCAGACCTCTTAAATCTGATGAAATCATTGATCGATAAGTTGTTTTCCTCGCTCTTCTGGTTTTCAAACGCCATTTTATTTTCAGCTTTATCTTCTTTTTCCATTAACTTCTTTGTATCCAGTGGCACCACTTCTAAGGGCTTACCAAGGTTTTGTATAATTTCACTTACAGATGTTTCTTCTTTGCCAATAGCAAAAACAGGTTCTACAGCGCTTCTTTTACCCCTTTTATCGTCTCCTTGCATGGAGGTCTGAAAAGTGGGTCTCGGAATGTTTTGGTATGGACCAAAAGTTCTTACATCATCTTCATCATCAAATGAACTCATAGATCTAAGGAAGAAAAAAATACTAAATGTTTTAGCATTATAATCATGGTTGGTCATAATACCTTAAAAAAAAATCCTTTGGATCTTCACCCGAAGATGAAAAAGATCTTCCTTGTCTTCTCGGCAGTAATTCCAAATCCATGTGATTTTCTTCATGGTCACCATGATCATAGCTTTCTATGGGAATGTCATCTATGGATCCATAGTCTTGACTGACACATAATTTCGTCGTAACAATCAAAATATAGGTAATGATTCTTGATGACATCTTTATTTGCGCTGAAAAGGTCATACGTTTGTTAAATAAAAGACAACCAATTAAGTTAATTAGGAGTTCTAAATTTCTAATTTGTATAAATGTAATAATTACGGCAACCTAAGAAGTAACCTTTAAATTTTTGGTAATTTAATGATTACTTTGCAGACTATGACGGGTCGTTATTTAGCAATATAATTTAAAATAATACTTATTGTATTTTTTTTATTACCAAGGTTATCTATTACTTGGTAGTATGTTCAGTCCAAACAAATTTGCAATGCATTGACCTAAAAGACCGACAATATATACCGGAAGTTTGATTTTTGCCTTCATAACGTTGTCTGAACCGGGAAATTAATGAAAATAAAGCGAAACGCATCATAATATTACTGGGAATTATATTTTTTAATTATAATAATTTCATACAGCAAAAAAAACATGTATTTCAAAAATCTGAGTGTCGCTAAAAACTAAAACTAGGTATGGGCATGGGCGTCCGGGAGGGAGCTCTTGCCTATACCTCCGGCTGGCCAAAAAATTATCATGTCTCTTGCGGTGTCCACATTTTGTACAAGACCTTTGTTTTAATTCCCATTTTTTTTGAGTAACTCTTTTGAGGACTAGAAGGTCATGACACGGTAGCGATATGATATTTTTTTTAGCAATCGATTTGCCGATGAAAAATGTTTGCCCCCCTCCCCTCTAGAGAAGTTTCTTCGGACCCCCCATGAAGTACCATAAGATAACAACCCTTAAGAAGTTTTTTTATAAGTAAAATATAATTTTATTGAGGAATTTTTTTTGAGTGCTGTGACGTCTAAACGATTTCCTGGTATATTTTTAAATAACTGGATTACTCATGAACAATGACAACTTATGCATGTCAAATATGCATGGATTATTTGATCATTATTGACTATTATCTAAAACAGAACCGTTAAGTTCAGAATTGTATGAATAAGTGCTTGTATGACTTGAATTTCAGTTTTATATGATTTACTAAATAAAAGATATTTTAAAAACGTATTTTTTTTAGAATTTTACGTTTTTGTAAGAACCCCATTTTGTTCGGGTAATATATAATTTCGAAAACAGTTAGTTTCTTAAAAAAAAACAATGTTTGGTAGAGCAGAAAGTCCCTAAATAGAGCAACGTTGATAATGTCAAATTTTACTAAACTTTTTTCAATTTTGGTACATGCCAAGCACGCATAAAAAATAATTTTTTTCCAGGATAAAGTTTTTTTTTTAATTTTCATCAATGGAGTCCCTGTTCACATTCCCTGAAATACTTCAAAAAGATGATACGCCACTGATTTTTTGAAAATAAATATTATTTTTATAATCCGCCTCTATTTTCTCGTAAACATTGGTCTCTTGACTTTTTTTCGTCCGGCGGATGATTTTCGAATTAAAAAATAAAATAAAGTAATAAATACGCATAAAAATATTTTTTTTATTTTTAAAAACTATTTTGAACAAAAATAATTAAAACTAAATTAGCGGCAAGCGTACAACTACATTAAGGTAACTGTTGAAAATCTCCACCCCCTGCCAGTGGCGGCTCGTCAGGTGAAGTAGGTGAAGGGGCTTTTCACCAAAAAATAAAAATAAAACCAGGAGGAAAGTTTTTCGACAATATTAAATATTAATGTACCAATACAGCTACCATTTTAGCCCTGAAAAAATAATTATGTTCGAATTAATAATATTAATTTATTCCGAATGTAGCTATGCATAATAGGGCCACGGTTAACTCCGATAGAAAATAATTATAAACACTCGTGCATTTTGGCTCGCCCCTGCCGACCGTGTCCATTAGCTCAAATCAAGTGAAGACCCAACGTCCAACATGGCTTTGATATTCACCGTTGCTATGGTTACGTGACGTCAGTCACGCAAACAACATGTAACAATTTACATTATGATGAAGGGCAATTTAAAAATAGATCAGTCGTATCCACCATTGTTTTAGCATTGGTTCGCCTAACCTTAAGGTATTTATTTTGAGACTTCGCGAAACTTACGGTTATAGATATTGTTTTTACCTAATTACTGTGTGATTAAAAAGTTTTGTTTTTATATTTTAGGTAATTCAGTAGTTTACGTACATACTTAGTTGTGTGTTTTAAAAATTAACACAATTAATGACATAGTTTGTAATTTGTTGGAAACTCCATTCAGTCGTTGGACAGATGAGGATAAGAAAGACGTTTGGTTACACGGGTTTTTAGTCAATGTTTGTTTAAGTACCCGCACTATACCTAGCTCTACACCATTTTTTAACTGCCCCCTGCAAGTATGCACGGTTCAGCCCTCCTTCCCATCGACTCGCGTGCTCTTTGGAAAATTCCTGGAGTATTTATTATAGTTTCACAAAAAACTATTATGCGGTTTCGTAAATCTTCCTCGTTTTGAATTGGTTGACTGTAAACCAAGGGCTTAAAATATTCCTTAAAAAAATTCAAACTGTTTAGGTCTGGCGATCTAGCTGGCCATGACTCTATTCCCCTATGCAAGTGCACCGTCGTTCTCCCACGACCTATCCAGCGATTATTATTGCCAGTTTCTGCCAATTCTGTTGGAAGATGTTCCTTTGTTTATCTCCGACGGTGCACTTGCACATCTAGATCAAAACTTTATTAATCGCTGGATAGGAGGGCTGAAGCTTGCATACTTACAGGAGGGTGACATTTTCAACAGTTAATTTAATGTAGTTGCCCGCTTGACGCTAATTTTTTTCTAGTTAATTAATCTTAGAAAAAATGTATTTTTAAGCGTACTTTGCATGTATCAAAATTGTAAAAATATACAAAGCGCTATTGGGATTTTTTTTTTTAATTTCAATACCCTGTATCTCAGTTGCAAACCTATGTTCATATAAAGAATTTTTTCTAAAATCGTATGGTAATAATTTTTTTAACTTCGAAAGTTTCTCTAAAAATCGGAATTTTTTTTTTACGTCGGCCTATTTCCGCAGCGAGGCCAATCACCGACGCCAGGGAATTTGTCACACTGGTAATTTTGCCAAATTCCTCTTTGTCGAAATTGGAATAAAGTTTTAAATTGTATTGTCATTTTTCAGCTTTTGCATTAAAATTTTGAATTTTAATTTTAAATAAAACATTTTTTATACAATAGAAGTATTATAAAAAGAAGTTTTTGACAATGTAATAACAGAAACTGCACAACAGGCAAATATTTTTTGTGAAAATAGAGAAAATTAAGCAGGTTTTGGGCATTTTTGGCCATTTATTAGAAAGGAATAACCCCCTCCCCCCGTTAATCCACCCCTGGGGCTTCAGTGGCAGGTTATACCGGGTCCGGCAACGATGCGGGATAGAAGATAACATTTTTATCGAAGTACTAAGATAGGAATGTAAAAATCGTTTTTTCTTAGATGCACCATTTGCACTGCAGCCTGTCAAAGTGGGATAAATGTAATTTTTAAGTGTCAAAACTATTGAATTTAGATTTGTAGTATACTATTATATAAAGTAAGTGTAGAAATCTTAGTACAATTTAAAAATGCAATAATATATAATATTTATTAAAAAATATACAAATTTAGTTCCGTCACACCTTTTTAAGCAACCTTGTATAATGTAAAATATTTTTAAACCAAAGCCCATCATACTGTATTAGTATATTTAATAAGTTCTTCGATAAGGATGTAATCTTCCGTCCCCGTTTCATTGGCAGACCTGGTATACTCAATAATATTATTTACAAAAGTTCTCTTGTAAATAAATGGCAAAATATAAGACTTTTTTTTTGTAAACAAAATAAAATAATATATAATAATAAAAAATGAAGGTATTAAATGGTAAAATTGCCCAACTAAAATGATAACCATAGGCAAACAAATTATTAAACTTACCTACTTGAAATAATTTTGAAAAAATAAGTAGGTTTCTTGTAAAAATAATTGTCACATACATTCAGATTGACATATTGCGGATAAACTAAAAATAGACAAAACAAAACTGAAAATGTCAGTAAACTTTAGCAACTAACGGAATTAGTTATGGAGGGGTGACAAAAGAGAATT
Source organism: Polydrusus cervinus (assembly GCA_935413205.1). NCBI lineage: Eukaryota > Metazoa > Arthropoda > Insecta > Coleoptera > Curculionidae > Polydrusus > Polydrusus cervinus. The sequence goes on from OW284520.1 coordinate 7,238,902, forward strand.
ATTCCTTGCACAGGTGAACGAGTTTCAATACAGTCGTTTGCACCATATGAGTTGAAATGACTAGCCTTAATCTAGTGGAGTTAGGTCTAGTAAGAGAAGGCGCTAGACGTTTTGACGTACATATAGTTGAAAATTTTCCAACATTCTTCATAATAATAGATTCAATTCAACAATAGATCAAACAAATCTCATTCTGGAAGGCATTATTTGTACATTCCATTGGTGCAAACGGTGTAAAATCGTTGCTCGTAACAAAACTCTGAATTCAAACATCAGATAACAATAAAGAGAATAATTTTAAATTCAGGATGTTCACGAATAGAACAAATTTTATTTGATTAATCGCATCAATCCTAGTTTACGGAAATTTGTAGTAAACTATTAATAATTATTGTACAAGGTTTGGTCTAATTACGTATCTATTTCGAAATATTCTGTATTGACTTATCAAAGCTTTATCAATATCGAATTTTATTTAGCGGAACTTTATCTAATATTTTGCTCTCCTTATTTTAGAGCATCTACAAAGCGTATAGCTTTATGATTCTTTTATTAGAGGAAAGGAGGAAAGGCCCCATCTAATTGAGCCATGGGGGCCTAAATAAGCCCTAAAATATAAATATTTTGACATAATATATTGTTTTTAGCAGTGACGTATTTAAGGGGGAGGCTGCCGGGCTGCATACCCCCCCCCCCCCCCCCCATCGAGCCTAGGAGCTCGGGTTTAAAAGTCTAATTGCAACCTTATTTTTTGTCTCACGCTTGGACTTGAATGTATTTCTGGCTTAGATTACAAAGGTCTTGTAGGGAACGTTTAGTTTTAAACTTTTTCTTCTAAAGTCCTGTTTTATATAGAGATTAAAGTTTCAGACGCATATCGTTTAATTAGTTATTGATTTATGATGCAATTTTACAGGAGAGTAAAAATAATATTTTATAGTATTTTCTATATTATATACTTGTCTGTTCAGTTTTCTCTTTTTTAAAGCTATTTTAAATCAACAAAAATACCTATAACCCAATGCAATAAAATATTTTTACAACAAAAACAAAAAACAATTATTTGTAAAGAGAAAAATTAAAGTAAAAATTTTAATCGAAACATTTTTTATGGAAGAAGCGTGGTATTTTATAATAAAAAAATAGTGCGGGAAGAAACGAGAATGCTTTATTATGAATATACAAAACGGCACTTAAGAAAGAGTATTTCAAAACCTAAGCATTTGCACCAAAAACTGCTCTTAGATCTACGCTCCTAAAATACATGATTTCTGAAAAAATCAGCAACGTCGGCGTGGATATTTATTTTATTTTTAATCATAAAAATCCGAGCCCGAAAAACGCTGGTTAGAGTCATACATACGTCTTATATTAAAATTTTGAATTGACACCAATATTCTTAATTTTTTTACAAATAATATAAAAAATGTTTTTTTCTAATAAAGAGCCAGCTAGGAATATCAAAAAAAAGTAAAAAAAAACATTTACAAAAACAAATTTAATCCAACCATGCAGAGGGGGAAAGGTAATAATTTAATTTTCGAAATTTGATAGTAGATAGGTGAGTTTTAAACGAACTTTGGGCGTGGCCCCGAACATTTTTCGCCTGCGGCGCTTTGCCCCCTTCTTTACTAGGTACAATATCATAAAATACATGTAGTCCCGACTGTCCCTTTCTCCAGAAAAAAAATGTCCTACTTACGCCCACTCAGCCCCCCCCCCCCCCCCCCCCCCGAGCATATTTTCTGACTACGCCACTGGTTTTTAGCATTTTTGCGACTTACGTTTTCCTCCGCGGTTGCTAATCGCTGGTGACTACTGATTCGCCAAGACATTACAATGGTTTTTGAAATTTGGTAGCAGCGGTTGGGTAGCTTCTAGGAAAACAAATATGTTCAAAAACCATTGTACCGGGTGGTCAACTAAGAATGGCTGCCGGCCATATCTCAGAAACTAGTAACCGTACAGCATCCGTGTAAATTTTTTTATGACACAAGTGCCCAAGAGAAAATGAGTGGAAATTATTTTTTAAGTTCCGCATTTTGCCACAAGAGGGCGTAATTGAAAAATAAATTTTAAAATTTTGCATATCTCCGAAATTTCCACATTAAGGTATATCTTTGATAACACCATTAAAAAAGCTTGGACAATTATGCATCATTTTGGTTTTATGCTCATTGGCGTACCAACTTTAATAAGAGAAGGGAAAGCTGTTGAAAGTGTAATTAGTTAAATCGCTGTAACTTATTATAAACGGCTTATCCGATTTTAGCAAACTAAAGATGACTGTTTGGAAGAGAAATGTATGTACTTTCACCAATCCTATTTTACTCCGAAAAAATAAATCAAACGGTATAATTATGATACCATAATCGAAAAAAAGATGAAATTTGCTAGAAAAAATAATAAAACCGCAGCTCGATATCTCCGTTAGTTTCAGCGTTATCGCCATAGAGAATAATTCTTAAAACTTTAAATGAAGAAGCTGTTAAGTATATATTTTTTAGAAAAAAAGTGGGACGCCACTGATATTTTTCCATGTCGATATTATTTCGGATTAGCCTGGTCAATTCTGCATAAAAATGGTCTTTTGCGTTTTTCTCCTCGGACACACCGTTCTTAATTAAATTAAATTAGACGGGCGAATAAAGCTTGCCTATTAAGTGAAGGTGGTAATTTCCAACAATTTTTATAAAATAAAATTTTTCATTATCAATGTTAATAATAATAATAGTAGAGCTAATTTAATTTAATTATTTTAATTTTCTATAGGCGATAACGCCGAAACGAACGGAGACATCGAGCTGCGGTTTAAACATTTTTTCTAGCAAATTTCATCTACTTTTCAATTATGGTATCATTATTATACTTACCGTATGATTTATTTTTTCTGAGTAAAATCAAAAAATGTGTTAATATTACAAATTGCGCCCTCTAGCATTTTTTTTTAGAACTATTATGGAAAACTAAATAGAATTGGTGAAAGTGCATACATTTCTCTTCCAAACAGTCTTTAGTTTGCTAAAATCGGATAAGCCGTTTATAAGTTACAGCGATTTAACTGATTACACTTTAAACAGCTGCCCCCCCTCTTATTAAAGTCCGTACGCCAATGAGCATAAGACCAAAATGATGCATAATTGTCCAAGCTTTTTAATAATGTTATCAAAGATATACCTTAATGTGGAAATTTTGGAGATATGTAAAGTTTTAAAATTTACTTTTCAATTACGCCCTCTTGCGGCAAAATGCGGAACTTAAAAATAATTTCCAGTATTTTCTCTGGGATACTTTTGTCATAAAAAAATGTACCCGGATGCGGTACGATTACTAGTTTCTGAGATATGGCCGGCGGTCAGTCTTAGTTGACCACCCGGTACATGTTTTGGCAAATCAGTCGTCGCTAGGGGTCGTAGTCGCCAACGACTATAGCGACCGTGAAGGAAAACGTACTTTTAAAGATTTGTCAGGCAAACGGGCGAGATCCGCTAGTTGTATGTTATATATGAATAACATGAAATAGTATTTTTTGAGATACTGAAGTTGAATAAAAATAGATCAATTTTAATGTGAAATGCATAAAACAGTTAAAATACTATTTGGTGATAAACTAATAACTGAAATGTGAACAAATCCATCCGGATACGTTAACAACAGATTGGATTACTAATTTTAATTGGAGTTCACCAATTAACGTGTTATCAGTTCGGCTCGCATATAGTCTGACTGGAACCTTTATCACGCTGCGTTCTCTGTGACAAACTATCTACACATCCTCAGCCTACAGTAAAACAGAAATTCTTAAAATGTTTTAAAAGTTTTGTTTTATCACTAGCCGAATATAATTATGTCTGCTTAAGGGGTATTTCTACTGTGATGGTCCTATTTTCATCGTTTCTTTACGATTTTGTTCTGGGGATAATAAGACAAATGCAGAAAAACAAGTTTTTAATTCTTTTTATTAAAGATAAAATGTACCAAAAAAAATTTTTCAACCCTCAAAAAATTTAAAACTTGAGGGTGCTACAGGGTGCTGAAGTTACCCCCTCAAAAAAACGTAACTTGCTGGCGGAATTCATATAAATTTTTCTATTCATGGCAAAAATAAAATTGACCCAGATTCGTCAATTGTAAGCATGTAGTTATAGCACCCACTAGAATCAAGTCAAAACTCGAGTAATTGTTAAAATGGCGCGAAATTCAAAGTAATTTTTTAAAATCTACCATTTTTTTGTATTTTAAATACCGTAACATTTTCTGTAATATCGCAAAATACTTGATTCTAGAGGGGGCTATAACCACTTGTATTCTGAGCATTTTAAGATCAAAATCATTAAATTCTGATAATTTGAACATACCGAAATACTTTCCGCCAGCGCGAAAAACAGGGTTTCGGGAAAAACAACTTTAAAGTTTCAACGGTCGCAGGCGACATATCCCCACTTTTCTTCAATTAGTGTCGCGCCGACAGCTGTCGTCACCCGTAAACGAAGTGAAGTTGAAATAATTCAACGACACCGTCGGTGGTGGAGGATTAGGGGTTATGACGTAAACGATCCTGATTGGTCGAGATGATGTCGCTGGCGACAGAACGTAGCTCTGAGAACGCGGCTTAACTCAAAAGCGGCTAGTGGTGAGAACTGACCGGCAATCATAAAATTGGATGTAACTTTTTTTTGGATTAGTTTGGTAAAAACGTTTACACACGGTTATTCTAGAGGCTATAGAAAGTCGAAAAACGTCGGAAAAAAATTTCGATTTTTTTGAAACCATCACAGAAATTCCCCTTAACACATTGACGACCGACGCCGACGGTCAAAATACGGAACTTCCTGGGAAACCATTGAAAGCGGTGGGTAATAACAAAAAAAATATTTTTTTATGGGTTGTAGTTCTTTTATAGATAATTTTTTTTGCACTCAAAATTTTCCAAAATGCCGTCCAGTACACTGGAACCAACGAAATAAATCAGTCGAGCCTGAGGGTCCGCGCCAAATTTTAAACACATTTAAATGCGTTAAATTGTGTGCAGTAAACTGGACGCGGTCTCCACGGAAAGAACAACATGTCCAGTATACTGGACTTTGGTCGTCAATGTGTTAAGTGGATCCGAACGGGCTAAAATTTCCCATGTTATATTGCGGATTTTCTTGACGTGAATTAGAAAAAAAACAAATTATTGAACTATTTTTTTCACCAATGGTATCTATGTGGGTATAAGAAAGATGTTTTTATGCAGAAAAATAAGTCGATGCGATGATACAGGGTGTTCCATTATGGGCCGTAAAGTGACTAGAGATACTAGACATCAAACTAAGCCGATTATGTCATATAAGTTTTTTTTTTGATAATTAAAATATTAATTTAATTATGTACTATGTTTTTATTATGCTTTGGGATGTTTAAAGGGAAATATCTCGAAAACCGTTAAAGATATTAAGATCAATCAAGTACATCTTTTTGACTCAGAAAATGCCCTTCTTTAATAAACTATAATTGAAACACACCTAATATCACAGGTAAGAAAAAAATCATAGATTTATGAAGCCCAGTGTATGCAACTAGCGCCCTCTAGCTTGAAACGTAAAAATTTCTAGAAATTCTTATTTTTTGCTCATAAAAACACAACTTTGCCAACTTTCAATTCGATTCATTAAACCGTTTTAAAATTATAGCTTATTTTCGAGAATAAACTTTTACTTACAACTACCTGTAGGTATCTCCCGAAAAAACTTATATGACTTAATCGGCTTAGTTTGATGTCTAGTATCTCCAGTTACTCTACGGCCCATAAGATATGGGACACCCTTAGGGTTGCCAATTCTCGAAAGTTGTTGACCTGGAGATTTATATTTCCTCCGATCAAAAGTGATTTCAAAAAACAAAAAAAAAAGGTCTATTAAGTCTAAATGGAAACTAATTTTTCGTCTGACACCTTTTCCTAATATTTTATATTCGCCCACATTCCGTTACATTTTAACAAATTCGCTATTATTAATATTCGAATTTTGCTACGTCTGGCAACAGTGTCTCTCGATCGTCATAGTCAGTGTTACCAACCCGAGGAAATTTTTTCCTTTTTGTGGCATTTTGGCACCCAATAGCGAATCTTTTAAAATTCATGGAAAATAGGGACTTTCTTCTCAATGAAATGTGGTCAACTATTTGCACAAAACAATGTTATGATGACACTTTAGCTTTTCCCAATCTCCATAATCTTGACAACATAATTCTACTTCTGCCGCATTTAAATGCCGAGGCAGAAAGAATATTTAGCATTTTAACTGATACAAAGACAAAAAATAGGAACAGACTGAGAGAAACATCGTTAAATGAAATTTGCACCTTTCGAAGCTTTCTTCAGTCTAATGAAAATGATATTGTGATCTATGATGTAAATTACACAAATTAGATATGTATTCGTTTAAAAACAAATATTAATTCATTATAGGTACTCAAAATGTACTAACACTATTAGCTTTTTGATGTATTATAATAAGCAAAAATAATATATCTGTGGTTTTAAATTTTAAAAGGGTAGAAGGGAATATTTGACACTCCTCTAGGGAATTTCGCTTCCGACAGGTTGGCAACACTGGACATAGTAGCAATAACAAGCTCGAGCTGTCTGTCTGTCCGCAAAGCCGGCCTTGCACCGTGCCCGAGTTGCACCATCTCATTAGTTTGTTTCCTTTTTTGTGACGAAGAAATAATCCTAATTCCCGTAAGTAAAAATGTGAATTTTACAGCTTTTAAATGTAGGTTATACCTAGTATATTTATTTTCAATTGGAAACGACAGGACAGTAAACATTTTATGAACCTAACCGCGAAATCGGTTTATTCACTCTTTACTATTCTACTTGGTCTAGCTGCAGCGATGCAATTAGACAGGTATAAATAGAAGAGATTATTGAACATTTATTTTTATTGATGAAGCCGCATAAAGACAAAAACATTTTCGTCGAAAAATCTACACCTGCGTAATCATGTATGAGTCATATAGGGAGCGAGTCCATCGACAAAAAAATAATAAATATAGTACCTACGGGATCTCTGGATAGAGACATTTTTACACAAGCGCCGAAAAAATATATTTTAACGTTTTCCTGGCTTTTCGATCAGTAAAACAGAATTTCTTTTGGAAAACCCCATTTTTGGACCAGGTAGATGCCGGCTAAGCTGTTTGATGTCGGCAAATTTTATAAACGAATTTTCCATGGTTCCTTCTATACTAACATGACTGCATTCAGCTTGCCTTGAATGTTGTTGCTATAAATTGCTGTCAATTCGGTAGATTTTTAACAATAATTTAACTAACCAGCACCTTTGACTGTAGCATTAATTAATGACTGGCAGGTAATATTTTCTTAAAATCAAAGTTGTTGTACAAAAAAAACTTAGCACATTATAACTATGTAAAAGTTATTTTTATGCAGAAACAAAATCAAAGAAAAGATATAAGCCAATAGAAACTCTAAAAATAATTACATACTAACGTTCACTGTATTCTAAAAAATATTAAAAATTATAATATCTGTATAGTGTCGAAATTTAAAAAGTTTTTACAAATCTTTTATTAAACATGGCCAGGATATTCAAATTCTTTTTGTTTACTTAATTCCCTTTCGTCGTACCTAAACATATTGTTAAAAAATATGTTGTCGTCTTGTCGGCTTCTAATTTAAAAGTAATCTACTTCACCCCCCATAAGTTTAAAATGTATCACCCTAATGGCATACATTTTTCTCGGCAGCGCCCCCTCCCCCACATATTTAAAAAAATTGTTAGGAAATTTTGGTTGCCCCCCCAATAGAATTTGTTTCGGTTTGAATACTCCTAACAAAAATATTTTCGTCTGTGACGCAATATTTTTTTCTCTACGCTTATATTCCGTCTAGGTAGTGAAACTATAAATATATCGGTTGTCCCCACTCCCTTCTCCCCCAGAACCACTGGATTCTTGATACGCCACTGCAAAACGTATCCATGTAACAGTTTTAAATCACACAAAAACACACAAAGAACAAAAATACTAACAAGTACAATAAACCAGATTCTGCTAATTACTTCCGTTTTAATGCCCAAACAAATATTTTCATAAGAAACGGAAATCTAGTACTGTTGAGTACCGCTGTTCTGTTTTATTCTCCCCAATAACAAAACATGCATAATTCTCCAGGGATGAAACAAATGCCAAAGACAAACTAGTACTAGGCAATAGTTGACACGGACCAATAAAATTAAATTTTACCAAGTTTTTAAAAAAATCCCTTGGGAGTATTTTAACATGTGTTTATAAATGGATACTCGAGATATTAACGCGCCAGTCGTTGACCAAATATCTTTACACTTCGATATATTTACATACGTACAAGCGTATTATTGTGTGACTTTTAAAAGTGTCCTTCTTTATCAAATTGTTTTTAGTTTTAAAAATGTTGTTGGATTTTTGGTGAAAGTTGAGGCAAGTTTTTCAGTTTTAATGTTTAAAGGTATCGTCTATGTTTTTATATGTATTAGATTTACGCCATAGGCAGAGAGGGGCCAGGGGGGCTGTGGCCCCCGTAGGAAAGCTAATTTTATCCTGTACCTTTTTATTTTCTACGATATCCTATTGTAATTTTTTTAATACACCAAAGTATAATAAGGCACCACGACGCGCATGTGAATATGACATACAATAATTAAAACCAGGATTGCGACAATTTAAATCGACTGATTTTTTCAATTTTCATCGTGATTTAAATCAAATTATAAATTGCTGTGAAAACAAATCGCCGAAGCAAATAACTCTTCAGGAAATTTAAAAAAAATACAGTTTATTTAAAACAAAGTGTTTAGATACATTATGTAAGTGTAAAAACATAACTAACCGTCATCAGTCCAGCGTAAAAAATATTCATAAAGTACGCTGCACGCTGCCGAAAATTTTTATGTCAATACAAGTTATTTAGTATGTCGCCGAGGAGATTTTCTAACTGTAAATCCAGACAATAAATATTTTTGGCCGAATAGAGACAAAATAAGTGATTTTAAAGTTCATTAAATTGCCATATTTAAGAAAAAAATCAATATAAATTGACAAAAATCAAAAAACTCACGATTTAAACGAAAAAATCAGATTTATTGCAACCCTGATTAAAACATAAAAAGTTTTTGATTTTGCCCCCACTGAAAAAAGATCCTGTTCGCGCCTGTTTATGCCTGTGTATATAAATATGTTTAAAAATTGGATTTATCTAGGGTAGTTTCTACACAAAGTACCTATTTCTCTTATCACACTATAGCGAATTAGAAAAATTTATTAGAAGCCAGAAAATTACAGTAAATTTTAAAAAGTTATTCCAATTTTCAGAGAATACTAGAAACTTTCAATAATTTTTGTAATAAAAATAATGTACCGGGTGTCCCACTAAGAATGGCTCTCGGCCGTATCTCGGAAACTACTGGGCATAGAAACTCACGAAAAAAAAATTATAACTAAAGTGGTCATGAGAAAATCCTGGAAATAATTTTTAAGTTCCGCATTTTGCCGCAAGAGGGAGTAATTGAAAAGTAAATTTTAAAAGTTTACATATCTCCGAAAATTCCACATTAAGGTATATCTTTGATAACACCATTGAAAAGCTTGGACAATTATGCATCATTTTGGTCTTATGCTCATTGGCGTACCGACTTTAATAAAAGGGGGGGAAGCGGTTGAATGCGTAATCAGTTAAATCGTCGTACCTAACTTATAAACGACTTATCCGATTTTAGCAAACTAAAGACTGTTTGGAAGAGAAATGTATGCACTTTCACCAATCGTATTTAGTTGTCCAGTAGTTTCCGAGATACGGCCGAGAGCCATTCTTAGTGGGACACCCGGTACATTAAAGCCTACCGAGCCTGATTTTTAGAAAAAGCCTAGTGCGGAATTTATTGCAAAAAATATAACCTAAAGTTTTAAGGATTTGTAAAATTTTCCTGCGTTTCCACCTGATATATGAATTTATTATAGGTACTTAATAGATTAAAAGGCCACCTTCGTTCACTCCAGTAAAATTTAAAGACCTCGATACAATTTCTTTATGACCTTAAACCCCCCCCCCCCCCCCCCCCCCCGACCAAAACCCTGTTTTCATATCGATTGTTCAGGAGGGGGGGATGTAAAGTTATAAAAAGTTGTCCTCTATGTAATTGGTCTAGGGGGCTAATCTCCATTTAAGGGGGCTGAGCTTCCCCTATCCCCCCTCTCTAGTAGCGCCTATGCTATGAGTCCCACGGGTTTAGGTATGCGCAATGTAATATGTTCATTTTACGATTTAAAAAAATGGACTGGAGTGTTTATCTAGTTTCTGTTAACTATGAATCTACAGAAACTAAGGAACACCGAGCATTTTATCCTGATTTGGACAAAATAAAAATATTTAATTACATAATTCGATCAACGAACGTACAAACACAAAATAGAATTGCCACTATAAATATACCGCAACTCAAAACGTAAATCAAGAAATTAGAACAATGGTGTCGATGCCGATTCTGATCGCTGACAAATCACGCTTTCTAAAGTAGGAACACAGGATTGTAGAGGACTCGTATGCATGCCCGTTTTCGGTGGAATAATTGTTAACTTTTGTCTGGGCACCCAAACCTGTACTTACTATTTTTTAAATAAAACTACTATAGTCTATATCAGAAAGGTGTAGGGTAGTAAAAGCTCATTAGGTATGCAAAGGGAATACAGAGTGACCCAACGAATATTTAAGCCACTTTCATAATTTGACATTGACTTCATTGCAAAATTCTTTATTTTCATCAAGTGCAGGTAGTACCCCCTGGGTTTGGGTCAGTTTATTCATTATTTATTCACAAATACTGAAAATGGTGTAACAAAGGCGTGCATTATGTACATAGTATTGGGTACACTTATTTTTTATTAAACATTATAAAAAAATACAAAATACAAAAAAAATACATTATACTGAAACTAAATTATAAAAAATCATAATATTCTTCGTCATCTGAGGAATTGTTATCTCCTCTTGTCGTTATAATTAACGGGTCGACGGTCCGATCGATCAAGTGGTCAAGATCCCACATTTTCTCCTCTTCTTTAATAACATGATGGACTGTTTTTCGCCAGTTCTCTGGTGTCACTTCCTTAATGGCTTGATCAAACAGTAGTTTACCGTCTTTCATTTTGAATGTCGTGTTGTGTCTTGCTACAAATCCTTTCACTTGCGCTCATATAAGTTATATTGGATTTAGTTCGCAATAATATGAAATGGCGGTGTGCGCAGCACAGTTACACTATGTTTTCAGCTATATATTTCACAGCATATTTCATAAAACGATGTTTGTGTAAATTTGCCATAGCCTTCTTTATTAAATTATCTTCTTTTTTTTTCTTTGGTTAAGTAGTTATCATCAATAATTTAATGCACAAAATTTACCTGCGCCTATGGCGGACACTGAAATTGAGCCAAACTAGACGGAATTTCCCATTTTATTACTCTACACCTTTCTGAAATAGACTATAATATGGCGTACTGAATGTATTCGTGCACAGAGGACCACGATAATATTATTTATTATACCTTATTGCGGGGTCAACTAAACGTTGTTATCAAAAACAATTCACAAAATCCGACCCGTGCTATGAATTATGTTGTTCTATGAATTAAAATAAGATAAAATCGATTTCCAGCAAATTAAAAATTTGATAATTGGAATCGCTTTGATATACAAAATAGCTTACAGAAAATGTAACTAACAACCAACTACATTTATAATTTAATGCTAGGTATTTACTCGGTGATATTTCAATGCACTCCGTTAACTAATGTAATTTAATTCAATTTAAAGATTTATATAGGTCCATGGCACAAGTAAGTAGTGTCAAGACAATTTTCAGTAGTATCTTTATTACTGTCTTCGTTTAAATACCTATAGAACCTATACCTATATAGGTAAACTGATGTCGTTCGTTTAAACAAGTTTTTTAAAGTGATTTTTTTGTAATTTCAGGTGATAAAAGAAACAGTATGCCGTCGAACGACATTTCTGACACTATCTATGAAGAAAATTCTCTGGAACTTAGCTCTCTACTGGATTTTCTACCTTTCGAAGAAGAATCTTCGGAATTTACCTATAATGACACTTATGAGTTCGACACCAGCAAAGATTACACTGCTATCAATGGAGATGATAAGTTTCTAGATAGCATCATCAAAAGTTTATTGGATAACAATGACAAAAATTCGGATAATTCGAATGCCAGCGTCCTGGAACTGGAAAGTTTTTTAGATGGTTCCTCCTTGGACAACCACGCGATGTCAGTGCTCGGCGTTGATCTAAATTTGCACACTGGTTCTTTGGAGAGTACTTTTAACGAATGTGAAATGGACTTGCAATTTTCTGAAAAAGTAAATGAGTTGTATACCAATACCCCCCTGGACTATAATCTGATTATGGAGGGGCCCAGTGACTATGAAAACCAGGATATAGTGAGCATGTTTCCTCACATGAATGATGAAAAAAACCGAAGACGCCGAAATCTTTTATATGAAAGTACTTGTTCGCAACGGTCCGGAACCAATGGGAATATGAAACACGATCCTAATTTTTTAAAGAAAAGAGACCACGACTATACACATAAAATTAAAGCGGAGGAAGAAAAATATTTCACCTGTCCCATTCTCAACTGTGAAAAAATCTACGCAAAATCTTCTCATCTCAAGGCACATCTGCGCCGACATTCTGGAGAAAAACCGTTTGTGTGCAACTGGCAAAACTGTACGTGGAAATTTTCAAGATCGGACGAACTTGCTCGCCATAAGAGATCACATTCTGGCATAAAACCTTATAAATGTGAACTATGTGAAAAAGCCTTTGCTAGATCGGACCACTTAGCTAAACACCGAAAAGTGCACAAGAAAAAGATGGCGCAATGTGGAAGTTATTATATTAAAAAAAGAACAAGGTACAGTTAGATTAGACATTAGGTATTTTTATTGTTCCATATAAGAAACCTAGATGTAGTAAATTATTTTGCATTTATAGTAGAAGGATAATAATCCATACAAACATTCCATTTATTGGTTATATCAAAAGTTTTATTGTTTAATAATTGACAAATATTTAAGGAAACCTAAACAACTTTTATATTTGGTATTTTATAGGTAATATTTTTTTGAGTTGTGCTATAAAAAAAATAGGACATTATATTGGTACTTACCCAAATATATTTATTTTCGGTACCTTTCAGCATTTTTTTAAATTAACTATTAAATTATTTCCAAAAAAATAAAGTATAGCCTCAAAATCAAAGTAGGTGTCGATCCTATCACAATGCTTTAGTAGTATACAGGGTGCTGCAAATTCGTGTGCGTATAACGGGATCTCGAAAACTGTAATACCTTCGAAGATATCCGAAAAAAAAACGACATTTTTTGTTTTCGTTTTTAATTTTTTGTGCCTTTATTCTTGATTTAGGAAAAAACAAATAACACTTTCTCATAGCCATTCTTTATGTTCTACAAGATGGCTTTATTCGTTTTCAAATTGGACGTTTCGTTCTTCAGATACCAACCTGAATATATTTTTTTAAAATACGGACCTGGAATTTTTAAAACAGTTTTAAGGATTTCAAAGCTTTGGAAATTTAATATAATTTAAAGGTTTTAAAATTTTAACGTTTTGTCATACACATCACTAGTATTTCAAATTATCCTTTGTTTACTATTACGGCCCTGGCAATTATTTTTAGGATTACTTGAATATTAAAATTACTTTACAGGAAGTTATGGTCTTTAGGCTGTTTATTATTTCAATAAGATTTACCGTCACAATACTCTAGGAAATAAGCAAGTTTTTAAGGCATGAGAAGTAATTCTATTTTTTATTAGTATTTTATTTATTTTATTAATACGAGTGAACAAAAGGTAACTGGAGTGTTAGTCTAGTTATCTTACTGTGATAGTGTTTATAAGATCTGAAGATGCTAGTTTCGGACGAAACATGAAACAAAAACAGACAGAAAAATATTTGAGGCCGAGACTTTGGGTGTCTTTTCTTACAAAATATCAATTGTCAGGACTCTTTGAGTAAAAATGAACGAATTTTTCAAATCAGAAATCTTTTGTTTTTTAGTTTGGCTCTAAATGTTTAGGGCCATAATGAAATGATAAGATAATTTGAAAAATGTGTTATTAGATGACAAAAAGTAAAAACTTCAAAAATTTGTTTATTGTATTAAATTTCTAAAGCTTAGCAATCCCTAAAACTGTATTTAAAATTCCAAGTCCGTATTTAAAAAAATTTACTTGAGGTTGTTAACTAAAGAACGAAACGTCGAATTTAAAAACTAATAAAGCTAACTTGTAGAACTTAAAAAACGACTATGAAAACGGGGTTTTTATTTTTTTCTTAAGTCAAGAATGAAAGCGCTAAAAATTAAAAACCAAAAATGGAAATTTCGTTTTTTTTTCAGATATCTCCGAAAGCATTTGAAATAATTAAAACTTTATTTCACCAAATTATTAAGCCCTAAAATACGCAACTTTGCCGCAATTTAACCATCTTTCTATCTCTTACCGTTTTCGAGATACCAATGGCAGAGACAAGTGGAGGCCACCCGCCTTAAGCGAGTTGAGGATATAGTCAATTTTCTTAATAATATAGTAATTTTTACAAAATTTTTCTCAGAAAGGTTTTTAAATTTTAAACCCTTTCCGTCAACAATTCCTGAGCTACTAATTGTTGTCTGAATACGACTATCTATATTATATTAATAAAAACAAGGGCCTCATCACCTGATGAGGCAATAAATACTTATACCTATAAGGGTTTATTGTAATACATGTGCCAAAAGAAAATTACCAAAATTTTATGAGTACTATGTATTCCTTCATTTTGAATATTTATCTTAGACTTAAAACAAGTATTAGGGTGTAATTGTGCCAAAACTATCATTAAATAGATATAGAATATATTTCTATTTATATAAATTTTATTATTAGGTCTGATTTGTGTTCTTGCCATTTTAACTTTTTGACCAGTAATATTAAATTTTACTGTGTAAAATGATGCCATGAATTAAAATGGTGATGGAACCATAAATTGCCATAAAGTTATAATCATAAAAATGGGTCAAACTAATTTGGAGTCTGGATTGTCGCCTTAAATATATCACTTACTAAAATACCTATCCCAAGATCGTTGGATATAAAAACTACTGATTTGAATTTTGATTTTTTAAACTACTGAAATATCTTACTGACCTGCTGAAGAATCTATTTTCATGATAAAACAATATCGATAAAAGATTTAGTAAAATTTAGATATTTCTTTACTATTACAGCAAATTTAATGATTATTGGGGGGGGGGGGCGCCCATGGGGGGTCTTTTTTTATGACAAGGACGTTTTTCTTTCTTTTTAGAAGTGCTTTTTTATGATAGAAGTTTTTATAGCAGGGACACGACGTTTTTCAAGCATTTTTCATAGTATTCAAAACGTCTACGGTTTTTTTTGGCCGTAACTATAGGTACTGATAGAAGTATACAGAGTGGGAATTTTAAATGGAACGCCGCTTATAGCGGCTCTGGGAATAAAATTTCTCCAAAATCCAAAAATACGCCCTCAAAGATTTTTTATTGGCCTCGCTTTTCTCATCTAAAAAAAATTGGTCCGGGGTCACAGCCCTAACCAACATTTTTTTCAAATTAGAGGATACCTTTTTGTGGCACCTTTTTGGAAAGCCTTTCAACTTGTCAAACCACGTGTCAGAAATTTAATAAAAATTAATTTTACATTACTACTACATTAACAATAACTTTAAAACCGTAATGTCACTTGTTTAGCATAGCAATTGTTAAAAATGTGCCCCATGAATCTTTTATCACAGACTAAATCGAACTCTTCCCTGTTCACCTTTTCCAAAACTTCTGGCGTAATTATACCTACATATATCTGCCCGAATCCTTGCCTTCGACTCTGACAGATTTCTGGGTCTGGTGACATATACCCTTCTTTTTAAATCGCCTCATAAATAAAGATCTAAGAGTGTAATATCCGGACATTTGGCGGTCATTCTAAAAATCCTCGCAGTTCTATCCACTTATTTGGAAATGTAACATTAAATAATTCTCTTACATTTCTTGCAAAGTCTTTAATACGTGAACGTCAAAGAATATTCCCTAATTATTGAAATCTATGGAATTTTTAAATTTTATATTTTCAAATGGGTGAATGGGACTGCGAGGATTTATAGAATGGCCGCCCAAATCTCCGGATATTACACCCTTAGATTTTTATTTATAAGGCGATTTAAAAAGAAGGGTTGAAGGCAAGGATTCATAGGCCACGTTTTCCGCAATTGCTGTGCTAAAAACTTTTTTAAAATACTGTAATGTCACTTGACATTACAGTATTTTAAAGTTATTGTTAATGTAACTGTTCCTCAAATTAGTTTTTATTAAATCTCTGACACATGGTTGGACATATGAAAAATAAATAGACATCAAATTCCTTTTTTTAATAAGTTTTCCAAAAATGTGCTAAAACCAAGGTATCCTCTTATTTAAAAAAAAATAGTTAGTGCTGCGCCCCTCCTTGGGGTCCCAATTTTTTTTTTACATGACAACAGCGAAGCCCATAAAAAATCTTTGAGGACGTATTTTTGGATTTTAGAGAAATCTTATTCCCAGAGCCGCTATACAGCAACATTCCATTTAAAATTTCCACCCTGTATGTTGCTAGCGACCCTAAAACAATCTAGTGTCCATGTTAGGGCGGGCCCCTGTACATATTATATATAGCGTTTTTATCCTTAATAAGATAATTTAAATTTAGCAGTAGAAGAATGTATTAACAGTGGGTACCCCTCGGTACCTAGCATTTTAGTTGATAAGAACTAAGAAATAAAGAGTTTTCGTTGTAAATATTAGTTGTTTTGAATTTTATCTTTCATTTAACATATTATTATTGTCATTTTAATTAACACACGATTTAAACAATATTTAAATACTGATAACCTTTTTCAAATATCCCATATTGAGTACCAAATGTACTAACATACAGGGTCCTGCACCTCACCTCCCGTCGTCTATAGCTCACTTATATATTATATATAGGATTTTAATATTTTGCAGACTTTACCTGTATCCTAGGGCGCATATTTCATGAAAATATTTTTGTTTATACAGGGTGTTCCAAAAAAGTGTGACGTCATAAGGATCTATTTTTTTAGATTACATGCCACGAATATTCTTACTTATTTGAATGCCTCTTATAGTTGCCTACATATAGGGTTGCCATCCGTCCGGGTTTCCCCGGATTTGTCCTAGTTTGGAGGGTGTCCGGGGAGCGTCCGGGCGGAGTTTTCTTTACAGTCCGGGTTGTCACCACTTGCCGTCTACCGACAGTTACGGAACGACGTATACAGGGTGTTCCTTAATGACGTGCTAATATTTTAGGGTGTGATTCCTCCAGTCATTTTATGAAGAAAAGTTCATATAAAACATATGTCCTAAACGGCTAAAAGGTTAATGGATTTTGTAAAAAAAAGGTTCTATGACAAAAGTATTGTAGTTATTAGGTTAATTAGTTACCACAAATTACTTCATGTCGTTTGAAAATAGTATTCTCTGTTGATTATTCTAAAAAAATCACAATATTCTAAAAGAACCTATAACAAGTTATTTGTAATAAATGTAATTGGGAACCGAGATAGCTAAAATTTGCCCTGTTAAACTGCTCTTGTTCTTGACTAGATTTACAAAAAAAACTAAACAAATTTTGAGTTTTTTTCACCAATGGAAAACTGATGGTTTTTATGTAGCTGCGGGAAAGTTATTTTCATGCAAAAAAATCGAAGAAAATGATTTTCCAATTAAAACTATAAAAATTTAAATTAGACGGGCGGGGCGGAAGCATGCCTTTTAATGAAGGTGGTCATTTCCAACAATTTTTAGAAAACAAAATTTTGCAATATTAATGTTAATAATAATAAATAGTAGAGCTAATTTAATTATTTTAATTAAGAACGATGTGCCTGAGGAGAAAAACGCAAGATACTATTTTTATGCAGAATTGACCAAGCTAATCAGAAATAATATCAACATGGAAAAATGTCAGTGGCGTAACATTTTTTTATATAAAATATCAGAGGACATGTTTGCAGGGACGCCACTGGTGGGACAAAAAAATAACTTTAATAACTAAAATCGATGGTTTTATATCCTATTAGCACATGCAAAAAATGAAAATATTATCTAAAGTACTTTCCAAGAGACAAAAAACGCATTAAAAAAAAATAATTCAACACCCTGTAACAAAAAACTTAAGTTGTTTAGGACATATGTTTATAATATAAACATATTCATTTCATATTATGAACTTTTCTTCATAAAATGACTTGAGGAATCACACCCTAAATATTAGCACGTCATTAAGGAACACCCTGTATACTCTCCTCCACGGTATATTTCATAAAATAATAGTTTATAAAGATGTCAAATTAGAAGAATTTCAATTTATTGTATTAGTGTAAGATGAAAATTTTCTAGCAGAAATATCCGGGGTTAAAGCTAAAAAATCTGGGGTTTTCGAGCTTCTCGTCCTAGTTTAATGATTTTACAGATGGTAACCCTACCTACATAGCCCCAAAATTTTAATGAAATCGGTTTAGTATTATAGGCGAAAAAAAATAAACACTAAGAAAAATCAGTTTTGCACCACTAGTTTTAAAAATTAATAAAAATAATGCCGCGTTATTAAAATTATACAAAGGTACTTAATAAATAAGGTCGAACAGTCTTGTTAACCAAGTTTGATTAATACGAATTGTACAACAGGGTCTCCAAAGTTTAGTGTCAAACTTTAAAGCAATTTATTTTTCTTATTTCAAAGTTTCGTGTCAAACTTTAAAGCAATTTATTTTTCTTATTTCAAAGTTTAGTGTCAAACTTTAAAGCAATTTATTTTTCTTATTTCAAAGTTTAGTGTCAAACTTTAAAGCAATTTATTTTTCTTATTTCAAAGTTTAGTGTCAAACTTTAAAGCAATTTATTTTTCTTATTTCAAAGTTTAGTGTCAAACTTTAAAGCAATTTATTTTTCTTATTTCAAAGTTTAGTGTCAAACTTTAAAGCAATTTATTTTTCTTATTTCAAAGTTTAGTGTCAAACTTTAAAGCAATTTATTTTCTTATTTCAAAGTTTAGTGTCAAACTTTAAAGCAATTTATTTTTCTTATTTCAAATTGGAACCCCTGCATATTATTATGTCATTCGATGCAGAATTAAAAATCAAACATTTGTTCTAATTACAACCCTATAGCAATTTCTATTGCATCAGAACTTATTTGCAGAAAACTCATTTTATCAACTATTATTCCAACAGTCATTATTATGAATAATTATCAAAGGTGGCTTTGAAAAACAATTTATTGGTATTAAAGTTCATTAAAACGACAAAAGCCCATTTTGATTTGTGAAATAGTTTTGAATGAGTTTTCTGCAAATTAGTCTTGATGCGTTAGAAATTGCGATAGGGTTGTAATTAGAACAAATGTTTGATTTTTAATTCTGCATCGAATGACATAATAATATACAGAGGTTCCGATTTGAAATAAGAAAAATAAATTGCTTTAAAGTTTGACACTAAACTTTGGACACCCTGTACAATTCGTATTAATCAAACTTGGTTAACAAGACTGTTCGACCTTATTTATGAAGTACTTACCTTTGTAAAATTTTATTAAGGAGGCATTATTTTTATTTTTTTTAATTAGTAAAACCAGTGGTGTAAAACAGGTTTTTCTTAGTTTTTATTTTTTTTTTCGCCTATAATACTGAACCGTTTTCATTAAAACTTTAGGGGTATGAAAGCAACTATAAGAGGCATCCAAATAAGTAAAAATATATAAAGCTTGTAGTCTAAAAAAAATAGATCCTTATGATGTCACACTGTTTTGGAACACCCTGTATAAACAAAAATATTTTCCTGAAATGCGCCCTAGGATACAGGTAAAGTCTGCAAAATATTAGAATCCTAACTTAATTAATAAGTGAGCTATATAGAAGACGGAAGGTGAGGTACAGGGCCCTGAATAATAGTATTATTGGATTTCTTCTACTGGGAGACATTATCGATATATCAAATTTTTTTATATGCCTTATTTTTCTATGCAAACACTCCTTAAAATAAATAAAGTCATCATATATCACTCACTAAGACATCAGATGATCAAAAGCTTAGATAGATAATATGCGGCTGGGCACGGCAAAAAACGGGGATAGGGATTTTATCATTGAATTTAACGCGCCGTGCTTCGCTTGTGTACCATTGCCCTCTTAACGTTTTCTCCGGAAATATCCTGGTTTTTGACTCATCGCTACATGGAGCGCCCTCTGAACGATTTCTCTGGTATTAGCCTGGTGTAGAAACTTTATGATCTATTACTTTTACAGATACCTCTATTTGAAGGTTTGCAAAAGTTAAATCCTAAAACCTAAAAAATCGTAAAAGAGAAAACCATCGAAGAAGAGACGACAGTCTCAATCTGTGGTCTCAATGGTAGGGAGGGATACAAGAATTTCAAATAGTATCGATATCGTTCCGACGTCGATCACCAAAACTTCTCTCCGATTATATGTAACTTCTATAAAAAAACGCAAGATTTCTAAAAAAAAACGCTTTGCCTGTCGCCAAAACTTCTGTCCTATCAAGAAGAAAGTGGTGACTCTAAAAAATCAATTTTTTGTTTCGATAAAGCACAAAAAGTATCGATACCCGGATGGTATCGATGCTAAAAATACTCGCTACTACGCAAAAAATGTCTAAAGTATCAATACTTTTTTGAATCCCTAGATTTTTTAAAATG
This sequence comes from Polydrusus cervinus, assembly GCA_935413205.1. Classification (NCBI taxonomy): domain Eukaryota; kingdom Metazoa; phylum Arthropoda; class Insecta; order Coleoptera; family Curculionidae; genus Polydrusus; species Polydrusus cervinus. The sequence goes on from OW284520.1 coordinate 7,259,773, forward strand.
TATCTCTTTCACCCTGTTCTATATATTTCCTTCCCTTGCCGCCCTCAAAATTTATAACAAACCTGCTCTAAAGCAAATTTTAATTCCAGACAGTGGCGGATCCAGGATTTTGCTGGGCGGGGGGGACTAAAAAAAGTTACTTCTAAAAATAAGAGCGTATCCTGGCTCTAAAAATCTTCTTACCCACAAAAGTGACTTCTAAGAAGCGAAGAACTATTGATATTTTTATAAAACCCAAAAAGCTGTGATAAAAACTATCAATAGTAACCTAGCACTCAGTTCTAAAGTTTTGGGGGGCCACAACAGTAATTTTGGATTAGAGAGGTTTCTGGAGCGGTTTTTCTACAATTTTAAAGGAGAAAAGATTTTTTTTCTTCTAAATGATATTCTATGGGACCAAAAACTCTCAATAGTCCTCCACGTCTAATAAACTGTTAGATATTTACTGAAAGCCTAAAAATTTACACAAAACAAAATTAAAGAACGAAATTTTTATTTCAACACTGGTCAATTAAGACTTTAAAAGTACAGTTATTATTAAGTTAACGAGGAATACTTTTAATCTATTGAATAGTAAAGTTTCCTGAAGTGGCCTTAGCTTCACCTTTATGAAACACAGTAAGCCTCACAAGCCAAAAAAATTTAAACAAATGCAACCCTAAAGTAAAAAACTTCAATGAATTTATAAAATTTTATTGAGGTTTTTTAACATAAATTAACTAATGTGCAGCCACAGCAGCAGGTTTGGCCCTCTTCGTCTTCTCGCCAGCCTTTTTAGTCGTCTTTTTTGGTGACTCTGGGTTGGATTCTCCTTCAGTAAGCCACAATTCAATATGACAGGGAGATGACATGTATGGGTTGATTCTACCATGGGCACGGTAGGTACGACGCCTAAGGCATGCTGCCCTGTTAACCTACATTGAAATTAAAATTACCAACTAAATTTACACTTAAAGTAATAAACGTTCTTTAAAATAAAACCTAAAAATTACATCGAATAAGGTGAAATCGCTAATATGCTATCAAATTTATTGACTCATTAGTCATTTATAATAATAATATCCTTTATTGCCACCAAAAATCACATGGTCATAGCAACGTCCAAAAAAAAGTGGGTTAGGCTATTGCTCTTACAAGTAAAAAATGGTAATAAATTACCCAAAATATACTATGAGACAAGCAGTTATAAAATAGTGACGGTAAAACTACATGTTAAGAATTCTGTAAAGAATGGCATTAGTTGTAGTGAATTAGATTATTGCCCATACAAATGAAAGTGAAAAAATTATGTTCACCCAAAATGTACTACACAATAATCAATTATAATGTAAGTATAAAAATAGTAAAAAGAATACAGAAATCGCACAGACAACAGTACACATTAAAAATTACAGCAATTAATAATAATAATAATAAATTTCTTTATTTCAAGTCATACTCAAGAAGAGTACAAAATGAAATGATGTCATAACAAAACAATGCAAGTATGTACTTTATAAACAATTCACACTATAAACTATCAATAAAATCACCTAAATTATAGGGTTCTAAATCAATTAACAATTTTCTAATTTCCACCTTAAAAAGTTTTTGTATGTTTATTTGTTTTATTCTAATTGGCAGAGCATTAAAAAATTGTAAGCACATGTAATGGGGCATTTTAAATCAATGTATTGGATACAAAACATCATGGGTTCTAGTTTTTTATTAATTACAATTCAAGTATAAAAATAGTAAAGACAAAACTACACATTAAAATTCTGTAAAGAATGATTGTACTTTTTAACAGTACGTAAGAATTTGGTGGTTTGCTTTTTAAATTTGGTTCCGATCTTAAGTTGGGTGGAAGCAGATTTTCTGCCTTAAGTACCATGTAGAGTGGCGTTTTCTCATAGAAGGTCGAGTTTCAAGAAATAATAACAGATTAAAAGATAAAAATAAATGTAAGTAACATTTTATTCTTGATTACTTAAGTTTTGTAACCAAGTGTTAAAAAAAGTCAAGCTATTTGTTTAGCATATGTGTCCCCCCAGGCTGATATGAAAAAACAGCTCAGGCTTACTTATATGCCAGAATAATATAAAAAGTATAAAAAAAATCATTTTCAAGCTATCTTTATCCTAAATATATATTTTTTCTACCTTCTTTAAACCACTTACTTGAATGTGATCCACAACTAATCTGTCAACATCTAAACCACTGTAATCAGCATTGCTCTCAGCATTTCTCAAAAGTTGGAGCAAAAATTCAGCGGACTTCTTTGGCCAACGACCTTGTGTAGTACCGAACTGTTTGGCTTGTGCACATCTGCCAACACCTCCATTGAATCTCCTGAAAGGAATGCATTCCTTCATGGCAACAACGTTTTTAAGGTATGCCTGTGCCCGCTTGAGGGGCATTTTTCGGATAGCATTTGCTGTTTCACATGTGTTCTGAAAGATTTTAAATAAAATTTACTCTAGCTACTATTTCTTAGGCATAAATAAAAAATACCAGGGTAAAAATCAGTGTATTACTGGGTATTCTTCTAAATTCTTTGGTATTAGCTAAACAAAAATGGAATTTAAAAATAAGCTCAGTAACTTTTTTAATATTGTCTACTAATAATTGTGTTTTTACCTAGGACTGGGTATTTAGATCACAACTCACTAATAAGCAACAATTTGGCAATTCCATGCTGTTTGGCAAATCTTGTTGTCTCTAGTATTTGTATTTGTACATGTGAACACCCGTTCTTAATGCTAACTGGAGGAAGAAATTTGATCTTGCTGTTTGCCTGAATAGTTATTGATTATGTGGACTTATGCAAAATGAGTGGAATATTATTAAAAAGCTGTTTATGTAAACATTGGTAGATTACTGAAATGTGATTGTATTAGTTTTAGTTTGGCCAGAGAATTGAAAGCTCCCAAGTTATTTTTGTATAAAAGTTGTATATTACGGCGAATAATGTACTTTTATTGTAAAATTGGTCGTGTTTGATTTGAATACTCATCTAAATTTCAATTATAATTCACATGACATGATTCTACGCATGGAAGATGATTACTAGTAGACACATTATTTTAAACAAATATAATAAAATATTAAAGAACCTAATAATAATTAGCCAGAAAACAGTTCCAGGAAAGACTGTAAAAATTTGGTTTCATAAAAATGTGGCCAGCAAAGCGCCAAAAGACAGTTGGATTAAAATTTAAGGTTAACTGTAAAAATTTGTAATAAACAAACTCGGTTTATTTATTTAGGCTTACCTTAAAATGGACTCTCAAGTTTGAGCCACGGGCTTTGCAAGATTTGGCCGCATTGTCAGGTTCTCGAGCGTACCGGCCCATTTTTTAAACCTAAAAGTAAAAAACACTGGATTAGAAGAACACTGACACTACACGTCAACTTTGCAAATATCACTTTAACTTTGAATAATTTCGAAATAATATGCACTAGGAACACTTAAGGAAGGATCTAGCTTGCAAAAATAAATAATATTTTACAAGGATGGCCTGTTGTTATTACGATTTTTAAAGATTTTAAAACTATATTTATCGGCCATAAACGTACCTATTTGAAATCAACTAGAAAAAGAGAGGTTACTGTCAGTTGGGGGAACGAGCTAACCTTACTTAGTACCAACGTAATATCAAAAACTCCAACATGTAAAATGAAAATTACCAACATACACCAAATTTGGTTTGAAACCACTCCTTGGAGCATGCGTTCTAAAATATTTTTAAACCCTTGTTCTAATCCAGGAATTGTGCTCGGAATATTTATTACAAAAATCGACAGTTGTGACGTAATGTTTTTCCATGTAATCCACATTAATACACCAATATATACCGTTAAAACTTGGGTGTTGAATCATGTTTTTATTAATTTGAAATAAAAAACTTACAAGACTCACAATAACATTTATAGCATAGCAAATATTATAAATACTTACATCACTTAATACATTTCATAATAGATTTTTAATTTTATTTATGGAATAATACTTTATCACAAAGCATACACAACATATTGACTAAAATAATTAGAGGGGAAAGTTGTAATTGATTTACAGGATACATTGATTAAGAATTTGTTCTTGCATTTAGATGTTTTAAATTTAAAAAATTATATTGTCTTTATTTATAATTACCTAAAAATGTATTTACATCTTTTAACAAACATTCATCTAGAATCTAGAATATTTAAGTATTGATTAATTTAGAGTAAACATCATAATATGTGATGCAATAAAAATATGTTCACAATTTTATTAGGTTTCAAAAAATTAATATTTCATGTTTGGCTAAAAACATATTTCTAGTAAAACTATCTTACAAGCCACATAGAGATATTACATATATATAAAAAAATAAAACAGTACAAAAATTATTTTTCATAACATTAAAATTTAATTTCAAACCACGAATATTCTTTGGTGGACTTTTAAATTTAGACAAAAATTTTATTAGCATAATGTATAATATCACATAATATAAGTGTTGAATTGCTAAAAGTGAAAAGCCTATAATATATAAATTTCTAAAAGCCTATATACTATGGGATACGTTTTTATTAAAAAAATAAGCAATATACTGACACAATATAAATTACATTCTACATAGTGTTTCCTAAGGAATCTTTTAAGCAGCAATATTTTTAGGACTTTTTATGAAAAATTTATATAAACATGGGCAGTCGCGTATTAAAGGATAGGGCTTTATAATAAAGAAAATAGCGCGGGAAGAAACGAGAATGCTTTATTATGAATATACAAAACGGCACTTAAGGAGTATTTTAAAACCTAAGCATTTGCACCAAAAACTACTCTTAGAGCTACCCTCCTAAAATACATGATTTCTAAAAATATCAATTTTGGCGTGGTGAGCGATATTTACTTTATTTTTAATAATGAAAAACCGAGCCCGAAAAACTCTGGTTAGTCATACATACATACGTCGTATGTTGAAATTATGGATCGACACCAATATTCATATTTTTCACAAATATAAAAAATGTTTTTTTTTTAACTAAAAAGAGGTAATAATTTTTTATTTTCGAAATTGCGGCGCTTTTCTGCCTATTTCACTAGGTACAATATCATAAAATACATGTAGTCCCGACTGTCCCTCTCTCCAGAAAAAAAATGTCCTACTTACGCCCACTCCACTCTGGGGATCAAACCCGGACCGCCACGGTCGAATGCCAGTAACTCACCATGGAGCCACTGTCGCGATTAGTGCATGATAAGCAATGTAATCATTGATAGTTTGATAAAAATATATTAATAATTACGATAATTAAAAAACACAAAGTTAAAATTTAAATTTCATTATCATGTATTTTAGAAACTAGACTTTTGGACCTATGTTTATGTAAAGTTTTTTTTCATAAAAAAACCTGAGAAATAGCTACTTGAAATATTTTAGATTACTTTGGGGACACCCGATATAATTTATTTAAAAAATAATACAAACAGTTAACCTGAGTTGTACTAGATTACTAGAAAATGATTATTTAGACTTTCATTCGAGTTTCCCAACTTAAAAAAATCAAGAAACCATTAACTATCTGTATCTGTAACAAAATCTGTAAAATTCACAGCACAAACATTTCATACTTAAAAATGATTAAAATTTAAACATTGTTTTAAAAAATTTGATTTAAATTGATAAAAATGTTTTTGAAAGGGACTAACACCTATTTGGTGGTTTGATTTCCATGGTGTCACATATCCATTCTGCCATATTTACTTCCTCTGTTTCCCATTTCTTTATCCATGGATGATTCTGGAAAACAAGAAAAATACACAATGTAAACCAAGTTAAATTGAGCACTTATCTAGTATACTTTATAGTACAAGTGCTTTAACATTTAAGAGTAATTGTTTTTGGAGTGATTTAGCAAAAGTCCATAAGTTTTTCTCTCTGTATTATTATCTAAAAACCCATAGTAGTGTTTTCAGCAGAAATATTGACTTCCTCCACATAATATTTACATTATTTCATGTCTTTAAAAACTGAAGAAAAGGAAATAAAATTAAAATAAACAAACTATACCATTAAAGTCTTTAAATCAGCTCTTTCATCTGGATTTTTCCTTAAACACCTATCCACAAAATCCTTAAAGTCATCTGAAAAGATTCCGGAAGGCAATTTAGGAGGTGGTTCATTAACAATATAATCCAGAAGTTCAAAAATCGCCATGGGTCTGGGTGCCCTACCATCTGGAGAATCACCATCTTTACTAGGACCAAAAATAGCAGCCAAAGTTTTAGCATCTGGTGGTGGAATTGGATACATTCCAATTGCCATTTCTACTAGAGAAAGACCTAGAGACCAAATGTCACTTTGGACTGAATAGTGAGTTCCTTGTAGTCTCTCAGGCTAAAACAAATATATAATTTTAATAACATCAAGGTAAATGTTAAAGAAAAATGCACTTACAGACATGTAACTTCTTGTGCCAACAAAAGAGTTAGCCATGGAGTCTATAAGTTGTCCAGATACCCCAAAATCACAAATTTTAATCTCTCCACTGCTGTTGACTAATATGTTACTAGGTTTAACATCTCTATGCATAATGGCATGTTTATCCCTTAAATAACTCAAGCCCTTAAGTACTGCAGATGTAATTTTTCCTAAAATGTTCTCAGGTATGCGGCCGGCCTTTTTCAAAATTAAATCGAGTGACCCTGCATCCATATACTCCATACAAATGCTGATCTCTCCATCACTATAGAATGCTCCATAAAATCCAACAATGTGTGCAAAGTTGCATTCATGAAGCACCTTTAATTCTCTAATAATCTGTTTCTTTATCGCAGGCTTAACTTCAAGATGAATGAGTTTCCTAGCCATTATTAATCCACTTGACTTATGCCGCACTTTAGTTACCACACCACCATTTCCAGAACCTAGTTCTCCAAGTTTTTCAAAGTCGTCATCAGACAAATCACCACCAATTTTCTCCTTTTGACAGAGAAACACTTCTATTCGTCTGCGTTGTGTATCATCCATATCCAATTCTTCTAAACGAGCTGTTAGATGGTCAATATCATTTTTTACTACACTAGGTGCCCTAAAATACGTATACGTATTTTTAAAACATATATTATTGTAAACGCCCTTAAGCCTCAAGTTGACTTATATAAAAAAAGTGTGTATTTATATTACATACAAAATTAAGTTAAAATATGATAGTACTTACGGTGCACATGGTTCTTGAAAACTGGAAGAGGTTGGTGTCAAATTCGGGGTTTGGTCAATAGAACCAGGGGGTAATGTAAGGTTTAATTTATTTTTGGACATTATGGTTGAATACACCAAAACAAACACATCACCATTGGTTATTTTTTTGGCAATTTAATATTTTCACTCTGTTTAGGGGAAAACGAGCAATATTTTTGAATAAAACGATAAATTCCCTAAATTGCAAAATTATCAACTTGTTGACTTTGTATATTAGGGCTTGACAAAAGGGAAAAGGGGATTCCGGGAATGAACAAAAATTGAATTTTTGACAATGGCCGCTTTTTCACATCGAAATCCTAAATCAAATCATTTGTACATTTGTTCGTTCGGAGTTCGGATCATTACATTCCGAACCACGTGGCGTGGGTTCGGTCGATAACTTTTGGTGGGTAGTTTGAATCTACTAAGACAAAATTATTTTACTTTCTTTTTGGGCCCTACAGTTTTTAATTCAAAAAGTGAAACATATTAGTCACCAGAGGATTCATTTGCTTTGTATTTATTTACTGGTACCAAAAAGATTCGTATTTATATGGTAATAGATACTCCTTTTTTTGACAAAGAAAATAACCAATGAATAACCATTAGCAACAATAATACCAACACCAGGAAAATAACTAGCACACAAAGGAATGTAGAGAGAAGTTTTTTATTTTTTAAATGTTATTCCACTTTACGGGAGAAGGGCTATTTTTGCCCCCCATTGCATTGGCCGATTTTTTTAAGACTCCAAACTCAATGTTTAGCCAATGAGGCGTACTTACACTGGCCCAAACAAGTATTCAATTTACTGCTACGTAAATTTTACTACAGACAAACGCATGGTAGATTGTAGATCACGTACCCTTTTTTGATTATGATGTTGCCGAAATTTATTCCTTTTCCTGGAAAAGTAAAATAAGTACACTTATTTATTTTTGTTTTTCGAACCCTTATCAACAATAAAACCCAATAAAAAAAAATTCGGGTTAGCTTGTTCCAGTAATATTACTCAGTCGGTTCTCAGTCCATTGAACATTTCTTTTGTAAAAATTTTCACCTGCGGAGCTAGTTCTCGTTATCTAGTTGATCAACTGCTTTTTACTTGCATTTTCATGGCCCGAATTAGGCTTTGGATAACTAACAATGTTCGCCTACGGCGCAGTATGTTCATTCATTATTTTTCTCCCCCTCCTTCCATTCACAAATTTCTAGATCCCTGATTGGGTGTCGGTACACTTTTAACACATTCTGTAACTCCAAGAAACAATAATCTGCGTAATTACTAATTAAATTCTTGCATTAACTGTTAACAATGTTTCTGTTATGATTATATACCTATATTTTTTATTATCATCACTCCTTCGTTTATTATTGTTATTTTTTATCATTGTTTCATTTTGTTCGTTAAAACCATTTATAAAATGATAAAACTATCAATAAAGATAAGAAATGATATTATAAATGTGGCAACAGCGCTAATGTCGCTTTTACCTTTTGTTAGATAAGGCTAGAGGGTCTAACCTAAAAATGGTTTCTTGGGGTTAGTGCAAACAAACTGGTTGTAACGGGTAAAACAACATTAATATGATAAGACAAAAATGTAAAAAAATCACATTACATTACAGTGCAACATTAAAATAAAAGAAGTTCTTTAAAAATGGTGATAATCTGGACCTAAACTTGCTGTTACTAATCGGGCGATCGATTTGGTAGTGGGGGTATTCATGTAGATGGACTCCGTTTACTTTTTTGCGAGGTCTTTTGTGGTATCAAAAAGTAGTGATAAAATGTTCAGTTTTCCTTCTACGTGTTTTTTTATGAAATCGTTCATGTCGGGCGACGTTAAATGATTTAATTACTGAAAACCCGGTATATTTTCCGAGTTTGGGTGTTTATTTTTGTTACCCACTCAGACTCTGTAGCAACCAATATTCTTACCTAGTCGCGAAAGTTAAAAGTTACTAGTGATGTGACATGTCGAATATCCGTTCAGTTTTTCATTAAATTACGTATTTTTGATGAACACAAAAAGAAAATGGAGGTGCCTATTCTAGTCAAGTAATAATATGTAAAAAAAGATCCATTTCCATTAAATTCATAATGTAAATTTACGTCAAAATGACGACCAAAGAGAAACAGTTGTTAAATGGAAATAATGGTTTAAAAAGTAATCCTGGAAGTTCAAAAAATTCACCAATTAAATGCAATGAACATTACAGTCAGTGCAAAGAAGAAGCTTTTCAATTTGAAGTACCACCAGAAGCCCCAGTGTTTTATCCAACTGATGAAGAATTTATGGACCCTTTGGCTTACATAGCCAAAATTAGACCCATCGCCGAAAATACAGGAATATGTAAAATTAAACCACCAGCAGTAAGTACAATCTTGAAAATACACCTTCTGCATTTTATAACTTTTTCTACTTGCACATAAATTTGTATCTCATAATTAAACTTGCTCAGTTCAGAATTTTACTAGGGCGATTTTGATAATTATTTTTAGAATCTGTTCCATTAATTTTAGAGTAAAGAGTGGACATTTTTTCTTGTTTAATTAATGTACTAATAATTAAGAATACTTTTTCACATTAAAATGATAAACAATTTGAAGTATCAGCAGCCATATTAAGTTACATTTCCATGCAATATGTCCCAAAAAAAGTGTAACTTAGTAATTAAAATTAAAACTAAGAACTTTTATTATGAACATTTCTTTTTAATAATAAAAATATATTATTTGTGTTGAAGTTAATTTTTTTTATTTACCTGCTTGTTATATTTTAGAAGTGGCAGCCTCCATTTGCTGTGGATGTAGATAAATTAAGGTTTACTCCCAGAATACAAAGGCTTAATGAACTAGAGGTTTGTTTTAATAATCATTAAAATTTAACTCACAAGCTAAATTGTTTAAATATTTTAGGCCAAAACAAGAGTAAAATTAAATTTTCTTGATCAGATTGCCAAATTCTGGGAATTGCAGGGATCCTCCCTAAAAATTCCTATGGTAGAGAGAAGGGTTCTAGATTTATATACTTTACATAGAGTTGTGCAATTAGAAGGTGGATTTGATGAGGTCACTAAACAAAGAAAATGGTCCAAAGTTTCAATACGGCTGGGTTACCAGATTGGAAAAAATGTTGGCACTATTTTAAAACAACATTATGAAAGACTTTTATTTCCATTTGATGTTTTTAAAGAAGGAAAAAGAGTTTGCATAGTAAGTTTTTAAATTTATTTAATAGCACTTAGTGACCCATTTACCATTTCAATTTTTGATCAATATTTCATTTTAATGAAAAGCTGCCAAACACATGTTTTTGGATAGCAATTACTTACCTACAGTCTTAAGTTTAAAAAAATGTTAATTGATAAATTATTAAAAGCAAAAAACGAAATTTGTTCAAATTTATCCATGTTTTCTGAATTTATTGTTTGTAGGTAATTGTTCTACGTCAGGGATGGCAAACCTTTATACACTTACGTGCCAACAAACTGTTTGTTTGCTATGCAAGCATCGAAATCTCTCTCTGCTCACTACCCCAAAATTGATGATTTTTTTAGGAAGGAAATATTTTAGGGCGAAGATTACAAATCTGATAACTCTTTTTCTCAGAAGTACTTAGTTTTCAAATATTTCTTCTTGAAGTGTTGTTTTGTAGAGGTTAGGTAACGGACACATACCACACACATTTATTATATACCAAGCTGGGGGGCCAAGAGGAAAGTGCCTCATATCCCCCCACCTTCTCCTTCCCTTCCTATAGACGCGCTGGGCGGTGACAGTTCCAAAGCACCTGACAACTATCCTCTTTTAATGCTAGAATATTGAATATTTTAATTAAAAAACAGAAAATTAGGTTTTTTCTGATTTTTTAATAAAGGAAATGTCACTGTTTACAATAAAATGAATAGTTATCAAGAAGAACCAAACTGCTGCCATTATGCATCAGAAACGCGACCTCTACAAAATGGCACTTTAAGAAGGAATATTTTAAAAACGGAGGGTTTTCGAAGAAAATGGGGTTCAGATTCGTAATCTACGTCCCAAAATATATTGTTTAAAAAAAAAAAATTACTTTGGTTGTGGTAAGCGAATAATTGATAGTTATCACATAAATTGGTTCGCCATCCCTGTCCTTCATTAATGGGTAATTTGTATAAAATAAAAAACTAATGAAATATTGATAAAAAACTGAATGGCGAATGCGCCACGAACCCTCTTAAGGGATCTGATTTATTTTCTGTTGTACTATTATTATAAATATTTTCGAAACTTGTTATTAATTTAAATTTTTGATAAATAAATATTTTATGAAATGAAAGGAATTTTTTTTGTATTCAGCTTAGTTTAGGGCCATCTTCAGGGCTTAGGTTTCGTCAAATCTTGCCCAGGAAACAAGAAACATTTTCAAATTGAAAAGAAAATTAAAAAAAAAATATTTCAACGTGTTGGTTTCAATTTCAAACACATTGAAAATTTGCTTTAAAAATTTTCTTTTCAATTTGAAAATGTTTCTTGTTTCCTGGGCAAGATTTGACGAAACCTAAGCCCTGAAGATGGCCTTCCAGTAGGCCGAAAGCGCTAGGCAATTGAAAAATAAACTACGCTGAATACAAAAAAAAATCCTTTCATTTCATTGAAAATCGGCGTACAACCGACTTCCTCCTTTTAAGTAGTTTATTTTATTAAAAAGCTGTCTTTTTGGATAGCAATTACCTACAGCTTAAGTTAAAGTTGATAATAATTCAATGCCCTGTAGCAAAAAATTTAAGCCATTGCCATGTTTTCATATAACCTTTCCTTCATAAAATAACCTGAGGAATCACACCCTGAAATATTAGCATGTCATTAGGGAACACCCTGTATATGCGTGATATGAAACATATTTGGTAAACAAATAATAATTGTGCTTCTAACAATTTAGGTATAATAATACAGACATAAATCTGTGCCCTTAAGAGTAAGGGATTTTGCCATTTTGTTTTTGATCAGTATGTAGGACATGCAGTTTTGTAGACCATGTGTCCAATAAAATGTAATACAAATTTAATCAAATTGAAAGTTTCGACTCCAATAATAACACCTTTACTCCTAATCGTCATAAACGGTAGGAGATACATTTTAGATTAAATGGCGGAAAAGTTACACAATTGGTAGTCGACTAACATGTCTTTAGGAAATTTAAAAATTATGAGTACTTTGAAGATATTCGTGAAAGACCTAAAATTCTCGTTTGTGTAATGAACAAACCTGAGGTCGACAACATTGCTAGAAAAGATATAATCATATTTAAACAACCAACCTGACGATAGCACACTTGAGACGAAACTTCGGCACTCCAATTTTATAGGAAATAAAAAGCGACAATAATAAGGTAAAACTTGTTATATGTCACCTTTGTTAATAACGCCATAAAAAGAAAGAAACACACGGCAATTTTAGGTCTTTTACGAATATCTTGCTGGGTACTCAAAATATTTCAGGTTTTTTTAAAGGCTTGTTAGTCAACTCAAAAATGTGTACCTTTGACATCATTTAATCTTAGATGTAGCTCCTACAGTTTTTGAAGGTACAGATTGAAGGTGTTACTATTGGTGTCGAAACGTTGCTATTTGATAAAACTAGTGTTGTATTATAGTTTTATTAGGCATACAGGTTATAATAATGTAAAATTTATGTACTTCAGTTCACACGACCCCCCTTTCCATTTAAGATTTTAGGGGTGGTGCCACTCCCGCCCAGGGGGCTGTACGTGTTAACGTGATTTTTTGCCAATTTTGTGTCTCCCTCGAAAACAAAATCGACAGGTCTGAGCGTTTTTCCAAAAAAGAACAGCTGCCAGTAAATGTCTCTGTTTCGTTTTCGATGTGCCACCCTGTATAGTTGTGTTCCCAAAACTTCTAACTAACGCTAGTCTTGAATCATTTTGTATAAAAAAATGACAATAATTTCTACAAAGTTATTCCAGTTTTCAGAAAAACTATAAACTTAAATAAAATGTTTCAGATGAATAGGTAAAAAATTTATTATAGAAAACACCGCAAAAAAATATCTAGGTAGGTAATAGATGTTTATGAAGTCAAAAGTTTAAAAAATCACTTTCTTTTTATATAAACTTAAATTCTAAAAACTATTTATTTGAAATATTTTCTTTCTAATTGTGTAGTTTTTTCTGGGAATTGGAATAACTTTTTAAACTTAATTGCAATTTTTTGATTTTTTTGTTAAATTTTCGTTATTACCTATAATATCATACTTAATGAAAATTATTCGTCAATTCGCCAATTTTCATAATAACCAGAACAGGCATCAATCGTATGTTATGTAGGTATACAGGGTGCTTCATGACACTTTTTGAAAAAACTACTGAAAATATTTTCTTAACACTTTGCAAGTTTATATTTATTTATTTTAACTAAAATATTGACGTTTTGAAGGCTAACAAAAAAATGTTTAACATAAAAAGTATATTACACTTCAGGAATTTTATGAAGATGTATAGGGTTGCTTTTGTATCCTGTTGTTTTTTTATTTTTATACCTACATGTACTCTTATTGTTTATAATCATTATTTTAATATTAAGTGTATAGGCGGATATACAACTAAACTTACTTTAATTTTATGTAACTTAATTACCTTTGTTAACGAGCATTTTATTATTCTTTAAACAATAAAGGATTTTTTGACTTGACTTGACTTTCTATCACTTCCAGTTATACTAGAAGTAGCTGTCAACTTTGTTATATTAAATATATGATTATTTTTATTGTATTTTTAAATTTTACTTAAAATTCTAAACAAATCTTGTATAACAGATCATAGGTCTAAACTGAACAGTCCTTGAGATATTTGAAAAATGACACTTTGAATTTGACAGGGGCTATAGCATCTTAACGGTGGATCTTAGAAAAAAACGGCTTGCCTTTTCCTGTTTTTGTTCTTCTGAAAATTAACAGGAACTAAATATTTTAAGAAGAAAATAAAAATTCAAGACAGGAATGTGAAAGCAGTTTTTTTTTAAGTTGCGCTGTTAAGATGCTACAGCTTGTCAAAGTGCCAAAAATGTTATTTTTCAAATGCTAATATCTCAAAAACTATTGAGTTTAGACTTTGACCTGTTATATGTATATTTAGAGTTTTAAGAAAAATGCAATAAAAATCATCACATCCTGTTTAAAATACGAAAGTCGACAGCTACTTCCGGTATAGCCGGAAGTGATAGAAAAACAACAATATTTTAATTAAAGAGGGCACAAATGCATGGTTTCAAGAAAATATTTTCAGTAGTAAAGGTAACATGGGTTCCCTGGGAATTGCTTACAGGTTATGACTTTCTGATGAGTCACAATAAGGACGAAACACCCTATCATTGTTTATCTGTGCCCCAGGGAACTCATTACCTTTGGCGTCCCTTTGTACTTTAATGCAAAAGATAGATGCACTACTTTGTCCGCCTGCCGCTAATAAACTTTCTTTCTAATTTACTTATACGGACACTAAACTCTACTACTTTAGTTCTAACTAAGGCTCGTCGTGAATTATTCTGTATAAAAAAAAATTGCACTATCCCCTTAAAAATATGTCCTTAATTAAAAATCAATTTTAGAAAATTGAGACGCCTGATGATGGAACTGAAAAAACTGACAAAGACTATAAACCCCACGGTATTGTTAATAGAATGGCAGTTAAGCCACCATCAGATAAAAATGCCCGTCGATCAAAACGATTTGAGGCAAACGACAAGGAAAAGACTGAAGTAAGTAACTATTGATGTGCCAATGCCAATAGACAAAAAATATTAATTTATTTTGCAATTACAGATAGAACTTAAGATAAAAGAAGAGAAATCAGACGATTTGGATGGTGATGATAAAAACAAGGAATTAAAAAGATTACAGTTTTATGGAGCTGGTCCCAAAATGGCTGGCTACGATGACAAAAAAGAACAGAAGCCTAGAGCTAAAAATATCAAATATGATTTTGATCCGGTAAGTACTTATAAAGTACAAAAAAAATCTTATCTAATTTTCAATATTTTTTTTAGTTGGCCAAATATGTGTGTCACAATTGCAACAGAGGTGATGCTGAAGAATACATGTTACTATGTGATGGCTGCGATGATAGCTATCATACATTTTGTCTATTACCGCCCTTATCTGAAATACCCAAGGGTGACTGGAGATGTCCTAAATGTGTAGCTGAAGAAGTTTCTAAACCAACTGAGGCCTTTGGTTTTGAACAGGCTCAGAGAGAATATACCTTACAACAATTTGGAGAAATGGCTGATCAGTTTAAATCTGATTATTTTAATATGCCAGTTCATGTAAGTTATTTTTTTATTTGTAAAGTGTCCTGTTGACAGTGGCTTAGCCAGGGGGGGGGGGGGGGCAGGGGGCCCGAGTCCCCCGATAAAAAAAAGAAGATATAAAATATAATTGGGCAACATAAAAAAATCTTTGACGGCAACGCTATCAATAACGCGCCAAATAAATTAACAAATCATCCTCCCAGTAACTACAGCTTCAGCAGAAAGAAGTTTTCCCACTTTAAGGCGGAACTTTGTGCAGCAAGAAATTTATTTGCAAGAGAGTCTCACCCGAAGTGGGCATACTAGCGAGCTTATGACGTGGTGAAAAATATTCCGTAAACATCGACACACACTGAAACCACGAGTCGAGGCGGCAGGTTCTTTCTTATGCTAATGAGTTTCGGTTGATTTTATTTCGAAGATGAGAAATTTGTTTTGAGGAAAATAAGTATTTTACTTGTTATTGTATTAGTTAAAATAATGTATCTAATCGTTATACGGATATATCTTTTAAATTTTGTCTTATTTTATTATTAAAGCTATAGAATATTTACAAAAAATAAAGTTAGGTAGAGCAGAAAGTTTGAAGTGTTAATTAATAATAGAATAATAGGTATAAAAGCACCTGCAAACAGGGTGTTCGTGTTCCACCGGGAACCGCTTCGAACTATATATGGAAAACTATACATAGGAAAATTTTCAAAATTTGCCATCGTGGTAATGCTGATGGGGACGACCGGACTAAAAATTTCATAATGGTGGTACTTCCGGTTATACCGAAAGTTAGTGTCAGCTAGGGTAGTTGGGTTTTAAAAATTAAAAAGCGGGAGGTGGATAGTGCCTGGAGGACAAGTTTTTTTTGAGGTGCTTAAAATAATTATATTGATGATTTCTAAAAAAAAAGTCGATACCCCGTTGATCTTACGCTGTGGCGTGCCTTTTATATTTCTTCCTCCTCTCATCAAACGTGCTTTCTAAAAAAAAAAGGTTGCCCCTCTCTAAGGCAGCTGTACAGTTATTAGGCGTCCGTCGTGTTATTGGAAAAGCGGGAGTTTTGTTTAAGTGCGTGGGAGGCGGGAGGTTAAGTAAAAAAGCGGGAGCCTCCCGACTAAATCGGGAGGGTTGGCAACCCTAGTATCAGCGTGTTTATTTTAAATAGAACATCCTATATATTATTACATTTTTGCATTCTACGTAAAATTCTAGGCAGATTTTGTACAGGGTGGGGACTTTAATTGGAATAAATTCGATATTATTAAAACTGCTGAAGTTACGCCTACAAAATTGGGTATGTGGGGTTTTGAAGCATGCGGAATTGAATTATAATGTCGGCGCAGTTGCCAGATTTCTCAGCTTTGCGCTACACGTAGTAATTTTAATATTTTAAATGGAATGCCCAATTTATTTTTATTGCAGTGCATTGGGCGTGTCCAATTTAATAAGATGCCAAATTTACAAAATTCTATCTTCACTAATTGCTGAGCTATGGCAACACTGTAGTTCCATTAAATAGTATCATGAGAATTTCTATTTTTAAAGTTTAAATTAAATTGGCCATTTTGAAAAGACAAGAACTTTTCTTGAAGCTTGTCAATAACTTAGTAACTATGGAGGTAGACAAGCGTCCCGCTACTTTTTAAGGGAACTACAGTGTTGCCATAGCTCAGAAACTAGTGAAGATAGAATTTTGTAAATTTGAGATCTTACTAAATTTGACACTAATTCACTGCAATAAAAATAAATAGTGCATTCCATTTAAAATAACAAAATTACTACATGTAGCGCAAAGCTGAGAAATCTGGCAACTGCGCCGACATCATAATCCAATTCCGCATGCTCCAAAACCCCCACATACTAAATTTTGTAGGCGCAACTTCAGCAGGTTTAATAAAATCGAATTTATTTCATTTAAAGTCCCCACCCTGTATACCTATACCTATAAATATCGAAGCGTTTTTGACATATTTGAATTTTTCTGTTAAGAATGACGTTTGCAAGCCTTAAAATAATTATCAATTTTTTCTATAAAGAAGCCTTATATTTATTTAATTTAAGCGGGATTCCTTGTTATAAAGGACCTGCTTTATTAGATTTTTTATAATATTTTGATAACTATTAATTCAGGGTGTTTAAACAATATTAATTGAAAAAACTGCAAAAAGTCTAAATTTTATAATTACTTTTAGTTAAGCATTAAAAAGGGTAAGTTTGTATATTTCAAAAATGTTTAGTTTTCGAAATATTGCTAATTTAATATTTTTATATGGCAATTTTGCTGCAGATTTTTAGTTCAGTGACTCTTAGTTGTCTATGACGGCGTTGAAAAACAGCAATATCTAATTTTACCATTTGAACATTATTAATAAGCACATTGTGATGGCTTCTGCTTTGAAGATATCGATTGGCAAATGTGTCCCATGTTCTTAATATAACTTTAACACATTCTCCATAAATAATAAATAAATTTAAATTATCTTCGTTTGTACAATTTAAGCGCACAGACATGATAATTAATAATGTTTAAATGGTAAGTGACAGCTTCATAAATTTTTCTTGCATTTGATTGTTTTTCAACGCCGTTATAGCCAACTAAAGTAACTTAAAATCTGCAGCAAAATCGCCATATAAAAATATTAAATTGGCAATGTTTCTAAAACTAAAATTTTTTGGGATATACAAACTTACCCTTATTTTTAATGCTAAATAAGGAATAATTATAAAATTTGTGTATTTCCATTTGAAAAACTAGTCTTTTTGCAGTTTTTCAATTTAATTTTTAATCGTATTGTTGAAATACCCTGTATATAGTTATTAAAATAAATCTATTAAAAATATCTAAAACGCTTAGACATAGGTATAGGACATGGTATACAAGATATGCCTAATAGGACATGGTATACAAGATATGCCTAAATTCTTGCGTAGAATGCAAAAATGTATTAATATATAGAGTATTCTATTTAAAATAAGCAAGTTGACACTTACTTCCAGTATAACGGGAAGTCCGATCGCCCCCATCAGCATTAGCATATACTGTCAAATTTTCAAAATTAGGAGGCACAGGCCTACCCTGAAACTAAAGGTTTTCAGCATTGGTTATCAAATACTTCGTAAGGTCAATAGTTTTTCAATCAAAATTTTCTTATATTACAAATTTTTCACCGTGTTTATTTAAACAACAAAAGATAAGTCCCGCTGGTTCCAGGATTTGTTGACTGTGGTTACTAACTCGCGCAGTATTTTGTCCGTCGCGTTCCGTGCCCTTATAATTATTTTTTTAAAGTGGTATGTTTTTGACGATTAGTTGCGCTGCACCCTCAAAAGAGGAAAAAGTAAGTACCTAGACTTTTTTTTAGTAACACAGAAACAACAGGAGGTAGTACTGTATCGTCGCGCCAATCCGATACAAAATCACGGTATTAATGTTTTTTATAAACATAAAGTGATAGGGGGGTAGCCAAAAAGACGTGTAAGTTCTCAAAAGTGACTTCTATAAAATAAAATACTTCGTAGCCTTTTCTACACTTTCTCCACCGTTCAAAAGTGGCTACAAAAAAAAACAAAACTTTGCGTTTTCAAGAACTTCTATCAAAAGTGATTCCTACAAAAAAAAATGTCGCAGTCGTTTCATAAACTCCCCCTAACAAAAGTTAGTAAAAAAATATATCTACCCCCCCCCCTCTCCATGTTAGTAAAAAGTATATCATCTACACCCCCCCCCCCCCCCCCGCTCCCCCTTGGTCAAGAGACGGGGGCAACAGCCCTCTCTATGGACGCCCATGCCTAACAAAAAATTGTATTTTATTACTCTGCGTGGCATACTGTCCAATTTTTATTTAATACCTACCTAGCTTCTTAGAAGCATTGTCACTATACAGTAGTCTCGCTGCACCAAATTGTAGCTGCGAGCCAATAACATGGACAGATAAATATCATGTGACCAACGCCAAATTCGTGCCTGACAACTACTTTTAAATCGTTAAACCATGGATAAAATAATAAACACATTTCACCTTTAAGATTAATTCATATTTTAACAGGTTTAGACAGAAGCTCACTATATAAACAATATATAGAGGCTGTATAATACGCATACAATATAAAAACAATCGATTAGAAATAGATTCATTATGCAACAGTTGGTTTCCTTACTCACTAAGAACCTTCATAAATGGCTTTATTTTATTGCACCTATCACCCTTTACCAAGACAAATTAAACTTTAATTTTAGATCTAAGAACTAATATACCAGGATTACCATACATCCTGGGATTTGTCATAAGTTCCCGGTGACCCAGTTTGAGCCTCTAATACCAATAAGCTATTTACCTTAGTATATTTTGTTCACTATCAAGACAATGGCCCATTTCGATAAAAAACGAAACAAAAAAAATTCAATATAGCCCATTTTTGATTGCAATACATCAACAAATCCACTGCATTTTGTTCAATTCTTATCCTTACCTAACATGAATAAGAAATTTTGAAAGCCCAAACACCCGTTTTGACAAAATGGTGAAAGCGCCTTAAACATTTTGCCTTCCGGCGCATTATAAACCATCTCGGTCTAAGCCGAAACATTTATGGCAACCCAGAGTATATAGCACAACTACTAGTTGCGTCTTTTTAAAATTGACCCTTAGATATTCTGTTATTGGCATTGACAATCCAAAAAGAAGAACATAAAATTTAGCCCAAAATTATCCCCGAAATTACTTCTTGTTCGACCACCTATAGTTTTTTTCAGTGTACCATTATTCTCTCTGGATGTAAATTGTTTCACGTCAGCCGAGAATAAATTCAGCTGTATATAGGCAACTTCTATATCATTACAACAAAATTTACCTAAAACATGAGTTGCGCGCTGCAAGATAACGGACTTATTACGACATTGTTTTGTCTCAATTTTTGAAGTCTTAAAGATAAGACATGGAAGTTCTAAGGTACATGGCTATTTTTTTGAAAAAAAAATTCTTAGCTACGATATTAACCTTGGAAAAGTGCCTAAAAATACGCACCTTTAGTGGGCATTTTCTTATACATATTCTTATTTTTTTCAAAAAAGGGCTTTGTACCTTAGAAATACAAACATTCCTTTATTAAATTTTAAATTGCCCCGACAAATATATCAAATAGCCTTTGCAGAATCCTGCAGTAGCGAAACGGTGTTTTTCATCCTCTAAATTTGCGCGTGGTAGAGCCTTAAAAAGATTAAAAACATATCTGAGAAACCATTCAGGCGAAGAGAGTACAACAAGTTTAGCTTAAATAAGTATTCATCAAAAAATCCACATTGATATACAGGGTGCTACAAATTCGTGTGCGTACAAGGGGATCTCGAAAACGGTAAGAGATACGAAGATGGTTAAATTGAGGCAAAGTTGCGTATTTTGGGGCTTAATAATTTCTTAAAAGAAAATGGTAAACATTTCAAATGCCTTTGAAGATATCCGAAAAAACAGGAATTTCCATTTTGGGTTTTTAATTTTTTGAGCTCTCATTTGACTTGGGAAAAAAATAAAAAACACTTTTTCATAGCCGTTTTTTATGTTCTACAAGATTGCATTAATAGTTTTCAAATTTGACGTTTCATTCTTTAGTTACCAACTTCAAGTCAAACTTTTTAAATACGGTCCTGGAATTTTAAATAAAATAAAATAAAAATAATAACATATTTTTCAAATTGTCTTTTTCATTTTATTACGGTCCTGAACATTTAGAGCCAAACTAAAAAACAAAAGATTTCTGATTTTAAAAAATTTTTATCAATTTTTACTCAAAGAAGCCTGATAATTGATATTTTTGTAAGAAAAGAGACCCAAAGTCTCGGCCTCAAATATTTTTCTGTCTGTTTATTATTTTTACATGTTTTGCCTGAAACGAGCATCGTCAGACTTTCTAAACGGTTAAAAGATTTAAAATTGTTTTTGATATAAACATAAGCGCATCACAGTAACATAACTAGACTAACCCCAGTTACTCTTTTCATTCAGGAGCATTAATTTTTTTTTCTGTTTTACAGTATTTCGGTCTAGGTCTAAGGCAAAAACCATAGGACTTAAGATATACGTTATATTAATAAAATAAATAAAATACTAATAGAAAATAGAATAGCTTCTCATGCCTTAAAAACTTGTTTACTTTCTAGAGTATTGTGACGGTAAATCTTATTGAAAAAATAAACGGCCTAAACACAATAACTTCATGTAATATAATATTAATATTAAAGTAATTCTAAATATTATTGCCAGGGCCGTAATAGTAAAGAAAGAATATTTTGAAATACTAGTCATGTGTTATTTGACGACAAAACGTTAAAATTTTAAAAACCTTTAAATTGTATTAAACTTCTAAAGCTTAAAAGTTCTTAAAACTGTTTTAAAAATTCCAGGTCCGTATTTAAAAAAAATGATTTGAGGTTGGTATCTAAAGAACGAAACGTCCAATGTAAAAACTAATAATGCCACCTTGTAGAACATAAAAACGGATATGAAAAAGTGTTTTTTGTTTTTTTCCCAAGTCAAAAATGAAGACGCAAAAAATTAAAACCCAAAACGAAAAATTTCGATTTTTTTCGGATATCTCCAAAAGTATTCGGAATATTTACAATTTTTTTTCGCCAAATTATTAAGCTTCAAAATACGCAACTTTGCCTCAATTTAACCATCTTCGTATCTCTTACCGTTTTCGAAATCCCCTTGTACGCACACGAATTTGTAGCACCCTGTATAAAATAATCAATATATTTTGTCAAAACAGGCGACGAATTACGGTTTGGTTTTTGGCAAAAAAATATGTTGTGCTTTTAGTTTATGGTTAATTTTTGTTTTTGAATAAATAAAAAATATTCCTTATTTTTAATATTTTTTTGCTCAAATATGCTTATTTCATAAAGAAGTTTTTGTTTAACAAGTATATTATCTGTTTTATATTACCTATATTAGTGTATTTGTGTACTACAAGTTTCTTTAAATATATGTTTTTTTTGATTGTCCAAAAAAAAAAGGGTTTTTTGGGCGTGGCACCCAAAAAAATTTCTACGGCGCTGGTTCATCGCTTTCCCTACCCTTTTGGCTCACCAACCCCCCCCCCCCAACTAAAATTTTAGTTACGCCACTGCCTGTTGATAACCAAATTTATTTCGTAGGTGGTTCCAACTGGTACAGTAGAACGAGAATTTTGGCGCATTGTATCATCCATCGATGAAGATGTTACAGTAGAATATGGCGCTGATTTGCACACCATGGACCATGGATCTGGATTTCCCACCAAATCATCTGCAAATCTTTTTCAATGTGATAAAGAATATGCAGAATCTAGTTGGAACTTAAACAATTTACCTGTTCTTGAGGGTTCTGTTTTGGGATACATTAATGCTGATATTTCTGGGATGAAGGTATGACTATAATAATACTGCTGGCCATTTGCTTTCGGGCAAGAAAAATTTTGCCTAACTTTAAAAGACATATTTTCTGAACTATGATATCGACCTCCGGTTTTTAATGGTTCATAGATTTATCCCTTAAGAAACAATTGCCGATGTTGGATTTTCTTAAACTGTCAGAATATTTTATATACAGAGTGTTAAAGAAGACAATGATTTTTGCTCCAATTTCAATAGCATGTAACTTTCACAATAATATTTTTAAATTTTATTACTGTACGTCAATTGAATCACTGATTCATTGCAAAGCAAATAATCTGTCAAATTTTTGATATCTGCTACATTTTAAGAGATACCGATTTTTTTGAAAAACCTTGCTTTTTTTCAACTTTTTGGTGGCTATAGATCCCACTGTGCGTTGTATCGTGCAAACTTTGCAAGTGATTATTAAACCTTATAAAAAGCTTGTTTATGTTTAGTAACAACAATTGTACCTAAATGTTGTGATGTGCAGTGGCGTACCGATAATCACTTATACAGTGAGCTACATAAGTTGGCGGCATATGGGAAACTTTTTTATTATTAACTTTACGAAAAAAAGTTATTCTTCATAAAACGTTCTGCATGGTCCAAAACCTAAAATGCAACCATCAGATTTTAAATTTTTTCAGTCGTATACGAGGTTTGTCAAAAAATATGTACTTTGCCCAAGAGTAAAGTACCTTTATTTTTGACAATATCGAAAACTGTAATTATGAAAAGTTGTTAGGTATGAAAAACTATGTTCTAATATGCAATTACACTAAAAAATTTTTTTTTGTTTTTACAAATTTATCGGTAATTTGAGAAAAAATTTGTAAAAATTAAAAAAATATTTTCTAGTGTAATTGCATATTAGAAAATAGTTTTTCATACCGAACAACTTTTCATAATCATATTTTTTGACAAACCTCGTATACGACTGAAAAAATTTAACATCTGATGGTTGCATTTTAGGTTTTGGACCATGCAAAACTTTTTATGAAGAATAACTTTTTTTCGTAAAGTTAATAATAAAAAAGTTTCCCATATGCCACCGACTTACGTAGACACGCTGTATGTTTATGTTTTATGAGTACCTCACAATTTTTCATGATTGTTTTGTATTGGAAAGTATTCGCCCCTAGATTTGACAAGTTTTTTTTATATTTTTTAGTTTTTCATATCACACTACCAGTATAATATATACCGGGTGTTTCAGGAGGTACGCTCGCCCCTATAACTTTTTTGTTGTTTAAATTACAGATTTAAAATTTTGTGTGTTTATATGTGATATTCGTTTGCATTTGATGACATAGCGGATGCCATTTTATCACTTCCGGTTTAACCGGAAATGATCTCAACCTTAGATTTTTAAATGGAACACCCTGTATATTTTTGGCTATATCGATTCAGAACACCATTTCACATTCAACGACACCCCATACGTTACTTTTTGATACTTTAAATTATTTTTAATTTTATTTTTTCGTCTAGGTTGCTATGAACTCTTTAAAATTGTTTACTTCTAAACCAAAATCTTAATTAAAATTCAATTTTCAAGTTTTATTGTGTTTTAAATTTTTTACATACTTTTTAACTTTTTAAAAAGGCTTTTTCCAAGAGAACTCAATTTTTCCAAATGGAAACATATTGGCTCACTCGGGCAAAAAGATAGAGCACTTTTTTTCCAACAATTTTATATCACACATCCTAATGTCAAGTTAAAAGAGCAGCGATAATTTATAAAAAATAACATTTTATGACAAAAAATACAACACGAAGCGCAAACGGCTTTGCATTTATCTAGGTACCCATGACGCCATAATGCTCATAAACAAATGAACATAATTACAAAGTTTTTCGTTTCTGTTATAGGTTTCCATTTTAATATTTTATTACAAAATTAGAACTAATACACACTGGCCGAAAAATCAAACGATAAAATAGCAAGCTACTATTGTCATGTCAAACTAATTTCAATGATGGCGGGTTTTAACTTTTTTAAAATTTTGTTGACATACATAATATGCCTGTAATGTGATATGAAAAACTAAAAAATAAGGAAAAAACTTGCCTAATTTAGGGGCGAATACTTTCCAATACAAAACAATCGTGAAAAATTGTGAGATACTCATAAACCATAGACATATAAGTGATTATAGGTGCGTCACTGCACATCACAACATTTAGGTACAATTGTTGTTACTAAACATAAACAAGCTTTTTATAAGGTATAATAATCACTTGCAAAGTTTGCACGATACAACGCACAGTGGGATATACAGGGTGTTTTTTAATTGAGTGCCGATACTTAAGGTGGTGAATCCTTGGGTGATTTTAAGAAGAAAACTTAATATTAACATATGTCCTCAAGCTCTTTATTTTTGAGCTACAGGGTGTTAACATTTTTTAAAAAATATGCCTTTTTTATCATAATTATTATATCACAAGATATTTTTATGAAATTTTGTACACGCCTCTTAATCATTAATGAGCATTTTTTGACTTAAAATGTTTTTTTTAATTTTTACCAGTGACGTCCGTACGGGGTTTGAACTGAATATTTTTAAAGGAAAAAATGGTACGCCACTGATTTTTCTAAAAACCAAACTTATAATTAAAATCCTCATTTATTTTGGAACAAATTTGGTTCACAGACTTACTTTCGTATGATGCACCCTTTTTGCATAAAAAAATAAAAACAATTTTTATTCTTCAGTTCATTGTGACTGCTTTCGATATTTTGTTGAAATTTGTAGCTCAGAAATGAATGAGCTTTAGGACATATGTTAATATTAACCTTTTTTCCTAAAATCACCCAAGGATTCATAATCTTAAGTATCGGCACTCAATTAAAAAACACCCTGTATAGCTACCAAAAAGTTGCAAAAAAAATCTGTATCTTTTAAAATATAGACATCAAAAATTTGACAGATTATTTTTTTTTTGCTATGAACCAATGGTTCCATTGACGTGCAGTGATAAAATTTAAAAATATTATTGTGAAAGTTACCTGCTATTGAAAATGGAGCAAAAATCATCGTCTTCTTATATAAAATTTTCTGACAATTTAAGAAAATCCAACATTGGCAGTTGTTTCCTAAGGGATAAATCTGTCAACTAGTAAAAACCAGAGGTCGATATCATATCTGTTTCAAAAAATATTAACTTTTAAAGTTAGCCGAAATTTTTCTTGCTCAAAAGCAAACGGCCAGCAGTTTATATACTTTTGTAATTTATATCTAACATCGTAACTTTTTTACAGGTGCCATGGATGTATGTAGGAATGTGTTTTGCAACATTCTGTTGGCACAATGAAGACCACTGGTCCTATTCCATCAACTATCTACATTGGGGTGAGGCTAAGACTTGGTATGGAGTTCCTGGTAGTAAAGCTGAAGCATTTGAGGAAACCATGAAATCGGCAGCCCCAGAACTCTTTCACTCACAGCCTGATTTGTTACATCAACTTGTAACCATAATGAATCCAAACATCCTTATGAATGCTGGTGTGCCAGTTTACAGAACCGATCAACATGCTGGCGAGTTTGTTGTTACTTTTCCCCGAGCTTACCATGCTGGTTTCAATCAAGGGTAAGAAAGTATTTAATCAAGAAAAAAATTAGTAGCTAGCAGACAGTGGCGGCTCGCGGTCTTTAAAAATGGTGAAGAGCTAGGTATACACACTATATTGCTAATACCATAATTCAATGATGACACCACTTAAGGCTACTGATGTAAAAAAACCGTTTTTTGACCACCTGAAAAAAAAAACGTGAAAAAAAACAATCCACGTTTTTTTTTATAAAGGCATTTAAAAATCCCGATTTTTAAAAACTTTGATAGAATTGTAGGTTCAATTTTATGTTCCTGTTCAGTAAACCAAAGAGCACAGAGCATATAAAGAGTATTTACTGTTGTTACTGTATGTTATAGGTTACCCTTTTTCTTTTTACATTATTTGCATACAAGGTTTTTGTGTTATTTTTCTTTATAAGTTGATGGTTTATGTTCGTTTTTTTCTTTAAATATATATTTATTGACAAATGTAAAAATATTTTCGTGTTGATTGCACTTTATTTTAAAAAACTCAACCAGATAATACAGATTTTTAATTATTGTGAAAAAAATGCAATTTAGAGAAAAAACACACCCCCTATGTTTTTTTTTTTCAAAAAAAACGTCGAGTTTTGAAAAAAAACATCGACTTTTTTTTCATTTACATCACTACTGTAGGCACATGATCAGGGTCCATTGAGTTTGCGCAGCTCGGCAATTTGCTTCTTGATGTAAACATTTGACAGGACCGACTTTCAAAATGTTTTTACAAGCTTTTTTTAAATCACCCGTTAGTTCGGGTGTGTACAGTGTACAGTTTATGGTGAAATAAAACTAAGTAACCAATATTTTACATACCTGAAATACCTTATTACTGGTATTGAACCGCGATTCGTGCAAAAAAGGATCATGCACTTTTTTCTACCCATCTTGAGATACAAGTCGCTAACAATAACAAAATGTATGGTAAAGTTTTATACCTAAATTCGCACCCAAAACTTAAAAATAATATCCACAATCACACACGGAACATCCGAACGAATACAACGTAAAAAAAGATGGACACTACTAACAACTAAGTAAAGTTTTATAAATATTAACACCCAAAACTTGGAAATTATAACCACACACGAACGAACGAAACAAAAGATGGCGACGAATAAGAATACAAACAACGGCGAGCCGGTTCTGTTTACGATCTGTTAGATATCGTGTCGGTTGCCTAATTTTTTCCCTACTGCGCAAGCGCACCGGGGCCCAAGTTCAGGTTATTTTGAATCCCATGATGGGTTTCTTGCTTCGTGCAGCTGCTTGTATTGGCTATTGTCAATACAACTATATTTAGTATACAGGGTGGCCCATTTGTCTGGCAAAGTAATATACCGTCTTTACTATTAAAGATATCAAAAAAAAGTGTTTATAAAAGTTGTGAGGTATAAAAAACTAAATGTTCTAAAATTATTTTTAAATATACAGGATGGTCCAATAAAGTAGGACAATAAAAAGATAAATTTTTTGAAATGAAACACCCTATATATTTTAGCATTTTTCGTTTCCTTACAAAATTATCCATATGACGCCATATTTAGTTTTTTAATTTTTTGCAACGTTGCCAAACAAAATGCAAAATTCTTAAAATTTTGGAAAAAACATGATAGTACAAAATTACCTGTATTTCTCAAGAAGAGTATCAAAAATCGAAAATTTCTTGTAAGCTCTTAAGTTTAGGGATAGAAAAACTGTCTTAAATCTTTAAGTACCGAAAATTTTGTACAGGGTGTTTTCTGTTGACAACCAAATATACAAAATTTTAAAATACAATAACTCTGTTTTTTCAAATGAAACACCCTATATTTATTAGACTCGTCTGATAGATATTGTAAGTATCTTTTATTATTGTTAAGTCATACCTATACCTAAATTTACTAGTTTTGGCAATATTTCGATTTTTATGTAAATTTTGGTGAAAAAAACTAGTTTTTATTTTTCTAGTAAGCCATGACCAGCAAAGTGAAAACAAATGTAACTGAATATAATGTCATATTAAAATAAATTGATCACCATAGTTAGTTACGTATTTATTTAATTAAATAAAATTTATTTTTTATTACGCAACTCGATATTGAAAATAAGTTCACAAACATTATAAATATAAATATAATAATTATATATATGACAATATATTCAATTACATTTGTTTTGACTTTGCTGGTCATGGCTAACTAGAAAAATAAAAACTATAGTTTTTTTCACCAAAATTTAAATAAAAATCGAAATACTGCCAAAACTAGTAAATTTAGGTATAGGTATGACTTAACAATAATAAAAGATACTTATAATATCTATCAGACGAGCCTAATAAATATAGGGTGTTTCATTTGAAAAAACAGAGTTATTGTATTTGAAAATTTTGTATATTTGAATGTCAACAGAAAACAGCCTGTACAAAATTTTTAGTACTTAAAGATTTGAGACAGTTTTTCTATCCCTAAACTTAAGAGCTAACAAGAAATTTTGGATTTTCGATACTCTTATTGAGAAATACAGGTAATTTGTACTATCATGTTTTTTCCAAAATTTTAAGAATTTTGCATTTTGTTTGATAACGTTGCAAAAAATTAAAAAACTAAATATGGCGTCATATGGATAATTTTATAAGGAAACAAAAAATGCTAAAATATATAGGGTGTTCCATTTAAAAAAATGTATCTTTTTGTTGTCCTAATAAATATAGGGTGTTTCATTTGGAAAAACAGAGGTATTGTATTTTAAAATTTTGTATATTTGGTTGTCAACAGAAAACACCCTGTACAAAATTTTCGGTACTTAAAGATTTAAGACAGTTTTTCTATCCCTAAACTTAAGAGCTTACAAGAAATTTTCGATTTTTGATACTCTTCTTGAGAAATACAGGTAATTTTGTACTATCATGTTTTTTCCAAAATTTTAAGAATTTTGCATTTTGTTTGGCAACGTTGCAAAAAATTAAAAAACTAAATATGGCGTCATATGGATAATTTTATAAGGAAACAAAAAATGCTAAAATATATAGGGTGTTCCATTTAAAAAAATGTATCTTTTTATTGTCCTACTTTTTTGGACCATCCTGTATGTTTGAAAATAATTTTAAAACATATATTTTTTTATGCCTCACAACTTTTATAAAAACTTTTTTTTGATATCTTTAATATTAGAGACGGTATATTACTTTGTCAGACAAATGGGCCACCCTGTATGTATATATGTGGGTATAGTGCGGGTACTTAAACAAAAATTGACTAAAAACCCGTGTAACAAAACGTGTCTCTTATCCTTATCTGTCCAACGACCAAATGGAGTTTCCAACAAATTACAAACTATGTCATTAATTGGGTTCATTTTTTAAACACACAACTAAGTACACTACTGAATTAACTGAAAAATAAAAACAAAACTTCTTAGTCACACAGTAAATCACGTAAAAACGATATCTATAACCGTAAGTTTGGCGAAGCCTCAAAATAAATACCTTAAGGTTAGGCGAAACAATGGTGCACACAACTGATCTACTTTTTAATTTCCCTTCATCATAATGCAAATTATTACATGCTGTTTGCGTGACTGACGTCACATAACCATAGCAACGGTGAATATCAAAGGCATGCTGGGCGTTGGGTCTTCACTTGCTAACGGACACGGTCGGCTGGGGCGCGCCAAAATGCACGAGTGTTCATAAATCGGAGTTAACCGTGGCCCTATTATGCACATTCGGATTAAATTGATATTATTAATTAGAACATAATTATTTTTTAAGGGCTAAAATGGTAGTCTAAACACTAGATTCCTAGTTATTTGGAAGCTAAAGCCACAGAATTGGTACATTAATATTTAATATTGTCAAATAACTTTCCTCCTGGTTTTATTTTTATTTGGTGAAGCTTCACCTACTTCACCTGACGAGCCGCCACTGCTAGCAGACAATGTTATGCATTGCATTGGGTTAATTCCCAATAGATGGCGATGTTCACTACATATTTATGCTTAAATAAGGATTGAATTTAATTGAAGCGCTTATTCTTTTTAGGTACAACTTTGCTGAGGCAGTGAACTTTGCCCCAGCTGATTGGTTAAGAATGGGTAGAGAATGTATCCTCCACTATTCACATTTAAGACGATTTTGTGTATTTTCACATGATGAACTGGTGTGTAAAATGGCACTTGACAATGATAAACTTGATTTGACTATTGCCGCTGCGACCTATCAAGATATGCTTGTAATGGTCGATACTGAAAAGAAACTACGAAAAACTCTACTTGATTGGGTAAGTTGTTTATTAAACCGGTTGGTTATTATTTAAATACCGGTTTTCTGCCATTTTTGCGAACTTTAAAAAACTTTTTGCGTAAATTTGTTCTTTCAGTGGTTGGAAGTGAGAATTCAGGTGCGGAAAGGGTTTAAATTGTTTATATATTTAATAATAATAACTTTTTATATTTGTTTCTAAAACATCAGTAAAATAACAAATGTATGGCAACACTGGAAAACCACTGTTTACTGGATATGACCAATAGTAAATTTGCCTTGATCGCGACGCGACCTCTAGATTATAAAAAAATAATTAAAAAAGAGCATTTTTTTAAATTTAACATTATATGATACATTATCTCCAACTTATGCAATAAAAAAATGATCTATTAAACAAGTTAGTGTTAACCCACGTTAATATAATAATCTATTAGCGCAGATTACCGAATTCTCAGTTCATCTCGAAACTGTGTATCGGGATAAGTTAGCAACAGGGCAATTTTTTTTATGTTCATAAATACAAAGAATGCAACCCAATATGAAAAATTTATAACTAGGAGGAATTGACTTGCATTCGTTTCGCGATGTTGCCAAATTGCTTAGATGTAATTTTTTGGAAACTAACATAATCTTCGATGTTCAGAGAAATCCTTTTTTCTTCTGTGGTTAATTGAGGTTATAGCATCATGCGCTTGGTTTTTTTCCCTTCAACGATAAAATTATATATTTAGAGTTGAATCGTGTCATTTTATCTCATATGGGGTCCGGTCGACTTAAGAGACAGTAGATTTTTCGAAATTTTTTTTTCTATTATAATGTAGACATATAAAATAGTAAATATCACCAAAAAAATTTGCGGGATATCGAGTATTTCGACCAACATTAAGCTTTTTATAATTTCAATCGTAAAAACTACTAAAACTAGTTTTGTCATGTTTATTAAATGATAAATGACAGCAACGTTGTCAGTTGTTTACAAAATATGTTAAGTCAGGAAATAATAGTCAATAGTAAAACATGAACAAAAAAAATGCCCTGTTGAACAAGTTCTAACCCGCCCCAATACACCGTTTGTTACTAAATATATATATAAACAATCATTGAAACCCTAAAACGGTGTATTGGGGCGGGTTAGAACTTGTTCAACAGGGCATTTTTTTTGTTCATGTTACTATTGACTTCCTTATTTCCTGACTACATATTTCTTAAACAATCTGACAACGTTGCTGTCATCATCTATCATTTAACAAATGTGACACCAGCTAGTTTTTACAATTGAAATTATAAAAAGCTTCATTTTGGTCGTAGGTAAAACATTTTTTTACCAAAAATACTCGATATACCGCAAATTTTTTTGGTGATATTTACTATTTTATATGTCTACCTTATAATAGAAAAAAAAATTTCGAAAAATCTACTGTCTCTTAAGTCGACCGGACCCCTCATATGTTCTTTACATTAACTATGAAGTGTATTATACCCCACCCAGCACCCCAATTCGCTCCCCGGTCCCGAAATTTTGTTAACTGATAATTAATTACAGAAGCATTATTTATGGCTTCCGCAACTGAATTTGTGTTAATTACAACTATTGTAACAGGTTAGTAAAGACAGAATGTTAAAATTCGCAAAAATGGCAGAAAACCGTCATTCAAATAATTATTACCAACCGGTTTTTATAAATATTAAAGGTTATATTTAATACTATAAGTTTGATGAGTGAAAAGTATTTATACTAAATTTTAATCACAGGGTGTCACAAATGCAGAACGTGAAGCCTTTGAGTTACTACCAGACGACGAAAGACAATGTGAAATATGCAAAACCACTTGTTTCTTATCTGCAATGACATGTTCCTGTTCATCAACTACTTTAGTCTGTTTAAGACATTATAAAAACTTATGTGAATGCCTACCGAAAAACAGGACTTTAAGATATCGATATACTCTTGATGAGCTACCAGTCATGTTGAAAGCACTTAAACTTAAAGCAGAGTCATTCGACCATTGGGTGGCTAAAGTTAAAGATGCACTCGATCCAAACACACCTAAAACTCTTAATTTAAGTGACCTAAAGGCACTACTTAGTGAAGCTGATGGAAAGAAATTCCCCAAGTGTGAGCTGCTTCAGACACTTACCAGTGCTGTTATAGATGCTGAGAAATGCGCCAGTGTAATTCACCAATTGGACCTGAATAAAATGCGCACCAGGACTAGGCATTCTAATGAAGCAAAATATAAGTTAACTGTTGAAGAACTTACTCTATTTTGTGAAGAAATCGACAGTCTCGCCTGCGTTTTAGATGAAGCCAAAAGTATAAGAGTGTTACTTCAGCAAACACAAAAATTTGAAACGAAAAGTGAAGAACTTTTACTACAACCATTAAAAGACAATTCACTTACAGAATTGGAAGCATGTCAGGCTCATGGAAATGGTCTTTGCATAGAGCTGCCTGGTCTAAAGCTGATTAATACCAGAATCAAGCAGGCTCAGTGGATGAAAGAAGTTGACAATTATAAGAATAAAACTGATGTTATGGGACTTGATGCTATCAAGAATTTAATACAAGCAGGTTGTTCTCTGCCGCCTCACACTGAAATGGAAGAGGAGCTATCAAAACTTCAACTTATACTACAGCAAGGTCAAGAGTGGGAGGAGAAAGCCCAAGAAGTTCTTAAATCTGAAGATGCTAGTGTACTACTTCTAGTTGACAAGCTTCTTAAGGATGCCGCAAAAATTTCCTGTCATTTGCCAACAGAAGGAATTCTTTACGATGCTATGAAGAAGGGCAGAGATTGGTTGAAACAACTTGAAGATATGAATTCGGCCGAGTACTACCCTTACTATAGCGCCATGGAAGAATTAATCAAGAAAGGACGTCAACTGACACTTCACTTGGTAGAGGCAGACAGAATGAATGACTACCTAATTTTGGCAAATGGATGGAAAGAGAAAACCAGCCGCTCATTTTTAAGAAAGGACTCTTCTTGTACCCTAATGGAGGCTCTATCTCCCAGAACAGTTTTACCCAGCATTATTAAGAATGCCAAAAAAGGTAAAAACGCCGATGATGAATTAAAATCAATAGCATTAACTAACACAATGGATCCAGCAACAGTTGTATCTTTATTTAAGGAAGCTGAAGAAGCAGAAATGTCAATGATTAAAAAACTAAGACAAACTAACAAACTTAAAACTGTAGATCCAGCTGACACCACCACAACTTACTGCATTTGTGGAAGAGGCTTGTTTGGAATAATGATGAAGTGTGAGCTTTGTCAGGACTGGTTTCATTCCACTTGCTCTCAACTTCCAAAAATTGCATCTACTAAGTTTAAAGGCAACTTCTTAAATGTTGCTGTTAGCTTAGGATTTAAAGACTGCAAATTTATATGTTCAAATTGTCAAAGAACAAAGAGACCTCGCCTTGATACAATCCTTAGTCTTCTTATGTCCTTGCAGAAACTTTATGTTAGAGTACCTGAGGGTGAAGCCCTTCAATGCCTCACGGAGAGGGCTATGAACTGGCAAGATAGAGCCAGACAACTTTTACAAAATCCTGAACTTGAAAGAGCTAAGATTAAATTAAATTCTCTGAGCCAGAAGTTTACTGAAGCAGCTGCAAGGCAGAGAACTGAAAAAATTATTTCTACCGAGTTAAAACGAGCTTCCAAAAATCCAGAGCTCCACCAAAGAGTACAAGAAATAACCCCATTTAGTGGAGTAAATGAAGATGGCGTCACTTGTGATAGTGGCATAAATGATTCAGATGAGGCATCAAGGGAGTCTTCCAGAGACTCTGATGACCGAATGGGCGAACATGCCTACAGTCTTCACCTTCCGAAAAACGATGGCGAAGATTATATGGTGAGAATTCACCCAGACATAAAGAAGCAAATGGAAGACCTCCTAATGGAGGGAGACTTACTGGAAGTATACCTAGATGAGACTTTTGCCCTGTGGAAACTTATGCTTGGTTCCAGGGACCATGAACGAGAAATAATGCTTATAGATTTTGACGCTCATCTCAAGGCAGTACCTAAAAAACGCGGTAGGAAACGACTCTCTGATGATCTCATTGACTCTACAAAGAAATCTATTAAGACCATGAAAGCGGAAGGTGAAAAAAAGATACGCGGTAGAAAACAACAAACCAATAAAGACAGCACTCAGAAGAAACCGCGCGGTAAGCGCAGGGGCCGTCGTTGTCAATCTACGGCCTCAAATAGCAGTGACAGTGAAGATGAAGATTGTGCAGCAAATGGTTGCCAACGACCGACAGGACAAAATGTAGACTGGGTCCAATGTGATGGAGGATGTGAACAATGGTTTCATATGGCCTGTGTTGGCTTATCTGCAGAAGATATTAATGAAGATGAAGACTACATTTGTATCACCTGTTCTCGAAGTACTACTTTTGAAACTGTTGACCCAACGTGTGAAAGTCGTTCTAGTAGTCCTAGATCCCCTGACTCAACACAACCTTCCACATCAAAAGACGTTTCCTAGTGGTTAGAAATTATTCTTATTGACTAAATGGAAATATATGTTTTCAAAGCTAGTATGTTAATTATTATAATTGTTTTGGTGGGCAGATGTACTGAAAGAGAAAGACAATTCTCTTTTTGTGTGTCTCAAACATGTCTTCAGTTGTGATAAAAATATATTTAAAGTTATTGTAAAATAGTTTATTATGTATCATCCACATAAACTGCTGTATAAATGGGGTTGATTTTATTCTAGAAAGGGTCTCTTTTTGTATAAATTTTTGTATGAAAGGAATTTTTTAATTTATTTTTACTTTTATTCTGTACATTTTGCAGTATTTGAAAATCATGTTTTGAGGATGGTTATTTTATTTGTATATTATTGTTTTATCCAAAACATTTCAGCAGTTTATGTTGCTGTATTTTTTCTCATCTTTTTATTAGAGGATATCAGTTTAAGCGGGAGAATTTTACATTAAATAATCTACCTAATTTAGATAAGATACCAA
Organism: Polydrusus cervinus; assembly: GCA_935413205.1. Lineage (NCBI taxonomy): Eukaryota > Metazoa > Arthropoda > Insecta > Coleoptera > Curculionidae > Polydrusus > Polydrusus cervinus. Next base: position 7,295,546 of record OW284520.1, read on the forward strand.
GTTTGGAACGCTGCAGTCGAATTATTTCCTGTTAAAACCAAAATTTATATTTTTACAATTATTTTTATCTAACCAACAATAACAGTGTCCATGTTTTAATTAGCGACAGTATTATTTATTAAATGATTTACTGTGCCAAACTTCTATTGTCTTTATTTTGTTTTTTAAACCACTTATTAGTTCATATCTCTAAGCGTTTTTAAGTAAATCATTTGTGCTCGAAAATGGTTAAGGATACAAATGAACCAAAACGTGTTAGAAAAATTAAATTAAAACAATGAAAGTCCTTCAAGACAGTCATAATAATGCATTTTTTATGGCTGAGATATTAGCTTTGTTCGCATTCTAAACCGATTCGGAACCTTTTGCATATATTAAATAATTCGTATATGTAATTAAAGAATTTTGTGATCCGCGCACGCCATTGTTTGAACTGCGCATGCGGATAGTTCACAATCCTTACCGCGAACAAAGCTATTTATTAATAATACCACACGCCACAGCAGCCTAAAGCTTTGGAGAAAATGCAGATTTATAACTTACATTGCTGTATTAATCCAGGGGGTAATGATTTTTTTTTTGTTCTAATTTTCCCAGTTTGCGAACATCGCTAGGATTGTTCAATTAGTGATTTTTAACAAAAGTTGTAAATACATACTATGGTGGGGTTTGTTCGGTGGGTTGTAGCTTTAAGACCGTGAATTTTTTATTTCGGTAACAGTGTAACATTTTATCGTAAAATAAAAAAGTTCTCATTTGTAGAGCACTAAATATAATTTGTTTATTATTGAAAAGCTACTGTTGATATATTTTATATTGATTGATATACATACATAACATTTTTTTATATATATAAATTTTGGTATCTACCTATTGATTATATCATGTTTATTCTGTATATACTGACATATTCTGCATATTATGTTTCCATTATATGTAAATTGCAGCCTTTTTTGTTGCTGGATTTTTTTGTTATATTAATTTATCAATGATATATTTTTAAACAAGATTTTAAGTGATGTTACATATGGTGTAGCTGAAAAGATCTCCGAAATACAATTTTTTTCTAGTTACTTATGTCGCATCTTATGAACTACATGACCTGGAAAAAGCTTTATTTTATTTTAATATTTTAGTTTTCGTCAGGCTATTTTTTTTTTTCGATTCTCCCGGTTACTCTGTCTGACATTATTTTGTACATAATTAGTAGATAGTTATTTCACATTACACCTTAGTTAGTAGGGCATAAAGATAATATAATGAGATTTAAAGATAAACTTTAAGTTTCTCCGTTATAAATATAAAAGCAGGTACTGTTCTTGGTATTTTTTTTTAACAAGTGTAAGATAGTAACGTTTTAGAAACAAAAGGACATAATAATAGCTTTAATATTGCTGAAAATTAATTACAATTTTACTTTTATCTGCAATGATATTTTATTTTAAAAAAGTACATAGTATACAGGGTGATTCCTGTTGAGTAATCTGCGTAAAGACCACAGAAACGAGTAAACTTATTTTTATTTAAATTTGGTTACAGGCAAAAATGACTCGCTAAGAAATATATTTTGTCATTTCCGGTTACACCGGAAGTTAGGCCCTTTCGTATTTATAATAAAATACCCTATACATTTTAACATTTTTGGATTCTTTATTAAAAACTAAGTAACCTCGTCTGGAGATACTTAGTTAAAACGTAGGAAGACAAGGATGGAACGATACCCTGAACTTTATTTCACTAACGTGCAAATAATCACTTCCTGCAAACCCGGAAATGATAAAAAAATCAATTATGCCTGTTACCAACTTAAAAAAATAACTTTACTCGTTTTTAAAATCATTTAATAGGCCACTTAACGTGAAACGTCCTGTATACATATCGAAATTTCATATTTTATACGTTTCGCAATCATACATATTATGTTTAAGATTCACTTGCATAATGTAAGAAAAAGTACTGTAAAGGTATTTTTTTTATAAATAAATAATTAAAAGTTGTAATATACATACATAACTAAGTTTAGATTTTAGAAATATGGTTTTAGAAGTCGATCATTTTTTTTTAATGTTAGGTTTAGAATGGGGCTGCATATTTTAATTTCCAGAGAAAGTTTTAAACTACGTTTTAGTTTTTAAAAATAATGAGCATGAGCTTATTGTTTTAATGTAGAAAATTTTTAGGATTTTTAAAAATATTTTATCGTTTTTTGCATGGATTAGTCGAGTTCCTTTACTAAGCTTGTTTAGTTTCTAAATTCTGTATAGTTTTTTATGCAATTATTATCTTTCAAATGTATACTTATTTATGTATATGGCAAAAATACATCAGGTACCAATATTTATTTTATTATGTCCTTTTAGTGTTTATTACCATCTAATTAGATTATGGAAAAATAATAGGAAGGGGAAATGACATTGTCAAAAACAGTTGTATTGTCGATAGAAACAAAATGGGTTTATCCGGGTAGCACACCCTGTGGATAGAAACAAATGGGGTTTGTTTGGGTACCACCTCCTATGATCAAAAAAAGGTGGTTTATTGAGGTAGCACCTTCTGTTGATAATAACAACCACTAGGGGGTTTGTTCAGGTACCACCTCCTGTTAGTAGAAAAAAGGGGTTTGTTGAGGTAGCACCTCCTGTTGATAATAACCAAAGGGGGTTTGTTCGGGTAGCACCTCCTGTTAATAAAAAGAAAAGGGGTTTGTTCGGGTACCACCTGTTAATAAAAAAAGGGGTTTGTTGAGGTAGCACCTCCTGTTGATAATAACAAAAGGGGTTTGTTCGGGCAGCGCCTCCTGTTGATAGAAACAAAAAAGGTTTGTTCTGGTACCACCTCCTGTTAATAGAAAAAAGGGGTTTGTTGAGGTATCACCTCCTGTTGATAATAACCAAAGGGGGTTTGTTCGGGTACCACCTCTTGTTAGTAGAAAAAAGGGGTTTGTTGAGGTAGCACCTCCTGTTGATAATAACCAAAGGGGGTTTGTTCGGGTAGCACCTCCTGTTTATAAAAAGAAAAAGGGTTTGTTCGGGTACCACCTCGCGTTGATAGAAACAAAAGGGGGTTGTTCGGGTATCACTTCCTGTTGATAGAAAGGTGTTTGTTGAGGTAGCACCTCCTATTGATAATAACAAAAGGGGTTTGTTCCGGTAGCACCTCCTGTTGATAGAAACCAAAGAGGTTTGTTCGGGTACCACCCGATAGGAAGAAGGGGTTTGTTGAGGTAGCACCACCTGTTGATAATAACAAAAAAGGTATTGCTCGGGTAGCACCTCTTGTTAGAAACAAAAGGGGTTTGTTCGGGTACCACCTCGCGTTGATTGAAACAAAAGGGGTTTGTTCGGGTAGCACCTCCTGTTAATAGAAAAAAAGGGATTTGTTGAGGTAGCACTCGTGTTGATAATAACAAAAGGGGTTTGTTTTGGTAGCACCTCCTATCGAAAGAAGGAATATCTTTAGAGTTGATTCAATTATAAATGTATAGCCCAAATGTATCACTTCCTCTCGTATAATTCTTCCATGGATTAGACAAATGCCTAGAAAATTGGTTTCCTTTTATTAGCTTTGTTATTATAAGTCTGAATATGCTAGCTTTCAAAATTATTGTTGATTAGGAGGTCTGTGATTATGCTTTGTTTTCATATGGGCATTGCATTAATAGATAGACTTCTTCATCCGTTTTATCTTTGACAATTTTTTGAATTTGGGAAGAGTTTGACAACATTTAGGTAAATAGTAAACTGTTTTAACAATAGGCCTTGTTGTTTTATAATGTATGGACACCAGTTTTTTTTTTTTTTGAAAGCTAATGCATTACAAGTCTAATTAGATGTATAGGGGCGTGATGTATTATTTTTTTTTTGTTAAGTTAGGTTCGTCAGTTCTATTTTAAACGCTTAAGCGATGATTAGTGTTAAATCAATGCAGAATTTTATTGTTAAATAGATTGTTACTTTTTCTTAAATTTTTAACCATTTTTTTTTATCAGGATCTCTTTAAATAAAGTATATTGATAAACCTAAATTTCGCATATAAGTAACTTATGTATATTTTCCAGTCAGCAGTATCTGTGAACGCCAACATGTCTTTCTGGTCCTCAATCCTCATAAGTACAGTTACGCTATACATACATAATGTGACGGTTTTTTTTAACGCGTACTGCACTATTTAAGAAAAAATCAGAACTACCTAGTCATATTTTTGTGCAGATTTTTTTAAAACCCGAGTGAAACATATTTTTTTTAAAACTTATTTATCTTGTACAACCTGCCCTTAGGTAATAAAAATTATTTGCTTTCATTAAACATTTTAAGTAAGTTATAATAGAAGAAACTAATGTGTACATTTTTATTTCTTAGTTAGTAGTAGTTAAATTTAAGGAGATAAAAATGCTAAGTAACACATCAACAGCCTTAATTCAAAATAAATGCTGGTAGTACTATATATTTACTTATGTTAGTACTATTCTAAAAATGGTTAATACAAACATTAGCGTCAGAACATATTTTCAGAGAGAAGCCTAATCTAGGGGGTTAAATTTAAATAAATTGATAAATATCAGTAACTCCTAATATAGAAAGAAAGTGGCCAAATTTTTTTGTGTTAAGGTGATATGCAGTCAAAGGAGCCTTCATGGTGACTATACATACCACCCTTCCATAAACTAGACAAAGTAAGTGGTATATAACGGATTAACGCAAAATCTAAAAGCTCATTCTATTGGAATTATAGAGTATTAACTAGATACAACTGTTTCAATGAGGGGATTCTGTTTCCCTTGTATGAAGAAAATAAAATCATTTTTCAATAAGTTAAGTTCAAAAATATGTTTACCTACTTTACAAACAAATAAGTTCTTCTACTACGAATTTTTAAATCTACACTTTTATTATTGTTTAACAAAAATATAGTCAATTATATTTGCTACCTAATTTAAAAGAAAAATCAAAATATTTGAGATTATTTTTTATCAAAACCTCATCTTGATGAATACGGCCAGTGATTTTTGTGTTTAGTGAAATCAAATAATATAAATGTCATGTCATAATTAAGCTTTATTTCATTTACTAATTTGCCCCATCCTTTATATTTTTATATTACCTTTACCTATTTCGTCGTATGTATATAGTAGACCTTATTTCTATATGATCATTAGAGACGGAGAGGTGGCGTCATTTTTTACTTACGAGATTTTGACCCGGGTATTGTTCCGTGGAAATTGTAAAATCAAATTACATCAGCCATTATTTTACATCAAAAAATCCAAGTGCTACATTTTTCCAAAAAATTGAGTTTAGTAAAATCTTAAAATAGAAAACATGTAAGAGATGCAAAGCATTGTAATTTAAGGGATTTGAGTAACTATGGCTTAATTTTTTTTAGCAAATTAAATATTCTTTTCTAAAAAATAGATTGTATCTACGAAATATTGGGCTGGTTACAATAACGTCAGTAAAAATACCGTCACCTTTTAGCCTTATAGCCGGTAATTATTGTTCTGATCTTTGTGAATAAATAATTTTGCAGTAAATGTAAATTATGATGTTTCATTTCAATTTTAATCCTTTTTTTCAGTAATTAGATATTGGGTCTTGTAGTTAATTCTCTTTTTAATGACAAAAGACATTATGTTAATAATCATTACCTTATTGGAAAAACTTTCATGCATGTTAGAATAAGGGGGTGTAAATATGTCACGATTAAAAATATCACAATATTGTTTAATTTGTTCATTTTTTTTTTTAATAAAGTATTTCCGAAAATGCTGCAAAACAAAAACGCTCCGTGTTTGGACTATTCGCTAATCAATTGAGTGTACATTTCTGTGAGGAAGCCAGAAAGTCCATCTAGGGGAAACACATTGGCGTAGACTTTAAGGGCGGGATGGGCGTAAGGTTTTTTTTGGGGTGTGGGCGCCATGTTTTCGATTTTTTAAAAATCCTGGGACACCTCTAAACGTCGAGCTAGCCAGTTACCTTGAAAATATTGTTAAACTTTTCTCAGGAATTACATCTTATTCTCACAAATTAAAAAATATATATTTTATCAAAAATTTTCGAATTTCAAAATATTTTGGACAGAAAGTGGCGGTGCCAGGGTGGGTACTGGCCCACCATAAAAACATGGGTGCCCAGTCAAATTTATGGGATTCGGTTTTGTAATGGAATTTTCGTGAGCGACCATTTTCCTTTTTGACGCCGCTGCTGAAGAAGTTCGTTATACGTACCATATGTTAGGATGATAATGCTTTTTCCATTGGCGTATAACAAATTCCGTTTTGTCCTTACTAGGGTTTACAGTCCCGAAGCAAATAATCCCGGGATTTTTGAGATCCCTTTATGTAAGGCCGGGATCGGAAAACTACTAAGAAAAACTATGTTAAAAATGGTAGCTATCCCGGAATTGCAATCTCTAGTCCTTGCACAACTCTATTTAGACGCTGCGAATCAAAATTTATGGAATATTCCTCTAGCACACCCAATAAGGAGTCATCAATTTAAATACAATGCATTAATTCCTTAAGTGGATCCAACGCGCTAAAATTTGCCAAGTTAAATTGCGGTTCTTGGCCCGAATTACAAAAAATTATTGTATTTTTTCATACAGAAAAAAGACTTCCTTCATTGTATTTTTTTTTAATAAAAATAATTTTGTGACCCTCTCCATAGTCTGTAGGTTCCAATATTAGTTTTAAAAATCCTTAGCTTAGGGTTCGGGCCAAGAGTCTTCAATATTTTTGGTCTAATGTAATATATAAAGACCTTTTTACATTAGGTGCAATTTAAAAAAAATAGCTTAGGATTCGGGCCAAGAGAATGCAATGTTTTTGCTTTAATTTAATATATAAAGACATTTTTACATTAGGTGCAATTTCAAAAAAAAATAGCTTAGGATTCGGGCCAAGAGAACGCAATGTTTTTGCTTTAATTTAATATATAAAGACCTTTTACATTAGATGCAATTTCAAGAAAAATAACTTAGGATTCGGGCCAAGAGAACGCAATATTTTTGGTCTAATTTAATATATAAAGACGTTTTTACATTAAGTGCAATTTCAAGAAAAATAGGTTAGGATTCGGGCCAAGAGACTTCAATATTTTTGGCCGTATGCTCTTAGTACCCTATATTTTATCCACAAATGAGAAGCAATTCAATCTTTCTAAATTTTTGAACCGCGTTTTATTATAAAAATATTACAGATGGGAAACCAAACTGCTTAGAAAGTAAAGTGGGCGAAAAATAAAAAAGAAAGGTAGGCTTACAATATACCTACGTGTACACATATTTTGGAAATAAATATGATATCGGCCGCCAACTCTCCTCGCCTATATATGGCGTCTATGATTAATCAGATTATAAAAATATTGCTTGGAACTTATACTAGTTCAAAACACCAAGTCTAATTAACATATTAAATTGTTCCCAACAGTTCACCTCCGCTGTAAAATAAATATTTTATTTTGATGTTCTCCAACGTTGTTACTGTTATTTTGTATAATACCTTGAAATCTCGGATTTGGCGTGCTAATTTTGCTTAATATAAAAACTAAAGAGCGACCTTATATAAATCAACTCACAAATAAAAACCCACATATGGAATAGGCTAGTGACATTGATTTTAAAATGGAAATAAAACTATCGCAAGTCTGTTTGAAACAATTTATTTAAAAAACAGTTTATTCTTAACATGTGATGCATCACTATTACGGCAGCTAAATTTTAGTAATCATAAATTAATTAATAATTTATCATGAAGCTTTTCATTAGATAATTTTAATATAAAATTTTAATCAAGTAATTAATATTTTGCAGACATTCGCTGGGGTTAATGAAAAGCATAATTTATTTTTACATAGGAATGGTAAACAATTACACCATTGTACCAGACCTTTCCTTCTTCATATAATATGTGATTTAATTCAAAATATTTAACAGTTTTAAAGAAATATTCCTTTTTGTAGGGTTTAAATCTATTACATTACATTTTGAAGCTGTAAAAGAAAGAAGTGACTGTACAAAGATGTCTTGTACATAAGAAACTCTATAAAGTAAAAAATAATAATTTATTAAACCAGTACTTAATCCTAAGAGAATTTACATTTGTGTAAGTATCAAATTTAATAACTGTCACTGGACTGAACTATACATAACTTATTTACAAATAAATCAATACAACAATTTTAAGATTCTGATAATAATTCTGGAACTTTAGGAATTATAAATTAAATACTTATTACCTAAAATTATAAACTAAAGAAGTTAAAGCAAACAATTTTAATCATATAAAAGTCAACAACTCTCACCCATTGTACTAAAACGTACAACACTGTTTACACTAATGTTTTTAATAAAACATTTGTTAATTTGGTAAAGTATCATACAAAATGTCCTTAACGGATTGTGAGAGATTATCTGGAAACTTGATGTCAAAATTAACTATAAGGTCACCCCGGCGTGAAGGTTCTTTGGGCAAAGGCAGTCCATATCCCTGAATACGCCTGACAGTGTTTGGTTTAATTATTTCATTGGTATAGTGAAGTGGAATTGTTTTATTAGACATTGTTGGTACTTCAATTGTGCACCCACACAAGGCCTGTAACAAAAAAAAACAAACATTAATATCAATGCAGACAAAAAAAAATTATATTAAAAATCCTAAAATAGCTAGGATATTATTTTTGGTGGCTGGCGTCACAGTAGGTCAAGTAATACTGTCTAAAATTAGCACAATATTGAAAATTCTAATTTTATAATCAAAACTGAGTGCAAAATTTTCAGTAAACTGGAAATAATGGAAAATAAAAGATAAATTAGTAAACCTACCTGTTTCAGTGAGATTTTAGCTGTATATCTGATGTCACTGCCTTCACGTTTAAATAAAGGATGGGGCTTGTCTCTTATGATGAACACAATGTCGGCAGGAATTTTGTTTCGTCCTTGGTCACCTTCACGTTGGAATGTGATTTTAGTTCCAGCTTTCCAGCCCGGTTTTACATTAATGGTTAGAACTTTATCTTCTTTCTTTGTTGTTCCATCAGGCTGTAAAACTTTTCGACTAATCTTCATCTTCTTAGTACAACCTTTTGTGATGTCTTCCAGGGAAACATAGAGGTCATGTTCAATAGGTGGATCTTGGATTTTGTCTTTATTTCTATTGGGGCTTTGGAAGTTAAAGGAATGACTCCTGAAGGCACCTCCAGGACCGCCCCTAGGAGGCCCACCACTAAGGGATGCAAAGGGATCATCAACATCCATATCATCGTCATGCATGCCAAACATCCTTCCATTATTGCCGAAGTCAAAGAAGGCCGAAAATGGAGTAGAATTTCCGAAGAATTGAGCAAATGTAGCCCTTGGGTCTCCATGGTATGTGTAGGAGAAGTTGCCAGGGCCCCCTGATCCACCACCTGTAGAAGCTCCACCTTTTAGTCCTTCCTCTCCAAACTGATCGTAAATGTCGCGTTTCTTCTTGTCTGACAACACTTCATAGGCCTCCGCGACTTCCTTAAACTTCTCTTCAGCACCAGCTGTTTTATTCTTGTCAGGATGGTACTTTAATGCCAATTTTCTGTAGGCTTTTTTGATGTCATCGTCGCTGGCGCCTTTTGTTATTCCCAATATTTTGTAGTAATCTTTTCCCATTTTTGATATTTATTTATTTAACAGTCAACACACAAACAGCTGCCACTTAACACACTAAAAATTCTTAAGATTCACTTAGCTTTGCACTAACACAAGTAGTCCTGTCTACTTCGAATCGTAAAATACACTCCCATTGATGCGCGCCGCGATAAGCTTTTATTTAAAGGTTATATCGACGAGAATACTCACGAGTGTTCCGGAATTTACTAGATGCTCATTAACGTAACATGACGTGGGCCTATAGAAAAATATTTTTATTTCGTTTCTATTATCCTTTAATTAAAAGATAAATATTTTCACGTTAAAACGACACGTTAATAACGACAAAATTAAATCTAATCTACCATATCCGTCATATTAAAATAAATTAAATCACTGTCGAAAAGGTTTGGAAATTCCCACATGCGCCACCCATGTCAAGAAAGATCCATGGATTTGATGGCGTTCGAATGCGCAATGACGGGAATGTTGATAAGAACGCGGGAAACTTGAAATATTCTAGAGACTTAGAGGTGCCTTGCATTTTCTGACGTTTGAAATGTTTGCATTATTATCAATGATGATAATGATGTTAATTATTATTTATTTTGTAATTAAATATTGTTCTGGAATAAAACAAGGGGAATGTTTTTCTTTAAATCTGATTAAACTTCTGGAAAAACAGTATGTAAACATATATTTATATAGTACAAAAAATGTGATATATTATGGATAAAATTATGGGAATAGACAATGGGTGGGTATCCATAGGAGTCATAGGACCGTAGGGTCAAAGAATTTTAATCTTAGCCACCAAAATTAACATTTTAAGTAAAATATTTATATTTCCCTTGTTCTATTTGCCATTTCACTACGACCGAAAAAGGTTCATTTAATTTAACGTAACGATACGAAAAGTCGGTATCATACTTTACAAAAATACGCGCATACCTAATCATATATTTTTTTTATTAATGACCCATTATTTAAATCCTAAAAATAGTTTTATGATAAAAGGAGAATTTGTAGTGGACAATAAAAATTTATCGGAGAGAGAGAGAGAATAGGGCGAAGATCCAACAGCAACTTGTCAGACAAGCCCCTCTCCCCTTTTCAACTTCAAGACATAATACAATCTCTAGCGAAGGCGCTAGAGTTTTCGAGTAAAGTTGGTTACCTGTTATCTGGTTATTCTTACGTTGAGAATTGAGATTAAGAGTTTTTTTATTTCTTAGTTATTTATCTCCCTTCAGTTGGTATTTATCATACCTCACCTATTAATATTCACAACAATAAGATTATTAGTAATATAATAAATATAATATTACATTACAATTTATTGGCGACTGCGCCAGTCCATACCTAAAAAACTATTTATTTGACAGGTCTGGTGTTAAACTGTTGAAAACAAAAGACAGTCTGAAAATTTGGTTGTGAATATACAGGGTGTTCCTTAATGACGTGCTAATATTTTAGAGTGTGATTCCTCAAGTTATTTTATGAAGAAAAGTTCATATAAACATATATCCTAAACAGCTTAAATTTTTTGCTACAGGGGGTTGAATTTTTTTTTAATGCGTTTTTTGTAATATCTCCAAAAGTACTTTAGATAATATTTTCAATTTTGACATGTACTAATAGGACATAAAACCACATCTTTTAGTAATAAAAGTTATTTTTTTGTCCCACCAGTGGCGTCCCTGCAAACATTTCCTTTGATATTTTTTAGAAAAAAGTGGTACGCCACTGACATTTTTCCATGTGGATATCATTTCTGATTAGCCTGGTCAATTCTGCATAAAAATGGTCTCTTGCGTTTTTCTCCTCAGGCACACCGTTCTTAATTAAAATAATTAAATTAGCTCTACTATTTATTACTATTAACATTGATAATACAAAATTTTGTTATAAAAATTGTTGGAAATGACCACCTTTATTTAATAGGCATGCTTCCGCCCGTCTAATTTAATTTAATTATTTTTATATAGAATTGACCAGGCTAATCAGAAATAATATCCACATGGAAAAATGTCAGTGGCGTACCACTTTCTTTCTAAAAAATATCAGAGGAAATGTTTGCAGGGACGCCACTGGTGGGACAAAAAATAACTTTTATAACTAAAACATGTGGTTTTATGTCCTATTAACACATGCCAAAATTAAAAATATTATCTAAAGTACTTTCGGAGATATTACAAAAAACGCATTAAAAAAAAATAATTCAACACCCTGTAGCAAAAAATTTAAGCCGCTTAGGACATATGTTTATATGAACTTTTCTTCATAAAATGACTTTAGGAATTACACCCTAAAATATTAGCACATCATTAAGGAACACCATGTATAGAAAAGATTGTGTTAATAATATCACAGTTTGGCTGTCAAATAAATGGTTAACATATTTTAATAAAAAACGAAATTAACCATTTTTAGTTTTTCTGATAAAATTCAAATTTTATGGAAGAATAATAGGTTTAATTAAGTAATAATAATATCTATTTTAGATATGTCCAGTTGATAATTGCGAAGAAATGTTCAGAAATACCAAAGAGTTAAGAAAGCACTGCATTCAACATGACCAAAGTGAAGCTCCTTTTAAATGTCCCACACCGGAATGCAAAAGGGCATTTTTCTTCCAGAACACTTTAGAATTTCACAGAAAACGCCATCTTCTGGAGAACTTGCACATCTGCAACTACAAAAACTGCAATAAAATTTTTCAACAGGCCTACAGGTTTGTACAAAGATAGAAAGGTTTTCCTAATGAACATGTTTGTATTGAAACTTTTTTTTCAGATTAAAGGAACATATGCGATGCCACACTGGAACAAAACCATACAAATGCACAATTGGAAAATGTGCCAAAGCCTTTAGCACTGCAAGCAAGCTTAAGAGGCATGAACAAACTCACTTTAATGACAAGCATCACTATTGTAACATTGAAGGCTGTGATAAAGCATTCAAAAGATCTGATCATCTTAAGGAACACATGCGACAAGTTCATAAATTTGGACGACGAAAAGGTTAGTTAAAAAAGTTCTTCAACATTTTTTGTTTCAGAGTTTTCCCGTTTTTGACAGTTATTATTTTTACTTATAGCATCAGTAGCGGTAGTGCCTGTAGAAACTACAAGAACTGAACCCGTACCGTCTACAAGTTTTGCCGAAAACAATACCAAACCCGCCCTTGGCGTTTTGGGATCGTCCCCATTGGCTACTGTCGTAAAAATGAAGCCGGGTAGACTCAATTTACCCACTTATATTGCCATGAAAGCTGACCCCAATAATCCTGATCGTAAGAAATCTGATGATGAACTCTTAGAGGAAGCAATTAAGAGTATCGGAAATCAGGAGATGAAATTGGAGACTGATCTGTTTTTGGATGTATCTTTGGATTTGTCTGATTTTTCGACTGTGAATCTTAGAGATTTACAGTGATTATTTGCAGTATTATTTTATTAGTTTAAGAGTAGGTAAGCGTTGATTTGTTCTAAACGAAAATGTTAAACATTTTCTTTTATTGTTAAACAATAACTTTTTGCAATTTTTAGCGTGTGATAGAGCTGGGCAAGGCTCTCAGTAAAAGAGCTTAAAGTTTTTACCTAAAGTGCTGTTTTTTTTTTATTAATTAAAACTACGTATCCAATTGTTACACAAGCACTAAAATGGTCTTTAAGTCCCCAAAAAGGTATTTAAGTCCTCCAATAGGGCTTAAAAAAACTGCCCAGCTCCTAGTGTGGGAGAGAAATCTCAAATTCTTTATAGCATTTAAAAACATATTCTATTTTTACACTTCTGCTGCTGTTGCTAGTGATAGGCGTGCAGATATTTTCTATTTTTGGGAAAATAAATTAAAACAAAAATTACAGGGTATTCCGATCTTTAATTTGATACATACGTAAGCCAGACATATTTTAATTACCTTCAATTTTTATTTTTAATATGACGTCCTTATTGGTCATTTTATAAGAGTTTAAAAATTGGCTGCCCATAACTGATCTTGAAATTTCGAAATAAAAATAAACACAGTATTATTTTAAAATATTAGTACCTTTGTCTGTTTCCGGCGTTGGGAGTATGTCCTTTCTTGTAGATTACAGGGAAAAATTAAGAACTCTTTATGGTAACCGCGGCAGTGGCTCAGAGGTAGAGCTACTGGCATTCGACCGCGGCGACCCGGGTTCGATTCCCGGAGAGGGCATACGTACAATAAAAAAAGTATGTCCGAAATTTAGTGGATTTAAGAATGCAGGGAAGAGTGTAAAAATGTATCATCTCCCAACCCACGCCGGTAACCAGGCCGGATGAGATCGGACATCTCGTGGGGTGCGGAAGAAGTACACACTCCCCAATCGGTAGGTCATGCAATGGCAATAAACCAAGGGTTGATAGCCCTTGGGGGGTATCGCATGACTGAGGATCGTGGTTCGGAACCCACGGTAAACTGTAGGTCCCCTCGGGAATGGCCCTGGCAGCGAACGAAGAGGAAAAAAAAGCCTAATTTGAAAAAGAAAGGACTCTGTATGGTGCAAAATTTTTTTTGAACTATTTACATTTTCCCTTTTTTTTTAATGTTTTACTTGCATCGGTCTTTTTGTAAGTAAAATTGAAAACGAATAGTTTCTCAAAGTGTAGTTTTATTTACCTAATAACGTATTTGCCATTGAGTATTTTATTTTGGCAGCATATTTTTAATTTATCCTACATTTGTAATCACATTATTATGCCATAATATTTTTATGTTTTGTTCAATAATTTGTATTATGTACAACCAAATATTTTAATAAATCTACTTATTCAACAAATAGGAGTTTTACGGAAACCTAACCCCTAATAATTAAATTATGGTTTTTGACTTTGACATTTCAAAAAATATATGTTTTTGGTCTAATTTAATATACGTAATTTATTATAAATAGTAATTAGGAAAATTTTAATCAATATTACGTCTAGACAATAATTAATTTTAAAATTTTAAGAATGTTTTTTGAATAATTATGCATTCCGATTTAAATATTCCTGTGATAGTGTTATCGCATGCTAAGAATTAGAAGAGATAGTGTCGCCTTTTGTTTTATAGCTGTCTATTGGCAATAATTATATTGTTTTATTGATAACAGTTCATTTTATGGGAAAGAATTGCACCTTTATTACACCCAATCAATTTTATCATGAGTCAGCATTTTTTTATGTTTTTGCGGAAATCTAAAACTTATATTAAATTAATTTTGGTTAAATCTGTTTGATAATTTACCAGTTCAAGGCTGTATCCAGGGAGAGGGAATAAATAAAGTTTAACACCCCCCCCCCCCCCCCCGAAATATTTAACACGGCTTATACAGGGTGGCCCATTTGTCTGACAAAGTAATATACCGTTTCTACTATTAAAGATATCAAAAAAAAGTTTTTATAAAAGATGTGAGGTATAGAAAAATATATATGTTCTAAAATTATTTTTAAACATACAGGATGGTCCAAAAAAGTAGGACAATAAAAAGATACATTTTTTTAAATGGAACACCCTATATATTTTAGCATTTTTTGTTTTCTTACAAAATTATCCATATGATGCCATATTAAGTTTTTTAATTTTTTGCAACGTTGCCAAACAAAATGCAAAATTCTTAAAATGTTGGAAAAAACATGATTGTAAAAAATTACCCGTATTTCTCAATAAGAGTATCGCAAATCGAAAATTTCTTGTAAGCTTTAAGTTTAGGGATAGAAAAACTGTCTTAAATCTTTAAGTACCGAAAATTTTTTACAGGGTGTTTTCTGTTGACAACCAAATATACAAAATTTTAAAATACAATAACTCTGTTTTTTCAAATGAAACACCCTATATTTATTAGGCTCGTCTGATAGATATTGTAAGTTTTGGCAATATTTCTATTTTTATTTAAATTTTGGTGAAAAAAACTAGAGTTTTTATTTTTCTAGTAAGCCATGACCAGCAAAGTCAAAACAAATGTAATAGAATATAATATCATATTTATAATATTTATATTTATAATGTTTGTGAACTTATTTTCAAGATCAAGTATGCATAATAAAAAATAAATTTTATTTAATAAAATAAATACGTAACTAACTATGGTTATCAATTTATTATAATATGACATTATATTCAATTACATTTGTTTTGACTTTGCTGGTCATAAACTTACTAGAAAAATAAAAACAATAGTTTTTTTACGAAAATTTAAATAAAAATCGAAATATTGCCAAAACTAGTTTTTTAGGTATAGGTATGACTAGACAATAATAAAAGATACTTACAATATCTATCAGACGAGCCTAATAAATATAGGGTGTTTTATTTGAAAAAACAGAGTTATTGTATTTTAAAATTTTGTATATTTGGATGTCAACAGAAAACACCCTGTACAAAATTTTCGGTACTTAAAGATTTAAGACAGTTTTTCTATCCCTAAACTTAAGAGCTCACAAGAAATTTTCTATTTTCGATACTCTTATTAAGAAATACAGGTAATTTTTTACTATCATGTTTTTTCAAAAATTTTAAGAATTTTGCGTTTTGTTTGGCAACGTTGTAAAAAATTAAAAAACTATATGTCGTCATATGGATAATTTTGTAAGGAAACAGAAAATGCTAAAATATATAGGGTGTTCCATTTTAAAAAATGTATATTTTTATTGTCCTACTTTTCTGGACCACCTGTATGTTTAAAAATAATTTTAGAACATATATTTTTTTATACCTCACAACTTTTATAGAAACTTTTTTTTGATATCTTTAATAGTAGAGACGGTATATTACTTTGTCAGACAAATGGGCCACCCTGTATTATTTTACAATTTTGGAAATTTTCCAGAATATTAAGAGAACACGTATTGGAAGGTATATTAAAGAGAAAAAAAATAACTTTCACTGTATATTTATATTTAATTTTTTTAAATTTGCTTAAAGCTTCAAACAGGCCTAAGCGGAATCGCTCCGTCCGGCGTCCGGGCGTTTCGCGGGCGATATTTGCCATTTGATTACATGGCGGCGCGTGGTCGCGTATGTCTGTTTGATCCTTTAATATTAATCCTATATTATTTTTTTTAATGCAAAATTTCTTGTTTGCTAATTTTGAACGAACCGAAAATTTTTCGTTTTTCTACGGTAGGTACGCATACTTCTCCGCCCCTTCCCAATTTCACGCTGGCTACGGTCTTGTTCGAGTTACTTATCCTGCGGACAAACAAAAATCCTCCTAGAGTGTCACAAACATTTTCTAGAAACTGTTAAAACACTGCGGGAAAGCTAGAAGTTTAAAAACAAGGCGAGAAGGGATGTACTTCATTTCGTACAATGTGCTGCGAGTGATTTGAAAGCGATGAGTCACTGACAGTGACAGAGTAGTTTTGAATCTGGAGAATCCGTTACTAAGGTATAGTATAGCTTTGCGTATACTTACAATGGTTTTATAATTTCATCGACCAATGGGCTAGGTGTATATATAATATATAGGTTCGTATCAGCCATTGAGATAGACTCGATGGTATTCAGCAAATAAATCTCCAGTGTTTGTTGTAAAAGTAACGGAAGCTAAAAATTAAATGACTTAACTTATTAAAATTCGTTGCTGACACTCTTGGCTGAACTAGGGTTGCCAACCGTCCTTTATTTGAAAGGGCAGTCATTTATTTTAAAATTATGTCCTTCCTTCCCCTGATCCTAGAAGCTCCGGTCTAAAAGTCTAATTGCAACCTAATTTTTCGTCTTACGCTTGGACTCTTAATTTAAATCTTTTAATAATGTATTCTTAGCTTAGATTACAAAGGTCTTGTAGGAAACGTTTAGTTTTTAAACTTTTCCTTCTAAAAGCCATGTTTTATATAGAGATTAAGGTTTCAGACGCATATCGTTTTAGTTATTGATTTATGATGCAGTTTTAAAGAAAAATGAGTAAAAAGAAGAATATTTTATAGTAATTTTTCTATTATATACTTGTCTGTTCCGTTTTCCCTTTTTAAATCTATTTTAAATCAATAAAAATATAACAAAATGCAATAAAATATTTTTACAACAATAACAAAAAACAATTAGGTATTTATTTTTAAAGAGAAAAATAAAAGTAAAAATTTTAATTAAAACATTTTTTTTGGAAAAAGTGTGATAATTTATAATATAAAAAATAGTGTGGGAAGAAACGAGAATGCTTTATTATAAATATACAAAACGGCACTTAAGAAAAAGTCTTTCAAAACCTAAGCATTTGCACCAAAAAACGCTCTTAGATCTACGCTCCTAAAATACATGATTTCTAAAAAATCATCAATTTTGGCGTGGTGGGCGATATTTACTTTATTTTTAATCATGAAAAACCAAGCCCGAAAAACGCTGGTTAGAGTTATACATACGTCTTATGTTAAAATTTTGGATTGACACCAATATTCAAATTTTTCACAAATATAAGAATGTTTTTTTTTTAAATAAAAAGCCAGCTAGAAATATAAAAAAAAGAAAAATAAAACATTTACAAAAACAAATTTAATCCAACCATGCAAGTAATAGTTAAATTTTCAAAACTAGTAGTTAGGTGAATTTTAAACAAACTTTGGGCGTGGCCCCGAAAATTATTCGCCCGCGGCGTTCTTACCCGTTCTTTACTAGATACAATATCATAAAATACATGTAGTCTTGACTGTCCCTTTCTCCAGAAAATTTTTTTTTACTTAGGTACTCCCTAGCTTCTGGCTACGCCACCGCGTACAGTGGTACCCAAAAATATTTCTGAATGTGTCCTTTCTTTATTCCAATATCCGAAAGTTGGCAACCCTAGGCTGAACTAAAAGATATTATAATATAATAAGAATAATAGCAATATTCGTCATTTTTAATCGTTAGACAAGCAAAAACTTTCACTAATATGAAATTTTACCTTAACGCAAAAAAAAAATCTCATTTGATGCTAATTTTTTGCAAACCCCCTATCAATTCATCAATATTAGGAATACCTACTATCACTAAGATTTTCATGAAAAATTGTGCGGTAAACCGAACTGGTAACTTCAGATCTCCCTTAAAGCAGTGTGCTTAGAAAATACAAGTGCCTTAATTTGAAACTATTACCTTTTTATATGTTTATCATTGCATCGGCAACTGTTTCGGCCTTCCATTGCCATCGTCAGTGTTGTACGGTCCCGGTACGGGACAAACAACAGACAGCCGCTTACCCATTAATTTTCAAAATTACCTAAAATGTAAGCGGTTGCCAAGAATATACAAGGATACAAATGACCATTTATATACAGTATATTCTTAATCTAAAAGGGTAACAAATTCGGTTTTGTGCATCAACATTTGGAAAATGTTGGACAAACCCGTTTAAACCTAAAAATAAATGATTATTATTAAACCTAAAAAAAATTAAAACCTTTAACAAATAAAATTAAATATCAGACCTAAAAAAAAGGGTTAATAATAAAAAAGTGATTCTGTGCATAAACATTTTAAAAATGTTGGACAAAACCCTTAAAACCTAAAAATAAATAATTATTGATGATCCTAAAAAAATGGGAATAAAACCTAAATCATTCTACAACTAAAATTAAATATTAGACCTAAAAAAGAGGGTTAATAATAAAAAAGTGGTTCTGTGCATCAACATTTGAAAGTTGTTGGACAAAACCGTTAAAACCTAAAAATAAATTATTGTTGCACCTAAAAAAAAATTGAATAAAATTTTAAAAGTTATTTAATATTTGCAGGCCTAAAAAGGGAACAGTGGTTTTGTTCATCAACATTTTGTAAATGTGGGACCAAACCTTAAATACCTAAAAATTAATTATTAATTTGACCTAAAAAGAAACGAGGTAAATAGAACCGTGGTTTTATGCAATAAAATGTTAGAAAAACTCTTCTACCTGGAAACCATTGATGTATCGTTTGTTTCAAGTTCCAAAAGTCAAAATGTCACTTAAATTAAGTTGTGTCTTCTGTTTTAGTTAAATTTTTGTCCACAATCATCATCGTTTACTAATTTCATTTTTACCAAACCTAAAATTGAAGACGGTTTTATTACAGTCAGAACTCAAATTTAAATTTTTTTAAACCAAGAATACTTACTGCATGTAATGGATATATAAATATTACTAGATCTATAATACAAGAATATTGCTAATTTTTTACCTTTAAATTCAAATCTTCGCCTGCGGCGTAGCATATTAGTTCTCTATATTTTATGTATTTACATGAATTGAAAATCTTGAAAATATATGCAGGTTTGACCTGTCTTTGAATAGAAGATTTAAATTAAAAATAGTTTTTTAATACTTAACCTTTTTTTTTTTTTGCAATTTATACTTTTCGTCCTTGTGTTTCCTTCTTCACTTGTAACTTCTTTGTATAATTATGTAATCACTTGTTTACAAACGACAACCTCGCATTAAGAGCAACTGTCAAGCTCTTTCACCATATTATATAGTATTTAATATAAATCAATTTTACTGATTTTTATAAAATGAATTTATGATAATATTTCCAAGTAATAAAAAAAATAATGTGAAATGTTAAGAGACGTTAATTACAGAAGGTTAATTTGACAACCTTTAAAATTTGAGCCCTTATATGGAAAAACACTTTATTTCCAAGGGAGAATTTAAAAAAAACACAAAAGTGGTGAACGAACTGTCATTTTCCTCTAAACTTCACTCTTTCACCTGTATATAACAGAAAAGGTAAGATACATACATAAGATACCTTTCAAATATGATAAAGTAAAATTTGCGAGTAAAAATATGGCGCCGTTTGCAATAAGATAAACCCAAAACACCACTACACTGTTTCCACTTTTATGCACTTACCCTTGTTATCCCCAAACACCTCTACACTGTTGCCACTTTTATGCACTCACGCTTGTTGTGGACGAACGTCTGTACCCATCACCCATGTATACTAACCTGAAACAATAGAGAACAGTGTTAATTACAAACAAACAGTTTAAATAACTCTACCTCGCTTTTGGCCATTTTCCGCTCGCGTCGTGCCTTTTTATCGCCACCAAGCTTTGAAACTAAGTTTAAGATAAGTATCTTATTTCCGAGAGATACTAAAGATTACATTAGTATATTGCAAAAATTATTTTGCACGTTTTACTTTTTTGTATTGATTGTTATATCCGGGGTGACATAAAAGATTTATTACATATATAATTCTTGAAGTAAAGAAGTAAACATTTTAGAGTTAATAAGTCAGTGTTTAAATTGCCATTTTCCGCCAAATCTAACCGATAAATCCACTTCCGGTTCAACCGGAAGTGTAGTTAACTTTAACACAATCAATTTTAAACCCGCCATTTTTCTTCGATGCCTCAATTTTAAGGAAATTCTCTTGTTGACAATAACTTAATATTTTTATTAAGCGAAACGCAGACGCGCTTGCGTATTGGTCAAATCCCTAACTTATCCGGTTTATGTTCCAAATGTATCCGGATGTGTCTCCACGAAAATAGCTATTGAGGCTACGAAATGGGTAGCAAACTAAAAAAGCAGAATTTTGGAATCATAAAAAATTTTTAAAATCTCACCTTAGTTAACTCTTGTAGTCTGCTCTAATCCAGCTGGTGTCCCGAACATTAAGCATTCTGGTTTAAGCTTTCATGGTCGCACTTAATTGAAGCCCTTCAAACAGATCCAAAAGCGAATTGTATTTTGGAACAACTTGTCCTCGAAGCGACAATTAAACAGATACAGAAACCAATCAAGCTAGATTAGCGTAGAAATTTAATTTATTACACTTTAATACTAAAAAAATTATACAAATCGATGCTAAAGGCTTAATTTTGAATTGATTATTGCACTGTTCTGTCATTTGTGTGCGCGTATGAACTACCAACAAACCCGAAATACGACCAATCAGATTCTTTCTGTACGTTAGACTAAAAAAAATCGGATTGATTTTAACGATGACGGGGTTTTGTATCTTGCGCTACCCTGAAAAATTCGCGGCCCGGATTTTAAACATTGTTTTAGATGACGTCATGTTGATGATCCTGAAACAAAGAAAGTCGAATTAAAAATTAAGTAATTTACTCTTAAAAATATTGGCACGTAATCAAGTCAAAAAGGCAGAAGGATTCACATTCACCATATAGTGGCGGTTTTTAGATGTTATCTTTAACCATTGTAAAAACAAGTAAAAAAACCCAATTTTAAAGAAAATGCAAACAAAAATATGACCATTTAATACACGGACAGTCCTATTATAGAGGGTGTCAATTTAAAAACGTACAACCCTTAATATTTGAGCCGGTTTAAAAAATGATGGTCTGCAAAAACAAGTCGACTTTTTTTTGGAAATTTTTAAGGTTGTTTTTCAATTAAATTATTTATACCAACCCTCTAGCGGGGCTGGAAACCCCTAAAACTAAAATGGGAAGGGGTTGAGTGGTACATTATTTAAAAGATCATTCAATTACCTTTTACCGTACCTCATATACTTGACCTTTATTTTCAGTAGATTTTAAAAAAACAAATAAAACCCGTAAACCATCTTAAAATGTAGGTATGTTGGTGTTTGTAAATTTTTTCAAATTGAAAAATGTTTGCCGTTGAAAAAACTTAAAGTGTATAGTAATGAAACCTAAACCCCGTAAATAATTAACTAAGATAATATTATAAAGTTTCTGCCGCTTGTTTGCGGATTTTACTTAATTTTTCGAAAACTAAACTGCTGGACAAATTGCTTTCGAGCAAGAAAAATTTCGCCTAAATTTAACAGTTAATATTTTCTGAACCAGATATGATATCGACCTACAGTTTTGAATGGTTGATAGATTCATCCCTTGGGAAACAATTGTCTATGTTGGATTTTCTTTAACTGTCAGAACATTTTATATACATGGTGTTAAAGGAGACGATGATTTTTGCTCCAATTTTAATGGCGTGTAACTTTCACAATAATATTTTTAAATTTTATCACTCTACGTCAATTGAATCACTGGTTCATAGAAAAAAAAGTAAGTTGTCAAATTTTTGATATCTGCTATATTTTAAGAAATACCAATTTTTTTGGAAAACCTTGCTTTATTTCAACTTATTGGTAGCTAGATCTCACTGTGCGTTGTATCGTGCAAACTTTGCGAGTGATTATTATACCTTATGAAAAGCTTGATTATGTTCAGTAACAATAGTTCTACCTAAATATTATGATGTACAGTGGCGTACTTATAAACACTTATATATGTCTATGATTAGAAAGTTAGAAATTAATAAATACATTTTTTCCAAAAATTAAATTAAAAAAATTATCTTTGTTAAAATTTTGTACACATACTGTATAATATACCTGTAGTGCGATATGAAAAACTAAAAAATAAGAAAAAATGTATCTAATCTAGGGGTGAGTACTTTCCAATATAAAACAATTTTTGGAAAAAATGTAGGTATTTATTAATTTCTAACTTTCTAACCATAGACATGTAGGTGTTTATAAGTACGCCACTGTACATCATAACATTTAGGTACAACTATTGTTACTGAACATAATCAAGCTTTTCATAAGGTATAATAATCACTCGTAAAGTTTGCACGATACAACGCACAGTGAGATCTAGCTACCAATAAGTTGAAATAAAGCAAGATTTTCCAAAAAAATCACTATTTCCTAAAATAAAGCAGATATCAAAAATTTGACAAATTACTTTCTTTGCTATGAACCAGTGATTCAATTGACGTAGAGTGATAAAATTTAAAAATATTATTGTGAAAGTTACACGCCATTAAAATTGGAGCACAAATCATCGTCTTCTTTAACACCCTGTATATAGAATTTTCTGACAGTTAAAGAAAATTCAACATAGACAATTGTTTCCCAAGGGATGAATCTATCAACCATTCAAAACCGTAGGTCGATATCATATCTGGTCCAGAAAATATTAACTGTTAAATTTAGGCGAAATTTTTCTTGCTCGAAATCAATTGTCCAGCAGTTTATATTAAATATACTTATATACTTATATAATGGTCAAGGTAGGTACTTTTCAAAAGGTAATTAAACGACCTTTCAAAAGGGGTATCACTCTCACTTCTTATTTAAGATTTAAAGGGCTATTTCTAGCCCTGTTAGAGGGTTGAAATAATTTAATTGAAAACGAGCTTGAAAAATGTCCCCCTTGGAAATAAAGTTGACATGTTGTGCAGATTTCCATATTTTATAGGACTCAAATATTAAATAAGGTGGTAGGTTTTTAATTTGATATCCTGTATAGAGCAATTCTGTCCCCAATTTGACAGTGCTATACACTTTTTTAGTATATTCTTGTAATAAATATTAGACATACATATTGTTTTGCCGCCGTAAAGTTTACATAAGCCGTGTAAATTGTCTAAATGAATCGACCAAATAGCTTTTTTTTAAGTAACTAGAAATAGAAAACCTTAAAAAACCTAGTTACCTCCTTGTCCAGTTCCATTTACTCGATGACGTCGTTTCATTCTTCTGTTTTCTGATTCTAATCTACTCTTCAAGGTACGACCAAAAAGGGCGTCGATGTACCCTAGGCAAGCCGGTTTGCCATTCACCTTTTCCAGACATCCGAGGGTCTTTAAAAGCTAACTCTACCGCGCTTCTAAACTGCGACGATGCTTAGGTATACCCTTGAAGAGCAGAATCTCCTCACGCCACTCGCCCACGCACTTTCCTGTTTAAGGGTCGCCGGTACCCAATATCTGAAATTAAAAAAATATAGTACTTTACAAATTAAAATCAATATCATCTATTACTGTCAAAATAGTATTTTAAACTGTTAGTCGACGGTGTCAAATCAATATCTCGTATAAAACTTCTTTCTAGAGGAGATAAGAGATATTTTGGCAGATTACGCAAGGGTTTGCTTCTTAATAATAATTATTGTCAGCTAGATTGGAAATTTATATCTTGAAATTATATTTAACGAAAATGATTACAAATCATGGTATAGTTAGTAAACATTCTAAAATAATTAATTTGACCCTGTATAAAAAAAATTAACATGGCTATATGAAATAGCTTTAAGCCATGTCGGCTTCTGAAAAATGTAGGTAGACCAAAAAAAGAACGAAAAGTAAAATTATTTTTAAATGGGATCAGTGAATATGCTATATTGTGGAAACATTCAAAACTGGATAAAATGGGAAATTATAATTTTCTGCTTGCTCTTTAAGTTAAAAGTAATTGGGTATAAATAAAATCTAGTTTTAAGCTTACCAAATTATTATTTAAGGTGAGCCAGCTCCAGCGATGAGGTTGCTCTGTCCCATTCCATAGATAACGAAATTTATTAAACATAGCAATCCACATTAGAAATTTTGAAAGTCCGTATTCGTCCCGTGTCTTCTCCAAGCTCACAGGATTTTTACCCCATCATTGGAATTCTGCCCTACGACGGGGGGTAAATCAGGGGTAGAAAATCCACAACGCTCAACCCTTGCATTCCGCATCCAGGATCGAGGCACCGATACACAGCACTGAAAGATAACTCAGTACGGCGTACCAGTTTGCTGAAGCCCTAAACACATCTGACGACCCATTGCTACGGCGATACAAGTGATGCACGCTGAAAAACTTGAAGTCGACCGCGTTTGATATTGTTGGTGTGGAATAGGTATATCGTCTCCGGCTATAAAAGAAAACAGTATAAGTACCAATGCCATTTTAGTATCGCTAGAAATCAAAACATATTCAGGGTGAGGCAAGGGCCTGTCGACATATTAAGCACCGGTTCTCGCAGATCACCGAAGTTAAGCTGTGTCGAGCGCGGTTAGTACTTGGGCGGGTGACCGCTTGGGAACACGGCGTGCTCTTGCCTCAGGGAAGAGTGTAAAATGAATCGACACCTAGCCATCCTATTCACGCCGGACAGGCCGGATGAGATCGGATATCTCGTAGGATGAAGGTGCCGTTTCACACTCCCCAGTCGGTAGACCACATTTGTGGTCGATGACCGGTTCAAGATGGCCTCCGTAGTCGGCAAACCGTAAAAAAAAAAAAAAAAAAAAAAAAATCAGGGTGCTATACAGGGTGTGTCAGTAAGGTGTCTGTCTTAGATAGCACCTAAACTATCAAAGATAGGGAAAAAAGTGTAATACAAAAGTTAAAGGGTTTTCTAGGATACATAATCTAAAAATATTTTCTAATCTACAGGGTGGTTCTAAAAAGTGGCACTGAATAATAAAAAAGAAAATTAAATGAGACACCCAGTATAATTTTCTAAAATATTATTCAATGGAATAAGGACTTTGCAACTCTATTAAAATTTTTGAAGTGAAATGCAACGTTGCCAAGTAATTAATTTTTTACCGAAATTTTAGTAATTTTAAGGGTATCGTTAAAAAATCATAGCAACCTGTGGATTAACCCTAGGCAAATATAATTTACGTTGTAAGTACTTTAAGGTACGATATATTGATCTATAATAATGTTTTTTAAATCTCTTATACAGAGCGTTCATTACAAGTTGGACAACTCGATAGTTTTAAAAATGCTTTATTTCAATTTTTTTAAATGGGACCCCCCTAATTTTTTTAGGCAAAAGAATTTATCTTTCGAAACCTTACTTTTTTGTTAAACATGTCATATATCTAAATATCATAGTTTTTGAAATATTTTAGGATTTGTCTTAAATCAGGGTAAAAAAGGAAAGTTCTAATTAAACAGTTTAGTCAAGATTGCTTTGGAACGAAAAATAAATAATTTTCTTTGTCACAGCTGTCATTGCAAAATTATTTCGCTAACATTTTGTGGTTTATTACTGTTTAAATTTTAGTGTCCTGAACTAACTTTATCATAACTCATATTTTTCTATTTCGATAAAGTTAGTTCGGAAAACTAAACTTTAAACAGTTATAAAGCACAAAATGTTAGCGAAATAATGTTGCATAATTTGTGTGCGTAAGGGTATCTCAAAAACGGTAAGAAGTACAAAGATGGTTAAATTGAGGCAAAGTTGCACATTTTGGGGCTTAATAATTTGATGAAAGAAAATTGTAAATATTCCGAATACTCTCAGAGATATCCGAAAAAAGCAAACATTTTTAGTTATGGTTTTTAATTTTTTGCGCCTTTATTGTTGATTTGGAAAAAAACTAAAAACACTTTCATAGCCATGTTCTACAAGATGGCCTTATTAGTAGTCTTCAAATTCGACGTTTCGTTCCTTAGATAAAAACATCAAGTCAATTTTTTAAATACGGACCTGGAATTTTAAATATAATTTTAGAGACCTCTAAGATTTAGAAGTTTAGTACAATTTAAAGGTTTTTGAAATTTTATCGTTTTGTCATCTAATAACGCATTTTTCATATTATGTTTGGATTTAATTACGGTCCTGAACATTTAGAGCCAAACCAAAAAAGATTTTTGATTTGAAGGATTAGTCCATTTTTACTCAAAGAGTCCATATCTTTGATATTTCGTTAGAAAAAAGAAGTCTAAGCCTCAAATATATTTCTGTCTGTTTATTTTTGGTACATTTCGCCTGAAACTGGCATCATCAGCCCTTATAAACAGTTAAAAAAATTTAAAATTGTTTTTAAAACAAACATAAGCACATCACAGTAATATTAGTACCCACTTAAGTAGTAGGCACTTTCAGGTGTTTAAAGATTTATTTTTCATGCTTTCTTAAATGTTTGCTTCCACCTGACTAGTAAGAGATTCTGTGTTTTTGCAATTTTAATAATTTTCAGGGCCGTAATAGTAATAAAAGTATAATTAGAAATATTGATATGATGAGTTTATTTGATGACAAAACGTTAAAATTTTAAAAATCTTTAAGTTGTATTAAAATTCCCATTTTGAAAAGTTTTCACAGTTAATATTTTCTGAACCAGATATGATATCGACCTGCAGTTTTGAATGGTTGATAGATCTATCCCTTGGGAAACAATTGTCAATGTTAGATTTTCTTTAACGGTCAGAAAATTTTATATACAGGGTGTTAAAGAAGACGATGATTTTTGCAATAATATTGTTAAATTTTATCACTCTACGTCAATTAAATCACTGGTTCATAGCAAAGAAAATAATTTGTCAAATTTTTGATATCTGCTATATTTTAAGAAATACCGATTTTTTTGGAAAACCTTGCTTTATTACAACTTATTGGTAGCTAGATCTCCCTGTGCATTGTAACGTGCAAACTTTGCGAGTGATTCTTATACTTTGAAAAAAGCTTGATTATGTTCAGTAACAATAGTTGTATCTAAATGGTATGATGTACAGTGGCGTACTTATAAACACCTATAATATGTCTATGGTTTATGAGTATCTCACAATTTTTCACGATTATTTTATATTGGAAAGTACTCGCCCCTAGATTAGGTCAATTTTTTAGTTTTTTATATCGCACTATAGGTATATTATTGCTGTGTTTACAAAATTTTAACAAATATAATTTTTTTAATTTAATTTTTGGAAAAAATGTATTTATTCATTTCTAACTTTCTAACACTATACTCATAAACCAGAGACATATAGGTGTTTATAAGTACGCCACTGTACATCATAATATTTAGGTACAACTATTGTTACTGAACATAATCAAGCTATTCATAAGGTATAAGAAACACTCGCAAAGTTTGCACGATACAATGCACAGTGAGATCTAGCTACCAATAAGTTGAAATAAAGCAAGGTTTTCCAAAAAAATCGGTATTTCTTAAAATATAGCAGATATCAAAAATTTGACAAATTACTTTCTTTGCTATGAACCAGTGATTCAATTGACGTAGAGTGATAAAATTTAAAAATATTATTGTGAAAGTTACACGCCTTTAAAATTGGAGCAAAAATCATCGTCTTCTTTAACACCCTGTATATAAAATTTTCTGACAGTTAAAGAAAATCCAACATTAACAATTGTTTCTCAAGGGATGAATCTATTAACCATTTAAAACCGTAGGTCGATATCATATCTGGTTCAGAAAATATTAACTGTTAAATTTGGGCGAAATTTTTCTTGCTCGAAAGCAATTGTCCAGCAGTTTAGACAGAAGAATATTGTAATATTTACCTATCCCTTTCTCAAGTTTTGTAAAAAATAAATCTATAAATTATGTTATTAAAAAGTTTTAACATAGGTATCCTAAAGTTTATATTTAAAAAAAATAAAAATCTTGATAAAGGTAGGTATATCCACTTTAGAAAACACTTAAAATAAAGTATTAAATACTAATTTTAAATGAAATTAATTTTAAAGTTCTTTTTTCGAAATGATTAAATACAAGGTGCCTTTATTTAAAAAAATTATGAAAACTGACATAGGTATTAGAATTAGAAAATATAAATAAATTTTTAGAACTAGATAAGCCTGCAAATCTATAAAAATAACTTTCTCAAACTCTCCAATATCTGTGGAGTTCAAAGTTTTTAAACATCCATTAATAAACATGGACAGGATTTGCTTCAAGAGATATAATTTCACATGATGCTAGTAACTTAGGAGAAGAATTTAGAAATATTATTCGAATTCCGTTCATAAAAAGTTCCAAATAACACTTTTGACGCAGCATATACTACTTTGGAGTGTCAATGGCCATGGGTCGTAGATGGAAAACGATATTTAATTTTAATTGCAAAGTACAATAATGAAGTAAAGGATCGCCTATAGAAGTGAACAGGAGCCGTAATGACAAATACCTTTATGGTCATTTAAGTGCTTTAAAATAAATATTTACTATATATTCGGGTGAACTTAAGTTCAAAAGTTATTTTCTTAAATTTCCTTTATTATACAGTGTGTCCACGGATGGACTTAACTATACTAATATTATCAAATAATATCTTAGAAACCATAACTTTTGTGGAAAGACTCTATTTGGCTTTTCGATTTCTTCGTCTAATCTCTTTCTTTCTACTGCTTCAAAAAAGTTTGAAAAATTTGTATACAACAATATCAAGGTTTTTAATGTCCCCGTATTTATACAGAATTAAATTTTTAACTGGAATAAATTCATTATAGAAAGTCTCGTTATTTGTTGAAAAAATACAGAAACGTTTGCGTTTATTTTAGTATGACTTTTTTCGCATCTTCATGAAATTTACACCCCTTTTGGGGGTAGAAACCGCCCCTAACTTTTTTTTTAAATGTAAAGGTATGTATCGTGACATCTTGTTGAAAGGGCATAAAAAAGAGAATACGACCCACTATTTCCTTTTGCATTTCAATAACGCAATTTGTTTTATTGTCAAAATTGTAGGAAATGGTGCCCATTTTTTTCTTAACAAACCCCTAATCTAAATTCAATACTCTTTCTTGACATTATGTACCATATATCCGGGGTTATTTGGCGAATTTCGTGTATAAGTCATTGCTTAAGTTCCCCTATAAATTGTATAGTATCAATTATTGCTAAAATGGCCAGTTTTTTTTCTGACTTTCTAGATTACCGAAATGTAAATAATGGGTCGCATTCCCTTTTTTATGCCCTTTCCAACAAGATGTCACAATACATACCTACCTTTATATTTGAAAAAAAAAGTTAAGGGCTGTTTCTACCTCAAAAAGTGGTAAATTTTATGAAAACACGAAAAAAGTATGCCAAACTAAAATTAAACGCAGCCGTAGTTTTTTTGTTGCAAATAAATTTATTCCAGTTAAAAATTCCACCCTGTAAAACAAGCAAAACAAATTATGAAGATACTTTCTTTACGAAAACCTGAAAACAACAAATTTTACAAGTGTAGTATAGTTTATAACCATCCGTGGACACACTGTGTGTTATTGTATTTGCGATTTTTAAAATTAAAAACTATTTAATTGGAACAAATTCGCTAGAACTTTAGGAAAAAATATTTTTGAAAAATAGAAATACACGTCGTCGATTGAGATTTTTTGTATGTGCTACATTTTTACCAAAGAATTTTTTTACCCCCCCCCCCCCCCCCCTGGATCCGTGCCTGTTACCCGACGCTTTCGCGTAATACCGTATTTTACAATTTTTTTTTATCACGCAATAAATATTTATTGTAGTAGTATAACGTAATTATGTATTAACAAATATATCAACCTGCTTCACGGTAGGGTAGTTGCCGCCGCTCCCCTAATGTTTTTACAAGTGAGTCATACTCAGCATTGAATAAAATTACACTCTATAATTGTTTCACGGAGCCGAAAATTGTCCATTCGCGGTGAATTGTTAATTTTAAAATGCGCATGCTAAAACGCTCTGAACGTGTTTGGACAAACAGCAGCGAGGACTTCAAAAAATATTTGAACTGCCCCTGATATTTATACAACCATTTAATCATTAGCGATATTTTGCCAAACAACAAAACCGGCTAAACGATATTTCAAACGTGATTTTCTCGGAATTCACACAAACAAATTTGTAAAAACCTATTTCATATTCAGTGGCAAGTATAATTCTTTCCATCGAATGGAAAATCTTGTTTCAGGCGTCAGCCATTGCGAAGATCTTAGCGTCTGAAAAATCGAATAGCGGGGTTTTGTTGGTTGGGAAAAACCGGCTATCAACCACAAAGAACGTTACGGAACGACCACCGTGTATTATTAAAAAATTCAATTTTACCAATAACTTAAAAAATAAACACATAAATAAAGTCAGATACCCATCAAGGGCCCCATGTTAAAATACAAAATAAGAACTTAAAAAACACTTACCTTTCAAGGGACAGAGCACTGCATTTTTTTAGGTTGCCCGAAGAAAAAAACACGCCCGAAACGGTACCGAAGAATACTTGAATCCAGTGATGAGCTATAGAGAACCCTGGCGAGCGAAAAACTACCCCGGGGTGGTTTCCAGAGGCACCGTACCGAAAAAAGCTCCGACTCAAACAATCACTGATAATGAAGTAAAGATGATTTAAAGAAATGGCGGATCCTAGGTAAATTAAACAAAAAAGCGGAAAAAAAGCAGAAACAAAGCCTACTTCGTTCGAGTTTTTTCCTTTGTTCTTGACGTTTTTTGTATCGATATTGTAGGTATTAAAAATAAAAATGAATTTTATGAATATTATTTTTAAATTTTAATATATTTTTTTTTTAAACCAGCTTGTTCTCGCGGGACTATGTCCTTTTTTTTAAATCGTCTATTTGGTTTTTTTTCTGTGTATTTTGTATACAGGGTGTGGCTGATATGTATGGTGTTGGTAAAGTAAGGAAGCTATAGCGAAAAAGAGCAATCACTATTTTAGGTCCATTAAAAATCCGCTGTGAAAAATTATACAGGATTAGGGTTGCCACCTTTTTATTGTTGTTGACCTGGAGTCTATGCTGTGGCTTTTATATTTCCCTCAATCAAAAGTGATTTCTAAAAAAAAACGACTTCCCACATTCTCGTAGTACTTCCCAATCAATTAAAGGTGACTTCTAAAAAAATGGTCCCCGATGCCCATAACCTGGAGTCAGAGGGTTTCAACCTGGAGACTCCAAATCAAACCGGGAGAGGTGGCAACCCTAAAAATGGCCCTAGCAGCGAACGAAGAGGTAAGTAGAAATCCTAATTCGAAAGAATGACAAAAGCCCCGCTACGAGTGGTTCCTTCTGGCACTTATTATGAAATAAAAATCCAGTTCTATTTATGGTTTGGCCTTTGACCGGTAATTTATTATTTTCCCTAAGAGAGAACGAGAAACCAACTTTTTTTGAAAGTAAACATCGGAATTCACGTGTATTTGACATCATCTTGGGATAGTAAAAAAATCTACTCGGTTTCATTGCGCTGCGCGCAGACATATACAGGTTAATGTTATAAGGACTAGAGAAAATATAAAAGTGCTGATGTTTATAATACAACGATTGTTTATTTAAAGATAATATTCAGACTGGAATCAACAAGAAAAGTACTAAAATTAAAAACATAACACATAAGTAATAAAAGGAAATTATAGAATTATTCCTAGATTATTTTAATATTTTAGGATTGCACACTTTAAAAATTCTAGGGACCATTTCGGTCATGGAAGTAAATAACGCTTGAGATATTCCCTAAAACAGAAAATACATTTTATTATAAAAATGTAAATTTAAGGCGCCTATTTACAATACATATATTTTGTATTAGTTACTTATTATTTACCTCCGGTAGCATAAACTGAAGGTTCTTTAAATCTGATCCACCCCAAGATGCCATTTCAATCATAAATCCTTTAAAACATTTAAATACTAACTCTGCTCGTTTTTCACACCAATTTATTGTCATTTCCTAAAAGAAAAATATTGTTTACTAACTAAACTGCTGGACAATTCAAGCGGGCCGAGCTAATTGTTAGGTGAACTTTGGAGTAAAATATTTTACGAACGAATAAAGCTATCGATGCGCGGTTTGCAAAATTTAAAAGAGAATTTAATTCTTAATATGCACATTTTTTCCGATTTTTTTTTTACTTTTAACCTTTAACTGTCTACAGGGTTCAAAGAGAAGTATGTTTTTTTTACCAAAGTTTCTAAGTACCGGATTTCCACAAAAATAATTTTAAATTATTTTGGATGGCATTTTCTTTATCTCCTATTTATAGAGAACAAAGTAAATTCTCAAATTTTTGATATCCCTCTTTGTTCATGAAATTTCGATTTTTTTCTCAACCCCTGTAAATTTCAGGTATTTTTGTCATTAGGCCTTACAATGTTTTGTAAGAACGGGTTTTGGTAAGTGATTATAACTTCTTAGGACCACCTCTTTTGCAACGAGTACATTTTAATTTCTTGCGTTTCGTCGTGACCAGTGGCGTACCCATAATCGGTTTTATTTTTATTTTTTTCATTTTATATGCCTCCATTTCCACACATCGTGTGTTTCGTGCCAGGATAACTGCTCACGACGAAACGCAAGAAATTAAAATGTACTCGTTGCAAAAGAGGTGGTCCTAAGAAGTTATAATCACTTACCAGAACCCGTTCTTACAAAACATTGTGAGGCCTAATGACAAAAATACCTGAAATTTACAGGGGTTGAGAAAAAAATCGAAATTTCATGAACAAAGAGGGATATCAAAAATTTGAGAATTTACTTTGTTCTCTATAAATAGGAGATAAAGAAAATGCCATCCAAAATAGTTTGAAATTATTTTTGTGGGAATCCGGTACTTAGAAACTTTGGTAAAAAAAACATACTTCTCTTTGAACCCTGTAGACAGTTAAAGGTTAGAAGTAAAAAAAAATCGAAAAAAATGTGCATATTAAGAATTAAATTCTCTTTTAAATTTTGCAAACCGCGCATCGATAGCTTTATTCGTTCGTAAAATATTTTACTCCAAAGTTCACCTAACAATTAGCTAGGTCCGCTTGAATTGTCCAGCAGTTTAGTATATACTTGAAAATTAAATTTAAAAATTACCTCAGTCATTTCATACTGGAGCAATAGGGGTATAGTTAAAGAAGTAATATCATTGGAGCAGGCAGTTTTTAAAATATGCCTCAAACCCAACACAACAGGGTGTCTGCTATTTATCTCACTTCCTCGTAAACTGTCATCGGAGACCATATGGAAAATCACATGTACCTGTGCTAGATTTGAATGTTTAGTCATGTAAAAGTCCCCTGCCTGTAACAACTCGCTATGTGTATTTCTAGACCTTTCCCCAAGCGGTTTTTTAAAATATTGATTGGCTACATCAGAAATTTTGTCAAGTTGATCTTCAATATGTGGAAAATGAAACTCAGTGGTTCTTTGGCAGATCTCTTGAAAATCTTGTGTTAGCCTTGACCCAATTTTGTTATCAGTCATTAAAACAAGGCCTGATAAGTCATTTGAGTAAAGCCCTAAAGCTGTTTGAAGCAACTGGGGTGTAGGTTCTGATCTAAAATAAAAGCAAAGTCATGGAGGGATCCTAGTTATATATGCTAAAAATAAAGTAATAATTATACTGCCATCTAGGTTATTGCATTAAAGCTTCTAAAATTTAAACTATTACTTAGAGGTACTAACAATAATTGTTCATCATCCTGAACAGCACACAGGTCCATAACATTTGTAGATAATATGCGAATATTATGCATTTGTTTAAGTTGTGACCCTAAATGGATAGTGAAACTTTCCTCCAATATAAGAGGATTGATTTGATCTCTACTAGTATTACTTCCTCCACTACTAAAGTCCTTCTGTGGTGCCGGACTTAGCGGGGAGCTGAAAAATTCACAGAAATAATTTCATAAAATAATTTTTGTTGATAAATAAAAAATAAGTACCTGGGAGTTGGCAATGAAGAATCTGCTTGATTTTGTTCAAGCATTTGCATTATCCACTCCCTGTATTCTCGCCTTTGGGCCTCTTTCATTGTGTCAAGTTCACTGGTTAATTTTCCTTGTAATAAAGAATGAGTTTCGTAGTGTCTGGCAACCAGTTCATTGATTTTTGTTTCAGTCATGTCTTGTTCTAGTCTATCTACTGCTTTGTTCATTTCTTCACTCTGTCTGTAAAATAAATTATTATTCTATGAATGCTTATTTAATGTTGTAATTCTTTTTCTTATGAGAAATCTTTTCTCTCAAACATATGTACTTTTTATTTACCTTTCTGACAGCTTCTTTATAAGATTATTTTTCTCTTCAGTCTTTTGCCGAACAGTTCTGGAATACATATGCTCAAGCTGAAGCATAGTTTCCAAAGCAGGGGAGTGTACAAGCTTGTGGTATGCTGTAGCAAATAGTTCTTCGTCTGAAGCACAGCGTTTTTCTCCAAATTCAACCATTTCCTTAAAAAAATAATATTTTGAAATGAAGTATTAAGAAAAAAGTCCACTTTACCTCTCTCATGACTTTTTCCCATTCTTTTGTAATTTCATTGTTATTAATTTCATTTTCTTTGGCTTTTGTGACTATTTTATTAGACAACTCATGATAATAGTCCTTTGTTCTATCATCTATAAATGTTCTAAGGTGTTCTATTAGCTCTAAAATTAAAAATTTAAATAATAATGAAAAATGTTGGTTTGGCTACTAGTTTTAGTCTTAAATAGTACAATATAAAATTATTATTATGTTGCTTTTGCACCGTAAAAGAAATAACTGAATGGCATTGATAAATTTAATTAAAAAATTTTGTATAACTGATACATTAAAGATAATATAAGCAAATACTAATTTACCTGTTTCTATGTAGAGGGGTAATTTATTCTTGGTTATTAGGATGTGAGCTAATTCTTCTACAGAATCATCATAAGGAATTAAAACAGAGTATTCAATGGCATGTTTATCGTTAATATAAATAAAGTCTTTTTTGTCGGCGCTCATTATTTTAAATAGAAATTTTTTTCTGAAATTTTTATTTTCAAAATAAGGAACTTATAAGTAGGGTTATGTTTAACAAAAATTTAAAAATTACTTTAGCTCTTTAAACACAGAAGAAAAAAGGGTTTTATTGGTCTGGGCTTTATTGGTCTGGTCTGTTCGACAGGTAGTTCGAAAATTATTTTTCTTGCATTTAAAAAAATAATCCCTGAATGTCTGTAGAACAGAACATTATCAGATATTTGGAGAATACTCTGTGGGAATGTTTATAACATTTAAAATGCAAAATGATCCTTCTTGTATTATCAGTTGGGGCAATTTCTTCTAGTAACGTATGTTGGGATATAACAAACGAACACACCAGTGTTTTAAGTCACAAACACAAAATACAGATGTCGCTGCTTGGTCACCAACCTAAACCATTATTGATCAACCAACTCAGACGATGGAAATTTAAAACAGCTACCGGGTGTTTTATATACTATATTATAATATAGCGTTTTGAATGAATTTTTTAATAATCTTAATTTACAATAAAATAGCAATTGATCTGTGGTCAATTTAACCTAGCACACACGAAAGCTGCGTTCCATTATGTGCCATTACCATTATGATTATGAACTATCAATTAACTGTCATAACTGTATCCAAAACAAATGATGACCTCATATCATTTGCTCGCTTCTGGACACTGCACTGAACTGACACTGACAGTTCTAAACATAACTTTGTATTAAAAGTGACAGTGCCGTGAAATGTGCCGACCACAAAATATTGTGTAAATAAAAACCGCTAAGAGATTTTACTAATTATAAAAATCGTCACACCTTGTAATTATATACTTTAGATCAAGGATTTCAGTGATCACAACACATAAACGATTAAGCCGGAAGTGCTGCTGTACTAAAACAAGTAAAATACGAAGAAAGACGTCCAATGTTTAGGAATAACACTGGTGGTTTTTGGGCATTCACTATGCTTGAGAAAAGACTGATATTGTAAACCTGCAGTATTAAAATTAACAGAAACATGTTGTCAGAAGTACCAAAAGAATTCAAGCGATATCTTAAGCATTGTCAGAGCTTACGAAGGATTCTAAAGGACACTACCTCCTCATTATATGATATGAATAATCTGTTACATGTTGGAAGTAAGTAGACAACCCTTAAATTAACTAATAAGGAACCCTCTAAAATACTTGAAAAGTAGTATATTGAAAAAAGTCTTACAGACACAATACATCTACTATAAGGTAACTGGGGTCAATAATAAAATTTATTTTTTCAGGAGATCTTAAAGAAGAGCTTTTTACCAATGATGCTCTAGAAAAACTAGTTACAAAAGTGGAGAGAATACCAAACCTCTTCGTGTTTGGACAATCATGTCATGCCAAAGCTTTATTTGTTAATATATTACTGCAACAAAAGATTTTACCCCTTTTTAGTTCTCAGTGGCGACATGTAAGTCTAGTATTAAAATTATTTATTAAAAACTTGTGTGTGTAACTGATAATTAACATGATGGTGGATACACATTACAAGCTTTTGTCATAATTCACAATAAAACGTATATTTTAAGATTTTGTTTAAATATGGACCTGCAAGAAGTGTTCACCTCACATTAGGACATGAAATAGAAATTGTTGAGGATCTAAAAGCCCATAAAGATTCTTCATGGGTGACCATACCAGAAGAAGATATTACAAGAAAAGAGAATGAAGATTTATTAGACCATTGTCCCTCCTTGGAAATAGTAATAAAACATAGTATTTTGAAGGAAAATGTAAAAATCATAGTTCCTCCCGACTGTCCCCCTGATCAGTTAATTCAGGTTATGAGGAAACTCATGGAAAATGTTTTGCCTGTGATAATTTATGCTGTTTCTGAAGATACTCTAAGTGACTTAGTAAGTTTTTTTTTAATTTAGAATTTATTGAGTGGTTTTAAATGTGTATCTAAAACTATTTCCATATTTTTTACAGAATATTCAAGAAATTAGAAAACTTAAAGATTTATACAAGATACCGTTCTTATTTGTTAGTGTAACATGTACATCTACTTTGGGGGATTCTGCAATCTGTACTTTGAGTACAGAGTCCTTAACTGAGTCCGAGAAACACGTAGTTGAGAGCTGCACTCAAATAAGCTATAATAAACTTCATTGTTTACGTGATCAACTGATTAGGCTAGGTAATACATTTTTCTTATTGATAAAACTTAAACTGGCTAGTAGGGATGGGTTCCAAGCAACTAACGAAAATAAATATTCATACCTAAAATTGTAATTATCAGTCATCTCATTTGGTATTACTACCATACCATAATACCAATTCCAGAAGCTATAGCTTTAACAGCTTATAAAGTTATCTTGGTTAGAACTTTTTCATTTTATTACTAGGTATTTGGTTAAAATTTGAAATTAATTCAACAGTATCCATACTAGCCCAGTTAGTCTTAATCATAATTATAGTTATGAAATAAAGTATTTTTACTTATAGGTTATGTAAACAGTGATGCTGATGCTGATGCAGAAAAGACTGATCAATTATTAAGTAAAAAATCGTTTTTCTTAGAATGTTCTTTGGATAACGCTCTTATGTGTGATTCGAACATCAATAAAGAATTTATTTTATTTGTCAAGCATATATTAAGGGCTTGCGTCCTTAAATTGGCTTCTTCTTTGAGTGAGGTAACTACACAGACACACCGCAATTATCGTTTTCTGACAGCTATTCTGACTAACCAGTGTTGCCAACTTTTTGGACACATAAATCTGTAGGATCGAAAAATCCATAGAAATCCGTAGATTCTTTTTAGCTAGAATATGATTGTTTTATTTTTTAAAAATCAGTAAAATACACAGAAAACTACTACAAGTTGCTCCAATCAAAAGTGATTTCTAAAAAAAAAAAAGTCGCGCTCTCTATTCCTCTTGACCTGACCTGGAATTAGTTTACGCTATGGCGTGGCTTTTATATTTTTCCTCCTCCAATGAAAAGTGATTTCTAAAAAAAAAGGTCGCCTTCCTCAAGCACATATATTTTCTTAATAAAAAATTTTTACTGAGCATGTTTGTGCTTTTTTCAGCATCTTTGTGTGAATTTGTAAAAATCCGTAGATTTGGGTTCTATATCCGTATATCCGAGAATAGAGTACAAATTCCGTAGATCTACGGATAAATCCGTATGGTTGGCAACGCTGTGACTAACCCTTTTTTGCCTGATTTTTTAAAATAAAATAATATAACCCTCTTTCTCTTAATAAAATAAGGAAAGAAAAATGTAAAATTTTAAGGCTGTAACATAACTGGGAAACAACGAAATTTAAGCTTAAATATTTTAAAAACTAAGTTTCGTCAAAAATGGCGTTCAGATTCATTACCAGATTCCTAAGCTAAAAATGCTTCATTCCTAAAAGTAAAATGGCGTCCTTAAAATAGACTACAACTATCTAAATTCTTTGCCCTGGAATGTTTTTGTTTGTTCATTCAATTATATGTAACGACCTACCTCTAAAATATCCAAAAGCTTACACAATTTACTAACTTAAACTTTTTAATTTAGGGGTTTTCAAATTATTTTTAAATAATTAATTCGCAAGAATTAAATTCAAAATACCGACTGACGTGTCGAATTTTAGATTCGTTTGATGATTTTGACAAGAAATTTGGGAATTGTTTTTCCATGGCTTGTTTGTATTTTTTTAATTCAATTTTCTAAACTTAAAACATGTGGCAAATATTAAATAATTATAATTAATTCACAACTTATAGGCAAATAGGTAATATTTATCATAGAATTTCTTAATATTATACAGGGTGATTCCTAAGTTGATACTTCTTTTTTAACTGTGTATAGAAGGCATTAAAATAAACATTTTCAAATACCGTTTTTTAAAAAACTCAAAAATAAGGTACTTACATTCATTTATTACACTATGGATCAAATACGGTTCTGTCTAACTTGCCCGTTGAATAACATTAAGAACATTTCTGGGTGTAGGATGAGCCCGCAACGGAAAGCGTTCTGCGTATAATCTCGAAGCAGCAGCCGCACTTTGACGACACTCACAGTAAATTAGCACCATATCTACTAGTTCATTGTTTTCAAATTTTACCATTTTCACGTGTCACCAATTTAAAATTAACTTGCTTCAGAAAAACACACCACAGCGTATTACCAAATAACTCACCACCGACCCGTAAATTGACTAATAAGAGATAAGACAAACAACATAAAGTATATTAGGCTACGTTTTGATGACCAGGCCCGCACTTAGATTTTTTACTTCTGTATCTTGCCTATTTTTAAGTTTTTTGAAAAAGGGTATATGAAAATGTTGTTTATTTTAATGCCTTCTATACAAAGCTAAAAAAAAAGTATCAACTTAGAAATCACTCTGTATAATGCAATAATAACTATGTTATACAAAAATATTTTTAGATTCATAATCGATGCTTGAGGAAATTTATTCTTTGCGCCTTTGATATGGCCAGGGAAATTCAAATAACTCCCAGACGAATTCTATATGCTCAAGATATTGAACTAAAACTGTTCAAGACTCTAATGATCATAGCAAGTGAGCAGCAGGAAGAAATTACTTTAATCATCCAGAGGACCCTTCAAGACATGAAATCAAACGTTGCTGAAGTTTTAGAAGGGTACAAGACCACTACCAGTGAGTTTAAGTTTATTTACTATTCTTATTGCTTGGCAGTGGCGGCTCGCGGTCTTAAAAATGGTGAAGAGCTAGGTGTAATGCGGGTACTTAAACAAACATTGACTAAAAACCCCTGTAACAAAACGTCTCTCTTATCCTCATCTGTCCAACGACTGAATGGAGTTTCCAACAAATTACAAACTATGTCATTAATTGGGTTCATTTTTAAAACACACAACTAAGTAGGTTCGTACACTACTGAATTAACTGAAAAATACAAACAAAACTTTTTAATCACACAGTAAATCATGTAAAAACGATATCTATAACCATAAGTTTTGCGAAGACTCAAAATAAATACCTTAAGGTTAGGCGAAACAATGCTAAAACAAACGTGCATACGACTGATCTATTTTTAAATTGCCCTTCATCATAATGCAAATTGTTACATGCTGTTTGCGTGACTGACGTCACGTAACCATAGCAACGGTGAATATCAAAGCTATCTGGGGCGTTGGGTCTTCACTTGCTTTGAGCTAACGGACACGCTCGGCTGGGGCGCGCCAAAATGCACGAGTGTTTATAATTATTGTCCATCGGAATTAACCGTGGCATTATTATGCATAGCTATATTCGGATTAAATTAATATTATTAATTCAAACATAATTAATTTTTATGGGCTAAAATGGTAGCTGTATTGGTACATTAATATTTAATATTGTCTCTTAAATTTCCTCCTGGTTTTTTTCTTCTTTTGGTGAAGAGCCCCTTCACCCACTTCACCTGACGAGCCGCCACTGTTGTTTGGTCAAATATTGAAGAAGCTACTAAACCTAGAACCACTAAATTTGGTACATTAGATCTTAGTTTTCAACATACAAATAACGTTGGCAGTTTATTTGTATTCGTTAAAAATGTTAGGCTTTAATCTATCAATTAGGCTGTAAATTCTCAATATTTTTTTTGGTCCAAAAAAACATTATTTTATGTTATGTTTTTAAGATACATCACCTGTATCACCAAAAGTAGCAACTATGGAGATTCAACAATTAGTATTAAAGAGATTAAGGACCTCAGTGGCCACTCAAATAGTACAATCTGTCGGTTGTCTTCAGGAAAGTTTTACCGGGACTTTGCAGAGATGCTTAGAAAGCCTAGAAAAAAATTGCCACGATCTTGAAGGCAACTTGTCTGCCTCGGACGCTGTGAAACAAATAATTCATGCTGCCTATAATATAGATCTTAAGACACCAACTTCATTTTCCATAGTGCATACATTTATGGACCGACTGCGAGCACTTCTAAGTACTTTTACTTCACCGCCTCAGGTCTTGTACAACCTAGACTGGCAACTTCAGGTTGTGACTGACACGATTGACTCTTTAAGTGCCTCCAGATTAGCTAAAGATATTTCCACTCAGGTAAGGTATAGTTTGGTAATTATCTATCACGCCAAAATTAAGGATTTTTCAGGAAAAGATTAGGGATTTGCAAACGATTTTCGTTGGAAAACGCTTAATATAAATATTCCCCAAAGTTCCTGTTCATAGAGGTTAGGTCTCCACAGTGGCGTATTTGGGGGGGGGGGGGGGGGGGGGGTGCAGCCCGGCAGCCCCCTGCCTGAGTCTAGGAACTCGGGTCTAATTGCAACCTAATTTTTTGTCTCACGCTTGGACTCATAATTTAAATTTTTTTAAAATGTATTATTGGCTTAGATTACAAAGGTCTTGTAAGAAACGTTTAGTTTTTAGACTTTTCCTTTGAAAAGTCGTGTTGTATATAGAGATTAAAAGGTGTCGGACGCATATCGTTTTAGTTATTGATTTATGATACAATTTTATAGGAAAACGAGTAAAAAGAATAATATTTTATAGTATATTTCTATTATATACTTGTCTGTTCCGTTTTCCCTTTTTTAGAGCTATTTTAAATCAATAAAAATATAACCCAATGCAATAAAATATTTTTACAACAAAAACAAAAAATAATTAAAAATTAAAGTAAAAATTTTAATTGAAACATATATTAATTGATTCAGCCGATACTAGGTGGAAATCCATAACTATTATATTATAGGATACAGTAAAACAAAGTTGAACTTGTAAATTTCCACTATATTAAAAAGTAGAAACATAACATGTTTCGCTGCATCTGACGAAGCTGCCGTGCAGCGAAACATGTTATGTTTCTACTTTTTAATATAGTGGAAATTTACAAGTTCAACTTTGTTTTACTGTATCCTATAATATAATTGAAACATATATAATAAAAAAAATATAGTGCAGGAAGAAACGAGAATGTTTTATTATGAATATACAAAACGTCACTTAAGAAGGAGTATTTCAAAACCTAAACATTTGCACCAAAAACTGCTCTTAGATCTACGCTCCTAAAATACATGA
The DNA here is from genome assembly GCA_935413205.1 of Polydrusus cervinus. Taxonomy (NCBI): domain Eukaryota; kingdom Metazoa; phylum Arthropoda; class Insecta; order Coleoptera; family Curculionidae; genus Polydrusus; species Polydrusus cervinus. The sequence goes on from OW284520.1 coordinate 7,338,404, forward strand.
TTTCTTAAAAAACCATCAATTTTGACGTGGTGAGCGATGTTTACTTTATTTTTAATCATGAAAAACCGAGCCCGAAAAACGCTGGTTAGAGCCTACGTATTATGTTAAAATTTTGGATTGACACCACTATTCATATTTTTCACAAATTTAAAAAATGTTTTTTTTTTAAATAAAAAGTCAGCTAAGAATATTAAGAAAAGAGGGCAAAAAAAAACATTTTCAAAAACAAATTTAATCTATCCATGCAGAATAAGAGGTAATAATTTAATTTTCGAAATTTGATAGTACACTAGTTAGGTCTTAGGTGAGTTTTAAATGAACTTTGGGCGTGGTCCCAAAATTTTTTCGCCTACGGCGCTTTTCCGCATTTTTAAAGAAAAATTATACTAATGCACACAATACGGAAAAAGTATTTTTTTAGCAGATCACAACCACAAGTGATCCTAAAGAATATCCTACGAATATAACACTGTTTATAAAAATTTTCCTTTTCCATATTGAGAGAGCTCTTTTCTTTTCTATAATTTGTTCTGAGACCATTTATATTCTTTTTAACATTTTCGATTTTCGCATCTTTTTTTATGATTTTATAAGTTTTCAATAATTTCTTGTAGGCAACTGTCTTCTTATTTCTTATCTCTATTACTATAGAATTTTGAAGACGAATCCCATAACTCTGACATTTTACGGTAAGCCGTAATAAAGTTTTTTAATATAACGTTTTCACTGGTTGTTTTACTCTTATTTTCTTCGGACTGGAGACCAGACGAACCCGCCGGCGATGTGACTTCCATTGCGTTCATGTTTATACTGGCAAAATATTGTCAATATTGCTCTCAAACGGTCAATACTTCTTCAATATAGTCCCACAATATTGAAGAAATATTTTCGAATCGCCAAAAATACATCAATGTATTGACAATACTTCAATATTTTGCCTCACAAGATCAATATTAGTGTCAATATTTGTTGATATTGACAATAATATTGATCGTGTGAGGGCCGTTTAAAAAATCACATAAATGCAAAAAATATCTACACGTCTGGTTGTTTATTGTAAGTAAGTAAATATGTATTTTATTTTGTCATGCCTCGACCTCTTAGTAATAACCTAATAGTAATAATAAAATATTTAATAATAATTTTAAGTAATGACAGATAAAACTGCCATAAGGACTTACAAAATAAATAATTGAGCGCTTGTTAACTTTTGATGGGGGAAAAATGTTTGGGAAGAATAATGATCTGCGGCCTTTTGTATTTTCAGGAGTCATATTTGTCGGAGTTTTTTTTAAAATCATTTTTGGTCTGAGGATGAATTTCGGAAACTTCCTGTGCGAATTTTAAAAATATCTGGCCCGCTTATTGTGCACTTGTGAATTTTTCTGGCGTCGCTACTGGGAATAACTTATAACGTTTCCGACGAAAAAACGTTTTCAGAGCGTAATCTACGCTCCAAAATACACCGTTCCTGAAAAAATCATCAAAGAGAGAAGCGAATATATTTACCTACCCTTTTAACTACTGAATAGTTCCATTGTAGGTTATTGAGCATTAACCCTCAGTTTAAAAATAAATATTTTAGTTTCAAGAACATGTAAGGTCATCACATGAAGCCTTCCAGTCCGCAATCAGAAGCTTAGAAAATCAACTTTCAGGACAGTTAGAGCAAACAGAAGTGCATCGTATTGCCATTAGAAAACGTCACGCTCCTAAGTTTGCTAGACTAGCTCTGGAAAGTACTTCCCTCTGTGATTTAATAAGATCCGGTATGCCCAAACAAATAAGGGAAATTGGTAGAGGACAATATGGGGTTGTGTCATCGTGTGAGCCCTGGGCAAAAATAAGTCCTTGTGCTTTTAAGTCAGTTGTGCCTCCTGATGATAGACATTGGAACGATCTTGCTATGGAGTTTTACTATACTAGGTAAATACTTAGTGTTAACATATCTAACTTAAAATTCTTGAACATCCTTTAAGTAAGTCAAACTTGATTGCCCTAGTGATTGGTATAGGTCACCTTCTACTAAAGATGTGTAAATATAATCGGATATGTACATATATTTTTGTTAAATTCCCTGGGTATTTTAGTAGTTAGTTAACTGACTGAAATCATAGACTGGATCCCCGTGGGCGTTAATTTGACAGCGTATCGATTCTATAAGATTTGATTGGTTCAAAGTTGATTTACAGAGTTAATGCGAATCAGCTGAGTTTTTTAACCAATCATGTTTGACTTACGCATTCACATTTTTTATGCCCATGGTGGAAGGTGGACTTGGTCTGAAACTTAACCTAAAAATTATCTGTCAACTGACTAAACTAGTGCCGAGCTATAAATATCGACTTATACTATAATACATTTATGGAAAATAGTAATACGTTATAGGTATTAACTAAATTCTCATATTTTCTTTTAGAACAATACCAGAACATCCTCGAATAGTAAAATTGAGGGGTTCAGTCATAGATTACACCTATGGAGGGGGCAGTTCTCCTGCAGTGCTTCTTATAATGGAGAGAATGACTCGCGACCTGTATTGCGGTTTACGCAATGGACTGTCTTGGCCTGCGAGGCTACGAATAGCCATCGACGTTATTGATGGAATTCGATACTTACATTCCCAAGGCCTAGTGCATAGAGATATTAAGTTAAAAAATGTTCTGGTAAGTTAATTTATCCACATTTGTGTCGGTTCAGTGGTGATTAATTTTTTTTATGGAGTTAATCAAGTAATATTTATTTTCCCCCTTTAGCTAGATAATAATGATAGAGCAAAACTGACAGACTTTGGATTTTGCATACCAGAAGCCATGATGTCAGGAAGCATAGTAGGCACACCTGTACATATGGCTCCAGAACTACTGAGCGGTCGTTATGACTCAAGTGTAGATGTGTATGCCTTTGGCATATTGTTTTGGTACATATGTGCAGGTCAGGTAAAACTACCTACTCACTTTGATCAGTTTCAGAATAAAGAACAGTTGTGGAATAGTGTTAGAAAAGGTAAATCTTTTCACATAAATTATATTATCTATCCAAACCTTGTTATTCGGTTCAAACTTTTTTACGATTGTAATTAATATGTTGTTATACAGGGTGATTCCTAAGTTGATACTTCTGTTTTAGCTGTGTATAGAAGGCATTAAAATAAACAAAATTTTCAAATACCTTTTTCACCAAGCTCAAAATTAGGTAGTTACATTCATTTATTACACTATGGATCAAATACGGTTCTGCCTAACTTGCCTGTTGAATAACATTAAGAAAATCTCTGGGTGTAGGATGAGCCCGCAAGGAAAAGCGTTCTGCGTATAATCTCGAAGCAGCAGCCGCACTTTGACGACATTCACCGTAAACTAGCACCATATCTACTAGTTCATTGTTTTCAAATTTTACCATTTTCACGTGTCACCAGTTTAAAATTAACTTGCTTCAGAAAAACACACCGCAGCGTATTGCCACATAACTCACCACCCACCCGTTAATTGCATGACTCATAGATAAGACAAACAACATAAAGTATAGCAGGCTACGTTTTGATGACCAGGCCCGCACTTAGATTTTTTACTTCTGTTATCTCGCCTATTTTTAGGTTTTTTGAAAAAAGGTATTTGAAAATGTTTATTTTAATGCCTTTTATACACAGCTAAAAAAGAAGCATCAATTTAGAAATCACCCTGTTTAAATATTTCGCATACAATTAAAAAAAAAAATTCGGCAGTCACTTTTTACCTTGTATTGGACAATATTGTAGACAAAAAAATTAAAGAATGCTTTATTGTCGTAGGCATAAGGCCTGAGTGTTTGCCCCACTTTAATGAGGCATGCTGGAATCTCATGGAACAATGTTGGGCAGCAGAATCTGCTGAGCGACCGCTCTTGGGTTATGTGCAGCCTCAACTCGAACATATTTATAGAAATGCCAAGCGTGAGACAAACCAAGGCAAGTTTTCACATAGTCCCAAATCTATAGGATTTTATGATTATCAGAAAGAAGACTGTTATAATTACAGCTACACGAATTTTAGAGAATATTAGTTTTTAAATATAATCTCATGTTTTAAAATTAATGCATGGTTTTGACTGCGTTTGTTATTTCAGATTCCTAATCAGAAGAGGATTAAAAATCAGATAATTGTGTACATTCTTGTATATACCTTTTTAGATATTTAAAATTTTATATTACTATTTTTATTAAACGATATCGAGAGTAAATCGATGTAGTTTTATTTAGGTAAAAAAAACTAAAATAAAATATTTAAATAATTTTTTGTTTTTTATTTTACTAACAGATTTTACATAAGTAGGTAAGGTAGTACCACAGCTGTGGTATTACACAATTAGGTATCTAAGGTAAGTACTCACCAAGTTTTTGTTGCTGACAATAACATTTTTAACAGTAAATAGCGTTTTTTTAAGTCAAAATCTTTTTATTTAGAGGACCTTTTTTTAAAGAACTATTGAGCTTTCTCTATTATTCTTAATGAGTATATACCCTTTCAGAAAATGTAGTTGGAAACATTCTTATGGCACATTTATATAAATATAAAGTTGTATATTTTCGGGATATACAGGGTGTTTACTGGAATTGCACACATAATTGTCCTTTGTCAGTCTTTACAAAACACCCTGTATAACATAACATCTATAAAATAAAAGTGTAGATATTGAATAACAAAAAGAAACATAAATAATAAAGCCTTAAAACTAATAATGGGTGTATACACACAACTATTAAAATTAAAGTATTTTTTTTATGTAAAAAATGTAAGAATAACCTACATAATTTTTAGGGTCCAAAAAACGTATGGACAGCGGAGATCTTCCCAAGATATGTAATATTTTAATTTTAAAAATTTTGTAAAGGACACTGCACACCAGCTATGCAAAAATTAAATACATCCTATATAAAGTGTGATTAAAATTATCTTTAACTTTTTGACCATATTTTTATTTTAAAATTTGGTCACCAACAATTTCTATTGTCCATCATTTTTTTCCAAACCCCTAGAAAAATTATGGGAATTTCTAAATCTTCTTGAACCCAAAATTGTTGAGGTTGAAAAAAATATCTTATCTTGAAAAATGGACAATTACTAGTAGCAGCATAGATTGGTAGCAATCAAATATTTATATTAGAATTGAAATAAACTAGTTTTTTTATGTCTGAGAGCACGTAAGGGAGAAATTACCCATAAAAAAGGACCTGATCCCACAAGAGGTGTGCAGCATAATTTAGAAGAACAATAAAGTTAGAATAATCAGTCTCATAACATATCTAAATGTTAAAAAATGTGTAACAAAATTTAGATAACAAAAATAAATTTAACAAAATAACACTGGTCTGCAACAAGTCGTTGTTTTTTTTTTTGTTCATTTTGTGTTTATTAATAATTAAGCTACAAATAAAGACACCCTCCCGAGAACTTTTAGTTTAATTTTTTAAGTATATCAAATGTAAAAATGATCTATACTAATTAGGGTACTTATGTCAATTTGCAAACCAATGTACTAATTAGGTGTATCACTATTATAAAATTTTACTAAAAAAAATATAAATGGTTTGACCAAATCACTAATAACCAAGTTTCACTTAGAAAAATATATCTAGATAAGTATTTTTGCAACAATGTTGCACACTACTAAACTATGCAAACACTGTTTGCAACTTATTTTTAAATGTCAGATCAAAAGATTAATTTAAATTGTCCTTATTGTAAGTTCAGAATTATGGTAGGTTAACACAAAGAAAATGTATATTTTTCTCTGCATAAATCAAAGAGAGAAATGAAGAATTTTCCTTTATATTACCGTACATAATACCCATGCGTACTTACATTAAAAATGTCTAGGACAATATGTAGCACAGAAACCAAATCACATTTATCAACATTCATTACCTCCAAGGAAAACATTCAATTGGAGCTTAGGTAGAAATTTTCTTAATTTATGACATCATTCTACTTTTTGTAACAGTAGGGGAATCTTGATTCTTTGATCTTACAGCGGACAGACTATGGGATTTTTTGTGACAAGCATACAAACGTTTCTTCCTTAATCTGTCAGATTGTTTAAAAATTGATATGAAATGAAGTCTTCGGCCTATCTTCTTTCTCTTCTTTAGTTTCATTGGTTTCTCAGAACTTATTTTAATCTTTTCAATATCAGCTTTTGGGTTTTCTTGAGGCCGGCCTTTTTTCTTAAAATTACTAGTTTTCTTGAAGAACTTGCATAAATCTCTGTAATCTATTTCTTCTGTTATATCATATGAATCATAAAGAATAATGACCTAAAATTAAAATAAAACATTTACTCAAAGTGTAGCAACATGAGACCAATAAACAATGGTAGGGGAGAGTCGGCTAATCGTGCGCATGTCTTTATTTCCATAACCGGCGTATATAATTCGAAATCGGTATTCAGGCCCCATCCCTTGCCAAGCCTGTATACTATGACATATGAGTCAGATGGATCGCTTTACTTTACTTATCCAAAATGGTTGTTTCTTTGTTTACATATGTCGTGTACTAGTAGATGCTTCTAAAAAAATAAGCCGTAAGTATTTCCATTTTTACATTTTTTGATAATCGTGTGCGTTAATACATTGCTTAATGAGTCCTCTTGACACTGATATATATAATTTATGCAAAAAAATGTTTAACATTGTTTTAAAGAATTTAAAACCGAATCTGCTTAGGTTTCTTAAGACTAATTTTTACAATGGAATTTTGCACAATTCGAAGTTGCTCAAGATTGCAGTTGCACATTCCTCCCCAGACCAGTATACCATATTTTAGAAGGGGTTCAACAAGCGCCTTATAGACCATAATGATAAGCTTTCTGTTAAGAAAGTCTCTTAAAATGTAAAACTTGTGAATTAAGCATTTGACTTTTTTATGCAAATATAAACATGTTGGGTAATTGTGCGCAGTGTCACTTTTTGAAATTTAGAATTTCAAAGTCACAATGTGCCTTTTTATTTAAAATTAATTACAGAATATTAAAGCTAAATCGTTAAAGAATCTTGATAACGAACCTAGAAGTCCAATCTTTTGTCATTTCGGAAATATTACAATTTTGGCTTAGGTGCGCACCAATACCCGACTCTCCCCTACTTCGTTAAGGTTATAAAAATTTACATTTTATGAAGTACGAATCTGACTATAAACAACCCACTTACCACCCCAGAAGGTAAAATTTCCAAAATCTTAGCCTTATAAAAAAGCCCATTGCCCTTCCACTTGGCCAATACATCCTCTCCGATATGCCACCTAGCCAGTTCTTTCTCCCTCCTTATAAAATCTTCCACTGCCTTCAGGGATTCTTCAAGAGGAATCTCAAAATCTTTATCATCATTTTGGATGTAATTACTAGACCTGTTGGCTAAAATGGGCTTTGGGAACCTGGGGACATTATTTACAACTGGAGCAGTAATACGAGGAGTCAAATCTGATAATTGGCGATCAAATTCAGTAGGGAAAGGATCACATCCTGGTAAATGAGGTCCATACTGAAGTAACTTGGCTTTAGTAGGAGATAAATTAGAATCATATTTATTACCTGCTAAAGCTTCTGTTTCATCTGATGACTTAGCAAGTTTATTTGTAGGTGTGGGTTCTGGCAAATCGGCTGTAGTACTGTCTGGTGCGACTTTTAATGTAAAAGAGGCTCGTACCCTAGGTACCTGGTAATGGAATGTTTCCTTTTGGTCATTTCCTCTGCTGATATTTTCGGAGGTTTCTGTGTTAACCATTTTGTTAATAGCGTTCTTTCGTTCCACAAAACCACTTTCTGGACTTTCTTCTACTATGATCATTTTTTGGGTTTGCTGGACTAAAGGATCTGGACCCCTTATTTTGATTGTACAATCAGGCGCTTGTAGCTGAGATACATTATGGGATAGGTTTTTTGGTTTCACATGGGCCACTTGGTATCTCATGAATGAAACTACGGAAATTGTTTTTCACTAAAAATGTTCCTCACCCGCACATAATGACAGCTTGCAATTAACACCCTGCTCCCTGCTGTAATAAATAAATGGCTGTACTGTAATATTGGATTGGTTGAAAACAGAAAGCCAATCCACAGAAAATAAACTGCTTACTCTGCTTACTGATAATGGACTGTCGGCTCTCATTGTTCAACACATACCATTAGAAAGAGAACAAATAATACGATTGAGTAGGTTCTGTTTGGAGATTCCAATTTCTCATTTGCTTGCATTGGTAAGTAAAATATATAAAATTTTCAAGTTCCAATTTATTGGTGTTTGCTAAAAAATGTTTAATGAAAGCCCCAGCCCATGTCCTGACTCTACTTAAAAAATAAAATTCAACTTTTCTTTTAATTTAACACGATCCTTACCTAATTCATGGCTTGGTAGATATATTCCTATCCTTTATTAACAGCATAAGCTAGTAAAGGATAAACTATATTTAACAGCATCTTCTTAAGAAAATATTAGTTCAAAAATAAGATAAGACCCTGTACACTGACAAGGATGCATATTTTTAACGGACGTCTGTCACTACTCACTATGACAGCGCCTCAAAAGTTGGTATTGGAAGTTACCACGTAGCTTTAAATACATGAATTAAAAATACGATAAAAGTAATAAGGCAAAAATAGAATAGTTCTCAGAAAATGTGTAACTTCGTTTTTAAATACCCTTAGTTTTACACCAAAATATGTAAGTTGTAGTTTGAATTTATTCATTATCAGTACATACCAAAATCCTATAAAGGAAGTGACGTCATTTATGTACATGATCGTTCAAGATAATTGCGGTGGAGGATGTGTAAACAGTGCCATTCTTGAGCAAGTTAAGAAAACAGGAAATTCTTCAGATTTTCAGATTCTTCGAACCTTCACTTGTAGCGTTCACATCCGTTTGTTGTGAATAAAGATCTAAAATCTTATGTATTCGTAGTCTATTAGCATAATGTGATTAAAAAAGAAAGAGTATAGAGGCCAATTATTGTGAACATGTTTGGTGATCAAAAGGGAAGCTAAACGGACGTTAGGAACAAAAAATACCCCTAAGATTTCATAGGGGATGATTGGTATTGGAATGGTGTTAGATTTGTTTTGTTTCATTTTCAATGACCCATCAATCAGGAAAAAACTTCAAAATTTACTTAATAGGAAGAAGGAGTTTCTTAGAATTAAGATCTGAAGAATGAAAGAGACCCAAAATGAGTCATACAAGTGAGTCAAACCACTCCAATCCTTTATCTCAGCCTTTAAGGGTAGAAACAGAGGACCCAGATGTTCATCCCGATAATCCTAGTTACTATGAAGAAGAAAAGGATAGTTTTAACCATGCAAATGAAAGCAACGATCATGATTCCTTGGGACCTTTACCCCCAAAATGGGAAAAAGCCTTTACGGAGAGCGGTGAAGTATATTTTATAGAGTAAGTTTAATTTATAAAACTATCATACTTAGAATGGTGTGAGGTAACCTATAGGTTTGTGTTAAATACCTATTAAATGTCACTGCACTAGATAATCTGAATTTTTTCAATTTGTCATTTTTCTTCTTGATTACTATTTTTTTTATTCTACTCAATCAAATTTAATCTTTTTTTTTTATTGAAAAAGCATAAAAAAATGTTTCCATGTTTTTCAGTTAAAATTTTAGTTTACAAAATCAAATTTAATCCATGTGTAATTGTTTTTTGACAGTCCCAGCCAGGGTCAAATCCTACTGTCCAAAAGTATAATTTATTCTGTTATATTTTTGTTTTAAAATAACAAACTAGATATACTTAGCTACTATCACTAATTAATAATTATCCTATTTTAATCAAAATTAAGGCATTTCTTTTTCTTTTATTGTAACAATTTCTTGGTAATTATATCTTACAAAAAGATAATTTTTCTAAAATATCAAAATAATAAATTTTATGACCTACTTTATCTTGATAATTTAACTAGGATTATACAGCTGATACTGTTTATGTATGTAGTGTTTTTTAAAGAACCAACATAAACAGTATTCTTATTTTAAACCAGTTACACCAGCTCAGGCCTAGTCACAAGTACCTATATATGTGTAGTTTTAGTACTTAAATTTTAGTTAATTACTATATTTACATGCATGCTAATATTTAAGACAATTTTCATTATGAATGTTTGTTTAATACTTTCTGCTAATAGCAAAGAAGCAAACCAAATGTGGTTAATAAAGTGTTGAACATATAGAACACCCAAGAAAAATAAACATGTATATTCCCTTAAGTTACTTTTAATTATTTATATCTACATGATATTAAAATTAATACAAACAATAAACTCATCATAACTGTTATTTCTTAGAGTAGGTATAATATTATTTACTGAAAACCATTGTGGGAATCTTTATGAGAATGAGAATAATTTTCAGTTATAATAGCCTGAAATATGATACTTTGTAGGGGTGTGATAAAGGAAAGAGGGTCATGCAGGTCTCAGTCAGTGCTATAAATAGCTGTAGAAAGAGATAGATATTAGGGACACATGGTGTAAAATGTTTCAGTAATATTTTCCTTGGTACCAGCACAAATCTGTGGTACCAGTTAAAAGAACATTAATTAAGCAGAGTAATTGCTTAAATACTTTTAAGCATCAGTTGATTAGATGGCTTTAAAATGGCTGGTTTGGTTATGCTCTGTATATTTTCTAATGAGTGTGTATTTTGATGTGATTATAATTTTAAATTGTTTGCAGTTATTTCTTAATGTCACAAAGCAGGTAAATTTAATGGCTGCCAAATTTAATAGGTATTATATAGGTTGGATTTTTATACAGTGATTTATATTAGGCTAGTCAGTCACTTGAGATTTAAAGGAAGGGAGTACCAAAAAGATCAAAGTCATAGAACTGTGTTATACAAATTCTGCTTTCAAATCTGTTGAAAGACTTATAAATAATAAAAAATATGACCCATGTTAGTTCTCAAATTTAATATTATAAAACTTGAATTCAAATGCAAAATTCGTCGTAGTACGTCCAGCACAACGGATGTAAATCTCTGCCATTTCAAGCCTCCTCGGGCGTTCCCCAGGGCTCTAATTTGGGACCACTGCTTTTTCTGATTTGTATTAATGACATATCAACAGTTATTGACGTCGAGTATGAAATTTTTGCAGATGACTTAAAGATATATAAATCTATTAGGAGCTCTGAGGACTGTCTAAGGTTGCAATATGCTGTAAATGCCATTCAGGAATGGTGTGCAAAAAATAAACTGCTACTCAATGCTGCAAAGTGCTCGGTCATGACATTGACTAAGAAACACTTTCCTACTCTGTATGACTACTCAATTGATCAAAGCGAATTGTTACGAGTTGACAGGGTTCGCGACCTAGGTATCATTTTAGACTCCAAGCTAACTTTTAGCAGTCATATAGAAAAAATAGTCTCAGAGGCTACTCGAATGTTGGGATTTATATTAAGAAATTGTAAGTCTTTTACTAATACTGATGTACTCAAGATCTTGTTCTTCACGCTTGTAAGAAGCAAACTGGAGTATGGATCACTAATATGGTCCCCAATTTATGCAAAATATATCATGATGATAGAACGAGTTCAAAGAAAATTTTTAAAGTTTTTATCTTTTAAAGAAGACGGAGAGTATCCACAAAGAGGGATGGATAACGAACTTTTGTTACAACAATTTGACATTGAAAGTTTGCAGAGCCGCAGAGACATGCAGGCAATAATATTCTTGTTTAAAATAATTACCGGAACTACAGTCTGTCCATCCCTCTTGGAACAATTAAATTTCCTAATACCCAGAATCACCACCAGAACTGGCACTTGTTTTTACTTACCAGCAGCTAAAACGAATGCAATGCTGATGGCGCCGGTCTATAGAATGTGCTCTAGGTATAATAGGATAGCAAATTATTGTGATCTGGACATGTCTTACAGTAACTTCGTTCGAACCGCCCTTGCACACTTATAAGTGTACTGTATTTTATAGTTGTGTTTTAAAATTAACTATTAATATAGGTTTATTAAATAATTTTGTCGGCCCTATTAATTACTTTCTGTCGGGCCTAAATGTATTAAATAAATAAATAAAATTCACCTAAAACAATTTCTACTAAAAACCTGATTCTATATGAAAAAATTCAATTTAGAATTAGCCACAACATGACTACTAGAAATGAAAATAATTTGGAAATATCCATACATCATGCAGAAAAATATAAAACTTCTTTTAAATATAATAGTTCAATAATTTCATATAATAATATACCGGGTGTCCCATTATGGATGGCCATCGGCCGTATCTCGGAAACTTCTAGGCAAAGAAGCTCAGGAAAAAAAAATCGTAATTAAAGTGGCTAAGAGAAAATCCTGGAAATAACTTTTAAGTTCCGCATTTTGCCGCAAGAGGGCACAATTGAAAATTAAATATTGAAATTCTAAATTTATCCGAAAATTTCCACATTAAGGTATACCTTTGGTAACGTCATTAGAAAGCTTAGACAATTCTGCATCATTTTGGTTTAAGGCTCATTGGCGTACCGACCTTGATAATTTAATCTACTTTCCGATTATAATGTCATAGTTATACCGTATGATTTAAGTTTTCGGTATAAAATAAAAAAAACTGTTATTATCGCAAATTACGCTCTCTAGCTATTTTATTAGGAACTATCGTGTACCAATGAAGACGACAATTAAAAGTACTTCCCTTTCTCGTCCAAACAAGCTTAAGTTTACTAAAATCGGATGAGTCGTTTAGAATTTACAGCAAATTAAATGATTACACTTTCAATAGCTTCCCCCACTCTTATCAAAGTCAGTACGCCAATGAGTCTTAAACCAAAATGAAGCAGAATTGTCTAAGCTTTCTAATTATGTTACCAAAGGTATACCTTAATGTAGGAATTTTCGGAGAAATTTAGAATTTCAATATTTAATTTTCAATTGTGCCCTCTTGCGGCAAAATGCGGAACTTAAAAGTTATTTCCAGGATTTTCTCTTAGCCACTTTAATTACGATTTTGTTTCCCTGAGTTTCTATGCCCAGTAGTTTCCGAGATACGGCCATCCGTAATGGGACACCCGGTACAATCTGATATAAAAAAATTAAACTATTCAGCTTTTAAAAATCATTTAAAAAAATAATTTCTTAGCGTCGGATCGGAAGAATGATTAAGTGCTAATCAAAATCCTACCTTTCTGTGCCAACTGGTATGTAACTCTCGGTTTAAATAACCAAATTTAATTACACTACTTATTATAATTTTTACAAATTCATTTTATTACACATAATTAATTGTTTTGTATTTTTGGCAAAAATGATACTCTTTATTATATTATATTTCTCAAAAAGGTACATTACAGTTACAGGAAAATTATATGTTCCAGCAGAGCAAGTATAAAAAATTGTTACTTAAATTATACTATCTATAGTTAAAGAATGATAATTATTAGAAAAGATGTCAGTGAGATTATAGCTATAATCATGTTCTTTCAGTCATTCAACTGGAACGTCTCACTGGCTCGATCCAAGACTATCCAAGTTTCAAAAGAAAACTCTAGAAGATTGTATGGATGATGAGCTTCCTTATGGATGGGAGAAGATTAGCGATCCCCATTATGGTACCTACTTCATAGACCACGTGAATAGAAGAACCCAATATGAGAACCCCGTTATACAAGCTAAGAGAGCCGCATCTCACGTTTCCACAAGAACCAGCAGGACTTATTTTACAAAAGATCCTTCTGAGCTATGTGGGCAAAGATTAAGGACGTCCTTGGTAAAATCTTCTAGAGGCTTAGGATTTACTATAGTAGGTGGGGACGATGGGGTAGATGAATTTCTACAGATTAAATCTGTAGTTCCAAAAGGTCCTGCTTGGTTGGATGGCCAGCTTCAAACTGGAGATATCATAGTCTATGTGAATGAGACCTGTGTGTTAGGGTACACTCACAACCAAATAGTAAGATTATTCCAATCAATTAGTGTAGGATCTACAGTTCAGCTTGAGGTCTGTAGAGGGTATCCATTACCATTTGATCCTAATGACCCTAACACTGAAGTAGTTACAACTATAGCTGTTGATGCGCACTTGCAGGCTGTATCAAATGACAAGAGACTCTTAGATACTAACTATAACTTTTTAGATGGAGACGATAGTATTTCCAGAGGAGAAGAAAACATTGATGCCTCTGATGATATTGATGATCTGCTCAAAGGAATCAATACCATGACTTTAGGGAAAGTAGAAGTAAGAGTACGTATTGTCAAAGGCAATCTTGGTTTTGGTTTCACCATTGCTGATAGTGCTTGTGGACAGAGAGTAAAAAAGATCTTAGATCGTCAGAGATGTAAAAACCTGATGGAAGGCGATATTTTGTTGGAAATTAATGAAATATCTTTACAAAGTATGTCACATGATGATGTGGTGCAAGTACTGAAAAACTGTCCATATAATAGTGAAGCTACAATTTGTGTTCAGAGAGGCTGTCCAAACAAAACATCGAATATTAGAAATAAACCTAGAAAATTAGATAACAGATACAATGCTAAGGATGTTGCAAGTGCCTATAGAAGTAAAACGCCTACTGCTGACATATACAGTACACAGCCTAGAGAGGTACTTCCAAGTAGACCTAAAACACCTTTGGTAGATGCGAGGGGTCTAACTAAAACCCCAGTGAAAGACCTTAATTCAAATTCTAATGACATGATACGCCGAGAATTTCAAATGTCAGATGGCTTTACCGCTGATAGATCCAGATTACGCCTTTCTCTAATAGATAATCAAGAAGATGATGAGTTAGATATAGATATTCCAGAAAATAATCAAAGTAAACCTTCTTATGAATATCCTCCTCCAGTAGATTCAAAGTTTACTCTGTATATGCCGCCACCTCATCGATATGATTGTGCTTGTGCATTTTGTGCAAGCCCTCGACCCAATATGCTTGAATCCAATAGTTATGAGAACCCTAATAATAGTAAAAAGTATAACAACCATTGGTGGTACCAACAAAATAGCAGAAATGAGTACATAACGTCACATGTGGTACTAAATCGACTAGAGACTGGCTTCGGATTTAGGATAGTCGGGGGCATTGAAGATAAATCCCAGGTAAGAACAATATAGATTAGTTCCTCATTATTAACTTAACTTGTTTTTTTAAATCTCCTACAAGTATTATGGAAAAATTGGGGGAGGGGTAGCACCTCTTTGTGTCACCCGGTATATTTAGAGAACCTACTTTCCGTTGAGTGCTCATTTAACTTACGTTACATCATTCTTTATGTACAGGGACATTATTTTAAGTGTCTCACCCGATGGGCGACTTTCCTATCGACCACAATAAAAACACAATTATGTATTCCCTAATAACTTTTTGTGAAGAAGCCAAATTTGATGTAAAAAAAAATATATGTTTACAAATTTGACAGATACGACGCCATATTGGATTTTCTTAAAAGGTAACCCTACTTTATAGTATGACAGCTGCATTCGCTTATTTGTTTCAACATTAAAAATGTATAATTGTCAACATTTATTTTCAGCCGTTCCGGAGATTCGAGGCTTCGAAGTTGGTGATTTTGTTATCATCGAATTAACAGAAGCTTTAACATTAAAAACTCAATTTTTTTTGGGGATACGCAATTTTTATGGCGGAGCCACCCAGGCTATTGTCATTAATGTCAGATGTCAAAAAATGACAGTTACGACGCCATTTTGAATTTTCTTAAATGGCAACCTACATTTATGACTACACCAGTGTATTGCATTTCGCGGTCCGATTTCAAAAATATATAGTTGTCGATATTAATTATTTCCAACCCTTACGGAAATACGACCGCATCAAAAACTGCATCGTCGATTATGTCTTTTAAGTATCTCACCCCATTAAAAAATAAAAGCTTTGTGATTAAAGATTTTTCTTGCAGATACATAATTTTTTATGGCGAAGCCACCTATGCTATTGCCATATATGTCAGATGTGTAGTTATAAACGTGGGTCGACATTTAAAAAATTTAAAATGGCGTCGTATCTGTAATTTTTTGACATCTGACATATATGACAATAGCATAGATGGCTCCGTCATAAAAAATTACGCAACTCCAAAAAAAATTGAGTTTTTAATGTTAAAGCTTCTGTTAATTCGATGATTACAAAATCACCAACAAGCCTCGTATCTCCGGAACGGCTGAAAATAAATGTTGACCATTATACATTTTAATGTTGGAACAAATAAGCCAATGCAGCTGTCATACTATAAAGTAGGGTTGCCGTTTAAGAAAATCCAATATAGCGTCGTATCTGTGAAATTTGTAAACATATATTTCTTTTGACATCAAATTTGGCTTCTTCACAAAAAGCTATTAGGGAATACACAATTGTGTTTTTATTGTGGTCGATAGGAAAGTCGCCAATTGGGTGAGACACTTAAAATAATGTCCCTGTACAGGTGGCTGTAGGTCAGATAGTTCCTGGAGGTGCAGCTGATTTAGATGGCCGTATGCAAACCGGTGATGAAATAGTCAGCGTTGAAGGTTTCTCAGTTCTTAAAGCTGAACATAGACAAGTAGTACAGTTAATCAATGCGGCTGCCTCTAGAGGACAGGTGAGTCTAATTCTAAGAAGAAGAATTTTTCCACCACCAGCTTCTCAAGGGCCAATGAATTACCCTCAAATGAGTTGGCCAGTTGAAAATACATCCCCCGCCATCCCATCAAGTCACGCCGTTCCGTTAATAGTTGCGAATCCTCATCCTGGACCAACATATGACGTCACTGTGCAAAGGACTGAAAGTGAAGGCTTCGGCTTTGTCATCATATCATCCGTTAACAAAATCGGATCTACTATTGGTGAGTATAATTACTAAATTTTTTTTAAGTATGGTAATAATGAATGAATATTTAAAGGTCGTCTAATTGAAGACAGTCCAGCTGAACGATGCGGAAGACTTCGAGTAGGAGACTATATTGTAGCAGTTAATCACATAGACATAATGCATTTAAGTCATGGAGATATCGTTAATTTAATAAAAGAATCTGGTCTATCGGTAACGTTAACGATTGCGCCCAATCCTGATTTGTGATCTTTCATGACGCAAATAATCATTATTTCTTAATGTAGGTAGTTGCAGATGTTTATCATAAATGTTATATAATAAACATTTAAAAGTGTTCATAAGTAAAAGTGTTGAATATGGACTTTATTAAGTTTGACAATTTAAGTCCTAAGAGTACATAACGCCATTGGTTTTTTTTAAATTCTGGAATTGTATTCTTGACGACGGTAACTCCTTGTTTCAATTTAAGCCAAAGATCTTTGCCGCCATACGTTTACCCTTTGCGGGGGTAGAGCAGGGCCGTAGCCAGCGGAGGGCCAGGCAAGGGGGCGCCCTTCCTGGGAAATATTTCGCCCTTCGTGGCGTGGCAGACACCAAATATTTCCCCGTTTCATAATACACAGGGTCCTGCACCCTGCACCTTAGCTCCCGTCTTCTATAGCTCACTTATTAATTAGGTTAGGATTTTGATATTTTGCAGACTTTACCTGTATCCTATGGCCCATTTCAGGAAAATATTTTTGTTTATACAGGGTGTTCCAAAAAAGTGTAACGTCATAAGGATCTATTTTTTTAGATTACATATGATATTGTCGTGTCTTAAAATGACGAGCGACTGGGTTGTGTAGCTTAGATGGTTTTAATCTATGTTTTAATTATTTTATTAATAATTATTTATGTTGTGCCCTTATGGTGCGCTATCGAATCACTGAAACACTAAGGATTTTTTAAGACATTTATTTAATGAATAGCAAAGCGATGTCCGACAATAATCATAATGTGAATAAAATAAAATGTTACGTTAAAGATTATAAATGGTAAATTTAGATAGTTCTCTAATAAGAAGAGAACCTGTCTCTTTTTGACTTACTTTAGAAAGGTGTTATTCTAGTAAGTTTAAAGAAACAATTTGTTCTTAATAGACAACTTTGACCAAAATAAGAATACAATTTAACAATTAAATGTAAGGAACACTTACGCAATCGAAGCAAAGTAAACTGGTTCTGGGGCAGTACTCTTCATGGCTTGAAAACTGTTTTAAACTTTAAGTAGTTATTTGGGCAGAGGTTACCCTTACACTTGAATACTTTTTACAACTCTCCGAGTAAGTGTTCCTTCGAGCCTTTTATAAGTTTTGCAGCCCTTACCAGATGGAAGAAGGGGTTCCTTTTTGCTATGTCAGCAATTTATTAAAGAGGGGATTTTCCCCTGGATGGACTATTCAAAATGGAACCCTTTATCCCAACCAATACAAACAATTATGTTTATCAAATTTCCTCTACAAACTCCTCCTACCAAACTAGGAATGTCCTTGTCTTTTTTTCTACACACTATTTTTCCACTACACCTATTCTTATCAGCAGACTCAACACCTATTAAGTGTCTTAGCACCACAGCAAAGTATGAACTGATTTATTCATCCCTTAGAGCGTTTTCACACGGCACCATATATCGCGCGCGATAAATGGTCGCAATCTTGCTTTACATCAAATTATGTGTTCTCTAATATCGCTTGTGTGTGAAAATGGCTCATTAGAAAACACATAATTTGGTGTAAAAGCAATATTGCGACCATTTGTCTCGCGCGATATATGGTGCCGTGTGAAAACGCTCTTAGGGTGCCAATCCATATCCGACAATATATTCTTACTTATTTGGATGCTTCTTATAGTTGTCTAGATACCCCTAAAATTTTAATGAAATCGGTTCAGTATTATAGGCGAAAAAAAAATAAAAACTAAGAAAAATCAGTTTTGCACCACTGGTTTTAAAAATTAATAAAAATTAAAAATAATGCCTCATTTTTAAAATTATACAAAGGTACTGAATAAATAAGGTCGAACAGTCTCGGTAACCAGGTTTGATTAATACGAATTGTACAGGGTAGGTGCCCAAAGTTTATTGTCAAACTTTGCAAACTTTAAAGCAATTTATTTTTCTTATTTCAAATTGGAACCCCTGCATATTATTATGTCATTCGATGCATAATTGAAAATCAAACATTTGTTCTAATTACAACTCTATCGCAATTTCTAATGCATTAAGACCTATTTGCAGAAAACTAATTTTATCAACTGTTCCACCAGTCATTATTATAAATAAACGTCGAAGGTGGCTTTGCAAAACAATTTATTGGCATTAAAGTTGATTAAAACGACCAAAGCCCATTTTAACTTTAGTTGTTATATAGTTTCAAATATTGTTAAATTATTATTAATTATTTAAGCTATATTATTTGTTGTGATGGAATACAACCAAGAAGAGCTCATAGATATGATTTTTCATATTAGAAAAATGCGAAAAGAATTTTTTTTGTCACTTTAGTAAACGTAATACCAATAAATTGTTTTTCAAAGCCACTGTTGATATTTATTCATAATAACGGCTGTTGGAATAGTTGATAAAATGAGTTTTCTGCAAATAAGTTTTAATGCGTTAGAAATTGCGATAGGGTTGTAATTAGGACAAATATTTGATTTTTAACTCTGCATCGAATGACCTAATAATATATAAAGGTTCCAATTTGAAATAATAAAAATAAATTGATTTAAAGTTTGCAAAGTTTGACACAAAACTTTGGACACCCTATACAATTCATATTAATCAAAGTTGGTTAACGAGACTGTTCGACCTTATTTGACCTTTGTATAATTTTAATAACGAGGCATTATTTTTATTTTTTATTAATTTTTAAAACCAGCGGTGCAAAACTAATTTTTCTTAGTGTTTATTATTTTTCGCCTATAATACTGAACCGATTTCTTATAATAGATCCTTATGACGTCACACTTTTTTGAAGCACTCTGTATAAACAAAAATATTTTCCTGGAATGCGCCCTAGGATACAGTTAAAGTCTGCAAAATATCAAAATCCTAACTTAATTAATAAGTGAGCTATAGAAGACGGGAGTTGAGGTGTATATTTAAATCCTAACTTAACTAAGAGCGCAGGACTTTGTATATATATAAAAAAAAAGATAATTAAAAATATTACATCCTAAGTAAATAAATATTCCTTTTAGAAATTTACTGTAATTATGAATTTAGTGCATATATTCTTTATTGGTTTATTTAAAAATAAGTCGTCATTAATTCAGTTTTATTCACACAATTTTTTTATATGAAATAAAACTTGCCGAAAGAGTTTGTATTTACATATTTTTGTGATACCAACAACCTTTACATTTATTTTGAATTTATAGTGCCTAACTAGGAGGGAGTAAGGGGTCGTGTCCACCCCGGATTGCTCCGGTTGAGTGATTTATTCACGAGTTTGTACGTGGCCCCGAAAAAGTTTCGCTTTTTTTTGTGCTAGTATTTTATTTATAAATTCGCACTTCCAACAAATTTGTAACGTTCGACTCTGGCTACGACCTTGGGGTAGAGGGGACTTCCCCTACCGAAAATAAGGTCCAACATGGATTTTCGTACACAAGACATTGTCTATCATCGAAACTAGGTCTCCTACTTTATTGAATTATTTCCCATGAAAAATTGTATGCGCCTCTACTAAGTATATGTCTATTTTTGATTTAAAATGTCAAAACAAATCAACAAATATTTTATTAGTTCTGATTTACCATAAAACCAGTGACAGCCAGCCAGCAGTGTCTCTTGAAGGCGCTGGGGTCATCTGGTATTTCCCCAATAGTTGACTCATGATTTAAACTCAAATAGAAGTTATAAGGGGAGAGGTTTCTCTGGCAACCGCGTAGCATACAATTTTGCTCATATTTTACGTAGTTTCATTCTTTAACCCGTGAGGAACCTAGTGGATGTTGGCATTTTAGGTCTTGTCAGCTTATGTGAACCCTTTTTGAGAATATGGGCTGTAACAATTGTCATTTGTTTTATTCCACTCTGCGGTTATGAACTCTTATTCTATAATAATTAGAGTAGGGTTGTTACTATTTGATATACCAAAATGTTGATCAAAAATCGTTTGTGATAGTAGAGATGTATAGAAATTCAGTAGAGAACAGCTCAAAAATGATTTTTATGTAGGGTTTTTAACTCATTTTAAAATTAAATTTTAGATATTTCAAGCTCATCTTGTTTTGTTATTCATTTGCGAAAGTATTTGCAATGAATGTTCACTCAATTATAAAATTTTAGTCAAAGATATTTATATGAATGCCTTAGAAATATGTTATTTAATCATGCGACAATAATTTTAAAGAAGGGGTGATTTAGAATTTTTTCTTGGGTAATAGTTCAGGGGGTAATAAAATGTTCTGGTTTTAATTTCCTCTTACTGTTAAAGGGTTATCCGATGGGTTAAGGCAGAAAATGCATTAGAAGATCTAAAGAAGTTCCACAGGTTTTCTTCTTTCTACTTACGAGTTATATACTGAAATTAAGTCAAAAAACAATTTACTAGATGACAGGCTCGCCTGATGATCGTCAGGCTGGGTATACCTGGTATTCCTAAGCAAACTAAACCCGCATTCCAGCGCCGTCACTTGTCCTAGTAAATGCGTACGTGCTGCTTTTTTCAAACTGAACATAAGTCAGATAACTTTTCCATCGGTTTTATGTTGAATTTTGGTTTTGTAAGATTTGTAACGGGAAAAATAACTTCACTAATTTGTATTTTCCACTTATAGAACCCATCGGAACATTTTGAATCACTCATGAATGGGAAATGTTTCATTACCTTCTGGACTATAAACTGAAATACCAAATTTTACTATATTCCATTAAAGTTTCTTTTATAATAAAATACAGACAGTGGTACATCTCTATGTGATAGAATAGATCCGAATATCACTGCCGATATTTACCTATAGTAGTTTTAAAAGTAGGTAATACTGATCGAATTTATTTGAAAGCTTTCTATTTATTTCTATCTCTTGTTAATTCTTAGCTAGAACACGAATCTGCATGTCAAATATTTATCATGTTATTAAAAATATTGTTATAAATGTACTGTAATTGTTGTTTGTTACTTTAATCCTTAACAAGATGTAGAAATATCTGGTTTATACGAAGTAGGTCCTTATTTGTAAGAATCTCTTTTCAAAATATAGATCTAATATATATGTATGATGTTTACTAATCTTTTTATAGTATTTATCCCAGTTTAGAAAATAACCCGGTAGGCATATAAAATAAGTACAACTTAAAGGTGTTATATTTTTATCACTACACAATTATTTTTCTCTATGGCGGTAATGCTCTTTTACTTTATAGACTGACGTAATTTTTTTTATCGATTACAAAATATTAACCCTAAATTTTTTTCCCCCTTAACCATTTAGCCACATATTTAAAGATTATTTTTACCCGAGTTCATATGGAGCGCAAAAGGCGTAAATATGACAGCGTAAGTCAGATGTGATTGATCGAAAGTCAGCTGATTGACATTGATTCTGTCAAATTTTTATCTAACTACATTTTAAAGCGAACTTTATTATTATTAATGTTGGATATATCAAGTTGGTACTCATTTCAAACGCCGCGAGGAGTACAACACTATAGAAGTGTCAATTTTGATCTAACTACATTTTAAAGCTAACTTTCGTATTAATAATGTTAGACCTATCAAGTATACTCATTTCAAACGTCGTGAGGAGTACAACAGTATAGAAGTATCAATTTTTATCTAACTACATTTTAAATCTAATTTTCTTATTAATAACGTTGGATATATTTGATACTCATTTTAAACGTCGTGAGTACAACAGTATAGAAGTGTCAATTTTTATCTAACTACATTTTAAAGCTAACTTTTTTATTAATAATGTTAGATCTATCAAGTTGATACTCATTTCAAACGCCGTGAGGAGTACAACAGTATAGAAGTGTCAATTTGTATCTAACTACATTTTAAAGCTAACTTTCTTATTAATAATGTTAGACCTATCAAGTTGGTATTCATTTCAAACGCCGTGAGGAGTGCAACACTATAGAAGTGTCAATGTTTATCTAACTACATTTTAAAGCTAACTTTCTTATTAATAATGTTAGACCTATCAAGTTGGTATTAATTTCAAACGCCGCGAGAAGTACAACACTATAGAAGTGTTAATTTTCAGAATCAATGTCAATCAGCTGACTTTCAACCAATCACGTCTTACTTACGCTGTAATATTTACGCCATTTGCGCCCCATGTGAACTCGGGCTTAAAAATAATTGAGGATGAGTATTTTTTCTCGAATACGAAATATTTTAACGTTGAAATAGGTATAGTTATTTTACAAATGTTAGCTTTTTTATTATCTGTTTTTTCCTTTTAATAACACCCTCCACGGTTTGAAATCGCAGAAGCTAAACATTTTAGTTATTTTATTTAAGATTGATAGTTGCACTGTTATTAGAAATAATTTTATTTCCTTACCTATAAAAAAGCAGTTTATAGCAGCATTTATTTTTATAAATGATCTAAACTTCAATTTTTAAGAATTTTTTCCGGTACAAAATCTTTCTGCCTAGTTTTTTGACTGAAAATTTGTATTTTTATAAGTATTTATTTTTTGACTGAAGCTCACTATCATATAGGTACATCATTTATTCAGATTATAAGAAATATAACATTTTTATATATTCTTTTACGTACACATAGTTACTTGTCATCTCATTATTTATTATATTTTATAGTAGGTATATATAACAGGTATTATAATAGGAATCTATGTTCAAATACTAATCCATTTATCTATAGGAATTTTAAATTCTGTTACCTCTTCTATATGCAGCGTGTTTAACAAAGATGTTGAAGAAATTTTAGGGGCGGTTTATATACGGCTTAAGTCAAGAAAAAAATCCTATTATTCAATGCTTTTGGGTATTTCCTCCTTGCATTTGTAGTATTTCCTCAAAACTCTCTAAACCTATTGGATGTATTTCAAGATATACATAGTGTTACAAATTCGATCCATTAGCATTGCTATCTTGGTAGCTATAAGAGATGAGAGTTAGTTAAATGGAGGAAAGTTACATATATTAATGCTAAATAATATGTTAAAATGAAATAAAAAATTTTTGAAAAAAACAAAAAAATCAATTTTTGTTTTTATTTTTTTATGGCAAAATACTGATTATTTTAAACAACAAAGAGCACTTTTGATGGATATGAGGATATAAGGTACTTTTTTATACCGGGTGTCCCATTATGGATGGCCACCGGCCTTATCTCGGAAACTACTGGGCATAGAAACTCAGGGGAAAAAATCGTAATGAAAGTGGCTAAGAGTAAATCCTGGAAATAATTTTAGGTATAATTCTAATACGGTGTTTTAAAAAATAGATCTAGATAGCTGTGAAACGAAATCAACCCCTGTCAAGTTAAATCAGTTGGCAACTTATTTTAATTTTATATCTAGATTAATTTTTTAAACACCATATTGGAATTATGTCTAGATTAGAAGTATTTGATGATTATATGATTAATAAATAGTTTTGGGCCATAGGAATAATGAGTGACAAACTTACATAATCGTAAAAGTTAAAAATATTTTTAAACTTTATGATTGCGCAAGTTTGTTACTCATTATTTCATGGCCTCAATTAACGTGTTAAAAATTATTCTCTTGGCAATAACTCTGTGCGGTCTACACATTTGTTCTTGTAAATTTAATCTACTTTCCTATTATGATGGCATAGTATACGTATGGTTTGAGTTTTCGGTATCAAATCAAAAAAACTATTACTATCACAAATTACGCTCTCTAGCTATTTTATTAGGAACTATCTTGTACCAATGGCTACAACAATTAAAAATACTTACCTTTTTCTTTCAAACAAATTTAAGTTTAGTAAAATCGGATAAGTCGTTTAGAAGTTACAGTAAATTAAATGTTAACACTTTCCCACTTTCCACTCTTATTAAGGTCGGTACGTCAATGAGCCTTAAACCAAAATGATGCAGAATTGTCTAAGCTTTCTAATGACGTTACCAAAGGTATACCTTAATGCGGGAATTTTCGGAGAAAGGACCCCGCACAAAGCTTATGGGAAATGGCTTTTGGCTAATTTTTCTGAATTTTTAGTATTTTCTAGATCTTGACGTCCTGATTAAAAGTGTCCAAATAAAAAATAATTCAATGCTATGACTAGTTTTTGAGTTATGGCCTTTTAAAGTTGGCAATTTTTTACTTTGAGATTTTATGCATTGTCTGGAGTTTTCACTTGTCAATCAAATACCCGGCAATATATTCTACGTCAACCTATACCTATTTTTTTCATCCATAGCTTTGTACCATAAAATATTAAAATATGAACAAAATCTAGCCGTTTGTTTTCAAAATTCAAAAAATGAGTAAATTTTTTTTTTAATTTTCATAATTTTTTAATATTAGTATTTATTTAATCCGCCTATAAATTATTCAACATTCTGTACATATTTTATTTTTATATGAGTGAAAGAAAACTTAAGGCCTACTTTTCCACCAATAAAAAATTTAAAAAACTCGATAGTTTTTAAGAAACAAGTGAAATCTCCAGACAATGCATAATATCTCAAAGTAAGAAGTTGCCAACTTTAAAAGGCCATAACTCCAAAACTAGTCATAGGATTGGATTACGGCCATGGACACTTTTAATCAGGACGTCAAAATCTAAAAAATACTAAAAATTCAGAAAAAGTAGCCGAAAGCCATTTCCCATAAGCTTTGTGCGGGGTCCTTTAGAATTTCAGTACTTAATTTTTAATTGTGCCCTCTTGCGGCAAAATGCGGAACTTAAAAATTATTTCCAGGATTTTCTCTTCGCCACTTAAATTACGATTTTTTTCCCTAAGTTTCTAAGCTCAGTAGTTTGCGAGATACGGCCGATGGCCATCCATAATGGGACACCCGGTATAAAAAAAATTGACTTGGGGTTGGTATCTAGAGAACGAAACGTTGAATTTGAAAATTAATATCGCCGTCTTGTAGAACTCGAAAAAACGGCTTTCTAATGTTTCTAAAATCGATTTCAAAATAATTTTTGAAAATCATTCTACTAGTAAACACATAATATGCTGTATTTATAGGACTGTTTCTTATTTTAAGCTGTACCTAAACCTTAACTTTTTAAAAATCTGAAACACTTTGAACATATAAAACTATGAATAGCAATAATAGACGTAATTTTAGGGCTAATTTTATGTGATTTTTTTTTAGAAAACGAAACATTTACTAAAATAGTTTATATAAGGATATTTAATTTTCCCATACTTGCCTTTTGATTGTGTATTTGTTTAAATATATATTTTTACATTTAGCAATTTATATGAATAGGAATATTTTTCTGTTTATATATAAAAACGAAATATGATACATTTAATATAGCTATATATGTATGTGTATAATCTCAGTACATTTTTTTTATCGTATATAATGTTAGCGTTCGACTGGCAAGTTTAAAACACCGAAAGTACACTTTATAAAACTTCTAAATAGATTAGGGTGATATTACCGCAATAACCCCCGGTTATACAGTGTGGCCCATTTGTCTGACAAAGTAATATACCGTCTCTTAAAGATATTAAAAAAAAGTTTTTATAAAAGTTGTGAGGTATAAAAAAATATATATTCTAAAATTATGTTTAAACATTCCTGTATGGTCCAGAAAAGTAGGACAATAAAAAGATACATTTTTTAAAATGGAACACCCTATATATTTTAGCATTTTTTGTTTCCTCACAAAATTATCCATATGACGCCATATTTGGTTGTTTAATTTTTTGCGACGTTGCAAAAAATTAAAACACTGAATATGGCTTTATGGATAATTTTTTAAGGAAACAAAAAATGATAAAATATATAGGGTGTTTCATTTAAAAAAATGTATATTTTTATGGTCCTACTTTTCTGGACCATCCTGTATGTTTAAAAACAATTTTAGGACATATATTATTTTATACCTCACAACTTTTGTAAAATCTTTTTTTTTTGATATCTTTAATAGTAGAGACGGTATATTACTTTGTCCGACAAATAGGCCACCCGGTATAATATTACTAAGTTAAACTTGCTTCAGCTCTATTTTTATATTTAAAAATTGGCACATCTATATAATTAAAAGCGGCACGTCTAGAAAGGACGAAACCGTTTATATTATTGTTCATGGTTAGTCAGAAAAAAATACGAACTTAAATATTAAATTCAGCAGTTTTTGACATCCTCTTCTAAAAGTTAAGAATATAAGGTGTACATTTTGTGGAGGTTTACATAAAAACTCTTATCTTGAGGCTTTGATGCATATTGTGCAGAAAACGGTAATAACTACTAGTACCATACCAAAATAATTCTGGAGGTTCTGTAATAATAAAATAATAAAAGTACTTTCCAAACAGATATCAAACGTGGTATCTTCCCATTTAAAAAAATTAACTTGAGTTATGTTTTACCTTATACAGGAATGAAAAATCTCAATCGACGTATTTTTTTTCCAGTTAAAGTTCCCACCCTGTATAAATGTTTTTTTATGTAAACTTCATTCTTAATGTGTTAGTTAAGAAATTTTACATTGTTCCAATTCAAAATTTCATTATCATATTGTTTATTCCGGCCAGCATGTAAATTTGTATTAGACTGATTTTATTGTAATATTTGTAAATAACGTGTTTTTGCATTTTATAAAATATAAGTATCAGTTATTGTAAATATATGTTGTTGTTTTAATTCAGATTTTTTGGCCACGTAATCATTTTCGGTTATATTAACTAAGGTTCGTAAACACGTTGTTAAAAATAAGGTATACTAGCTAGTTTTTGCCAACCAATAAAACCCTGCTATTCAAATTTTTAAACGCTAATATCTCGGCCTTCACTACGTTTTGAAACCTGAATTTCGGTTCGCTAGAAAGAATGATATTTGCCGCTAAATATGAAATAGGTTTTTGCCGAATTGTTTGTGTCGCTTCAAAGAAATTCGGGTGTCAAATATGGTTTAGCGGGATTTTGATGGCTGTATTCAGGAGTAAGAGCATTACATTCCCGGACGACAATGTAAATTGTTGCCAACAAGCATTGAAGTCCGGAAATGTGCTTTTAGTATGAATACTATTTTTTCTAAAATCGCATCAATATTGTTATAAAAGTTGTTTTTGTTATGTTATTACAATCAACTAGCATTTTTACGTCCTACCGACGTTATATTTTTCAACCTGACGTTGGAAACTACGTCGATCTGACTTCGAGAAGACTGGAATTTGCACCAATTTGGTGAACAAATTAAGAGTTGTAAGGACGTCAGTATATGACTTTGGCACATTATAAGTTACGAATTTAGGTTTGTTTTCCAAAATTATCTTGTGAATTTCGAAACCCTAAAATTGGTTCCCGTCAAAATATGGCGGAGTCACGTCCTTACCTAAAAGGGTTTAAAGCACGCTTTAGAGAAGAATTAGTCGGAACAAATAACGTAGAGACCGATTTAGTTAAAATAAATATATTTAAATCGTGCATAGGTAATGAAAGTGCAAAACTTTCAACTCATTATTACTTTAAGTAAAAAAATGTCCTTTCTGTATACTCTTAGTAATATTTTCACGTCCGGCCGACCATAAATGTGAACCTTCAGAAATGAGTCATAGAGCGACGTCTGTGTGACTCCTTTTAACATCACAGATATTACCTCGGCATTTAAGGTCAGATTACTACGTTTAAACGACGTAAGAGTAGAGATTATTCGCGACCTCAATCCGAAAGAAACTCAGTGACATCAGATTTAGTCATAAGTCCCGAAAATACTAGTTGGGAGGTCTCAATGCTCAGCAATGCACTAAAATACTATTAGGCTATTTTGGGAGCTCGCTGCCATGCAAATCAGCTCGACAAACATTTCCAGGAAGGCTAAACGTTCGACGAGCAGTGAGCAGAGAATTTTTTTTTTTGTCTGCGGGACTGCGCAATAGGTACCTATAAAAGTCGGGTACGCGTCTAATTTGCGGACCAATATTTAAATCGTGCCACACGCCAGACGAACTGAGCCAGCTCGTCCAAAATAGGTATGGATAATTTAAGTCGATAGAGCTACTTGCTAGTACCATCAAACGCAGCCTAGTATCATACTATAGGTAGTACTTTACTCTTATCAATTTTTAAAAATCGTGCCACACGCCAGACGAACTGAGCCAGCTCGTCCAAAATAGGTATGAATAATTTGAGTCGATGGAGCTTCTTGCTAGTACCATCAAACGCAGCCTAGTATCATACTATGGGTAGTACTTTACTCTTATCAATTTTTAAAAATCGTGCCACACGCCAGACGAACTGAGCCAGCTCGTCCAAAATAGGTATGAATAATTTGAGTCGATGGAGCTACTTGCTAGTACCATCAAACGCAGCCTAGTATCATACTATGGGTAGTACTTTACTCTTATCAATTTTTAAAAATCGTGCCACACGCCAGACGAACTGAGCCAGCTCGTCCAAAATAGGTATGAATAATTTGAGTCGATGGAGCTACTTGCTAGTATCAAACGCAACCTAGTATCATACTAGATGGTACTTTACCCCTACCTATTAAAAGAAAAATCGTATCACATGCTATGGATATGGATAGGAGGAGGAGGTATGGATAATTCAAGTCAATACACACTTGACAGTGTCATCAAATCCAGCCTACTATCATACTAGGTAGTACTTTACTCTTATCAATTCCTTACCTATTTTGGATGATCTTTTTAATCTTGAATCAGGGACTGGTAAGCCCCCCTTAGTTGCCCAAAACGCACTTCTGTTTCAGAAGGAAACGCTTTCGTCAAGCCAACTTACAATTCTGTTTCAGGATCGGTTGACGAATAGGATTTGGTAAAAATGGTTGTAAGAATGTTTAATCCCAGGCAGGCCCTGTTCGCATGATTCAGGGCGAGGGGGAGGAGAGTTGTTCCTGTTCCAGACCCCATACTTCCTTAAATACTCCACTGACCTTCACCCCTCCTACTACTACCCTGTAATAATTCGGATATATGTAAAAACGTATCCGATGTCCTTAATGTAATAAAACAAGTCATTTTCAAAAATATAGTAACTATATTTCCTAAAAATAGAGAGATATACAAATTTACAAAATAAATATAACAGTTTTTAATTAAAAAAATAATAAATAAAGTAACAAAATTTAAAAGAATCCAGGATTTGTGTGCTCAATAACGCATCTTTTACAATATTTTTTAACAGCTCTGTAGCCTTCCAATGAAATTTGACAATCTTGAATGTTTAATTGCTGAAGTCCCCGGCAGTAGTAAGCAACACACTGAACTCCCCTATCAGTGACAAGTTCGCAATTTCTTAGACTTAATTTTTTTAAGTTGGGACAACTTTCCGCAAGGGCTCTAAGCCCTGCATCGCTAACATCACATTTTCCTATATCTAAAGCTCTTAGTCTAGTACAAGATCTAGCTAAAACCGTTATAGCGTCATCAGATACAGCCTCACATCCTCTTGCATTTAAATATCTTAATTTATAACATTTTCTTGCTATCACCTTAAGACCAGCGTCGCTAACTTGATCACATTTTGCTACAGACAGGTATCGTAATGTTGGACCTAACTTCGCTAATTCGTATAAACCAAAATCTGTAACATTCGAGCAATCACTAACACTTAGTTCTCGAAGACCAGAACAAAAACTTGGCACATATTTTAACCCAGCATCTAAAAAAAATTGGTAAAAATCATTCATTTCATGTCATTTCGTATCACAGATCTACACTGCGCAACTTATTTAACGCACAATCAAAAATTTGTCTTATGTATTTTCGTAATTTTTTGTTCGTTTTTATTGATTTTTTTGTTAAATTGTAGGTTTTTCTATTGAGAGTGTCACTGCGTTAGTTGTTTTGGTTAAAAAAGTTGTTGTGGTATTATACCCGGTGATAATAAAATGTTATTTTTTTTTTGAAAATTGCAGACACCCTGTAGGGTATATTAGCTATTGCGAGTTATTCCAATTATAGCTAAATTAAAGCCTCTAGTTTTGTTTACATTTTCTGTTTTTATTTTTTTGTTTATCTCTGATACTTTATGAAATACACTGTTTTGAAACACCACGTGCTTTTATTACCTGAAATGCATTTATCAAAGGAAAATCAAGTGACAACTGAAATGCATTTAGAAGGCTATGGAAAATAAAGTGAAATCTGTTCGGGTTCGCATTCCAGGCGGATCGGTCAAGGTAGACGTCGTGTTACAACTCCTAACCAGGATCGTTTTTTAAGAGTAAGTGCTGTACGACAAAGATTTACAACTGCAAGAAAATTAAGATCAGAACTTCAAGGTGCAGGTGGTCCACTCATATGTGTTCAAACTGTGCGTTAACAACTAAGAGGAGACAATTTAAGACCCTGGATTGCTGCTCGAGGACCCGAATTAACAGTAGATCGTCGAAGAGCCAGATTAAATTTTGCTAATGAGCATGTTAATTGGTTGGAAGCAGATTGGGAACGTGTTCTCTGAACTGATGAGTCGAGGTTTAACTTGTATAACTGTGACAGACGTATCCGCGTCTACCGCAGACCAGGTGAGCGATACAGTCAATGCAATTTTTTGCACACAACTTTATATGGAGGTGGATCCGTCATGGTATGGGGTTGAATATCTTTAACGGAGCGAACACAGTTGGCAATTGTAAATGGTAATCTTAATTCTGAAAGGTATATTACAGATATTCTTGAAGAACATGTTGTGCCTTATGCATCCTATATAGGACCTAATTTTTGCTCATGCACGACAATGCGCGTCCCCACACGGCTCGCATCGTAAGAAATTATCTTGCAGAAGTTGGAATAAATTACATAGAATGGCCAGCCCGTAGCCCTAAACCTAAATCCCATCGAAAATTTTTGGGACTATATTGGTCGGCGGTTACGAAGTGAAGGACGACAACCACAAAATTTACAAGAATTGGCCGAACGTCTAGTTGAATTTAAGTATGAATAACAGATGTCGGGAGGTCATTCGCGGAACGGGTGGAAACACCAGATACTGATTCTGTAATGAATTTGTTTTTTTTGTTGTTATTTATTGTTGTTTCCTTAATTAAAGCAATTCGTACATTTTAGGTTTTTTTAGCAATTAAACAAAAAATAAAATAAGACAATGTAGATAAAACTAGATGCTTTAATTTAGCTATAATTGGAATAATAACTCGCAATAGCTAATATACCCTACAGGGTGTCTGCAATTTTCCAAAAAAAAAAATAACATTTTATAATCATCCGGTATAATACCACAACAACTTTTTTAACCAAAACAACTAACGCAGTGACACTCTCAATAGAAAAACCTACAATTTAACAAAAAAATCAATAAAAACGATCAAAAAATGACGAAAATACATAAGATTAAAGCGGAGACAATTTTTTGATTGTGCGTTAAATAAGTTGCACAGTGTAGTTAGGTCTAATCAAATAAACAAAAAACAGTTCTAGCATTTCTTTAATTATAAATAATTAATTAATCGTCCTTGTTGGCCAATAAAGAGTAAAGCTGTAAAGCGGCAGTGGCGTAGCCAGAAAATATGCTCGGGGGGGGGGGGGCCCAGTGGGCGAAAAATTTTCGGGGTCCGCCCAAAGTTCGATTAAAATTCACCTAACTAATATTATCAAATTTCGAAAATTAAATTATTACCTCTCCCCCTCTGCATGGCTGGATTCAATTTGTTTTTGTAAATGTTTTTTAAATTTCTTTTTTGATATTCTTAGCTGGCTCTTTATTTAAAAAAAAACATTTTTTATATTTGTAAAAAATATGAATATTGATATTAATCCAAAATTTTAACATAAGACGTATGTACGTATGACTCTATAGCCAGCGTTTTCCGGGCTCGGTTTTTCATGATTAAAAATAAGGTAAATATCGCTCACCACGCCAAAATTGATGATTTTTTCAGAAATCATGTATTTTAGGAGCGTAGATCTAAGAGCAGTATTTGGTGCAAATGCTTAGTTTTTTAAATACTCCTTCTTACGTGCCGATTTGTATATTCATAATAAATCATTCTCATTTCCTCCCGCACTATTTTTTTTTATTATAATTATCACACTTCTTCCATAAAAAATGTTTCACTTATAACTTTTACTTTAGGTTTTTTAAAATAAATACCTAATTGTTTTCTGTTTTCGTTGTAAAAATATTTTATTGCATTGGATTATATTTAAAATAGCTCTAAAAAAGGGAACAGATAAGATAAGTATATAATAGAAAAATACTATAAAATATTATTATTTTTACTCGTTTTCCTTTAAAATTGCATTATAAATCCATAACTAAAACGATAGCGTCCGAAACCTTAATCTCTATATAAAACAGGACTTTTAGAAGGAAAAGTTTAAAAACTAAACGTTTCCTACAAGACCTTTGTAATCTAAGCCAAGAATACAATATTTAAAGATTTAAATTAAGAGTCCAAGCTTGAGACGAAAAATTAGGTCGCAATTAGACTTTTAGACCCGAGCTCCGAGGCTCGGGGGCCTGTAGCCCGGCAGCCCCCTCCCTTCCCTTAAATACACCACTGCCAAGCGGTCTCAGCTAACGTACATTTCGTTTGCCTCTAAGAAACCACTCTTTTTGGACACCCTGTTAAAGCCTTTTTTTTTTACAAAAGTGTTCTGTATTATGCCGTGTACCAACCTGTAATTTGTATACATCTTCTTAGGTACAAATAAGCGAGTTGTGGACAGTTTTGAACAATAATTCTTAGACCACCATCTTGAACAACAACACAGTCTGTAAGATCTAGATACTGCAGTTGCATTCTTTTGCTTGCGTCCTGTATAGAATTTATACTTATGCAGGAAATTTTAGTACAACCTAAAATAAAAAATGTATTTTATTTGAAACATTTAATAGGATAGTGAAGGTTTAATAAGTAATTAAGCATTGTCAGTAATTATTGAATATACGGGGTCCTGCACCTCACCTCCCGTCTTATATAGCTCACTTATTAATTAAGTTAGGATTTTGATATTTTGCAGACTTTACCTGTATCCTAGACCGCATTTTAGGAAAATATTTTTGTTTATACAGGGTGTACATTATAGGTGCTTCAAAAATGTGTGAAGTCTTAGGGATTTATTTTTTTAGATTAAAGGCTATATATTTTCTTACTTATTTGGATGCCTCTTATAGTTGCCTTCGTACCCCTAAAATTTTAATGAAATCGGCTCAGTATTATAGCCGAAAAAAAAAATAAAAACTAAGAAAATTCAGTTTTACACCACTGGTTTAAAAATTAATAAAAAATAAAAATAATGCCTCGTTAATAAAATGATACAAAGGTACTTAATAAATAAGGTCGAACAGTCTCGTTAACTAAGTTTGATTAATACGAATTGTACAGGGTGTCCAAAGTTTAATGTCAAACTTTGCAAACTTTAAATCAATTTATTTTTCTTATTTCAAACATTTGTCCTTATTACAACTCTATCGCAATTTCTAACGAATCAAAACTTATTTGCAGAAAACTCATTTTATCAACTATTCCAATAGTCACAGTTATGAATAAATATCAAAGGTGGCTTTGAATAACAATTTATTGGTATTAACGTTTACTAAAGTGACAAAAAAGATTCACCATGGAAAAAGAAGAGAACAACCAATTACCTTTTCTAGACATCAACGTAGAGAAAAATGGCAACACCTTCCTAACCTCAGTGTACAGAAAACCTACACATACAGGGCAATATCTCAATTATACATCAAACCACTCAAACAACACAAAACATGGCATAGGAAGAAACCTTGTGGATAGAGCAATTACTCTCTGCAACTCAAACGAAGCTCTCAAAAGAGAAACTAACCACATCAAGGCCGACCTTAACCAGAATGGCTACCCCATGAGGTTGATTGACACTATATTGGAAAATCGCAAGAATCGGCCAAACACACGTAAAGCAGAGAAAGAGATATAACCAATACTCAATATTCCGTATGTCAAAGGAGTATCCGAGAAAATAAGAAGACTAGGACAACGATACAACATCAACACAGTATTCAGCTCTAGAGACACTTTAAGAAGCCACCTAACGAAGACGAAACCAGCAAGCCAGAAAGACAAGAAAAATTGTGTCTACCAGATCCCCTGCGAATGTGGCCAATCTTACATTGGTGAGACACTAAGACCACTAGAAGTAAGGATTAAAGAACATAAAAATAACACCCAAAACGGAGAGACCGAAAAATCAGGTGCAGCTGACCACGCCTGGACGCACGGCCATCATATCATGTGGACAAAAGCGGAAATCCTGCAAAAAGAACCGCACTGGAGAAAGAGGAAGTTTAAGGAAGCTGCGACCA
Source organism: Polydrusus cervinus (assembly GCA_935413205.1). NCBI lineage: Eukaryota > Metazoa > Arthropoda > Insecta > Coleoptera > Curculionidae > Polydrusus > Polydrusus cervinus. The sequence continues at coordinate 7,373,676 of OW284520.1, forward strand.
TACACCAAAATCCAGGTTGCTTTAGTAAGCCTTCATTAGATATGAGAAACGTCTGGAAACCCTTGTTAAGTAAATGTAATCTTAGAATAAGACCACCCAAGAGTTAAACGCATGATTCATCGAGCATGACGTCATCGAGCATGACTCATCAAGCATGACTCATCCAGTTATGCGTCATCACCTAGTAACACGCATGACTCCACCCACTAGTCATGCGTCACAGCGCCTGCCTAGTAATAGACCTGTAGTTACCGTACTCATTCAGTATTCACCTGAAGACGACTGGAGATGCTTACCAGTTGAAACGTAGTGATTCTAAACAATAAAGACGATGCAAGTCCAAAACTCTACTGCCGTTCAAGAAACGTCATTGTCTCCAACCTTTAAACAGACAAAAAAGATTTTTTTTCGCATGCTCGTAATATGAAAATCATATCTACGTGCTCTTCTTGGTTGTATTCCATCACAAAAAATAATATAGCTTAAATAATTAATAATAATCTAACAATATTTGAAACTATATAAAAACTAAAGTCAAAAAGCCCATGCTTTTATCACTGTAATAAACTTAAATACCAATAAATTGTTTTGCAAAGCCACCTTCGATATTTATTTATAATAATGACTGGTGGAATAGTTGATAAAATGAGTTTTCTGCAAATTAGTCTTGATGCGTTAGAAATTGCGATAGGATTGTTATTAGAACAAATGTTTGACCCTGTATAAACAAAAATATTTTCCTGAAATGGGCCATAGGATACACGTAAAGTCTCCAAAATATCAAAATCCTAACTTAATTAATAAGTAAACTATAAAAGACGGGAGGTGAGGTGCAGGACCCTGTATATCAAACAAATAAAAAAAAATATATTTAAAATCTTCCTATCATCAAATAATTGTTCTCACCTGTTACATCTAAATGTTGCAAGTTAGTACATCTTGTAGCAATTTCAAACAGTGCATTATTTGTTATGTTAGTACACCCTTGGAGTTGCAAGTGCGTCAGTTCTGGACACCGCTTCGCGAGTAACATTAAACTCTTGTCAGACAGTCTAGCACCATTTGTTACATGTAGTCGTTCTACACTAGGACAAGCACCAGTACGCCCTTGTCCACAGAGTTGCCTGAGCACTCCCTTTATGGCTTTGTCTCCATTTATGTGTTCCCCATCTAACGTTATGACTCTCCAAAGTGAGGGAGTCCAAGCCAAAGCATCAAACCTCCTGCAAACCTGAGCACAAATACTCAAATCCAAACTATTTAAATAGGAAAGGATTTTTATGACAAGCTCATCTGACAGTTTGTCAAAAGAATTATTTTTTGACTGGAACTTTTTGCCTTTGTAAATATTTCCGTCGTTCCAAAGACTTGTGTTGGTGGACACCACTGGAGTTACCAAGGTAGCATAGCCTTGGTCTAGGATTGGACTAGATTTCCCAATTTTTGAAAAATTATCAAAGAGAAAGCTTGGGGCATGGGTTTGGTTCTGAGATAAATAATATTGATGGGAGGCATTTTCGTTGACACTTTCTTTACATTCATAATGATCATTTTCCCAGTATGACGGGCCCAAGCATAGAGTTGATAGATCTATTGAACCTTTCGCATACTTAAGATTGGTGGTTGTCAATGGACTGTGATCAGATTTTTGGTGATAGTCAGGATCTTCGCTTAAGTAGGAATGCGGTTGATCGTAATAATTTTGCTAAAAAATAAAGTTGTATTTGCATTAAGTGTATAAAGTATTTAGTGCAAGAAGTTTTGAGTATAATATATTTTCCCCTTCTTACCATATAGTCAGATTCCTCTGAGGACCCATGTCGCTTCCGAAGATACCCGTTTCTAGTCGACTGATGCCTATTATGAAAAATTCTATTGTTTTGATGAATATACTGGTCATATTGGAACGGTTGATACTTCTCTCCTCCGTCTGTCGAAGTGTTTGTATCATCTGTACTAGAATTGTTGTGTCCTAAACGAACTAATGGGCAAGGTGTTGGTCTTGGTGACAGTCGTTCCAGCAGCCCAGAGGGGTGATTCATATCTTGAATTGTATGCCCTGTAAAATAAAGTTAGTAAGTGGTACAAGATGCTTTGGGTGGTCATTTGCATGTGCCCTACAAACAACTTTTTGTTACCTTAACATTGCACTCATATATCAAACGCTTAAAGCGAGAGCACGTAAGCCGGGGGACATCTATAGTACCGAGGTGGACACTTATAATCATGGTCTATCACTTTGTGATGTTCAGGAATTCTATCTTAATAATATCAATCTCAAATAAGAAAAGTAATGTCGTCTTTAGTTATCTAACATTTATCCACTTTTAAAAATGTAACAAAAGTTACTTTTAAAATAAATAATATAACCAAATGTTGTAGTAATATAACATGTTTGGTGGGTGTAGAAGTATTTTTTTCCTAATAAATTTGTCACTCTAATTTTTACACTCTTTTGCAAACCCACCATAGACGTTCCTAGAAAAGATATAAAATAGTCGTTAATTTTTTGTCACTTTTGAATACTTATCTATATTCTTAACGTTACCAACGTGCAACGCCATAAATTTGACGTGTCAATAAATCACGATATTTTTATGAATTTTAATCTTATTCGGATTACTCTTGTAAAAGAAGCATTTTATTTATTTTGTGTCGATCCCGATGAACATATGTATGTTATGTGTAACTAAAGCTTATTACAGCTTATAACAGAATAATAGAATTATCTTTTATGGAACTTCTATAATACTAAAAGACAAATAGTTGTCCAAAACATGTGTTTTATCAATTTAGAGAGTATAATTCAACAATATAACATAACAATAAGTATAAAACTATTGTGCTTATAAGGAATACTAAAAAAGGTATTGCCACAGTTAAAAATGTATTTAAATTTCATGAGACTGTCAAAGATATACAGGGTGTCTCTAAAAGGTGCGGAAAAAAAGCTACTTACCACAAGTTCCTAAGGCGTAAATATGACGATCTAACCCAACTTACCTTAGTCCAAAAGTGGATTATTTCGGAGATACAGGGTGTCAAAAGTTCAATTTGGTTTTCATTTTTTAAAAATAGGTTTTTTAACAATTTTTTTGTCAGAATATGCGGCTTAGGAAGGTTTTGCGGGGTAAGAAATTAGAATCTGCTCTAACTTTTATTGAAAAGTTTAAAGGACGCGACCTGCGGTACCTTGCTCACATTTAAAACGAAATAACTTTTTTGAGCCACCCTATATTTAACTTTTAAAGAAAAATTCAGATTCTCCAACGTCTTTTACCTAAAATAGGTACACGTAGTAAGAGTTGATTTGAGTAGCTGTTTTTGAGATATCTGGATTTAAAAAATTCACTTCGTGTATGGCCAGGTCTATATTATTGTAATAATTGAACACGTTTGAAGCGTAGGCAAATAAAATCTCCTACTCCTAATGACTATTTTTACTAGAGAATAAAATTATCATCACATTTATATACCTAACTGTTTTTTTTAGTTTTTAGTGACAGTATTTGAATTCAGGCAATAGGCTTTAAATGTGTTTAATTATTACAATAATTTAGACCTGGCCATACACGAAGTGAATTTTTTAAATCCAGATATCTCAAAAACAGCTGCTCAAATCCTCTTACCACGTATACCCTTTTTAGGTAAAAGACGTTTGAGAATCCGAATTTTTATTTAAAAGTTAAATATAAGGTGGCTCAAAAAAGTTATTTCGTTTTAATTAAATGTGTGCAAGGTACCGCAGGTGGCGCCCTCTAAACTTTTTAATAAAAATGAGCAAATTCTAATTTCTCACCCCCCCCCCCAGTCTGTAACATTGGAACGGTTCATCTTAGAGAAAAATAGTTTTCACCTCCCTATCATATTTTTTTTCTCTAGCCAAAGAAACCCTTTTGATTTACCATGTTAAACTAAAAATCCGGATTGAACGGTTTAACACGTTAAAACTAGAAGTTGTAACTTTTCGATAGAGAATAAAAAATTAGGATGGGTGGTGAAAACCATTTTTCTTTGATGAACCGTTCCAATGTTACAGACTGTCAAAATTTAAAAATGCCATATTTTAAACGTCAATATCTCAAAAACTATTGAATTTAGGCATATGACATTTACAAAATAAGCATAGAATTTTGTGGGGAATCAGAAAATAATATAATACCTCACAGTATGTCTACTTATAAGTTGGCAACTAAAGGGAAACTTTTTATTATTAACTTTACGAAAAAAAGTGCTGCATGGTTCAAAACCTAAAATGCAACCATCAGATATTAAATTTGGCCAGTCGTATACGAGGTTTGTCAAAAAATATGAATTTTGCCCAAGAGTAAAGTACCTACTTACCTTTATTTTTGACAATATCGAAAACTGTAATTATGAAAAGTTGTTCGGAATGTAAAACTATATATTAATATGCAATTACATCTTTCTACTTAATCTTTTTTTTAATAAATAAAAAAAACAAATGTTCGTTACTATCCGTTAATTTGAGAAAAATTTGTAAAAATTTTAAAAAATGAAGTAGAAGTATATTAAAATATAGTTTTACATTCCAAACAACTTTTCATAATTATAGTTTTCGATATTGTCAAAAATAAAGGTACATACTTTACTCTTGAGCGAAATTAATAATTTTTGACAAACCTCGTATACGACTGAAAAAATTTAACATCTGATGGTTGCATTTTAAGTTTTGGATCATGCAGAACTTTTTATGAAGAATAACTTTTTTTTCCTAAAGTTAATAATAAAAAAGTTTCCCATTAGTTGCCAACTTAAGTAGACACACTGTATAGGATGTTCCATTTAAAAAACCCAAGTTAAATTCGCCACGTTTGTTTGGGCCACCCCGCATACTCCAAAATAATTTTAAAATATGCACCTCTATAACTATTGCATTTCGAATTTTTATGTAATTCTTAAGATAAAGGAGAAAATGAACTTTACTCTATCATTGACTCACCCTGTACATATGCCCTATTTTAAAAAAATCAGTAACAACGGAGAGAAAAAAATGGGATTGTTTTATATGTGGTGATGAACTCTAAAATACATTTTGAAAGATATAGAAGCGACGGGAATTGAATAATTTAGGTCTCTCAATTATATATTTTAACATCATCTGCTTTCTCTCAGTCAGCCCAAACTCTTTGTTTTAGTCGCTAACGAATTTCAATATACATATTTGCATTTAAGAAATTATTTATTATCGATGCTGCGAAAAGAATCCAATATCTCAAGTCAATCTGAATTGATTTGATTGTATATCGAGACGTACATATAGGTACGCGTAGGTACTATAAGCCTTTGTTAATCTCTTGACAATATCTCGACGAAGTTTTGTTGAAAAAATATTAAGGTCTTAAGCACCAGTAAGGGAGTTATTTATGACATATTGTATCCTGCTATAAGTGTCATTTATTACTTCAGCGCAGTTCATTTTGCAAATATTCCCGCTGCAGGACGGATTACAAAGTTTATGCATTAAATATTTCCTTTCTAAAACAAAACATTTTTTAAATTCTCCTTATTACCGACGAACAGAACGTAATTTTTGCAACGAAAAATAAAAATGCAAATGTCGATTTTGAACGTGAGCATTTCAAAGGAATCTGAAGTGACACAAAATTCTTTGAGCCAGCCAACGTTTGCTACTAAAGTAAACTTTCACATTAATCGTGTGTTATTGAAAAGGCGCCTTTGCGACTGTATTCCTTTGTTTTAACCAGTACCGCACTTTAAATAATTAATATTTTTTAAATTACAAAATCGGTTCGAATGACCTACAAGGTTAGGATAACGAAACGGGTCAGCCTTTTATATAGAATACCGCCCACTGAATCAAGAATCGCTCGGCCTCGTTAAATTAATTTTTTTTAAGTACAGTGGATTTTAAAAAATTTTCAAAATTTACTACTATCAATAGTCGAATTTTGCTATGTCTGGCGACAGTGTTTCTCGATCGTCATAGTGGTACTAATAATTAAGCCGAGCTGTCCGCCAAGCCGGCTATGCACCGTACTCGAGTTGCCCCGTTAGTTTTTTGAAAACGACGTTTCTACTCACTTGCTTAAATGCCAAATTATTATCTTAGCTGGTTTTATATAGATTTACCGTTTACACTTGCTAGATAGTTTGTAAGTTGTGTGACGAAAAAATAATCCTAGTTTCCGTAGGTAAAAAATGTGAATTTTATAGCTTTTAATGTAGGTTATACCTAGTATATTTATTTTTAATTGGAAATGACAGTAAACATTTATGAACCTAACCAGAAAATCGGTTGGTCACTCCTTACTATTGGTCTAGCAGCAACGATGCAATTAGACAGGTATAAAGGAGACTAACGAAAATTCATTTTTATTGAAGAAGCCGCATAGAAACTGAAACAAAAAGGCAAAAATATTTTCGTCGAAATATCTACACTTGCGTCATCATGTGTGAGTCATATAGGGAGGGAGTCCAACAAAAAAAAATATATCTGGGTAATTCTCTGGATAGAGAAATTTTTACACAAGCGCCGAAATAAATATATTCTAACGTTTTTTTTCTGGCTTTTCGATCAGTAACAGAGAATTTCTTTTAGAATAATCAATTGTAACCCCGAACCCTAAAACACCTGGTTAGAAAATATGAAAAAAATCTTTTTTATCAAATAAATAAATTGTTTTTTTTTTTTATTGGAACCAATCAATTTTTCTTTGTCTGATACAATTATTGTTTATATTAAGTTAATAGACTTATTTGAATTTGCTTTGATATTTATTTGGTTTTTGATTATTCACGTCAAACAAAATTTATTTGCTACTCGCTCCCTTTTAAAACTTAACAGTTGCTTGCTATTTCAAATAAATATTTGTTTGTGATAAATAATTATTTAAATTAATTCCCAAATGTTTATATTAAATAATAATTTATTTGAATAAAATAAATTAAATTGATCATAAAAAAACAAAAATTTGTCAAAAATTAATAATTGTTGTTCTTAATAATATCCTTTTATATTTAAGACAAATAAATATTTGTTTTAATAAATTTTGCAGAAGGTAACGCAAATATATGGGGCCATTTGGTTTACTTGCAACGTGTAATAAAATAGATATATTTATGTAGTACTTTTTACATATAAAATGATAAAATTTTATTAAATTGTAATATTATTTAAGTGTTATAATATCGTTTTTGCTCAATTTTACACACACTTTTTGCTTAAATTCACCTCTTATTTATTATTTTAACATTAAATATAAAAAAATTTATCTTACCTTAGGTGGCCAAGATTGTGGTTTAAAAGCTAATTTTATACTTCCATTTCCACCACTAAACACAGAGAAATTATTGGGCCGGAAGCAGCGGAGGCGCCAAGGGTGGGGGCATCGGCCCACCCTAAAAACATGGGTGCCCACCCAAAATTGAGGGATTTAGTTTTGTAATGGAATTCCCATGGGGGAAAGGGGGATTTGACTATGAATATTTTAATTAGAAAGGAGCGGTAGTATGGAAGGATGTAATTATGTAATGAGATAAAGAGAACTATGATGACCTTTCTTTTTTTAGACGTTAGTTTGGACAAGAGGGGAGTTTTGTTTACCCCGCCTAGGGCGTTATAGAGGGTGGGAGAGGCGGCGACCTTTTTTTTTGGAGTCATTTTTGATTTGAGTAGTGCCCATCGCAAAAATTATCGGGCCCACTTGTGCCCACTCAAAAATCATCGGGCCTACTTGTACCCACTCAAAAATCATCGGGCCCACTTGTGCCTACTCAAGAATCATCGGGCCCACTTGTGTCCACTCAAAAATCATCGGGCCCACTTGTGCCCATCGCAAAAATCATCGGGCCCACTTGTGCACACCTATCCCAAAAATCCTGGCGCCGCCACTCACCGGAAGCTCGAACTGGTCAGGATGGCGGGTTACTAACGACTGAGACTGATCAGACAGCTCGTCTTGACGCGTTTGACAAATCTTTCCCGGTAGACAAATAAATAATTATTTGACACAAATAAATATTTATTTGATATAGCAAGCGACTATTAAGTTTTAAAATGGATTTGGTACCAAATAATTTTTTTTGACGTGAATAATTAAAAACTAAATAAATATCGAAGCAAATTCAAATAAGAATATTGATTTAATACAAACAATATTTGTGTCAGACAATTATTTGGTTAAAATAAAAATCAACCAAACAAATCATTTATTTCATATTAACCGGATTTTTTTTCAGTGTTGAGACGCCCCTGCTATCAATTCTGGAAGTAGGTACTTATTGTAGTATGAATTCTTAACGCCAAAACCTACATTAACATGCGACTTTCATTTTTACTGAGAACAAAAAAACAAGAAAAGTGACCCATGGTTCTTCTTTTGTTGCCTTAAAAATATGTAGGGGAGACTGTGATATCTAGGAACGATTATTTTATTTTTTGTATTAACCGCCGACTAAAGGTATATAGATTTTTTTAGCTTAATGCAACAAACATTTGTCCCCCTGAATAAAATTAACCAAAAATAATGCTGGCTCTAATTGCTGAGTATTAGAAATTAGAAGCCAAAGTGTTCCAAGGTACGATATGCTCGTGTACCTTGAAACTTACCTCTTATTATCAAAATAAAAGAATAATAAGGATTTTAAAGTATGAATCACCCAATATAACGTGTATGAAGTAGCAAGAGACAGACACAAAATATTAAAATTGAAAATTTAGCCACATATTATTTAACATCGTGGACCTGGGAACATGCAGGGTATGTGTATGTTTAAGAAGTTTAAAATTAGCTTTTAAACCACAATCTTGACCACCTGTGGCCCTTATTTAACAGATTTACTAAAATAGTAACAGCACTATAGAATATCACTTTTCCGAATCGACTTCTAAAAATCTAAAATAAAGGTCCTATACAGTGCACCTTGCTGGTTAGCCGCTAGATGATGGTACCGATAAAAAATCGACATCGTTTCTTGGTACACTATGCTCTAGGTACAACAGTCTCCCCTACGTCTTATGCAAGAGCGAGACCTTTATAAAAAAAAATACGCGTTGCTATTTAACGGGATTGTCTAGATAATAAACTTTTATACGAAAGAGAAATAAAAGAATATGAAATGCTACTCGATGCTACTTTTATATTATTTATTAAAAATGCACATTTGCACATATTTTGTAGTAGCCTCTAGGTACTCGTTTAAAAAAATCGACTTACTTTAATGAGAGAGGTAACAAAAATATTCTTTTTATTGTTAGTTATTCATTCTTTCATTCAGCTGTGCCTTTTATTTTTTTCAAACATAGAGTTGGGTAAAAGAAAAGAATCAGCCTTTTATACAGAGTACCCGTTTTACTTGATCAGATCAAGATGTTAAAATTATCTTCCTGTTCTGCAGTAGATCAATCGATCTAAAAATTCCTGTTGAACATTTTGTATCGGTTGTGGAGAGATAGACTTCTTAAAAGCGAGTCGGGTTTACATTTGTAAACTAAGTTTTTAACGTAAGTCCAGCGGGTTGAGTTCTGGCGATTTAGGCGGCTACTCTATACTTATCCGCCGACCTGGAAAAATTGTGAGGTACCATCGCGCCGATAAAAAACTGGGACAGGAAATTTTTCTATTTTCTCCTAGACTATTAAGAATAATTTTACATCAAGCCTGGTACCAGTAAAATGTCATGAAAATTTGCATGTCAATAAAGATTGTCACTTTATGATTGACTCGTCAAACATACAATTATATATTATTTGTAAATATGCCACAATTAACCCCCCAGCAAAAGGCAATTATTTATAGTCGGTTGCGAGATAGTGTTGCTATTAGGGATATTGCAGATGAACTGGGAGTAAGCAAGAATACCGTGCTATTGGCAAAACAAAAAATAGCAAGACATGGGACTATTATTAGGAATGCAGGTTCTGGTCCCCCTAAAATTTCTACTGATAATCATGATAGAAGACTGGTTAATTATCTAAGGGATCATCCCTTCGAAACTGCAATCAAGGCAAAAGAAGAGACGAATTTTCCAGGTTCTGCAAATACCGCTAGAGACAGGGTTCGAAATTCCGATATACGAAGCCGTTGTGCTGCCAATAAAAATTTTTTAACGGAAATAAATAAACAGGGCAGGTTAGAATTTGCACATGAATATATTAATCAAATAAATTTATGGGAAACAGGTATATTTTCTGACGAGAAAACTTTTCAGTCATGCAATAATGGGAGAATTCGGGTGTATAGGCCTTCCGGCATGCGGTATGATGAGAGATACACCCACAAAACCAACCAAAGTGGGCGTTTCTCCATAAATGTTTGGGGCTGGATTAGCGCTAGAGGACCAGGACTTTGCCAAATCGTCGAAGGAAGACTAACTGCAGCAGTATACGTTAATATACTAAACGAAGTGATGATACCATCGGTAAACGCTGTATACGGTCAAAATTACACATTTCAGCATGATAATGCTCCAATACACACAGCGCGCATTATACAAAATTTTAATAAATAATATAAATAAAAATAATATAAAATAAAAATAACATAGCAGTTCTTCCCTGGGCTTCGAAGAGTCCCGATTTGAACCCGATAGAAAACATTTGGGGTGCCATGGTCAAATCTATGTATAAACATGATTTTCAACCTAGAAACAGGGATGAATTATGTCATAGGATAAATCAAGCTTGGGATGAAATAACTGTCGAATTATGTAGAAACTTAGTTTTAAGTATGCCACAAAGGCTCCAAAAAGTAATAAACAGAAATGGTTCTATGACCAAATATTAATTTTGTGTTGTTTTGACAAACTTTGTGTTCGCAATTTTTTTCTTTTTATTAAATGTATTTTATTACCTGTATTAGCTTTATTTATTATTTTGTAGTAATGGTAAATATAATAATTTATAAAATATTTGACTTTAAAAAAATCTAATAAATTTACTTTATCCATATTATATGATGTCTCTCAAATTTAACCACCCCGTATCGAAAAATACAAAACATTCCATTATGTAACCTAGGTTACTTTTTAAATTTTGAATGTTTTTCCTTTTTAGCTCTAGACACCTTTTATAATCTAGGGGATATGTATTTCTTACATTGTTTTTGTAAATCTCTTGTCCCAGTTTTTTATCGGCACAATAGTACATGAGCAGCATAGTGAAGAGAAACCATAATATTTATTTCATCTGGAAATAGGGTGACTAGAGCTGGAACAAGATCAGTAAGGCTTTCATTAAAAAAAATGTCCCGATTACCCTATTTCTAAGATTTCCTGTCCAAACATTATAACCTTTTCATTATACTGGGTGTGATTTTCTGTTAAACACAACAGGGTTTTCCTGCGCCCAGTAAAGGTAGTTTACAAATACTGATGCTACATTTGACCCTTTAGCTTATAAAAGATAGTAAACACATGAATTTTTAAAACCCTGTATGATTTTCTTTATGTAAACTAAAAAAGAGCCATAAATAATAGATCAATATACGAACAAGGTATCGTATTTGGTCATCCTTAAAAATTCTGTAGTCATATATTATATATTTACAACAATCAGAAATATTTAATAATTGTCACTTAGTACAATACACCGAGAATTCTAAAAATGATAAGTAATAATAACTACTCTTACTAAATTGTTACTAAACATTTGATTAATGATAGTCAAAGCACATATATTTAAATGATTTGTTATCTAGATTTCATATGCCTTGTAGCTATTGACATAAATGGTATCTACTAGTGACTGTTTGTAGTGTTTAAACCTTGCAAGAAATCTTCTGTTGCAAGTTATTGCTAGCAAGCAGTAAATTTTGCAAGTCCTACTTTTACTTTAATATAATTATACATATAAACAATTAGGTACCTGAAAGTTTCTGATAAGAAATTACTACAAATATTAATCAAGTGTAAAAGCAGTGTTACAATTTATCAAAAGGTTTATCCAGAAATGGGAAGGAAAGTTCAAATTAATATTCAACCAAGAGAACCAGTTGAAATAACAGATGTTCCATCCGATTTAAAGCACCTGGAGTTTTTGTTGACTCAAGGCCAATACATGTTTTTGGTACCTTGGACCACTAAAAAGCAGAAACGTCTAAAAATTTTCAGGATTTTATTAGTCATTGCTTTAATACCAATATCATACAGACTTTTTATGTTAAGATCCGATTTTTTTTCGCATCTTCCTGTATCATGCTTGACAATGGATATTTCCATGTTCTTCTTGAGGTGAGTTTGTGTCAATATTTTCTTTTAGTACGCATTATCCATGCTTTTTTCATCGCGTTTTTAGCATACTTTCGTTAATGGGGTTTTGCTTAAGCCAAAATTACTATTATGAGAGCTGGAAGAAAATGATGAAGATCGTATATGCAACAGAAAAGTTACTTGCTAAACGAACTAAATTTTATGTAAAAAAGAACAGATTCTATTGGAAATACATTTTACTGCATATCTTTTTAGCTACTCCTCATATTACACAGCTTATTAGATGGCTCCGAAATGGTCAGCATCTTTTGGCAATATCTTATGTCGTTTTTAGGTGAGATACTTTTAATTTTATAGTTTCTTATAGTATTTCTCGAAATACCAAATCAATCCCATCCCATTCTCGTATCCTCGGTTTGACGTACCGTTGAGGCCTGAGAGCTTCAATGACTCGGGGAGCTTAGCCAGCGGTTGCCTCAGCAATCGGCAGGTTCATCTACGATGGGCAGGTTTCTGAGTATAGGAGTCAGACTAAGAGGGACACCACTGCACAGTGTACAGTGATGGTGCCTATACACAATGAACATCATAAGACCTACTTACAAGCTCGGTGGTGGCTATGAAGGTAGCCGGGCGCAGTAGCGACCACACAGTGTCAGGAAGCCCACGCCTGAGTCACTGGATCGAAAAAGGAGTCAAAGGAAGTCAAAACTAGAACCGGAGGAAATGCATTCCGACTCTCCCCCTAGTTGACCTATACAAATTGCATGTAACTAAACTAGGGTGAGCACAATGAGATGGGCATAACGTGGTCCAAGTACATTCAGCACATGGACGGACCTTCGGAAAAAAATCCATTCCGTATTTCCAACCAAACTCTTATTAATATACTAGTAAAAATGCATTTACTATTATTTTTGCCAAATAATTTCAAGCCCTTTATGTCATCATGTTCCTTGTTGTGTCTGTTTAAAGGTTGGAGACAATGATGTTTCTTGAACGGCAGTAGAGTTTTGGACCGGCATTGTCTTTATTTGTTTTGAATCACAACGCTTCAACTGGTAAGTATCTCCAGTCGTCTTCAGGTGAATACTAAATAAGTGTGGTAACTACAGCTCTATACTACCTAGGTGCAGTGACTCAAACCTAAGTGGGCGGAGTCATGCGTTTAACTCTTACATGTTCTATTTGTACTAGCTAGGTGAGCATGACTCATCCAGTTATGCGTCACTGCACCTAGGTAGTATAGAGCTGTAGTTAGCATACTTATTTAGTAATCACATGAAGACGACTGGAGATACCAGAAAATATGCTCGGGGGGGGGGGGGGGGGCTCAGTGGGCGTAAGTAGGACATTTTTTTTCTGGAGAGAGGGACAGTCGGGACTACATGTATTTTATGATATTGTACCTAGTGAAAAAGGCGGAAAAGAGCCGCAGACAAAAAATTTTCGGGGCCACGCCCAAAGTTCGTATAAAATTCACCTAACTACTATTCAATTTCGAAAAATTTGTTTTTTCCTTTTTTTTTGATATTCCTAGCTGGCTCCATATTTAAAAAAAAAACATTTTTATATTTGTGAAAAATACGAATACTAATGTCAATCCAAAATTTTAACTTAAGACGTATATATGACTCTAACCGGCGTTTTTCGGGCTCGGTTTTTCATGATTAAAAGTAAAGTAAACATCGCTCACCACGCCAAAATTGATTCTTAAGTGCCGTTTTGTATATATTATTCATAATAATGCATTCTCGTTTCTTCGCGCACTATTTTTTATATTATAAATTATCACACTTCTTCCATAAAAAATGTTCCAATGAAAATTTTTACTTTAATTTTTCTCTTTAAAAATAAATACCCAATTGTTTTTTGTTGTAAAAATATTTTATTGCATGGGTTATATTTTTGATGATTTAAAATAGGGAAACGGAACAGACAAGTATATAATAGAAAAATACTATAAAATATTATTTTTACTCGTGTTCCTTTAAAATTGCATCATAAATCAATAACTAATACGAAATGCGTCTGAAACCTGTATCTCTATATAAAACAGGACTTTTAGAAGGAAAAGTTTGAAAACTAAACATCTCCTACAAGACCTTTGTAATCTAAGCCAAGAATACATTATTTAAAGATTTTAATTAGTTCAAGCGCAAGACGAAAAATTAGGTTGCAATTGGACTTTTACACCCGAGCTCCTAAACTCCCCCCCCCTAAATACGCCACTAACCGTCGCACTCCAAAATGTTTGATGACGTAAAGGGCTTTAAGTATACAAGCTGTATATCAACTAAAATTTTAGGATTACACACTACTGGACAACGTTTATAGCCGTTTTAATTTGTAAATGGTTAGCATTTCTATGCAAAAGATATGATTGCCTTGAAAAATTTATAAAACATAATTTTTCCGAAAGAGTTATTCTAGTGAGGCAAATGATGGACGATCTCAAATTTGTTGGAGAAATTTACAAAAACCTGACATGTACTTGCGATGAGTTAAATAGAATTTTTTCCATGCATTTATTGTTCATTATTATTATGACTATCACATTTACTTTGCATGGAATTAGTTTTGCAATAGTCAATTTAAATAATAAAAATATTTATATTGATGCTTTTGTGTTCGTGACATTATTTTTTGTAAGTATTTATTTTTCTACTTTGTACCACCCGAAATAATATTTAAATATGGTATTATGAGACATTAGTGAATGTATATTTAATAAACAATTTAATAAATGATGGACATACATAACTACTGACATTTTAAATATTTTCAAATACTAGTTTTTAGTAAAATAAAACATGTCATACTGGCAAAAAATATAATTATTATGGTTCAGTTCTTTAAATTGAAGCATTTAATCCGCTAAAGGTTTTAAGAACACACCGTATATGCCAAGGAATTTAAGTAAGAGAACAGAGAACAATAGATTGTTATTTATTCATTGTTAAAAATCATATGTAAAGTTATTTTCTAATTATTTTTGTTCAAAGAAATAATGGTTTTGGCTGGTCGTGTAAAGACTATTAATTCTTTTAGCACCCAGTTTAACAGAAAATTGCAGGGCTACACTCTGCAATCTAAAAAGTAATTATATATTTAGGCACGTTTTATGTATCAAAGAATTCATGTAGTATAAGTAATAGCCTTTATTGTATAATTAATAATGATACGTTTTGTTACTAATAGAATTAATTATAGGCAATTTTACCCAAGCAAAAATTTATTAAAAAATATTAATGCAGCTTAATTTTATTGTATTATAGAACAAAACTGTAGATATATATATACATATCAAATTAGGAACTTATATACGGTTATATTCTTACCTTAGTTTTTATTTATAATTTAAGGTTTTAAAGCTATAATTTAAAATTAATTGAATGAAATAAATCTAATAATAAAATAGCAATTTTTTTAAATTTTTATATTTTTAGGTGAATATGTTATCACTAATAATTTCGCATGAAATTTTACAGAAAAAAAGTCGAGCTGTCATTAAGACATGTCTGTTTCTTCAAGAAGATATGTTTCGGAGTGAGCTGAGAAGTGAACTAAGTTTTTTAATTAAATCTATGAAGAAACAAGAACCAAAGCTGTCTGCAGCTGGGTTTTTCGAAGTAGATTCACAGCTAATTTCTTCTTATATTGGAAGTGTGTTTGCTTATCTAATCATTATTTTACAATTTAATATAACATTTGTGTAAGATAATTCACTTTTTACCGTCTGAATTTATATGAGTCCGCACAGAAACAAAAATCCCAACTTTAATTTCAAAGCATTATTTTTCAAGTAAAACTTTTGACATTAGATACAATTTCAAGAAAAATTTCCCCAAAAGCATGCGCTTTGACGACGCTTTAATCAGCTTATGCAAGTTTTCCCATTTAAAACTTGCATCAGCTGATTAAAACGTCGTTAAAGCTCATGTGTCAGGATTTTTTCTTGAAAATGCATCTAATGTAAAAAGGCCTTAAGAGGTCTTTGGATATTTAAGTATTTTTCCTACGACCACCTATGAAAATGAGAAAAAAAGCACGGTTAACTTGGCTCGAAAGCGCCGAATATCACACGCGTGTTGAAAGAAAATATTTCAACTCTAGAGTGGAAATACAAGGCACACTATTTAATTTAGGCATATGATGCCAATTTGACAGACCACACCTATTTATTAAAAAGAACAAATTTTAGAAAGCAGTTTAGTTTATTTATCACGTATTTGTCGAGTGATTTAGAATTAGAGTGTGAAAATACGCCATCTGAAATTATAAAAAAGTTAAGAATATACTGGAAAATTTATTACCAGTCAAAACAAGCCCCGCTGAAGAAAATGTCATATATTAAACTTAAGCAGAAAATGTTTATGGGTCGCCATAGCCTAGAGACATGACCTACGAATCGAAAGATCACAGGTTCAAATCCCATCAGGAGCACTTAACTTTTTTTTATGAAAACATTAAATAGTTTATAGAATTATTTTGAATTGAAATCTTCCTTGTTGGGTGAATTTTTTTAATTTATTTTTAATGCATCTTTCCTTGATTAAATAAAAAAAAATCATTCAAGAAGGAAGATTTCAATTCAAAATAATTTTATAATTTATTTAATGTTTTTATAAAAAAAAGTCAAGTACTCCTGATGGAATTTGAACGTGTGACCTTTCGATCTATTAAATTGGCATCATATATTTAAATTAAATAGTGTGCCTTGTATTTCCACTCTAGAGTTGAAATATTTTTTTCACAAATCAAAGGTTTTTTTAATAATTCTTTGTGGTCGTAGGAAAAATAGTGTACATTACTCGTGTGAAAGTGATTATTCTAAAACTCGGAGAATTTCCGCACTCGGCTGACGCCTCGTGCTAAATATCTCCTTGTTTGAAAAGTATCACTTTCATCACTTGTTATGTAATATACTAATACGCTCATTACAAAAAGGCAAACCCAAATCATTCAAAAAACGATCTTGGTGTTATCAATGTTTTCTTTTACTTTCATGCTAACCTGTATTTTCTGCAATGCTAGAGATAAATGCTAAAAATAAAATATAAATGCGAATTTTAAAAATCTCGCTAAATACCTGTGATGTGTTTCTGTTTTTTTTTACAAAAAGTATTTTCATAATATTCAAAGATTTTCTTAGGCCCCACTGTATAAATTTAATTTTGAATTCAACCAGCATGTCAGTGGGACAAACAGACATAATATCATGTTTCTTTTCGCAATAGATAAATGTTGAATGACTTAATATGGGTATGTATTTATTCTTTCTGTTGTACCATTGTATTTCAAATATTACATAAAATATAAAAACTCAGTTGTTTGTTCTCAATTTCCAGTAACCCAAATTCCTTATTAAATATTTCTGTAGGGTGTTCACTAACTAACTTTTACTTAAAAGCAAAATTAAATATCAACATGACCATTTACGCCCATAGAATATGGTATCTACTTTTGGATTAAAAATGTATGATTTGTAGTAGAACTAGTAGAAAAGGAAAACGTTACGGCTACTTGTCTAACTATACATTGTTTTATAATTTTAGGTGGTGCTAAAATATATAATAAAGCAATAAAAACCATAAAAAATTACCAAATTTCATTGTATTGTAAAAAATATTGAAAATTATTTTTTTTTATATAAAAATAATCTAAAAATAAATTTATTATTTTGTCAAGGAGAATTGAAGGCCCTGGCAAAAGCAAACAAACTATTACAGGGAACGAACGAAAGAGCGGATGAACTTGCGAAAAGAGGCTCAGAAAATACATTCATTGGTCCAGAACTGGCACTCAGGGTACCAAGGTGCACGGTACGAGAGGGGTAAACACAAAATCCACTGGAACAACAGACAGGGGTTACATCATAGTAGCTTCATTGGGAATCCAGACCCGAGACTAACGAAGCAGCTGCTTCAAATGAACAGAAATCAGCTGAGAACTATTACAGGAATTCTGACATATGGTCAAGAATCTTCTACACAGAATGCAACTGTACAATGGAGACCTTAACTGTAGATTGTGTGGACAAGCTAAGGAAACAGTACAACACATAGTCTGCCATTGTCACTAGATCGGAAGAAGCAACGAATATTCGGGCAACCAAAACTGGAACTAGAGGACATCCTGACCCTCTCCCCAGGTGACCTGCACGTACTGGTGCAAGAGACTGGGGTCACCTAGTGGGTTTCAAGAATCAAACATGGTGAGCAGAATGGGCCAAACCTGGCCTAAGTGCATCCCGCGTATGGACGGGCCCTCGGAAAAAAACTATATTATTACTTAAAAATTGAAAGAAAGCTAATTTGATAGATATTTAACATGATTGTCCTTGTTATCTAAGCAATAACTACGTCTGATGTCCCTTAAAACGTTGTCCAAATTCGAATTTCATGTATTTGATTTCTAATATAAGATCTTAATTCTTCATTAACCAAACTTTTTTGTATAACTTATTTTTTATATCATCCCACAAATAAAAGTACAAAGGGGTCAGGTCTGGGGATCTTGCAGGCCGCTATACAACAAGACGTTATTTTATTAATGTTCATATATCAAATTTATGTCCATTTTGCTCTTATTATAAACAAATGTCCTCCTAATGACAGCTGTACAGACTAAGATAGGTACCATTGCGCCCAAAAAAAAACTGGGACACCAAAATGTAGTTTCATGTCCCAGACTATTCGTTTTTTTTAAGTTGTCAGTTTAATTTAATTTTGTGACTGACAGTGACGTGTCAAAAGAAATATTTTTTGAAATCGTTAACCACCGAGCAAAAAGCGATCATTTACACTCGATTGAGAGATTGGCATCAAATAGGAAACATCGCAGATGAATTAGGGATTAGCAAAAATACCGTGTTGTTGGCTAAGCACAAAATTGCAGAATATTGAAGTATTGTAAGAAAAGCATGTTCTAGTCGCCCCAAAATTTCGAATGACGGCCAAGATATAGAGTTAATTAATTTTCTAAAAGATCATCCTTTCGAAACAGCAATACAAGCTAAAAAGAAACACATTTTCCTGGTTCAGCTAATACAGCGCGTAGAAGAATTCGTAGTTCAGATATAAAAAGTTGTTGTGCTGCCAATAACAAATTTTTGACCGAAGCAAACAAACAGAGAAGAGTAGAGATTGCTTATGAATATATAAACCAAGGTAATATATGGGAAACCGTAATATTTTCCGATGAAAAAACCTTTCAATCATGCAATAATGGGAAAATACGCGTTTATAGACCTTCTGGTACGAGATACGATGTCAGATATACAAATAAGACTAATCAAATCGGACGCTTTTCTATAAACGTTTGGGGCTGGATTAGTGCAAGGGGCCCAGGAGTTTGCCAAATAGTGCAGGGGAGGCTCAATGCACCATTATATTGCAACATACTAAACCAAGTTATGATACCATCTGTCGACGCAGTATATGGCCAAGATTTTATATTTTAACAAGATAATGCTCCTATATATAAAGCCCGATAGTTCAAGATTATTTAGAAGAAAATCAAAATCGAGTTCTGCCTTGGCTCTCGAAAAATCCGGATATCAACCCAATTGAAAACGTTTGAGTTGAGGTGACAAAATTTATGTATAAACACAACTTCCAGCGTAGAACTCGGATTGAATTAAGCCAAAGGATAATGCAAGCATGGTATGCAATAACGCAAGAGTATACGAGAAACCAAGTGTTAATTATGCCACGACGTTCACAAGCATTAATCGATAATAACGGCGCAACTACCAAATATTAAAAACATATTATATTAAGGTTTAAATATGATTGAAATTAAAATTTATTGGAACATAATATTAAATAACTTTGTTTTATTTTTGTTACATTTTAAAACACTAAATATGCGTATTTTCATTTTTCCTCGTATTTCTAAAAATGTGGTATTGTTGTTAAACCTTTTTACTTCCATGACAACTATTATAACAACAATGATAACCTTTTCTCAAAAGATTTTACATATTCCTTATAGTCAAGGAGCTACTCTACAACAACAATTTTGCTGTCCCAGTTTTTTTTGGGCGCAATGGTACCTTTATATTAATAAATTTATAAGAAATTACAATAACAATCATAAAATTTTTAATTATGTATAATACCTTTTTACAGTTATTTTCTCACTTAGAGGGTTTCCCGCTTACTTGCCTGTTAGCGTTCCCTGGTAATTTAATATAATTCTCTGCGTTCTGTAACTAAATAAGAAAACATAACGATGGGCTTACTTCTATTAAGATCATTTGTAACAAACAAAATTATTTAATCCAAAAATTACCCACTTTTATATGCAAATATCGGCCTACAGAAAATATTTTTCTAAAAATAAATTGAAGGATATTAAACTAAAAAGGAATAATTAAAGCAATAACATTTTATTATGGAATAAGTATCCTCTGAGTCATCCTTAATGTTTTTAAGTTGGCGCTCTGGTATATAATAATTTAGTCTTATTTTATGGGGAAAAAATCTCCAAAAAGGTCTAAATATTCCGACAGTTCTGTCTGCATTTAAAAAGTATTGCAAAATATGCAACTTACAAACTAGGTGGGAGTTTGATCGGCTTCTATTGGTTCTAAAATGTATTATATATTTTAGTGTCGATTTCATTTATGATATAAATAATAGAAGATAACTAGAGCTGAATGATTAAGTCAATAAGCAATGCTCAAACTTTTTTATTTTACCATTTAAAATGTTAAATTGTTATTCCTACGTTGTAAAAAAATACAACAGAAACAACCCACATAAGGTCAAAAAGGAGTTAAACCAATAATCATGGTAGCATTAAAATAAGAGATATCTTCAAATGAATAAAATTTATTATGCATTCCTGTCTCAGTAACAAGGCTTGGCAAATTCCAATCAATTTATTATTTTGCATGATGGGTATTAGATTATGCAGTCTTATTTGATTACCTCTTATTACAATCAGTATAACCTGATTATTTAACTTTCTTCAACCATCAATATGGTCTTATAGGCATGCTATTATGTACCTGTGAAGTTAAATTTTAGGCAAATAAAATCATTTTATAAGTAGGGTAACCTGGTAAATGGAAAGGTTCATCGACACTTTGACATACCTTAACCTAACATTTGTTTAATGGGCCTAGAAGCTCATCCAAGGGTTTTAACATTTTCTTAGAACTACAGGTACTGCCTTTTAAATTCCCACAAACACTTTTACATTCACAAAAATCACTCAACTAAAAGGTACGTATGAATTTGTTAAAAGTATTGCCACCAAATAGTTCGCTTTGTTAACATTGAGTCGCGGTCTCACTTCTTGTAGTACGACCAAGTACGACTCTCTTGGTCCCGGTACGACTTTGAATAGTGTGCCGTGCCGAGGCTCAGTAACGGGCAAGAATTTACAGGGGCGGGCTTAAATCGTATATGTCAACTTAATGATTACTAAGTATTATTTTCAATTTTACCAGTGGAAAAGGGGATGAATAAATTTTTATTGAAAGAATCGTACATTATGGTACGACTTAGTGTAAAAAATAGTACATTTTATGGCAATTTAAATATATTTATAAAATAGACAGTAGAGCAAAGAAGAGTTATGTTTATAGCAATATCCAGTAATGTGTATATACACAGGGTGTCCTTGAAATGACTACAACGCTTCACAACAAATTCCTCAACAAAAAATAAGGCGATCTAGGCAAACTTACCTATACCAACCTTATCTATGTTGCTTCGTTTTGCCGCTACAGGGTGCTAAAGTTTTCAAATTAATATCGTTTTTTTTTGGAATAATTTTTAAACGCCTTTATCGATTTCCACTAATTTTGGGACTAAGAGTGACCATAATTAATAGCGTTTTTTGACGTATACGCCATCTTTTTTTAATATCTGAAAATTTAAAAATGGCGTGTGGTAAATAAAAGTTTGTCTTTTTGTGACCCCCCCGTATAAATAAATGACTTTAATTATTTCTCTGATACTAGTTCATGTTGAACCTATTTTGTCTTTTATAAAATTTTAGCCAGAGATGCAGTTTCTCTACAAAAAAATTATTTACGGTACCTACCTTGTAATTCATCATACACTTTTGATATAAGAGCACCCCACAGAAAATAGTCCAGAGGCGTTAGATCTGGGGATCTTGGTGGCCAATTTACAGGTGCATCGTTATCTCTTCTGATCCATCTATTAGGATATATTTCATTAAAAAATCTTCGTGCGTTAATACTAAAATGGGGTGGCGCCTCGTCGTGCATAAACTCCAGATCTAACGCCTCTGGACTATTTTCTGTGGGCGCTCTTAAACCAAGTATGCTCCCCTGATCGCTACAGAAGAAAGTAATTGCAAAGAATTATTAATGCTGCAGCAGATTATTTTAAAAACAAGCCCGACACGATGCCCAAAGTACAGTGTAATTTTTTGAAAAGAATTAATTTATGTATTCAGGAACACGGTGAACATTTCAAACAATTGTTATAAAAATCAAATTAGTTGGTAGTTATTTAGAATTAAAAAGTGTGTTTTCGTTCTGAATAAACAGCAATGGTGATATTTTGCAAACCAACAAAATCCCTCTAAACCCTATTTCAATTTTGTAAAAACCTGTTTCATATTCAGCGGCAATTATAATTATTTCCAGCGAATCGAGAATCCGGTTTCAGGTGTCAGCCAATGCGAAGATTTTACAGCCTGAAAAATCAATTAGCGGGATTTTGTTGGCTTGCAAAATGTCACCAATGATGAATTACAAGGTACCATAAATAATTTTTTTTGTAGAGAAACTGCATTTCTAGCTAAAATTTTACAAGAGACAAAAAAATTTCAACATGAAATCACTACTGTCAGAAATAATTAAAGTCATTTATACGGGGGGTAATAATAAATAATTATTAAATTTGCAGGTATTTAAAAAATATGACACGCTATAATTAGTGGTCATTCTTAGTCCCAAAATTAGTGGAAATCGATAAAGCTCTTTAGATATTATTCCAGAAAAACTATATTCATTTAAAAACTTCAGCGCACTGTAGCGGCAAAACGAAGCAAGATTGCATATAGATAAGTTTGCCTAGATTTCCTTATTTTTGGTTAAATAATTTGTGGTGAAGCGCTTGCCTAGGTTGTGTAGGGTTTGTTCGGGTTCGCCGTTTGCGTAGGTTGTGTAGGGGTAGGTTGCAGTGGCGGATTTAGAGGGGGGATGATTGGAGATCTTCTAGGAAACCCTGTGGTAACACAACTAATGGGTGAAGTACAGTTATACAAACAAAACTCTTTTCCAACTGATAACGCGCTAGAAGCTCTTGAAAACTGTGATGCCAATTATTTTCCGAAAATTAACGCCTGTCTTAAACTTCTTTGTACGTTTTCAATTTCTGTTGCCACCGCAGAAAGAAGTTTTTCCACTCTAAGAATTTTAAAAACTTACCTGAGGTCTACCATGCTAGAAGACCGCCTTAACGGCTTAGCATTACTATATATCAATCGAAGTATGGATTTAGTTAAACATAGATGAAATTATCAACCGGTTTGCAAGCAAAAAGAGACTGCTTGATTTTGTCATTTAAATCGATTTTTAAGTTTTTTGTTACTTACAAAATGGTATAAAAAACTTTAAAGATAATTTTTAGTTTCGTCTGTTATTTTTTGTCTACTCTTAATAGAGCATTGTTTTGCTTATTTCAGTATTTTATTTTTTTAATTATGTCTTTGTATTATTTTTTTGTATTTACCTTTTTTTCGGCACAAAAGAGTTCTTTGTACTAAATAAATAATACCGAAAAAACCCACCTCTCGTTTTAAATTTTATTCCACATTAAAGTTCCGTAAATAATAGGAATGTAAAGGTTGTGTCTACAAATACTGAAATTGCGGTTATAAAATAAAAAAAGTTTTGTTTTTCCTGTTACTACTAAATTTGGTTAATTTTTGGCAAAATTAGGGCGTGGCGCATTGCCTGCGGCGCTTTTACTGTCTTCTTACACTTTCCTTTTGCGCCCCCCCACAGACCAGATCCTAAATCCGCCACTGGTAGGTTGTGCAGGGGTAGGTTGTGTAGGGTTTGTCCGGGTTCGCCGTCGTCGTCATTTCAAGGACACCCTGTATAGTACCTAAAAATGTTCTGGGAATAAAAATAAAAATACATCCGGATTGTAGGAACTGGAAAATATATTTTGTTTTATAAAATATGGAATAACGTATACTTAGGTACGGTAAATAATAAATACATTATGTATGTATAATATGCGGCAAAAGACTGAACCGGAATATACCTATATATCTGAAAACTTGTATAAATGAGCATTTATTGGATATAAACAGAAAATATGTACATAAGAAGTCGAGAAGGCCAATACTTTAAAAATGTTTTATCTAGTATAAAAATAATATTTTAATTCACATTTAGTATCAACATTGACAAACCATCTCATACTAAATAGCACTACTTTTGTTCCTTATATACAGTTATAAAAATAGAAAAATATCAATCAATAGAAGATCACAAACAAAAATATTATAAACAAATACATCACAAGTAAAAAATAGTCTATAATAGGTACTAAGTGGTTATTTTTAACGAATCTTTGTATATAAAAAAAGGAATTACTTTTTTTTAATTTTGGCTAGAAAAAAAAATTACCTATATTACTGCAAAGATTCGTCAAATGAACAGGGCAAAGATTCTTGAGAATTAAGATTACGACCCCTCGAGAAAATGTCAAGCTAGAACGGAACCGGTAAGCTCCTATGGTAGTAACATTCTATCGAAAAGAACACTTCAGCGATTCAAGAATCCAGCCTCAGAAGAAGCAAGACGTTTAGTGTACATTTTTTCGCAACCAAGTGTAAATGTCTTCTTTATTTTTGTTAAGCCAGTTTATATTCAATTGTATAATTTCCAAACTTTGTTCTAGTGCCCTTGAAGCTGATTCAACATTCATTCCGTTAAAATAAGTTGTGACCTAGAAAAACAAACGCAGAATGTTTAAAATGTGATTAGCCTTATTAATTTAAATTTAATCGAACACGGATTCATTCCTTTCCAGAGAAACGTTGTAGCGACATCATTAAAATAAATGTTACTTACTTCATAATAATCATATGGGGTAGACAAATGTGCAGTAACAGCTGATATGAGACTACCCATCATAGAAGTAGAGTTACCAAAAAGAGAGTGCATCGTGGGCCAATAGGCTTTTAGATGCCTCCAAGCTAAAAGTTTGCCTTCCGGGTTAGCTGCTACCACAGCCAAAACGATTTGGACATCTTCAGGCCTTATAGTATGTTTATCAAGGGTTTCTATTAAATATCTGTAACAAAAAGAAATAACGATTTAAAGAACATAACATACAAACTAATATATTAGTCGAATTGTTACACAGGCTTTGATGCTTTTTCAATTAATACCCTCAGTCGTTTTAATATAACTTACCGTTGTAATAGCCATGGATCACCTCTAGGTTGTCCAAGGGCTTTTAAAAGTAGCCTTCGTTCGCTTTGTACATCGGTACTGTTGTAGGCATTCCAACAATACTGCCATTCAGCCATGCCACCAAACTTTATTCCAGCAGAGTAAACAGCTTCTTTTAAATTAGGATCGATCGATACATTGTGTAACATCCATTTTTGAAACAGTATTTTGGCTTGAGTAACAGTTTCATTTAGTTCACATAACACTGCTGCATTCAATACTTTTGCTCGTAAAAGCCTGGAAAATTAAGTGAAATTTTAAGAGGTATGAAGAACACGTTGTCTCTTTTAGGTACATTCCGAATAAACGGCAGTAGAGTTTTGGACTTGCATTGTCCTTATTTGTTTAGAATCACTACGTTTCAACGGGTAAGCATCTCCAGTCGTCTTCAGGTGAATACTAAATAAGTACGGTAACTACTTATGCGTCGAGCATGAGCATGACTCATCCAGTTATGTGTCATCACCTAGCAACACGCATAACCCCGCCCACGAGTCATGCGTCACCGCACCTGCCTAGTATAAATAGAGCTGTAGTTACCGTACTTATTTAGTATTCACCTGAAGACGACTGGAGATGCTTACCAGTTGATACGTAGTGATTCTAAAGAAATAAAGACAATACAAGTCCAAAACCCTACTGCCGTTCAAGAAACGTCATTGTATTCAACCTTTAAACAGACACATTCCGAATAAAGTTATATAAAAGTTCTTACTGTTTGACATGCTCTCCGGAATTCTTCCAACCAACAAACTGTGCAATAGGTTTTAGTAGACGTCTCATTAAGTTCAAAAATAGTTTATATGGCAGTGATTCGGACATTCTTCTAGCCCAATTTTGAAAGTGTTCTATAGCTGTAGCCCATGGAACATAATCCTTTTCTTTCACTAAATATTGGGATAGCTCAAGAGGTATGGTAGCATTTAATAGACCAGCCCTAAAATGTTTAAAAAAATGTATCAATAAGGCAATGCAATAATAACATCAACTAACAATTTCTGTTTATATTGAAGGTTGTTTGAATTGCAGCCCATCAATCAATACCAATCGATCGAATTGGTGTTCTGTTGTGTAGAATTTGATATCAACTTACCGACACAGTGTAAATGCATCATCTATAAGATTAGCTCTATCGGCAGCACTAAATATAGTGTGATTTGTTTTTAATAATTTAATTAGAGAATGCCACATCTCTTCCTCATACATGACCCTGTAGAAGCCAGTTTGGTTTGTATTTGCTTTGACCCATCGTATATCTGGATCGACTTCAAATCGAACTAAAATAATTAAAGTATATTTAATTAATACCTTGTTCAAATTTGAAATTCTTTATTCATAGTAAATCAACAATATTTCTTATAAACAAAATTCTCCAATCAGTGCTAGAAGCTCTGGTCTCGAGAATAACTTACTTTAAACTAAACAGTGTTGGGCTTAAATTTAACTTATATTATAGTAAATTTTAAATTTCCTAACAAATTGACTAGCATATTTCACTCCTTTAATTTCATTTGGCCAACCATTATAAACCTTGGATACGTTTACAATTGGGTTATTTAGACCTATATTTGTTCTTGTAGCTACCTGGTAAATATCATTATGGGAACACGTTACATAATTATGCAGATCATTGGTAAATAGAATATTTGTATTACATTTTTGGGTTTTATTCATTATTTTGTACATGAGCTTACATTGTTCTAATTCCAATATATTTTTTAATTTTGTTATGCCAAGTTCATTATAAAGTCTATCTGTACTAGTTAATCTATCATAATTAAATAAGAACTTTAATATTTTATTTTGTAAGGTTTCTATGATACCAAAATTCGTCTGATGACGTGTAGGTACCCCAAACTGATATGAGGTATCTGAAGTGTGACAAAAAAAATGAATTAGAAACATGATTTTTACTCTTATTTGTGAGATAGTTTCTGCATTTAAATAAGGCTGCAATCATAGGCAGCACTTTCTCAGAAATATAGTTCACATATTCGGACCAACTCAATCGATCATCAATGACCAAGTCAATCTCTGAAAACTGTTCTAAATTTATACTATTCATTATAATGTTAAAATCTTCGTTTTCTTAATTTTTTTGTTTAAATAACATGTATTTTGTTTTATCAACATGTATTTTCAATTTATTACAATACAACCAAAACATGTAGGATTCCAGATCGGCATTGACTAATTGATTTAAATCTCTTTCGTTTCCCCCTGTGTACACCAATGCGATATCGTCCGCGAAGGTAAAGTACCTGGCCAGCAGGTTAGCATGTTTGAGATTGAATACATATAATGAATACAGTAGGGGGCCAAGCACCGATACCTGCGGAACGCCACGTCGGTTCTTAGCGATTTAGCTTAGTTTATATTGACTTTGACCGACAAGACGTTTAATAGTGATGTTCCTTCCATATTAATCCTCTAAACCTCATTCTCTCTCACGACATCGAATGCCTTTCTCAAATCTACAAATACAGCAATCGCAATTTTTTATTATCCAAAGCCCTTGATATAACGCCACTAAGATCAGCTGTTGCACTGAGGGTACTACTGTTCTTGACAAAACCATATTGGAACTCGTCACTTGGTATGTAAGTGCTTAAGAATGAGATCATTCTTTTTTAAAATATTTTTGAGATTACATTTCCGATTTGTAGATTGGACAAATTTTACTGATTTTCAGCTCTTCTGGAAAAACTCCGCAGCTGATTACTTTGTTCACTAGTTTTGTCAAAATGGTTCAAAGATCTCTTCGAAGGGTCAGAAAATCACTAACGGTTATTTAATTTTGGCCTGATGACGAATATTTTTTTAGTTCCAATATGATTTCCTCGATTTCATTTTCATTACTTAATTTAAATAAACAGCTATTTTTACAATAAATTTCATTTAAATACATAAAACTGTTTCAGTTGCATTTCTTTTTCTAATTCCTCTACAATACCTTCACCTACCTGTGCAAAGTGTTTATTTAGAATATTTATTATTTCATCTGAATCTTTAATGTCTTTGTGCCCAATTTTTAAAGAATTTATTTCAGTCTCTGAGAGCCCTTCTTAAGGAATGTATTAATAAATTTCCATTGTTTTTTAACATTATTACCCGCCTGATGCCACCTTTTTTGAAAGTAGTGGTTTTAAAGTCTAATTCCAAGTGCTCATTATTCGGATTAAGGAATTTCTTTTTTATGTTTATTAAAAATAAAATAAGAAATTAATATACTTTGGAGAGTTAAAATTTATACTTGACAAAATGGTGAGGATACTTACCATCAGTCATGTTCATCCAAACATTGTTGACGACTTCACTATCATTGCTGGTTATAAAAGTAAGTGGCACGTACCATTTGTAGTCGAACTTTGATTTAGGTACCGAACTGTCGTTACCAGTTTTTACTGTTAATAGGAATCTTTTTTGGGTGGCTAGAATTTCGTTTCCTTCTTTAGTTAGTGTGATTAGAGGAAATCCCATTTGGTTGGTCCAGGTATCCATGATGTTCTAAAAAATATGATACGTTATATTACTATGTTTGCTGTCGATAAAAATTATTTCAAAAATAACAGGTGAATTTTTAATTTAAGATAAAAATGTATGAACTAAATCTTGACAAAATGCTGGCGATAATACCTTTAAATCTAGTGATTGGTTCGTATTTTTGCTAAAAGTGTTCCATAGATCCTTGGTTTCCGCACTGGTATACTTATACGTTGAGAGATAATCGTTAAGGCCATTTCGTAAAGGTTCTTCTTGTAAAAAGTTACTGAGCATGTATATAATCGCAGCACCCTATAAAGAGTTAAAAGATCTTGTGTCAATACTCTGAAAAAAATGGTTGTAAACTACAGTTTAATTCCATAAGATATTTATTAATTTTCTCCAATACATTACGCTATTTTATTATTACAAAATAGGTTATGCAAATTTATTGTATAATTCGTCTTTCATAAATATCTACCGGGTGACACAACAAGTTTTTTCGTAATTTTAGCAGTAACGATTTAAACATATGAGACGTTAATAAGTATGTAAATTAACATTTTTCGACCAACTTAAACCTTCGAAGCTACCTCCGGTTTAACCGGAAGTGAAGTCAACTTTTAAATTTTAAATGGAACTCCCTCATTTTTATTCAATGCTTGCATTCTATGAAATACTTTCTTTTCAATGACATATTACACTTTATCATTTGTTTTAAAAACGACCGCCAAGATACATTTTTCTTTGTTTTATAAAATGTCGAAATGTCCATAGTTTTGGTAAAACTAGTTAATTTTGAAGAAGTAGTCCATTCTTAAAGTGGAGTTAATTTATAGAAATAAATAAAAAACATAAAGTGGAACTAGTGGAGAAAGACTTTATGTTTTTTATTTATTTCTAAAGTTAAGTTTAGTAAGCAAAGAGTAGGCATGTAAACGCTAAAATGACTTATTTAAACCACCTTAATAGTATAATAATCTAATATACTTGAGATCAGAATCAGAACAAAGCGGAATTTCTCAATTTTTTTAAATGGAAACTGTTCATTTGATTTTCTTTTTAACGATGTAACACAAGTTAAAATTATTCATTAGGTAATGGATATTAACAAGAAACATCATAAATGTAGGTAATTTCTAGACTCGATAAGCTATAAGAATTTTAGTCAAGACCGTGGAAAAAAAAATTATTACTGCATTTATTAGACCAAAATGTCAAATGGTATTAAATAATAATTAAGAAGAATGAATTGAATGAATAATTGTTTCCACGTCATACTTGACATGACTTCTTATGGCTTATATTGTCGCGCCGCCACTGTTTATTAAAGATTTTGCATAGTCACAGACGTGTTTTCAGGTGTTCTAGGTCTGGAATGTTATCTTAGATTTTAATTGAAAGGGAGCGAAGTGGCTGCGACAGATTAGAAGTGAGGGTTCGATTTTTAGGGTTTTAATATTTTGCCTGAGAATTTTATTCTTAATAATCTGCTGTATGGCCGAAGAAAATAATAACCCACGGATCATTTATAAATACGTTTATTGTTACTATATCATAATCACTAGTTATATAAATCAAGAATTAGAATTAGAATTCCATTCTAATACTAAGTTCAAATTTTCATGTCTCTTAAATGTTTATACATGTACTGCGTACTGTCCTTTACTCACTGGCGCGTTGCCTAAGTTAAATTAATGTCACTATTGTTCTTTCATATCTAAAAAGTCTTGTGCCCCGTTAAGTTAACTCGCGTCTACACATATAGATAAATAATACCTAGCCTAATCCCCTTTACGAATACAACTCTTCATAGCTTCATCAGTATGTACTGCGTACATTTTTTTTAGCATAATTAACTTTTATAATATGGAGAAACTTTTCGCGTATATCGTCTGTCCTTATCTTACACTTGATTACAGAGTCTAAATGTTCTACAGGTTGGAAACTTACATAGTACAACTAAAATTGTCCGCATCTTTTCCATTGTTGGGGCTTTAGAGTAAAAACAATTTTCACTGGTATTCGCTGAACACTAGTTTTCGATAATGAGAACACTGTATTTCTGAATGTTAAGCATTTCAGAATTTAGCAACTTTACTTTTATTAGAATTTAGATACTTTTCACCGACTCGCGTACTTAATTTCGGGCATAGTAACTAGCCCTGGAGACTGGACCGAATGACCATTTCGGACTGGTCAGAGAACCGAGAACTTCGAGCTGAGAACTTACTGGGGACTTCAGGAACTAATTTTTTAGCAATAGGAGCCTTTTTTTTTATAGATTTTTGCAAATAGAGTAGTGGTCAAGGCCCACCCTCTTGGTCATTGTGGGTGTGTACAAAAATCATCAGTAATGTATTCTATTGGGTTCCCGCAGAACCTTCGGGCAGTGGTCAAGCGGCCATCTTGTTCCGGATGCTGCTAGAGTGCTTTTTGTAATAAAATTTTATTGCCTAAAGCTTTTAACGTTAATTACCATAAAAATTTGTTAAAGGAAAGCTTTTAATTCTTTCAGTTAGCGTTGCGCGAGAACATCTAGAGACGCCTGTTTTTTGTGCTCTTAATCTTGAAAACCACCTTATTTTAAAAGGTTAACGCCCACCGATAGAAAAAATTAGCTATTTAGCTAATAGCTATAAAGCTAATTAGTATTAATCGGGCAGGCGATCGTCGACAGAATTTTCACCTTCCTGTCTACTGCTTTAGAATATTTGTTTAACATTTTTAATCTATATTTCTTTACGAGAAAAATAATAATAAAAATAAAAAGAAGAGGATTTTCAATTCTCGACAATATGGGTCTAGAAATTACATTTGTGATATTTTAATTAATTTTCACTATTACCTAAAATATAATTATTAACTAGTGATACATCGTTAGAAAGGAAATTAAATGAAGAATTTTAGTATAATAAAACAAAGATGGGTTGCTATTTAAAAAATTTGAGAAATTTCATTTTGTTGTTTTATTTTAAACAGGTTGTAAATATATATATACTTTCAAGAATAAAAATGGGGGGTTGCCATTTAAAATTTAAAAGTTGACTTCACTTTCGGTTAAACCGGAAGTAAACTTAAAGGTTTGAATTGGCTGAAAAATGGCAAATTACACACTTATTAACTCCTCAAATTTTTAAATCTCTACTTTTAAATTAGGAAAACATTTTATGTGTCACCCGGTATAATAGAAATCAAACAATTTATGTTACCGTTCAGTCGCGGCGCCAGGATTTTTTGGATGGGTAGGCCCGATGATTTTTGGGATGGGCACTACCCAAATCAAAAATGACGCCGCTCTCCCCACGCCATAAGAGGGGTAACAAAACTCCCCTCTTGTTCAAACTGACGTTCACAAAAAAAGTCGTCATCGAGCTTTTAATCTCTTATTACAATATTATATCCTTCTATAATACTACTTCTTTCTCATCAAAAATGTCATAGTCCCTTCCCCCACAGAAATTCCATTACAAACCCGAATCCTTCAATTTTGGGGGGCACTAGGATTGGCACTCATGCTTTTAGGGTGGGCCGGTGCCCACCCTGGCGCCTCCACTGTTACTGTTGCTAGTAAACTCCACATAATATTTTTGTTAAATCAATGAAAAACTATGGGATTTCTTAATTTTTTAATATTTATATTTCATTAGTGTTCTATATGAAAGAAAACAACGATTATATTAAAATAAAGATCCTTTTCCTAGCTTTTTCTTTAGCGGTAAATAATTCTCCAGACGAGAGAAAATTCATGTTTATTAAGTAGACAAAACAAGCACAAAGTAAACATTGTGAGTTACTCTTTTAAGACGTTGATAAATTTGTTCAGTTCCATGATTTCATACATCAAGAATAAAAAATGTATTTTATAAGCTGTTTGGACAGTTAGATAGTGTTAGTATTTGATTGATAGTATTTGAATATTGGCATTGTAAGATTCAGTGGCTGCAGCCCCCCCCCCCCTCCCCCTTTCTTCCTAGCCTAGGAGCTCGGGTCTAAACGTCTAATTGCAATCTAATTTTTCGCCTCCCGCTTGGACTCTTAATTTACATTTTTAAATAATGTATTTTTGGCTTAGATTACAAAGGTCTTTTAGGAATCGTTTAGTTTTTAAATTTTTCCTTCTAAAAGTTCTATTTTATATAGAGATTAAGGTTTCGGACGCATATCGTTTTAGTTATTGATTTATGATGCAATTTTAAATGAAAACGAGTAAAAAAAATATTTTATAGTATTTTTCTATTATATACTTGTCTGATCCGTTTTCCCTTTGTTTAGAGCTATTTTAAATCAACAAAAATATAACCCAATGCAATAAAATATTTTTACAACAAAAACAAAAACAATTAGGTATTTATTTTTAAAGAGAAAAATTAAAGTAAACATTTTAATTGAACGTTTTTTTGGAGGAAGTGTGATAATTTATAATAAATAATAATAAAAAAATAGTGCGAGAAGAAACGAGAATGCTTTATTATGAATATACAAAACGGCACTTAAGAAAAAGTATTTCAAAACCTTAGCATTTGCACCAATAACTGCTCTTACATCTATGCTCCTAAAATATATGATTTCTGAAAAAATCATTAATTTTGGCGTGGTGAGCGATTTTATATTTATTCATGGAAAACCGAACCCACACACATACATACGTCTTATGTTAAAATTTTGTATTGACAGCAATATTCATATTTTTCACAAATATAAAAAATGTTTTTTTAAATAAAGAATAGGAATATCAAAAAAAAATTTAAAAAAAAACATTTATTACAAAAACAAATTTAATCCAACCATGCAGAGGGGGAGAGTAAATAATAATTTAATTTTCGAAATTTGATAGTAGTAGTAGGTGAATTTTAAAGGAACTTTGGGCGTGGCCTCGAAAATAATTTTTAGTCTGCAGCGCTTTTCCGCCTTCACTGGGTATAATATCATGAAATACATGTAGTCTTACTTACGCCCACTGAGAGCCCCCCCCCCCCCTCCCCCCGAGCATATTTTCTGGCTACGCCACTGGTAAGATTTAAAAATTATGTATTTAAAATATTGTTTTAAAAAAATAAGCATATTTTTTAATTTCATTGCCATTTTCCGGCGTTACCAATTAATTTTCCAGTATTTAAAAAAACTTACCTTGCTATAGGAAATAGTATCAAAAATAGTTTCAATTTCGTAGGGGTCGTTTAGAGCGACATTTATGGGATGACTACTAACTAAAGCATCTAAAGCCATGGCAGGTTGAGTTTTCTCTATAATAAATTGATCCATCATCTTCCATTCTGGATAATAATTGTCCACGCCCAGGTATTGTAAATACATCGTGAAACCCTCATATAACCATAGGTCATTCCACCATTTCATTGTTACCAGATTTCCAAACCACTAGAAAAAATCTAATTTTACTTCTCCAGTTTAATACTAAGTGGGTATATAAGTTTTAAGAACTTAGATAACGAATGTGATTGTAATGCAGTCATAGTGTAAATGGGCAGAGTTTATTTCTCTTGGTGAAAATATTACTAAATATAAAGTAGTAGAGTTTAGTGTCCGTATAAGTAAATAGAAAAGAAGGTTTTTTAGCGGCAGGCGGACAAAGTAGTGCATCTATCTTTTGCATTGAGTACACGGACGACAAATGCAATGGGTTCCCTGGGCCACAGGTAGACAATGACAGGCTGTTTTGTTCTTATTAGAACTCATCAGAAAGCCATAACCTGTAAGCGACCCCGAATACAGCGAGACTCTGTTTTCAAGATTTTTTAAGAAATAAAAATGCGATGAAAACCCAGTAACGCCATCTATAGGAATCAACTCAATGCAAAAGATAGTCGTCGACGAAAGCAACAATAAACCAAATACGTTAGGCCAACAATGTTGCCTATACTGGTGTGTTGGCCTAACGTATTTAGGTAGACAACGACAGGCTGTTTCGTTCTTATTAGAACTCATCAGAAAGCCATAA
This sequence comes from Polydrusus cervinus, assembly GCA_935413205.1. Taxonomy (NCBI): domain Eukaryota; kingdom Metazoa; phylum Arthropoda; class Insecta; order Coleoptera; family Curculionidae; genus Polydrusus; species Polydrusus cervinus. The sequence goes on from OW284520.1 coordinate 7,408,775, forward strand.
CCTGTAAGCGACCCCGACTACAGCGAGACTCTGTTTTCAAGATATTTTTAAGAAATAAAAATGCGATGAAAACCCATTAACGCCATATATAGGAATCAATTCGATGCAAAAGATAGTCGTCGACGAAAGCAACAATAAACCAAATACGTTAGGCCAACAATGTTGCCTATACTGGTATGTTGGCCTAACGTATTTGGTTTATTGTTGCTTTCGTCGACGACTATCTTTTGCATCGAATTGATTCCTATAGATGGCGTTACTGGGTTTTCATCGCATTTTTATTTCTTAAAAATATCTTGAAAACAGAGTCTCGCTGTATTCGGGGTCGCTTACAGGTTATGGCTTTCTGATGAGTTCTAATAGGAACGAAACAGCCTGTCGTTGTCTACCTGTGCCCCAAGGGATCCCATTGCATTTGGCGTCCCTGTGTACTCAATGCAAAAGATAGATGCACTACTTTGTCCGCCTGCCGCTAAAAAACCTTCTTTTCTAATTACTAAATATATTTTCAGCGATTTTTTTTACCTGATGTGCTATTTCATTTGCAATTGTTAAAGTAATCCATTGGTCGATAGATGTGGAAGGCTCTTTAGGATTGTAAGACATAGCAGTTTCACGATAAGTGATTAAACCCCAGTTCTCCATAGCTTCTTCTGTGAAATCTGGTATCGACACCAAATCTAAAATACGTAAGTATATTATATTGTCGTATTTTTGTTTCGTTTTATGCCTTGTGATCTGGTAACCCACTAAATTCAACATTTGTGGAATTTTGAAGAAGTAGTCCATTCTTAAAGTGGAGTTAATTTATGGGAATAAATAAAAAACATGAAGTCTTCCTCCACTGGTTTAATAAGGTAATAAAATTAAAATATGGTAGACATTCTACATGTTTCGGGTGTAGAAACACCCATCATCAGGAATAAGATACAAAGAGAAAAAATAGTTATATTAAATGAGAGGAACAAAGTTAAATGGTAGTGAACATCGATGGAGCTCTCATGGAGCCATGAAAGATAAAATAATATGAAATGAGTTAATGATTAAAGATTGGGATACTTAATTCTTAACACTGACCATGGGCAACAGGTAACAGTGATAAGAGGGGCCCGTTTGGGAAAAGAGAAAGATATAAGAAAAATGGAGACTCACAGGTCAAGAACTTTCATCCCGGAAACCATGGGGAGAAAGAAAGGTTGTTTAATTAACCTTTTTTTATAGAAAAATTATATAGATAGGTAACAGTAATTGTTTCATTGTTTCACACAGTATACAGTGAAACAATTATTACCGTTACCTATCTATATAATTTTTCTATAAAAAAAGGTTAATTAAACAACCTTTCTTTCTCCCCATGGTTTCCGGGATGAAAGTTCTTGACCTGTGAGTCTCCATTTTTCTTATATCTTTCTCTTTGCCCAAACAGGCCCCTCTTATCACTGTTACCTGTTGCCCATGGTCAGTGTTATGTTATCAGTGTATTTTCTATTAAGTATCCCAATCTTTAATCATTAACTCATTTCATATTATTTTATCTTTCATGGCTCCATGAGAGCTCCATCGATGTTCACTACCATTTAACTTTGTTCCTCTCATTTAATATAACTATTTTTTCTCTTTGTATCTTATTCCTGATGATGGGTGTTTCTACACCCGAAACATGTAGAATGTCTACCATATTTTAATTGTATTACCTTATTAAACCAGTGGAGGAAGACTTCATGTTTTTTATTTATTCCCATTTGTGGAATTTATACCGGGTGATACAAGAAGTTTTAGAAGTAAAGATTTAAAAATCTGAGGAGTTAATAAGTCTGTAAATTGACATTTTTCGGCCAATTCAAACCCACTTCCGGTTTAACCGGACGTTAAGTCACCTTTAAATTTTAAATGGAAACCCCTAATTTTTATTCGATAATTAATTTTGTAGAAAATTCTCTTTTGAATGACGCTTTATCATGTGGTTTAAAAATGGCCGCCGAACTCGGTTTTCCTTTATTTTCTAAAATGTCCATAACTTTGATAAAACAAGTGGTATATAATCTTTTTAAAGTGGAAAAATTTGGCGCGTTATTGATAGCGTTGTAGTCAAAGATTTTTTATGTTGCGTTATATTTTATATCTTCTTTTTTTTTCGGATTTCGGGGGGGGGGGGGGGGAGGGCGGGCCCCCTGGCTACACCACTCTGCTTCTAGTTAAACCGGAAATCCCCGTATACTTTGTAACTTCTTTTAAAAATCTCCTCATGATTTATGATCGTAATATTTTAATATAATGTAAAAGAAATTTTATCAAATCACATGTCCCTAAGCTTCATTCACATCCTAAGTATACAACTGTGTATTAGCCCAAGCTTATCCAATATCATAATATTTATTTAGGACACCCTTTTGTCGTCTTTAAAGGACGAGACGCTCTGCAGGATATTTACGCATTTAACAGGAATGATATTGACAGTTCAATCTGTTAAATGCGTAAAGGACGCTGTACTAAACGCTTCGCTTTTAAATAAAACAAAGGTTTAACCAGAACGGAGACAATCATTAATGCACGAAGTGTCGGTTTATATTTATTTGACAGACAGATCTTTGATACGTGACATATAATCAATCTAGCTGATATTGTGTTCACCTGCATAGCGATATTTTATTTCATAATAATACAGGGTAAATTCTAAAATATTACAAGGAGTAGGGGAAAGTCGTGCAAAACAGGGTACCGTTTTTTCTTTGAAACTGCTGGCGTCATTTATGTCCTTTGGGTCTAAATGTAAACCTAGTAGTGTACAGGATAGGTGGCGCTTACAAAAATCCAATGCTATGCCAATTGACTTTATTACAACCCGCAGTATTATTCTAACCGTCAAACTACATTGTTTAGTAATAAAAAATTGGCGTTTTCATGTATAGCATGTGTTCTTTTATACCCATACAAATGTTTTGTCAAAGTTGTACAAAAAATATTTTAAATAAACTTTAGGAATACCGAGTTGCACAAAATGGGGTACGGTCAGGTGTTTCAAAATGGGGTATGCGGTATGCCCCGTTTTATAAGACTACAATACCCGATTTTATACCATTGGTATTTGAATGCTTATAAATTATTTTAATTTTACCCTTTAAGATGCCTAGAAATAATGAACGAGTCACAACTAGACAATTATGGAATTTAGACAATATGAGGGCTGTCGTAGAAGAAGTTTTATCTGGAAAAATGGGCTATAAACGAGCTGCTTATAAGTATAGAATGCCACAAACCGAAGATGATAAAAATATAAAACGAAGATATAAGAAAGCTAGGGATGGGGCTAAAGTTGACGAGGCAAAAAGAAAGCTAAAACAGCAGCAATAATACAATTAGGTAGATTTAAGTTTAGAATCGTAGTATTCCTTAAGGCGTATAACCTAACTTATAAGTGTTCTTAAAAACATTATGTCAGATCAAAAATAAATTGTATTACTTCCCCATTTTGTAACACCTTCTGTTCCGTTTTGTACGACTAGTAGTCCAAAATGGGGTATTTAGCAATTTCAGGGAAATAAAAAATAAAATATTTTTTAAAGTTTTTAGCGGCTGTCCATATACCAATGTCTAAACAAACACTAATTTACTAAAATTTCAGTAAAAAAAATTAAATTTAACAAAGTTTTTTAAACAATCGTTGCTCAAATCTTAAGTAACCCATTTTGTCCGACCTTCCCCTACTTACGAGACTATCAAACAATTCTTACCTAACTTTGGTAAAGGATATGGTATTCCAAAAAAATCTTCATAAAAACTCAGTAAATGCGTTGCAGTATCCAGGGTAAATTTCGCCTTTTCTTGGTAGGGTGGAGGTGTGTAGATAGAAACTGACACCCCCTTATCAGTTTGGTTTCTTAAATTTGCATAATCACATACTATAAAGGCTACTAAGTAGGTACTCATTTCAGCAGTTTCTTGGAAATCATCTCTTAGCTAAAATTTAAAAGGAGGATAAAAAGTTGGCAACAAATGGAAAACATATTTATTATTGTGAGGTATCAAAGATAACGTCTTGGGAATTAAGTGAGAATCTACAATTACTCAAAAATCCATTATAACATATGCATGTGGACTATATGGTCATGGCGGCACATTTTTAATGTGTTTCATCATAAATATTATTAACATAATCACGATTATAGTTTTCATAAAACACACCCCTAAAAAAATCTAGCCTGTATAAATTATGACTAAAATCCTTGGTAGTCCAAAACCTTTAATAATATAGATTATGTCACGCAACACCGTTTGTTAAGAAAATTATTTTGATAAGTTCTAAAAATAAAAACACATTAATAAAATGTTGTGCTTAGTTGCTTATTGTCAAAAATATTACAACAATATAACTTAACGTGCCATATGTAGAATGGGTGCCACTCTCTGGCAAGCTTGAAAAAGACGTGTTTAAAAAAACTTGATATTCTAAGAAAACGCGATGATATAGGTATAGAAAAGGTTATAGCAATTTTAAAGAGCAGTTAATTTATCATCATATAAAATAAAAATATACAGGGTGTTCCATTTAAAATAAGAAAGTTTTTTATGTTTAAAGTTTTTTACAATGAGCCCTTAATTGTGATCTCCCTGTATATTTTATGCCAAGTTTAATTATTTTTTGAGATTTGCTGTTTCTTTAACTATACAATAACACAAAAATTTTGTTATGAAAGAAAACAACACTGTTTTTTGATTTTCACTTATATTTGTCAACATGACACGTGTTTCACCGTCACAGCGGCTTCTTCAGATGTGTGAACACGGTGAAACACGTGTCATGTTGACAAATATAAGTGAAAATCAAAAAACAGTGTTGTTTTCTTTCATAATTTTACTATGGATTTTCATCAAGTTAAGGTCGAAACTATTAAATTTACAAAAATTTTGGTCCAGGAGCTAAGGTAACAAAAAATATATACGAATAATTTCATCGCTATGCATTTACGAAATAATTACCTACAAAATATGAAGATATCTCAGAAATTAGTAGACTTAGGTAAGAAACGTGTTCCATAAAATTTAATGCAAAAACCAAAAATATAATAAAAATATATTGTATTTAAAAAATGAAAGTTAAAGCTACTTGCGGTATAACCGGAAGTGACGGAAACATGTTAATATTTTAGTTTAAAAGAGCATATCGATAAACTTAAACCTACAGATTTTCAAAAAAATATTTTCAGTGGTTTCCTCAAAAGGTCAAATGCTAGCTCGTCGTGAATCACCCGGTATAGTAGGGTAACTGTTTAAAAAAAATCTGTCAAATTTGTAAACCCATATATTTTTGGACATCAAATTTGGCTTCTTCATAAAAAAACTTTTAGGAAATACGTAGTTATTTTTTTATTGTGGTCGGTAGGAAAGTCGCTAATCGGGTGAGACACTTAAAATAATGTCCCTGTACCGGGTGGTCAACTAAGAATGACCGCCGGCCATATCTCAGAAACTAGTAATCGTACAGCATCCGGGTAAATTTTTTTATGACAAAAGTGCCCAAGAGAAAATGCTGGAAATTATTTTTTAAGTTCCGCATTTTGCCGCAAGAGAGCGTAATTGAAAAGTACATTTTTACATATCTCCGAAAATTCCACATTACACCATTAAAAAGTTTGGACAATTATGCATCATTTTGGTCTTATGCTCATTGGCGTACCAATCTTAATAAGAGGGGGGTAAGCTGTTGAAAGTGTAATCAGTTAAATCGCTGTAACTTTTAAACGCCTTATCCGATTTTAGCAAACTAAAGACTGTTTGAAAGAGAAATGTATGCACTTTCACCAATCGTATTTAGTTGTCCATAATAGTTCTAAAAAAAAATGCTAGAGGGCGCAATTTGCAATAATAACACTTTTTTTTATTTTACTCCGAAAAAATAAATCATACGGTATAATTATGATACCATAATCGAAAAGTAGATGAAATTTGCTAGAAAAAATATTAAAACCGCAGCTCGATATCTCCGTTCGTTTCAGCGTTATCGCCAATAGAATAATTTTTAAAACTAAGCGATTATATATTTTTTAGAAAAAAAGTGGCACGCCACTGATATTTTTCCATGTGGATATTATTTCTGATTAACCTGGTCAATTCTGCATAAAAATGGTCTCTTGCATTTTTCTTCTCAGGCACACGGTTCTTAATTAAAATAATTAAATTAAATTAGCTCTACTATTATTATTAACATTGATAATGCAAAATTTTGTTTTATAAAAATTGGTGGAAATGACCACCTTTACTTAATAGGCATGCATGAAGCTAATTTAATTTATATATTTTAATTAAGAACGGTGTGCCTGAGGAGAAAAACGCAAGAGACCATTTTTATGCAGAATTGACCAGGCTAATCAGAAATAATATCCACATAAAAAAATATCAGTGGCGTACCACTTTTTTTTTTAAATATATAATCGCTTAGTTTCAAAAATTATTCTATTGGCGAGAACGCTGAAACGAACGGAGATATCGAGCTGCGGTTTTAATATTTTTTCTAGCAAATTTCATCTACTTTTTGATTATGGTATCATAATTATACCGTATGATTTATTTTTTCGGAGTAAAATAAAAAAAGTGTTATTATTGCAAATTGCGCCCTCTAGCATTTTTTTTTGAGAACTATTATGGACAACTAAATACGATTGGTCAAAATGCAAACATTTCTCTTCCAAACAGTCCTTAGTTTGCTAAAATCGGATAAGTCGTTTAAAAGTTACAGCGATTTTACTGATTACACTTTCAACTATTAAAGTCGGTACGCCAATGAGCATAAGACCAAAATGATGCATAATTGTCCAAGATTTTTTTTGGTGTTATCAAAGATATACCTTAATGTGGAATTTTCAGAGATATGTAAAATTTTAAAATTTACTTTTCAATTACGCCCTCTTGCGGCAAAATGCGGAACTTAAAAATAATTTCCAGCAATTTCTCTTGGACACTTTTGTCATAAAAAAATTTACCCGGATACTGTACGATTACTAGTTTCTGAGATATGGCCGGCGGTCATTCTTAGTTGACCACCCGGTACATGTATTTAAAAACTATATTACTTACCAAGCCAGTGCCCATGTAAAATCCAAGATCATCAGTATTAACTACGGGAGTGTTAAAAAGAGCAATATGAAATCTATCTCTAAAAATAGTAAGTTTAAATTTGGCCTTAAATTGGGGTTCATCAAAACAAGGAAAAGCAGTTCTAGCATAAGTTGGTTCAAAATGCGTCGTCGCCAAATACCTAAAAGTAAGTTAAGCGTAGGTAGTTAAAAAATGTAAGGTTTCTTTGTTTTTACAAAATGCTAAACTAAATTTAAATTAAGTACTCTATACAGGGTGATTACTAGATACTTCTTTTTTAGCTGCGTATAGAAGTCATTAAAATAAACAACAATTTTAAAAATCTTTTTTTAAAAAACTAAAAAATAAAGTACTTACATTCATTTATTACACTACGAATTAAATACGGTTCTGCCTAACTTGCTCGCTGAATAACATTAAGAAAACTTCTGAGTGTTGGATGAGCCCGCAAGGGAAATCGTTCTGCGTATAATCTCGAAGCACTTTGCCACACTCACAGTAAATTACCACCTAATCTAATTAATTCATTGTTTTCAAATTTTACCATTTTCATGTATCAATAGTTTAAAATTAACTTGCTTCAGAAAAACACACCGCACCGGATTGTTCAACACTACCCGTATGACCAATACTAATAAGAGATAAGAAAAACAACAAAAACTATAGCGGGGTATGTTTTGATGCCAGGCCTCATTTAGATTTTTTACTTCTCTATCTGGCCTATTTTTGAGTTTATTGAAAAAAGTTATTTGAAAAAGTTGTTGCCTTCTATACACAGCTAAAAAAGCAGTATCAACTTAGGAATTACCCTGTATTTATAAAATTTCCAATTAAATATTTTCTAATGCATGGTACGGTAGACTGATATTTTGAGCTTTTTAATATATCATCGTAATAACAATTTCCAGTGTATCTAATAGTGAAGTCGGGAAATTAATTTCACAGTGCGAAACTCGGAGATAGAGTCAATCACATTATTAGCTCTTTTTACTTTAGAGTGTATTACAAAAAAAGCTTTCAACTTTAAAGAAACGAATATTTTTATTTTGCAATTTTAAATGCAGAAAGAAACGGCATTTATTTCCACGAGAACCTTTAAATTTTTCATGAAAGACAAAAGATGATTTTTATGCCCCAAAATAATGATCTACTAACAAAATTGAATATTATCTCATTTAGAACGATGTTCGGCTGTTTCTTTAAAATTTGACTTGGAACTAAATTTAATAACATCACTTAAAAATGACAGAAGAGTTTTGGACTTGCATTGTATTTATTATTTTTGAATCACAACGTTTTAACTGGTACGTATTTAGTATTCACCTGAAGACGACTGGAGATACTTACCAGTTGAAACGTAGCGATTCAAAACAAATAAAGACAATGCAAGTCCAAAACACTTCTGTCATTCAAGAAACATCATTGTCTCCAACTTTTAAACAGTCACTTAAAAAGTGTTACAAAATAGGGAATAAATTACTCCAAATAAATATCAAATTTTGCACCAAGCAACTGGAATTTTGAAAACACATCAAAAATCTTTCTTCATTGTCACAACTTTTTATTGGAAATCATCTTTATTTCCGCAGCCCTAATAATTATGTCTAAACTCTGTTTCCAAGCAGCGCCAGCCCAATGATTTGAAGATGAAAAGTAAGTTCCAAAAAAAGTCTCCATTGCCGTGAAAGCTCACCGGGTGAAACTTTTCCTAAACTGACTTCTAAAAGAAATGGTTCCCCCAGTGAACCTTATACCTACCACTACTTTCCAATTTAAAATTACTACTTCTAAAATATTCCCAACATTTAGAGAATCTACCGAAATCGGGAAGACCGAAAAAATAATATAGACAGACAGGCGCATTAAAAGAATTTCTCAAAATGATCCTTGAATGTCTGCACCTAGAATTATTGCTGTAATTACAGAAATTATGGTTAGTTTACCTGTTCACGGACAGTTATGAGAACATTGATTGACCGGGATATGGCCCTGTTTAATCGAAAACCGTTCGCCGGACGAATACAAGTCAGGAGGCCATTTTAATGAAAATATAGAGGCTAATCATAAAAGTAATATTTATTTAAAAAAAAATCAATGGCATATAATTTTTTTGATTAAAATTATTTCAGGGAATGTTAACAGAGACGCCACTGATGAAAATATAAATAACCTTTATCATGGAAGGAATGTATTTTGATGCGTACTTTGCATGTACCAAAATTGAAAAAAAATATAAAGCGGTTTTAGAGATATTAGGAAAAAAATATTTTTCTTTTAAATTTCGACACCCTGTATCTCACAAATAAAGCGGATGCGGACCCATGTTGATATAAGGCATTTTTCTTAAAATCATCCAAGTATTATCGCTCTTTCAGAATCATTCAATTATGAAACACCCTGTATTGTGAGGATCCCTGGGGATCACAATCCTATAATGGTTTTTTTAAAATTTAAAGCTCTACTTTTGTCCAATAGTGTAAACCTAAACAGCTCCCAACGTCCAATTTCCGTAGGGTAATCCAGTAACTAAGTTTGCTCAATTTCTACTCTCCTGTTCAAAAAAGCGAGTAATCGATATATTCCCAAAGTTAGGGTCCCCGTAAGGGAGAAAATCCAGCACGTAATTCTCCTATTTAGCCGGGAAATGCCAGGTTTTCATCTCTAGCGCTCTCCCAAAGAAGTCTATCTCGAAAATCGGAAACTCGGGAAATTCAGTTTAGCAGCCAAAACATTTTGCACCCCTTGATAATATGTTATGTTTGCCGTTGGCATCCGTTTAACGACTTTTTTAAAATTAATCGTGTCAATTTTCACTATTTAATGGTTTTTTGATATCATTTTAAACTGTTATCAATTTAATGGCAATAATGTATAGCTAAAAGTCAAGAAATAAAAAAATTTTAACTTACATAAAACCGGTAAAATACGGTAAAATTTGTTTTGGATTCATGGATTTTTTCACAAAACTTGAAGATAGGGTGGAATAAAGTTATACTTAGCATTTTCTTCTTTAAAGTTTGCCGTGTTAAATTGCTGACCTTTTTGGCCCGAATTAATTAATCAGAACAACTTAGAAAGTAGATTTAACGAATTTCATGTACAGGGTGGCCAAATAAGAATGAGCGCCCGCTGTATCTCAGGCAGTGGCGAAACTAGCCCTCTGACCTGGGGGTGGCCTAGGGTGGGCCTGTTATTGAGACTTGCAGTGGCGGATCGCGTAGATGCGGGGCGGCGGAGAGCCCGCCATAGGGGAATTTTTTTTGGACCACGCTCAAATTTTAACAAATTTGGTCAATAATCAACAGTAATATCACAAGACCTCGTTTTTTTATCGGTTAGATTATTCAGCTATCACGAAAACTTTTCGAGTTGAATTTGGACATGTTTATTTTGATTAGATCCCGAGAGCGAAGCTCGAGGGATTTAATTTTTGAATGAACAAGCCCAAAGTTCAACGAGAATTGGCAAAAAAGTTTGGGTGAAAAATGGAAAATTTAACAAACAAAAAATGATGGTCGAGTGATATTTGGCAAGATTATTTCGTACATCGTTGAATAAACATGCCCAAAGTTCAACGAGGAAAATTGCCAAATAAGTTTGAGGCTGACAACCAAAATACATCATTGTTATGTAAAAATTGATGCTATATTTGCGAGGCGAGTAGCAAGCTTACAAAGTCAGCCTTTTTTTGGGGGGGGGGGGGCTAGCGACGTCTGGGAGAGGCCCGGCCCCCCTAGGCCCCCCTGTAGTTACGCGCCTGATCTCAGGAACCGTTTGTTCCAACGTGTTGAAATAAAAAAAATCATTTCAAAATCGATTGAATTTTGATGAAAAAATGTATGGAAGTTCCTAAATTTACCGCTCGATGGCGTTCAGCATATTATGACAAAGTAGATTATAGGATTTTTATCGATAATATAGTTATGTCAAACCTAAAGTGTTTTATTCTTTAGAATAACTTTGCTTTAATACATTTGGATCTAACTAACAAAATAAATTGAGGGGAGACAGAAATGCTCATACTACGGTTTGCCTCAACTAAATTTAACAAGCTTGGTCTTATTTGAAAGAGCTTATCCTATAGTAACGTCTTAAAGTTAGTATGACTATAATTTGTCATATCCGTTTTTGCGTATGCTCAACCACCAGTATTTTAAATTTTTCTTTAAAATTTTAAATATTTTTTTAAAATTTTATTTAATAAAAAATCCAATAAAAGCGAAGAAAACTGGTGAAAACCGCAAGTCGATATCCTAATTTTAACCCGAGATACAAGAAAAAATATTATAAAATCGGCAGCACCAAACCGATATTTTCATAAAACAGATATCGTTGGTTTAGGAACGCACATTTGATTTAAAAAGGTTCAAATGAAATAATTTATAGTTATTATTAACACCTAAATTGCCCTGTAGGAAGAATTGAAAAAAAAACTGATCAAGTATGAATAGAGGGAATTACAACTGGTAATAAATAATCAAAAACATCTTACTTTATACAAAGTAGCTTTTGAATTAAAAACATAAAAACCTATCCCAGAGGAAAACAAATGAAACCCTTTATTCATAGAATTAGTTGGGTAAAGGGGAATGAATGAATATGAAACATTTATCGAGTTTTTCAATTCTTTTTCTGCGAAAAAATACTAATTCTGAATGGGGAAGGATTATATTATAAGTATAGTTTGAACGCTTTCAAAATACAACAATTTCCGACATAGCGTATAAAATAAGGTGTCCTGGAAGGATATGGGGTTAATTTTTTTTGGGGCAAAATTCTTCCTAGTGGTAAGTTTAGGTATTACCAACAACATTACTTCAATTAAACTTTTTAAAATCATATTACTTTTCCTTAATATTCATTTTATGAAAATATCGGTTCCAGACAGCCAATTTCATACTATGTTTTTTGTATCTTCGACTTAAATTTAGTTATCGACATGCGGTTTCCATCAGTTTTCTTAGTATCTAATCTATTCTTTATTTAAATAAATATTTATATATGGTTCTATTTGAAATTTTTGAGAAAAATTGAAAAATCTGGTGGTTGCGCAAATAGCGCCCTCTAGCAATGACGGATATAACAAATTATAGTCGCTAAATTTTAAATGTTACTATAGGATAACCACCATCGAACATCATGGAGAATCCCGGGCTGTTGCACTGGACATCTCTAGGGCTTTTGATCGTGTTTGGCACGATGGGCTTCTAAGTAAATTGCGATCCTACGGTATGCCTAATGGATTTTGTTTATGGTTAACCAGCTTCCTTAAGAACCGTTCTCTGCAAGTGGCGATTGACGGGTGTCATTCAGACACCTTCACCATCAATGCCGGTGTTCCTCTAGGGTCCATATTGTCGCCTACCCTCTTTTTACTGTATATTAACGACCTTCTAGTGAAAACCCAAAATCCAATTTATAGCTTTGCTGATGACAGCACACTTGTCTCATCTTTTACCTTAACTCCCCAAACATCCGCTGCCGACGCACATCTTTGCAGGCAGCATGAAGTATTGCACCTCAACAATGCCCTGGAAGAAATTTTGGCTTGGGGTGACAGTAACCAAGTCGAATTTAATGCTAAGAAAACCCAGGCAGCAGTCTTTTCCAAAAAGGTTAACATTGCAGAACTGGATATAGTCATGGCAGGGACACGCAATTCCCCTGGCACCGTATATTAATTTGCTGGGGGTCAATCTGGGAGGTAATATGTCTTGGCATGATCACGTTGCCGCAATTGCCAAGGCAGCTGCACAGAAACTTGGTGTACTTTTCCGCACCAAAAGGTTGTACACACCTCATCAACTTTTGACACTTTACAAAGCCCAGATTCGACCATCATTAGAATATTGCTCTCATGTCTGGAGCTCTGCACCCAAGCGCACCCTTCGGCTGCTGGATTCCATTCAAAGGAGAGCCGTTCGTCTGATCGACGACCCCGAGCTGACCAAGACCCTCGATAGCCTGGAGCATCGAAGACAGGTTGAGCGCCTTAAAGGATTTTTCCTACAGTGCAGGTGTTTTATCATAAAAAAAAAAAATAGTCAAATCCCCCCTTATTCCATTACAGAACCGAATCCCTCAATTTTGGGTGGGTACCCATGTTTTTAGGGTGGGCCTATGCCCCCTGGCGCCGCCGCTGGTCGCTAATGACTATAATAAATTCTAAAATAGCTTTTGAGTTTACTAATAGTTTAAAATAAAAAAAACTTACCTTTTTTCTCCATCAGGACTGGTATAACTAGAAATATAAAATCCTTCTTGCTCTTTTCTTAATTTTGTATTAAATCTTATTTTTATTGTATAATTGTGCTTTTTTTTAAACTTCTCTCGTATTTCTATATATATTTGTTGTCCGCCAATAAATTCTAACATTCTTGCAATTGTCAAGTTATGACCTCTTTTGTCTTGGATCATCTTATCTAGGATAGTCAAATTATGACTATGAAGTACTATGAAATTAGTCTCTTTTTCGCAATGGAATTCAATGGATATTTGCCCTAAAAATATAATTATTTTCTATGACACGCAAGTACCTACATTGAAGTTACAAAGTAGGTATTGTTATAAGCGATATCTATCAGCGCAAGTATATCATGGTAATAAATCTAGAAATAATTTTTACTTTTGACTTACCTCGAACTTCTAAGGTAGTAATATTAGGGTGAATTGTTAAATTATATCTAGAAGGTTTCAAGGTGGTAGGAAGACGAACATTGTTCCATGGGAAGATTTGTCCATTTGTAGCTCTAGGAATAAAAGTTCTTGTCAGGTTTGTTTCTTCGTCCACGTAATTTGGTGGTTTTTCACCGGCGCAGGTGCAGTCTGTAAATAAAGCTTTTTACAAAAATTCATCAATAGGTTGTACAAAAATCTTCTTAATCTAAAAATATTTTATTTGAATATAAAAAATGCACGTTTTATTTAATTAACGATCAACAAAGATGATGCGCAAGCGTCGGCGTATGCAAATTCATTGTGATTTTTACATTATAATAAAAATAAAATCGAGTGATTTTTTTTTTATTTGAAAGGTATAAACTGCGGTGTAATTCAAGTATATTGGCGATTTATAGTGGTGGCGATAAAAACGCAGGGCCCGCTATAGTGGCGTAGAATTTGTGACAAAACGACTTTTTTAGACAATGTTTTATACCAAAATTTTTGAATAATGTAGAAAGTCAAATTTGGCTTTAAAGCTATCAGTTTGAATTTTGGATATGGTATAAACTGATCTTTTTGCGTAAGCTAGAACCAGCTTTAATATCTCGTTATTATTTTAAAACCGATCTCCCGAAGGTCAACAAGGGCGTTTTTCATAAAAAAATTCAAATAAAAAAAACTAAAAAAAAATATTTCCCGATCACCGAGATCAATTTTTTTCTGGCTTTTCATACTCGAGTTAGGAAGTTAATGATTTTTTTGGACAACGTTTTATAACAAAGATTTTAAAATATGGAACAAAAATCACTCCACCCTTATATACCGAGTGTACCGCTTAGGTCGGCCAGCGGCTGTATCTCGGAAAGTATTGATCATACATTTTCGGGAAACATGTGTCATGGGTAAACCTGTACAAAGAAAATACTGAATATTATTTTAAAATATTCTTTTTATGAGATTTCACTGGCTACTATTATATTGGTTAAGTCAATTCCAAGGGCTCCTTAATCAAGATACCTAGGCATAAAAATCATTTGAAATGGCTAACATTCATTATTAATTTTGGTGAAAAATCATGGTTATTTGGAGATAACTCGAAAACAAATAAAGATATTAAAATGTGGTTTTCGTCAAAATGTAGGTACTTTTATACTTTTCAATCGTATTATACAAAAAGTATACCGTTCCATTTTTTTTTTAAAGAAAATTAGGAACAACTGAAACTTTTATACACAGCGCCCTCTGTAAAACCAAATATGAATTAGCCACCATTAACAAAATTACTTTCTTATTAAGCATAGAATTAGCTTTCAAATGAGTCAAATAAAGTTCTCATTTTGAAATGTGTGCTTTATTGTTATTAAAACTCGTACATCGAAAATATTAGCCATGAATTACACTTCTGAAGAAAACATATTGATGATTAAATGGTATTATCAAGGAAATAGTTATCAAAATGTGTCAGACATGTTTGCTGCTCTGTATCCGAATAGACCGATACCTGCAAAATCTACAGTCGAAAGGACTATCAAGAAATTTGGGACAAAAGGCATTGTAATAAATAACTGCAGATGTGAAGAAAGGCAGGAACAAAGAAGAGATGCAAGAAATGATAGGGACTTGCAAAGGCAGGAACAAAGAAGAGATGCAAGAAATGATAGGGACTTGCAAGTTTTATTGTGCGTGGAAGAAAATGATGGGAAGATCAGCACAAGGAAACTTGAGGATGACATAGGATTAGATCACACCACAGCGTTACGAGCTTTGAAACGACATAAATATTATTCATACAAATATGAAAAGCACCAAGAGCTAAGAGATAGGGACGAAATACGACGACAGAAGTTTTGTTTTGGTATGATTGAAAGAGCAAACATGGATAGGGAATTTTTTAAAAACATTTGTTTCACTGGCGAATGCACATTTACCTTAAACAATGAACCCAATATTCAAAATTATCGATATTGGAGCAAAGAAAACCAACACAGGTTTGTCGAAACAAGGACGCAATATCCACAAAAAGTTAATGTTTGGGCTGGGATTTTCGGAGAAAATATTATCGGGCCATTATTTCTTACACGAAATTTAAATGCAGAATATTTTTTGGAACTACTTGAAGATCATATTTTACCTACTTTACATGATGCCGCCAGGGAAAATCAGGAAGTTTGGTACCAAATGGATGGCTGCCCGGCACATAGTACCCTGGCTGTCCGGGAATATTTAAACCGTGCTTTTAATGGAAATGTTATTGGCTTAAATCATACAGTAAATTGGCCAGCCAGGTCTCCTGATTTATCGCCAAATGATTTCTTTCTCCGGGGCCATTTAAAAAACAGGATATACAAAGATAAAAAATACCCAAATCTAGACGAGTTAAAAAATGCTATTTCTGCCGAATGCAATAGAATTTCAGTTTACCAACTAACGAATGTAAGAAGAGAATTTTATAATCGCCTCGGTTATTGTCTAGCAGTCAATGGAGGAACATTTGAACATCTTCTTAAATCCTAAAGTTCTAACAATTTAATAGTACCTACCTATTAATTAGTAAAATATTGAAACAAGTAAAATGTCATAATTAACCTTGTAATTGGATACTTTATTTTAGTTTTATTCAGATTAATTTGTACTCATAAATATACCTTTAATATTTTGATGTACGAGTTTTTATAACAATAAAGCACACATTTCAAAATGACAACTTTATTTGACAGTCATCTTTTACCTTGACTGGTGCCCGCAAATACGGGGCCATAAAAAGGAGAAATAGTTAAAAAGAAATCGGCGATAACACGTAAACGGGCTTATCAAAAATATCTAAAGTTATTCTTTTGAATGTGGGTTTTAGTGCTCTTTAATAAACCTAAATAGACTTTTTCTCTAAAATAATTAGGGAAGCCAATAATTGACCCCATTTAAAATTACATGGGATTTCCTATGTCCCGCTCGACGATGCAACACCCGGTATGTAAGATAATGTGTTGTTTCATTTGGTGCGTTATTAATAGGGTTGCCGCAATTTCGTTGTCCACTTATATTTTAAATCTTCTGGTTTTTTGGCTATCGCCCCCCACCCTCGCCCCTGGCTCCGCCACTGGCGCCCGGCCGCATCTTCGAGAAGGGGTCCCACCCCCAGTTTGCCCGCGTAAGTAAAATTGATTAAATTTTAAATTGACACCCTGTAAATTTTGTGCTTAGCTACAAGATACAATATAATGGTAATAAGTAACCTTTAACATTAGATTTTATTTTATCTCCTTTCAGAAAAAAGTCGATACACCCACATTTTTTTTATTCTGTTGAAGGAACAATAGCTCGGTTGACGTCATTGTCGTAATACTGCTTTTAACACCATCGAAAGCTATTCTTCTTTCCTTTAAAAATGTCACAATAGAGCGATGAATCCAGATAGAATAGTTATAGGAAAATGCAATTTTCCTTTTAAATGCTCTCGGTTATAAAAGACTCCCCTTACTTGCATAAACGTGTAAAAGTGTAAAAGGTCTTTGATGAATGGGAAATTTAAATTTTAAAGAGCCAACCCCTTAGCTTTATTAGCCCTTCAGAGATCGCTTCTCGCGTCCTAGTTTGAGCAAGTATAATTTTCAGTTTGTTGACATTTGTTCTACGCTTTGTGTAAATTTAGGGCGAGTATTTCAGCTGTGGAACTTTGTAAAGGATGACATATTTAATTAAAATTTTTATTTTTAGAGCTTGGGCTATCAGAAATCATACAGGATGGGGTGAAATTATTGCTGCATTCGACATTTTAAATCAATATTTCGTGTGTTTGTGATCTTGTCAAACCAGAAATGAACAAATAACGTACTTTGAGGCCAACTATCTAGTCCTTGATAATAAAATCACCCACAATTATTTTATATTTCATTTAATAATTATAATATTTATGATATACAGTGTGTCCACAGATAAGACAAGAGAGTTTGGAAGAGGAAAAACTTTTTTATTAGTAGGTATGGAAAAAAGTCATTCTTTATAAAAACGTTTGCTTGTGCTGAAACTACAATTTCGAATATTAGATTTGCGATTACTATACAGGGTTCGTCAAAAAAAATATTTTAAATTTTTTATAAATCATGATGGAATGAATTGAAGAAATATGGCATGTGATAATAAAAATACTTCAAAAGTAGACAAAGACAAAATAGATTATTTATAGCAAAATCGTTGTTCGGCCAGATATAAAATCATATTTTAAGTAAAAAAGCAACAATAGTTTGTTTATATGTAAATTTATTTTAAACAAAACCCAAAAAACTAAAAATGTTGTTTTTGACGAACTGTATAGTAATCACAAATCTAATATTCGAAATTGTAGTTTCAGCACAAACATAATTTATTCAATAAACCAAGGAATTGAAAATTATAATTGAAAAAAAAAATCAAAATTTTGTTTCTGACAAACCCTGTATAGTAATCGCAAATCTAATATTCGAAATTGTAGTTTCAACACAAGCAGACTTTTTTTATAAAGAATTACTTTTTCTTCTATGCCTACTAATAAAAAAGTTATTCCTCTTCCAAACTCTATCCGTGAACTCGTGAACACACTATATATAAAAGTTATAAAATATTTGGGTGTAATGGTGGATGAACACCTGAATTGGAGACATTATGCACAGCATAATATAAGTAATAAAATAAGATCAATAATACCAATTTTTCACCAATTAAGAAATATCTTATGCCAGACATAATTAATAGCAACATACAAAGAATTAATTGAAGCAATATTTATACAGGGTCCTGCGCCTCACCTCCCGTCTGCTGTATCTCACTTATTAATTAAGTGAGGATTATGACGTTTTGAAAGCTTTACCTGTATCCTAGGGTGCATTTCAGGAAAATATTTATATATTTATACAGGGTGTTCCAAAAAAGGAACACCCTGTATAAACAAAAATATTTTCCTGAAATGCGCCCTAGGATACAGGTAAAGTCTGCAAAATATGAAAATCCTAACTTAATTAATAAGTGAGCTAGAGAAGACGGGAGGTAAGGCGCAGGACCCTGTATACGGACAAATAATTTGGGGTGAATTCCATAATACAAATCTAAGTCACGCAAAATTATGTCATAAACGTCACGCTAAAAAAAATAGGAGATATCCGACTGATCAGTTATATTTAGACAGTAAATTATTTCATATTAAACTTCTTAAACAGTCAATAATTTTCACCCGTACTTCATGTGCCGAGAAAAAAGTAAGTCATCAATGCTCCAATAAGGACCATTTTAAACCAGCATATAATACAAAATTAATACCGAAAGACGCACTGCCAAAATCAGTGGCGGCTCGTCAGGTGAAGTAGGTAAAGGGGCTCTTCGCCAAAAAAAATAAAACCAAGAGGAAAGTTTTTCTCATTATTGAATATTAATGTACCAATACAGCCCTTAAAAAATAATTATGTTCGAATTAATAATATTAATTTAATCCGAATGTAGCGATGGACAATAATTATAAACACTTGTGCATTTTAGTGCGCCCCAGCCGGCCGTGTCCGTTAGCTCAAAGCAAGTAAAGACCCAACGCCCAACATGGCTTTGATATTCACCATTACTATGCATGCTAGCATGTAACAATTTTCATTATGATGAAGGGCAATTTAAAAATAGATCAGTCGTATGCACCATTGTTTTAGCATTGGTTCACCTAACCTTAAGGTATTTATTTTGAGGCTTCGCGAAACTTACGGTTATAGATATCGTTTTTACGTGATTTACTGTGTGATTAAAAATTTTGTTTTTATTTTACAGTTAATTCAGTAGTGTATGAACCCAATTAATGACATAGTTTGTAATTAGTTGGAAACTACATTCAGTCGTTGGACAGATGAGGATAAGAGAGACGTTTTGTTACACAGGTTTTTAGTCAATATTTGTTTAAGTACCCGCATTACACCTAGCTCTTCACCATTTTTTAAGACCGCGAGCCGCCACTTGCCAAAATAGGTCCAAAATATAACATGTTACCCATGGGAATACAAAATCTCAGCAAAAAACATATTTTTATTAAGGAGGTCAAAAAGTTTATAATAACAAATAAAATATTGTTTTTATAATAATAAAAATGTTTAGTATGGATGATACAATACCTGAACATATTCACTGGGTTGCGGCTGAGGCCTTGGTCTGGATATATGATAATAAACAGAACTATATCTTACGCAATTATTGTAGATATGCTATTAATTATTTATTATAAGTACCTAACCTGAAAAAGTTATTAGGTATTGTAAAGTATTTTTATTATAAGATAACGGAGCACAACACAAATTTTGTTAAACATTTAGAGTGTTCGATATATAATTTGTAAACTACACTGTATTTGTAATTTATGAAATAATAAATATTTGAGTATTTAAACTTACTATAGCTGCCTTTGTAATAGGCAAAAGAAAACATCTGGCATTGATCCGACAAAGAAAAATAATCCAGAGATTTACCTGAAAACTTCCACCTACTCAAATACGAGAGAACTAGGCAAACATTATTTTCCCGGGGCTCCAAAAATTGTGTGACTGTTCGATAAATAAATTTACATTTTTATGTCCTCTGCTGTTTGAAAAGTTTCTAACATGATGTGCTTTATGTTTTACCCCAGAAACTTGGCACGATTTTTCGAAAACATCAAAATTGTGTTGTAAACGACGGTTTACCGCATTTCGTTGCTTTAAATTACGAAATAAGAAATATATTTTATGTTGAGTTTTACATTATGTTACATCACGAAATGGTGGTTACTAGATATTGCATGAATTGGGAGATCCCACACGATCATTTAAACTGACGGTCTGATCGTATTAGAGCAAATTTTAAGGACTGATGTTAATTCTCATTAAAAGGGAAGAAAGAAGCAAGTTTCTCTACCTTATATTAAAAAGCTTACAATAAAGAAGGTGAACGACAAAACTTGATCCCTTCTAGAGAGTAGATATAGATACGATTTTGTTAGAAATAAGACTAAAGTGAGAATGACGAAGAATTTATATCATTCAGGACTGTCCAATTTTTTAGGGTCTGCATTATAGACTGTTAAAAATTAGTAAAAAAATTTATTATGGATTTAAATATATCATTTAAAACAGTTTACAAATAGCGGTTTTGACACTTACAGGAAAAATAAGCTTTACATTATAAATTATGAGTGCGCGACAAATCAACAATAGAAGTGTGGTTAAGAGTGAAGTCTAGTTATGCTTTCGCCATTTCATTTTATGGCCAAAATTTCTTAACCTTTTCGCTTTATTCAAAAAGGAAAGAAAAGGGAAGTGAAGGGACTCTTCAAAAAAAATAAATAAAACCAGGAGGAGAGTTTTTTGACAATATTAAATATTAATTTTTGATAAAGTGTTTCTTAACCTTTGTAATTAATTTTTATTTGGTAATTCTTGGGTTTACAAGGTTACACAAAAAACAACTCATTTTATTGTAACGACGTTTCGTATGTTTTGTCGTACTTTTTCAAGCTTTATTCATCTTGGAGTTGCTTGTATTATTGTATATACGTACGAAACGTCGTTACAATAAAATGAGTTGTTTTTTGTGTAACCTTGTAAAGCCAAGAATTACCAAATAAATATTAAATATTAATGTACCAATACAGCTACCATTCTGGCCCTTAAAAAATAATTATGTTCGAATTAATAACATTAATTTTATCCGAATGTAGCTATGCATAATAGGGCCACGGTTAACTCCGATGGACTATAATTATAAACACTCGTGCATTTTGGCGTGCCCCAGCCAAGTGTTCGTTAGCTCAAAACAACTGAAGACCCAACATCCAACATGGCTTTGTTATTCATCGTTGCTATGGTTACCTGACGTCAGTCACGCAAACAACATGTAACAATTTGCATTATGATGAAGGGCAATTTAAAAATAGATCAGTCGTATGCACCATTGTTTTAGCATTGGTTCGCCTAACCTTAAGGTATTTATTTTGAGACTTCGGGAAACTTACGGTTATAGATATCGTTTTAACGTGATTTACTGTGTGATTAAAAAGTTTGGTTTTTATTTTTCAGTTAATTCAGTAGTGTACGTACCTACTTCGTTGTGTGTTTTAAAAATGACCCCAATTAATGACATAGTTTTTAATTTGTTGGAAACTCCATTCAGTCGTTGGACAGATGAGGATAAGAGAGACGTTTTGTTACACAGGTTTTTAGTCAATGTTTGTTTAAGTACCCGCACTATGCTTAGCTCGAACGAAATATAGATCAAAATACGAAATGACGAATGCGTAACTAGACTTCACTCTTAACAGCCGATGAAACTACGGATTCTATAAAAAAATATAAATTTCTAATATACAGTTTCATTCTATAATGTAAATTACAAAGTACCTTCTGTAATGACATCCCAGTTGTTATTTAGAAAATTTTATGAAATGTAACCGAGCTGACGCGCTCTAATTTATAAAGGGATTTCATAAAAAAATCCTTGATTTTTGTTACTAGTGTTTTATGAAGACAGTTGACATCATACAATAAGCACCACTGATTATTATAGTCAGTTAAAAGAATAAAGCAGTTCAAGCAAGAGATAAATCTTATAAAGAAAGAGCGATAATGACTATACCATTATCTTCTTTCCGATATGCCACCATTAAGTAAAATTCCAAGCTTTGAGTCCTCTTTCTTTTATTCGATTCAAAATGAAATGCCAGAAAATTCTGAAGAAGGATAAAAATTCCTTCTTTACCTGGAGCCCGACACGTATTCAATTTAAAAGGAACTGTAAATAATCATTTGTTCACAAATCAAATCGATATAAGTAATTATTTAAAAAAAATATTGTTATGTTATTTTAAGTCATAATGTAATTGGGAAATATAAAGTTTATATTGTTTGAAAATTTCACACATACTTTTTATAACCATCAGAAGATTTTATTTTGAATCATTACCATGAAAACTAAAAAAATTTCTGGAAATATTTATGCTCTTTGAACTTCCGGCGGCTAAATTACACTATAGTGTATTTCAGAAAGGTGTATAGTAATAAAATGGGAAATTCCGTCCAGTTCGGCTCAATTTGGGTGTCGGCCTTAGGCGTAGGTAAATTTTGTGCATTAAATTTACACAAACATCGTTTTATGAAATATGCCGTGAAAGATATAGCTGAAAAACATAGTGTGATTGTGCTGCGCACACCTCCATAACATTATAAAAATAAAGAAATTTGCAATAAAATCAATGCGAAATAATGAAAGTGGGTTAAATATTCGTTGGGTCGCCCTGTAGTCGCTTTGCATACCTAATGAGCTATTATTACTCTACACCTCTGAAATTTTTTTTTTATGATAAAACACCTGCACTGTAGGAAAAATCCTTTAAGGCGCTCTGGGAGCGGTGCGTGTGCGAAGAAAGCGATTAACGTTGGTCTTGAAACGTTGAAGATTGTATTCATTGGGAAACACGACCTCAGGAAGATCATTCCACAAAGATGACGTTCTGCAGATGAAAGAATTCTTGAACAATGAAGTTCGAGGAGTACTAAGCTGAACAACATATGGATGAGCGGCAGCGGTTCGCCGTGTATTTCTGTTTTGCATTGCTCTAGGTGGAATCAAGTCGGCAATGTCAGTCGAACACCTGCCATGGAAATATCTGTAAAAGAGAGCCAAATCACCAACCTGTCTTCGATGCTCCAGGCTATCGAGGGTCTTGGTCAGCTCGGGGTCGCCGATCAGACGAACGGCTCTCCTTTGAATGGAATCCAGTAGCCGAAGGGTGTGCTTAGGTGCAGAGCTCCAGACATGAGAGCAATATTCTAATGATGGTCGAATCTGGGCTTTGTAGAGTGTCAAAAGTTGATTAGGTGTGTACAACCTTTTGGTGCGGAAAAGTACACCAAGTTTCTGTGCAGCTGCCTTGGCAATTGCGGCAACGTGATCATGCCAAGACATATTACCTCTCAGATTGACCCCCAGCAAATTAATAGACGGTGCCAGGGGAATTGCGTGTCCTGCCATGACTATATCCGGTTCTGCAATGTTAACCTTTTTGAAGAAGACTGCTGCCTGGGTTTTCTTAGCATTAAATTCGACTTGGTTACTGTCACCCCAAGCCAAAATTTCTTCCAGGTCATTGTTGAGGCGCAATACTTCATGCTGCCTGCGAAGATGTGCGTCGGCAGCGGATGTTTGGGGAGTCAAGGTAAAAGATGAGACATAGAAATAGACTATAGAAATTCACTTAAAATGTCAAAATAATGACACGGAATGAAATAATGAAATTATTTGTAGAGACAAAAAAGGCATATTTTTTAGTTTTTAAGGAAACAACTAACGTAATTCTATTCTTATTCATGGATCACTATGTTTTTTAAATATTTTTCATTCATTATAAAAATGTTAAATCTCGTGTAATATTTTATTAGGTGCGATATTTTCTTACCGAACCTCCCTTGAGTTAGAATTATAAATCCGGAAATTGTTCCTCAGTCATACGAGATGCCATAAAGCGATGGATCAGAAGTGAATACAAAATCCAGGGATTACACCACAGCAAAAAGTTTCATTGGGGATCCAGACCCAAGACTTACGAAACAGCTGCTTCAAATGAACAGGAACCAGCTGAGAACTATTCCAGGAATTCTGACAGGACATATGGCTGTCAAGAACCAACTGCACAGAATGTAACCGTACAATGGAGATCTTGATTGCAGATTATGCGGACGTCAGAGAAACTGTATAGCACATAGTTTGCCATTGCGAGTCAATAGATCGAAAGAGGCAACAAATACTCGGACAACCAAAACTGGAACCGGAGGACATCCTGACCCTCTCCCCAGTTGACCTACACAAACTAGTTCAAGGAACTGGGATCACTGACAACAACCAAACTGGGTGAGCACAATAGGCCAAACCTGGCCTAAGTGCATCCGGCGCATGGACAGGCCTTTAGAAAAAAGAAAGGTGCGAAATTTTCTTACCGAATCTCCCTCGAGTTAGAATTATAAATCCGGAAATTTTTCCTCAGGCGAAAATTTTTTAAGAAAATTTTTAAATAATATTCACGACCTCGACAAAATTTCCGGAAATAATTCAGGCTCTGGCTAGGGAGATTATAAGTGATAAGCGTGTTATTAATAACCGTATTTTTATTACTATGCTTAAAAAGTAATTCTCAAACCGTGTTTGAATCGCGTTTAGAAAAGGTTTGGAAATGTAACTTGACACGACACCGAGCACAACACACTCACAGATCAATCTGCAGAGACCCGGAAAAAGGATGTTCCGGGCAAACAACAGCTACCTACTTAACTACTTAGGGTGGGTACATTTTTCTCAATTCATCATGTGCAGTCCCAAAATGAGTAAATCCAGAACCTAAATATAAAAATTTACTATAGCCCAGTTATTTTACTTGTTAATGCTTTAATCGAGTTTGCGTGATTAATTTTTAAATTTAATCTGGGAAACGTTTACCTTTTGAACCCGAAATTCGTTTTCTTTTTATAAGTTATTAAACAATTTTCACTGCCATGGATTTTTGTACGTACCGTTGTTAATTCTTTTTGGTTTGTACAAGAAGCCCAGAAAATTTGGTAAAGGCATAAATGACTAAATTATGATGAGATCAGACCACATAAATCCAGAGGTCGTAATTTATGAACGAAACGTATGGAAAAACAAAACACCATAAACTCCTCCAGGGTCAATAATCTGGTACACAGACGGCTAAAAAACCAAAGAGGGTACCGGAGCGGGGATACACGGAGTAAGACCGGAGAAGAATTCGTTTTTCTCTTTGGGAAAGTCTCCCACAGTGTTCCAAGCAGAAATCTACACCAGATTGCAATGTGCGTACGAAAACAACAGCCCTTAGAGCGCTAATATGCAACAAGGTAACCTCCTGGTATGGAAATGTCAGGAGAAACTGGATGCCCTGGCAAACGTAAACAAAGTAATACTGCAATGGGTACCGGACCACGAAGGTATTACAGGAAACGAAAAAGCCGACAAACGAGAACAGGCTCCTAAAATACATTCATTGGTCCAGAATCGGCACTCGGAGTGCCAAGATGCACGACACGAGATGCTATAAAGCGATGGATCAGGAATGAGCACAAAATCCGCAGGAGTAACAGACAAGGATTAGCCCATAGCAAAAGCTTCATCGGGAATCCAGACCCAAGACTTACGAAACAGCTGCTTCAAATGAATAGGAACCAGCTGAGAACCATTACAGGAATTCTGACAGGACACATGGCTGTCAAGAATCATCTGCACAGAATGCAACTGTACAATGGAGACCTTAACTGCAGATTATGCGGACAAGACAGGGAGACTGTAACATAGTTTGCCATTGCGAGTCATTAGAGGGAACAAATACTCGGGCAACCAAAACTGGAACCAGAGGAGATCCCTACCCTCTCCCCAATTGACCTTCACAAACTGATGCAAGGAACTGGCATGACTAAGTGGGTGTAACAAACAGGGTGAACACAATGGGCCAAACCTGGCCTAAGTGCATCCGGCGCACGGACGGGCCGTCGGAAAAAAAACGAAATTATGATAATATACTAAATCAATAGAAGACAAGTATTAAGCATCTTTGAGAAGCCGCATATCTCA
Organism: Polydrusus cervinus; assembly: GCA_935413205.1. Classification (NCBI taxonomy): domain Eukaryota; kingdom Metazoa; phylum Arthropoda; class Insecta; order Coleoptera; family Curculionidae; genus Polydrusus; species Polydrusus cervinus. Next base: position 7,435,142 of record OW284520.1, read on the forward strand.
GACCGCACTTGAATTTTAGTTATATATTTTTATTCCTGAATAAAGGATACTATCAGGACTTCGACCTTACAAGCGCATATCGAGACCAGACTTAAGGGGAGATTTCCAAAAGTAATTCAGTAAAAACAGTTTCGATGTGTATGTGTATAAGTAAATTATAAGCAAACTTGGTATAATAAACCCAAACTTAAATTAAACTCAGCCGAATAATATTAGTTTATTTAGTTTCATTCATGTGTGCATAGCATAACAATGTATTTTTTTCGTTATAGAGGTAATATTGATGCAGTGTTTCTGCTCGATTATATTATTAATTGGTTGTAATGAGATATATCCATTAAGACTAATTAAGTTATTAGGGATAATTCAAAGAGCTTTCTGATCGAACTCCCATGAGGAATTATATCATATAGCTTTATAGCTACTAAGCTAATTAAGAAATGAAAAAGACTTATTAATTATTTAATTAATTAGGTATTTACTTGACTTTGTTATCATGTTTTTGATACGGGTCTGTAAAGAACAAGAGTTTTTAATGTATGATCTATTACGAGAAAAATATTACTAATGTTCGCAAAATTCATGTTTGGTTATTTAAAGTTAAATATTTAAAAAGCTTGTTAGTATATAGTTAGTATTAGTATAAATCTTTTCTAGTAAGGATAAGGTCATTAAAAACCAATTTTTAGGTACCTACATTGTTATTATTGGGTATTATATATAGTATTTATAAATAGTTAATCCTCTGTTATATTTTCACACCTGAAGAAGCTGCCGTGCAGCGAAACATGTAAAAATTCATTTACAGTGTTTTAAATATAGTGGAAATTTTAGTAAAATAATACATTTTTTACTTCCATTCGCCTAAACTTGTTAGTATAGTTAGTTATAGTAATTAATATATAACCATTTTTTTTATAATGGATGTTATGGGAGTTCATAATATTTCTAGACTATGCAGATTCTAATTGTTTAAAAATTAATACTAATAATCAGTCGCTTAGTCCTGTTTTGGGGCCCGATATCACGAACAGGGGTACTAAAGAAAAAAATATATGAAACACTACACCTATTTCAACATTTCCTACATACTCCTTAGAATTTTCCCCATATTTACCGGACACTCTGGCAGGAGAAAATGATTTTTTAGCAATATATTTATTGCTAACAAAACCATTTTCCCAAGCCCTTATTAGGCTTGTTTGTTAATTAACTAGTCGGTCGATACTACCCTTTTTACTTATACAAGGTGGGAATTTTAAATAGAACACTTCTTATACTTAACCGCTTTGGGAATAAGATTTCTCTAAAGTCCAAAAATACGTCCTTAAAGATTTTTTATGAACCACGCTTTTGTCATATAAAAAAAATTGGAACCCCAAAGGAGGGGGGGGACCCCAAACCAACTTATTATATTCAAATTAGACGATACCAGTTGTGGCACGTTTTTGGAAAGCTTATTGAAAAAGAAATTTGTACTTCTGTAGTGATTTAACTTATCTCTGACCTAATCCTTGCATTCAACTACTCCAGATTTCTAGGTCTAGTGACAGAGACCCTGCTTTTTAAATAGCCCCATAAATCTAAGCTAAGGGTGTAATATCCAGTGATCTGGGCGGCCATGTTATAAATCCTTGCCGTCCTATCCACCTATTTGAAAATGTCATATATAAGAATTCTCTTATATTTCTTAAAAAGTGGGTATGGGCTCCATCCTGCTGGAAAAAAAATCCTTACTACTACCACTCTCAGCGCCAAGGGAAAGTGAATGTTTGGGCTGGAATAATAGGCAACAGAATAATTGATCCATTCTTTTTTGAATGCAATTTAAATGGAGAACTGTATTTAAAGTTTTCTTTAAACATTTTTAATAGCAGAACTCCAAAGAATATTCCCTAATTATGGAAATCTAGATCAAAGGATTTTTTTCAGCAGGGTGGAGCCCCTCCCCACTTTGCAAGAAATGTAAGAGAGAATTCTTCTTCATTTCCAAATAGGTGGATAGGACGTCGAGGATTATAGAGTGGCCGCAAAGATCCCCGGATATGACACTCTTAGATATTTATTTATGAGGTGATTTAAAAAGTAGGGTCTATGTCACCAGTCCTAGAAATCTGGAAGAGTTAAAGGAAATGATTCGGGCAGATATAAATTTAATCAAGCCAGAAATTTTGGAAAGAGTAACAGAAGAGTTCTACCATTGGTTGGATATGTGCCAACAGGTTCATGGGGCACCGTTTTAAAGTTATTTTTAATGTAATTATACGTTAAAAATGGGTTTTTATTAATTTTCTGACACATTTACACAGATGTAAAAAAATATGAACAAATTCCTTTTTTCAATAAGCTTTCTAGAAAGGTGCCCCAAGTGGTATCGTCTAATTAAAAAAAAAGGTTGTTAGGGCTGCGCCGCCTCTTTGGGGTCCCAATTTTTTTATATGACAAAAGCTAAACCCATAAAAAAATTTTGAGGACGTATTTTTGAATTTTAGAGAAATCTTATTCCCAGAGCCGCTATAAGCAGCGTTCCATTTAAAATTTCACCCTGTATAGAAAAATAGCATATTAGAGAATGTGATCTAAATATGTTGTAATAAAAAAAATATGCTTACCACTCTGTGGTCCAGTGAAGGCAATGATGATGGCGATGGTAAAGAGGAGAGCAAAGACGATGGTAGCAATGCAGAGAGCTCTGTTGTGACTGCATGCGGCCACCCCATTATTCTCATAAAGGCTCTTCTTTTGAGGCTGTCCAGTGGGGCTATCAGTTCCTGCAACACCGCCTGTGTCACAGGGGTTATGTATAAGAGGAGATGATTGACAGATGGAGTGGGTGATTTGAGCATGATTTGTACCTGTAAGAAACGCAACATCATCAACATCTTGATCGCTCATCACTCTGTGATCCCGGCGCCAGACTACTGCTTCGACGTGTTGTAGTCCAGTAACAACTGAAACCTTTACGAAGGATTCACGGTTATGGTTTGGGCCCTCCACACTAAATTTTTATACACACTTTCACGGGGATGGACACTCGGACTCTACCCTATTTTCGACTCTGGATATTTCTAGATTTAACTCTAGCATAACCTACTACATGCTAATTCTACTTTTGATTGAAAATTGAACACGACTGTTTGGTCTAATGCGCTACTATTTTAACTTTGATATTTTGTTTTAAATTGTACTATGCGTGATATTTGTTTCAGTTTTTTAAAGGACGTTTTTGATCTAGTGTTCTGATGGGATCGACTGCAAAACTGTAGTCTTTTTCGGCGTGGCAAAAGGGTCCTGCGCCCCTTTTGGAACATTTGCGCACGCCTATTTTCCCGCGCTGACGGACTTTTGTGATCACATAACAGTGGCGTATCAGTTGAACTTTTGATACCGATTTTTTATATCAACGAGGACATGCGACAAACTGACCTGACGTGCCTGTCACGTTGAAAATTATGTTAATATATAATTCTAAAGGATTGATAAATTTATAGGTCACGCCCCTGGCACTGAGATAAAAAAAATTCAGTTGCTATATCTATTTTGATATAGAAAATTCTGCGGAAAATAATTATTTTCCTGTTTATTTTTTTTCTTAATTTTATAAACGAATATATTATACAGGGTGAAATTTTTAACTGGAATAAATTCAGTATTAAGAAGCCTCTTTATTTGCTGAAAAATACAGAACTACAGCAGCGTTTTTTTTAATTTGGCCTCTTCTTGGGGTAGAAACCGCCCTCAACTTTTTTTTAGATAGATAAGAATGAATTTTACTTTAGATTAGGAGTTTGTCAAGTAAAAAATGGGCAACTTTTACAATAATTTTAACAATAAAACAAATTGCGTCTGCATTACCGAAATGCAAACCTAAATAGTGGGCCGTATTCCCTTAAGAACATATAGATTTTGTTCATTTGAAAAAAAAGAGGGGTAAATTTGATGAAGACACGAAAAAAGCCAAACCTGCCAAACTAAAAATAACCGCATCCGAAGTTCTGTATTTTTTCAGCAAGAGAAGAGGCTTTCTAATACTGATTTTATCTCAGTTAAAAATTTGACCCTGTATATTATTTAATATTTTAAATATTATATATAGAGAAAACTAAATAAAACAAGCATGAAACAAATCCGTTACAGTTACAGTGAATCCAACCGCGTTAAAATTTGGCATGTTAAATTGCGGTTCTTTTTGGCCTGAATTACAAAAAAACTATGCAAATTATTGAGTTTATTTCTCACCAATGGAACGGTTGGTATCTATGTAGGTGTAAGAAAGTTATTTTTATGCAGACAAAAAAATCAAAGGAAAAGATATATTAGCCCTAAAAATAATTACTAAACTTTATTCTATTGTAAAAAATATTGAAAATTCTTTTTTTTTTTTAATTAACTTCCTGCCACTCCTTTAATATCTGTAAAGTCTAAATTTAAAAAGTTTAAAAATTACATTAATAAACATGTCTAGGATTTAATACCAAGAGAACGCAATGCTTTTGGTCTAATTTAATAAAGATATAATTTCACATGGACCTTGGAAAATAATTTTAAATTATTCGGCAAAGAAAGTTGGGCCCGCCACTGTAAACAGAAAACTTTCGCACGTGCTTGCTTTATATAATTCTAATTTTGACAACATGCAATTTCGATTCTTAAGCAAAGGTCGAGGACGTTCTTGACATAATTATATTAAAACAAAGGCTGCTATTCTAATTGTGAGGCATTAGGTGTCTCAAAAGAATGAACTAAATAAACTAATACTAAAAAAACTAAATGAACTAAAGATTGAATGAACCTACCTTGTGAACGGACGTTTCCATTTTGAGTTTGTTTAAATTTTCCCAAAGGCTCAAGCCGGATAACATCTCTCTGCGAAGGCCCGGTGTTCGACTGCATTTTGGTTACAAAATACTGGATGAATGATCAACCAACCATAATACTTTTAAGTCTACTTTTAGCGACTATAGAGGATTCTAACAACTAGGTATGTTGCTCTTTTATAAGGAATAATATAAGTCTACAGTAAAAAAAAAACTACGAGTCGATAAAGATAACTTGAGACATGCTAGCTCTACCTGTTGATAATTTGAGCGACACTGAGCACAAAATCACTGAGATTCAAATTTGTATTTAGAAAGTTTTCCCGCACAATATGGTCGTCTGTCTACATTTAAATTTGCTTGCGCTAAAACCGGAGTTTCATCGGATAATATCACTGGGTGCTGACTTGACTGCCCTTAGTCACATGGGGTTAGATCGTGATAATATATTGATTTTTCATTTCGTCGGCAAGCGGTCTATCCCTAGAATTCACTCCCTGTCTATGGAAAGCTTGCCGGTTGTCGGCTTTCCCATAATTCCCATTACAGGTTTATTCACGGCATTACCCACGTGATACAATATTGATCTAGTTCTTGTCACGCACGCGCAGATGTTTTCGCGCCTTGGGGAATAAGGAATTGCTTTAGAAATTTCTGTTTGATTAGGGGTTTCTTCTGTTTTTCACCCCTCCGTTTACTGGATGCATTTCGTTATCGTATGACGAAGCAACTTTTAGTGTGTTTTGTGGTAAAATTTAAGGGAAACGTTATGATTATGACTAAATCAGATTTAACGAGCATTGGAAATATACAGAGACCTTTAAAAAATATTGTAAATAATTGTAAACGAAAAATTAAATTGTTTTGTTTTTATCTAAATTAACTTAACAGAATCCTAGGATCCATCGTATATGAATGAAGCAGGAAGCAGCTAAAATCCCCAATAACGTAATTTTCTTTAAATTACTGTATACAGGGGCGGTTCTAGACCCAAAATATTGGGGGGGCACCACATTGGTGTAGCCAGAAAATATGCTCGGCTCGGGGGAGGGGGCTGGGGGGCGTAAGTAGGACATTTTCTTTTCTGAAGAGAGGGATAGTCAGGACTATATGTATTCCATGGTATTGTACCTAGTGAAGAAGGCGGAAAAGCGCCGAAGGCGAAACATTTTCGAGGCCACGCCCACAGTTTGTTTAAAATTCACCTAACTACTATCAAATTTCGAAAATTAAATTATTACCTCTCCCCCTTTGCATGGTTGGATTAAATTTTTTTTTGATATTCCTAGCTGGCTCTTTATTTAAAAAAAAACATTTTTTATAATTGTGAAAAATATGAATATTTGTGTCAATCCAAAATTTTAACATAAGACGTATGTATGACTCTAACCAGCGTTTTCCGGGCTCGGTTTTTCATGATTAAAAAAAAAGTAAATATCGCTCACCACGCCAAAATTGATGATTTTTTCAGAAATCATGTATTTTAGGAGCGTAGATCTAAGAGCAGATTTGGTGCAAATGCTTAGATTTGGAAATACTCCTTCTTAAGTGCGGTATATTTATATTCCTAATAAAGCATTCTCATTTCATCCCGCACTACTTTTTTTATTATAAATTATCACACTTCTTCCATAAAAAATGTTTCAATTGAAATATTTACCTTAATTTTTCTCTTAAGAAGTAAATACCTAATTGTTTTTGTTGTAAAAATATTTTATTGCATTGGGTTATATTATTTTGTTGATTTAAAATAGCTCTAAAAAAAGGAAAACGTATATAATAGAAAAATTCTATAAAATATTATTCTTTTTACTCGTTTTCCTTTAAAATTGCATCAAAAATCAATAACTAAAACGATATGCGTGTGAAACCTTAATCTCTATATAAAAGGGGACTTTCAGAAGGAAAAGTTTAAAAGCTAAACGTTTCCTACAAGACCTTTGTAATCTAAGCCAAGAATACTATATTTAAAGATTTAAATTAAGAGTCCATGCGTGAGATGAAAATGCATATATACGCCACTGGGCGCAGCCACAATTTTTGGTAGCCTTCGCAAGCAAATAACGCCACAGCCCAAAATTTTTTAGGATCATGCTCAAATTGTATCAAATTATGTAAATAATAAAACACCCGGAATATTTTTTTATCAGTGGCATGAATTTTATAGTTTTTTCAGAAATGTTGGGGGCCCCCCCGTAGAACCGCCCCTGACTGTATATAAGTGGTATTGTTTCATGATAAAAATAATAAATAACATATTTTGCAAGGGAAAATGATCTGCAATTTTAAAGTGAATTTTGATTTTTAATCCTTTGAAGTATAGTATATTATGTCAGTGATAAAATTCCAGCAATTTAAGTTGAGTAAAAATTTCATATATTTAATATTTATTATCAAATTCAGGTAGTTATATGCTTAACGGTGTTATTGTTCCTAATGGAATCTCTAGTGTTGATTGAAAAGTAAAACATCAAACTTTTAATCTAGAAATTTAACTTTTAGTTTTTGTTAAATATTTCAACTTAAAAAAAATGTTTAGAAAATTTCCTTTAAACCTCAGATTTGTTTACTGAAAATTTTACTTTAGCAGATGCATCAAAGGTATTCTTCAGAATATGTTTCTTCACTTCTCGTTTTTAGCTAAATAATAATCGAAAATGAAATGGCTGATAACAAAATAGCATATTATTATTCAATATTCATCTGAAGATGATTGGAGCTACTTAGGGTAGACCGGGGACAGTTGTAACATTTTTATCTAAATCAGTTATACCAACTCCTCTGCGAGAGCTGGAATAAAACCTAAATATATATCGTAGAGTATATTATTTTGGCAACAAAATTTAAACATATTTTTAACCTAAGTGAATTAAATGTATTTTTAACAGATTATTAAAAAATAGGTGTCAAGTGTTGCAACTGTCCCAACTCCAGGGTCAGTTGTAACATTGGACGGGGTTAGTTGTAAGGTACATGAAAAAAATTGAATCCATGTAATTTTAAATAATTCTTGAATAAAAGTAACAAAATATTATACCAAGATAGTTTGTCTAGTATTTGTGATTCTAAAATTTGTTATTAAATATAAAAAATAATTAATTTATTCAATGAAACACTAATAGTCAACAGGTTTAACTAAAAAAAAACAGGAAAATATTATGTGGCTTTGTTTAAACTTCACTAGGAACAAAAAAAAAATACTCAAAGGATTAAACATGTTAATAATAGTAATAAAATGACTTAATGTTGATAAAATATTGGTCAGATTCGCAATTTTGGCACATATATATATATTGCGTCTTGTTTGGCACACTCTTCATGAGCCCAGAGGTGGCATCCTCGGCACTGAATCCATTTCTCCCCTTGTTTGTTAGAACCATATATACACACATACAAGACAAAAATAATCTTCCTAGTCAGACGATTCTTCCACCATTGTAGATTTAATGAAAACTTTTTTTTTGTTTTTGATCAAAATTTTATTCTTCGCTGCGCCCTTTGCTTGCGTATTAAAATTATTTTTAACATTGTTTATTCTGTGTTTAGTTTTTTCTTTCTTCAGATTCTTGTCTTATTGCTTCCTTTTCTGGCGTGCTGGTGTAAATTGTCGATTTTCATTTTTTCTTTCCTTCATTAGTTATTTTTCGAGCCTGAGCTTTCGGATAAGACCTTGCAAATTCTGTCTAAAATTTATTTTGAGTGCTTGTTGATGGCATATCAGTCATTGAATTGGGCTGGTCAGTAATAGGCTTATTGTTTATAGAAACTGAAGACATTTCGGCTATTGTGCCACTAGATGTTGGGACAGGACATCAAGTCATTTTCAACTCTTGAATTTTAATTATTGCGCCCAGTTCATCCCCAACAGCTTCCCTCTTTTTTTTTGTACCTATCCAATGATACATGGCACAAACCATATTCATATATCAGGCTACGTTTTGATGACTATGATTTTTTACTTCCGTATATACCCTATTTTTAAGTTTTTTGAAAAAAGGTATTTGAAAATGTTGTCTTGTGCCTTCTATACACAGCTAAAACAGAAGTATCAACTTAGTAATCACCCTGTATACTAAACGTTTATTCTAAAACGATGAACTTAAGTATACCACCCTGTATAATGTCAAGTAAATAACTCTTATCTTATCATTGAAAAAATCTATAATTTAATATAGGTGTAAATAAAAAAAAACACTATTATTATGTTTCACTATATGTAGCAAAACATTGACAAATTGTATATCATTGTTTTTAAACTTAAGAATACTGTAGCGCTCTCTTTTAAATATTCTGAACATTTTTAAGGGTTAACTCTGTCTTTTTGACTATACCAGAGCAGTCAATATTTGTCTGAGCCTTTGTAGTCTCTTGCTACCCTAGAGGGCGCCGTTTATACGGTTCATAATTTTTAATACTAGGTGAGGTGCGCCTTCGATCTTTCTTTATCCTGGAAATAAATCAATAATCAGAACGCAAAATTGTTAAAAATACAGCTTGTAGTCCAAAATTACAGTATGAACTAAAAATAAGTTAATATACAATTTATATTTTCCCTAAGTTAGCAATAGAGGCGCCTCTATCTGAACAAGACCAATCCAACTCTGGCAACTGGTGGATATTGATTTTGGCGATTGGCGATAATAATGACGTGTAGTAATTTTGTTTGGCCGATAAAAAAAATCCATAAAAATATAGGTACTTTTGAAATACTTAATCAAGTAATAAACTACTGTTTTTTTTATAAGTTGTGTTTACTGTTTTTGGTATACAGTGTGTCCACGGATAGACTATCGAAGAGGAAAAACTTTTTTATTTGTGGGTTTATGAAAAAAAGTTATTTTTCATAAAAACTCCTGCTTGTTCTCAAACGACCAAGAAGCATATTATTTTTTCAAATTTATATATCGGGTGTTCAGAATTTAGAAAAATATGAAAAAAAGCTAAGAACAAAGTACCCTTATGTGTAAAGATAGGATAAAAAGTAATTAGTAAAAGTTGTTGTGGTTGAAAACCTACGTCTCGTTATCAAGTTTTGACTTATTAGCTAAATGTACAGAGACCGGCAAAAAGTTCCAACTCATAAAATATGATTTGATTTAAATTAAAGCATTTTGCAAATAAGTTAGTCTTTAGAAGGTATTATTTTGTAAAATCTTTATTTTTATACGAGAAATTGTCAAAAACTGCTAAGTAACTAGGTACCCATATTATTAAAAAATCAACTCGTCTCAAATCAAACCGTGCACTATTCATAATTAAACGAATTTATCAGAGAACGAATGAAGAGTAAAAAATGTTCGTAAACAAATGATAAAAGGCAGGTTTATCAGCAAAAAAAAAATATTCAAAGGTTTCTCCACCAACCTCCTTGCATCGTAATGCTTTATATGCGTTTCGTATCTCTTGCAAAGGGTTATATAGTTCTACATAGTTCCGAAGTCAAGCAGTCCACGACAAATAAATATTTATAACTTTTATGATTATGTAGGTTTGTCACTCATTTTTTCAATGGCCCAAAAACTACTTAGGGTAAGGTTGCCTATATCGTACCACTTTTTGGTTTTAATTTTTCTTCTTATAAACTGATAAATAAAATTTATATTTTTTTGTTTAAAACAATAGATCGGTCTATTGGACACCTAACTGCAATTTTTAAAATATTATTTTTTATCTAATTTATAAAAAACAGCTGTTTTTGTAAGGAATAGCAAATGGTACGATTTAAGAAACTGGTTTCCTAAATCGTACTAGTGGGTTCCTAAATCGTACCACAGTGTTCTTTTGGGGTACCTATATTAAATAAAAATGAGTACAGTTTGTTGTAAAGACAACAAATTACACAAAATTATTGTTTATATTAAGTATTTTACAAAAAAAGACATTACAAAAATCTATCACGCCTTTGAAAATAATTTTAAATGTACCTACAAACAAAAGTCGCACATGTAGTCCTTATTAAGACGTGTCACGTTGGAACACTATTCATGTGCGTGTGTGGTACGATTTAGGAAACTGTCAATCAAAATAATAAATAATACAATTCTAACCCCAATATAGATCTAAAATTAAGTTCAATTTTTGCAAAATTACAAAAACTTCCCAGGCTATGCTACTAAAAAAAAATATCTGTATAAATACTACTTACCAATGAGATATAGCCTTGCAAAAAATCAACAAAATTAACATAAAAATAGCCGAATTCTTTTAACTTGCTTTTCCCGCTTAGCGAAACACAACCGGTGCAAAACGATTATACTATGCAACTGGCACTAGTTAGACACTACAACAACGTCCGATAGATGTCGTATAATTTATCGTCTAATATGAAAACTTGTAATGGTACGATTTAGGCAACGGTACGATTTTGGCGACTTTACCCTATTAATACCAATATCATCAAAAACTTCAAATTTAGACATAATTCAAATATGGTGTTTCAAAAAATAAAACTAGATTGGCAGGTTTCCACGAAGATAAATAACTTGAAATAGTTGTCAACTGATTTATTTTATTTTATGGTTCTCTATCTCGATTTATTAAAACATCATATTAAAATTATTTTATTATAATTTTCTTTGATTATACATTAATTCTAATGTAGTTTTTGGGCCATGGAATAATGAGTAACAAACATACACAATCATAAAATTTAAACATATTTTTTTGTCTTGGTAACCACGGAACTATGAAAAAAATTAAATTGGGAAAAGTTATTCCATTGGCAATAACTCTAAAACAAAAAAAAATATTGAACTGCGGTCTTGGCATTTTTTTGTGCAAATTTATTTTATTTTTATTCTAATTTTATGTCATAATTTAAGTTTTTGGAATTAAATCAAAAAAACCTGTTATTATTGCAAATAATTCTGAAGAGAACGAAGATATCGAACTGCGGTTTTCACGTTTTTTTTTGTAAATTTAATCTACCTATACTAATACTATAATAAATTAAATTAGACGGGCGGGATGGTCATTTCCAAATTTTTATAAAACAAAATTTTTCATTATCAATGTTAATAAAAATAATAAATAGTAGAGCTAATTTAATTTATTTTAATAAAGAACGGTGTACCTGAGGAGAAAAAAGCAAGATACCATTTTTATGCAGAATTGACCAGGCTAATCCGAAATAATATCCACATGGAAAAATATCAGTGGCATCCCACTTTTTTTCTAAAGAATATTCTTTATTTAAAATTTAAAAAATTATTCTAGTCGCGATAACGCTGAAACGAACTAAGATATCGAGCTGCAGTTTTATTATTTTTTCTAGCAAATTTTATCTACTTCTCGATTATGGTATCATAATTATACCGTATGGTTTATTTTTTTGGAGTAAAATAAAAAAATGTGTTATTATTACAAATTGCGCCCTCTAGAATTTTTTTGAGAACTATTATGGACAACTAAATACGATTGATGAAAGTGCATGCATTTCTCTTCCGAACAGTCTTTAGTTTGCTAAAATCGGATAAGTCGTTTATAAGTTACAGCGATTTAACTAATTACACTTTCAACAGCTTCCCCCCCTCTTATTAAGGTCGGTACGCCAATGAGCATAGGACCAAAATGATGCATAATTGTCCAAGCTTTTCAAAGGTGTTATCAAAGATATACCTTAATGTGGAATTTTCGGAGATATGTAAACTTTTATAATTTACTTTTCAATTACGTCCTCTTGCGTCAAAATGCGGAACTGAAAAATTATTTCCAGGATTATCTCATGGCCACTTTACTTATAATTTTTTTTCCCTGAATTTCTATGCCCAGTAGTTTCCAAGATATGGCCGCTCGTCACCCTTAATGAATCACCCGGTACTTTGAATAGACTCCCCCACTCTTATCTAGGTCGGTACGCCAATGAGCCTTACACCAAAATGATCGAGAATTATCTAAGATTTCTAATATTGCGATAAGTATACCTTATTGCGGAAATTTAAAATTTTCTATTTAATTCTCAATTATTGTGCCCCCTTGCGGCAGAATGCGCAACTTAAAAATTATTTCCAGAATTTTCTCATGGCCACCTTAATTACGAATTTTTTTCTCCCGAGTTTGTATTCCCAGTAGTTTCCGATATACAGTGTGTCCGCCGATGGGGGTACTCAATAGGGAAAAAATCTTTATTATTCATTTTACGACCAAAAGTCATTCTTTATAAAAAGTTCTGCTTGTCGAGAAAATGAATTTACGATAAAAAAAATTTAGATTCCATGTACAGAGTGTTACTAAATTGGGAAAATATGAAAACGCTTCAAGAGAGAAGTACCATTATTTATTATTTTCTACAAAAATTTTATAAAACAAAGTTGTTTATAAACTAACCTAAAGTCTGAATACAAATTTTGAAATAAAAATTCGAATTTTTAAAAACTATTCTACATAGCTACCTCCTAACATGACACACTTTTCCGCCAACTTAATAAATTTACCGTACACTTTACGAATAATTCGCGGCACATTCAGATCATGGATTGCTCCTTCTATGCGTTGTTTTAATATTTCCCTATCATGTGGAAGATTATCTGAATAAACCTTTTGTTTTAAGGCACCCCACAAAAAGAAATCTAATAATGAAAGGTCAGGCGACCTAGATGGATAATGGTTTGGGCCAAACCTCCCTATCCACTTTGCGCCAAAATGATCATTTACCCATTGTCTGACCAATGCTGTGCAATGAGCAGGACAGCCGTCTTGTTGCCAAAACATATTATTACATACTTCTGGCTCTAACGTATTAAGAAATGGTAAGACCAATAATTGTTCCAAAATGTCCAAATAAAATGTGTGAAATGTAGATTCATCGGTAAAAAAATAAATCTATGAAATCTTTGGTTTTCAAGATACTTTTCACCTATCCATAAACAAAATTCTAAACGTCTCTCTTCATCTCCAGGTTCAAGTGTATGCCGTATCTTTGGCTTAAACGGTTTAATTTTGTTTTCTTTAAAAATTGTGTGTTTCACTTTTGCTTAAATCCACTGTTTGTGCACGATTTCTTAAAGATAATTTCGGGTTATTTAAAACTGACCCTATTGCTAATACTGTAGCTGCATCATTTTGATCGTATTTTTTCTTTGGTTTCTTTACATTCATCATCGATCCAGTTTCATTGAATTTTTTCAATAATCTTCGCAGAGCTTTTATTGATACCGGCGTATTAGGAAATTTTTCATGAAAAACATCTATAGCGTATTGATAAGACACATTTCCATTACCGTAACATTTTATTAAATAAATAAGCTCTGCCTTCACGAAATCTGACACACGTAAATAAGATGCTGCCGTAACATGGACGCATACAAAATGGGCTATCTTCATTTTTTTGTAAAATGCAAATAATTACAAAAAACCCATTTTATTTTTGAAAACTCGAATTTTTATTTCAAAATTTGTATTCAGACTTTAGGTTAGTTTATAAACAACTTTGTTTTATAAAATTTTTGTAAAAAATAATAAATAATGGTACTTCTCTTTTGAAGCGTTTTCATATTTTCCCAATTTATTAACACCCTGTACATGGAATCTAAATTTTTTTTATCGAAAATTCATTTTCTCGACAAGCAGAACTTTTTATAAAGAATGACTTTTGGTCGTAAAATGAATAATGAAGATTTTTTCCCTATTGGGTACCCCCATCGGCGGACACACTGTATGGCCGCTGGCCAACCATAATGAATCACCCTGTATAAATATAATTTTACATGGAGCTAATTGCAACCTTGGAGAAGAATTTAGAAATATTGATTGGATGCTAGAATATATAGCATTTTTAAATTCTTAAAAAATTGATTTAAACCGAGGTCCAGTTTAAATGGAGGAAACGGAAAAACGTTTTGACTTTTGACCAGGTTGATCACTCTTAACTTGAACTTTGCTTTCAATTCCACGTTATAAAATGACCGTATTTGCCTAATTCTTAATTTTTTCATGCGTGTAGGTATTTGATTGTGAATTTTAATAATAAAACACACTAGGATGTAAGGTTTTAATTTTTTTTAATTTATGAATTTTATTTACAAAATATAAATTGGATGTGAAAAATTATTCTACCCAGATAATTTTCAAGCAATTTTGAATATTATAAATAAAGGTTTTTACAAAAAAAAAAAGTAATTTAATAACAAGAGATCGGTGTACTGTTGGCACAATCAAACTAAAATCAATTTAATAAGAAAAATAAAAGTATTTAATTCAAAATATGCAAAACAAAATTTCAGTGCCAACTTTCTGTACTGGTTACCTAAATATTGCAAAAATAAAACAGCATAAAATTTATGTCAATTCTAAGTTAGGTAGCTAATAATTAAATTTATGACACTAAAAGCATTAAATAGTATAATATCTCGAATTATTTAGCAATAATACAAGTTGCCTAAAAAAACCATTGCCTAATAAGCTAACAATCCCAAAAACTAATCTATAGACATTCACATTTTACCTTTAATAACGTTAACCCTTTACAGTCATTCTGTATACCGATTTATTATATAAAAAAAACTGAAAATTTAATTATTGACATATTTTTAACGCACGTATTTCAAGTTTGCATATTTTTAAATGAGGGGTTTATTCATAAGTATTGCTTTAAACTGCACTCGATATAAAAACAGTTCAGTGCTACAGAAAAAAACTTTCTTTATTTTAAACCAATATATTGTTTTAGGAAATGATTGATGCAATAAGAGTGGATATGGACAATCCACTCAAGGTGTAGAGTATATTTTTTCTACCACCCAACTTATACTAAAAAAAGGCAGCGTTCGGGCTTTGAAACTACGACCTTTTTCGCCAAATGCCTGCTCGGTTAAATGAGAAAGAGAAAGAAGGCGGAGCCTCAGTAAATATAATCTATGATTGGTTATTAATTCAATAAAAACGTAATTTTTATAACAATGTTGCCAACTCGTGGGGAATTTCCGGATTAAGATCAAAATCACAGATGAATGATAGGTCGGTACGCAGCGAGATATTCTTTATGTTTTTGTGTTTGTGATCTGCTAAAAATAAGACTTTCTCAATATTTCGTGGTATTTTTCTTTAAAATATGAAAATTTTATTTAATATTATTCATTCGGATATGAAATTATATCCGTTAAGTTAACTGACATAGCCCAATAATCCAGTGACTTGAGTGTAAAGGAAATATTCATGAGGGAGTAGAAAAAATAATATTACTCAATGACGTACCATTTCATGCGGTATTTTTACCTCTCTAACACCCTGTATAATACAAATTATTGTAAAAATTGTTTTATGAATAAAATGAGAAAATAAATTTGGATGGATTTTAATGCACGCGTAGAGAATATGTTTATTACATCATAAAAAAAATGCAAGCAAGATTTTTAAAATTTAGACAGAATCTGTCGGGGTTTAACTACCTAAAACTACTGTACAATGTACAAAAACTAAAATATATATTTTATTTTATAAAAGTTAAATCTAATGGTTCTGCAAAAATTAATATTTTATATTAATTAAAATTGGACAAGTACGGTTAATTTTCTTAGATTAAAAGAATCTGACCCGGTAGCGGGTTGGAAATCACAAAAGGCATGTAGCTTAAATGATAATGATAATCCACCAATACACGCTATACACTGAACCTATAAACTAACTTAGATTTATACCAGCCACGCCTTTGTGCTATTATAACTAACTGCAAATAAAATTATTTTGAATAATGTAATTTAAAAAAAAATTAAATAAAATTGCTGCAATCAGAAAATGTTCGTGTGTGTTTTAAGAAATTTTAAGCTATTACCATCGTTATTTATTTTTAAAAAATATAATTTTATTTCTCACATTTTTGAAAAACGTCTAGTGTCAAACATACCCCATTCACTATAATTTTTAAGTTAATTTATTCATAGTTCACGAGCTCTGTACAAAATACGTTAGAAAATATGGCCGATCGCAGCAACTTTCATTTTGTTATTTCAGTTTGTTTTCAGAATAAAGAATAATATTTTTTATATATTATTATGAACAGGTTATGCAACGTTAACATATTTTTTTTATGAAGGATATTTAATATGTAAAAGTAAAAATCTAACATATTGGATTCTCGCACCTAGAACCTACACCATTTCTATCAGTCGAACACGTCACTTCATTTAATGTACCTAACTAATATTTACACTTTTTATGAAAAGGCATTTTCATCACCTGAATTTGTTTTATAAAAATATATACGGTATCTTTTAACATAAAAAATATTACAAAAAATAAATGCTTTAGCAACTGCACTAAGGTTCTCCCAAACCAATACAATTTTTTTAATGCATATTGGCTTGAGAGAACCTTTAACAAAGAAAATCAAAATTTTTCAAAATTGTCTTCATCATCGATATAAAAATTAAATTTGAGCAAAGATTGCTGACACGGATTTTTTTAAATTGTAAAATAAAAGCAAATTAGCAATTTAGTCTTTTTTGTTCTGTGGGGGTTCTTTACGGTCGGTACTGTTATTCAAGGTGCTGCTTGATCGTGGTACCATCAAAATTGATCCATCTGCGGAAGTTTGAAGGCTGTATTGGTACGGCGAGTACTGGTTGCCATCTGGGTCACGTAAATTCTGAAAATAAACCAAATATTATATATCTACTTGTTCTGGAAAATACATGTTATGGCATATAATCGTACAAAGACCTCCGCGACTCTTATTGTGTTTTCTTTATTTAATTAAACCTGTTTTATCTTTTTTAGGTTAGCTAAGATGATAAGTAAAACAAAAATAATTTACCTGAAAAACGTGTCTGTAGAGTTGCTGGTATTTATCCTTTCTTCGCTTCAATTCAACGATGGCATATTTATGTTCGTTTACAATTCTAATTTTTCTGTCACGCATCTCTTTGACTTCATCAGCTAAACTAAGAATCTGGTCAAGTTTTCTCTTTCTGCAATTCTGAGCTGCAACTTTGTTCTTTCCTCGTCTCCTTATATCTCTGATGAGGCTAAGTTGGGCTTCACTTAAGTCATATTTGGAAAGGCGTTCGTTAAATTCATCCATGGGTAGATTAATTATGTCGTCTACAGAAATCGGAACATTTAAAGCTCTTGCTCTCTTTTCATCTCTGCTCAGGTGTTCTTCTTCTGCTTTGCTCTTCTTTCCCTTATCTCTGGAAATCGGCCTTTGCATAGACCCAGAGTTTTCCGCGGGAAGGTGATAACTATGGTTGTGTTGAATATGATCAACTGGAGTTCTAGCCAAATGGCTAAACTCCACGGAGCACGAATACTTCATTTCGGGAATTTTGGCTCTAGAAGCACTGTCAGGCTGAGAGGGACTACCATACGAAGTGGCAGCAGGGTCCCTGTACTCGTACTTCACGGGGGTATGAGGATGATGAACCGTGCTTGTCGCGCTCTGGTCTTGGAAATATCTCTTTCCATACATCTGGTGTTTCTTCTGGGCAACTGGGGGCATACGGGCGCTGTCAGACAATTGACGGTTGTAACTATAATCGAATGGGCGACGGTATTTATTTTGGTAATCTTGCGGGTAATGGTCTCCATTGGTAGTGTGTCCCGAGTCGGACCCAGCATCGCACCATTCTCCATCAGAGAGCGATGGGACTCTTTCGGAGCCCATGGAGCTCACAGCGCTGTCGCTGGAGGTATCTAGGCGTTCCATATCGTTCCTGGATACGCTAGTTGTTCCTGGGGTGCTGTTCAAGCTTAAGTTGCTTATAGCATTGTTACTTTCCAGCAAGCGCATCGTATACATCCCTGAAACAAATGCTTGATTAAAGATCTTTGTAAATTTTTACAGTCAAAGCTACTAGATATAGGATTCTTTAAAATTGTTTAAAATTTTGAAAGTAGGACAATAGATAGATAATAAAAATATGTATTTTTATACTTTAGCTTCTATATTTTGTTTATTGGTTGATAATAATTAACGATAATACAAAATAACACGTTTCGATCACCTGTTAAAACGATGAAGATTCTTAATATTTTTTTTGAAAGATATATAACAATACACTTTTTTTGCATGAGCCAAGTTTACTTTATAAGCGTTATAACACATTTTACTTCATTTTCATCTCTTTTCAGTGGCGTATACTGCAGGGGTATTGTTTTCCTGCTTTTATATTTTTAGAAATTCAAACTTTTTTAACTTCAAACTGTTTGTAATTATGCTCTAAACATGGGCACTTGGTCAAATTTGGCTGAAACGAAATATTGATCAAAAAACGAAAGGTCGATTGCGTCTCTAGACACACCTCTTAAATAAAAAATAAAATAAAAATGTTGTTTCGCGAATTTAACTGGACGACTTTTTACATGCCGTTTGAGTTATGGTGGAGAAACAACCCCCCCCCCCCCCCTTGTCTACACATCTCTCTCTTTTGATCCTTACTTTCGTAGGATTATCTCGTAATATCGATGAAAATCTATTTGTGAGTAGAAGTTTTCAGAATAAACCTTATCTAAAAAAAACAGGTTAAAGTCAGATTATAAAGTCCAACTTTAATGAAAAATATTTAGGCAAAATTGTTATCAGAAATTGCAAATTACGGAATAGCTCAAAATTTGCTTACTTGGAAAAATGCATTTCCAAAAATCGATCTGGCTTTATGACTATGTATAATATAAAGAAAAACAGTAGCCTCTTTCATAGTCTTTATTTTAATATAATAGAAATTTTAAAGTAATACATCTTATGTCACCTGACATGATTAAGTGTTTAGATTTTAATATAAACCCTAGCCAGTTCTTAAATAAATACCATTATATATTAAGAAATGGAAATTGGGTTAGTGGAAAATTCTCAATTTATATTGCTTCTAGGTTCTAGGAGAAAATGATGCATGTTGTGTTACATATTATACACGTTTCCTTGCATTCCTTTGCTAATAAACTAAACTAATATTTATTTTAGTATTTGCGAAATACGACAAAACTACATTATATTGATTTGAGAATGCGACTAAATAAATTTGCAAATAAAGTTTTTATTTAATTGAATTCGAACGCGCAAAAAATTTTTTTTGGGGCTTTTTTTAAAACCGAATTAAAAAAAAACTAAGCAAGATTTTGAATTTCTGTTTTCACCAATGGAAAGGTGGTATCTATGTGAGCGTAAGAAAGTTATTTTAACGTAGGAAAAAAAATCGAGGAAAAAGATATAAGCCAATGAAAATCCAAAAAAAATGTATTGTAAAAATTTTTTTTTAATAACAATAGCTTCCTCACATTCCCCAATATTTGTAGAGTTCAAAAGTTTTTAAAAATACGTCAACAGGACAGGATTCGGTTCAAGAGAATGCAATGTTTTTAATATACATACTGGAGCTGGGTAACATTGGAGAAGAATTTTGAAATATTGTTTGGATCCATTTAATTTTAAATCCCCAATCACTTCAAGTTTTATTTTACGCAATTCGCGATTACGTGGAACCATCTTTAATGGTATTTGTTTTGCATAGACTGGGTTCTTTCTAACAGATGTGTTTCACCGATAACGGGGAAAGTCCTGTTTATATTTAGTTTTGAGTAAAATACTCTAACAAACAAGACTTATTATAAAATATAATAATAAGTAAAATATATTTCGTTTTTCGATAATAGATAATACATTTTTGTTTGACTAACCTATGACACTATTCATATCGACAGTAGGCATAACGTGGTATGGTGCAGGATAACTCCTGCTGTATAAATCACGAATGCATAGATTAATCGGCATTTTCTTCAGTTATTCACAAGTAGCAACAACAAGAACAACAACAGCAACAACAACAGCAACACATGATTTTTAAAAAGTAAAGGAAGAGAGAGCAAAGTGAGAACAATTCCAATTCGTTGATTCTGTATACTTTTGGTGTCATCACTTGATCCATAAAATGTGTTAAAAAAAAACCGATACCGAAAAAATGGTCCAGCAAATTCGTATCGCTTGTATTTACTTAGCACTAAAAAAAAGCTATATATTTGCACTGCTATTATAAAACTATAAACTCGCGCTATGTGGACACTATTTTTTTTAATACTCCCGTGATGAGTCGTTCACATGAGTTATCATCATAACAAGTTTAGCTCTCATTTCTATAAAGTTGCTAAAAAGATTTACGTAGATAAAAAACGAAGTATATGATAAAAGTTAAATTAAAATGAGCGTTATCAAAAATAAGATAAGTAAACGGTGCGCGGCGTTGCCAAGTTTTGCTGCCCAAAATTATATGGTTTAATTAGCGATGATGATCAGCAACGACACTCAATAACTACTAATTTTGATATGTTAATAAATACTGTCGAATCCGAGCCGTAGTCTTATCTATAACGATTTTAAATTGGTTATTTTTCTTATTTTTAATGACTAAGCTCTTTTCAAACGACTCTTAGATAAATTTTACCAGACGAGTCACTATGTAAATTAAACATTCAACAATGTTGTAAATATTTTTTGATAATTCCATGTACTCATAATAATTTAAGATATATTAAGTGGCATCCGTATGTTTTTGCGGATTCATGCAGTTATGACAATTTTTTTTTGTATTTCCTCTTTTCCAGTTTTTTAAATTAGATATTATATTTTTTGTTCGAAATTACGGAAATATTTTTGACCAAAGAGAGAAGGGTATATAATAAACCATAAATCACACACTGGTAAAATTTCAAGCAAGAAACAAATATGTAAAGATTACAACATTGTGCCTACAGACGAAGCTGCAGAAACTAGCTATTCTCATACTTTTCCCGAAATCGACAAATCATTTTACTTAATATATTAGGTAGGCAATTGATCGTTCTCAAGTTATCCTGCAGGCAAAGCTGCTTTTGTCACCGCTAGCCCCGCAGCAGAAGGTACTAGTATTTTTTTTATATATTTTTCCGTATCGGAAAATGTACACCAATTCAGTTTATCGTCTATTTCAGAAAGGTGGAGAGCAATAAAAGCTCATTATGTATGCAAAGGGACTACAGAGTGACCCAACGAATATTGAAACCACTTTCATAATTTGGCATTGATTTCATTCCAAAATTCTTTATTTTCATCAAGTGCAGGTAGTACCATCCGGGTTTGGGTCAATTTCTGGGTTTTGCTTAGTTTTATTTATTCACAAACACTGAAAATGGTGTGACAAAGGCGTGCATTATGTACATAGTACACTTATTAAAAAAATACAAAATATACATTATACAGAAATTAAATTATAAAAAATCATAATATTCTTCGTCATCTGAGGAGCTGTCATCTCCTCTTGACGGTGTAATTAACAGGTCGAGATGGTCAAGATCCCACATTTTCTTCTCTTCTTTAATGACATGATGGGCTGCTTTTCGCCAGTTCTCTAGTGTCACTTCCATAATGGCTTGATCAAACAGTAGCTTAACGTTCTTTCATTTTGAATGTCGTGTTGTGTCTTGCTACAAATTATTTCACTTGCGCCTACATAAGTTCTATAGGATTTAGTTCGCAATGATATAGCGGTGTGCGCAGCACAGTTACACTATGTTTTTCAGTTATATCTTCCACATCATATTTCATAAAACGATGTTTGTGTAAATTTGCTATAGCTAATAGTTCCTTCTTTATCAAATTATCTTCTTTTTTCATAAATAATTTAAAGCACAAAAGTTATCTGCGCCTATGGCCCACACCGAAATTGAACCAAACTGGACGGAATTTTCCATTTTATTACTCTACACCTTTCTGAAATAGAAAGTCATCACGAACAAATACTGCATTTCCACCACATCGCACATATTGTACCTGCGTCTGGCGATTTTGAAAATAATATCGGGGCATTGTTTGTAATTTTAATGGAAAATAAGAAATTAACATGAATAGTCACAATATTTCTATTTTTTTGTTCTGCATAGCAGATGATATAAGTTTAATTTTTTATTTTTTGAAAAAAAAGGTATCATCCACCAAGCTAGAAATTCTTGGCAACCTCTTAGTAAAATTTTTGTGTTACATTTTTAATTAGACAAGCCAGGAAACAATGCCGCGTTTCACTCTGATATGGAATGCTGTTAAGTGTAAGCTAATATCATCAAAAGACCCAAAGTTCACAAAAAAAAAATTTAATCCTCGTTTGTGGGTGTAACTAACGAACCTGAACTTATAATTATTTATAAAAAATTAAAGAGTGATATTCAAGACGTAATATTTTTTTTTGTATATGTTATTTTTTTTATTTGTTAAGCAAAAAAAAAGACGTGAAGGTCCCTATTATTAAAAATATTAAAAATGTTTATATTATTTGAGAAAATGTCGTGTTATATTTGGAAACCCTTAGCTTCCCCACAAAGCGCGCTGCTGTTGTCCTTAGATACAGTGCATTACATTATGACAGTGCAAAACTTTATTTATTGTTTAATTCAATTTTATTTGTATGTTCATTTATGTACTTAGGATTTCAATACATTTATCTATAGTTCAGGTATTTTTGTTTTTATGTAAACATGATAACAGAAAAATTTGATTGAAGTGAAAATATACAAGATGTTTTAACTATGTAGTTAAGGGAAGCAATGCTAAGATTTATGCAATGAAAAGTGAAAAAGGTAGTGAGACAATTTTGTATGGAATATACTCCATTCCCATTAAAAACTTGAATCAGCTGATTATAACGTCGCCAAAACGCATGCTTTCAGGCAATTTTTCTTGAAATTACATCTACTGTAAAAAGGCCTAAAGGCCTTTTTATATTGGGTGCAATTGCAAGAAAAATGGCCTGGAAGCATGCGCTTCGACGACGTTTTAAACAGCTGATTCAAGTTTTTAATGGGAATGGAATATATTCCATACAAAATTGTTTACGTTTTTCCATTTAAAACCTGCATCAGCTGTTTAAAACGTCGACAAAGCGCATGCTTTCATGCAATTTTTTCTTGCAATTGCACCCAATATAAAAAGGCCTTTAAAGTTATACAGCGTCTGTCCAGACTTGGTTACCAAATGGGTCACTTTTTTATAGATTTGACGAAAAAAGTTATTCTTAAGGCTGGCATCTTGCTCTTCTTTCGAATTAGGCTTTTTATCTTTTCGTTCGCTGCCAGGGGCATTCCCGAGGGGACCTATACAGCTTAACGTTGGTTCCGAACTATAATCCGCAGTCATGCGGTCATAGGTTCCTTGCGTAATTGCATGACCTACCGATTGGGGAGTGTGTACCTTCTTCCGCACCCAACGATATCCGATCTCTTCCGGCCTGGTTACCGGCGTGAATGGGATGGGTTAGGCGATGATACTTTTTACACTTTTCCCGGCATTCTTAAACCTACTAAAATTCGGATATACTTTTTTTTTGATTGTGCGTATGCTCACTCCGAAGGTCTGATCCGATAATTTTAAAATTCAGTAAAATCTTCTTTGCTTTTAATTGCAAAAGATTGCGTCACACTTGAGCAAATATTGAAGTTTACATTGGCATAAAAATTAACAATTACTTCTATAAAGATAAACCAACACATCAGTAACAATGAGTTAGGCAGCTAACAGAACTGTGGAATTAAGTACTTTAAATACTTTATTTTAAGGACCCCCCCCCCCCCCGGCGGCTCAGAGGTAGAGCTACTGGCATTCGACCGCGGCGACCCGGGTTCGATTCCCGGAGTGGGCATACGTACAATAAAAAAAAGTATGCCCGAAATTAAGTGGATTTAAAAATGCAGGAAATAGTGTAAAAGGTATCATCTCCCAACCCAGCCCATTCACGCCGGTAACCAGGCCGGATGAGATCGGACCTCTCGTGGGGTGTGGAAGAAGGTACACACTCCCCAATCGGTAGGTCATGCAATGGCAATAAACCAAGGGTTGATAGCACTTGGGGGGTGTCGCATGACTGAGGATCGTGGTTCGGAACCCACGTTAAACTGTAGGTCCCCTCGGGAATGGCCCTGGCAGCGAATGAAGAGGGAAAAAGCCTAATTTGAAAGAAGGGCAGAACGGCAATTATTAGGAAATATTAAGAAAAGAAATTCGACGTAAGCACGAAAGTAAAGTATTTACATATAAGAAATTGGTTAAAATAATTGGAGTGGATTGTTAAATAATGGGAAATAATAATAAAAACGTAGGTATGTAGGTACTGTTAAGCCCCAATTCAAAAATAAAATAAATTCCTGATATTGTTCTCGTCAGAATGACACCATATTTTTACATCCGACCTTGTTGTTATCAAAAAAATACACAAAAATTAGTATTAATGATGTTCCTTAACAAAATTTAGTAAATATTTGTTATTATCGTTAAATAGTTTAAAATGTTGCAACCAACTGTAATCTTTAGATATTAGATTCTTGCTTTAGTATTACATATTTATTATTATATTATGCTTAAGACTGGTCAAGTGCTACACGGATTTATGAGATTATTGGAGCCCGCAATAAATAATCTATTATTTTAAATATTTAGAGTTGTGTTTTTTTACATAATGTATGTTTTGAAAAGACAAGGCAAGGCCAGAACCTATTTAAAAATTGGCCCTACTGCTTGTGGCTTTGCCTGTATTGAAAATATAAAAGCAGCAAGTGTGTGATTATTTGATAGTTCATAATTTTTTTACTGGGACTATACATATACTATACAGACAAAAATACTTTACTATAACCGCATCGAATTCTGACTTAGTCGTTACGTTAGGCTTATTTTTCGCAAATACAATTCCGATTATCCGAATTTCAATTATTCGAAGTTTGGTTTATCCGAAATAAACTGTTAAAAAACAAATATTCCCATTAAACGAAAAAATCAGGGATATACAAAACGCGCCTGATATTCCCCAAAAAAACTGATTTACTCGGTGCGCTATCCAATTAAAAAATGTATATATGTAGGCCGGGATGTTCGGTTATAGTTGACGGTCCGCATCGAAAAATTCCGAGTCAGGTCGTGAAATACGATCAGTGCAGGGCTCTATCTGAAATCACTTCGAACCACATCAGTAGCGAATCCAGGATCTTGGTCTGGGCTTCGTCTACTGTCATAGATTCATCTATCACAGGCATATTCTGGTGGTGGGGGCGGCTGCAGCCCCCCCTCCCCCTTACTAGATTCGCCTCAAGTCCACAATATTTCGGATATCCGGTATTGCACGGTATTTTAAATTACTCATTCAACAAAATGTCAAGAACAATATATTACATCACCCACGCTCGGTGGGCGTAAGAAGGACACTTTTTTCTCTAGAGAAAGAGACAGTCAGGACTCCATGTATTTCATGATTTTGTACCTAGTGAAAAAGGCGAAAAAGCGCCGCAGATTCCTAGCTGGCTCTTTATTAAAGAAAACAACATTTTTTGTATTTGTGAAAAATGTGAATAGGTGGTGTCAATCCAAAATTTTAACATAAGACGTATGTATGACTCTAACCAGCGTTTTTCGGACTCGGTTCATCATGATTAAAAATAAAGCAAATATCGCTCACCACGCCAAAATTGATGATTTTTTCAGTAATCTTATATTTTAGAATCGTAGATCTAAGAGCAGTTTTTGGTGTAAATGCTTAGGTTTTAAAATACTCTTTCTTAAGTGCCGTTTTGTATATTCATAATAAAGCATTCTCGTTTCTTCACGCACTATTTTTTTATTATAAACTATCACACTTCTTCTATAAAAAATGTTTTAATTAAAATTATTACTTTAATTTTTCTCTTTAAAAATAAATACCTAATTGTTTTTATTGTAAAAATATTTTATTGAATTTGGTTATGTTTTGTTGATTTAAAATAGCTCTAAAAAGGGGAAGACCGAACAAACAAGTATATAATAGAAAAATACTACCTATAAAATAGTATCATTGTTTTCCTATAAAATTGCATCATAAATCAATAACCAAAACGATATGCGTCCAAAACCTTAATATAAAACAGGACTTTTAAAAGGAAAAGTTTAAAAACTAAACGTTTTCTTCAAGACCTTTGTAATCTAAGCCAAGAATACATTATTTAAAGATTTAAATTAAGAGTCGAGAGGGAGACGAAAAATTAGGTTGCAATTAGACTTTTAGACCCGAGCTCCTAGGCTAGGAGGGGGCTACAGCCCGCCCCTCCTCCCAATACTGGGCTAGAAAATGCCTAGATATTGGCGTTTGAAAATATGAATTGTGAGGATTTACTAGTAGGCAATACCTGGCCATTATCTACTGCCTTTTTACCGAAAAATTTAAAGAAGTTATTAACTATTAAAATTCTGAAAACCACTTGAACTTATTTTCTTATTTTATAAACAAAACCGTTATTGTTAACCACTTAATTACTTTATTTTTTTTTCGCTTGATTGGAAAAAAAATAAAATAAAAAATGACTTGACATTTTAAAAAGCTACCTAAACACATGAGATAAAAAAAAAATATGGATCCAGATCCGAGACTTCATTACACGACGATTTATTTTGCGCTTAAATTTTATCTGACCCTACATGTCCTCGTTAATACTTTACTTTTGATAGTCTTATCTTATTGGAGAATTTAGAAATTGTATTATAATTTTTAAAGTCAACTAGCAAACATTAGACGTGACAAATCATGTATTTTTTAATTATGTTTGTATGTACTAGGAAATGTATGTACTAGGAAACAGGGCTTTTATATGTAAAATGAGCATTTAATAAAATCACAATTCGACAAAACACTTTTGTAACTGGCATCGAAACTATCATTGCGGGCCTCTTCCCATGTAACCTAATATTTATTAAGTTTAAAGACCATCCAACAATCAGCCGTTTTGTGTGTCCGAGGTATCAGTGGCGGCGCCAGAGAGGGGGACTGGCCCACCCTGAAACTAAGGATGTAGGTAAGTGTTTAGGAGATATCAGAGGAAAAGTTTTGGAAAGGAGAAAAACTGAATTTTTATGCTCCAAGGTGATAGACTGCCCTTAAGGACTACTTTGCCGGAGTAGCACTTCTTAGTTTATTTTTGAGAAACATTTATAGTATCAGCTGATTAGGTTTGCCAACTTTCGGATATTGGAATAAAGGACACATTCGGAAATATTTTTGACTGACACTATACGGACTGTACCACTCCTAAAAACCCACATTTTGTGCTTTCGAATAATAATTTTTTACATTTTATATTACAAACATTCATTTTTTTCTGGAGAGGGGGACAGCCGAGACTACATGTATTTCATTATATTATACCTAGGAAAGAAGGCGGAAAAGCGCCGCAGGCGAAAATTTTTCGGGGCTATGCCCAAAGTTGGTTTAAAATTCACTATCAAATTTCGAAAATTAAATTATTAACTCTCCCCCTCTGCATGGTTGGATTAAATTTGTTTTCGTAAATGTTTTTTTTTTATATTCCTAGCAGGCTCTTTATTTAAAAAAAAACATTTTTTATGTTTGTGAAAAATATGAATATTGGTTTTTCATGATTAGAAATAAAATAAATATCGCTCACCATGTCAAAATTGATGATTTTTTCAGAAATCATGTAATTTAGGAGCGTAGATGTAGGAGCAGTTTTTGGTGCAAATGCTTACGTTTTGAAATACTCCTTCTTAAGTGCCGTTTTGTAGATTCATAATATAGCATTTTCGTTTCTTTCCGCATGGGTTGGGTTTTTATTTTTTAGTTTACTTGTGGTTTCTTAAATGCATTTATTTGTTTTCGGATTTTAAAAGACATTTGCATTCCTTTCACACCTTTCAAAAGGACAAAGGACACAATTTCAAAATAAAGGACTGTCCTTTAAAATAAAGGACGGTTGGCAACAAACCCTACAGCTGATATCTGCAATCAGGCTAATAAAATAATATTTTGTTTACATTTTTATTCTTAATTCTTATTAACGAATTTACGGGTTATTATTGTTTTACGGAGGTACGTCTTATAGGGCAGGATCATTGTTAGAAGAATGATAACTAGGCAAACAACAAAAATTAACGTCATTTCGTAAATCTTATATTTCTAAACGTTAGCATTCATACAGCCTCATTAAAATATGGAGTCGTATATAAAGTTTAAGTACAACTTGTATTTTTGAACTCGAAATCACTTAAAATGTTAATTAATATTTCTAAAAACAGAACCGTAGTCAGCATATCAAGATTTAAACTTCTAGTTTTATTATCATTGTCATTATATTGTGTTAATAAACATCTGACCCAATATTTTTAAATTCTTCTCCAAGATATCCAGATATCTATATTAAATAAGACCAAAAACATTGCGTTATCTTGGTCCGAATCCTGGCCCTGTTTATTAATGGATTTTTAAAAACTTTTAAATTTTGTAGTAGTAAAATGCTGTAAAAAATCATTTACTATAAAATTCAATAGCACAGATATGGACTACTTCCAAAATATTGTTTAATTTGGACTCTACAGATATTGGAGGCAGAAAGTTATTTTTATTTAAAAAAACTAATTTTCAATATTTTTCACAACAGAATGTACCATTGTAATTATATTTGGGGAAAAATACACAAAGTCTCGGTCTCAAATAATTTTTTTTATCTGTCATTCATTTATTAAGACTGTCAAACTGATTAATCGTGTAGGGTCTGCTTATACTATCATCACCAGATTTATTATTTATTTGAGGCCGAGACTTTGTGTCTTTTCTCTTACACAACATGTTATAAAATTTGATAAACACCTTTTTTTAAATGAAACAATGATATTTTTATTATCAGACAATATAGACAGTTTCGAGTACCTTAGATTCTTGGTAACGGGATGACGGTAGAAAATACAAGTTTTAAAAGTAAGCATAAATACTTATAAAGAAAAAAATTGTGGGTACCGTAGTACGAACTCTCACATTTTAGTTTAAGATGATGGGACAAAGATGTTTGATCTCCGTTCTATTCCGTCATTTAAAATCCGAAATATTGTAAGTGTCTGGTTTAGTATAAAGTTTTACGTCATTCAGATATTATTTTACGGTTAATTATGTGATCAAAAAATACCTATGTATTAGATAACAACCAAACGTTTCTTTAATGGCAGAAGGGAAAAACTAAATATATTTATCAGAGTCGGCGCTAGGCACGTTCGAAAGGAGCAACGCACCTGGCACCGCTTTTTAGAGACCCCGCGCCTTGCGCAATCCGCACTAGTTCCATTACTTCTGAAAGTTTAAATAATTAAGTATCTGCTGCACAGGCGCACAGAGTCCGGCGAGGCAATGACGCACCGGACCCCGCAAAACATTACGGCCCTGATTCTTGTACCTTGTTCCCTTTAAACCCGACGCAAACGTATAACCGCTGCGCCGTTCTCATTTTAACTTTTAACCTATCACCTTCACCATTGAATTTTATTTATAGGTCATCTCACTTCCAGCTTCCAGACAAGTAGCTGCCATATATTTCACCCACTTTTACTTGCGTTTTTGAGCTTATAGAACCCCAATAAAAGTTTTTTGCTATTTGTTGAATCACTTTTTAAATGAAGACTATAGACGGTAGGCGTTTAACTTACATTTTTAATTGAAGACAAAAGGGAATTACATCTGCAGCAACAACAAAGGTTTTTCAACCTTGAACAGTGAAAACTGATACTGGTCACGTAGTTTTCTTCTTTTAAATCATGCATACTATTATACATTTTAATGATTTTTTAAACCAACTTTTAACGATTGTCGCCACTGTAAGTTTATATCATCTTTTTATTTGCGAATGACTAATAATAAGATAATTGTATAATATTAAATACACCGAAATTATAATTAGGACTGACCACAACCTTGGTTGTATCTATTCACCACCTGTTTGTAAACGTATACAATGCACTAATAGTTCGACTGGATCTTACGAAAATAGACCCAGCAGCGGTATTTATTTTTATCTACATTCAACAATGACTTGGCTGTTCTACAATTATTATTATTTGGGCTGTTCTAATAAAAAGTATATTAACCGGTGGCCTAATTTCATAATTTTAAAATATACTGATCAAGCTAGACGAGTTCAAGTTTGTGTTTTCTTTTATTAAGTAAATTATATACTCAGCAAAACGAATTGCATAGCCAGGAAAAATTACTGGTTGTGGTATATATCAAATGACAAATTATTAACAATAGCTAGGTTCTAGCGAATGTCAGGTTTCAATAGTTAGTTAAGCCCTTTTTACATTGGGTGCAATTGCAAGAAAAAATTGCCTGAAAGCATGCGCTTTGTCGACGTTTTAAACAGCTGATGCAGGTTTTAAATGGGATGCATCAGCTGATTAAAACGTCGTCGAAGCGCATGCTTCCAGCTCATTTTTCTTGCAATTGCACCCAATGTAAAAAGGCCTTTAGATATATAGTAGCATTTGAAAATTTAAAATGACAAGGTTTTTTTGGTTGGCAAAAAGTTATCAATTACTTAAACGCTATTTCTAAATTTTAAAAAATCTTGGAAAAGGGTATGTATTTTTACAGTGACGCATCCAGGTATTCTTGTATGGGGGGCTGATATGTCTCTGATAAAAAGTGAATCATTCCCGAAACTTTTGCTTCGACCCAAAGTGACATCTAAAAAAACTTGTTTCCGTCCACAACCGCCTTCGCCACCAAAACTTCTGTTTCAATATCGGCGAATGGGTGCACCGTGGTTTGTTTGACCTAGGGGGGTGGGGCTCTCAACCCATACCGCCGAGGGCGCCACTGTGTATTTAAATCGATCAATTTTTATACTTAATATAAACACCTACATTATCTACTGATGTCACAAAAAGCAAAATAAAACGTCAATGTCATATGCGTACTTTTTAAGCATTGGAATATTTTTATGTGTTCATCCATTTTTTCCACATGTAACTGTTATACAAATACAGCAATAATTTAAAATACAATGGATGAGGATTTATGATAAGAATTATCTTTGGCAAATTATCGCGGCTTTTGCGTCATATATGTAAGTAAGTAAGTTAGCCAGATTTTATGAAAACAAAGCTTTATCTTAGAGAAACTTTTATGTTTAAAAATATTCCGGTTTTAATGTAAATTCAGAGCACAACTAAATTGCAGCGAAGAAAATGATCTTAATAATCAATATCTGTAAATTGTACCAAATGGTCAAAAGGGTTCAGCAAAGTAATCCGTAAATTGCAGAGTAGAAAATTAAATGAAACACTTGAATAACACCATTCCTCGTTCAATAACAGTTTCTTTAAAAAAATCAATAATGTACCTAATTGTACTTCAAACTTTAAATTTATATGGGGTTGTTTAAAAAAAAACAGAATTTTGTTTTTACATAATAACTGGTTTGTTTATGGACCGATTTTTTTGATTTTTATCTGGTTTGAGAGAGGATGAATCTCAGCTGATCTCATATTTTTGACATTTGTTATACACCTCAACTTGGTAAAACTTTGAAACACGCTGAAACTTTTTTGAATAGCACTGTATATCTTTACCTGGAAGATTCTGAAATCTTAAACATTCCTAATAAGAGGTTGTAGATACAAATATAATAAAAAATAGCTTAGATGATAAAATAAAGACATGAATCAATACAAGAGAATCAAAATAAGTGGAATTTTTTTTGTCTTCGCCGAGTTGATTATAAAAGATAACGAAAGAAAAATCGAATAATGTTAAAACATACATGTCTTCATTTTATCATATTTCAGCTAATTTTTTACATATTTGCATGTACGACCTCTTATTCTATTCAGAAATGCTTAAAATTTCAGAATCTTGCAAGTAAAGATATACAGTTCTATTTAAAAAAGTTCCGGCAAGTTTTAAAGTTTAACCAAGTTAAGGTGTGTTTGCCATTTTGTTTTTTCCACAAATGTCAAAAATATGGGAGTAGCGGTCTATCTTGATCTATCCTCTCGCAAACAAGATAAAAATTAATTAAAACGGTCCATAAATAAAAAAGTTATTATATAAAAACAAAATTCCGCGTTTCAAAACCCTTCATAATCCTTCAAGTCTGTTTGTCACTCCTACCCAAAATTATTCTCCTCAAGTCAAAAGTGTCCCTAGTTCCCCCACATAACGTATCTTTTCTTCAAAATTCTTGAAATTCCTTCAAAACTGACAACACTGCGAAACCCCTTCATGTTAGGGTATTTTCTGAGTAAAACCCTTCAATCCTTCAAAAAATTGCCCAAAACCTTTCATATTGAAGTAATTTCTTCAATTCTGGCAAAACTGCCCATACCTTACCACCAACCGAAAATTATACTATCAACCTTTCTGTGTTGTATGTAACCTTTAGCTCTATCTCTTGGTAGTCCCATGCATGGTTTGTAATAATCCAATTTTACATTGAAGTACAAAGAGCGATTAATAAACAGCTTAGATATTGTGGACAATATTGCGAAATATGTTACCTAACTTTTTATAAGAGAACAAAATTTTTTTAAAAATCACAGCTATATTGTATTCTAAAAATAATTCATTTCAAAGTATTTTTTCTTGATATTGTACTTTTTTTGAAAATTTGAATACATTTTTAACTTCATTATCATTTTTCTCAACATCTGGTACATTTTAAAAAATTACACCGATCCACCTTAAAACAAATTATTAATAAGAAATGCTAAATCGGTAAAACAGCTGATTACGTAAATACACAACAAAAACACTTTAAATTTCATTCACCAGTTTATCAGAATGACAATTTCGAGTTTAAATTTCTGTTCATTTATTCTCCTAAGGCCCGTACTCCACTTGGCAAGTATGGGATATGCCATTTAATGAAATAAAATTAGAACCAATTATATACTTAGGATATAAAACTCGCAGCAGCGGATCGAAACGTAGAAATGCACATGCCGGCAATAAAAATGAGTGAAATTTTGCGACAAATATCTTAATGGGAAGCCCGCATTACTTCTTACGAAGTAGAGTAGAGTAACAGTAACCTCCACAAATATAGTATTCTTTTTATATTTTCGTCTTTGGTAAAAAACACCAGCAAAAAATATAACAAAGGCAGTGATGAACGACAGAAGTTTTGGACTTGCATTGTCTTTACTTATATTAAAACACAACGTTTCAACTGATAAGTATCTTCAGTCGTCTTCAGGTGAATAGTTATAAAGGAAGGGTTGTTCCCGTACGAAGAATTTAAAAAGTCAACGTGGCCTACAAGAAAACACACTCTAATAAACATTATATTGGCCTTTAGATATAATCATCATGCAAAGTTCAACCAATGGACAGCATTTCTGATCGCTCCAAGTCATTACGGCTTTGCTTCGTTCTTATCTTATATAGCACGTTAAAAAGGGATAGCACAAAATCGTAATAGGGTCTAGGAACCAGCTACCCTCTACTACCGCAGGTAAAATTGTAACAAAAATAATTAAGAGTGAAGTCTAGTTATGCATTCGCCATTTCATTTTTTGATCGATATTTCTTATCCTTTTCGCTTTATTCAAAACGCGGCAAAATAGCCGTCCTTGAGTAGCAATTACCTACAGTTTTTAACTAAAGAAATATTGAATAATGAATTAATAAAACAAAAAAACGAAAATTTGTTCATATTTCTTTTTCTGCTTTTATTACTTTAAATTCAAACTTGTTTAACTTTAAATTGTAGGTAATTATGCTTCAAATGTCGGTATTTGGCCGATTTTCGGATAAAAGGAAAAATTAACGAAATATTGATAGCTTATTATTTTACTATTTACAGGCAATTGTTGCTACTGTTTTAAGAATTATATTTATAAATTTCTGTAATAACATTTTTTTAAATCTAATAATTAAGTAGAAAATATTATAATATAAGAAATCATTCCTTTATTTCTGTACAAAATATAAAGATCCAATTGCTTTATTATTAGGCGTCCGTGCACTACCAGATGTCAATGTTATATTTGTAGCGATTACTTTACCTAAGTTAGCAAAATTTACGAAATTTGAACATGTTTTTGTAAATGTGTTACCAAAAACAGTTTAAAAGAACATAACTCCACTTACCTTCATTCATGGCCATATCCATAAGTTGTAGGTCTTCGTCATTTAATATACTGGACAAAAATCCATCTGTTTGGTTGTTACCAAATTCAGGACCGGAAGTATTCTGGAATTAGAAGAAAAATGATTAAAAATAGAATTTATAAGCATACAAATAAAATTAATATTCGTGTTTAAGGTAAATATATTTGTAAATAGTTTAATAATGAATGATTTTAAATGATGGGTAATTGGAAAAAGAAAAATTACATACTTAGAAAACTGTGTTTTTTTTTACTTTCGCACATTTGTTATTGTTTGGCTTACCTGATAATACATCATTTCATTAGATGGTTCCAGTTTGTAATGTGGAGCACTGCTGGGTTCTCCCATTGGTTCGCTACTATTGGTGAGGTTCATTGATGTGGCTACTGCATTTCCAATAGTACCACCTGTAAAAAAAAAGTTCGATACTCTCCTGTCCAGCTGAATATTCTATGACAAAAATCATTATAAGGTATTAAGATTTTGTAGTTTCTTAAAGAAAGCAAAGAAACTAAGGGTGGCAGAAGAATTTTGTACAAATGGACTGGGCTACTTTTTTACACTCGCGTCTATTTCCCAACACAATTGCAGGCACACTGCGCATGCCAGGCGGATAACTTTATGGCGGGCTATTTAAATGTAGGTAGAAGTGAGCTCCATTATTTTTTGGTGATTTTTTAAGTCGCTGTGTGGGTTATAGTCGAGGTTCTAGTCCCAATTAAGTGTTTTTACAAGAATATTTTTATTATTCGCAGTTTGTCAGTTTGTTAATTTATGGGCCATAATTATTATAAAATAGAGGGGCAGGCTATTAATCAGTAACTTTGGTCGTCGAGGCTGTAAATCACCTGTAAAGTAAATTGTAGAACAATTTATTTGTGCACAGACTGTGGGACGAATTGTATGTAAGTAGTACAAAAATGTATTCACTCCATTGAAGAAAACACTATAGAGGTTATTATGCTGGTTTATATTTTTACATTATTTTCTCTAATGGAGCAAATATATTTTTGTACTACATACAATTCATCTCACAGTCTGTACATAGATAATTTGTCTTACAGTTTAAAAATTGGAGGTTAGGTTTTTACTTTATAGGTGCTTTAAAGCCTACACAATAACAAAATTTATTGATTAATAACCTGCCCCTCCATTTTAATTATGGTCCATAAGATAACAAACTGGCAAGCTATGAATAACAACAATATTCTTGCAAAAAAATGTGATAGAGACTAGAACCTAAACTATGACTCACACCGTGACCTAATAAAACATTAGAAAATAATTAAATCCATTTCTACATATATTTTAAATATCCCGCCATTAGGTTATTCGCCTGACATGCGCAGTGTGTCTGCAATAGTGTAGGGAAATAGACGCGAGTCTTTTTTTATATAAAATTAAAATTTAAAAAAAAGGCTTTGTATTTTTGTACCTAATATTCACTTATCTATACATTAAGTCCAAAATTACCGTCAGTGATTCATCGCTTTCACATAGAGTGCAGCGGGTTGTACGAAGTTAGAGGAAACAATTTCAGTGTATTTTTGAAATTCTAATTGAGCAGAATATTTATTTTCATGGTTGGAGACAATGACGTTTCTTGAACGGCAGCAGAGTTTTGGACTTGCATTGTCTTTATTTGTTTAGAATCACTACGTTTCAACTGGTAAGCATTGTATTCAGTATTCACCTGAAGACGACTGGAAATGCTTACCAGTTGAAACGTAGTGATTCTAAACAAATAAAGACAATGCAAGTCCAAAACTCTGCTGCCATTTATTTTCATGTTATTTCCCTCTGACTTTGTACAACCCGCTGCTCTCGATATGAAAGCAATAAGTCACTGACAGTTAGTTTGGAACTGGAGTATAGATCTATTTATCTTTGGACAATTTTAATACCCCTCTAAATTATGATTTTTAGCAAATGGTGGTGCATTTTTTTAAAAATAAATGCAAATTAGGTTTATGTTATTGTCATCCAAAAACTTTTAACTGCTGGTTAAAATAACTCAAGGAGTTCTTTGTTCTCTTTAAGGGATTTTTTTTATTGTTATGCTCACACCCAATGGGCCTTTTCACTATAATTAAATTTATCATATTCATCACTAACATCCTGAACTAGACCTATTGAAAATATATCTCAATAATAAAAATATTCCTAGACTACCACAAACCTTTTCTAGAAACAATTAAAAACTCGGTGCAAAAGCCGTAAGTTTACAAACATAAGATAAGAATAAATGTACGTCATCCTATTCACCGCGCAATCATTTTATGTGCCAGTCGTACGACCGATTATATTGTTATCTTTTTTTTTTGGTAACTTAAATAGACAAAGACAGTTTAGAAACAGGAAACCAGACTAGACATCTCAGTCAGATAGGAGTCCGTCGTTTACAGAGCGACCGGCTGATTCCATTGCTTGGAATTTTTGTGACGTCGGTAAATAGTTGAGCGTGTTTTTATTAGAGAGTGTATTTTGTTTAATTATTTCCCAGTAAATAATTTAAGAATTTAAAAATTGAAACCGTTTAAATTGTTCTATACGATAGCCATGGTATGGCAGCTCAGTGGTAGAGCTGTCGCATTCGGCTGCAGGTGACCTAGGTTCGATCCCCAGGACGGGTGTACGTAAAAAAAAGTATACCCAAGATTTTAGAGGTAAGAATGCAGTATGACACTGGTTGACTCCCGAATAAGACCCATTGAGGGCGGATATTCCTGCCTTTAGGGTAATGACGGATAAACCAGTGCATACGCGTGGCGCGGATCCCACGTGAAAAACTGTAGGTACCGTCTGGCTGACATTACCCCGACGTAAAAGGGATACAATAAGCCATTTGGCTGCTGTATACTGACAAAAGGTCAACCAACCAACCGACCTAACGATAGGATCGAATTCAAAATTTAGTGAAAAAGCTCATTCTTAAATTTCAAGCCACATTTAAGTAAGATCTAGTGACACATTCGCCATTTCGTTTTCTTATCAATATTTCGTTTTAATTTTTCCTTTTATCCAAAAATCGGCCAAATACCGACGTTTGAAGCATAATTACCTACAATTTAAAGTTAAATAAGTTTGAATTTATAAAGTAATAAAAGCAGAAAAAGAAAAATTGAGAAATTTCACAAATTTTCATTTATTTGATTTGATTAATCAAAATTTTTGGTTCAAAACTGTAGGTAATTATTAATCAAGGACGGAGATTTGGCCCCTTTTTGAATAAAGCGAAAATAATAAGAAATATTGACCAAAAAATGAAGTGGCGAATACATAACTAGACCTTGCTCTTAAACAAAAATACCTACCCAAGTTCCCATAAGGCATACTACCATTGATATCACCCATCGGCGTCGGCAATGTAGCATTATGCAAAAGTACGCCCCTGGCATCGGGCCCGTAGGCTGCGGCTGGATGTGCGTGCGCATGGGGATGCCCGTAATTGTGAAGGGCGTGGTGAGGGCCGAAGGGGTGGTGCTCGCCAGGGTTGGGAAGGCTCAACAAATTCGCCAGGTCCTGCCAACGCTGTTCCATGCTTACCGTGCGCACAAAGGGCATGCGGCTCTGAAAAAAGCAATCGTTATTTTTTTGGTAGTGCAGGGGAGGATTCAAACGTTTTGGGGTTAACTCGATTTTAGGGGTTCTTCACCCCTTGCTCGAGTTACAAAAACTTGCCATGGTTATGTAGCTGTGCTATTAAATACTGAAATTTTTGGGCTTCCAGCGTTTTAGATTTAATACAGACAGAATATAAGCTGATCGGTATATGATTTTCAGTTTACTCTACTCCAGGTCCAAAATTACTGTCAGTGACTCATCCCTTTCATATCGAGAGCAACGGGTTGTACGAAGAAAGAGGAAAAAAATCCATGAAAATAAATATTGTGCTCTGTTAAAATTTAAAAAATATTCCTTTAAAATCGTACAACCCGCTGCGCTCTATATGGAAGCGATGAATCACTTACAGTAATTTTGGATTAAGGGTATAGAAGGAATCATATTTGCCCTTTAATATGAAACAGGTAGTTACATGTTTGCGTAGTTCTGAGAATGTCAATCGTATTGTTAGATAATATCGCATTAATTCTACTATTTATTACTCCGTTACTGTTACCGGTCTACAACATTACAATAAAAAGCTTAATTAATCTTAAATTTTAATTGTAGAACCAGTCACGAATCTGCTATATTAAAATGTTTACTATATTTTTAACTTGAAGAAGTAGTCCATACTTGAAGTGGAGTGAGGGCGTAAATAAAAGAAAAATGAGATACTTTAAGTCTTTCTCCACTGGTATATTTAAGAAAAACTTTTAATTTTGGAATAGTTCTCTACATGTTTCGAAGATAAAAACATGTATCATCAGGAGAAACAGATAGTGGTTTAAATAAAATGAAGAAGTGGTCAGTAAAACAGTTCAGAAATTCAAAGTTTGTATTTTACGTTTCGATCTCTATAAGGTCATCCTCAGGGCAAATTTCTGAACTGCTTTACTGACCATTTCCCAACTATTTCTAGCCGTAAATATTAGTCAGTGTGGTCACTAATTATACCAATATAAAATGAAGAAGTTAGAAAGGAAGCCGTTTATCATCTCAACGGAGCTTAGACAAAATGGTTCATGAGCGAAAGTAAGAAGAGTACCTATTATAAACGGAAGAATATTTTGAAGTAATAAGGTTTACAGGGTTAGTATTTGAGAAAATTTCTCAAGATAAACACAAATGGTATGTTGTATTATTAGAAGTTCATTTTGTTTTTGAAATAGCAGGAAAATGTAAAACCCGAAATATTGGAAAAGTTACCTAGGTCAGATGATCACTAAAATATTGGTGGAGCAGACCAACTTGCCATCGTTCTTCTCAAAATAACATACAATATCACTCCTTTCTCATCAAAACTTTCATAGCCAAATCCTCCTTCCCCCCCATTTTGAAGTACCTGCTTCTCTTCTATATACATATATGAATTAAATGACTTGGTACGTGACCTAGGATTGTCAAAACAAAAATCGGAACTTTTTGGTTCCACACTTCAACAGTGGATTTTGTTAGATAAAAAAGCGTTTCACTCTTCCGAAAACGGAATGTAACATTATCAAGTTTTTTTAAAATGGAAGGATCGCTATGTGTCTGTTGTGATATTGATAGTTTAATAAATGAGCTTAATATGGAACATGATCCTAGCGAGTGGCGTTTCTTCATAGATTCGTCAAAATACAGCCTAAAAGCAGTCCTGCTTTATAATGGAAACAAAAAACCATCCATTCCTTTAGCCCACTCAGTGACAATGAAAGAAACCTATGATAACTTAGCAACCATATTAAATCGTGTTAAATATGAACAGTATTAGTGGGATATCTGTGGAGATGTAAAAGTGATTGGTATATCGCTATGACTTCAAGGGTGTTTTACAAAGTATTGATGTTTTTTGTGTCTGTGGGACAGTAGGGCAACAAAAGAATACTACAGT
Organism: Polydrusus cervinus; assembly: GCA_935413205.1. NCBI lineage: Eukaryota > Metazoa > Arthropoda > Insecta > Coleoptera > Curculionidae > Polydrusus > Polydrusus cervinus. The sequence goes on from OW284520.1 coordinate 7,475,299, forward strand.
AAAAAGGATTGGCCTTCTATATATATATATATATATATAACTTCATTTGAACCTGGTACTTCAAACATTAAATATGCCCCCCTTGTTAACCCAAAAAAGGTGCTGCTATAGCCTCTCCATATTAAGCTTGGACTAATGAAAAACTTTGTCAAAGCCATGAACAAAGAAGGTAGTGGTTTCCAGTACCTAAAAGAAATATTTCCTCAACTAAGTGATGTAAAATTAAAATAAGGCATATTTATTGGACCTCAGATAAGGAAGCTCCTAGATGATCTCCGTTTTCAAGAACAATTAAATGAAAAGGAATTGGCAGCTTGGACGTGTTTTATACGTGTAGTGAAAGGATTTCCCGGCAACAAAAAATATGAAGACTATAAAAGACTCATAGATGAACTGTTGAAAACCTATGAATTACTAGGGTGTCGCGTGTCTCTAAAAATACATTTTTTGCACTCTCATATGAATTTTTTCCCGGAAAATTTGGGCGCAGTAAGCGACGAACAAGGGAAGAGGTTTCACCAGGACATCATGACGATGGAAACAAGATACCAGGGACGCTGGAACCCATCTATGATGGGCGACTACTGTTGATTTTTAAAAATGGATGATGCTACAGAACACAAAAGGAAAAAGTGAACGTTTTTGTCGCTGTATCATATCTTGTGCAATATATTTTTTATTAGCATAACAACCAATCCTCAGTAATGTTTTTGCATAGATGCCACATGTTTTATATGTTTATATTAGATTGTAAAAATATGTGACCAAATGACCGTTCGATCCAAGTAATCGTCCTAAAATACTAAAAATAATATATCTTATCTACATTCTCCTACACCATTACTTCAGTCTTAACGTAAATTAAATATTTCATGTTATAATTCTTTTCCCCTACATTTATATGTAGCGGGCATGTTGGTCTGCTAGACCAACATCCTAGTGATAGTCTGATCTAGTTAACTCTCCTAGCTTCTTAGGTTTTACATTTCTCCCAATACAAAAACAAAATGAACTCCTATTAATACAACACCCAAGTTTGTGTCTATCTACAGAAATTTTCTTAAATACTAACCCTTTAAACCTTATTATTTCACATTATTCTTTCGTTTATAATACTCTTCTTACCTTCTCTCATGAACCATTTTGTTTAAGCTCCGTCTAAACGACATCTTTTATTTTATTTTAATTAAACAACTATCTGTTTCTCCCGATGATGACTGTCTTTAAATTCGAAACATGTAGAGATCTAACCTAAATTAAAAGTTTTTCTTAAATATACCAGTGTAGGAAGACTTAGTGAACTTTAGTAATTATTTTTAGGGTTTTCATTGGCTTATGTCTTTTCCACACCGACATAGATTCTTTGGTGAAAAAAAACTCAATAATATGCCTATTTTTTTTGTAATTCGGGCCAGGAAAAACCTCAATATAACACGGTAAAACTTAGCGCGGTAGGATCCACATAAGGTTTAACAAGAAACTCATCTGTTTCCTTAAAAATAATTAATAAATAATTTACGCCTTGGACAAAAAATATATATTTTAAAATATAAGTTCAATGCATCCTATTAAAAATTCCAAGAGACATAGATTGTTTTCTCTAGTAAATTTTATCCTGATTTTGAGCACACTTCAGTGTGACAGGTAAAAAGATAAGTGACTTTGTCACAGCGGGGCCAGAGCACCGTTCTCACGAAATGCATTGTTGCCCTTTAAACCATCTCCCACAAGCTAAATCAATATTTTGGTACCGGTACCATAACACGGATTGTTACCACTTACGATTTTTATTAAATAAGGACTAGATATAAAGAGAGTTAACGAAAAATAACATCAAACCAGAATGTGATGGTTTACTACTTTTACTATAATTTGTAAGCAAGATACTTTTTTTTAAATAAATGCTTGTTATTGATGTTAACTATACGGTAGGTGGTACGTTAGACGTTTATGGAAAATGGGTGACACGTTTTCTTCAAAAATTGGATTTCTCAGATAAACAACCATGGTTTATCGTTTTAAAATATTTTCAGCAATGGGGTGTTGCCGCTTCTACCCGAAACAGGTGGCAACATCGTTATTTCAAATGGAATAACCTGTATATTATATTATTTTCTAATTCTCCATAAACGTCTCACGTTCCATCCACAGTGAAACACCCTGTATATTACGATGGAATAAAAATATAAAGTTTTCTAGAATGGGAAAAGCTGAAAAGTGTTTTTTAAAACAACCCTGCAACAATGTTTGGAACAGCTTAAATGAGCCCAAGGTTCTTTGAAATTCGAAAATTTTCGTAAATATAAATTTTTTAAATTTTTGTTGGAATTTATGGAATACCTGAGAAAATAAGAATATACATATATTTAAAGCAAGTGTGAAAAATATTTTTTGGTTAGCTCAACGTTTGGAGGAATTTTTTAGAACTTAATTTTTGATATCGAAGAACTCGTCCAACTTTTACTCAAAGAGATCTGATATTTTGTAAGAAAAAAGACACAAAGTCTCGACCTCCTAAATTTGAGGCCGAGACTTTGTGTATTTTTTCTTACAAAATATTAATTCTTGATATAAAGAATTTCATTGAAATATTTACCTCAATTTGATTTAACTTCCGGTAAAATAACAGAATGCGATTGAGAAAAAGAGCTTTGCCTAATTCTTCTATTGCTTCGAAAAAGAGGATTAAAACGGAATCCTATTAACTCACCCTTGTTGTTTTAACAAATTAACTGGATGCGGTTAAGACCCTTTTGTGAAATTTTACCATTTTACACCTGCACTGACATTTGGACAGGTACCCAACAATACAAATTCGATAAAAGATGAATGTACCGATGATGGCCCTTTAAAACCTTAACAGATAGATAATTTGACAAGAGGAACCCACAAGTAACAAAAGAAGCCACTACCTCAGTCGTAGCAACTCATTTGTCATAATAAAATTACTTTGAAATTTTTACGATCTGTCTGTAAATTATTTTGAAGCATAACATCGAAGAAAAAAGACCGGCAATAGGCCTTTGAATTTTTATTTACCTTTTATACTGAAGAAAGTGAGTTAAAAATGTACAGTCTGATTCTCCAATCTTTTAGCTCTACATTGTAATTTTTAATGTGTTTCAATATAATTAATTATTTATTTTTATGAATATTTTCGAAAATTGGCCTCAGAATAACTACTTAAAAAATGCTTCATACGGAAAATTTAATAAACAATCCAGAATCTGACAATGAAGTTTTAGAGGTTATTTCAATTTAAAAAAAAAAACAAATCTCCCAATTATGTTGGGGGAAAAAAATAAAAATTAAATCTGAATGTTCAGTGGCATCACTTTGTAGAAATTGAGTGACAACGACTGCCAAAAATGGTGTGATGAACTCTTAAGTGGATAAATAACAAACAAAAACTAGTGATAGAGGTGGGAGTTCTTTTCCCATTGCGTGACGCCGACGCAACGCGCATGCCCATTACAGGTTATGGCCTTGAAAATTTACTCCAAATGCAGCTTAAGAAATTTAACTTCTTCTTAATCTAACTGGATAAGTATTAAGTTAAACACACTTTTCCAACGAACTATAATACAGCTTAAATATAATTAGTATACAAAATAGGTACGTACCCATACAAACTTTATACAGATTTCTCGCCGTTATCAATTTTTTTCAATCTTCAATTTTGTGTAAAAACTCTTATCAGACCTTAAATTACGCGACACAAGAAAGTAGGCTTGAATTAGACTGTTATTAAACTAACAAAAATATTAAATAATATCAAATAAAGTTGCTTTATCTTGGTTAACCTTCAATAGAGGTAACTAATGCAAAAGTAAAATATTTATCAAACGTTTTAGAAAGCACATTGGCACTAAAATTTCTAGTAAACTTATGGAAAGAATCACTATTACTAAGTAGTAGGTATCTATGTTTTTAAACATTGTTACCTTGTGTTTGTTCGGACATACCTTTTTATCAGCTGAACTTAAATGATTTGCAGTTACATAGGTATGTCTCACGTTCCTAATCAACTAGAAAATATGTCATATCTCAAGTGGAAAAACCTTTTAATTTCTTTCAAAAAAAAACTATTTTTTTTTAAATCATTTTTCTCCCCTAATCGAGGACTCTTAGATTTTGTTACATGTACCAAATATTTATTACATTGTGCCAATATGATGATTTTCATATGTAAACGAATAATGGCCGAATATCTACTTACAACTACTGTTTCTTGAATTTTTTTATAAAAGTTCGTTGGAAACGGCTTTCACCTGTTTTTGTTGCCTCTAACAATTGAGGGAATCCCAATTTAACCAAAGAAAGTACCATTAGCGAATGGGCTACTTGGGCATCCACTGACCCAAAAAACACATAAAAAATAAAGTTTTTGAAAAAAAAAATTATAAAATGGGTGCCCGAATTACCCCATCAGGTTTAGGGGTACTTGGCAAAAAAAATTATAATTTCCATTTAAATTATTATTAAGTCAATGTAACCCAGATTTTAGATGGTACAAATAACATTAGACCTGATACAAATTTTAATTTATTTATTATTATTTTTAGGGAATAAAAAAGTTATTTCTTGACCTTGGGGTTCTTTAGTAGTAGCGCGCCATTTTTAGTTAATGCTTATATGTAGTACTAGATAACTGAAATAAGACTAAAAACAAAGAAAACCCAAGGGTGTCCATGTAGCCCCGTTTAACTATATAAAAGTAAAAAATATTAACTAACCAGAAAACTTACTTGGAATGCAGCCCTGTGGTGGGGGTGGTGGAATTGAGGTGTTTGAATCATATCTGCGAATAAGTCGAAATCGTCTGAAAGTTCCTCGCTATCACTATTCGCTGATGATGGTCCAGCTCCTTTCTTTGTACTATCGTCCAACCCCTCAAGACTAGCTAGTAGCCCAGAGGTATTTTTCTAAAAAAAAAACAGAGTTATATACCTGTGAACCGAATTTTATGCTTTCTGGGTAAAAAATTGAACAGGTAAGGGTCTTTCGAATTGTATTTAAAAAAATCTAGGTTTACCTGTGGAGAATTCTCATCATCAAGTTCTACTAAGCGTAAAGCCTCATCTAGAAGAAATTCAGGAAGGGGTAAGGCGAGGTCTTCTAAATCAGGGGTGGACTCCGCCCCGGGTTCTCCTTTTATCACATACTCCCCTGTAAATTACAAAATATACGTTTTGAAATCAAAAGGGTAATTTTTTTGGAAATTACTGAATATTAATTGTATCAAATCTAGGATGGTCTTCATTGCTGACATCCGATTTTAAAATTGAAAATCGTCATCAAAAATTAAATTAAAAACAGGACTTGTATCCCTGAAGTACAAAACATTTTATGCTGGTACTTAGATAATACTTAATTACTCTAAGCAATATTATATTACTTTCAAATGACTGCCATCATTACGCTTTGTATTAATATATTTTAAAATTTCATTACGGTTCATTAAAAACTATCATCAAAATAAGATAGATAATCTAGAAAGTAACTGGATTAATTGCCGTGAAGGTAATTAATATTTGTTTAATAGTAATTTTAGCTTGATAAATATTAAACCTAAACTTACATGCTCATGTTAAGAGTAGACCCAATTTAACTAATAATTTTTTGTTAAATGTTTACTTTCAATTTGGTTAGTTTTATATTATTAATGGTTTACTTAGGATATTTATACTTAAGGGGAACTGTTCATATGGGGGTAAACATGTTTTTAAATACATATTTTACATAATAAAATGACTTGGTATCTATTAGGGTTTAGTTCGCATATCTTTAAATAATTCCCAAACTTTTTTTTTTTTTTTTATTAGGTACATATTGGTATGCCAATGTTTAACTTCTTGTGACTAGCTGTCTGACTGATACACACACAACGTTAATTTTGTAAAGTAAAATTTATTATTTTTTTGTGTCGATATCCTTGTCGTAGGTACTACTCAGTACGGCGTGCATATAATATAGGCAAAAAAGCATTGCCTACCCTGGGAACAATGAAACAAAAAAAAATATTTCTTTATATTTACCGGGACCGAAAAGCTAATAGTAATATCTTTAAAGATCGTTTCCACGAACGCATTCGTTGCCGATTAATTGTAAATTGAATAGCTGTAAAGCATCCCGTATGACCGTCCGAAAAGCAGAGATTTCACATTAAATTAGCCCCTTATGGGAAAGCAAAAACACTGCTTTTATATACGTGGAAGCGAGCGAGAGAGACGGTAGGCAGTAAGCTAGAAAGAGATGCAACAAATACACGTGACTGGAGACCTGAGCCTCCGTCAGCCATGCGCCAGCGTTTGTTAAGTGCATTGCACATAAAACGTTCTTTTAATACATTATTTTTTTGTGTTATTATCTAATTATTAATATTATTAGCTTATAAGTACTGATATTTTTGTAGGGTAGACATATTTTACTTATTATTGAATTAGTGGATACTGTTTATGGGATTTCCTGTTTGTATCCTAAATAAATAAATAAATATACCTAGTTTAATAATAAGGTTTGTTAAGATCTTAATTAGTAACGTGAAATAAGAAGTACTTTTATGATGATTTAAAATAATTTTTGCTAATAAGTATCTTATAATATAATTTACATAATAATTGAATTTTTTTAATCAAGTGAATGATAAATTTAAAATCTGAATATATTTATTCATAATAATAATATTAGTGAACGACAGTAAAGTTTTGGACTTGAATTGTCTTTATTTGTTTTGAATCACAACGTTTCAACTGGTAAGTATCTCCAGTCGTTTTCAGGTGAATACGGAGTATTCACTGGAGATAATAGACACTTAAGGCAGCACCTATACGTAAACGTATCAACGCGACGTAAACCCGATACGTTTACGTAGTTCTGGCGCCCTAAAATACAGTAAGAGCGTTTTTACACGGCACCATATATCGCGCGCGACAAATGGTCGCGGTATTGCTTTTACACCAAATTATGTGTTCTCTAATGAGCCATTTTCACACACAAGCGATATTAGAGAACACATAATTTGGTGTAAAGCAATATTACGACCATTTATCGCGCGCGATATATGGTGCCGTGTGAAAACGCTCTTAGGGTAACAGCGAGAACGCGAGAGCCTCTGTCGTATTTGTTTAGTTTTTTAGTTTACCTAACCTCACATGTTTTCACGATCTGGTTTAGATTTTAGATATTTTAGTCGCTAGTAAAATTATTATTTATTTTTCTTGGGAAAATATGGAGGCTGTATTGGATTTAATTGTATTAGTGGACTACGAAAATGATGATAATGTAGACGAAGCTCTAATTTTGCATATTCTACATGATGAGGATAACTTAGGAAACAGAGGTGTGCTTTATGGTAATTTTAATTTGGACAACCTTTTCCATTTGGAATGTAAAAATCTATTTAGATTTAGAAAAAATGATCTGCATAGATTATCCGTAGGCTTTTTTTTCGTTTTTTCCTTTTCCTGGTTTTCTCACAGATTGTCGGGTTTGGTCGGCTTGTATCGGGTCAATAATACCGCGTTTTGGGTGTACGTAAAAAACCGTATCCTTACGTCGAGCGTATCACGTAACGCAACCAAAATATTAAGTGCGCATGCGTAGATGTCAAAAGATACGTTTACGTCGTTTCTTCAGACATTGCCTTAAGTGTCTAATTACCAGTGAAACGTTGTGATTCAAAACGTTCAAAAAACGTCATTGTCCCCAACCTTCAAACAGACAATAACATTAGTGTTTTCGCCTTTTGTTTGGTTTTGTTATAATCGTCGCGCGTCGCCGTCGGTTGTCGGAAAAAAATGGACATATCCACGTAGCTACACGTAATTTAAGTGTAGTGGCGATGTCAACTGTGTTGAAAATTATTAAATTCAATTGTTCGGATTAAACGGTTTTGCATGCCACTGGTACTAGGTACTATTTTATTTTTTTTATGATAAAACACCTGCACTGTAGGAAAAATCCTTTAAGGCGCTCTGGGAGCGGTGCGAGTGCGAAAAAAGCGATTAACGTTGGTCTTGAAACGTTGAAGATTGTATTCATTGGGAAACACGACCTCAGGAAGATCATTCCACAAAGATGACGTTCTCCAGATGAAAGAATTCTTGAACAATGAAGTTCGAGGAGTACTAAGCTGAACAACATGTGGATGAGCGGCAGTGGTTTGCCGTGTATTTCTGTTTTGAATTGCTCTAGGTGGAATCAAGTGGGCAATGTCAGTCGAACACCTGCCATGGAAATATCCGTAAAAGAGAGCCAAATCACCAACCTGTCTCCGATGCTCCAGGCTATCGAGGGTCTTGGTCAGCTCGGGGTCGCCGATCAGACGAACGGCTCTCCTTTGAATGGAATCCAGTAGCCGAAGGGTGTGCTTGGGTGCAGAGCTCCAGACATGAGAGCAATATTCTAATGATGGTCGAATCTGGGCTTTGTAGAGTGTCAAAAGTTGATGAGGTGTGTACAACCTTTTGGTGCGGAAAAGTACACCAAGTTTCTGTGCAGCTGCCTTGGCAATTGCGGCAACATGATCATGCCAAGACATATTACCTCCCAGATTGACCCCCAGCAAATTAATAGACGGTGCCAGGGGAATTGCGTGTCCTGCCATGACTATATCCGGTTCTGCAATGTTAGCCTTTTTGGAGAAGACTGCTGCCTGGGTTTTCTTAGCATTAAATTCGACTTGGTTACTAGGTACTAATCAGTACCGAATCCAGGATTTTGGCTTGGGGGAGGGGGAGGGCTGAGGTCTTGTAATATTATGACATCTACAATTTTAGGGCTGAAGCCCCATAGCCCCCCCTAGATTCTCCACTGGGTACTATGTAGTACTTTTGAAAAATATAGTATATACAAGTGTGTATACACTAAAGTAAGGTTAGAAGTACCAAATTACTCTATTTAATAAAGTCAAATTAATTAAATGGTATTGTAAGATAAAACAAAAAACATTTGAAATCCTGACGTCGCCGAACCAAAAAAGGGTAAGGTAAATTGTATGAATAATTTTTAAACGATTAAAAATTGCCTATCAATATATCAAATCAAGCAATCAGGAATTTCTGATTGTAAAAATAATTACCTTCACTAAGAACCGATATTAATTTGAATAGTTAATAGATCTTATAAGCTGTCAATAACTTATCGGTCAATGGATCTCAATATATCCTGGTGGCTTAGGAAAAAACAAAAGTTAATTGCATATTGCCTTTACTGACTGTATCTACGCATTAGCGGCGAAGTCGATGGTTATTTTATTTCCATAATGATTTTTCTTTTGAATCGTGTTTTAAAATGCGGAACTATCAAGTTCCCGAAAAAAGACTCCCTAAAAATTGGACTTTATTTAAAACATTTTCCTTCCGTAAGCTTTATGTTTTTGTTTTAAGGTGAGAAGATTCTGGTACTTTTGCATGCACACATTTTTGATGTCAAAAGGAAATTTTAACATATAAAAATACTGTTTTTATTCGGTAAATAATCATCTAAACAAAAATGTTCATGATCAGGAATGAACACAAAATCCACTGGAGCAATAGACAGGGATTAGACCACAGCAAAAGCTTCATTGGGGATCCAGACCCAAGACTTACGAAACACTTGCTTCAAATGAACAGGTACCAGCTGAGAACCATTACAGGAATTCTGACAGGACACATGGCTGTCAAAAACCCTTTGCACAGAATGTAACTGTACAATGGACACCTTGATTGCAGATTATGCGGACAAGACAAGGAAACTGTACAGCACATAGTCTGCCATTGCGAGTCACTGGATCGGAAGAGGCAACAAATTTTCGGGCAACCAAAACTGGAACCAGAGGATATCTTTACCCTCTCCCCAGTTGACCTACACAAACTAGTGCAAGGAACTGGGATCACGGAGTAGTTGTAACAACCAAACAGAGTGAGCACAATGGGCCTAACCTGACCGAAGTGCATCCGGCGCACGGACGGGCCCTCTAAAAAAAAATGTTTACCGTAAACTACGACATAGTCTCGGCATATTTCGTTGCATTTTCATTCATTTTTGCATATAACAGAAGCAATTGAAATTAACTAACTTTACAATGATTTAAAAAAATGTGTACAATTAGCCCCTCTATACGGTATATTTAAAAAAATGATATTTTCCCAATAAATTATCTATAAATAGGTAAAAAAATCATAAAAATTTTGAAAATTGAATTTTTACTGACAGCATTACTAACCGTATTACTGACAGTCCTGAATGATGTTAAAATTTTTTGTTACCAAATAAATGTAATTATTTTGTAATGAAGATCCTATATGATCATTAAGACTAACAGTCTTGATAAGGAAATGACAGTAATACTGATTGTGTAAAAACAAATTTTAAAAAAGTATGAAAATGTATGGGATGGATATCATTCAGGACTGTTAGTCTGCAATAGAGCTTTGAATAAAGTCCAAATTTAGGCTGGCTTTTTTTTTGCCGGAGAGTTAATATTTTTTACAAGAAAATAAGTGTCACGATCTTTTTGTTAAAAACTTTTTGACTTAACGAACTGATGCTTGACACAGTTATGAATCAAACACAACATTTTTAAAATCAAAACACGGCAGGCACACTTATGATATAAGATGTTTACAACAAAAGGGATTTACAGCCACTTTCTCCATTAAAATTTTGTTAGTGTTAATTAAAAGGGTATAATCATAAGAATTTGTCCCTGAAGTTTAATAGTAAAATTTTCGGTAAAAACAATAAAGATATATCTTAAAATTTTATTACAAATTTAAGATAACAAAATTGTTGTTATAGATAAAGCCAAGGCCGATAAATTAAAATCTTTTTAAAGGTTAATTTTGAAAATAAAAAAAAATCCTTATTATCTATTTTACAATTACTGAGATAGTTAAAATTGTACTACATTCCTAGGATAGCGTTGCCTAAGAAAAATTTAAAGCATTAACATAAGTTATGTTTAAATTATGGTGAAATAGCTAACATAAATTAATACCTAGGGGTGCGCAAAATAATCGATTAATCGTGTAATAATCGATTAATCGATTAATCGATTATTCGATTAAGGGTATATTTTTAATCGATTAATCGATTATTAATCATAATGTTTTCGATTAATAGAAAAATCGAAATGTTTTCGATTAATCAAAAAATCGAAACAACTATTTCGATTTTTCGATCATCGATATAATTTCGATTAAAATATGTCTTTTTCGATTAATCGGAATAATAACAATTTTTAGATTAATCGAATAGATTAATAAAAATATTTTGCGACAAAATCAACGATATAACTTAAGGCCTCTATTATGTATTACCCTCAAGTTTGCCTTGTCAAAATTAATGATAATTATGATTTAGATATTATTTCAATGTTATTTAAGTATATAATGAAAAAAATCGATAATTATTTTCGATTATTTGATTTTTTTATATTAACTGATTGTTTTCAATAAGGCGATTCGAAAAAAAAAACGATTAATCGATTATTTCGATTAATCGATTATTTTCGATTAATCGATTATTTTCGATTAATCGATTATTTTCGATTAATCGATTAATCGAAAATAATCGATTCATTCATATAATCGAGAATCGATTATTTTTTTTTTGATAATCGCCCAGCCCTATTAATACCTAGATATTCTATAAATTATAGAAATAATAAATTCAGATGTCCAAAAAATTATATCATCCGAATTGTTCAGAAGACGACAAAAAGCTAACTCAAAACAATATTACAGTTTGCAAATTTTTTTGAATTGAATTCAAAAAATCAAAATTTATGCGTTTTTTTGAGTTCACCTTTTTAAACAATTAATATTAAAATATCCACTCACCAATTAAATTTTAAAATAATCCATTCATTGCATCACTCAAAAGAAAACATAAAAACTTATATTTAACGTTGATTAACACCACAACTATTTTTTTACTGACGAGTCTATAGAAACCTTTATATTTTTTCACAGAAGCGCCCAATTTGGGTTGTCTTCGCCAGCTTTTTGGGCACCTTAATAACCACTTCACACACTTAAGCAAAAAATAAAAAGATTTAAAATGGAACTGAGAGGCAATTAAAAAACCTTTCGTCAAAATGGGTCCACGACGACCGGCCAAACAATGGTCGAGAAAAAATAATAACTGGTCGAAACGTTAACATAATGATAGCCCGACGGCGGAATCAGCGTGACTAAAAGGCCTACCTGCATGGTATCCTTTCCTCCTCCCCCCTACGCCACTTTTAAATTAACTTCCATTCCATTGGTCCGACCCCATAAAATGTAACACATTTATAAGCTTTTATTTCTCCACCCTAATGCATTCATTTGCGTAACTTCAATGGCTGATCCAATTCAGAAGTTTTGCTTTTTTTTTGAAAAAAATGCATACCAAAAAATACCCATAGTTCAAATTACATATTATTTTTCAAAGCAGATCCAATCAACGCTTAAAATTTTTATAAGACAGAAGATACACTTATTAGGCTGCTGTTGGTTATGATTTGACTGGTGACATTGTAGTAAGTAGAAAATCTTTTACGTTTATGTATTTTTATTTTCTTGCTTTGTTTTCGATTTAAGCTTAAATTTTTATAAGCACACTTCCAGGAACTGTCTATTCAATCAGGATTTTTCAATGTTTCTAACCACGCACCAGTGTATGAAAAATATTACTACTTACTACGGCACCTAACTGTTCCAGACAAAAATAACTATATCCTTATGAATCAAAATTACTTTTAATTTCAACTGTATACATTTAATTTACTGGTTGTATTTGGAATAGTATAAATACAATTAAAATAGCTTTTACCTCTTTTAAAAATGACTAGACAATTTTTCTGCTGACCAAGGATGACAAGTTAAGAAGAAATTTCAATTTTATTTTGGCAATATGCATACTTAACGGTTCCAAATAACAGGTGCAACAAATAATCAAATACGCTTTTATTATTATTTTTTATGGCGCATGCCATGGCGTATAGTAATAATAGGAAAATGACGATTAAAGAACCAGTAATATGCAATTTTTTAAATTTTAAATCTATTTATTTAATAGTCTCGGTTACCTATGCAAAAACAAATTTAAAAAGTCTGCAGTAAAATATTTTACTTGAACGGCAGTAGAGTTTTGGACTTGCATTGTCTTTATTTGTTTAGAATCACTACGTTTCGACTGGCAAGTATCTCCAGTCGTCTTCAGGTGAATACTAATAATTTATGTTTGATAAAATTGCATTTTTATATTTTATGGAAATGACCTATATTTAAACCTGGAAATCCTGACTTAAAAACACATTGCAAAATATATTGCCATTTTATTCTACAATACTAATCGGTCAGTTCCGGTAACCTCTTATACTGACATGAAAAGATTTAATTTAGCTTTCGCTTTTAAAATATATTGTAATATGATTGTCATTTTACTAAATTTTAATGCTTCTTAGGAACCTTTATTCATTTTCACATGTAAAATCTTCCCTTGAAATAATGCAAACGGACTCTCCGGACACCCGATAATAATAATATTTTATTTATATCCAAAATGTTATAAATAATAAAAAATTCGCTAAAGTTTTTTAACTAGTGTGCCTTAAAAATATAGATACGTTGATAGAAATGTCGAGTTTATCATTACTCTACCGGAGATTTCTATTATATTTATTAATGGTAAACTTAACTATTAACATGTTTTGTTTATAAAAAATGTAGAACTTCAAAAAATTTTATTATACAGAAATCAAAAATTTATTACTCAAAAATATTTTGGTATAATTAGAGTAGCTTTATATTAAAGCAACATTTCCTCATACTTTTCATACCTAATTAGGTAATTAATAAAGCGTAATATTTAATGTTTATTGCTGAATCTAAAAATATTTAAGCATAATTTATTACAATTATTTCTCTGTGATTCCTTATAGAGCTAAAAGAGATAGAGATAAAAGAGGAATATTTTGATTCACGAACTAAGTATAGGCGCAGCTGCGTAATTTGCGTTAAAAGAATACTATAAATTCTGTAATTTTGCGCAAAATAAATATTTTTTTTTACGAAAGAAAATAAATAATCTTTCACACATTTTTTTTTCAGGAAATATTGCTTTAATATAAAGCTACTCTAATTATACCAAGAAAAAATTGTGAGAAAGAAGACTGATGTTTTTTCATTTATTTTCCTTCGTAAAATTTAATTTACTCACATAATGAGAAGTTCTCAAGATTTAAATATTTTAACAACGAGTGATGTTGTTTCTAAATATTACTAACATTAGAGAAGATTAATAATTAAAGATAAGAATATTTTTCTAACAACTATATTTAAAATGCCTCGTGCCGCTATTTTGAATGCGATGCAACCTGATCAAGGCGACCGAAACAGATTTTAATATACATAAAACAATATAACCCACATCATCAAAATTCTCATCACTTTGGCCACCTGTAATTATTGTATTCATATTAAAAAAGAAGATATTTATTTAGTTAACAAGTACAAATAAAAAAATCAAGTTCAAAGAGAATGAAGCCATCACAAATCAAAGAAAGTAAAAGCTTATAAAAGGGAATACTCTTTTATTGCTTTTAATGTTATTAGATATTATATTTACGTGAATTCGACAATAGTTTTGAGCACAAAAGAATTAACCGTATATACTTAATGTTGAATGGTGCTATGTATACAATAATCTAAACCGATATATGAATATATTTTTACTTATTTGCTTCATCACCGTGTTTCAGCAGTATTTCCTTAATAATTTTTTCAATACATGTACGTGTTTATAACGTCTGGGATATTCACTTGGCCATAAACTATAAAAATATAGTAAACATGATCGTTTACCAAAATATTAAATTTTTGTAATTTTAGATTCCTATTAAAATACGATGTCCCTTTATTTTGTGATATCTGATAGGTACACTTCAAGTTAGATCAGCAATAAAAGTGGGGTAAAAATTACTCTAATTATTTGTGAAGATTTTCGCTTAAAAGTCATACCTTTAAAAATTAAATCTCGCACAACATGATAGATTATGATACACCGATATTTATTTTCTACTTTATTTAAAAAATAATGCCGAAAAAAACAAATTTGATGTTTTTATAAGCTTTTACTTTCTTTGATTTGTGATGGCTTCATTCTCTTTGAACTTGATTTTTTTAGTTGTACTTGTTAACTAAATAAATATCTTCTTTTTTAATATGAATACAATAATTACAGGTGGCCAAAGTGATGAGAATTTTGAAAATGTGGGTTATATTGTTTTATGTATATTAAAATCTGTTTCGGTCGCCTTGATCAGGTTGCATCGCATTCGAAATAGCGGCACGCGGCATTTTAAATATAGTTGTTAGAAAAATATTCTTATCTTTAATTATTAATCTTCTCTAATGTTAGTAATATTTAGAAACAACATCACTCGTTGTTAAAATATTTAAATCTTGAGAACTTCTCATTATGTAAGTAAATTAAATTTTACGAAGGAAAATAAATGAAAAAACATCAATCTTCTTTCTCACAATTTTTTCTTGGTATAATTAGAGTAGCCTTATATTAAAGCAATATTTAATATTTCCTAAAAAAAAATTGTGTGAAAGATTATTTATTTTCTTTCGTAAAAAAAAACAATTTGATGTCCAACTGCAGATAGAAAAAAGTATTTGTGATAAATTTTCATTTTAACTTCTCCTATAAAAAGTTGAGAAAATGAGAATCGTAACTTAAACAATAATGCTAAAAAAATTAATATTATGAGACGGTGATATTGTGTTTTAATTTATTAAAAAATAATGCCGAAAAAAACAATTTTATGTGCAACTACAGATAGAAAAAGGTATTTGTGATAAACTTCCGTTTTAACTTCTCTAAAATTTAAGAAAAGGCAAATCGTAAATGAAACAATTACACAACTTAAATATTAAATTTTATTTAAAACATATTCCTCATAAACACGAATAATTACACAATATCGTGTATAAAATTACACAAAGTCTCGAAAGAATCTAGTTCTAATTTCTGGTCCCTTAATGTGTTTCAAACATTAGTAACAAAAATGGAGGCGAGCTAATTAGCCGGAAATATGGCGGTCGCAACGAATGATTAACGTGTATTTTACCCGAACTAGGCGTTCAGATAAAAAATAGAACTGAGCATGTATTCTGTGCCTGAAAGCCACTTACGCGTAGAAAGAATGCACCATCAAAGAAGACCGCCAATGGGAACCATTTTATTCTCTGCTGGCTAGCCTGCCGCTCCAACTAACCGCTAATGAATTTGATTTGAAAATTACATCTGCCAATGGTTTTCAGGTTCTTTCAGTGGCGTACCGGAATATTTCATTTATTTTATTAATATCCAGTCATTGACTTGTTTTAATTTATAGTCAGGCTATAGCTTTGTCTATAGTTCGTAAAGTTCTTATTTTAAATTTTAATGATGCTTTTAACCAAAATTCACAACTTTTTGGTTTCCCAAATCCTTAATTTTAAAAATAATTTACTAAAATACTTATGGAATCCAATAATAATAAGCGAAAAACACTACACTGTGGCTCAAATTAAAGGAGTACACTTTTTAATTGTGAATATTTTTCTAGATTTTGCACTGATTTAATTTATTCTTGGAGTGATGATAAACTAAAATCGTCTTAGTAAAATGTGCAATTTTTATCAAAATATTTTGAACAGGGCCGGATTGACAGGTTTTTTTCAACAAACGTGCACTTATGTTCGTTGCAAACGAAAACTGATTTATTCATAATTCAGAAAATACGTTTTTTTGGTAGATTAACTATCGAAACTTCTTCAGTATAACTCTGAAAGATTCTTAAATTCAAGAAATACAATTTATTTTGTTCATTGATGTATTAAAACATTCCGGATATCATTTTGGAAATTTGAAGTCGTTTGAACCATGATAGCAGCATCCATGACCGTAATTAAAAATCAAAGTTTCAATGACTATTATTAAAATAATAAACAATGTTATTTTTGACGTTTTGTGCGCTTCATGACAGCTAATCCGTACACAATGGCAGTTTTAAGTGAAGAGGATCGAATTCTTATCAAATATTTTCGACAAACACGGCGCAAGAAAAATTGTAAAGGAGTTTCCTGAAAAAAATTGGTATGTTGGAACAGTTGGCAAGTAATTAAGACATCTTACAGAAAATAATGGATCCATAAAAATAAAATTTCGAAGGAAAAAAACTTCAAGAACTCAAGGAAATATTACCATGGTAAGAAATATTGTAGGAGAAACGATTAGAAAGATGTAATCTAATACTACGAAGATTCCGTTCTCGGCAAAAGATATGGTTTTCAGATGAGAAGATGTTTACTTGAGGCCGCCAAAACGTACACAAAATAATCGGGTATACGCAAATGTGCGAGTAAAGAGGGAAATCCCATTGGAAAATCTTTTAATCGAGAGAAGTCACTTTTCACCTGGCGTAATGGTCGCGGTAGCAGTTTCCAAATTGGGGAAGCCAAGTCTCATTGTTGTAGATGCCGGAGTAAAACTCAACTCGGACGCGTATCAACAACAACTTTTACATCACTTACTTCCTGAAATTGAAGCAATTTGCGACGATTGCGTATTCCAACAAGACGGTGCTCCTTTCCATATTCTCGGAGTACAAGAATGTTTTTGTTTGAGCAATGCCCTGATTATATTGAACCGGAGATGTGGCCACCCAATAGTCCAGACTTAAACCCTGTTGACTATTCCATATGGGGAATTTTCGAGGCAAATGTTCACAATAGTCAAAGGTTTAACACCATCGAAGAGCTAATGGAAAAGTTACAGTTCTGTTGGAATAATTTTAACCATGACATAATGAATACAGCTATTGACCTATGGCGAAGGCGACTGCAATCCGTGATAGAAAATCATGGTGGTCATATTCATAATGTTATCCTATAAATATTTACACTACTTTCGATTTTAGGTGATAGTTAGTCTTGATATCAGTAATTGTTAATATTATTAAATTTATTATTAATATTGAACAAAATAAATTGTATTTCTTGAATTTAAGAATCTTTCAGACTGAGACTTATACTGAAGAAGTTTCGATAGTTTTTCTACCAAAAAAACGTATTTTCTGAATTATGAATAAATCAGTTTTCGTTTGCAACGAGCATAAGTGCACGTTTGTTGAAAAAAACCTGTCAATCCGGCCCTGTTCAAAATATTTTGATAAAAATTGCACATTTTACTATGACGATTTCAGTTCATCACTCCAAAAATAAATGAAGACAGTGCAAAATCTAGAAAAAGATTCAATATTAAAAAGTGTACTCCTTTAATTTGAGCCACAGTGTATATTGTCAATATGTTGGTGGTTCAACATGTAGTTGATTATTCAAAGTAATCTAATTTTTGTAATAAAGGACATTTTAAGAAGCGAATAAAACTATTACAAAACAATATTTAAAAGTCCCTTTTTACGGTATCGAAAACAAACTGTACAAAAAATGTATTCATCTTCTAATTATTTTAACTATTTCTGTACAAAAGGTCAACTTTCTTATAGTGAAGTCAGCAAATAGGTCGAGGCGCTTTGCAGTTTATTAAAAAGACTATTTATTATAGTTTGTACAACAAAAGTGGATATATGATGTTCATATCGTATAATAAAGTAAATTGTCAGGGTGTGATATGGACAATCCACTCAAGTTGTACGGTACTTGCCAACAATTTGGGATACATATTTTGATTCAAATAAAATATAACAAATTTGATCTAACAGATTTGCATATTTGTGTAATAAATTCATAACCTTACTTTTGCTAAGTGTCATAAAACGAGGTGTAAATTTTGTGTTTCTTTGTCATTTTTCTTAATTTATAATTATCTGACCAATGTGATTGGTCTGTTTCATATTCCAAGAATGAATCAATTCAGTTAACTGGTACAGCCCATTTATTCAGTGGCTTGTATAAAGGATGTGGATTCCACATTGTGGAAGTAGAAAAAAGGGCTTTTTGCACATTTGAGTTAAAAAAAGATAATCGTTGCTGAATATATCGCCAGTATTATTAAATTAAACAGATATAAACTTAGTATCAGCGGATAGCTAAAGTTATTTGAATGATAGAAGTGTTTTATCTGTTTTACATCTCAACGTTTCAACTGGTAAGTATCTCCAGTCGTCTTCAGGTGAATACTGATAAAGGAAGGGATGTTCCGGTACGAAGAATTTACTGGTGAACTACCAGAAAACCCACTCTAAGGATTCACCTGAAGACGACTGGAGATACTTACCAGTTGACACGTTGTCATGTAAAACAAATAAAGACAATGCAAGTCCAAAACTCTACTGCCGTTCAAGAAACGTCATTGTCTTCAATCTTTAAACAGACACTAAAGTTGTTTGTTAGATAATATTTTGCTGCTACTAAAATTTATTATTTTTCTGAAAACACTGTCCGAAGTGGACATGGTTCTTTTAAAAGAATAGCCTTAATTTTCTTTGAATAAATTGTATCGAAACATTTGTGATTTTCCATTGTTGGTGACTATTTTAACCTCAAGTATGACAAACAATAATTCTACCAGAGGCAAAAAAAAGACAATTTACCACTGTTCTCGCTTGCCCTTGAGAAACCATTGCTAATCCAAATCAAGAGAAAGGATTTTTTGGGCAAAATTCGCTATGGATCCCTCAAGTTACAAAATACCAAACAGGAAATTAATAAAAAGGATTGCAAATGAATTAATAGGCTTGTTTTTTGGGCTTGGCAACTATTAATAATATAAATAACATTAGACTTGGCGGCATCTTTTGGAATTCTTAAATTACAAAATACTAATTCTATTACACCGTATGTAAATAATAAGAAGGAAAGGTGATGTAAATTTATCAAATTCTAGAGGTTCGTCAGACCAGGGTTCCCTAGATGAGGGTTCCCCTAATTTTTTTTACAAACATGTTCCTATAAGAAACATAAATGTAAAAAATATATTATAACCCAATATCATTCTTTTAACAAGATCTACCGACACAATCTTCGAACCAAGATTTTTTTTATACATGAAATGTCAAATTGACACCGTTTTATACCGGCTGTCGCCGTTCTCCGAAGCCATTTAAAATGAATCTAAATGAGGACCCAAAAATTGGCGCTACTTATATGATGTTTTAAAAAGATTATTATCTGAAATGTTATTAGACAGTCTCAAGTGCCTTTTCAGCTCTTCAAACGTGGCCTCCTGTCAACGACGTCAACCAGTGTTTATTTACTTTCTTGACCGACCATAGAAATGTAATTTTTGACACTTTGGGCACTACAATGAAGTGATGGGACTTTTGAAATTGATTTTTCTTAGTAACAAGTGCTATTTGTACATTTCTTTCGGGAAGACGAGTTTTGTGGCTTTATTATGAATATTTTCGAAAATTGGCTACACCTGATTAAAATTTTAAATACATCTTCTCGTTTATGTAGTACAATGTATTTAATTTAACAATTTTAACTACGCTGTTTATAGAGAAAATTTAGATTAAAAAAAAAAAAGGAAGGCAGCGTTCCTGTCTCTTTTTATTTAAAAAATAAATTATATAGATGAGACAAAATTGCATAAAAAAGGTTTCATTGCCAAAATTTAAAAATTTAAAAAAAAAATTTTCCATATAAATTGCAGTTTTCTTGAAATGAATTACAAAAAAACTAAACAAATTATGGAATTTTTTTTTCACCAATAGAAAGGTGGTATCTATTTGGGTGTGAAAAAGTTACTTTTACGTAGAAAAACAAATCTAGGAAAAAGATATAAGCCTAAAAAAATACTAAAATTCATTATATTCTAAAAAAGATTGAGAATAATTTTTTTAAAATAAAAATAACTATTTCACATTCTCCAATATTTGTCCAAATTTAAAAAGTTTTTAAAAATACATACAAGAACAGGATTCGCTTCAAGAGAGCGCAATGTTTTATATCATACTAGTATATAGATATAATTTCAAATGGAGCTGGTAACTTTTGAGAAGAATTTAGAAATATTGTTTGGATACCCTTTAGTTAATTTTCAAGTATGTTTAGTTCGAAAAATGTTAGTTTAGTTTTAATTTATATGGCCTGTAACAAAAAATAGTTTATTGAGGTTGAACTTCAAAACATTCTCCGTCGGACTTCGACCAATTATTTATTGTAATGCCTTTATGTTGTCAATCAGGAGTATGTATTTTTTTTTTCATTATAATAAATACAAGACATTTATTATCCGTATGTAGTTAGGTAATAATAATTGATACATACAGGTGTCACATTTTAATGTGATCCTGCCTATCGGCTTCGGATGTCTCAAAATAAATTTAGTGCAATCAATTTTAAGTGCAAAATGAGCTTTTATATTTCTATATTATTTATATATAAAAATCACTAACAATATCTTATAAGGGTTTTTGTTATGTGTGGCGAGACCCCCAACATTATTTTTCTAATTTATATTATACATACTTTAAGAATGAATATTATTGCGTCACGGTGAAGGTAGCTTAAGAATTTTTGAATTTATTAAACACCCGAGTGTAAAGATGCAGTCTTAATAAAACTAAATTAAACGTGAAGCTCATCATTAAGAAATAAAAAAATATGATTATGAAATAACTAAAAAAAAACCATAAATTAGCAAAAAAGGCGGCATTTCTTAATTCTCTTTTATCTCCTTCCAAGTTTTTAGACCCAAAATTGTGTTTAATCTATAAGTGTTTTATTGTTTTATAAAATGTTCCTTTTATCCTAAAAATGTATTTTTTATTATATCAAAGATAATAGGTTAAAAAATATATATTGAACCGATAATATTAGTATCTACCACTTTTAATAAAATATACTAGTATTATATTATAAAAAGTATTTAGAACCCCGTTTTTAATAGTAGCAATTAAAAAAAATAAAAATTAAATAAGAAAAGGTAATTTTTATTTAAAAAAATGCTTAGGTATCTAATCCGCTTTTAAACTTAGCAAAATACCTATGGCATTACCTTGATTTTTTGTCTGTCGTTGGCATGGAGGGCGGAATTTTGCCATAGTTAGCAATAAAATAAACGAAAAAATTAAATTATATTTTAGGTGCAATTTTTTTTTTTGGGGAGGCCTGAAGGGGGTTACACGAATAAACAAAAATCATTGTTTCCTAGCAAATTCTGTTCAAGGGCTGAAATTTGGCATTATTAGGTATAGTTACCTAGTGATAAAATAAATGAACGAAAAAAAAATCACCTTTTAGGTGGGTTTTTCTCTTTCAGAGGACGAGTGAACAAAATAATTGTTTCCTAGCCAATTCTACTTAATGGGGCTACAAATGGAGGATAGAAAATAAAGAACAAACAAAAATAATATTTGTTTAGCTTATTTTTTGATTAAAGTATTTTTCAAACAAAATATACCAGCTTACGGAAACACAAAATGTGAGTTGGGATTTATTTTTATGTAAACAAGAATCTGACTGCTCTGAAATTGTATAGCAGACTCTACCCGGGGATTCAAGGGAATACGGAAAAATAAACCCAAAAGGCTCAAAATTACTTCATTTTTCAAGATCAGAATTAATTTGAAAAAGTCATGCAGCAAGGCCCCTTGGGCATACCTTTATAACTATTATACCTAGCCCTTAATCATTAATCATAAATTTGGATACAATATAAGATTTTTGACGTTTGAAATGTGCGCCAAACAAAAATCATTAATATTTCATAGATATGCCCCATTGTTGGGCCCTAATGATGCCGTCTGAGCGAAGCGCACGATGCATCAGTACATTTTAAAATCCTTTTAAAACCCTTTTATTCTAGAGCACCTACCTTAAAAGAGCCGATTTATCTATCCAAAAATCCTGTCAATTGGAAATCCTTTAAATAGCCTTAAA
Source organism: Polydrusus cervinus (assembly GCA_935413205.1). Taxonomy (NCBI): domain Eukaryota; kingdom Metazoa; phylum Arthropoda; class Insecta; order Coleoptera; family Curculionidae; genus Polydrusus; species Polydrusus cervinus. The sequence continues at coordinate 7,498,173 of OW284520.1, forward strand.
AAATCACTTAAAAGTCCTTTTAAATAGTCCTCTAAAGACACAAGAACACTACAGATACTTCACATATTCTTTAAAAAAAATTAATAGAAAAAAAACAAATGAAACCCAACACTCCGATACAGCATATTTTAGTTCAGATGAAAGAACGTTCACTATACAGACTGTGCGAGTTGAAAACTGGTAAAGCCAATCAGAACAGAGGCAACAGAGCGAACTCGAACAACTAATATGGCCGCCATTCAGACAATGGGGGCCCAGGGAAAGGGAATTGCAGAGGGGCTGACACACCAGGGGGGACCGAAGCACATTTAACCCCAACTATTATAGCGACTTCAACATTAATCTCTCGACTTGATCCAAGGAATTCACCACTATGCTTTTTTCGGCTTCTCCATTATACATTTTCCATTTTATCCATATGTATTAGGCATTTCATTTATTTTTCCTTAACGCACGATTTGTCAGAGTGACCTTTTTGCATTCGTTTTTAATTTTAATGTTTGAAATCAATTATTTTATCTATCCTATTTTTAAAACAATTTGCCATAAGACTAGCATTTTTTTTACATTTTTTAAAATTTTATGGAAGTACATCGGCAGCATTTCTAAATATATATGTTTTATGCCTGTTGTGTTCTTATAACAAATATTGAAATAGCTTTAATGTAAAATTAATTTATGTAAATAAGTTCTGGAATTATATATTATTTTAAAATTGCATCGTTTTTTTCTGGAAATATGGAAATAACATTTTAAACCTCATTGTCAATTTACGGGTTTCACCGTAAATTTTGGAGCTATTTACAGTACTATATAAAACATTGTTTTGTTAACAAATAAATATTCTATAGCCATTTTTCGAAAATATTCATAATAAGACAAAATCTGATACATAATATAGAGAAGTTGCAATGATTCCCTTAAGTGGATCCAAACAATATTTCTAAATTCTTCTCCAAAGTTACCAACTCCATTCGAAATTATATCATTTATAATAGAAACATTGCATTCTCTTGAACCGAATCCTGTCCATGTTTATTCATGGATTTTTAAAAACTTTTTAAATTTGGACAGATACTGGAGAATGTAAGAAAGTTATTTTGATTGAAAAAAAAATAATTCCCAATAAATTTTAGTAATTATTTTTGGAATTCTCATTGGCTATATCTATTTCCTCGATTTTTTTTTCTGCATCAAATGACTTTCTCAAGCCCACATACATACCACCTTTTCATTGGTAAAAAAAAAAAATTCAAAATCTTGCTTAGATTTTGTAATTCGGTTAAAAAAACGCAATTTCACATTGGAAATTTTATCGGGTTGAATGAAAACCGTAAAAATATTTCATTGTATTGTCAAAAATTTTAAAAATCATTTTTTTTATATAAAAATAACTTCTGACACCATCCAATATCTGTTAGTCCACTAATATTGATGCCAACTTAACATTGATCTTGGTAAATACATAATCTAGCCCTCTTATATTAAACACAGCTGATACTTTATGACTCAAAGAACAAAAAATACCTTTACCATCACTGATTGATTGATATGATACTGCTCATAAAGCACAGATTATTACCGATCAATTATTAGCACTTAAGCTGGTCACTGATCTTAAAAAAACAATGATTAAACAAAAAAAAAATGATCAAAAAACTCTTTTGTTAGGAAGTGCTCAGCATTTAAAGAGCACTACGATGCAAGTCTGCATGACTTAGCCATACTTTGGTGTTTTCCTAAGATACTACATGACTATATGCTTCTTATAGGTGATCTTACAATGTAAACACTATTCATTCAGTGGCCATTATTGGGGACAGACTTTATTCTAGACATTCTGCAGACTAAAATGACTTGGTGTTTTATTTAACACCTATATTCAAATACGCATAAATATTATTGGCCGAATTACTTTTATACCAGGGCAATTTATTAAAGTGCTTGTCAATCAATCGCATAAAAAATATCAATGAAGTTTTTTCAGGGGTAATATATCACTCACTTACAGGTGATCAGGGTAAAAATATTTCGATTTTATGAATGATATTTTCTCAGTTATATAAAAATTGAAATGCGATAAAAATAAAGCAGGGTCCGCCAATCCAATACACCGAACATATGGGGGGAGGCATTTTAGATTTAAAAAAAAAATTGAAAAATACCTAATTAGACCAAAATATTAATAAAAACGCATTTTTTAAACAGAAGAAACCGCGTTAATGACCATTTACTAGAGCTTTTATCTACATGGCCATTCAGTAAGAAAATGTTTCATTGTAAACGTCCTGGTATTTATTATATTAATATTTAAAACCACAAGTAAATGTGCCACTAAATTTAAACCTCGTTTTTTATATTATATCTCGAAATTATAAAATTACTTTGTTATTTTTTCCAAACCCCGACCAACGAACGTTGAAGAGGTGTCTCGTATAGAAAAGCTTCTCAAGCTCTGTCATTAAGTTGGTATCTTGGACATCACAGTGGGCCTTTTTAAGTGGATTAACTTTTAAGGTGTACGCTTTTGTTGGAAGTTCACTACAGATCTTCTTGTGGAGAGAGTCAAGGTCATTAAGTTTTTTTTAAATCTATTGTTAATAATGCCTTTGTTCTTTGTGTTTGGAATGGTACATTTGAATTTTAATTTCTTTATATATTTGCTAGAAAATAACTTCTTTTTGTGCAATGTAACTTCTTTTTGTGCAATGTATGTATAGTTTATGACCAATTGTTATCAAATATAAGTTGTTACTTCCGGTCCAACATGTTAAACCATAAAATAGTTTGGCATGTTAAACCGGAAGTTGTAACTTTTAGATAGAGAATAAAAAACTAAGATATTGAGGTGGAAAGCATTTAAACTACTCATCTTTTGAATATTTTTTAAAAACAGAGTTATATCTAGGCATTCTGCCCTTTTTCAGCGTTCATTTTCTTACAACTCCGTCAATATTTTTAATTCTCTTCCCAATGACATCAAAACAGCGACTAGCTCAAATAAATTTCGTAAAGAATTAAAAAAATATATAATTACTAATCGAAACTAATATAATTATTTCTCTTTGTATTTAATAATATATATTCTCTATTTAAAGTCTCAGCACAAAAAGTATTTTTGAAAATGTACTTTTGTTAAAATTATTATATTACCTACTTACCTATTTATTTATAGAATTTATAAAATGTAATTTATTTATTATTAATAACTGTTTATTTCTTTCTAATTTATTATTATTTCCAGCACTATTTATTGTAAAATAATATTTTTTATATTTAATTCCAAGTAAGGTGGTTGTATGAGCAGCAGCGTTGGATACCGCCACCCTTTTTCACAATTTTTGTAAATTGTATTTACATTTATAATATTATTATTATTATTATTATTATTAGAACTATAGTTTAAAATTATTTTAAATTACACAGAGTGTTCTACATAGTCAGGGCAGATGCAACATACTTTTTTTTTGTTAAATGGGAAACCCAATATATTATATTATGTATTTCCTAATTCCCTATACAATTATCCGTATATGTTGTATAACAATTCCTATGTCTAAATTCAATTGTTTTTGAGATGTTGACGTTTAAAATATGACATTTTTTAGACTTTGACTAACTGTATTATTGAAACGTCGCATTTTAAAGAAAATGGTTTCCACCTCCATCTTAGTTTTTTATTCTCTATCTAAAAGTTACAACTTCCAGTTTAACATGTTAAACCGTCAAACCATTTTTTGGCTTAACATGTTGAACCGGAAGTTGGATAGAGAATAAAAACCAAGATAAGGAGGTGAAACTAATTTTTCTCTAACGATTGAATTTAGACGTATGACATTTAAAACAAAATATACGTGGAATTTTATAGGGAATTAGAAAATAATATAATATATCGGGTGACTATTTGGGACACCATGTATAATTTAATATAATTTTAAATGCCTCCCAGAACTCCGTTTTTGAAAAATATTAAAAAGTTGAGCATTTTAGATGCTATGGAATCCTGCGTTGAAAGCGGGCCATTCTGTATTATAGAATTTTGAGTTACAAAATCTATCTATATGTACGAAATTGATATTTCTCCCGGAATTTAGTTAAATCATTTTTAACCCGTAATATGGGAACCAATATTACAAATATTCATACAGGGTGTTCATTTGAAAACTTCCCACCACGGATTTATCGAAAACCACTGATTAAAAGGAAAAACGCCGAGACACGTCAAAAGATGTGCCAAAGGGGACAACTTTTTAACCAAAAACTACTTCACCCCCTTTTACCCTCTGCCCCCCCCCCCGGGTCATCCCCTTAAAAATTTTAAATGACAAGGGGTATCAAGTAATAGCTTGTTTGAAAGGTATTTTAAAGTGCTTCATTTTGACGTTTGATTTTTTAAAATCGGTCGATTCGTTTCGAGAAAATTAGAAAAATCTTTATCTTCATTTGTTCAGAGACGAAAAAAAAACATACGAAAATATCACTTTTTATTTCAATAAGTGTTCAAAACCCAACATAAACAGCAATTCGGAAGATTATACGTGGCAGCAACCAAATAACATCCAGAATTTTTTTCCGCCTTCTTTTTATTAACACAGATAACATGGGCGAACTGTATTTATTCTTATAGGTACCTGTTTAGTTTTTTATAGTTGCTAAGGAAAAAGAAAGAATTTAATTTGCTGTCAGTTACCTTTGTGACAATCTCGGGATAGTGAAAATTAATTTATTGATTCACATTTTACTTCCAAAATGGTTTACACCGAAAGAGTGGAAATGATTCTAATTTATGGTGCCCAAAATTAATGTGCTCGGCAAACTGCCGTCACATTTAACGCCAGACATCCGGAAAAGATAACTTCGCATAGGTATGTTTTGGACCTTGTTACTAAATTTACTCAAACTGGAACTGTTGCAAATAAAAAACGTAATCATCGTAGAGTTTTGGATGAGGCCGCTCAAGTTGAAGTTTTGGGTCATTTTGGCATAAATCCTAATACTTCATTACGCAAAATTGTGGATGCGACTGGTATTTCAATAGGCTCTGTACACACAGTTACTAAATTACATAAATTTCATCCATTCAAAATGAAAATATTGCAAGAGTTAACCGAAGATGATTTCGATAGGCGAGTTGAGTTTTGTGAACAAATGACTGCAGCGATTAATGATAATACCATTCATGTAAAGAATATCTGCTTCAGTGATAAAGGCACATTTTATCTAAATGGATTTGTTAATAAGCATAACTGCAGGTATTGGAGCAATGAAAATCCTCATGCTTTTGTAGAAGGGCATACTCAGTACCCCCAAAAATTTAATGTATAGGCAGACATTTTAGGAAACAAAGTGATTGGGCCATTGTTTATTAATGGGAATTTAAATGGAGGCATTTATTTAGATATGTTGGAAAATACCATCAATCCGCTTATCACTGAAACCATTGAAAACCAAATCGAAGACGATGGAAGCCCTATACTTGATGAGGCTGAAATATATTTCCAGCAAGATGGCGCTCCTCCTCACTATGTTCTTCCGGTTCGGCAATGGCTAGACGACGAGTTTCCAGATAAATGGATAGGGCGAAGAGGTCTATAGAATGGCCTGCTAGATCTCCTGACTTGACTGACTTTTTTCTATGGGGCTATTTGAAATCTATTGTGTTCACTCCCCAACCTGAAACTTTGGATGAACTTCGTTAACGCATTATCGAAAGCTGCCATGATAACCCACAACATGTTTTTGAAAATGTCCGTCAGGAATTTGAACATCGCCTATATTATTGTGTGGCCAATAACGGGCAACAGTTTGAACACTTATTGAAATAAAAAGTGATATTTTCGTGTGTTTTTTTTCTATATGAACAAATAGAGATAAAGAAAGATTTTTCTAATTTTCTCGAAAACGAATCGACCGATTTAAAAAAATCAAACGTCAAAATAAAGCACTTTGAAAGACCTTTCAAACAAGCTATTACTTGATACCCCTGGTCATTTAAAAATTTTAAGGGGATGACCCCGGGGGGCGGAGGGTAAAAGGGGATGAAGTAGTTTTTCGTTATAAAGTTGTCCCCTTTGGCACATCTTTTGACGTGTCTCGGCGTTTTTTCTTTTAATCAGTGGTTTTCGATAAATCCGTGGTGGGAAGTTTTTAAATGAACACCCTGTATACAATATAAAACGTTTAAAGCAAAATCGATTCCTTTCTATACACGAGAGAAATGCTTTTCCTTTACTGCTGGCTTTTCAAAAGGCCACTTAGTTGGTGACATCATTTCAATAAGAAGGGATATTCGGGTATGTTGAAGAAAGTTCAAATTTAAATGATAAAAACTTAACAGTTCATCACCGGTACATTAAACCGAATTTTTTACATAAGCCGCATAGGCTTGCGACCAAATTTTTTTTTAAATTTTTGGATCACCCAATTAGACATACAACTATTTTGAGAATTCATTAAAAAATCCTAAACTACGCTAATTACAGAGTTTGACGTAGTGGCAGGCTGTGTGTTTTCAGATGTACAGAAGTATCTGTGTTGCGTGTGAGTTAAAAATGAGATCAGACCACATTAATCCAAGGTTTCGCTATGACATACCATACGAGGTCGTAATTGATGAACGAAACATATGGAAAAGCAAAACACCAGAAACCACTCCTGGGGCAATAATCTGGTACACAGACGGCTCCAAAACCAAAGAGGATACCGGAGCGGGGATACACGGAGTAAGACCGAAGAAAAATGCGTTTGTATCTCTGGGAAAGTCTCCCACAGTGTTCCAAGCAGAAATCTACGCCATATTGCAATGTGCGTACGAAATTAATAGGAGGGCTTACCTCGATAAGCGGATCTATATATATTCTGAGAGTCAAGCAGACCTTAGATCACTAATATGCAACAAGACTGGTATGGGAATGTCAAGAGGAACTGGAGGCCCTGCAAAAGTGAACAAAGTAACACTTCAGTGGGTACCAGGACACAAAGGTATTACAGGAAATAAAAAAGCCGGCAAGAAAAGGCTCAAAAAATACATTCATTGGTCCAGAACTGGCACTCGGAGTACCAAGGTGGACAGTACGAGATGCCATAAAGCGATGGATCAGGAGTGAACACAAAATCCACTGGAGTAACAGACAGGGATTACACCACAGCAAAAGTTTCATTGGGGATCCAGACCCAAGACTTACGAAACAGCTGCTTCAAATGAACAGGAATCAGCTGAGAACCATTACAGGAATTCTGACAGGACACATGGCTGTCAAGAACCATCTGCACAGAATACAACTGTACAATGGATACCTTGACTGCATATTATGCGGACAAGACAGGGAAACTCTACAGCACATAGTTTGTCATTATGAGTCACTAGATCGAAAGCGGCAATGAATACTCAGACAACCAAAACTGGAACTAGAGGACATCCCTACCCTCTCACTAGTTGACCAACACAAACTAGTGCAAGGTAGTGGGTTCACATATCATCAGATATTAAATTCTCCTAGGCGTATACGAGGTAAGTCAAAAAATATGAATTTGACTTAAAAGTAAAGTACCTTTATTTTCGATAATATCGAAAATTGTTATTAAAAAAAGTTGATCAGAACTAAAAACCACGTTTAAATATGAAATTACGCCCATTTACAAGATTTTAAGAAGCGGTATTCATTAGTAGGTCCAGCACGCCTTGGAAAACTAAATGAAACCATGACAACTAATTATTTTATTTGTCAAGGCGGACAGTTTCCTTTTAATTAAATATCGTGCTTAAATTTACAATCGAGGAAAAAGTTGAAATAGTGTTAATTGTTGGAGACCACTACAAGACGTACAGCGTAGCTGCTCAAATTTGTAATGGAAGATATCCAAATAAAATTATTAGCCATGTAACGGTTGGAGATATTTTTAATAAATTTAAAAATTCCGGATCTGTAAGTAATAAATTTTCTGACAAGCATCAGGTTTGGCGTACGGACGAAGATACCCAATTGAATGTTTTGCTAGCTGTCGTGGAAAATCCTAAAATCTCATTGAGAAATATTTCACAAACTATTCCACGACCTGTTACAAAGTCCACTGCCCAAGTTATTTTAAGGAAAAAGAATTTTTACCCATACAAACCAAAATTCCTTCACAAACTGCAGCCTAGAGATTTTGATTCACGATTTTTGTTTTGCTCTTGGTTTCAAGGTGAGGTAGAAGATGACCCACTATTCGCAAGAAAAATATTGTTTTCAGATGAGGCGATGTTCACCTCAAATGGAGTAGTGTGTTCTCAAAACTGTAGGTGGTGGAGTGATGAAAATCCCCATTTTGTAATTGAGTGTCGTGACCAGTATTCTTTTAAGACAAATGTTTGGTGCGGCGTTTTTAGGAACCCAATTGTAGGGCCGTATTTTTTTCGAGAAAATATTACCTGTGAAATTTACTTGAACTTCTTGGACACGGAATTATTTAAATTTTTTCATGGACTACCAATGAATATAAGACAAAAACTTTGGTTTCAACATGACGGCGCTCCATGCCACAGCTCTGCAAGAGTGACAGAATTCTTAAACCGGACATTTCCACAGAAATGGATTGGAAGAAGATCAGAATTTGCTTGGCCACCAAGGTCACGTGATCTAACACCTCTGGATTTTTCGTATGGGGATTTTTAAAACAAAAAGTGTATACCCACAGACCTTTTGAGAACATAGACCATTTAGAGAGAATTATCAGAGAATGTGTCCAAGAAATTTCCCCTTAGATGGTTAGAAATGCAGTAATGGAATTTTCACGACGTACAACCGTTTGTATGGAAAAAAACGGTGGTCATGTTGAAGCTTAGTGTAGTATTTCATTATTGTACTTTGTAATTATAATTATTAAATATAGTTTTTCATTTATGGTATTAATATTATTGACCCCGTATGTGCTGGCTCAAAACTTTTGATTTGAATGTTATTTTATCAACAAGCAAAACTTTTTATGAAGAATAATTTTTTTTCGTAAAGTTAAAATAAATAAGTTTCCCATATGTTAAGATGGTTTTTGGACACGCTGTATAATTTTTTTGTTTCAAATCCGATTTGTCTGACAATACCCTATTATCCCTAATTTAAAAACATTTTTGCATTGGTTGATAAAATAACAAAAGAACCAAAGAATTTTCCCCATTAAAGGAAGATACCGTATGCCAGCGTTAAAAATTTTAAATTAAGCAATTTAAAGGCAGGTGTCGGTAGAATAAAAAAAACCAAAAAGGTACTAGGTCTTCAATATAACTTTTTATTCGGCGCAGCATACACCATGACTTAACACTTTTAATTTACGAATGGTTCTCGGAATACCCACCCCGTGTCCATGATTCGAAACAGAAAATATTTTTATACAGGGCGTTTAAAAAAGAAGTCGAACTATACTATTTCAGAAATGATTAGCAAAATCCAGCAAAATAATATTGTGTTAGCAAATCGACGCCAAATAAAATTCATTTTCGTTCGGGGTTATTATGTAAAAAATTTATTAAGTTATATTTAATTTTTATTTCGGACACCTTTCAATCTGTCTCGTAAAAAAGATTATTGAACTAAAAAAAACTGTGACTGTAACATGGCTAAGTATCAATTTATTTCTTATCTTATCAAATCCAAAAATAATTCCCAAAATTGTTAAGCAAACATACTACAATACGAGTATATACCGGGTGATTCACGACGCGCTTGCATTAGAACTTTTGAGGAAACTACTGAAAATATTTTTTCGTAAATCTGTAGGTTTAAGTTTATCGATATGCTCTCTTAAACTAAAATATAACATTTTTCATTATATTTTTGGTTTTTGCATTAAATTTTAATTACATTTTATGGAACACGTTTTTACCTAAGTCTACTAATTTCTGAGATATCTGCATATTTTGTAATTATGTCGTAAATGCATAGAGATGAAATTATCCGTAAATATTTTTTACCTTAGCTCCTGGACTTTTTTTTTGTTTTTGTATAGTTAAAGAATCAACAAAACTCAAAAAATAATTAAACTTGGTATAAAATATACAGGGAGGTCACAGTTAAGGGCTCATTGTAAAAAACTTTAAACAATAAAAACTTTCTTATTTTAAATGGAACACCCTGCATATTTTTATTTTTATATGATAAATTAACTGCTCGTTAAAATTGCTATAAGCTTTTCTATACCTATATCCACGCGTTTTCTTATAGAATATCAAGGTGTTTTTAAATACGATTTTTTCGGCAATGTTTTCTAGAATGCTTTGACAAGACAAACAGTGGCAGTAAATTATTTGTTGTCACTCTTGGGATTTTCAAACGAAGATTTTTTGAATTTATTAAGTGTTTATATTGAATGTGGCAATATAAAGTTTAGAGCATGTCGGATATATCACAATAAATATCCTTCATCTGATGTTATTAGAAGACTAAATAATAATTGCTTAAAATATTTCGCTTATAAATATTATTATTATTCCCCTTACAATATTACTATTATATTATTTCATAGCAAGCTTGAAAAAATCGTATTTAAAAAAAACTTGATATTCTAAGAAAACGCGTTGATATGGGTGTAGAAAGGGTTATAGCAATTTTAAGGAGCAGTTAATTTATCATCATATAAAATAAAAATATACAGGGTGTGCCATTTGAAATAAGAAAGTTTTAATGTTTAAAGTTTTTTTAAAATGAGCCCTTAATTGTGACGTCCCTGTATATTTTATGCCAAGTTTAATTACTTTTTGAGATTTGTTGATTTTTTAACTATACAATAAAAAAAAATTAGTCCAGGAGCTAAGGTAATAACGGATAATTTCATCGCTATGCATTTACAAAATAATTACAAAATATGCAGATAGTATCTCAGAACTTAGTAGACATAGGTAAAAAACGTGTTTTATAAAATTTAATGCAAAACCCAAAAATATTATAAGAATGATATATTGTATTTAAAAAATTAAAGTTGTAGCTACTTCCGGTATAACCGGCAGTGACAGAAACATGTTAATATTTTAGTTTAAGAGAGCATATCGATAAACTTAAACCTACAGATTTTCAAAAAAACATTTTCAGTAGTTTCCCCAAAAGTTCTAATGCAAGCACATCGTGAATCACCCGGTATTATAAAATAAATGGTTTCAAATAATTATTTTGAAAATAAGTCTGAACTAAAATATCTGAAAAGTGCAAAATTGCGATCATTTGCTTCAAAAATATTTTCGACAAAAGAAATAAATTAATGTAAAAAGTAAAAAACAAGGGTTAGGGGTAAGCGCAGACCGAAGATAAAAGCAAAAATGATAACGCTCTTTATGGCAGAACGCTCCCCTAACATGGGAACACTTGGATTGATGGAAAATCAAGGGGAAGAAAGTTCTCTTTCGAAGAGGGTGGCTGATAAGAATAAGACTAGAAGTATAGCTAGGGATACTGGTATTATGCCAGTTACTTGCAGACAAGACCAAATTTGCCACGCGCCCACAGAGAACGCATACCCTGTAAAAATGACTGTAAAATTATTTTTTAATTTCGAAAAGTAAATTAAAATTACAAATTAAAAATATTGTTTATATTTCGAAATATTTAAAGGCACAAACTAGCGCCAATGTGTATATTACAATATGTTCTATAAATCTGTCATGGCGCCCCACTACAATTCAGTTCCTGTAGAAATCGCATAATTTATAATTGCTATTAGTTAATACTGAAAACGCGATATTTCAATCGCAAATTTCTCTAAAACCACACAAACAATTTGATAAACATCTATTTCATATTCAGCGATAAATATTCTTTCCAGCGAACCGAATTCCAAGTTTTAGGAGTTAGTGCTGCAAATTTTTAAATACATATGTACAGCAAATTTGGCAAGTAAAAGAGTATTTTTTCTACTCTCACATGAAAATGTGCTGTTTTCTTTACACTAAAGTGATTCGAAAAGTGGGCTATTCCGGTTTACTGAACGGATATGATTTCATATCCATCCTAGTTAGGATATAAAACTGACTAATTACAAAGAAACCAAATTTACACGTTGTAAATATTACGAGTCGTTTTCTGACACTTGATAGAAGTGAGGTTAAGAATATACTTCAAAAACATGCAAATCTGTCATATAAAATTTGTTGTTTTTTAATTTAAATCAAAACATTTATCCCAAAGTCTATGCAAACACAATATTTTGCACGAAATGGTGCGAAAATTGAAGGTATAATACTATGTATGTATATCAAAATATAATTATACCGAACTATTGTTATTTTCTGACCGAACTAAAGATTTGTGCACAAATGCGCTTTCTTATTTCAAATATCTACAGTTTTTCACTCATTTTTTGACAACTACTACAAGTTTTAATGCATAAAATGTACTATAATATACCTACAAAATGAACGTTTTTTACTAACCTTGGTTGGTTTTTTGCCATGCAAATATTTTCCTATGCCTAATTTAAGTAATTTTCTTAAATTTTTAGTATGAAATTCGGAAGTTAAGTCGTAGAAAAAATATACTGTACAACTCGAGTGGATTGTCCATCTTGCGTTCGGAAATTTACTTCCTCATGCGATATGGACATCATATCCACTTTTGTTGTATAAACTACTATTAAAATGAAAATTTTAAAAATAATAAATATATTGTGTAAAAATGTACTTAAGGTAATAGTGAATTTTTATTTATTTACGAGATAAAAACACTTATAATATTTCTTTAATAACTGAAGTTATAATTGTTATAATCATAATTATCTTTGGTACAAAATTGTATGCACTAAGTGATATGTTTTTAAATTAACATTAAATACGTTTTATACCTTATATGTTACGGTAAAATTACCACTGTAGGACCTAAAGTTGTAATTCTTTCATCCCTTACATCCCAGAGAATATTTGAACGGTAGCAATGGCGTTTATGACAAATGATTCTTCTTGACGTATGATGAGGTCAGCAAAATTTTTCTATTATCCCTCCATCGTATTAATGATTATATTTATTTTTGACAATTATTTTTTAAACCCCTCGAGACTACAGATATTTTTCTTAAATGTATGATTTATATTTAAAGGTGTCACGCAGGTAATAAAGTAAAATGATTAAAGTGCAGTCAACTGGCTTCTTGTCGTTATTATATAATAAAAACATTCTTAAAAAATGTACCTAAAGTTTTTAATTATTTATAAAGGTTTTCAAAATATTTTTTTTACTGCGACCATAAAACTTAAAGATCAGTTATACGAAAAATGTATGGAATTAAAAGCCTCATTATATGTTGTTAAATTCGTTTTTCTTCCAACGCACCACAGCAACAATTAACCAATATACTCATGGCCAATAAAATGATATTACTATTGTTTCCACAATTTGGTATGCTCTATTAACAAGTTCATATAAATATTTGTTATACTCGTACTTCTTTAGCTCATACCTCGAAAAAACATCACAATTACACAGAAATAGAAAAAATATGTGGATGATAAATAACATTGTAATAATTTAAAATCTGTTTGATCCAAAAAATTTTTTTTACATTTGGTCGAATAATCCAAACTGGAGACCTCTTGTAAAAAGTACACCATATTTAACTCTTTCCACGAGAGAACCAGTCTTAAACGTATAATAAATTGCCGTGATGATGGGCGGCTGTCACAAAGTGACAAACCGTTTCGTGAATGCATGAGTATAATGCGCATTTATGTAAGTACCACACACAGGGTATTGTACTGGTTACCATTTCGTGTCACTAATTTTATGTACGCCAAAAGGTGAATTTTATAACGCTATAAGGTACGAGGGAATATTAAAATTTGCGTTTTATGAAAAAAGGTAAACCAATTTTAAACATGCTATCGGTAAAATAATACACTACACTATCACTAGTATCTAGTATAAATTTGAAGAAGTAGTCCATAATTGAAGTGAAGTGGCAAGTTAAATGGGGAGAAATAACACACTAAGTCAACCTTCACTAATATATATTTGATATGGGATATTTTATTTTACTCTACATGTTTCGAACGCATCGAGGAACGCATAAACGTTCATCTTTAGGAAAAGTATAGTTTATGTTGAAATAGATATTTGGAAATTGGGAATGACATCCTCATAGAGCTTTTGAAGAAGTTAATTAATTAAAGAAAAGTGTTGAAGAACTTCCATAGAAATAGGGGAGAAAAGATACTACCAAGTTATATAGATAAAGTTGGGAGAATGGTTGATAAAGTTACGAAATGAGAAATGTTAGGTGAAAATGACACTGAAAAACTGAAAGCAACTTCAGTGGTGAAGTCAGCTATTGAAGAAATTTTTTTGTTAAATGGTGCAAAATAAAAAATTATATGTGCTTGTAGGACAGATGTACTATATGTATACCGGGTGTTGCATCGTCGAGCGGGACCTAGGAAATCCCATGTAATTTTAAATGGGGTCAATTATTGGTTTCCCTAATTATTTTAGAGAAAAATTCTATTTAGGTTTATTAAAGAGCACTAAAACCCACATTCAAAAGAATAACTTTAGATATTTTTGATGAGCCCGTTTACGGGTTGTCGCCGATTTCTTTTTAACTATTTCTCCTTTTTATGGCCCCGTATTTGCGGGCACCAGTCAAGGTAAAAGATGACTGTCAAATAAAGTTGTCATTTTGAAATGTGTGCTTTATTGTTATAAAAACTCGTACATCGAAAATATTGGCCATGAATTACACTTCTGAAGAAAAAATATTGATGATTAAATGGTATTATCAAGGAAATAGTTATCAAAATGTGTCAGACATGTTTGCTGCTCTGTATCCGAATAGACCGATACCTGCAAAATCTACAGTCGAAAGGACTATCAAGAAATTTGAGACAAAAGGCACTGTTATAAATAACTGCAGATGTGAAGAAAGGCAGGAACAAAGAAGAGATGCAAGAAATGATTGAGACTTGCAAAGGCAGGAACAAAGAAGAGATGCAAAAATGATAGGGACTTGCAAGTTTTATTGTGCGTGGAAGAAAATGATGGGAAGATCAGCACAAGGAAACTTGAGGATGACATAGGATTAGATCACACCACAGCGTTACGAGCTTTGAAACGACATAAATATTATTCATACAAATATGAAAAGCACCAAGAGCTAAGAGATAGGGACGAAATACGACGACAGGAGTTTTGTTTTGGTATGATTGAAAGAGCAAACATGGATAGGGAATTTTTAAAAAACATTTGTTTCACTGACGAATGTACATTTACCTTAAACAATGAACCAAATGTTCAAAATTATCGATATTGGAGCAAAGAAAACCAACACAGGTTTGTCGAAACAAGGACGCAATATCCACAAAAAGTTAATGTTTGAGCTGGGATTTTCGGAGAAAATATTATCGGGCCATTATTTCTTACATGAAATTTAAATGCAGAATATTTTTTGGAACTACTTGAAGATCATATTTTACCTACTTTACATGATGCCGCCAGGGAAAATCAGGAAGTTTGGTACCAAATGGATGCCTGCCCGGCACATAGTACCCTGGCTGTCCGGGAATATTTAAACCGTGCTTTTAATGGAAATGTTATTGGCTTAAATCATACAGTAAATTGGCCAGCCAGGTCTCCTGATTTATCGCCAAATGATTTCTTTCTCTGGGGCCATTTAAAAAACAGGATATACAAAGATAAAAAATACCCAAATCTAGACGAGTTAAAAAATGGTATTTCTGCCGAATCAATAGAATTTTAGTACTAGCGAATGTAAGAAGAGAATTTTATGATCGCCTCGGTTATTGTCTAGCAGTCAATGGAGGAATATTTGAACATCTTCTTAAATCCTAAAGTTCTAACAATTTAATAGTACCTACCTATTAATTAGTAAAATATTGAAACATGTAAAATGTCATAATTAATCTTGCAATTGGATACTTTAATTTAGTTTTATTCAGATTAATTTGTACTCATAAATACACTTTTAATATTTTCGATGTACGAGTTTTTATAACAATAAAGCACACATTTCAAAATGACAACTTTATTTGACAGTCATCTTTTACCTTGACTGGTGCCCGCAAATACGGGGCCATAAAAAGGAGAAATAGTTAAAAAGAAATCGGCGATAACCCATAAACGGGCTCATCAAAAATATCTAAAGTTATTCTTTTGAATGTGGGTTTTAGTGCTCTTTAATAAACCTAAATAAAATTTGTCTCTAAAATAATTAGGGAAGCCAATAATTGACCCCATTTAAAATTACATGGGATTTCCTATGTCCCGCTCGACGATGCAACACCCGGTATATATTTAATCCATGATGTTATGATACATCTCAAGGTATTGTTTACAGAAGTTATATGGATTGTACTTAGAGGGCACACATATAATATGAAAACCAGTGTTGAAGTTTAAGAAACAAATTTACATTTACAATTACAAATTCCATTTTTAACAAATTCCACAATGCAGTTTCTGTAAAACTTTCACGTTTTTATAAAAAAAAAATGTTTCTTAACTTTCAACACTGGTTTTTATATTATATGTGTGCCCTCTAAGTACAATCCATATAACTTCTGTAAACAATACCCTGAGATGTATCATAACATATAGTACATCTGTCCTACAAGCACATATAATTTTTTATTTTGCACCATTTAACAAAAAAAATTTGTCTTCAATGGCTGACTTCACCACTGAAGTTGCTTTCAGTTTTTCAGTGTCATTTTCACATAACGTTTCTCATTTCGTCACTTTATCAACCATTCTCCCAACTTTATCTATATATCTTGGTAGTATGTTTTTCTCCCCTACTTCTATGGAAGTTTTTCAACACTTTTCTTTAATTAATTAACTTCCTCAAAAGCTCTATGAGGGTGTCACTTACAATTTCCTAATATATATTTCAACATAAACTATACTTCTTCTGAAGATGAACGTTTATACGTTCGAAACATGTAGAGTAAAATAAAATTTTCCTTATTAAATATATTTTAGTGAAAGTTGACTTAGAGTATTATTTCTCCCCATTTATCTATTATAAATGTTGCTACAACACCGATATAGGTTGGGTTACACAAAGATTTTAATTAGGAATTAATAACTTTGATTGTGACATTAAAAAAAATGTTTTTTTTTTAATAATGGAGCCAGGTTTGAAGAAGACTGGTCAGTTCTCTTGGAAAGCATATAAACATTTTCTTTGATACACTGACATTGGAATTTTGAACATTACTTCGCAACAAAACGCTTAGTTTTCTTGGTTAACATACTTTTAATATGAATGTAAATTAATTTTAAAAAACAGCAACAAACCACGAAACGTCAACAAATAAATTAGGTTAGGATTTTTTCAACATTAACTACTGCCATCAGTCTTCTGCAAATAATTTCGGTGTTGCCACATGAAAAAAGTTTTATACGTTAAATAGTTCATTTTATTCTCTTTATTTACTTATTTTAAGACAAAATATAGATAACTTTTGGGAAATGTATAAAAAAAGTAAATACTTATACAGAAAATTCTATTTTATATTATATATTACTTTATACACTACAACCTTTTAAAAGCCCATTAAAAATGATTTATTATGTGTACTTATTAAAAATCTTTGTACAACCCAATATAATAAATATGCCGTTAATATAAAAAATAAAACTAGTAGGAATTAATAAATTTAAGTTTGATATTTCACCATAACAAAAAAAAATAACACATGCATATAACAATAATGGTATTTGGGCAAAAGTACAAATATCCAAAACTAATAATTATAATTATTGCAACTCACACTTTGACTACAAGCTCCCTATACAGAGGGACCTAAAATCAACCAATCCTAAAACAGCTAATGCTGTTTTAGGATTATAAAATATGTCTGCTACATATATATGAAAACTGTATTTTGTATAAATATTATATAAATAAATCTTACCTGTCTCTGTATCAACGGTGTAATCAACTCCAGCCCAAATATCTTCTTCAGGAGTCTCGATATCAGGTTCCTCCTCCTTAAACAATTTTTAGTAATATTAATAATAAAAAAATAACCATTGCTAGTTTATGATTTTGATGATAGTATGTTATATTTAGCTAATTTTAAACATTGGCATCAAAAGAGAAGAAATTATTTTGTATGTTTAACTGAATCATTGTTTATAACACAAGTTATTATAGTTATATGGATTTGGACACTAAGTATCATTCAAAATAAAATTTAAATCAATGTTAAAACATTTTCTTTCGAAAAAGATACTTTTTTGCTTACTTTTTATAAGAAAAAACTTGTTTTATATATTTCTATGACACCTACCTTAATTTTTTCATCTTTTGATACTTTTAAATTTTCTTCTTCTTCAATAGACAATGAAGTAGACGGATCAGCATCACTCTTCAGCAGCTCTGTGGATTTTTCTTTTAAGTGTTGTTCTTCCTGTCTGGCCACTTCCAGGGAGAATCCAAGATCCACATCCTGTTTCCAAAGAACTTCGATAAGATCCATGTCCTGAAAAAAACAAATCACATTAACAATATATACGGTAATGAACATTATTTTAGTTAATCACCTAAAGCAATCAATGGAACCCCAATAATCATTATATTTGCTTAAAATGCATGTAAATATAATAGGTCTACGAAACAATGATAATGTGATACTATATTATATTAAAATTTAAATTTTAATAATTTTATCATTTGGATGGTAAATTATGACAGACAGTCTATATAGAGTACATATAGAAAATAAAATTTGCTTCCCAATAAATTCTGATTAAATAATAACTTGAGAACTTTATGACCGGGTAATTTAACATTATTTTAATTTAAAAAATAAATATTGCACCATTTTATGTAATTAATTTTATTCTAATGTATTTATTATTACGAAATTATTACTATTTTAATCAGTGGGTAAACTGCATATAATTTTGAGATAAACGAATCACAGTATTACAAACCTTTTGTATGTCCACTTTATGGTATTGTTAATTTAAAAGTGTTAAAACACTTCGCAAAACTAAACAACTTCATAAAAAAAGTTAACTGAAAACCTTAACAGTGAAATTAGGTCCAAAACAACAGAGGTAGCGTCAAAAACTGTCTAAAGATAACAGAAAAAGCTAATTATTGTTCGTGATAATGATAAGATTATTTTTTGGTTTAATTTTGGCTATAATGTATAATTCGGCCTTGAAACATCAGTGTTTGTTTTTATATAATTTATAAAACGTATTTGAACACTGCGCAGTATTGATTAAGTATATAAATAAACTTTTAAATAGCTTATAAAAAACTCAACGTACATCGACAGTTCTGTAACCATCTTTCACATAGGAACAGTAAAAAATCTGAGTCAAAAGTTGGATCTTCCATGTTATAGGAGGCTGCAGTAACCTGCTTTTATTTAACTTATTAATAAGAAGATAGCGCAGTGAGTAGGTATATCTCCTTAAAAATAAGGACAGTCGTTAATTATTGATCTACCCAAACAATCTTACATAACTTATAGCAAATAATTCCGATTCATCGATGACATATTATGACATGAGGTATCTTCCTATCCTTGTTTCATAAAGTAAAATCATACACTATATTAAATAATGTATGATAATGAGGTAACCTTAAACAAATCTTTGGATGATGTAGATACAAATTGATGAGGCTTCTTGATACGTACATACGTATCTCCTGGTATAGTTTATTTATATGACACTATATTTCTATGTTATCTGTTAAATTTGTCGATGCCAATGTAAAGATAACATTATTTGCTTACGGTAAAACTAAACTAATTCCACTATATATAATACCTACTTAAAAATGTTTTAGGAAAATAATATAAGATTTTTAATCTTTTTATCAGTATTTTTTTGCAGTATTAAGTATACCCACATTGTCCTTGTAATTTTTCCAGAACAACTTATTCTTACGTGTCTTTATAGTATAGTTCCAGCGAATTATCTATATTTTTGAATTGTGCATCATCTGGCGCGACATATAATAGAAAAAAATCTAGATAAGAGAGCCTATACAAACAAAAGATGTCTCGAATTAAGCCACTTTCTTCTACTCTGGACCAACGTTTTGATTCTTGTAAACGTTTTCATATTTTCCTTTGCCACAAAAAGTAATAGTTTCTTCACTAGTTTGGAAGCGATTTGCAAAATTAAAAACCCATAACACGTCGTTTTGATATCAAATTTGGGAGGAGCATGTATATAAAGACAATGGGAGTGGAGTGATACCTAGCTGTGGGGTAGCAGAATTATTGTTAGCTAGGAACCACACCTTTGTCTCCCGCGTGGTCGTTCAAATGAGACCCGCGTTTCAAAGCGGTCACGAACAGTCGCCATCTTGTCGACCCGCTGTGATACATCCTATGCTCATAGGCGGCGATATTCTTTTGCTGTGTGAAAGAGAATGGTTTGTGTTGAATATACGGCTAATTTATTTAAACGTACAATTATTATTGCGACGATTTAGACAAGGAGAGTTTTTGCTGGCTATTATTGCGTAGTTAGGTTAATGTAACCATAGCTGTGAGGACTAAAACAAAATTTGGAAAATTGAGTTTTTTTACAGGATGAAATACCGGCGAGCTTTGTACCCTTATTTGGGCTAAATGGAAGCACACAATTCATTATAACGCTACGCCTTCAAATATATCGTCAATTGCTTTTGAGATAAGTCCTTCAAATAAAGATTTAAAGAGAAATTTCCCTTACGCGAAGATATTATTATAAAGGGTGGGGATTTTAAATGGAACGCTGCGTATAGCGGCTCTGGGAACAAGATTTCCCTAAAATTCAAAAATACATGCTCAAAGATTTTTTATGGGCCTCAGTTTTGTCATGTAAAAATAATTGGGACCCCAAAGGAGGGGGGCGCAGCCCTAACCAACTATTTAGTTATTTGACGATACCACTTGTGGCTCCTTCTTGGAAAGTTTATTCAAAAAGGAATTTGTCCATATTTTTTTACATCTGTCAAACCATGTGTCAGAATTTTTTTAAAAAATGTAATGCCACATTTTTAGCGTAACAATTGTTGACAATGTGCTCCATGAACCTGTTGGCACAGACCCAACCGATGGTAGAACTCTTCCCTTACTCTTTTCAAAACTTCTGGAGTGAATAAATATGTCCCTACCCGAATATTTACCTTCAACTCTTCCAGATTTCTAAATCGCCTCATAACTAAGAATCTACGGGTGTAATATCCGGAGATCTGGGCGGCCACTCTATAAATCCTTGCAGTGCTATCCACGTATTTAAAAATGTAATGTTTAATAATTCTCTTACATTTTTTGCAAAGTAAGGAGGGGCTCAATCCCGCTGGAAAAATATCATTTGGTCTAGATTTTCATAATTAGGGAATAATCTTTGAAGTTCTGGTATTAAAAATTTGCAAGAAATGCAAGAGAATTAAATGTTACATTTCCAAATACGTGGATAAGACTGCGAGGACTTATAGAATAGCCGCCCAAATCTCCGGATATTACACCCTTAGATTTTTATTTATAAGGCGATTTAAAAAGAAGGGTATATATCACTGGACTTAGAAATCTGGAAGACGTGAAGGCAGGGATTCGGGCAGAGATACGTTTAATCATGCCAGAAGTTTTGGAAATAGTAAGGGAGAAGTTCTACCATCGGTTTGGGTCTGTGCTAACAGTTTCATGGGGCACATTTTCAACAATTACTATGCTAAAAAAGTGACATTACAGTTATTTTTAATGTAATTGTTCATTAAGTTAGTTTTTATTATTTAATTTCTGACGCATGGTTTGACAGATGTAAAAAAAAATTATGGACTAACTCCTTTTTCGATAAGCTTTCCAAAAAGGTGCCACAAGTAGTATTCTTTAGTTTGAAAATAAAATGGTTGGGGCCCTATTTTTTTACATGACAAAAGCGAGGACCATAAAAAATCTTTGAGAACGTATTTTGGGATTTTGGAGACATATTATTCGCTATAAGCAGCGGTCCATTTAAAATCCTCACCCTGTACATTTATGTCACGACTTAGCTTTGCCTGTGTTTATTCAATAAGCTGTACGGCCGTACGGGCCTGTATACCTACTTAGTTTTTCAAATTTCTTTTAAAAGTAATCAAGAAACTCCAAAACGCTCATCAAGCTAACTTTTACCAATATTAAATCTTAATAAAAATAAAATTAATCTTAATCATGAATTTATTCTGCCCTGTTTAAAAGTACGCTTATGCCAGCAATGCCTCTGATAGGTTTTTGTTTTTTTTGTTATTAACTCATGATATAACTCACGCAGAGCTTCAATTTTCTTCGTATATTAACCATAATGAAAAAGTAGGAGTTGTTTTTGTTCTCTACGCCTTCTTTCATCTATCAACTACATATACCTGCCCGAGTAAAACGTTAAAATCACATGCATATATCCATTAATCATTTGAAAAAAAAAGGAAACACTACTGTTAATTAGTATATTTTTTTAAGGTAAAATATCCATATTGCGTGATGCTTTTCGGATTAATAAATATTTATTAGGTAAAAAAACGATCCTATAATGTATTATGTAGGTGGTGGTGAATGCATAATTTATTATTTACTGGATATTTAAGCCCATTTCCAACACTAGTCATATAATTTTATTATTTTGTCGGTTACCTATTTTATTTAGACGATTTTTCTTTATAATATGGGGCGGGCGTTAATTTCTAAACAACAAAATAGGACATAAGATTTACTTTAGTTCAAGTTTTTATGTACTAATGAACTCTTATATTCAACATAAAAAGAAACTTAGCGGCAAGCGGACAGAGTAGTGCGTCTATCTTTTGCATTAAAGTACACAGGGACGCCAAAGGTAATGGGTTCCCTGGGGCACAGGTAGATAATGACCTGCTGTTTTGACATATTTTCGCTGTAGT
This sequence comes from Polydrusus cervinus, assembly GCA_935413205.1. Lineage (NCBI taxonomy): Eukaryota > Metazoa > Arthropoda > Insecta > Coleoptera > Curculionidae > Polydrusus > Polydrusus cervinus. The sequence goes on from OW284520.1 coordinate 7,521,030, forward strand.
GGGAATTGCTTACAGGTTATATAGCTTTCTGATGAGTCCCAACAAGGACGAAACAGGGAATTTGACTTTCATTTTCGAAATTTCCAGCGATTTACATTAAAAAGGTCATTTTAGGTAATTTAAACCGTTTTTTTTTTTGGTTTAACATCTTAAACCGGATGTGGTAACTTTAGATAGAGAATAAAGACTAAGATAGGAAGGTGAAAACCATATTTCTCTAAGATGGACCGTTCTAATATTACAGCCTGTCAAAGTAGGAAAATGCAATATTTTAAACGTCAATATCTCAAAAACAATTGAATTTAGATATTTTATACCAAATAAGAGTAGAGTTTTATGGGGAATTAAAAAATAAAATAATATATATGGTGCATTTAAAGACATACGTATCGCACACCCTGCATTTCTGAGATATTTAAAATGAAAATAAAAAATTTAACATCTGATGGTTGCATTTTAGGTTTTGGACTACGCAGAGCTTTTTATGAAAGTTAATAATAAAAAAGTGTCCCATTAGTTGCCAACTTAAGTAGACACACTGTATGCTGCTTGAAGTAAAAGACCCTGAAATTTTAAAATAAACTAGACATGGCTTTTTTTCTTAATATATATTTTTTTAATGGAGAACCAGGCATACAGTTATACAGGGAATTGGTTAACTCAGTGAAGGGTAAAGCAATAAACATTTACAATTACTATGGTACCATTATTGGTAAGTACAAATATTATTCCAATTCAACTGTTAGTTTCTCGTTATAGATAAGTCTACCAAGAAAAAAACTACATTACGTATTTTCCAAGCCAATCAACCTTAAAACGTAAAAAGAAAAATCCAAGAAAAATATCTAAATGACTTTCTCCTGAACTTGAGCGGTTGAAAAATCTGTATAGTTTTTGATCCGTATAAATAAAAAAAACAAAAAGCTAATTTCCGTTGTTAGTGCTAGCAGAAAAGGTTTTTAGAATGGATTACCGTAATGGTCTATCGAATGTTAAAAGGAAGTAACCACAATTTTTTTACACTTCGTAGGTTTGTATTTGTCCTATTACAAACAATGCTCCAATGTCAGAATAAACAGTTTTCTTAAAAATATCCCTACCAGTATTGTCAACTATTTTATTTAAAATTTTCAATAATACGCAGTTTTAAAATAAGAAAAACGTTTTTAATTCTTTTTCAAATCGTTCCCCACCTAAATATACCTAATATAATAAAATTTAACAAACATTTTTTCGATTTTATCTTTTAATTTGAACCCGGGCAAATGACGCTTCCTAAAGAAGGAACTGATTATTGCAGATGGCTTGTGCGCATACCCATGTCCGGACGACTCTTTAAGATCCAAGCCCTGCGAATAAACGCAATTTTATTCCATAAATCTTAGTTTTTGTCTGTACCTGTAAGGATCATAATATAAATTATTTATATAAAATTGCTTATATAAATACCTGTCATCATTTTCTCTTTTACAAATGGCATTTTCATTAGGAACAGTCCGTCGCGTTGTTGTAATAAACTTTAAAAACACTGAACACAACATTTAAACAAAACTTGTGTAAAAATTCAAAAACTGCACTGTAACCTGTATCGTTTTCGGTAAAATGCTAAAACACAACTAAGAGCTTTACAGTAGGTTCAGATCTAGAGGCATTATAATGGCATACCCAAAATTGTCATGATGACATTAAAAATTTTGTTGCAAGTTCATTCTCGTATTACTGTCTATACGAAAACATGAAATTAGCTATCTTAAATCTTTTATGCAATTATAAATAAAGGTAGGACTAAATTATTAAATAATAGTGATTTGACGATGTTTTTTACACTCGGGGGGGGGGGAGCTCGGGTCTAAAAGTCTAATTGCAACCTAATTTTTCATCTTACGCTTGGACTCCTATTTTAAATAAGGTATTTTTGGCTTAGATTACAAAGGTCTTGTAGAAAACGTTTAGTTATTAAACTCTTTCTTCTAAAAGTCCTATTTTATATAGATACTAAGGTTTCGGACGCATATCGTTTTAGTTATTAATTTATGATGCAATTTTATAGGAAAACGAGTAAAAAGAATAATATTTTATAGTATTTTTCTATTCCTACTTGTCTGTTCCGTTTTCCCTTTTTTGGAGCTATTTTAAATCAACAAAAATATAACCCAATGCAATAAAATATTTTTACAATAAAAACAAAAAACAATTAGGTATTTATTTTTAAAGAGAAACCCATTTTTAATGGAAGAAGTGTGATAATTTATAAAAAAAAACATAGTGCGGGAAGAAACGAGAATGCTTTATTATGAATATACAAAACGGCACTTAAGAAGGAGTATTTCAAAACCTAAGCATTTACACCAAAAACTGCTTTTAGATCTACGCTCCTAAAATTTTGGCGTGGTGAGCGATATTTACTTTATTTTTAATCATGAAAAACCGAGCCCGAAAAACGCTGGTTAGAGTCATACATACCTCTTATATTAAAATTTTGGAAAAAAAAAATTTACAAAAACAAATTTAATCCAACCATGCAGAGGGGGATAGGTAATAATTTATATTTCGAAATTTGATGGTAGTTAGGTGAATTTTAAACGAACTTTGGGCGTGGCCCCGAAAATTTTTCGTCTGCGGCGCTTTTCCGCCTTCTTCGCACAATATCATGAAATACAGGTAGTCCCGACGGCTCGTTTCTCCAGAAAAAAAATGTCTTACTTACGCCCACTGAGCGATGGTAGATCCTTAAACCAAAAAGTAATTATGTACGCGGGAATTGGTCTGAAAAGCTAAAATGTCTCCCATCACCATATTACTAAAAATAATGGATCTTTCAGTTGATTAAAGTAAAATAGAGCCGCTGGCTGGGGTACCGCTTCGGCTTTTATCCAATGAAGACGGTCGATAAGGCAATTCAGACGAGGAGATCTGGAGTCCTATTAAGAACCATCATTTATCATCTGTCTCCACACAACGATCCTCCAACAAATAAAAATACATACGGGCCCAGTACACCCAACAATACAGGGTTGTATTTTGTATTATTCTCTTTCCGGCGGCGTCGCCATACGTTGAAATATTTCTATGACTCAATTAACAAAGGGGGACGCTTAGATACGGTTATTTTGTCAATTCCCGTTTAATCTATCACAAAGGATTTATATTAGATGATTTCATATCTTTTTATTCAGGGTATTTCAAATACTGAACGTCCCCAAGTATATTTATAGTCAGGGTTACAATAAATCACGATTTTTTTGAAAAAATCAATAAATCTGATTTTTTTGATTAAATCGTGATTTTTTTGATTTTTATCAATTTATACTGATCTTTTCCATAAATATGGCAATAATGAACCTTAAAATCACTTATTTTTAATATGTTGTCTCTATTCGCCCAAAAATATTTGTTGTCTAGATTTACACTTAAAAAATCCCTCAAAATTTTCGGCGAGTGCAGCGTAATTTATGAATATTTTTTACGCTGGACTGATAAAGACTAGTTATGTTTTTACACTTACATAATGTATCTAAACACTTCGTTTTAAATAAACTATCTTCCTATTTTTTTCAATTTCCTGATGAGTTCTTTGCTTCAGCGACTTGTTTTTACAGCAATTTATAATTTGACAATTAAAATTGAAAAAATCAGTTGATTTAAATTATGATTCAAATCGTTTGATTTAAATCGTCGCAATCCTGTATAGTAGGTAATAACGTCCGTTCTAATGCTTTAACTTGAAGTTTTTCTTCTATATTCTACCGATAAACAATATAAGAGTTTTTTTAAACGCAGATTTTATTCATGTTCACGACACACTAGACAACTACACGTCTCTATTAAATTTTATTTTTGCTAACGTAATAAATCATTAAAAAAAAAGTGACAAAAATCTCAAAACGAAGAGGTCCTGAGAAATTGAGCGCCTGGCACAAAATTTTCTTGGATTTTATCATTTAGCATATTGTTCGATTAAACAAAATATTTTTATTTTGTGCGTATGACAGCGTTGTTCATCATAATCATCATTCGCGATGTTGAAGCGCGCCATGTTGCCGGACTTTTTATAAATTATGAAAAAATGGAAGAACCAAAATATATATTTTAATGACAGATAAACTACATAAAGTTAAAAATATGTTTTTACAGAAAAATAAAGTAGTGGCTCCGTGGCATGACTTTCTTAGCTGAACATTGAGAGAGGCTCTTTTTTGATGTCGGAAAAAGGACTCAATTTTTTTTTCTGGACCCAGGGGATTATCATAAGCTTTGTTCCAAGCAAGAGGATGGTTTCTGAATGGTAAAGTAACCTATCACATGGATTTTGAATTTAGCAATTGATTGTTGTAATGGCAAATTAGTTGAGCGGCTGGAAAAAAGCTGCTACCTTAAAGAAAGATGCCATTGTGCATAAAATAATCAAAAAGTTACCAGCTCTATGCGAAACTATATCTATAATAAATTAAATCAGACCGTTCTCTTAGCCATTTATTAATGGATTTTTTTAAACTTTTTAAATTTGGAGATATATGGTGTCAGCATTTTTTTTACAATAATTTTCAATATTTTTTACAATACTTTAGTATTGTTTAGTTGTGTAGTATTATTAGTATTTTTCTTCGAATTTTTTTTCTGCATAAAAATAACGTTCCCACACTCACATAGATACCACCTTTCCATTGGTGGCAAAAATCCACTTAAATCAAAGTAGGTACTTCATAATAAAAAGGTACCCCATATGTTACAGAGAAATAAATTTCTATTTTAAATCACTGTGTACCTGTGTATTTAATAACACCAACATATACATACGTTTATCTATGTAATATCTGAATTGATATGCATGACAAAATGCTATTAATTTTTTGATTTCGCATGTAAATAGTGTGAATAGTGTTCACAGGCTGAATATATAACAGAAGTTAATTAAGAAAGCAATTTGCATTAAAATGGCGGAATTAAAATGGGTTTGGCATATCTTTGTTTTAACCTGTAGCGATAAATGTAAAAAAAAATCTGCATAATAAAACAATTTGTTATTTCCAACGTTTTTATATACCATTATCAGATATACAGAGGTATGTAAACTAATGTTATGTATATATATACATGGCCGTATGTTCTTTTAAAAATTTAAATAAAAAAAAAATTTAAAAATAAAAATAACTTCTTCAAAGCCCTAATAAACAAACAGGGAACATTTGAAATTACAAGTTGGATAAGGAACTTGTCCTCTTTTTAAATATAGTTACTTGTCATTTTTTGCCATTCTTTCAAATTAGGCCTTTTACGTCTTCGTTCGCTGCCAGAGCCATTCCCGAGGGAAATTACAGCTTAACGTGGGTTCCGAACCACGATCCCTAGTCATTGGACACATCCCCCCCCCAAGGGCTAACCCTCGGTTTCTAGCGCCATTGTATGACCTACCGATTGGGGAGTGTGTGTGATGAGGGGGACATTTGAAAATACATTACAAGTTGTACAAGGAACTTGTACTCTTGTTAATATAGTTACTAAATGTAACTATAAAACATTATCTTTGTATCTTGATTAAATAAAATATTTATAGTAATACTTATATCAAAAGACACTTAAGAAACAAGTGCATGAACTTAATATTTTGTTGTCGTCATTAATATTTTTATGTCTATTACTAATTTTTTATTAAATCGTTATTTGCTCCTTAAGTCTCATTAAAACTGATTGGTTCTAGACAACTTGTTATTATAAACAGTAAGTTAGTTACATATATACCGGGTCCGCCAACGTGGCGGGGATGGAAGATTAAATCATTATCGAGGAGCTTATGAAAAATACTAAACCAGCATAAGGTATCGACTTAAAAGCGGCATATTTTAAAAATATTTTACATTATACAGGGTGGCTCAAAAAAGTGTGGCGGACTAAACTTGCATTTTTTTAAATGGAACACCCTATATATTATATTATTTTCTAATTCCCTATACAATTCCACGTATATTTTGTATAAAATGTCATATGTCTAAATTCAATTGTTTTTGAGTAATTGACGTTTAAAATATGGCATTTTTTGACTTTGATTTAATCTTCCATCCCCGCCACGTTGGCGGACCCGGTATACATAGTTTGTAAAAAATTAGGCATATCCAACTAATTAGTTAAATATTTCCTGAAGAGTGCTTCTTTTTTAAATAAAAACTATAATGGCATAAAGTCGCGACATAGAGGAACATGTTTTAATGCTTTTTAAATGCCTTTAATCTATCTATACCGGTTTAACGTCTGTAATAATTGTCGCATTCCATTTTTTAAATCAAGTGTACGTAAGATAACTTATATACTTCAAGAAGAAAATCAGTATTAATTATATAAAAAAAAAGTTGAAGATCGCCGATGTAACAAAGAGAGGGAATCGATCCAGCGGCGTGTCATTAAATCTAGGGTGAAGTGTATAATTTAAAAAATATACAATTATTGAATTCGCAAAAGTATGAATACAGGTTGTCTAAAAAATCGGGAACATCGCATATAGGGAACAAGCATGAAAATTAAATTTGAAAAATAATACTCTGACAGTCAAGCAGCCCTTAGATGCGGACAAGCTAGGGAAACAGTACAGCACATAGTTTGCCATTGCGAGTCACTACATCGGAAGAGGCAACGAATATTCGGGCAACCAAAACTGGAACCAGAGGACATCCTAACCCTCTCCCTAGTTGACCCACACAAACTGGGGCAAGGGATCACCGAGTGAAGAATCAAACAGGGTGAGCACAATGGGTCAAATTTGGCCTAAGTGCATCCGGCGTATGGACGGACCCTCGAAAAAAAAGCTAATATCATCAGAAGACCCACAGTTCACAAATAAATGTTTTTTTAAATCCTCTGGGTAAAATAGAAGCGATTAAAGTTTGCGGTTGTGACGTCAAAGCGTATTATTACACAGAGCGCGAGAGCGAAGCGTGTATGTTTTTATGTGACTGAACATTTTTGAGCAGTAAAAATATGGGAAAATTCCCTATTATTCAAAAACTACTTAGCCACTCAATTTCATCTCCATACTCGCTATCCCGCGCTAGTATTTGTCGTGTTTAATTGCCACTAAAAAAATGGTTTTATGGTTTAACTTGTTAACCCGGAGGTTGCAACTTTTAGATAGAGAATAAAAAACTAAGATGGGGAGGCAAAACCCATTTTTCTCTAAGATGCGCCGTTCCAGTGCTACAGCCTGTCAAAGGCATATTTTAAACGTCAATATCTCAAAAACAATTTAATTTAGACTATTATACAAAATAGACGTGGAATTGTATAACATAAAGGGCGTTCCAAATAACGATGTTGCCACCTGTTTCGGGCAGAAGCGGCAACGCCGCATCGCTGAAAATATTTTGAAACGATAGACCATAGTTGTGTAAAGTTTTGAAGAAAACGTATCACCCGCTTCCATAAACATTTAACGTTCTAGCCACCGTGAAACATCCTGTATAATATAACGGTATTATGGGCTAAATTTAGTACGTTTACGCCACAGGTACCTTTTTTTGAACAAAAATTATTAAACGGGAAAAACAGAAAGGAGACATGAATTTTATTCTAGTACGGAATGACCCTATATGTGCCGACACTGGCACGGTCCCTCTATATTAAAGCTGGGCCCAGTTGAGCCCCGTAGAGAACGCGCTGTTGAAAAGCGTTCGCTGATTGGTCGAAGCTGATTGTGTCGGCGTTTCTTTTCTCAACAGTCACGCTTCATGTGTTGCCGTCTGCGTCGGCTGACCTCCAGGCTCCGGTTCCATGCCTTTTATCCGGGTTTTTTACACAGAACCGGACTCCGGAGTCCCCGAGTGTATGTGCAGGTGCGGTAACAAACATTTCTGATTTATTTTCGTTTAGCTGTGGAGGTACAGTTACGGCCATTAAGTCTTGGGCAGCACTTTTTTAGCCTTGTACACCTCATTTTACTATTATAAAACATACCTGTTGAACAAATTACCTATTTAAAATGTCATCATGGAAAAAAAAAAAAAAAAAAAAAAAAAAAAAAAAAAAAAATCATGGAAAAAACAATAATAAATGTCAGTGTTTTAATTTTCGAAAAATGCCAAACTTAACGCCCCAGCAGAAAACTTTAATAATGCATTATATTAAGCAGGAAGGTTGGACTGAAAGGGATGTGTCAGAAACGCTTAACATTCCAAAGAGCACGGTTAATTGTATTAAAACAAAGTGGCAAGCAACGCATTCCTTGGAAAAAGTCCTGGAAGTGGTCGTCACAAACAATCCAGAATAATAATTTAGTAAACGTGTTAAGGGAACAACCTTTTAAATCCATTGTAGGAGCTAAAATGGAAATAAATTTCCCGAGATCTGTCAGAACAGCTCGACGAATATCTGAATTGCGTTGCCATCCAACAGCTAAAAAGCCGTTTTTAACTGATGAAAATAAAGACGGCGGGTCGGTTTTGCGTTACAGTATTACCTTGAACCGCCAGTTTTATGGAAAAAGTACTATTTACGGACGAGAAAGTGTTTCAGTCTTGGTATAACGGAAGACTAAGGGTATATAGGCCTCCAAGAACTCGATTCGAAGAAAGATTTACCTAAAAAGGATCAAAATAGTGGTCGATTTTCTGTAAAAAAACGTAGATAGGGAGGTGAAAAACCATTCTCTAAGATAAACCGTTCCAATGTCAAAGTGCAAGCATGTCAAAGTCTGAAAATGTCATATTTCAAAAACTATTGAATTTAGACATATGACATCGACAAAATAAGCGTAGACTTTTGTAAGGAATCAGAAAATAATACAATATATAGGGTGTTTCATTTAAAAAAACCAAAGCTATATTCGCCACGTTTTTTTGGGCCATCCCATATACTCCAGCCTAATTCTAAACGTGTACCTTCTAAACTGTACCTAACTTGTACAGTTAGGGCCATTAAATCTTGGGCAGAAAATCTGTCAGATTTTGACTTTTTTCTAGTTTTTGGTAAATTGCTCTTTTACATCGATTTACCTTTAATCATTAGAAATTAACAAGATGTAGCAGAAATATTTTTATTATTTTCCCAAGAATTGTGTACACTTTTTACACAGCCACAGCCATATTATTTTAAGCTATTGCATTTTTATATTAGCACAATCCTATTATTTTCATGCCAGTAAGGCACTTGGTAGCTATTTAAAACAGTATTGCGACGATTTAAATCAAGTGATTTTTTTCAATTTTAATCGTGATTTAAGTCAAATTATAAATTGCTATAAAAACAAGTCGCCGAAGCAAATAAAAAAAAAAGAAGATAGTTTATTTACAACAAAGTGTTTAGATACATTATGTAAGTGTAAAAACATAACTAATCGTCATCAGTCCAGCGTAAAAAATATTTATAAATTACGCTGCACGCTGCCGAAAATTTTCATGTCAATACAAGGTTTTTTGTAAGTCGCCGAGGAGATTTTCTAACTGCAAATCTAGACAACAAATATTTTTGGGCTTATAGAGACAAAATAAAGAAAATACGTGATTTTAAAGTTTATTGTTGCCATATTTAAGGAAAAAATTAATATAAATTGATAAAAATCAAAAAAATTAGATTTTTTCAAAAAAAAATCGTGATTTATTGCAACCTTGATTTAAAAGGTTAACTCTTTTATACCTGTATAAAAAAAAACAATTTCAAAATAACCAAACCATCGATACATACAAATATTTCATGGCATCTATTCGAGGGTTACTATCTTTATTGCCTGTTGAGATCGCCTAAATTAAAAATGGTTTATGGTGTATAAAAAAATTAATAGAATGATATTAGGACATCACTCACTGATATGGACAGTCGTAAAAGGCTACACATGTTTTTGTAATACCGTTGCATAGTATTTTATTTAAATTTCAGAGAGTCGGTATATAAAAAAAAATATAAAAATGCGGCATAAAGATATTTTACGCTATAAAAACGTCATGATATTGCCACATCTTTTTATGTTTGTATAATTTCGAAATATTTATTCTCCATTCTGGACATGCGCACTAATAACATCTTTAATATAAAGAACCTTACTAGCACAGCCTTTATTTTTTATATCTTCCTTTTGCATTTCAAACTCACATGATTCAGTCCGGTTCTGCTAAAACAAAAATGTTCACTGACAGCAATAGCAATGTACTTATTATCCTTGTCTTATTCATTTTATTTCCTTAGAGAAGTATATTTTAAATGAATTATACCCAAGACGGTTTGTTTTGTTGTTTTTATTTTATCTCGACAAATCAAAATCCTAACAATTTTAACGGTTCGCCAATCACAAACAGCTATCTAGATACATATGTAGGTATTAGCATTTTAGTAGTAGACATAATACAATATCATGTCCATTAACAGTTTATCTACATACATTACATTCAAAACGACGGACGTACTATTACGTAAAACCACCGGAGTGCCTATAGAATGTTATCGATTCCAATTGAATCGCTTATTGTTGAAAGGGGCCAAGCGACATTTTCTCAGTTTTGAGAAAACCGCAAAAAACTGACAACTAACTTATATTATTTTTTTGTAACTATTTTTGGCAAACGTCTGGCAGTTATGTAACCGCAAGAAACTGACAACTAACTTATATTATTTTTTTATAACTATTTTTGATAAACGTCTGGCAATTATGTAACCGCAAAAAACTGACAACTAACTTATATTATTTTTTTATAACTATTTTTGGTAAACGTCTGGCAGTTATGTAACCGCAAGAAACTGACAACTAGTTTATATTATTTTTTTGTAACTATTTTTGGCAAACGTCTGACAGTTATGTAACCACAAAAAACTGACAACTTACTTATTTTTTTATAACTATTTTTGGTAAACGTCTGGCAGTTATGTAACCGCAAGAAACTGACAACTAGTTTATATTATTTTTTTATAACTATTTTTGGCAAACGTCTGACAGTTATGTAACCACAAAAAACTGACAACTTACTTATTTTTTTATAACTATTTTTGGTAAACGTCTGACAGTTATGTAACCGCAAGAAACTGACAACTAGTTTATATTATTTTTTTGTAACTATTTTTGGCAAACGTCTGGCAGTTATGTAACCGCAATAAACTGATAACTAACTTATATTATTTTTTTATAACTATTTTTGATAAACGTCTGGCAATTATGTAACCGCAAAAAACTGACAACTAACTTATATTATTTTTTTATAACTATTTTTGGTAAACGTCTGGCAGTTATGTAACCGCAAGAAACTGACAACTAGTTTATATTATTTTTTTGTAACTATTTTTGGTGAACGTCTGGAAGTTATGTAACCGCAGAAAACTGACAACTAACTTATATTATTTTTAATGACTATTTTTGGTAAACGTCTGGCAGTTATGTCACACAGCATATCCGCATCAAGGATCCTTTTACCACCAAATAATGCAGAAAGATCAATGTCTAAAATTGTCGCTTGACCCCTTTCAACAATAAGTGATTTAATTGTAAAATTCTGCGGTTTTAGGGCCGGTTTATCAGTGCACGGCATGGCTCGTTTTAACCTACTTAATAGTATAAAATTGACTTGCTTGAGAAAAATATGTCAGTAGCACAACCTGTTTTCTTAAAAAACAAAGCGAAATTTCCTAATTTTTTTAAATGGCAACCAATCTTTGTTTTATTATGATAATATTGTTAATGTAATTATCTTTCTAACGGTGTATCATAAGTTACAATTATTCATTAGGTAATAGTAGAAATAGACAAGAAACATCATAAATGTAATTTCTAGACTTGAATAAGCCTAAAAAGTTTAGTCAAGACCAGTCTAACATGCCGTGGAAAACAAAACTATTATTTCTGCATTTATTAGACCAAAATGTCAAATGGTATTAAATAATAATTACGAAGATTGAAATGAATGAATTGTTTTCCACGGCTTACTCGACATAACTTCCCAGGGCGTATATGGGTCTAGAAATTACATTTATATTTTTATTAATTTCTACTATTACCAGGGCAGTTCCGACATTTGCATTAAAAATGGCTAGAAAAACAAACTTTACTATATAACTTATTAGTAGGTAATGTTAGGTTAGCATCCTGTATGTATGTATTTATTTCATTATTACGACTTTTAAATAAAAGAAATAAGCAAAATAAATATGAAGAAAATCCAAATTGTTTCCAGGAAGGGCGAAAACTTTTCCAGGAAGGGCGCCGCCCTGCCTGCCCCCCCTGGCTACGGCCCTGATCACCCGGTATAGATATAACTTTACAAGGAGCTGGTAACTTTGGAGAAGAATTTAGAAATATTGTTCGAATGCCTTTAGGACAAAAATTAGGCAAATACATGTAGATGGGTAAATAAGTAAAATAACTGTAAATATTAGAAGGAAATGCACAGGTAAAAACGTCTTCAAAACAGAATAAAGGGTTGTAAAGATCAAGTAAACTGCGGTCAGACGATTAAGGATAAGGGAAACAATTGTTATTTGACAAATGACTTTTTCAAGTTATAGGGTGGTCACAACGTTCCAATGACAAATGATGTAAAGACACTTCGGACATTGTCGGCTTTTTTGTTAGAGTAGAAACCACGGAGACCACCGCAGCACAACACAAGTCGACTATTCGATACTATTAATATTGCTGTCATGTCTCGTATTATTTAAAAGAGACACGATAATATGTCGGTGATACCGATGCACACACAATGCTTGTATTTTTTTATCTAGATCTGACCATATAGGCCCATGTCCATATTGCTTTTTGATGGGCAGATCAAAACTTTACCGCATCGTTTTCTTCTATACATTTTGACTCTCATTAAAATTTCATTTCGAAATGTGCCCTCCCAAAAATTAAATTGACATTTAACGGTTTAAAATTTGTCTATCAATAGTATACTTTAAAAATAATATTAAGAGCAAACAGTAGTCTGAGTCATCATGAACAAAATATGTGTCGGACGATGGATATAAAACTTCTTTTTTTATATAAAAAATAATATAAAAACGAAATTTACGAGAATTAAGTGACGCGGCGTCAGTGAAGAGTTGGAAAATAATATAGGGGCATCGTTGGTAATTTTAATGGAAAATAAGAAATTAATATGAATGGCCGTAATATTTCTATTTTTATGTTCTGCATGGCGAATAATATAAATTTAACCTGAACGGCAGTAGAGTTTTGGACTTGCATTGTCTTTATTGGTTTTGAATCACTACGTTTCAACTGGTAAGTATCTCCAGTCTTCAAATTTTAAAAACATTTTTGACAGAAAATAAGGTATCCGCCAAACTAGAAGTTTTGGTGAACCCTTTAACAACATTTTTATTTTAAATTTTCAATAAGACAAATTTAAAAAGTTTTTAAAAATCCAATAATAAACATGGCCAAGAATCGGGCCAAAAGAACGCAATGTTTTTGGTTTAATTTAATATATGGAGCTGGTAAATACACTTGAGAAAAATTTAGAAATATTGGTCGAATGCTCTTAAGTGGATTAATGCCTAACCGTTAAACCAAAATAACTATTCTAAACTTCAGCTCTCAATGTCAAAAGCAGACTCTACACTATCAGTTGGAATGACAATCCTGAATTTTCGCATCAGTATTTTTTCTTATAACAATTTACTTGAGTCCGACAATCATTTCTTAAAATTTGCCGTTACACCTGCAGTATTACTGTCATTCCTTTATTAAGACTGTCATTCCTTTATTAAAACTGTCAATCCGACTGATAGTGTACGGTCTGCAAACAGTCTCTGATAAAAAAAAAAGATGTGATATAGAGACCGTACACTATCAGTCGGAATGACAGCCCTAGATGATATCAATCCTTCGTCATTCTCACATCAATGTTTTTTCTTATGAGAATTTACATCAGTCCAACCATCATTTCTTGAAATTTGCCCTTGCACCATCAGTATTACTGTCATTCCGACTGATAGTGTACGGTCTGCAATAGACCGACTGACAGAAACCGAAACTATTTAATGAGCGTTGTTTCAATTTTGGCATTTTAGTGCCGAATACTTGCAATAAAAAAAGAAAATTTAAAACCCACGTCTTAAGGCCTTTTTAGGTGCAATTGCAAGTTGCAAGAGATGGTCGTTTTAAATAGGAAAACTTGCATCAGCTGATTAAAACGTCGTCAAAGCGAAATCCAGGGCGAAGGCAGTTCCCCCCCTCCCTCTCCAAAAGGGTGTTTATTTACTGTGAGCCTTAAAAATTCTAGGTGTGAACGGTCAACAATTTTCTTTATAAGTCAATTTTGAGAGTAAGAAGATTTTTGGAGCCGGGATACGCTAATTTTTTTAGAATTAACTTTTTTTCTAGTCGCCCCTCTCAGAAAAATTCTGGATCCGCCACTGCCTAATGTAAAAAGATCTTTACTATATAATAATACAGGGTAACAATTTGAAAACGAACAGTATTTAATATTGCCTCTACCAATGATAGTATGAAAATTTGGCGAAACACGTCAATTGATATATCGAGGGGGACATTTTTTAAGACATTTATTGACGTGTTACTTACCCCCTAACCCCCAGGGCACCTACCCCTAAAATTTTAAGTGGCAACCCCTATTTATTTTGCCATTTTTGTGTTCCTTATAAAATTCTACATAAACTGTATCATTTTTTTTTCAAAAAATGTAATTATTTTATTTTTTCTAGTGGCGATATCGAAGACGAAATGTAAATAAACAAAGGAATTTGGAATGTATTTCTACATTTCGTCTTCGATATCGCCACTAGATAAAATAAAATAATTACATTTTTTGAAAAAAAAATGATACAGTTTATGTAGAATGTAGGAAATGTAGGAACACAAAAATGGCAAAATAAATAGGGGTTGCCATTTAAAATTTTAGGGGTAATTGCCCTGGGGGTTAGGGGGTTGAAAGTAACACGACAACAAATGTTTTAAAAAATGTCCCCCTCGATATATCAATTGACGTGTTTGGCCAAATTTTCATACTATCATTGGTAGAGGCAATATTAAATGCTGTTCGTTTTCAAATTGTAACCCTGTATATTATTTACCAGGTAAGAAATTGTGTTAAATGGTGTAATCTAGCACCTTCGCCACGTAGCAAAATTTCAAAAAAGCAATATTATTTCAGATCTTTGTAAAAATGTGTGATAATAGAAGAATAATTATAAAATTAATATTTGTGTTTGCTACATTTTTTTAAATTTACATCATGTAGGTAACTACATTATTTATGTATAATTATTTTTTTACCACAAAGATAGTCGACAGTGTTATCTAGCACCTTCACCATAGAGAAAAATTTCAAAAACGTAAAACAAAGTTATTATTTCATAATTAGTAATATTTTTGTTTATAAAATTTTTTAGAAATTTACATATATAGTAGTAAGTAACTACAAAATTTTTTATGTAATGTGGATATTGTACATATTATTATTAGTATTACTTTAGAATCATAAACATATAATAGGTATGAATTACCATTTTATCTTTTCGAGGTTAACAAACCTATTATTTTTGTTATTGTATTATTTTTGACTAAATATAATTACACCTGATAGTTAAGATAATTAGACGGGAACATATTATGTAATAGTAATAGATATGTATCTAGATTTTTCGACATTGACCATCATTTCTATTTTAAAACATTAAAGGAAGTAGCAAGATAAATATATAGTCCTATCAATTTAATAAACCTTTTTTAACAGTATATTATTTGTTTACAGGTAGCATGTAAGTAATGAACGTTATGAATATGATTGTTTTATTATCACAAACAATTTAGAAACAGGTTTTGTCTAACTAGAAACATTTACGTTCACCAGTTTGTCAAGAAAACAGGGAATTTTCGATGGTGCCTTTAAAATTTAATTAATTGTTTTTTTTTTTGTAAAATCGTTCTCTGTACTTACCTTCGTAATGATGACATAGTTAAAGAGTTATCTACTTATACCCTAATATATAAAAATTTAAATATTACAAGGCATTGTAATCTATTTCAGAAAGGTGTAAAATAGGAAATTCCGTCCAATTCGGCTCAATTTCGGTGTCGGCCATAAGCGCAGGTAAATTAGCTATAGCAAATTTACACAAACATCGTTTTATAAAATATGCCGTGGAATATATAGCTGAAAAACATAGTGTAACTGTGCTGCGCACACCGCCATATCATTGCGAATTTAATCCTAAAGAACTTATATAGGCGCAAGTGAAAGGATTTGTAGCAAAACACAACACGCCATTTAAAATGAAAAACGTTAAACTACTGTTTGATCAGGTCATTAAGGAAGTGAAAACAGAGAACTGGCGAAAAGCAGTCCATCAAAGTCCATTAAAGACGAGGAGAAAATGTGGGATCTTTACCATCTGATCGATCGAACCGTCGACCCGTTAATTATAAGGCAAGAGGAGATGACAGTTCCTCGGATGAAAAAGAATATTATGATTTTTTATAATTCAATTTCTGTATAATGTGTTTTGTATTTTTTTTATAATGTTTAATAAAAAATAAGTGTACCTAATACTATGTACATAATGCAGGCCTTTGTCACACCATTTTCAGTGTTTGTGAATGGATAACAATAGGCAAAACCCATAAACTGACCCAAACCTGGTTGATATTACCTGCACTTGATGAAAATAAAGAATTTTGCAATGAAATCAATACCTATAAAAGTGGCTTAAATATTCGTTGGGTCACTCTGTAGTCACTTTGCATACCCAATAAGCTTTTATTACTTTACACCTTTCTGAAATAGACTATAGAATTGTTTCCAATTTATCACGGTATTGGTATTAAATGTAATTTTGGTTCCAAAATGTCGCCAGAGATAAATTTATTTTATATAAAATTATTAAAAAAAACAGAACATTAACCAAAAATTGAATTGATGAACTCGTAAGGATATTAAATTCAGAAATCTTAAATTGTTAATAATTCTAGAACGTTCGCCAATATGTCAAGAATAGAATATAACATTCCGGTTAATCGGTAGGTCGTGATATAAAATTGCCACATATAAAACAATTGTTTATAAATTATCAATCATATGATTGATTAACAATATGCCGGTAGATAAGTTTAGAAATTCCAATAATTTATTATCTTCAATGATAAAATACACTGTAGAAATCCTGGAAAAATGGAAAAAAATACTTCAACTAAATATAACTTAATTTAACAAAAAATCATTCTTGTAATAAATTAAGAGTAAGGATTGGCCAATCCTCCAAAGAGTTATTTTATTAATAATAACATATTTTATCAGTAACTAGTTAACTTCAGCGATTTTCATTAAATTACGAATAAAACGATAGACGATTTTTTTTAAATGTTAAATATGGTTGTTTCTTTTCGAACAGTGCCATAGACTTATGGCGGTCAAATTTTTATTTTAGAACAGGTATAGGTATCGTCAAAAACTGAAGTTTGTGCCCTGAAGGCATGTAGGTGATAGAACACCCTTCAGGCCATGCTTATTCAGTTCTTTTCACCCTGTCAACAGGCTCAATTCAATACACAAGACATTGGTAATATAATTTTATTAAACCTAAAAAATCGTCAAGGTCGACTAAAAACCAAAACGCAATTTTGGCGTTCACAAACTGTAGGTACAATTTTTAACAATAATAAATAGCATTACTAGATGGACTAGAGATTACGCAATATTACATAATTAATTGTTTAAATTTTAAATAACAACAGATTTTTTCCTACGAAAAAAAAAATTACATACATTATTAAACAGGTATTATTAAAATGAAATTAGCAACAATGGTAAATGCTAAACATCCTTGTAGAGAAGTAGCAAACTTAACTGGTTGGGGAAATTATAGTGTCATCTTTTATTGGTTCCCCAGTGACGCATGTAAAATAATTTATTAAAATTTAAAGAATACAACTCATATTCATGGGCGCCGCCACATAAGGGCAAGGGGGGGCGCCCCCCCCTGGATTTTACACAGAACACAAAATTCTGATCGAAAAAAGAAATTTAAAATTTCTTTTTGTTGACTAAGACTGCGCACTGCCCATAGGTTTAGCTCTGTCTTTTATCCTTATGTATTTGTACAGTTAGTATTATTAAGGAACTAGGTTTCTTCTGTCTTCTATTAAAATTTAAGTCTTGTTTAATATATAAAGAGTTTTGAATTCTGTTAATAGAATATGTTTTGTTATTCTTATGTTTCTCTCTTATGATTTGCCAAAGAAACAAATTATATTTAATTTTATTTTTGTGATTTTTATTTATTTTTTCTTTTGAGTTTTATATAAAAATAACTAATATTAGGTTTTCTTCGTCTTCAATATCGCCACTAGAAAAAATAAAATAATTACATTTTTTGAAAAAAAAAATGATACAGTTTATGTAGAAAAAAGGAACACAAAAATGGCAAAATAAATAGGGGTTGCCATTTAAAATTTTAGGGGTAGGTGCCCTGGGGGTTAGGGGGTTGAAAGTAACACGACAACAAATGTCTTAAAAAAAAGTCCCCCTCGATATATCAATTGACGTGTTTTGCCAAATTTTCATACTATCATTGGTAGAGGCAATATTAAATGCTGTTCGTTCTCAAATTGTCACCCTGTATAATGACTGTACAATAGGCACAAATATATCTTTATATAAGTATGTATTAAATATAAAACAAAGGGCAAAATGCATTATCATAAAATAAAAACCAGAAATAATTTGTATATTTTATAACAAGGTTATAGTCATAAAAAAGAAAATGTTAAGTGGTAGAGTAAGCAAAGTAAAAGTAAACATTTATTAGCGTCAGTAGCGCAGAAGCCTGTCTAATTGAAACAAAATAATTATGATTTGTGTTTTTAACACAAGTTCCAAAGTACAAAATATTTCCAATAAATTTTCTGTCGGTTTTTCCATATCATTAGAAAAATCCATTAGGATTCCTAAATTATTTTTTAATGTACTTATAACAGGTTTTAAAATTTGAAACTCCATATTACATCGTTTGGGTCGATAGATCGATCGATACATTTGCAGTTATTTTAAAATGCCAAAAGTATGTGTCAAAATTGGAGTACGTGTGAAGTATATATTAGGAAACTAAACAAAACTTAAAAATAATTTAAAAACATCATTTAAATCAAATTTAAATTGTCATGTCATTTCTTGTCATTCTTTCGAATAAGGCTTTTTTCCTCTTCGTTCGCTGACAGGGCCATTCGCGAGGGGACCTACAGCTTAACGTGGGTTCCGAATCACGATCCTTAGTCATGCGACACCCCCCAAGGGCTATTAACCCTCGGCTTATTCCCATTGCATGACCTATCAAATGGGGAGTGTGTACCTCCTTCCCCACCCCACAAGATGTACGATATCATCCGGCCTGGTTACCGGCGTGAATGGAGTACGTTGGAAGTTGATACATTTTACATATCTGTAGATACCGCCTTGGGTGGCCAATAATAAGTTACTGTTCAGCAGGTCATGATAAGAAAATAAAGAGGTTATCAAAAATCATAAAACCAAATATTTTAATTTTAATTTGTTTTATCTGAATTATTTAATTGATTGGGCCGGCTTTTTTGTATTGAAAGGAGCATCCTTAAATTCTTTGATAATGAAAAACAATAACATGTTTTTACATTTATAAAGTACACAATGGATAATTGAGCTTAGAATCTAAGGAGCAAATGCGCTGAGGGCCACCAACAATTTTCACAATTTTCCTAAAGGAATTTGGATCATTTTCCCCAAAATGCGTTTGTTTATTGTAACTTTTTTTAGAGGAGGGAGGTTCCATGTAAAAATACTTTTTAGTTTTATTATCAACGCAACTGCATATAAAAAAGGACGCCCCTGAAGGAAAATGTATTAATAATAATCAAATAAAAAATGCGAATTAAACCAAGAAAAAGTTATTTCTTAGCGTTGTTACATCATATCTGTAATTTTGTCCTTTTAAAGCACCTTCTTTTTTGAAAATGATGCTAATACATATTTAAGTTCGCCACAAAAATTAATTAAGAACTAAATAACGACAAAACTTAGTAGCTAAAAAGTACCCAAAGGCTTCAGGCCAAGGTCAACACAATATTGCAAAAAAAAACTAGCACCCGCGAATTCTACTAGCATCTATTTTTTTTAAATTCACTCTATACAAGCTCTATAAAAAAAATCAGGCGCCCTTGTCATTAGGTGGAACTAATTGGATTCATGAAGTGACAGTCGAATATTAATAATTTGACTTACCAAGACCATCTTAAGGCTTTTTGTTAATCCCTTTTAACCATCACAATATACAAATCGGAGCACAAACAAGATATGAAGGACGTGATAAAATACCAACGTAATTTGACAAGAGCTTTTATTAAACTAAAAAACGAAACGCTAGGAAGCGCTGCTAACGATTATTGTTGCTTTAGTACAATATAACAAATCCTTGAATTTAGAATATGTAGTTATAGGTATGTTTTCTATCTGATCAGCACGTGGGTACCACATGAACACGGTGCGACAAATTTTTTTAACTAGAGAATTTAATGAAAATTTTTTTGTCAATGGAACATTGACTGTCAAACAACAACTTTCAGGCTTCCCATAATATGAGTCATTAATATTTTTCTTCTTTACGAAGGAAATATAATGAAAGTCATATAACTGTCAATTAGTCTTCTTTCTTATAAAATTTATTATTGGTTTAATGTTTTAGAACCATTACAAAAAATATGAACTATAAAAAATTCAATTTATTTTGCAATTATCTATTTCTAATTTTGTAAATTTTAAAAATTAAAATACTCAATGTTAACTAACCTAAGGAAATCAGCCTGGGGTACTGTTATTTGGCACGTTTGAACTACAAAGAAGTCTACTGGTAAAAAATAATGTCGCACTGTATATTTAATGTGTGTATAACCATTTTTAACAGTACTTATCATCAAACTTTTACAAGCTCTCCAATGTGTAGTTTAGTATTTCGGTGAAACGCAATAGCCGGGAGAGATAACTTTAATGTGTTAAGCGTGAATCAAATATGAAGAATTATGACGTCATTTGTTTAAATATAATAAGGTTTACATATATAATTTGTAATAGACAGTTTTTGCAAACACAGTAGAGATATTTAAGTGGATTCAACCTTTCTAAAATTTGCCGTGGTAAATTGCGGTTGTTTTATTATAAAGGAAAAAAGTAAATTATTGAGTTTTTTTTTAACAATAGAAAGGTTGTAACTATGTGGGTTTGCGAAAATTATGTTCAAGTAGAAAAAGTCAATGAAAACACTAAAAATAATTATTAAAGTTATAAACATGGCCAGGATCGGGTCAAGAGAACGCAATGTTTTTGGTCTTATTTATTAAATAGATATGATTTCGCATGGAGCCTTGGAGAAGAATTTAGAAATAGTGGTTGGATGTAAAAATTGTGTAACGTCAGTACTTATCTAATCTGCTTAATTCACTCTCCATTGTTTTTAATATGTCGATACGATTATTTCAAGAACTATTGCAGCTTGAGTATTTATTTATTGCCATTCGCCATTTTGTGCGGTAAATAAGAAACATAAATTCGGTTCGCGGTTGTTTAGTATCACATGATTATCAGATTTTTAATAAAATCGAGTATTTTTTTACCTGATAAGGTAACTTGTTCATTAAAAAGTGCACTTAACACTTAAATACGTTATCAACCGATGACCCTATTTAATAAAGATACTCGTGTTGATTTGGAAAAGTCAAATAATAAGTTTAAGAGTTAAATCTAGTGATGCATTCGCCATTTCATTTTTTGATCAATATTTCTTATCCTTTTCGCTTTATTCAAAAGGCGGTCAAAAAGCGTCCTTGAGTAGCAATTACTTACAGTTTTAATCTAAAGAAATTTTGATTAATGACGTAAGAGCAAAAAACCAAAATTTGTGAAATTTGTCCATTTTTCTTTTTCTGCTTTCATTACTTTGTCATTTCTTGACATTTTTTCGAATTAGGATTTTTACCTCTTCGTTCGCTGCCAAGGCCATTCCCGAGGGGACCTACAGCTTAACGTGGGTTCCGAACCACGACCTTCAGTCATGCGGTCGAATACCAGTACCTTACCTCTGAGGCACTGCCGCGGTCTTTTATTACTTTATAAATTCAAACTTGTTTAACGTTAAATTATAGGTAATATGCTTTAAATATGGGTATTTGGCCGATTTTTGGATAAAAGGAAGAAGTAATGAGATATTGAACAATAAAAACGAATTGGCGAATGCGTCACTAGACGTCACTCTTAATTCTCTCCCCATTGTTTTTTAATATTTCGATACGATAATTTGAAGAACTATTGCAGCTTAAATATTTATTTCCCTTCACCATTTTATGCGGTAAATGAGAAACAAAAATTCGGTTCGCATGTTGTTTAGCATAGACAAAAGCTCTTTTGTCTATGTTGTTTAGTATCAAATAATTATTAGATTTTTAATAAAATCGAGTATATTTTACCTGATAAGGTAATTTGTTCACCAAAAATTGCACTTAACACTTACATACGTCATTAACCAGCGACCCTATTTAATAAAGAATACTCGTGTTGTTTTGGAAAATTCAAATAAATAAGTTTAAATAGGAAAAACGAGTTTCTAATTTGCAAATATAAATTACGCAATATTACATAATCATGAATAATTTTTTCAATAAAAAAAAAGTTGCTTCCGTGAATTCACTTGAGAGATCTAAATGAGTTCAAACTGAATTAAAGTGCACCATTTTTATAAACTTTGCTTTATCTTTTAAAATATTCATCTCAAAGCACAAACCTCAAAATGTATAAAAATTACTCCACCCTTAAAAATAATAAAATACACATTGTGCTGCAGAAGGAAACTTCAAATAAAATATAGATAGCTAAGCATATGTTCAAACTTTATCGAATAGATGGCGCGACGTACACAAAATCTATAGCATAGTAGCTGCAACAAAGTTTCAAATAATAACAATATTACTTAACCCAGTCCAGTTAGGTGTACCTTGAGAGAAAATTATTCTCAACACCACACAGTTTCTTTTAGACAGAATAGTATGTTTATCAATATTATCGTACATGTGTAAGTCAAATTATATTGTATGTACTATGCGTCATCCGTTATCATTAAACTCTTGTAATTTCATAGATAAACACTTTTTATGCTTAATTATTCTGCAACAATGCGTATAATAATGATAACCGCATGCCAAACTATCGAAGTGTACGTTTTATCAAAGAATTTCTTTTATTACATACATAGGTATCTAGAATTTAATTGTTAATTTGTAGTCATCAAAATAACTTTCGGTAGCCAACCAGGGCCGTAGATATATACCGGGTGACAACGAATGTTGTTACCCCCCCTATTTTTTCCATAGTTTTATTAATACAAATTTTAAAATTTCGGGAGATTCTAAGTGTATATTTTGTTAGTTTTTAGTGAAGTCATACTTTTAAAATCACTTCCGGTTTGACCGGAAGTGGTATCAACTCTTTTATTTTAAATAGAAACCTATTATTTTTTTATCGATATTTGAATTCTACGGCAAATTTTCTTTAAAATGACATATCATACTTTATCATTTGTTTTTTAAATGACTACCAGGAAAATTTTTTAAGAAAATCCTTAGATGGCCATGGACTCGCTAATATAACATGACTTTTTGAGAGTGGGCCATGGAAGTTTTAAAGTGGTCTATTTTAACCCGTTTTATGTTTATTTTTTATTTTCTGCTTTCATTACTTTATAAATTTAAACTTGTTTAACTTTAATTTGTAGGTAATTATGCTTCAAATGTCGGTATTTGCCCGATTTTGGATAAAAGAAAAAATTCACGAAATATTAATCAAAAAACGTAATGGCGAATGCGTTACTACACCTCACTGTTAATAGTCCGTCCGGGGATACAACCCTAGTCTCCTGCGGGAGAATGCAACAGTTCTACCACTGAGCTACACTTCCGTGGCTTAGAGTCCTTAGATCACATAAGATGACATGTATGCTTGCTTACGTGTCTGTTTTTGACATATTATTATGTATATGAATAAAACATTGCAATTTAAATGCTAGATTTTTGTCATTAGTAGTCTCAAAAGATTATATCTTAAAAATTGTTATACATATAAATCAACCTTGGTAATTTTTTTAAACGTTTCACCAATTTTTCTGGTAATAATATATTGATTAGTTTCACAACAATACTTATACTTATCAGGTACTTTTGTTTTGAATTAATGATTCATTATTTTATTTTACGATTTTCTAAGAAACAAATTTTGTAAATTTATATGGGTACACTGTTATAAGTGGATCCGAACACGCTAAAATTTCCCATGTTAAATTGCTATTTTTTTAACCAAATTACAAAAAAACTAAGCAAGATTTTTTATTTTTGCTTTCACCAATGGAGAAAGGTAGCATCTATGTTAGTGTGAGAAAGTTATTTTCATGCAGAAAGAAAAGTCGAAAAATAAGATATAACCCAATGAAAATCCTAAAAAAAAATGACTAAAGTTTATTGATATTTTAACAAAATATTGGGAATTATTTTTTTTAATCAAAATAACTTTCTTACATTCTACAATATCTGTAGAGTACAAATTTAAAAATCCGTTAATAAACATGGACAGGATTCCGTCTAAGAGAATGCAATGGTTTAATATACCGGGTGATTCATTAAGGGTGACGAGCGGCCATATCTCGGAAACTACTGGGCATAGAAGTTCAGTAAAAAAAATTATAACTAAAGTGGCCATGAGAAAATCTTGGAAATAATTTTTAAGTTCCGCATTTGGCGCAAGAGGGCGTAATTGAAAAATTAGTTTTAAAATTTTACATATCTCCGAAAATTAGACGGGCGGGGTGGTCATTTCCAACAATTTTTATAAAACATAAATTTTTCATTATCAATGTTAATAAAAATAATAAATAGTAGAGCTAATTTAATTTAATTATTTTAATAAAGAACGGTGTGCCTGAGGAAAAAAACGCAAGAGACCATTTTTATGCAGAATTGACCAGGCTAATCCGAAATAATATCCACATGGAAATATGTCAGTGGCGTCCCACTTTTTTTCTAAAAAATATTCTTTATTTAAAATTTTAAAAACTATTCTATTCGCGATAACGCTGAAACGAACGGAGATATCGAGCTGCAGTTTTAATATTTTTTCTAGCAAATTTTATTTTCTTTTCGATTATGGTATCATAATTATACCGTATGATTTATTTTTCAGAGTAAAATCAAAAAATGTGTTATTACAAATTGCGCCCTCTAGCATTTTTTTTGAGAACTATTATGGACAACTAAATACGATTGGTGAAAGTGCATACATTTCTCTTCCAAACAGTCATTAGTTTGCTAAAATCGGATAAGTCGTTTATAAGTTACAGTGATTTGAACGATTACACTTTCAACAGCTTCTCCCCCTCTTATTAAGGTCGGTACGCCAATGAGCATAGGACCAAAATGATGCATAATTGTCCAAGCTTTTTAATGGTGTTATTAAAGATATTTATTATCGCCAATAGAATAATTTTTAAAAGTAAGCGGTTATATATAAATGAAAAAACACGTCGATTGAGATTTTGTATAAGCTACATTTAGGAACCAAAAAATTTTTTTTACCCCTTGTATATGGTGGAACATAACTTAACTTAATTTTTTTTAAATGTGAATGTACCCCTTATGATACATTTTTAAAAAGCTCTATTAAAGAGAACATTGAATGTCCTATTGTTTTTTATTTTAATGGGTACTTTCATTGGAACAAATTCCCTTGAAAGTTGGACAACAAATTTGCGAAAAATGCAAAAACACGTCGATTGAGATGTTTTGTGGGTTTCATAGCCATAACAAAAATTTGTTTTTCAACCCTCTTAAAGGGGGAAACATAACCCAATTTATTTTTCAATAAAATATAAATTAAAATTAAAAACAATAGCCACAATCAATTTTATCTTTAAAATATATCACAACTGGTAAAATATTTTAGTATTCTTTTATTTAAAAAAATTAGGTTGGGTTATGTTTTACACAAACAATTTTTTTTTATGAGTATGAAGCACACAAAATATCTCAATCTACATGGTTTCGCTTTTTTCACAAATATTTTCCTTAACCTTCTAGTGAATTTATTCCAGTTAAAGTCCCCACCCTGTATAAAGAGTGTATATAATTTCGAATGGAGCTGGTAACTTTGGAGAAGACTTTTAAAAATATTATTCGGATGCCCTTAATTAATAATTAAAGTTAAAACTGTAAAGATCATAGGCGACCATTTTAAACTATACTAAAGTTCACGTACGATTTTAATGCTTTAATGTTTCTCTTGTTAAACGCGTTGGCCAACATGCGATTTAAAAATTCCTTAATTCCGAAAACGGCTTTTCTTCACAAACATTAGCTAGATAGATCGACCTTACCGTATATTTACATGTACACGACAAAGATGCACACCGAAAACTCCAATCTGTTGCCTTTTAATCAGCTAAAGACCCGTCAAGAGAAGCACGGACATCGAGCGCCGCTAATATGTGATCTCTTTCTTACGCTCTTGCCCTCGCACATCTCTTCCGCACTTTATCAATACAATTATTGTCTTCTCTGCGTTCTTTCAATATCACAGAGCCGGCATTTATTCGTTCATGTGTTGAATAATAAGTGCAGTATTGTTTTTGTATTTGGTATTTTTAGAGATCATTTTGCTGTTAGTTTGTGCGTAGACTTTTTGGTTATAAACTGTTGGACTGTATGTATCTGTGAAGTGTTTTTTTTATGAAATGCAAGTAAATATATTGTTTATTTGGTTATTAACTATTAAACGACCACCAGTCCGGCCCTAACCAAACCTTAAGTTCCGTAAAATAAATGTTACTAAAAATAACGTGTGGCATCGAAGGCCATTAAAAGCTTACGTGAAATATACTATACAGGGTGTTCATTAAACCTTCCCACCACGGATTTATCGAAAACCACTGATTAAAAGGAAAAACCCCGAGACACGTCAAAAGATGTGCAAAAGAGGTCAACTTTTTGACCAAAAACTACTTCATCCCCTTTTACCCTCTGCCCCCCGGGGTCATCCCCTTAAAAATTTTAAATGACAAGGGGTATCAAGTAATAGCTTGTTTGAAAGGTCTTTCAAAGTGCTTTATTTTGACGTTTGATTTTTTTAAATCGGTCGATTCGTTTTCGATAAAATTAGAAAAATCTTTATTTATCTTAATTTGTTTAGATAGAAAAAAAAAACACACGAAAATATCACTTTTTATTTCAATAAGTGTTTAAAAACCAACATAAACAGCAATTCGGATGATTATACGTGGCAGCAACCAAATAACAACCAGAATTTTTTTCCGCCTTCTTAATATCAACACAGATAACATGGGCGAACTGTATTTATTCTTATACCTGTTTAGTTTTTTATAGTTGCTAAGGAAAAGAAAGAATTTAATTTGCTGTCAGTTACCTTTATGACAATCTCGGAATAGTGAAAATTAATTTATTGACTCACATTTTACTTCCAAAATGGTTTACACACTAGCCGAAAGAGTGGAAATGATTCTAATTTATGGTGCCCAAAATCAATGTGCTCGGCAAACTGCCGTCACATTTAACGCCAGACATCCGGAAAAGATAACTTCGCATAGGTGTGTTTTGGACCTTGTTACTAAATTTACCCAAACTGGATCTGTTGCAAATAAAAAACGTAATCATCGTAGAGTTTTGAAGGAAGCCGCTCAAGTTGAAGTTTTGGGTCATTTTGGCATAAATCCTAATACTTCATTACGCAAAATTGTTGATGCGACTGGTATTTCAATAGGCTCTGTACACACAGTTACTAAATTACATAAATTTCATCCATTCAAAATGAAAATATCGCAAGAGTTAACCGAAGATGATTTCGATAGGCGAGTTGAGTTTTGTAAACAAAAGACTGCAGCGATTAATGATAATACCATTCATGTAAAGAATATCTGCTTCAGTGATAAATGCACATTTTATCTAAAGGGATTTGTTAATAAGCATAACTGCAGGTATTGGAGCAATGAAAATCCTCATGCTTTTGTAGAAGGGCATACTCAGTACCCCCAAAAACTTAATGTATGGGCAGGCATTTTAGGAAACAAAGTGATTGGGCCATTGTTTATTAATGGGAATTTAAATGGAAACATTTATTTAGATATGTTGGAAAATACCATCAATCCGCTTATCACTGAAACCATTGAAAACCAAGACGATGGAAACCCTATACTTGATGAGGCTGAAATTATATATTCAGCAAGACGGCGCTCCTCCTCACTATGTTCTTCCGGTTCAGCAATGGCTAGACGACGATATTCCAGATAAATGGATAGGGCGAAGAGGGCCTATAGAATGGCCTGCTAGATCTCCTGACTTGACGCCATTAGACATTTTTCTATGGGGCCATTTGAAATCTATTGTGTTCACTCACCAACCTGAAACTTTGGATGAACTTCGTCAACGCATCATCGAAAGCTGCCATGATCTCCCACAACATTTTTAAAAATGTCCGTCAGGAATTTGAACATCGCCTATATCATTCTTTGGCCAATAACGGGCAACATTTTGAACACTTATTGAAATAAAAAGTGATATTTTCGTGTGTTTTTTTTCTATCTAAACAAATTAAGATAAATAAAGATTTTTCTACTTTTCTCGAAAACGAATCGACCGATTTTAAAAAATCAAACGTCAAAATAAAGAAAGACCTTTCAAACAAGCCATTACTTGATACCCCTTGTCATTTAAAATTTTTAAGGGGATGACCCCGGGGGGCAGAGGGTAAAAGCGGGTGAAGTAGTTGTTGGTTAAAAAGTTGTCTCCTTTGGCACATCTTTTGACATGTCTCGGCGTTTTTTCTTTTAATCAGTGGTTTTCGATAAATCCGTGGTGGGAAGTTTTCAAATGAACACCCTGTATATATAAATAAAATACAAACATATTTTTTTAATTTTTGAAACAATTTTTCTCTGCATTGCGTTGCCCCCTCCACTTTAAGCGATCGATTTTCCGATGAAAAAATATATGCACTTCCTTGAAAAGTTTTTTCGAACGCCCATGGCTCTTATGGCTTCTTATGAATAACATACTACATAACTGTCTTTGGTTTTATATTAATAGTTTTAGTACATGGCTTGGTGTCCATCAGTAATTATTTTAATTTCTTTGAAGGTCTTGCTTTAAAAACATTGAAATCTTAAGTAAAAAAACTACTTTTAAGAACCTAATACGCCCTGAATATGAATTAATAATTCTTTCCGTGTATAAATAACAGAATCTAAAAAACTAACCTATCCTAATAATCTTATTTTATTTGTCTAAAAATAAAACGTATCAAGATAGTTCAAGTTTAAAAATGTGAACAAAATATTTGGCTCCAAAAATAAAAAGCGGATCTGACTAAACAAAGAAAATTTGTTTGGTTTGATTTTAAAAGTTGACTCAAAAATTAAGCATACTTAATGTGGGTGTATTAAATGTATTAAAGGTCTTCAAAAATACCTATACACTGTCCTTATTTTGGAGCTTCTACAAAACGTAGTTTTTTGATTATTTTTTTAAAAGAAAATACTCATCTATTAAGCCATATCTAAAAAAATCTGTCTAAATAAGATATTCTAAAAAAAATTAAATTATTGCGACGTAATATATTGTTCTTGACATTATTACAAGCTTCGCGACAGGCGGGACCTGGCAGTATCTTTAAAAATGTATGATTTTGTCGATATTTGAAAATATGAAATACAAAAAGTATGTTCTTGAACTACAATTTGGAAAGTTATATCTATTAGGAACATTAAACCAATATTTCTAAATTCTTCTCCAAAGTTACCAGCTTCATGCGAAATTATATCTATATATATATATTCAAAACATTACGTTCTCTTGAAGCGAATCCTGTCCAGGGTTATTAATGTATTTTTAAAAACTTTTTAAATTTGGAGAATGTGTTTAAAAAAAAGTTCTTAACACTTTTAGAATACAATGAGTTTTAGTAATTTTTTTTGGGTTTTCATTGGCTTATATATTTTTCCTCGATTTTTTTTCTGCATGAAAATAAGTTTTTCTACTCCCTCATGGAAATTTTCTGTTTTCTTCACACTAAAGTGATTAGAAAAGTGGGCTATTCCGGTTAACTGAACGAATATGACTTCACATCCATCCTAGTTAGGATATGAAACTGACCAATCACAGTG
Source organism: Polydrusus cervinus (assembly GCA_935413205.1). Classification (NCBI taxonomy): domain Eukaryota; kingdom Metazoa; phylum Arthropoda; class Insecta; order Coleoptera; family Curculionidae; genus Polydrusus; species Polydrusus cervinus. The sequence goes on from OW284520.1 coordinate 7,551,186, forward strand.
GTCAATTACAAAAAAAAAATTACAAGTTGTAAATTTCAGACACTCGACAGAAGTGAGGTTAAAAATATACTTTAAAAATATGTAAATCGGTCAGATGAAAGTTGTTCTTTTTTAATTTAATTCAAAACATTTATCTATGTATACACAATTTTTTCCTAAAGAGCGCACGACATGGTGCCAAAATTGAAGGTATATAGGTATAATACCAAAATATATTTCTACCGAACTATTGTTATTTTCTGAGCAAAGATTTGTACAGATGCACTTTCTTATTCCAAAAATCTTTAGTTTCCACTTATTTCTAGACAATTACTACAAGATTTAATGCATAAAATGTAGTATATACCTACAAAATGAATGTTTTTTACTAACCTTGGTTGGTTTTTTGCCATGCAAATATTTGGAAGGGAAGACAAACTCTTGTATTCAAGTGCATTCAATTTTATTTAAAATGTGCAGAGCGCTTTCGGCTTATTGGGCCATCATCAGTGCTTCCTTAGTCAGGGGGCAGTACATTACAATACTCCGGGGGGAGAGCATCCCTGCACGGAACCAAAGGTTAAGAAACAAACAATCACATATCAATCCAACATTTTACGTCCGTATCTATCGTATCGCCAAATTTGGCGTCGTCAAATAGATACGTAGGTACGTAAAATGTTCGATTGATATGTGATTGTTTGTTTCTTAACCTTTGGTTATTTTAATTTGTTGTCCGTGCAGGGATGCTCTCCCCCCAGAGTATTGTAATGTACTGCCCCCTGACTAAGGAAGCACTGATGATGGCCCAATAAGCCGAAAGCGCTCTGCACATTTTAAATAAAATTGAATGCACTCGAATACAAGAGTTTGTCTTCCCTTCCAAATATTTTCATGGCAAAAAAACAACCAAGGTTAGTAAAAAACATTCATTTTGTAGGTATATACTACATTTTATGCATTAAATCTTGTAGTAATTGTCTAGAAATAAGTGGAAACTAAAGATTTTTGAAATAAGAAAATGCATCTGTACAAATCTTTGCTCAGAAAATAACAATAGTTCGGTAGAAATATATTTTGGTATTATACCTATATACCTTCAATTTTCGCACCCTTCCACTTCAAAAAGTGCACACAGCCGCTACAAACCTATTTTATGCAAATATTTGTTCACCGTGATATTTTCTGATATATTTTGAACAAATAGCAACAGATATCGAAAACTAATTGGTAAATCTTCCTTAAATGGTGGAAAATGAAGTTAAGTACAGGGACATTATTTTAAGTGTCTCACCCGATTGGCGACTTTCCTATCGACCACAATAAAAACCTAATTGTGTATCCCCTTTGTGGGGAAGCCAAATTTGATGTCAAAAAAAATCTATGTTTACAAATTTGACAGATACGACGCCATATTGAATTTTCTTAAATGGTAATGCTACCTTATAGTAAGCCAGCTGCATTCGCCTATTTGTTCCAACATTAAAAATGCATAATTGTCAATATTTATTTTCAGCCGTTCCGGAGATACGAGGCTTCGAAGTTGGTGATTTTATTATCATCGAATTAACAGAAGCTTTGAGATTAGAAACTCAATTTTTTCTGCAGATACGTAATATCTTATGACGGAGCCACCCATGCTATTGTCAGATATCAGAAAATATATATATGACAATAGCATGGGTGGCTCCGCCATAAGAAATTACGTATCTCCAGAAAAAATTAAGTTTCTAATCTCAATGCTTCTGTTAATTCGATGATAACAAAATCATCAACTCCGAAGCCTCATATCTCCGGAACGGCTGAAAATAAATATTGACAATTATACATTTTTAATGTTGGAACAAATAGGCGAATGCAGCTGGATTACTTTAAGGTAGGGTTGTCATTTAAGAAAATACAATATGGCGTCGTATCTGTCAAATTTGTAAACATAGATTTTTTTTACATCAAATCTGGCTTCTTCACTAAAAGCTGTTAGGGAATACATAATTGTTTTTTTATTGTGGTTGATAGCAAAGTCGCCAATCGGGTGAGACACTTAAAATAATGTCCCTGTACATAAAACCAGATAAAACAGACGAAATTACTAACTAATAGTTTTAAGGTCAGGTTTGTTTTCGTTTTTTTGCACAGAAAAAAAGGGTTTATTCGGGTTTATTACGCAAGCATGCAAAGGCCATGGTTTAGAAAAAGAAATTGTCCATTTGTCTGTTATTCTGCAAAGGGCCAAATGTGAAAAAGATAATTTAAAGTGATTTTGTGTAAATATAAGAAATGACCCAAATCGACAAATATGTTGCCGTGTAATTTAGTCCATGAATTTGTCAGAGAAATTAATTTTTTTTCAATTGTTTTTCATTTTTTCATTATCTTTCTCACAAGTTTAAATATATTTTTTTAAATTTTTAGTATGAAGTTCGAAAGTTTCAACACTCTGCCTACGGCGACGTGCTCAATTTATTTCCTCGTGCGATATGGACATCATATTTACTCTTGTTGTATAAACTACTATTCTCACACCCACACAGATACCACCTTTTAATTGGTAAAAAAAAAATCACTAATTTGTTTAGTTTTTTTGTAATTCACTTAAAGAAAACAGCAATTTAACATGGGAAATTTTAACGCGTTCGGATGCACTAAAGGGGATTGGTGCAATTTTTCTATAACTTATTAGATTTATGCAGACATAAAGGTTGTACTGTGTTAATAAGAAACGTCCAATAACTGGCTACAATAGTTTTTTGTAAACAAAATATATGTTATACCACACTTTATAATAAGAGTACAAGCGGTATAAATATCAAATTATGTTAAAACGTATAGCCAATGCCACTAAAGAAAATCACTTTAGTCTTAACTTAAACGTTATATAGACACAAATCTAAGTTCACATTTTAAAGTATTTCCAAAATTTAAATTTAAAATTTCTATATAAACGCGATGAAAGTTGAAAGTTCAAAAACAATAGACCAAATTTATAATGTACTTTTGTTTTAATGGATTTACCATTTTTGCTGTCATTTATGACGTGAAATTAAATTTTTATTTCTAAACAACAACAAGATCTATAATTAAAGTATTCTTTATTTTACGTATCCTAAATTAGATAAAACTCAACAATATAATTAATTTTGATTAAAAAAAACTGTTTGTTTGCGGCGCTTTTTTTTCGGCTCGTCATTTTTCGAAACTCGTTACACAACAACCTTAGGTAATACCAAAATTATTTTTTTATTAATGGATTGGATGGACACTTTAACCTAACAACCCTCCCCCATTATACTGTGACTTAGTTCGCATTCTCCTTTAACCGTATCGATAAATAGATAAAACAGGTTAATTAAATGTATTATTTATAGGTATCTACAATTGACGTTCAATATCAAACGTTAATACGTAGAATACGTTTAAAAACACTTTGTTTCAGGGAATAATACAGTCTGTTTGAGACAAATTGAGTGGGATTTAAGGTCGTGAAAACTTTAGTTTGATGAACTGGTCGGTAAAGCGTCCGTCCTTAAATCCCAATTTATTTTTAAAAATAAACGTGCGAGTTCGGTGCATTCGACGACACCGGAAAAAATATTGTGATTTGAAATAAAGACTATACATTTACAAGGTGGGGATTTTAAATGGAATAAGATTTCTCTAAAATCCAAAAATATGTCCTCAAAGATTTTTTATGGGCCTCGCTTTTGTTATGTAAAAAATGGGGTTCCTAAGGAGGAGGCGCAGCCCTAACAAACTTTTTTTTTCAAATTTGAGGATACCACTTGTGGCACCTTTTTGGAACGTTTATTGAAACAGGAATTTGTCCATATTTTTCTGTCAAACCATGTGTCAGAAATTTAATAAAAACTAATTTAAGGAACAAATACATTAACAATAAATTTAATGTCACTTTTTTAGCATAGCAATTGTTGAAAATATATGCCCCATGAATCTGTTAGCACAGACCAAATCGAACTCTTCCCTTAAACTTTCAGAGCTGTGAAAGTTACTTCAGAAAAGTAACTAGTTACTTTTTCGATACTTTTGCCCAAATAAATAAATTTACCATGTACACACTACAGACTGTGACAAGTGACTTCTAAAAAAAAAAAAAACGGCTGCCGATCGTCCCTTGGTCATCATCTGATTGTGTGCATTATTTGTTACTTTTTTGTCAAATGTAACTGTAACTTCGTTACTTTTGAAAAGTAACTTGTATCTAGTTACTTTTTAGGAGTAACTATGCACTTAAAAAGTAACTAGTTACTTTAAAAGTAACTTAGTTACTCCTAAAAAGTAACTAGATACAAGTTACTTTTCAAAAGTAACGAAGTTACAGTTACTTTTGGCATGATTCAAAAAAGAACTAAGTTACTAAGTATCTAGTTACTTTAAGTAACTAGTTACTAATAAGTATCTAGTTACTTAAGTTACTCACAGCTCTGTACACTTTTCAAACATTCTGGCGGGATTAAACGTCCCGTGCCCGAATCCTTGACTTCAACTCTTTCAGATTTCTAGGGGTCTGGTGACATACATCTACCCTTCTTACATTTCTTACAAACTTTAACAAATATTCCCTAATTACGGCAATCTGGACCAAAGGATATTTTTCCAGCAGGATGGAGCCCCTCCTTACTTTGCATGACATGTAAGAGAATCATTTAATGTTACATTTCCAAATAGGTGGATAAGACTGCGAGGATTTATAAAGTGGCCGCCCAAATCTCCGTATATTACACCCTTAGATTTTTATTTATGAGGCGATTTGAAAAGAAATATATACCGGGTAATTCATTAAGGGTGACGAGCGGCCATATCTCGGAAACTACTGGGCATAGAAATTCAGGAAAAAAAGTAGATAAAATTTGCTAGAAAAAATATTAAAACTGCAGCTCGATATCTCCGTTCGTTTCAGCGTTATCGCGAATAGAATAATTTTTAAAACTTTCAATATTATGTATTTTTAAGAAAAAAAGTGGGACGCCACTGATATTCTTCCATGTGGATATTATTTCGGATTAGCCTGGTCAATTCTGCATAAAAATGTTCTCTTGCGTTTTTCTCCTCAGGCACACCGTTCTTAATTAAAATAATTAAATTAAATTAGACGGTCATTTCCAACAATTTTTATAAAACAAAATTTTTCATTATCAATGTTAATAAAAATAATAAATAGTAGAGCTAATTTAATTTAATTATTTTAATAAAGAACGGTGTGCCTGAGGAGAAAAACGCAAGAGACCATTTTTATGCAGAATTGACCAGGCTAATCCGAAATAATATTCACATGGAAAAATATCAGTGGCGTCCCACTTTTTTTCTAAAAAATATTCTTTATTTAAAATTTTAAAAACTATTCTATTCGCGATAACGCTGAAACGAACGGAGATATCGAGCTGCAGTTATAATATTTTTTCTAGCAAATTTTATCTTCTTTTCGATTGTGGTATCATAATTATACCGTAGGATTTATTTTTTCAGAGTAAAATCAAAAAATTGCACCCTCTAGCATTTTTTTTGAGAACTATTATGGACAACTAAATACGATTGGTGAAAGTGCATACATTTCTCTTCCAAACATTCTTTAGTTTGCTAAAATCGGATAAGTCGTTTATAAGTTACAGCGATTTAACTGATTACACTTTCAACAGCTTTCTCCCCTCTTATTAAGGTCGGTACGCCAATGAGCATAGGACCAAAATGATGCATAATTGTCCAAGCTTTTAAATGGTGTTATCAAAGATATACCTTAATGTGGAATTTTCTGAGATATGTAAACTTTTATAATTTACTTTTCAATTACGCCCTCTTGCGGCAAAATGCGGAACTTAAAAATTATTTCCAGGATTTTCTCATGGCCAATGGTCATGGCCATGATCAAGCCATTAAGGATATGACAGTTCCTCGGATGAAGAAGAATATTATGATTTTTTATAATTCAATTTCTGTATAATCTATTTTTTGTATTTTGTATTTTTTTTATGTTTAATAATAATACCTAATACTATGTACATAATGCACGCCATTGTCACGTCATTTTCAGTGTTTGTGCAATGGATAACAATAGGCAAACCCCATAAATTGACCCAAACCCGAGTGGTACTACCTGCACTTGATGAAAATAAAGAATTTTGCAATAAAATCAAAGCCAAATTATAAAAGTGGCTTAAATATTGTTGGGTCGCTCTGTAGTCACTTTGCATACCTAATGAGCTTTTATTACTCTACACCTTTCTGAAATAGACTATAAAAGCGTATCACTGCTTATACGCATCATTGCTTTGTCTTCAATAAACTTTTAAAATAGGTAGTTAAATAAATATTTCGTTTTTGATACATTACAGGCTTTCACAATAATATTTGAAAAACAAAGAGGTGTATGAAATTGAAAATTCGAGTTATTTTTTAATCGAAATTGAGGCCATTCTGAAAACAAAGAATTTGCCAAAAATATCGAGGTTGCCAATGTTTAACGCAATGCATTAGTCACTGGTACTGCGTTAATAGGGACAGTGAGTAATTTATTAAAAAAAAAGAAGGACAAACATAAATAATAAATGTACGGGTGAATTTAATTGGAACAATATTTTGTCTTAAAAGCCACTTAATAGCCTTGTTTAATATACAGAGTAGTCAAAATTGTTGGTATAATCCAACCAGTAATTCAGTAAATATTTAAAAAAATAGAAGAAAGTGCATTAAATTTGTGATTTTAAACACCCTGTAACTTTTAAAATTTTAGACATACCTATTAATTATGTTCTCATGATTAATAATACAAATAGGATTGGTTTTACTTATGATACAATGAAAACCATTTTATAAGATACCACAACACACAGTAATATAAATCAAAAGTAGGTACTTGCCACGATAAAATTTACTTTAAATGATACATCGATTTGGTTAAATATATATTATTAAAAATTTTTGTTTAATAACAACGTGATATGGCTCATTTTGGTATGTGACGTAAAGTGAGTATATAATCTGTATAACATAGACATCAAATTATTGCATCGTATCATAGATAATAAATACCTAATAAGTATTCTTAAGTAAACCAAACCACGCTTAAATTTGCCTTGTTAAATTGCGATCTTTTTGATACGAATTACAAAAAAAAACTAAGGTATTGAGGTTTATTTTCCACCAATGGTGGTACATGTGGGTGTGGGACAGTTATTTTCAAACAGAAAAAAAATTAGACCCTAAAAATAATTATTAAAGTTCATTGTTATGTAAAAAATATTGAAAATTCATTTTTTTTAATAAAAATAACTTTCTGGCACTCCAGTAGGGCCCAAATTTAAAAAGTATTTCACAATCGTTTCCTAGCTTGTCTAATTGAAAATTTATTATAAAAATTCTACTAAGGGGTTCAAAACAACTTCTAGTTTGGCGGATTTTCAAAAAAAAAAATTCAAAATGTATTTTAAAGTTTCAATTATAAAGGTTCAACTTATATCATCCACCATGCAGAACATAAAAATAGAAGTTATTTTCCATTAAAATTATAAACGAAAATCTTCGCTGACGCCGTGCCACTTAATTCTCGTAAAATTACTTTATATAATATTTTGCATATAAAAAAAGAAATTTTATTGCCATCGCCAGACGTAGGCACAGTATGCACGATGTGGTGGAAATGCAGTATTTGCTTGTGATGACTCATCGACTAGTGTTTGCTCTTAACACACAGATAATAATTAACAATAACATACAAACAACAGAACAACTGGAACAAGAAGACAAATTAACAAACAACATACAATACGCCAGAAACCAAACAGCAATCATAGTAAAACTTAAACAATGCCCTCCCCCAACTCCCAAATGACATAATAAACATAGTACACTTCAAAAACACTATCAGAAAACGACTAGCCCACTTTTCGAATCACTTTGGTGTAAAGGAAACATCAAATTTCCCTGTAACCTGGCCTAAGTGCATCCGGCGCACGGACGGGCCCCAAAATTTCGAGTCCATGGTTTCGACCGTAGAAAAACATCTAAGATCTATCTATCTAAAAGTAAGATATAATTAAACGGTTAAAATGTGATGTAAGTACACGTAAAATTACTTTTTATTCAAAAACTATTTAATCGACGCAACGTATCCAAAATTTGGAGAACGCATGTAAAATAAGTTTACCTCGAAAATTACTTAACCGATGTGAACAAAATTTGGTATTCGTATGTAAAAGATAATTTTAAGAAACAAAATTAAGAAATATCAGTAACTGTAGTTTCGTCCGCATTAACAATTGATTCTTTATAGTAACTCGAAAACTACCTAACCGATCGACCATAAAAATGCGCATGGGAAATGAATTTACCTCGTAAACTACTAATCTAATCAGAAGAAAATTATATAAAAGTTTATAATTGTAGCAAAAATATTTTAGAGATGGCAGTTAGCGCGGCCTTGTCTGTCTCTGAGATAAATGATATTGGCAGGCATTATTTAGTCACAATCAAAGTTACCTGATTATTGTGTAAAACGAACAATTTGTGTGATGAAAAAAAAGTATTTTTTGCTAGCTGTCATTTTGACATTTTCAAAGTTCAACTATTTCAATTATTAATAAAGAATGTAATATTAAGAGTTAATTTCGTAAAACATAAATAAAAATGAAATAGTTCCAATATTATTAGTTATGTACTAACAGCTCTCATTTTGACCTTTTTTATGTGTACTAATGGCGTTTTATAGAAAAATATTTTGTTGTTGGGTGTAGTTTTTATATTATGGTTGAAATACATAAATATTATGAAATGAAATATTTGTAAATATTTTTTGACAGTTGTTAGATTGACAATTTAAACGATATGTTTCCACATCAGCGTCCGCGGGAGTGTGGTACAAAAGTAGACAAAACAATAAACATAATATTTTTAAAAAAATTGATTTTTTTTTTATTAAAAAACATTCTTTTAGGTGCTAACTTTTAACCTTAGAGTTACTGTAAGTGACGATTTGCGATATGCAGCTTTAACCAATATTTACCCTTTAATAGACAGTGGTCTTTGGTTACTTCTTTGGTCCCCAAAAAATACGATGAAAACTTGTAGGAATTAGCACAAATGATGTTAAAATGTTTTCATGACATTAAAAGTTTATAAAGAACAAATAATTCCATTCAACATTAATTATTTATAATTTTGTGGTCTTATATTCAAATGAAAAAAAAATCGATGACTTACGCTTGCCACCTGTAGAATGTATATAATCGAAATTATTTATCGAATAAAAACAATTTTTTTTAATAGGCTAGACCTTATATTAGAATCTCTTGTTTTCTGAGAGACGACAACAGTAGTTTGTCATCGATCAGCTGATATCGGGAAATTATAATTTCCCCGTATTGTTGTGAATTGTGTTATGGAAAGTAAACATACCAGAATTCACGTGTCTTTGATTCCTTCTTGTAAGAGTAGATACTCAAAAAATCTACTATACATACATCAGTATATTATTTATAAAGAGATAAATATTTTTCTACTCCCACATCGAAATTTGCTGTTTCCTTTACACTTAAGTGGCGGGTAAAGTAGGCCATTCCAGTTAACTGTGCGGCAAAATTTCATATCCATCCTAGTTAGGTAATGAAACTGACCAATCACAGTAGTCAATTACAGATAAGCCAAATTTACATGTTGTAAATTCGTTTTCTGACAGTTGAGAGATGTTAGGTTAACAATATGCTTCAAAAACATGCAAATCTGTCAGATGAAATGAGTTCTTTTTAAATTGAAATCAAAACATTTATCCCAGAGTCTATGTACACACAATATTTTCCTAAAGAGTACACGAAATAATGCTAAAATTGAAGGTATAATAACAAAATTAATGCCAAAATATATTTCTACTAAATTATTCTTAAAGATTTGCGCACAGACGCACTTTCTTATTTCAAAAATATCTTTATTTTATTATCACTTTCTAGACAATTACTACTTGCTTTGCATAAAATGTACTTTATATCTACCAAATGAAAGTTTTCTTACTAACCTTGGTTATTTTTTCCATATAAATAATATATTATTATAAATATTTGTGCACGGAGATATTTTCCAAAATATTTTGAACGGGGATCCAACCCCAATTGATCTTAAAACTTTTATTATACGCAACAAACATAGAAAATTAACTGGTAATTCTGCCTTAAATGGTGGAGCATAAAGAAAACCCGATAAAAAAGACGAAATTATAAGATTTCTAGAAAAAAATCCATTATTACTAAAATTTTTAAGGTTATGTTAGTTCTACTTACAGTATTGCCACCTATTTCCACGTTAACAGTGTTGCTAGTTTGTAAATTGGCGATTATTTTGAAAAATTTGACCATAGCGAACGTTAAAAACTCATATTAATGCACAAAATCCATTTTTAACTGTTTAAAACGAATTCTACAGCTATTTTGTTGTACTTTCGGAGTTATAATTCTTATGCAAGCAGAAATAAACCCGACAAACCTATTTTTCTTCTGTGCATTTCAGTAAAACAATTATTAATCAAAATACCTGGCTGAGAACATAAATTGGTCGTTTTTATTAATACATATCGCGTTTTGTCTGTTATTCAGCAAAAAGCCGAATGTGAGAAAGATAAATATATTCAAAAATGAGTTTGTTTAAATATAAGAACTTAACCAAATCAATAAATATGTTACAGTGTAATTTGGTCAATGGGTTTGCCATCAAAATTAATTTTTGTTCAATTGTTTTTTATTACCGTTCTCACAAGTTCATGGCCAACTTAAAAGACAAGTTATGATGCCTAATTTAAATAATAAGATTTTTTTTAAATTCTTAGCATGAAGTTGAAGTTAAGTCGTAGAAAAAATATACTGTACAACTCGAGTGGATTGTGCATATTGCGCTCGGAAGTTTGAGCACTCCGCCTACGGCGTGCTCAATTTACTTCCTCGTGCGATATGGACATCATATCCACTCTTGTTGCACAAACTACTATTAGTTACTTTCCCATGACAAATTGCGTTTTTTTTAAACTGAATACTGAATTACAAAAAAACTAAGCAAGATTTTTTAATTTCTGCTTTCACTAGTGGAAAGGTGGTATCTATGTGGGTGGAAGAATTACTTTTCCGCAGAAAAAAAATCTAAGAAAAAGATATAAGCCAATAAAAATCCTAAAAAAAATTACTAAAGTTCATTGTTATGTAAAAGATATTGGGAATTATTTTTTTTTAATAAAATCATTTTCTTACCGAGTACTGAGAACAAATTTAAAAAGTTTGTAAAAATCTGTCAATAAACATGGACAGGATTCGGTTCAAGAGAATGAAATGTTTTTAATACAGGGTTGCTCAGAAGTCCGGAATAAAATTAATATGGCAAAAACATTTTTCTATTTAAAAATTAATATAAACTGCTGCACAATTGCTTTCGAGCAAGAAAAATTTCGCCTAAATTTAACAGTTAATATTTTCTGAACCAGATATGATATCGACCTACAGTTTTAAATGGTTGATAGATTTATCCCTTAAGAAACAATTGTCAATATTGGATTTTCTTTCACTGCCAGAAAATTTTATATACAGGGTGTTAAAGAAGACGATGATTTTTGCTTCAATTTTAATGGCGTGTAACTTTCACAATAATATTTTTAAATTTTATCACTCTACGTCAATTGAATCACTGGTTCATAGCAAAGAAAGTAATTTGTCAAATTTCTGATATCTGCTATATTTTAAGAAATGTCGATTTTTTTTTAAAACCTGTGAAGTGCATACACGTGGTTCGGATCCCACGTTAAGCTGTAGGTCCCGTCTGGCTGACATTACCCAGACGATACAATGGGCCTCATATAGGCCTTATACTGGCTCTTCCGCCATGCCCGGAAAAAAAATGGGTAATTTTGATGATCTTAATAGTAAAATGTTATCAGATATTTTCAGACAGTGTTGGTGACAAATAAAAATCTATTTTGCATACTATCATACAAGTATGTCTGCGATTTATATAGATAAAACACAAAGAAATTTCAGACTCAAATAAATACATAAAATTCTATTTGCAATTACCGGTATTTTATATTGTTCATTGTTCCATGATAAAAAAAAAAAGATAGAACATTTACAAATGCAAGGTATTTTATGGACATGATTAATAAAGAAAGAATGAGAAAACGATTAATCCAAATCTGCCAAAGTTTAAAAAATAAGTTGACTTTGAGTTTCGGTGTCTCTGTACCCTGTACCATACCACCCACAACACAAAAATGAGATCATCAATTAACACCAAATAATTATCTATTTTTCTTACATTTCTACATAAACAGCATCAGTGTACCAGAAAATACTGAATCTAATATTAACTGCCCTTGTAAAGTAATATCTAAAATGGTTAGTTGACACAAAAACTGTGAACATATGGTCAGCTATTTTCTTGTTTCTTTGACTGGTTGCCAGTATTGAAAAATGCATTTTATTTTTACTTAATTTATTGCATGCCCCACTGGACTCAAATGGCCAAAAATACACTTTTAAAATTTTCGAAAACAGTCTCGTTGATCAAAATTAAACGCGCAATAAATGTTTAATTGCCATTTCGGTGTTTACAGTAATTTTTAGCTGTAAATTATATACTTTGTGTCAGGCGCGTGTACAGCCTCAAAATATGGGTGGTGGGTTAATTTTTTTTACTAAAAAAACTTAAAAGAGCCTCATTTATTAACTAACTCAAAGATGTCTACATTTCATCGCAAGTTATTTAAATAATAATAGTATATTACATAACAAGTGATGAAAGTGATACTTTTCAAACGAGGAGATATTTAGCACGAGGCGTCAGCCGAGTGCGGAAATTCTCCGAGTTTTAGAATAATCACTTTCACACGAGTAATGTACACAATTTTTCCTATAACCAAAAAGAATTATTAAAAAGGCCGTTGATTTGTAAAAAAGAAAATCAACACTACTGTTGAAATTAGCATACTTAGGATTATGTTCCACTTACTATCTGGTTTCATAGTTTATCAATAGGCTTTTCCTTTAGTTGTAGTTTAACTTTTTCACTTTTTCATATTTTATATAGGTATCATAGGAAGAACTAATCCTGGATTGACTTCTAGATTAACAGAATGAAAAATTTTAAATTTAATCAAGGAAGGATGCATTAAACATAAGTTTAAAAAATCCACCCAACAAGGAAAATGTCAATTCAAAATAATTCTATAAATTATTTAATGTTTTTATAAAAAAAAACCCATATCGCCTGATCGTCACTGTCGTGACTCTAAAGGTAAAAGTCATTACATAAAAGAATTAAAAAAAATTTGAAATTTTAATTTTTTTAATTTTTTTTTCATTTTTTATAATTTTTTTTTTAAATATTCTGTTTTACTATATTATTTACTTTTGTATCACACTCCTTCGGACTGTGATGTGAAAACATATCGCCTAATTTGTCGATATAACACCTGTCAAGAAATATTTACAAATAATTCATTTGATATTTAAGTATTTCAATCTTAATTAATACTACACTAAAACAACAAAATATTTTTTTATAAACGCGATTATTATACATAAAAAATGTCCAAATGACAGCTGCCAGTATATAACTAATAATACTGTAACGCGTGTATTTTATTTTTATCTTTTTTATTTATATTTCACAAAATTAACACTTAATATGAAATAGTTTAATTGAAATAGTTGAACTTTAAAATTGTCAAAATGACAGCTAGCAAAAAACAACCTTTTTTTAACACACAAAATTTTTGTTCCACACAATAACTCATTTTTCATTCGTATGCCAAATTTTGTTTAGACCAGATAAGTAGTTTTCAATTTATGCTTTTACTTTTTCGGATATATTCGTTTTTCTAAGACAATAATAGCAGTCCATTTTAAATTTCACAACTATCATACTTTTCCGAATATAAAGATTGAAGATGTTTTATAGGGTCGAAACGTTGATATTTGGTTAAAGCAATATTGCACAAATACTTTAGAAGAAGCAAGATTTACGAACCTGCAATAAAAATTACAAGTTTATATTAAAAAATAAAAACCTGATGTTGGTATCTAGATGCCGAAACGTTTTACCCGAAATCTGATGACATCGTATGATAGAAAACAAAATGCGACAATGCAAAAGTTAAATTATTTTTTCTTTATCTTTTCAAATAAAGTCACAAATCAAAATATAAGAATATAAAGATTGAAGATGTTTTTTTATAGGGTCGAAACGTTAATATTCGGTTAAAGTAATATTGCACAAAGACAATAGAAGAAGCAAGATTTACGACACTGCAATAAAAATTACAGGTTTATATCTAAAAATGAAAACCTGATGATGGTATCTAGATAACGAAACGTTTTACTCGAAATCTGATGACATCATATGATAGGAAACAAAATACGGCAATGTAAAAATTAAATTATTTTTTCTTTATCTCTAAAAATAAATTCACAAATTCAATTATAAAAATATAAAGATTGAAGATGTTTTATAATGTCGAAACGTTGATATTTGGTTAAAGCAATATTGCACGAATACGCTAGAAGAAGCAAGATTTACGAAACTGCAATAAAAATTACAAGTTTATATTTAAAAATGAAAACATGATGATGATATCTAGATGACGAAACGTTTTACTCGAAATCTGACGCTATTATATGATAGGTAATAAAATACGGCAATGTCAAAGTTAAATTATTTTTTCTTTATCTTTTCAAATAAAGTCACAAATCCAAATATAAGAATATAAAGATTGAAGATGTTTTATAGGGTCGAAACGTTAATATTTGGTTAAAGCAATATTGCACAAATACGTTAGAAGAAGCAAGATTTACGAAACTGCAATAAAAATTACAAGTTTATATTTAAAAATAAAAACATGATGATGATATCTAGATGACGAAACGTTTTACTCGAAATCTGACGCTATTATATGATAGGTAATAAAATACGGCAATGTAAAAGTTAAATTATTTTTTCTTTATCTTTTCAAATAAAGTCACAAATCCAAATATAAGAATATAAAGATTGAATATGTTTTATAGGGTCGATACATTAATATTTGGTTAAAGCAATATTGCACAAATACGTTAGAAGAAGCAAGATTTACGAAACTGCAATAAAAATTACAAGTTTATATTTAAAAATAAAAACCTGATGATGGTATCTAGATGACGAAACGTTTTACTCGAAATCTGACGCCATCATATGATAGGAAATAAAATACGACAATGCAAAAGTTAAATTATTTTTTCTTTATCTTGTCAAATAAAGTCACAAATCCAAATATAAGAATATAAAGATTGAAGATGTTTATAGGGTCGAAACTTCAATATTTGGTTAAAGCAATATTGCACAAATACGTTAGAAGAAGCAAGATTTACGAAACTGCAATAAAAATTACAAGTTTATATTTAAAAATAAAAACCTGATGATGGTATCTAGATGACGAAACGTTTTACTCGAAATCTGATGACATCGTATGATAGGAAAGAAAGTACGGCAATGCAAAAGTTAAATTATTTTTTCTTTATCTTTTTAAATAAAGTCACAAATCCAAATATAAGAATATAACGATTGAAGATGTTTTATAGGGTCGAAACTTCAATATTTGGTTAAAGCAATATTGCACAAATACGTTAGAAGAAGCAAGATTTACGAAACTGCAATAAAAATTACAAGTTTATATTTAAAAATAAAAATCTGATGATGGTATCTAGATGACGAAACGTTTTTCTCGAAATCTGATGACATCGTATGATAGGAAACAAAATACGGCAATGCAAAAGTTAAATTATTTTTTCTTTATCTTTTCAAATAAAGTCACAATGATAAGAAATCTTAACGGCAATTTTCAACTGTTCCAAATATACCCGATATTGAAAATATAAGGCTTGCAGACCGACATTAAAATGAAAAATACATCTATAAATACTATATTTGGAGCTATCTGTTTTATAGCACTGTAATGTAGAAGATTCGAGTTATCTCTTATCCCACATTTTAAAGCGCGACATGCTAGAATAACTTTAAACACTTGCGATGAAATATGCCATTTTCGGCTATTTTTGGCCTTTTTTGACACTTCATATTTTTAATATCCACGATGACGCGTTATCCATCCAAAGCAATCTCTTCGAAAAGTCATAATTCTGTTAAAATGAAACTTTTACGGAAATTGCAGGGTATTTTTAAAATTGAATATTCGATAACTAATCGGACATTATGAAGCTTTAATTTTGGTCTCATTAAATTGTAAAAGTCCCAAATAATCTATAACATTCAATTTTTAACGTCGAAACGTTAAAACAGCGTCGCTTTCTGAAGTCAAAAACACCCATTTTAGGCCAATTTTGACAGCTGTAATTATTTCAATATGGAAGCCTGTTTGAGATTTCATGGCAAGCTATTTAAAAAACGTTGCATTTCGATATTTGACGAATTTTTCTGTCCTCGCTCTAAATATATCAATTTTACTCAAATTAAAAAAAATAAATAAATATATTCAAGTATACGTGCGTGTTTAGAAAAGATTGAGGAATAAAATAAGCCTAAAATGAACTCTCTAAGGATATTATAGTAGAAGCTATAATCGAACATAAAAAATTTTTGGTAAAAAAAACGTCAAAAAATTAAATAATATTTTTTTTGAACCACTAAATGTCATAACGAGGAGCGCAAACGGCATGAATTTTAAAGTCTATTTATTCCTCTAAACAACGGCCCAAAAAAAAGTTGAAAAAGTTAATTACAGTAGCTTACAGACGGGTTTAAGCGGACCAGTACCTAAAAAAAAAAATGTAAAAAATCCAAAAAAAATCAAAATTCATTCGTTTCGTCCTCTGTAAATTAAAATGATTAAAAATCGAAAAAATATATTTTAAACGTACTTCGACGAGCTCTTTCCGATAGGATATACGACATTTTAATAAAAAAATTATTTTTCGAGAAAAAAATTAAAAACCGTAAAAATTTTGGGTCTAAAATCACAATTTTTAAATTTTCACAATTTTTCACAATTTCTAATCATTTTAGGTATAGAAAGATGTATTGTGAAAAGATAGTATTTGAGACGGCCCATCTGATCGTTTAAACCAGAAATATGTCCGACCTACCCAATTTGAGTTATTCGGTACCCAAGACGACCCTGCAATGGCCATTTTTTGACTTTTAAAAAATCAAAAAAATTACTTTCCATTTTCTAATCTTTCTCAAAAACAATAGGGTTGGGCGGCTGCCGGTCCTCTCCAACCTCCAAAAGTAAAAATCGAAAAAAATAATTTTTGCGACCTGAAATGCGTTACAGCGGATTTCGCATATTTCCCGACTTTGACGTTTAATAACTTTTTTCCGGTACACCCTGTATATTTGAAATTTTTCACAAAACGTGCCCCCGTTATTCCTCTATAAAACCAAATAATCAAAATCAGTTAGAGTTTTACCACTTGAGAGAAAAAAAATCGAAAATGTCAAAAATCGCGATTTCAAAAATCGGGTACGACGACGACGACGACGACGACAAGGTCGAACATTTTAAAAATTAAGAGGATATATACATATCGCTCGAAAGGGGCGATATGTAAAAACAAATACTCCTGATGATATTTGAACCTGTGATCTGTAGGCTAGAGCTCTATTCTCTACGTTATCGCTACCGATGAAGATTTGTTGTTTAATACATGACTTTCTTCGCGCGATTTGTTTTTTCTGGTAATAGATTTTCCAGTATATTATCAACATTTTTATAATTTCACATGGCGTATTTTCACACTTTTATTCTGAATCACTTGACAAATACATGATAAATAAGTTAAACACGTTACTGCTTTCTGAAATTTGTTCTTTTTAATAAATAAGGGGTTGTCTGTCAAATTGGAACCATATGTTTAAATTAAATAGTGTGCCTTAATATTTTAACACTACTGTTGAAATATTTTTTTTCAACACGCGTGTGATATACGGCGCTTTCTAGCCAAATTAACTGTGCTTTTTTTCTCATTTTCATATTTTTTTCTTTCTTGTTCTGCGAATATTTTTTACCGACGAGGTAATTTGACTCTTTACTCGCTTATTGAGTTATGAGGGGGAAGGGGGGTAACTATCCCCCCGCCACCCGTGTATACGTGCCTGCACTGTGTGCAATATTTCATAGCTACCTAATGTGTGGCTGTCTTACTAATACCAGAGAGAGAAACCATTACGAAAGCGGGTATGGATGGGCGCCCATAGGAGGGTTCACTTGCCCACCCTTGCCCGAAGATTTTTGTGTTTCTTGGTATACGAGCCCTATTATGTACTAGAAGTTATTGTTTATTAGTACTAGCCCCCCCCCCCTTAGATTATTGTATGATTATGGGATCTTAAACTATTAGAATTTAGAATTCATGCTGGAGAGAACGCGAGGGACTTGTTTTAGAAGTCACTTTCGAAGGCGAAGAGGTACTACCAGCACGCTGAGGACATTTCTTTTAGAAATAACTTTGGGAAAGCGAAGTAGTATCAGCCTGCCAAAGACCTTTTTTATTTTTCCGCCTGACTAACGCTCTATGGGCGTACTTGGAAGCGGGATAGAGTAAAAACTCTGAGCTCAAGAGTTCAGTGGATTCCTCATGTTAAATTCCAGGTTTTCTAAAAGTAAATTACAAAAAAACTTAACAAAGTATTGGAGTTTTTTTTCGCTAATGGAGCGGTGGTATCTATGTGAGTGTGAGAAAGTTATTTTCATGCAGAAAAAAAAATCGAGGAAAAAGATATGTCAATGAAACCCCTAAAAAAAATACTAACATTCATTGTTTTTTAAAAATTATTGAGAATTAGTTTTCTTTTAATAAAAATAACTTTCTTACATTCTCCAATATATGTAGAGTGCAGATTTTAAAAATTTTAAAAATCCATTAATATACATATAATATACAAGGTATAATTTCGCATAGAGCTGGTAACTTTGGAGAAGAATTTAGAAATACATATGGTTCGAATCGACTTAAAACAGAGTGTAAATAAACCATCTAGGTTACGTAATAATTAATAGGTTTATCTCATTCGGACAATTTTAAAATAAATAATGATGAAGTGTGATCTGGATAATTATGTCATTCAAAAGATACTTATACGGTTATATTCACTTTAGGTTACACCGGAAGCGGTTTTAAAGGTTTGATTTGACTGTAAAAAATGGCATTTAGACACTTACTAAACTTCAAAAAATTTTAAATCTTTACTTCACTTCAATTAAGGCAAACATTTGGGGGGGGGGCACTTTTTTGGGCCACCCGGTATAAATTTTAAACATCATTCTTTTATTATTCTCAATTAAAATAGCAGTGTGTCCAATTTAATTTAAGCTCCAAATAATATTTTTATTAATAAAATATTATAAATTAAAATGTTTTTTGGTCTAGTGATTTCCTATTATTTTTGTACTAGTTTGTTTTCACAGATATTTAATAATAGATAAAGCGATAAAACGTAGATTTTGTGGTTTCATGTAAACTCCCCTCCCCCCAATTTCCCACAATGGTTATTTATTGAAATTTTGTTTATCAAAAACACATCGGGGTCAAAAATATATATCTTGCCACTTACATTACGTGGGAACTAGAAAACAACAGACTCGTTGCTGAATTAGAAAATTATTATAAATTTGGTTCTACTTGAAAATTACGAAAGGTAATTTAACGATTTCTTTTTTTAATTTTATCTACCTCCTCGAAATTTTTTAAATTTTTATACTTTCAATAATTTATTGACAGTGTACATCATAACATTTAGGTACAACTATTGTTACTGAACATAATCAAGCTTTTCATAAGGTATAAGAATCACTCACAAAGTTTGCACGATACAGCGCACAGTGAGATCTAGCTACCAATAAGTTGAAATAAAGCAAGGTTTTCCAAAAAAATCGGTATTTCTTAAAATAAAGCAGATATCAAAAATTTGACAAATTACTTTCTTCGCTATGAACCAGTGATTCAATTGGCGTAGAGTGATAAAACCTCGGATAAAACTTAAAAATATTATTGTGAAAGTTACACGCCATTAAAATTGGAGCAAAAATCATCGTCTTCTTTAACACCCTGTATATAAAATTTTTTGACAGTTGAAAAAAATCCAATACTGACAATTGTTTCTCAAGAGATGAATCTGTCAACCATTCAAAACCGTAGGTCGATATCATATCTGGTTCAGAAAATATTAACTGTTAAATTTAGGCAAAATTTTTCTTGCTCGAAAGCAATTGTCCAGCAGTTTAGTTTAAATAATTAATAATAATCTAACAATATTTAAAACTACTGATTTTTTTTAGTTTTTATTTTTTTCGCCTATAATACTGAGCCGATTTCATTAAAACTTCAGGGTTATGAAGGCAACTATTAGAGGCATCCAAATAAGAGAATATTTATGGCATGTAATCTAAAAAAATAGATCCCTATGACGTCACACTTTTCTGGAACACCCTGTTTAAACAAAAATATTTGCCTGAAATGCGCCCTAGAATACAGGTAAAGTCTGCGAAATAACAAAATCCTAACTTAATTAACTTATTAGCTATAGATGACGGGAGGTGAGGTCCAGGACCCTGTATATAAGTTAATTTATGAAATTAGATAATAATTGGATGAATTCTTGTCGAAATCTGGACGCGACCTCAAAAAGTTTTCGTCTGCGGCGCTTTTCGAGCTTCATGTTTTCCATAATCCACTCAATTACACTAAATACACGTACGTAAAATTACCTCTATTACCAAAATAACATTTACAAATTTTTGTAGCTAATTGCAAAAACAATTATTTTAAAAACGTTTTTTTTATTTGACATCCTAACTTCAAAGAAAAAGTCTATATTTATGTACATATGCCACCTGGTAATATGCCAGGCAAGGTACTTTTTTAACTTATAGGTATGGGTCAGTGGCACATAAATGTTTTTTTACGTCCGTGACACTGAAAGGTCGCCCAAAAATGAGGATTTAAAAAAAGAAAAATTGCCATGCGTGGAAACATGTCAAGCGAAACAATTAAAACTTGGGCAACTTGTTAAGAGTATAGAAAGTTTTCACAACAAAGAACTACATAAATACATAAATAAATCATTAATACAAACAGCAGCAAATAATATATAATATTATCATATCCCTAAATTTTCCCAAAAAGCACTAAAACTTTTTCTGAAATTTTTAATTTTACCTCTAGAATTTCAAATGCGCGTAGCTGCGTAGCTATATATTCTCTGCTTTCAGTCTTCTTTGTATCATATAGTAGGTATACAGGGTGGCGCATCGAAAACGAAACAGACATTTACTGGCAGCTCAGTTCTTTTTTGGAAAAACGCTCAGACCCGTCGATTTTGTTTTCGAGGGGGTCACAAAATGGGCAAAAAATCACGTTAACACGTGCAGCCCCCTGGGCGGGGGGTGGCACCAGTCCTTAAATCTTAAATTAAAGGGAGTTCGAGTACCTTAGGTACCTTATTTTAATGGTATTTCAATTCCCTTTATAATTATGTAAAAAGTACCTACATAAAATTTACATCATTATAATGGGAATTGGAAAGACCTTTAAAATAAGGTATCACTCGACCCCCCTTTCCATTTAAGATTTTAGGGGTGGTGCCACCCCCGCCCAGGGGTTCCACACGTTAACGTGATTTTTTGCCAATTTTGTCTCCCCCTCGAAAACAAAATCGACGGGTCTGAGCGTTTTTCCAAAAAAGAACTGAGCTCCCAGTAAATGTCTCTGTTTCGTTGTCGATGCGCCACCCTGTATAAAGTAATAAGTATAGACTATTTCAGCTTTCTATGTCAAAAGATCTTCAAGAAAAAGAGACGAAACATTCAGACACGGAAGTGATAATAAAGACAAAATTTAACAAGAGAACGCAAAAAAATGGATAAGATAGAATTCACTTTCTTACAGAGCATAAATTAACATAGTACTACTTACTACTAATTAAATTCCGTTTTTTACAAAATTTAAACTTACGATTACGCATTTGCACAATAAAAGACGCGAGTAATTTTTTTTATACATTAACATAATATGTAGGTATGTATGTTATTTTTGTTTTACTTAAGTATGTAGGCGCCCTTGAGCATGTTTTTAGTTATTTTTGGGTAGGTATCTACTTAATTAGTTCAATTTTAATTCATCTTTAGTAGATTTCGTAGCTACCCGCATTTACAATTTTCGTGATGTTTGATTCGCGAAAGTCATCGCGCTAGAGTTGGGTTCGCCACTGATGTTAGAAAAAGAGAGCATCAGTGAGCGACTGAAAGGTATTAAAATTAAGATTAGAATAGACTAAAAATTGAACTTTTTAAAGTTTTAAAGGTGTACGGAGTCCTCTTAAACAATAATTATGTAGGTAGTAGCGCAAGAAAATGTGTGTTTGCCCATTCTGCATGTAATTAAATCAATCAAAGAAATCTTTAGTAAAAATTATTATTTTTATTCAAAAAAATAAATAATTTTTTATGCGGCACTAAACCTAGGTACCTTTATTTATTTATTAATATTACACGGGATGGCCAGTTGTACATTAAAGAATTAGCAATTTGCCAAGTTGTTTTTGTATATAGCTATAGATATTGTTTTGAAAATATAACCGTAAGTAGTAGTTGAACACATCAATTACAAACAAGGTTACAACATTTAAAAAATATATGTACCTACAAGTGGCATCAAGCATAGTATCTATATTTACTTTTACGTAGTAGGTGATTGCTGGAAATTATTCTAAAAAAAAAACAAGGTGTATTAACCTAGTTTTTGGCAATGTCTCAGTCAAGGTTTACTGTACTTTATTTAAAAGTCTTGCCAATGCCAATATTAATAGTTTCTAATAGTTAAAATTAAACTTGGTATATAAATTGTTAGTTTATAGTTATAACCTAGGTGTGTTTGGTTGAAACTAGAGCCATTTTTGCTTAACTCATTTTGTTGAAAGAAATCCATACAAAAATACCAAGAATCGCTATAATTCCATTGATCCAAACAACTTCTAAAAAAACTAAACATTATTTATAATTTTGTTTCTTTTAATTATCCATATTTTTCAAAACATGTAAACACTGAATAAATATAAATCTTTCAGAGCCCCTTATTTGTTATATATTTAACCCAACTTCCAGAAAGTCAATTTTAATATTTTAATTATTATTATTACTATTATATATTTATCACAAAACATAAAATAGATTGTACCATATAAGTAGTTGGATGAATATATTTTTTAACCAGTAAGGATTTGTGTCATTTGATTTAAAACTGCAAACAATAAACAATATATATCTATCCCCACTTAATCTAACAAAAGTAATTGACTAGATAAAATTATACTTCTTTAAAGGATAAAACATCTAAGTACATTGAAATTCTATATTAGGAAATGTTACCTATATATGGTGAAACCAATGGGTACCTACTTGGTACTGTTCACAGGTGATTCATTAAAACAAGGGTCACCAACTTTTCTTTAAATCTAGATTGACCACATCTTTATTTACCTTCATATTTCTAAGCTGTTATTATACTATGACAACATACCTATTATTATTATTTTGGCTTTGTTAGACAGTTTGCATACAATTATATTTCAGAAATTACTGATAAAACTGCAGGACAAATCCAAACAATAACATTGTTTTGTGTCCTAATTTAAGCTAATAGTCATTAAATAAAGGTAAGTAAATACATACCTCCTGGCTGAGTTCGAGCCCATCTGAGACGCTACTGGGAGGAGTAAGAGCATCAGGTAAATTTTCTTGTGTAGAATTCTGAACAGGAGTTGTTAAAGTTTCTCCATTATTTAAGGGGGCAGAATTTCTTTCGATATTAAGCAGATAAGCATGTACATCCGGGTGCCTAAAATTCCCTCGGTTATACCTTCCGAGGGAATTCAGGTCTGCAAATAAGTCTCTTTCATAGTTTAACAAAACTGAGTCCAAGCTCTTAGGGTGCACATAGTGACTTCTTAGCACAGCAGGTGTTAAGGAACTTCGCCAGGTAGTACCGTTTTCAAAATCTAAGTCATTAATACCACTAAATATGTCATTGTCAATTATTGAGTCCTGGTTCACTCTGAGTAAACTGATAATTAAAGCGAGTTGAAGGAGCTCGTCCCTATATCCTTTTTTTAAGCAAAGCATTGTTTTTGTTAGAGTCCAGAACCTAAGAGCAGAACAACCTAACCTAAAATTTCTGCGAAATTTAACTAAATGGGTAGTTATCGGGTCCTTCTTTTATTAATCGTCATTTTTTGGGTCCACCTCAGGAAAAAACACAGGTTTTACCGACAGACTGCGGGAAAACTACCATTGTAAACAAAAAGTGCATCAGCTGATCTTTAAATAGGATGACAGGTCAAAAACCGGCTGAAGTAAGGTTAAAACAACACTAGACTCCACTCAACACTTTAATTAAGTCTTTAAAACACTTAAATCGAAGTAAAAACGCCACCAGCTACTTCGTAATTATAAGTTGCACCTTGGATTCAAATCCAAGCTAAACAAGCTTTCAAACAATATCATCAAAACTCTATTTGCGAGTCACCGTTTCACCGTTCAAATGCGCAATGAAATGAAATGAATTTTTCGTAGCGGGGTAAGCAACATACACGTGTATTTTTATTCTCTTTTATGCGCATCTTTTTTCCTAAATTACAATTATTTGAAACGTCTTTTCTGATTTTATTTTTCAGAGTGCTATAATTGGCATGTTTAAGTAAATACTTTTATTTTTACAAGACAACAAAGATGAACAGGTATATAATTGTTCTTTAAATTTAAAATATCAGTTTAGAAAAAATTCAAGTGCTTACCTTTGAAGACTCCAATTTTACTTCAATTTTAGCATAGTTGGTAAAAGTTAGCACTTTCATTCTGAACTTTATGAGTTTAGATATAAAAATTATATGTATCAATCACGTCTTTTACCGTATCTTTTCGTCGTTTACTATAAAATTTGAGGAATTATAAATATTTAAAATGCATAAATCAAGTTTGTCAATGCAGGCGACAAACACCCAATTGAACCGCATATAATGGCCTCTGCCCTAAAGGAACTTATTTTAAATTTAAAAATATTAAAACAATCAAGCATCGTTCTTGATGAGTGGTTTTTATTCATTTTGTTCCTATAAATTTAAATAAAAATTACCTGTTTTTTTATATACATTACTACCTTTAGTTTCAGTTACCAAGATCAAATTGTTTAAATTTTATGTGTTACGACATAACATTAATACATACAAATTAAAATATGAAATTTCCATTCTTTCGGGATCGGGAGATTCAAAACTAAGGCCGTTCGCACACAAGGCGACTAAAAAGAAACAAATCACAAACTTAAATCACCCATTGGCGTTGTGTGAATGTTCATTGAAATACATGGGCAATAACTACTTTTTAAGTAACTAGTTGAGTTGGTGATTTAAGTTTGTAAGTTGTCTCTTTTTAGTCGCCTTATGAGCGAAGGGCCTAAGTCTAGAAACGTTTAATTTTCTTGATGTGTGTTTTGAAAAGGTTCTATGTTCTATCACTGAGGAGGTTTGCTGGCCGGTTTCTAGCGCATGCGGCAGAATATAATTTTCAGAATCAGTTTCTTGACCGGAGGTGAATGCGCTTTTTAATAAAATAGTTTAATTTATGAACTTGGCTCTGGTGCTGATTTTTTGGTTGGTTCGTACTGTTATCTATTTCATTGGTTCTTACAGATTAGCTATAGCCCCCTCCCCAGTGGCGGCGCCAGAAAACAATGGATGGGCACAAGCGGACCCGATATTTTTAGGGGGGCACAAAATCAGCTATACTTCCCCCATTAAATTGAGCTCTAAAAACCCCAAAAAAATGGGTATAACTCCTCCCCAATGGCCGAGGGACTTCTAAAAAAGAGGGATCTCCCTCTGTAAAACTCTTCCCCAGTGAAAAGTAATTTCTAAAGAATAAAAAGAGTCCCTCCGTAGTAAAACTACTTCCCGCTCCGCTTAGCTTCTTTCCAATACTCCATGCGCTGGACATAACTCAAACTCAAAATATACAACTTTATTGTCCAAAGAAACACAAACAGAGTATCCTTATCAACAAAGTCACTATTTGCTAATCTAATATAGGCTTATTAAATACATCTGAAAGCCCTAGAAAAAAAATAAAAACAATCAGTGGGGAGAAATTAAAAACAAACATCATGCCCCCATCACCATGTTAATTAATCCCCTACACGCAATTTTGGCTGGGCGCCCCTTTAATTCGGCCGCCCCGCCGCTTCTTATCATAAACATTATATTAATTCAATTAAAGATTTTCCTTTCATTTCGTCAGATCCATCCCTAAACGCGTTTCACCATATCATGGCTAATCAGGTGAGCTAGGATTATAGGTACCAAAGAAAATTTATAGAGTTTGTTCGGGTTGATCATACAAAAGAAGGGAACAGCGTTGCCACATTTATTTTGGCGAATCTACTTTTATTTTATTTTGAATCTACTAAAATCTACTAAATTAGGGGAGGGCACAAATGGGCTCGGTGATTTTTGAGTGAGCACTAAAAATAATAGTGAAAAAAGGGTCGCGGCCCGACATAGGCAGCAATAACCATAACCTTCCTCTTGTTTTCTAAGTGGTGTCTAAAAAAAAAAAAAAAGGTCGTCGTCCGATATTAAAATAAGTAGGGGAGAGGGAGGCAGTTTTGAACAGATAATTTAAAAAAATTATTATAAGCAAAACTGAACGTTTATTTAAAAAAATAGATAATGGTAGGTTAAGCGACATGTGTTATCAACATTTAAAAAAATTTAAAACATCAAAATGTTAACTTTTGTGTATTAAAAAAAATATTGGTAACATAAAAAACATATTGTTCAAAAATGCCCCACCCTGGGGCACTTTTGAGTCGAGCTTGGGGCAGTTTTGAACAACAAAGAATTAGGTAACACTTTTAACATAAATTATATGTACTAAGGTTTTTATCAAAACAAGAATATTCGGCGGTTCTTGAAGTACATCCGCCTGTGTTAGGCATTGGTAGCTTTAGCACCAAATCATGTATATCTACTAGAGATGTGTCCTGTATATTTGGAAAAAAAAATTTCATTCCTTCATTTTGTTTCTTCATAAAATTAACACAATATTCTCTTTGGTTAATTTTGTCTATAATTTGTCCAACGAAGTGCTTCACACTTTTCAACCATGGCTTTTTTAACACTTTCTTCATTTAAGGGGGTCAGTTTTTCGCTTGCGATTTCTAACCATCTTTTAGCCTGAAAACAAACGAAACACACAATTAGTTAATAAGGGTTTAAATGTAAGAACGGGTCCTTTTGTACAATTTAACAACAGTAGGTTTATTTAGAAAATAAAAATGTTACTACGTAAAATACACTAAATAAAAAAGTGACGACCTAATTTTAACGTATTTTCTACTTATTCTATTTTTTTTAATAACTGTTTTCATAAGATTAAACAATATTTAAATAAAGGAAGTTCACAAATTACATAATTCGTCCCAAAAAACTTTTGTATAAAATAAAAATGGCCTGGGGCAGTTTTGAACACTGTTCAAAAGTGCCCCCAATTTTGTGTTCAAAACGACCCCATGTAGCAACTTAGAATAAACTCACTTACCTTAAGAAAAATATTGGCTATAACAATTTAATCACTGGTTGGAATTATTCACAGTATCAGGATGATCACACAAAATATAAATATGTCTTATTAAATACAAATTTCGTAAAAAAAATCGCAGAAATACTAGGTCCGCGCTTATTTGCTTTTACTGGCGGTTTATGAGAACAAGTGAATAAAGGAAGAAACCTTTAATCCTTTGGTAGAGACACTAGAAACTCATAAACTGTATTATAAAGTGTCTCTACTGACGAATAGGTGGCAACCCTAGGTCCGAAATTAACAGAAATGTTCCATTGATTCAAAACTGCCCCTGTTCAAAACCGCCCCCCTCTCCCCTACTTAATTAAAAAAATTATTTTTACAATAATTGTTAATGGCATATTTACATTATTGAAATTGATATTAAAATCTACCAAAATCTACTAAAGAAAATATGCCTACTAAAATTTTCTGAAGAAGGGTGAAAATCTACCAAAAAGTAGAAAATCTACTAGATGTGGCAACGCTGGAAGGGAATAACTCAAAACTGCTTATGCAGTGTTAGATGGAACACACCAGCAAGAAGTTGGACGGAGCGACATCTGTGTCGTTGTTAGAACTCTATGTTGTATTAATTATTGTTAATAATGAAAAACAATTTTTATGCATAATTTTTTTTAAACTTAACATGAAAATGCTATAAAAACTAATTAAAAAAATATGAAAGGTAGCTATAGGTATGCATATCATACATGATCACTTATAAGGGTAAGTAGTCACACCAGTATACGGTTTTTGATACGCGACTCTTATTTTGTCATGTAGAATACCTCCCTAAGTTTCCTGATGTTTTTTTCGGACACCCTATTATGTATATTTAGAACATCTCTCCAGTAGGCTTGATTGTCAATTCAGTTATCTAAAAAACATAATTATTAGTTGTGATTTTTGACTAATATTTACGAAATAGGAGAAACAATTAGTCTTTGTAAATTTTGCTAAGATAATTTAAATTATAGTTATAAGTAGTCTATTTCAGAAAGGTGTAGACTAATAAAAGCTCATTAGGTATACAAAGGGACTACAGAGTGACCCAACGAATATTTAGACCACTTTCATAATTTGCTGCCATTAAATGTCTCTGTTTCGTTTTCGATGTGTCACCTTGTATATGTAGGTACCGGGTGTCCCACTAAGAATGGCTCTCGGCCGTATCTTGGAAACTACTGGGCATAGAAACTCAGGAAAAAAAATTATAACTAAAGTGGTCATGAGAAAATCCTGGAAATAATTTTTAAGTTCCGCATTTTGCCGCAAGAGGGCGTAATTGAAAAGTTAATTTTAAAAGTTTACATATCTCCGAAAATTCCACATTAAGGTATATCTTTGATAGCACCATTGAAAAGCTTGGACAATTATGCATCATTTTGGTCTTATGCTCATTGGCGTACCGACTTTAATAAAAGGGGGGAAGCGGTTGAATGTGTAATCAGTTAAATCGCTGTAACTTATACACGACTTATCCGATTTTAGCAAACTGAAGACTGTTTGGAAGAGAAATGTATGCACTTTCACCAATCGTATTTAGTTGTCCATAATAGTTTTCAAAAAAAAATGCTAGAGGGCGCAATTTGTAATAATAACACATTTTTTGATTTTACTCCGAAAAAATAAATCATACGGTATAATTATGATACCATAATCGAAAAGTAGATTAAACTTGCTAGAACAAATATTAAAACCGCAGCTCGATATCTCCGTTCGTTTCAGCGTTATCGCCAATAGAATAATTTTTGAAAGTAAGCGATTATATATTTTTTAGAAAAAAAGTGGGACGCCACTGATATTTTTCATGTGGATATTATTTCTGATTAGCCTGGTCAATTCTGCATAAAAATGGCCCCTTGCGTTTTTCTCCTCAGGCACACCGTTCTTAATTAAAATAATTAAATTAAATTAAACAGGCGGAAGTGAAGGTGGTCATTTCCAACAATTTTTATAAAACTAAATTTTTCATTATCAATGTTAATAATGATAATAATAAATAGTAGAGCTAATTTATTTTAATTAAGAACGGTGTGCCTGAGGAGAAAAACGCAAGAGACCATTTTTATGCAGAATTGACCAGGCTAATCAGAAATAATATCCACATGAAAAAATATCAGTGGCGTCCCACTTTTTTTCTAAAAAATATATAATCGCTTACTTTTAAAAATTATTCTATTGGCGATAACGCTGAAACGAACGGAGATATCGAGCTGCGGTTTTAATATTTGTTCTAGCAAATTTAATCTACTTTTCGATTATGGTATCATAATTATACCGTATGATTTATTTTTTCGAAGTAAAATCAAAAAATGTGTTATTATTACAAATTGCGCCCTCTAGCATTTTTTTTAGAACTATTATGGACAACTAAATACGATTGGTGAAAGTGCATACATTTCTCTTCCAAACAGTCTTTAGTTTGCTAAAATCGGATAAGTCGTTTATAAGTTACAGCGATTTAACTGATTACACATTCAACCGCTTCCCCCCCCCTTTTATTAAAGTCGTTACGCCAATGAGCATAAGACCAAAATGATGCATAATTGTCCAAGCTTTTCAATGGTGTTATCAAAGATATACCTTAATGTGGAATTTTCGGGGATATGTAAACTTTTAAAATTTACTTTTCAATTACGCCCTCTTGCGGCAAAATGCGAAACTTAAAAATTATTTCCAGGATTTTTTCATGACCACTTTAGTTATAATTTTTTTTTTCCTGAATTTCTATGCCGAGTAGTTTCCGAGATACGGCCGAGAGCCATTCTTAGTGGGACACCCGGTACATAATGCACGCCTTTGTCACACCATTTTTAGTGTTTGTGAATGATCAACAGGCAAAACCCATAAATTGACCCAAACCCGGGCGGTATTACTTGCACTTGATGAAAATAAAGAATTTTTTGGAAAAACGCTCAGGAGCCGAACTGGACGGAATTTCCGATTTTACTACTCTACACCTTTCTGAAATAGACTATAGTTGAAGTACTGATTTCAAGTACCCAGTGCCGCAGCTTTGATTGTGCATGTGCCATGGGTACTAACCTGAACATGGGGAGGAGCACCTATAACATACAAAACAGCATCGGCAACATCTTCAGAAAAAACTTTAGGAGCTTGTTCAATAAACTTCTTTAATTCAGCACTTTTTAAAAAACCACTTGCTTCAAAAATTTCAGTTGCTACCACTCCTGGACTAATACTCTGAAAATATTATTATTAAATAACACATATGTATTGTCCTGTCCTCTCAAAATCATAAATTTCCCCTACCAGCGTTTTGATTCCTATTTACACAGTCCTTACCGTAACACGTATCTTGCTTTTATTTTGAGCAAGTTCTTTTCGAAGCGTTGTGGTAAAGGCAGTTACTGCATGTTTTGAGGCTGGATACAAACTCTGATTAGGGATATTAAGAACCTCATGACCTACAAAAAAATAGTAAATAATAAATTATCTTTATTTAAGAGTAAATACAATTAAATAGTGTCAAAAACAAAAATTTGCAAATAGTATGTCTACAGCTTAGTTAAATATATTTTCTATCCTACAACCTAGACTACACAAGATCTTATCCTTGACCAAGATATCTATAGTATTCATCCACATTGTAGGGCTCTATTTCCACCTGTAAATTAAAAAGCTTTTTTTTAGGTGTTTTAAATTATCTAATACTTTTATGATGATTTTAAAGTCTTATACACTGGTAGTACGCACCCTTTTCGGTCAGGGCCAATCTATGCCTTGGATTAGGGCCCGCTCTAGGGGGCGGCAACCTGGGCCCCTGCCCAGGGCGGCAAGTTGGAAGAGCGGCATGAAAAATCCAAAAAAACACCATAAATCCCCGTTTTGCCTACCTACGTTCCTAGGTATATATTATGAAGTTTGAACCATTTCAATTCCCAGTTAACAAATTTAATTTCCTTTGTTTTGCCGTGCCGTCTTATTTTTAAAACAGTGACAATTTCGACGGATCTCTTTTCTTTTTAATATTATAATAATATCAAGCAATTCCGCGACAAAGCAAGCCGAACAACGCCGGCACCGTCACCGGTACTTTTTTTGGTCATGGAAGCGTCGCGTCGCAGCAAAGGACAAGCCGACGAGCCGCGAGGAATAGACAGACAATTTGCTGTGTTGCGGCGTTATTGCTAGAGCGGGCCCTGCCTTGGATATGTATAATTTAGATTTCTTGTTGGATATATTTGTTATTGTGCTTCACTATCTATAAAAAACGACCTATTCTTAAAGAAAAAGAGTATGCATTCCTGAATAAAAACTGCGGATACAGTTAAGATTCTATATTCCTTAAATTGTCCCCTACATGCGATAATTTAGATTCATTAGAATTCGAACCACTCGTTCTGGCAAATAAAAACCTTAAGTAAATAATTTTAAAAAAAATTGTTTTCAAATAATTTAATTTAATGGAAAAATTTACCTGCAACGCTGTTTATGTTAACAATATGTCCATCAATATTATTCTCTTGCATGCTTATCAAAGCCTGTCTTGAAGCAATAGCTAGGCCAAATATGTTTGTGTCTAAAATTCTTTTCCAGGCATCAATATCTCCTAAAAAAAAGTCATCATGAGACTACCTAGTTAGAGGAAGCTGAAGGTATCTTTAATAGTATTACTTACCATTTGTTATTGAAGTATTGGCTGTCACTCCTGCATTATTAACAAGTATTGATATTGGTCCAACGTTTTTAGCGATCCACTGAAAAGTTTCTAGAATATCATCTTTATTTGACATATCCGCTTTGTGGGGAATAAATGTGCCCCTTTGACCGGACAGTTTTTTTTCCAGTTCATCTAATCTTTCCTTACGTCTTGCTAGACCAACTACCTAAAATAGTAGTAACGGTTTTATTCTATCTAATTTATTTAATATGTGAACAAAAGTTTTACCGAAATATACGAAAATATATACGTAAAAATAACGAAAAAGAATAAAAAAATTAATTTTATGTAAGCACAAAGTATTATTCATAAAATTATGGAAAATATAACAAGTAGGTACTTAGGTAGCAAAAAATTATTTAAAACACATTCTTTATTAATAACGTAGGTCGAGTATTAACAGCAATGTTTTAGTAATATATAGTTATATATATTAATTTAATATTATTATCAAAAATAACACTTCCATACATTTTTAAAACTATTGATCACGAGTAGACAAAAATCAATAATCGATAAATTTACCAGTAAATAAATTAAGCCAAAGAAAAGGAGAGAAATTATAGGAGGTATACATACTCAAAGAGAGAGCGTTTTTCAAACAAAAAAATCTGAGCTGAGCCAAGTAAAAGAAGAAGACACTGCGACTAGTGGCGTAACGGAAGGGGGGGGGGGGGGGGGGGCAGCCTCTCAGGCTCGAAGTTAGAGCCCCCCTATACCAATTTGTTTTTATCGTCTTGTAAAAATACTGCAACAGTGTCGAGATTTTCTGTAGAAAAAAACTTATCTTTTAGAAGTCACGGGTCAGAGCTTCTTAATGCAGGGCCTATTTTTCGTTATAGGGAGCCCTAGGCCCGTTACGCAATCCGGGGCCTATAATCATGGGCGATCATGCTGGAAAATAAAATACCCAAGACCCGGGACGACACCCCGTGACCCCCCCCCCCCCCCCCTCCTATGGGCGCCTGTGCCTCTCACAGTTTTTTCCCTTATAAATTACACCATGCTGGAAAATAAAATACCCAAGACCCGGGAAGACACCACGTGACCCCCCCCCCCCCTATGGGCGCCTGTGCCTCTCACAACTTTATACTGTTTTTTCCCTTATAAATTACACGCTAATAATGTATTATGCGTCAATGATATCATAAAAAAAATAAATTAGTTACTACAAAAACAATAATAAAATAAGAGAAAACTAAATCGAAATAAAAACTGCCTAAAATATTTATTTAAAAAAAATGTAAATGTCATATTTTCCCAGAAACTATAAAGAAGCCGCCACCGTCGTCGCGAGGCGTGTGATTGAACGAATACCTGCAAGTATACGTCGGTGACCACTTCGCTTTATATTTCTCGCAAAATAATGTTATTAATTATTTTTAAATTATATAATTTAAAATTATTTTTATTATAAGGCGACAAACATGTGCCGCCGAATTTTTTGACGGTTGTTTTAGATTTTGGAAAATATTTTTTTATAATAAAAAAAGTTCAGCTGCCTCTCAGTTTTGCAAATACACAAGGCGTGGTTAGACGATACCATGCACCTTTGGATCAGTCAATAATTTCTCATTTCAAAAGGGAATACGCCTTAACATGAAAATAAATAAATACTATATACCGAACAAATTTTTATGGTTGCATTGGATAAAACAAAATCCTGTTATTACATACCTTCAGCCCATTTTCAACTAGCTTCTCTGCAATTGCAACCCCGATTCCTGCACTAGCTCCGGTAACAACAGCAATTTTTCCTTCCCAGCGTTGCATCTTGTCCTGATTTAAATTTTAATTTACACTATACGATCTCACCTTTTGATGCGCTCCCGCAATGTGGAGCTCTCAACACAAATTGACGAGTATTGATCGAGTTCAGCAAGTCTTGATCAAGAAATACCTATCGCCGTTGTATGAATGGGAAAATTATTCAGTAGCAGTAGATTACAGGCTATTGGCCAGGACCGGTAAAAAAACAGCGCCCATTTTGGGCCCCTTGTTTAGTGTTAATAAAATCCTTAAAATATTTAGTTAATTGTCACTTAACACATCTCACTTAAGACAGTGACCTTCAATAACAAAATATGCGTCCTTTCTTGTAAACAATATCACATAATAAGTATATTTACACAGTGCATAGCAGGTTTTTTTTTATTTTAATAAAAACACAAAATAATTTCAAAATACCTTATTAACCGGTACCATACACAGAGTTGTGTACCAGTAATATTTAACAGGTCAAATAGATAGAAAGAAAACTTAAATTGATACATTTAAATACGACTCTGGAGTAAATTAGTGATTTTAAATTTATAATTCAATAAAAAAATATCAAATTACGTATTTAAACAGTATAAATGAATACAAAAGGTTTAGGTATCCCTGATAAGCTGTTCATGATGCATAAGTACCTATTTCATGTGACTGCATGGTCTGTTAAACACAACACAATGTATATACATCTAATTATATTATTGCTTTGGTAAAATAATATATCATTTTAATAATAGTAGGGGGACTCTTCAGGATTATTTTCTTGAAATGAATGAATTAATCAAAATACGCTAGGAGCTCTTGGTCATTAGATCGCGAGAACTATTAAGTATGATTGCAAACTAATTTTTCGTCTTACACCTTTTATTAATATTTTATATTCGGCAACATTCCGCTACATTTTACCAAATTTTTAAAATTTACTATTAATAGTCGAATTTTGCTACGTCTGGCAACAGTGTTTCTCGATTATCATAGTGGCAATAACAACTAAGTTCGAGCTGTCCGCCAAGCCGGCTATGCACCGTACTCGAGTTGCACCGTTAGTTTGTTGAAAACGATGTTACTATACTCATTCACTTGACGCCGAATTATTGTCTTAGCTGGTTTTGTGTAGATTTACCGTTTACACGTTGCTAAGTAGTTTGTGAGTTGCATGACGAAAAAATAATCCTAGTTGCCGTAAGTAAAAATGTGAATTTTAGAGCTTTTAAATATTATACCTAGTATATTTATTTCCAGTCGGCACCCACAGTAAACATTTATGAACTTAACCACGAAATCGCTTGGTCACTCCTCACTATTCTACTTGGTTTAGCAGCAACGATGCAGATCATGTGTGAGTCATATAAGGAGCAAGTCCATCCACAAAAAAATATTAAATAAATGGGTAATTCTCTGGATAGATTATAATATATTTTAACGTTTTTCCTGGCTTTTCGATCAGTAAAACAAGTGGCCCGGTTAGCTTAATTCTTGATTTACTAATCAGACAACTTTGATTTTGAGAAAATAATGCCTGCCAATGCCACAGTCAAAGTTGCTAGTTAATTATTGTTAAAAATCTTAATACTAGTTATTTATCCTCTGAATTGACCGAATTGTATAACAACAACATTCAAGGCAAGCTGAATGCAGAAAATTCGTTTATAAAAGTTGCCGACATCAAACAGCTTAGCCGACATCTACCTGGCCCAATAATGGGTTTTTCTAAAAATAAAACTATTTCTGCCCATGTCATTTATGTCACAGTCAAAGTTGCTGGATAGTTAATTATTGTTAAAAAATTGTATGCAACCAGACATTTTTATATTATGTATAAACATCAATATGGTTTTATTTTTAAGTTAAAACCCCAAACAACATGGTTAGAAAATATGAGCCCTGTGCATTTTGGCGCGCCCCAGCCGACCGTGTCCGATAGTTCAAAAAATAAGCTGGACAATTTTGGATGGGCACCGTTAGCTCAAAGCAAGTGAAGACCCAACGTCCAACATGGCTTTGATATTCACCGTTGCTGTGGTTACGTGACGTTAGTCACGCAAAGAGCATGTAACAATTTGCATTAGGGCAATTTAAAAATAGATCAATCGTATGCACCATTGTTTTAGCATTGGTTCGCCTAACCTTAAGGTATTTATTTTAAGGCTTCGCTCGGTTTTAGATATCATTTTTACGTGACTTACTGTGTGATTAAAAAGTTTTGTTTTTATTTTTCAGTTAATTCAGTAGTGCGCATATCTACTTGGTTGTGTTTTAAAAATGAACCCAATTAATGACATAGTTTGTAATTTGTTGGAAACTCCATTCAGTCGTTGGACAGATTAGGATAAGAGAGACGTTTTGTTACACAGGTTTTTAGTCAATGTTTGTTTAAGTATCCGCACTATACCTAGCTCTTCACCATTTTTTAAGACAGCAAGCCGCGAGCCGCCACTGGATGAGGGGCTACACTGATGTTCGGTTGGGAACTTCAAGTTTGGTTGAAACTATTATATATAATTAAATAATTAATCAAACAAGTTTTAGGCAATTTAATAATATAACAAACAGTACAAAAAGTAGTAAAATAGTACATGCATAAAGTAAAATAGCGTTCAAATCAAAATAACCCCAATATATATAAAAAATAAAATATTACAAAAGTGGCTATAATTATACAGTCTTGCCGTGTCTATTCATCAATTCGGGTTCGGGTTTTTTTTCGCTGTTTAACAAATTCGCGATGAAATTTTTTAATTTATAATAATTTAGTTACTTTTTACTTTTCCCCGCTTCATAATCCCGAATAGAATACTTATAGTCCAAAATGATAAATAACTACTACAAATAAACTTTAAGAAATTTATTAAGTATTAAAAATGTTATTAATATAAATAAAAAGATTCGATAAAAGTGCTTGTAAAAATTTTCAAATAAACATAAAAAAAAGTACTTAATTATAAATTAAAAAATAAAATACGAATGCATGATTAACCGATAACTTTTTTAAGGGGTGAAATTGTAAAGGTTGTCGCGCACTTGCCCGTCACGACGGACGGTCAATACCGACCGTCGACTGAATGTACCACCGCACACTTTACCGGTGGCTTCCGTCAGAATTACCAATGGCTTTATTTCATTTTAGCTTACTAGTCAAGTCAGTGCTTGAGTTCAGATACACATGGAAGATGGTGGCAGAAGCAGCTTTTATTAAGTGGGGAATGTCACTTTGCCACAGTGCGGAAAGAGCTGGCCTTACCTAGGATCGCCACTGGGATAGTTCTGATGAAGAAATTGTTGTAGTGGCATCACCAGCACTATT
Organism: Polydrusus cervinus; assembly: GCA_935413205.1. Lineage (NCBI taxonomy): Eukaryota > Metazoa > Arthropoda > Insecta > Coleoptera > Curculionidae > Polydrusus > Polydrusus cervinus. The sequence continues at coordinate 7,588,566 of OW284520.1, forward strand.
GTTAGTTGAAGGAAAAAAAGAAAAAGAAGAATTTATGTTTATTTTCATAACCTTCTTGATGACTTACAAGCGGACGAAAGGAAACTTTTCCAGTACCTCCGAATGTCTTCAAATTTAAAAAAATTAAAAAGTTGTGTTGTCTGGATTACTAATAGCCCCTGGTCGTCACCAACATTCAAACGGTTCGCGCCAGGCAGTAAACGGCAGAAGCCAAAAAAACTATAAGAAGAATTCTAACCGTTTTTGACGGGACGGAATAAGGAAGTGCGCGGCCACCTTAAAATTTGTGTTCGCAATAATGACTGCAAAACCTTTAAAAAAAAAATATTGGGGGTATTTTAATATAAACGTGGATGAATTATTGTAATCAAAATAAATATCTTTTTGGGCCAGATTTCTAGGTGAATCGAAAAGGGGTAAAACGTCATTAAAAATCTGAAACCTAATTCTAAGTTCCTAATAAATTTTTTAATTATCTATACAGGGTGACCCACTCACAACGCAGGATTTTATAGCAGCTACTTAACTTAGTTCTACAATCTAAATTTATTTTAAATTATACGGAGTGTCCAAAATGGTTAGGGTCTGGGCATATCAAACATATATTTTTTAATGGAATACCCTATATATTATTTTCTACTTCCCCAAAAAATTCTACGCTTATTTTGTATTGTTTTTGAGATATTGACGTTTAAAATATGGCATTTTTAAACTTTGACACACTGTAACATTGGAACAGTTCATCTTAGAGAAAATGGCTGTTAGTTTTGATTCTTTATATAAAGGCTAGAACTTTCTGTTTATACAGTGTGTCTCCTTAAGTTGGCAACTAATAGGAAACTTTATTATTAATTTTACTCAAAAAAGTTATTCTTCATAAAAAGTCCTGCATGGACCAAAACCTAAAATTCAACCATCAGATATTACATTTTTTCAGTCGTATACGAGGTTTGTCAAAAAATATTAATTTTGCCCAAAAGTAAAATACCTTTATTTTTGACAATATCGAAAACTGTAATTATGAAAAGTTGTTCGGCATGAAAAACTATGTTCTAATATGCAACTACATTAAAAAATAATTTTTTATTTTTACAAATTTTGTCTCAAATTACCGATAAATTTGTAAAAATAAAAAAAATATTTTTCTGTGTCATTGCATGTTATAACATAGTTTTTAATGCCAAATAATATTACATAATTACAGGTTTCGATATTGTCAAAAATAAAGGTATTTTACTCTTGGGCAAAATTCATATTTTTTGACAAACCTCGTATACGACTGAAAAAATTTAACATCTGATGGTTGTAATTTAGGTTTTGGTCCGTGCAGAACTTTTAATGAAGAATAACTTTTTTACGTTTAACATGTTAACCGGAAGTTGTAACTTAGATAGAGAATAAAAATTTAAGATAAACCGTTCCAATGTACAGTCTGTCAATGTCTAAAAATGACTTATTTTAAACGTCAATATCTCAAAAAAAATTGAATTTAGACATATGACATTTTATGCAAAATAAGCGTACAATTTTGTCGGGAATTAGAAAATAATATAACATAATATATAAAAAAAAGTATATTTGATATGCCCCGACTATTAAGAACACCTTGTATAATTAAAAAAAATTAGATTGTAGAAATAAATGCCTTCTTATAACTCTGTTTTTGAAAAATATTAAAAAGTTAAGAGTAAGGTCTAGTTGCGCATTCGCCATTTCGTTTTTTAAAAAATCAATATTTTGTTTTAATTTTTTCTTTTATCCAAAAATCGGAAAAATACCAACGTTTGAAGCATAATTACCTACAATTTAAAGTTAAACAAGTTTGAATTTATAAAGTAATAAAAGCAGAAAAAGAAAAATTGAGAAATTTCACAAATTTTCGTTTTTTGCTTTTATTAATTCATTAATCAAAATTTCTTTAATTAAAAACTGTAGGTAAAATGACGAAGGCATCACTAGACTTCACTCTTAAGTAGTTTAGATTCTATGAAATCCTGCGTTGAGAGTGGGCCACACTGTATATGTATTTCCTTATCTCTAAAAAAAAATTTATAAATGATTACCATTGTAAAATATAAAGAAAATATAAAAATAAAAAGGAAATATAGCGCAAAGCCATATTCAATTTTCTAGCACTACGCCTCTGTTGTTTTACCTATCTTCGCCACTGTTACAAACACAAAATTCAACTCTAATATAAAGTGGGTTAAAAAAAAATTATATCATTTGAGTCCTATGAAAGTGTTCATAACCAGTTTTTAAAAGCGATTGAAAATGTTTGTTTTTATTTAGTTGTTTCAGAGAGGTGTCATCCACTAACATGTCAATGGGGGGGAGGAGGTTATTCGGATCAGAGCCCAAGACTATCGCAAGATCTACTAAACGGAAAAATAATGTGGTTTGAAGGCATTCAAGCGGCTCGTCTAAATTATGAAATTCCCAGGTATCTCTAAGCAGTGCCGCTCTCCAGATCTAAAAAAAAAGCAACATTTAGAGAACCTTAAAGAAATTTTAGATGTTGGGTTGGCGATATTAAAATCTAATGTCGATATGCAATGCATGTGGCGTCCATACAATATAGGCAAAAAGCATTGCCTACCCTGGGAACAATAAAACAACAGATACATTTTTTTTTCTAGTTTTTATCCGTGTAATCCAACTTTGACGATTTATCTCAACATTAATACAGGGTGTTCATTTGAAAACTTCCCACCATGGATTTATCGAAAACCACTGATTAAAAGGAAAAACGCCGAGACACGTCAAAAGATGTGCCAAAGGGGACAACTTTTTAACGAAAAACTACTTCACCCCCTTTTACCCTCTGCCCCCCGGGGTCATCCCCTTAAAAATTTTAAATGACAAGGGGTATCAAGTAATAGCTTGTTTGAAAGGTCTTTCGAAGTGCTTTATTTTTACGTTTGATTTCTTAAAATCGGTCAATTCGTTTTCGAGAAAATTAGAAAAATCTTTATTTATCTTAATTTGTTCAGATAGAAAAAAAAACACACGAAAATATCACTTTTTATTTCAATAAGTGTTCAAAAACCAACATAAACAGCAATTCGGAAGATTATACGTGGCAGCAACCAAATAACATCCAGAATTTTTTTCCGCTTTCTTTTTATGAACACAGATAACATGGGCGAACTGTATTATTATTCTTATACCTGTTTAGTTTTTTATAGTTGCTAAGGAAAAGAAAGAATTTAATTTGCTGTCAGTTACCTTTGTGACGATCTCGGGATAGTGAAAATTAATTTATTGATTCACATTTTACTTCCAAAACACATTAGCCGAAAGAGTGGAAATAATTCTAATTTATGGTGCCCAAAATCAATGTGCTCGGCAAACTGCCGTCACATTTAACGCCAGACATCCGGAAAAGTTAACTTCGCATAGGTATGTTTTGGACCTTGTTACTAAATTTACTCAAACTGGATCTGTTGCAAATAAAAAACGTTATCATCGTAGAGTTTTGGATGAAGCCAATTTACAAACTAGCAACACTGTTTACGTGGAAAAAGAAGTGGCAATAGGGTAAGTAGAAATAACATAACCTTAAAAATGTTAGTAAAAAATGTTTTTTTTAGAAATCTTATAATTTCGTCTGTTTTATCGGGTTATCTTTATGTTCCACCATTTAATGAAGAATTACCAGTTAATTTTCTATGTTTGTTGCGTATAATAAAAATTTTAAGATCAATTGGGGTTAGATCCCCGTTTATCGGGTTATCTTTATGTTCCACCATTTAATGAAGAATTACCAGTTAATTTTCTATGTTTGTTGCGTATAATAAAAATTTTAAGATCAATTGGGGTTAGATCCCAGTTCAAAATATATCGGAAAATATCCCCGTGCACAAATATTTATAATAATATATGGAAAAAAATAACCAAGGTTAGTAAGAAAACGTTCATTTAGTAGGTATATAGTACATTTTATGCAAATCTTGTAGTAATTGTCTAGAAATGAGTGGAAATAAAGATATTTTTGAAATAAGAAAGTGCGTCTGTGTGCAAATCTTTAGTTCGGTCAGAAATAACAATAATTTGATAGAAATATATTTTGGTATTAATTTTCTTATTATACCTTCAATTTTTGCACCATTTCGTGTACTCTTTAGAAAAATATTGTGTATACATAGACTCTGGGATAAATGTTTTGATTTCAATTTAAAAAGAACTCATTTCATCTGACAGATTTGCATGTTTTTGAAGCATATTGTTAACCTAACTTCTCTCAACTGTCAGAAAACGAATTTACAACATGTAAATTTGGCTTCTCTGTAATTGACTACTGTGATTGGTCAGTTTCATAACCTAACTAGGATGGATATGAAATTTTTCCGCACAGTTAACTGGAATAGCCTACTTTACCCGCCAATTAAGTGTAAAGGAAACAGCAAATTTCCATGTGGGAGTAGAAAAAATATGTTTTCCTTAAAGGTTATCATATCAGGATATCCGGGTTCAAATATACTAAGACAATTCCATAAAACCCTGTATTAAGGATAAAAACTTACTTGTAAAATAAGTTCCACGCGCTCAGTCTCCTCCTCAACAAAAGAAGCTACATCTAAAGCCCTTTTAAAATCTAGCTCAGTAGCATCAGTATATTCAGGGCAAATAAATAAGGCGATTAAATCTCTAGGCGGTAGAACCTTTGGTTTCATTGCATCGAAACCATATTGTTGCAGGACATAATCAGGGATGAATTCCTGGTAGGATATCAACTCCAAGCGTTTATTAACATCATCTATATGATCTACAGTATCGCTAGATGCCGGTGCTAAAACCAATTGTAAAAGTTGAAAAAAATACAATTTGTATTTTTTTTTAAATATCAGAAATCAATTTTGCTTTACTATATCGACGTACCCGCTAGTTTCGCTAATTTGCTTAAACTAAACATTGTTTTTTGTCTATTGACCAATTCTGTCTCATTCTCTGCTAGTTGACGTAATGTCTCAGCGGCACCAGCAAAGTCACGTTGAAAAGTTTGCTGCATCCAACTGAGCGATGGGTATGCATCTAGAAACTTGTTTAGTTTATCCTGTCCTTCTGGTAGACGCCCATTCACCTGACGGTATCTAGAGAATATTGTTATTAATAACAATTTTATATTTAAAGTGTTATAGAAATGAGTGAATATATTTAAATAGGTGGCTCAGAGAAACACTCCATATACCGGGTGTTGCATCGTCGAGCGGGACATAGGAAATCCCATGTAATTTTAAATGGGGTCAATTATTGGCTTCCCTTATTATTTTAGAGAAAAATTCTATTTAGGTTTATTAAAGAGCACTAAAACCCACATTTAAAAGAATACATTTAGATATTTTTTATGAGCCCGTTTACGGGTTATCGCCGATTTCTTTTTAACTATTTCTCCTTTTTATGGCCCCGTATTTGCGGGCACCAGTCAAGGTAAAAGATGACTGTTAAATAAAGTTGTCATTTTGAAAGGTTATCGCCGATTTCTTTTTAACTATTTCTCCTTTTTATGGCCCCGTATTTGCGGGCACCAGTCAAGGTAAAAGATGACTGTTAAATAAAGTTTGAAATGTGTGCTTTATTGTTATAAAAACTCGTACATCGAAAATATTAGCCATGAATTACACTTCTGAAGAAAAAATATTGATGATTAAATGGTATTATCAAGGAAATAATTATCAAAATGTGTCAGACATGTTTGCTGCTCTGTATCCGAATAGACCGATACCTGCAAAAAAAGAAAATCTGAATGGAGCAAGATACCTAGAATTCTTACAGGAAGAACTAGTTCCTAATTTGGCAATTCTGTTTCCAGATCCGGTAGAAGCTGATGTTCCTACTAGGAACATGCCAAATAGTGAATGGAGAACATTTTGAACATTTTTTAAGAAAATTTAGTTCAATAGATTTTTAAAAAAATTTCAAAAAAAAAACTTTGTCAAATTATCTTGGAAATGGCAAGCAATAAAAAATTAAAATTCCGTATTTATGTGTAACTTGATTTGCCCTTTAAAAACAGTCATCAAACAACCAGGGATGCAATTTAAAAAAATTATCGATGGCGTCCTATCTCCAGTTTGGGACATGCTGTATAATTGCTTTTATAATGAAAAAGACCGCAACTGAAAATACTAATCGACGTGTCCGAGCATTCTTTCGACAATAAACAGGTATTTGATTTACTAAATTTATTCCAAATTACTATCACTGTATAACTAAAAAGTGTGTGCAAAAAAAAGTTATACCTCCGCTGGAATTGAACCCAGAACATCTTGATTACCAGTCGAGCGCTCTACCAATTGCGCTACGGAGACTCTGAAGATCTCTCGCCAAATTCCGCCATAAAACTTATTCAATTTTTATGTAAGTAGTGTACAGTTTGAAATCTCCTGCGATTTGAAACCAGAGAGAGGCTATTAGGAAAAATGAACTCGGCTTCAGTTCCCAGTGAATGCATAAAACTTTTAAAGCATCCTGTAGTCAACCCACAGACATACAAAGACCCAAAACAACTACCCCTTAAGCAGTATGTCGCCCCGGGTATTTCATGCAACGTTAATAATTTTTTTTAGAAATAAATTACAATTATAAGTTAGAAAACCCTAATTCCGGACTTTTATTAATGTAAACTTAGCTAAATAATACCTGTTTAATAATTTTGCTTGCTTGCCTTCTCGTAAGTACCAATTATAGACAAACTCAGAAAATCCAGAATCTTTGAACCTACTCATGTATTCATTTAATCGTTCATCATTCCCGGTGTTCTCACAGATTGTCATTAGAATTTCAAAATCTAGATATTTTTCTGCTAACATGGTGGCCTTCTCCCAGGCTTTTTGTAATACTAAAACGTTAAATAATAGATTAGACTTTCATTACATCAATACCTTTGTCATTTTTTGCCCTTTTTTGCTCTTCGTTCGCTGCCGGGCTATTCCCGATGAACGTGGGTTTCGAACCACGATACTGTCATGCGACCCCCCCCCCCCCCCGGGACAACCATCGGTTTCTTGCGTCATAACATGACCTACCGATTGGGGATATCACAATGTTTTGGCTGGTTAGCATGTTATTTACAAATGAAGTCTAGTAATGCATTATGCGCCATGTAATTTTTTGATCAATATTTCTGATCCTTTTTGCTTTATTTAAAAAAGGACAAATAGTCGTCCTTGAGTATGAGGGTGTGAGAAAGTTATATTAATGCGGACAAAATCCTAAAAAAAATTACTTGTAAGTTCATTGTACCGGGTGATTCATTAAGGGTGACGAGCGGCCATATCTCGGAAACTACTGGGCATAGAAATTCAGGAAAAAAAAAATTATAACTAAAGTGGCCATGAGAAAATCCTGGAAATAATTTTTAAGTTCCGCATTTTGCCGCAAGAGGGCGTAATTGAAAAGTAAATTTTAAAAGTTTACATATCTCCGAAAATTCCACATTAAGGTAAGGACAATTATGCATCATTTTGGTCCTATGCTCATTGGCGTACCGACCTTAATAAGAGGGGAGAAAGCTGTTGAAAGTGTAATCAGTTAAATCGCTATAACTTATAAACGACTTAATGAGTTTAGCAAACTAAAGACTGTTTGGAAGAGAAATGTATGTCCTTTCACCAGTCGTATTTAGTTGTCCATAATAGTTCTAAAAAAAATTACTTTAGGGCGCAATTTGTAATAATAACATTTTTTGATTTTACTCCGAAAAAATAAATCATACGGTATAAATATGATACCATAATCGAAAAGTAGATGAAATTTGCTAGAAAAAATATTAAAACCGCAGCTCGATATCTCCGTTCGTTTCAGCGTTATCGCGAATAGAATAATTTTTAAAATTTTAAATAAAGAATATTTTTTAGAAAAAAAGTGGGACGCCACTGATATTTTTCATGTGGATATTATTTCTGATTAGCCTGGTCCCTTGCGTTTTTCTCCTCAGGCACACCGTTCTTAATTAAAATAATTAAATTAAATTAAACAGGCGGAAGTGAAGGTGGTCATTTCCAACAATTTTTATAAAACAAAATTTTTCATTATCAATGTTAATAAAAATGATAACCCACCATTTTTATGCAGAATTGACCAGGCTAATCCGAAATAATATCCACATAAAAAAATATCAGTGGCGACCCACTTTTTTTCTAAAAAAATATTCTTTATTTAAAATCTTAAAAATTATTCTATTGGCGATAACGCTGAAACGAACGGACATATCGAGCTGCGGTTTTAATATTTTTTCCAGAAAATTTCATCTACTTTTCGATTATGGTATCATAATTATACCGTATGATTTATTTTTTCGAAGTAAAATCAAAAAATGTGTTATTATTACAAATTGCGCCCTCTAGCATTTTTTTAGAACTATTATGGACAACTAAATACGATCGGTGAAAGTGCATACATTTCTCTTCCAAACAGTCGTTAGTTTGCTAAAATCGGATAGGTCGTTTATAAGTTACAGCGATTTAACTGATTACACTTTCAACAGCTTCCCCCCTCTTATTAAAGTCGGTATGCCAATGAGCATAGGACCAAAATGATGCATAATTGTCCAAGCTTTGTAATGGTGTTATCAAAGATATACCTTAATGTGGAATTTTCGGAGATATGTAAACTTTTATAATTTACTTTTCAAGTACGCCCTCTTGCGGCAAAATGCCGAACTTAAAAATTATTTCCAGGATTTCCTCATGGCCACTTTAGTTATAATTTTTTTTTCCTGAATTTCTATGCCCAGTAGTTTCCGAGATATGGCCGCTCGTCACCCTTAATAAATCACCAGGTATTGTTAAAAATATCGAGAATTATTTTTTTTAATAAAAATAACTTTCTCACATTCTCCAATATCTGTAGAGTACAAATTTAAAATTTCAAAAAATACATTAAACATGGACACGATTGGCTTCAAGAGCACGCTATTTTTTGAATATATACAGGGTGCTACAAATTTGAGCGCGTACAAGGGGATCTCGAAAACGATAAGACATAAATGGACTAAAAATTTGCATATTTTGGGGCTTAATAATTTGGTGAAAGAAAATTGCACATATTCCGAATACCTTCGGAGATATTAATTTTTCGCGTCTTCATTTTTGATTTGACAAAAAAAAACAAAAAACACTTTCTCATAGCCGTTCTTTATATTCTACAAGATGGCGTTATTCGTTTTCAAATTCGAAGTTTTATTCGTTAGATACCAACCTCGAGTCAATTTTTTCAAATACGGACCTGATTTTTCAAAAACAGTTTTAGGGACTTCTAAGCTTTAAAAATTTAATACAATTTAAAGGTTTTTAAAATTTTAACGTTTTGTCATCAAATAACACATCATTAGTATTTAAAATTAACCTTTTTTACTATTACGGCTCTGGCAATAATTATTTTTAGGTTTACTGAAATATTAAAATTACATTACAGGAAGTTATGATGTTTAAGCCGTTTATTTTTTCAAAAAGAAATACCGTAACAATACTCTAGGAAGTAAACAAGTCTTTAAGGCATTCACTTGAGGTTGGTATCTAAAGAACGAAACGTCTAATTTGAACACTACTAACGCCATCTTGCTTTTTCCCGAATCAAGAATGAAGATGCAAAAATTAAAAACCGAAAATAAACATTTCGGTTTTTTTTCGGATATCTCAGAAAACATTCGGAATATTTACAATTTTCTTTCACCAAAATATTAAGCCCCAAAATGCGCAACTTTGCCTCAATTTAACCATCTTCGTATCTCTCTTCTTTATACAATGATCTGAGGAATCAAACTGATTTAATTACTTACCTAAAGGTTTAATTAGTTTATTTCTATCTGAACAATATTGTTTATATAATACTTTTTCCCTTCCGCTGGATTTAACACTTGCTAGATGCGTTTTTCTTCCGTCCAGAATCATGTCAGTCAATCTGAAGAAATCTTCCAACAAGGGACCTCTTAGGTCACCACCTTCAGTTACTCGAAGTCCATAATTAAGGGTAAGGGAATGCTAAAAACAATTTATGTTACCTTGTACCGGGTGTCCCATTAAGGATGGCCACAGGCCGTATCTCGGAAACTACTGGGCATAGAAACTTAGGGAAAAAAATTCTTAATTAAAGTGGCTAAGAGAAAATCCTGGAAATAATTTTTAGTTCCGCATTTTACGGCAAGAGGGCACAAATGAAAATTAAATATTAAAATTCTAAATATCTTCGTAAATTCCCACATTTGGTAACATCATTAGAAAGTTTAGACAATTCTGCATCATTTTGGTTTAAGCCTCATTGGCGTACCGACATTGATAAGAGTGGGGGAAGCTATTGAAAGTGTAATCTTTTAATTTGCTGTAACTTCTAAACGACTTATCCGATTTTAGTAAACTTAAGCTTGTTTGGAAGAGAAAGGTAAGTACTTTTAATTGTCGTATTCATTGGTACACGATAGTTCCTAATAAAATAGCAAGAGAGCGTAATTCGTGATAGTAACAGTTTTTTTGATTTTTTCCCGAAAACTTAAATCATACGGTATAACTATGACATCATAATCGGAAAGTAGATTAAATTTTCAAGAAAAAATGTGTAGACAGCAGTTCAATATCTTCTTGTGTGTCAGAGTTATTGCCAAAAGAATAATTTTTAACACTTTAATTAAAGAAGTGATTGTTTTCATAGTTTCAAATCAAGCATTCCACGACAATTTTTTTTAAAATTTTTATGATCATGTAAATTTGTCACTCATCATTCCTATAGCCCAAAGCTACTAATGAATCATATAATTCTAATATTTCTAATTTAGACAATTCAAATATGACGTTTTAAAAAATTTACCTAGATAGCTATAAAACAAAATTGGCAAGTTTCCATGAAGATAAATAATTTGAATTAGTTGCCAACTGATTTAATTTTGACAGGGGTTGATTTTGTTTCACGGCAATCTAGATCTATTTTAAAAAATACCATATTAGAATTATACCTAAATTATAAATTTTCCCTAATTATATTATTAATTCTAAAGTAGTTTTTGGGCCATGAATTAATGAGTAACAAACTTGTGCAATCATAAAGTTGAAAAATATTTTTTTGTCGTGGATTGCTTGACAACGAAACTATGAAAACAATCACTTCTTCAATTAAAGTGGTAAAAGTTATTCTTTTGGCAATAACTCTGTAACGAATTAAGATATTAAACTGGGGTCTTCACAGTTTTTCTTGCAAATTTAATATACTTTCCGAATATGATGTCATATTTATACCGTATGATCAGTTCAAGTTTTCGGGATAACATCAAAAAACTGTTATTATTGTAAATAACTCCGAAGCAAACAAAGATACCGAACTGCGGTTTTCCTGTTTTTTCTTGAAAATTTAATCTACTTTCCGATTATGTCATAGTTATACCGTATGATTTGAGTTTTCGAGATAAAATAAAAAAAAACTGTTACTATCACAAATTACGCTCTCTAGCTATTTTATTAGGAACTATCGTGTACCCTTGGATACGAAAATATATGCATTTTAATTAAGAACGGTGTGCCTGAGGAAAAAAAACGCAAGAGACCATATTTATGCAGGATTGACCAGGCTAATCAGAAATAATATCCACATGGAAAAATATCAGTGGCGTCCCACTTTTTTTCTAAAAAATATATAACCGCTTCTTCATTTCAAGTTTTAAAAATTATTCTATTGGCGATAACGCTTAAACGAACGGAGATATAGAGCTGCGGTTTAAATATTTTTCCTAGCAAATTTCATCTACTTTTCGATTATGGTATCATAATTATACCGTATGATTTATTTTTTCGGAGTAAAATCAAAAAATGTGTTATTATTACAAGTTGCGCCCTCTAGCATTTTTTTGAGAACTATTATGGACAACTAAATACGATTGGTGAAAGTGCATACATTTCTCTTCCAAACAGTCTTTAGTTTGCTTAAATCGGATAAGTCGTTTATAAGTTATTGCGATTTAAATGATTACACTTTCAACAGCTTCCCCCCTCTTATTAATGTCGGTACGCCAATGAGCATGAGACCAAAATGATGCATAATTGTCCAAGCTTTTTAACGGTGTTACCAAAGATATACCTTAATGTGGAATTTTCGGAGATGTGTAAAATTTACTTTTCAATTACGCCCTTTTGCAGCAAAATGCGGAACTTATTACACTTTCAATAGCTTCGCCCACTCTTATCAAGGTCAGTACGCCAATGAGTCTTAAACCAAAATGATGCAGAATTGTCTAAGCTTTCTAATGATGTTACCAAAGGTATACCTTAATAGGGGAATTTCCGGATAAATTTTGAATTTCAATATTTAATTTTCAATTGTGCCCTCTTGCGGCAAAATGCGTAACTTAAAAATCATTTCCAGAATTTTCTCTTAGCCACTTTAACAACAAATGTTTTATCCCTGAGTTTCTATGCCCAGTAGTTTCCGAGATACGGCCGGTGGCCATCCATAATGGGACACTAGGTATATTCGAAAATAATTTTAAAATGTGGACATACATCGACCTCCATTAATAATTAATTCTAACCTACCTGTAGCATAAGTGCATCAACAAGACCTTCTGGCCCACCAGCTGCTGTCCAAGGAAGATACTCCAGATTCATAGAGCTAGATATTTCATTTAACATAAACGAATCCGACACTTGCTGCCTATATTGAATAACCTCACTTAAAACGTTGAGCATTATTTGATTTCCTTCATGTATAGTCTTGGCCACGTCAACAGGATTTAAGGAAGAATGAGAAGAATCTTCACACACTTTGGAAAGCCACATAAGACCTTCATGAACACGACTGATTTCTCTGAAAAAGACATCTTGTCTTGAAAGTCCTGAACCAACTTCTGTACTAAAGTTCTGGACCGTTCTTTCAAAAGCATCTTCCAAGATGGCACTGGCAGGGAGACTTTTCATTACTATGGCAGCTGTAATTTTTTCTGAGAGCTCGCCGAGAAATTGGGTAGTCGCCATATGAGAATCTCTCAAAGTTATGGCAGCTAGTTTGTCCCAAAGACCTGATTCCTTTATGAATTTCAAATATAGAGCGTACGCTTTTTGTTTGTCAATAAGTTGTTGTAAAACTAGCATTGCGTGTGAACTTCCCAGTCCCTGGGATTCCTTGTCTTCTTGGGCCCATCTTGGATCACCAGCAGGTATATCATCTAAAATATCCTTGCTGATTTTAGCTACTACTGTATCTAGAGGACCATCTATTCCTGGCAGTATAGGCATGTCTGGTGGGAACAGCTTATTTATCAAGTCATTGCATTCGTTCTAAAAAATATTATTAGGAACAACAACAAAAAAAAACATAATATATTATATATTAATATTGACTCTACAGCGTGTGTATGAATATTGGCAACATATAGAAAACTTTTTTATCTTTGATTTTACGAGAAAAACTTATTCTTCATAAAAAGTTTTGCTTACCTTAAAAAGTGATATTGTTTTAAAAATTACAGTTATAACGTACAGGGTGGTTAAAAAAACACGAAAATATGTTAATATTCTAAGAGTAAAGTAACAGTAATCTACATGATACAAACAAATTTATTGAAAATTAGTTATTGAGTATTAAATATTATGTCGGAATATAAAGTCACAACCACCTACTAAGATTTTTTTTTTTAATTTTTTTGTTTAGATAACGGCAAATTTTGTTGTTGCGAATTTTGGAAGAATAAAAAAACTGTTCATCTTAGTAAGCTTCAGCTGAGCCACCATCATTTTCAATGCATTTCACTAGGTTTTTTCTAAATCTTCAAACTGCGTTTTTAATTTAAACTACTTGTAAGTCGTTGCAGGCTTGTATAATTATGTTTCTTAATTCATTGCCATTGGCAGGTCTATCCTTATAAACGATTTCTTTTAATCTTCCCCATAGGTAGTAATCTAAAGGGGTGAGGTCAGGTGACCTTGCAGGCCAATTCGTAAATTGGTTGTCATTGTAGTACGTAGCGCGCCCAATCCATCTATTTGTAAAATTTACATTAAGCCATTCCCTTACTTGTGCGGAAAAATGGCCAGGTGCTCCATCAAGTTGAAGTATTAATCCATGCCTTATTGCTAATGGCAACTCTTCAATTAAGTCCATAAATTCTGTTTGTAAAAAAATTAGAAAAATGTTCCATTTACATTATTATCAAAAAAGACAGGTCCTAAAATCATATTATTGACAATACCACACCATACGTTTATTTTTTCTGAAGTTTGACTTCTGCATTCAACCACCCAATGAGGATTTTCACTACTCCAACAGCGAGAGTTTTGCGACGAAAAAATGCCATTAGTAGTAAACATCGCCCCATCGGTAAACAATATTTTAGAAGAAAAATGTCTATCTTCCTCAAAATGTCCCATCATCCAAAAGCAAAAATCTTGCCTTTTATCCATATCTCCCGGTAACAACGAATGTATAAATTTTGGTTTAAATGGTTTGTAGTGATGCTTTTTTTAAACTTTTCTTATAAAATTAACATTAAACCCCAAATCCCGATGTCGTTGAGTTAAACTTACTTTCGGATGTTCCTGTACATGAAGCAGAACATCTAATTCATCTTCAATTTCACTATCATCTTCATTTCGTGCTGCGTCATTAAATTTAAAAAAATTTGGGGAACAAGCTTTAAATTTTGTTATGATGCGAGCTACTGTGGAATTGGTGATATTGTCTCGTTCAGGATGATTTGCATTAAATTCGTCTGCAGTATCTCTAAATGAACGGTAGTTATTGCCCACAATAAGCACAATTTCCACTTTTTCTTGATTACTAAGTCGCATTTTCAAGAAATTAATTTTTAACTATTACATTGACATCTATTTAATCACTTGCTTGTTTCTTAGGTAACTTAATGATAAAAAAAAATTAAGTAGGTGGCTGTGACTTTATATTCCGACATAATATTTAATACTTAATAACTAATTTTCAATAAATTTGTTGTATCATGTAGATTACTGTTACTTTGCTCTTAGAATATTAACATATTTTCGTGTTTTTTTAACCACCCTGTACGTTATAACTGTAATTTTTAAAACAATATCACTTTTTAAGGTAAGCAAAACTTTTTATGAAGAATAAGTTTTTCTCATAAAATCAAAGATAAAAAAGATTTCCATATTTAAGTATTATTTTTGAACCCAGAAAAAATATTAAGTGCTAAAACATTCTAAAAAAATTTAGTGAGAATGTAGAATTTCCCGTGAAAACCAAATATGATCTTGGAAAAATGAAAATAGTACTTGTACTTTTTCTACAATAAATTTTTTTTAACAATTGCAATCCTTTGACCATCATATCATACAAGTTCAGTTTTTATTGGAACGGCTATTTTCTTAATTGCATGCTTACCAGCTGATTCTTAACGTGAAAAATAAAAGCAGCTTTCAGCTGGCCTGCAGTATCTCTATGAGCACTGTAGATTTCATAAGGGTCCATATGATAAACGGAGAGGTTATTACTGCTAGAAGCTGACTGATCATTTGAGGAACTGTCAAAAACCGTGGTTTGGGTTGGGCTACTGTTAGGGTCAGCTTCACTGCTAGTTACAGCTATTAGTCCATGCTGACGGGAAAAAAAAATCGGCAAATTCATGCAGGTAGATCCACCTAAAAATTTAAAGTCATGATATGAAAAATATACCGTCTATTTACTAAAAATAAAGCTATTCTATTCTATATTAGGCACATGTACACAAAAAAGGATTCTTACTAAAAATATGATCACCAGGGTGATAAAAATCCAATGTATCCGGGTCTTCATGTGGTTTGATCACAATTATATTTCTGGTACTGTAAATATAGGCATTACTTCCAGATAAAATAAATTTATAGTTCAAAACTTCTCCTGGACATTCATCTTTATAGAGACCCATGATTTTTAATAATAAAAAGTCTTTTGGTTGACTTGGAGGAGCTATACTGAACGTGGGTATTGAAACCATAGAGTAATATACCTAAAATGCAAGATAAAAGTAAGACTAAGCATGCTTATATAAAAGTTAATTATTACCTGAGGTGATATATGCAAATTAACAGCAGCACATAACATTAACACCCCTTCCCGATCCGGTTGCATATCTAAGATCCAAATATCAATGTCTGTATGATCACACACATCCCAGTGAGATATCTGTGCTCTAAAATTGTCCTTGATTGGTCTAGATAAATCCATAGACCACGCTAGTTGTTCTGGATCATCTTCTGCTAACATCCATTTTTGAAATACCAGGCCTGCTAGTACATAAATACTATACATCTGCCTAATACTTGGCACTGCTAAGAGACGAATAATTCTCTAAAATATAGTAAACAGTCAAGAAGAATCAAATATATGAAATTTGACCTTACCGTTTCATTTCCCTGATCGTTAGCCATGGGACCAAAAAATATCGAAGATACTCTTCTACTAATCCCACCAAGCCAGCTACTAGGAGTTTTTAAAGTTCTACATAGAATTTGAGGTCCATAGTTGCCTTGCTTGTGTTGTACTAGTACCACAGTGCAGGTAGTTGTAACAAAAATACATCCTAAGCTACCAACATCTATAAGACTGTCACATTCTTGACCATTGAGGTCTACATGTTGATCAACAGAACAGTGGTCATGAGAGATATCTGGCCAATAACGTACCATACCTAATAAGGTTTTAAATAAGAGTGGTTGTTATTATGAATTTGAACATTACTTACTTATTTGTATAAGATATAAATTTGTTTTATTAAGGTATTATAATTTAAAAAAGCAGGTCATCATCATAAAATAGGTAAGTACTAACCCTCTGGTGATACAGCTACAGATGAAGGATAATTACTTCCATTATTGGGAAATACAGACACCAATTCTGCTCTATGTGCAAGGTCACTTTGAGGTAGTTTCAGCTCATGACAAAGAGGAAATTTACGTTGTTTAGGGGAGCCCCCATGATGGATATTTTGGAATTGCCATACAAATAGCCGTCTGCCGCACACCACCCATGCATACCCGCAATCTGCTATTCTAGCTGTTATAACAGTGCTCCCTAAGAGTAATATGTAATAATTTTAATAATAGAATTTAAAAATTGAATAGAACTTACTATCTGAAAAAGAAAATGCTTCTTCCACAAGAACAGGTATTGGCAATCCAAAACGTTCGACATAATTGTGTGGCGACTTTAGGATAATATGCACTGAAGATACTTTACCATTCAATCGGCTAAAACTAATAAATGCTTGGTTTTTGGTAATTAAAACTATTTTAAAACTTACCTATCATTTAAGCTACGAGCTGAACCAAGTCTTGAAATAGAGCTTCGAGATCTAGGGGAAAAGGGGCTATTTGATAGTGGAGTGCTTAGGTGACTACTTATTTTACTAGATAGTGGACTGCTCAACTGACTTGCACTCGTTCTATTAGACAACGGACTGCTTAAGTGGCTTCCACTCAATACAGTAGATAGTGGATTACTTATGTGACTTATGCTCATTTTCTTGTAATATTAAATCAAGCTTTAAATTGAAAATCATATATAAATCTACTATAAATTTAAACAAAAACGGCTTTTAATTTTAAAGATTTTAAACCGGTAACCTATGTTTTTCTTCTTCTCGCTTTGGTCACAGTTTATTGGTCTTTGCTGCTGATGTCCTGAGGCTATAGCCGTCAAGATCTTTAGAACCTTTTCCATTGGAGAAACTCATGCCAAGTGTATATTTGTAATTTATTTATTTCAATAATACCGCGGCAGTGACTCGGAGGTGAGTTACTGGCATTCGACAGTGACGGTCTGAGTTCGATCCTCGGAGTGGGCATACGCACAATAAAAAAAAATATATCCATAATTTAGCAGGTTTAAGAACGCAGGGAAGAGTATAAAATGTATTATCTTCACATCCTTCAACGCACCCCATTCACGCCGGTAACCAGGCCTGATGAGATCAGGCATCTCGTGGGGTGCAGAAGAAAGTACACACTCCCCAATCGGTATGTCATACAATAAGCTGTAGGTCCAAGAGCAAGCTGGCTGAATGTTGGAAACGACAAGTGGCCATTAGTAACACAGAACACACATACATTCATTTCAATACTTGGTGTAGGTTTGGATCTTATTTCTTCTTATGGGGTTAAAAACAGATAGACACACATTTAGAACATCATTTAATGGCGCGGGAAATATATGCGCCGAGGAGAATTTAAAAATATTTAAATTAAAATATGACTTGCGTGTTTTCCCATCATTGCAACAAACAATTTTTGAAGATAAGGAATATTTAGCCTTATTTATTTTGTATTCTATTTTAAATTTAAACAATTGTCGACCAGAGATGTCGCAAATTCCAATTCTTGTTAATAGAATTTTAAATATAAATTGTAAAAAATTATTGGTAAGTATGAATTATTATTATTTATGCATGTTTATCATTTATTTCTTCGGTCCTATTAATTTGGATTATTTTCTTTTACCTAAGAAACATATTTTTAGAACCAAGTACACTTAAAAACCAATATCTCAAGAACAATTTTTACATCGTACCATTTAGAAAAAAAGGTCTCATTCAACTTATCAGATATTGGTGAAGGAATACGAGAAGTTGTAGTTAAGGAATGGTTTGTTAAAGAAGGAGATAAAGTTGCCCAGTTTGATAACATTTGCGAGGTACAAAGTGATAAGGCATCAGTTACAATAACAAGTAGATATGACGGAATTATTACCAAACTTTATTATAAAATTGACGACACGGCCTTGGTTGGTCAACCTTTGATTGAATTAGAAACTGATGAAAAAACCGGTAAGTTTAAAAAATAAATTAGAAAGTTTATGATAATATAATAAATAATTTTTTTATGAATATCTTTTCAAACTTAAATAAAATTTTAATATTTAAAAATTTAAACCCAAATATGCAGATTTATTTATAAACAAGTTTGTAGGGGCCTCTAAAATGTTTATTTCTTTATTAATGCTTTTGTGATATATTAAAATAATACTTACCTACCTAATGAGGTCAGCAGCATTCAAAATTAATATATTTGAAAATAAACATCGAAAATTACCATTATGTCAAGAAAAGAAAAATAATAATTTTTAACTATACCCGATTAAGGTATGTACCTATACAGGGTGATTCCCAAGTTTATACGTCTTTTTTAGCTGTGTATAAAAAGCATTAAAATAAACAACATTTTCAAATACCTTTTTTCAAAAAACTTAAAAATAGGCGA
The DNA here is from genome assembly GCA_935413205.1 of Polydrusus cervinus. Classification (NCBI taxonomy): domain Eukaryota; kingdom Metazoa; phylum Arthropoda; class Insecta; order Coleoptera; family Curculionidae; genus Polydrusus; species Polydrusus cervinus. Next base: position 7,607,753 of record OW284520.1, read on the forward strand.
GATACAGAATAAAAAATCTAAGTGCGGGCCTGGTCATCAAATCGTAGCCTGCTATACTTTATGTTGTTTGTCTTATTAGTCATGCAATTTACGGGTCGGTGGTCAGTTATTTGACAATGGTGTGTTTTTCTGAAGCAAGTTAATTTTAAATTGGTGACACGTAAAAATGGTAAACTTTGAAAACAATGAACTAGTAGATATGAGTATCGTCAAAGTGCGGCTACTGCTTCGAGATATACGCAGAACGCTTTCCCTAACGGGCTCATATCCCACACCCAGAAGTTTTTTTTAAATATTATTCAACGACGGGCAAGTTAGGACCGTTTGATCCATATAGTGTAATAAATGAATGTAAGTACCTTATTTTTGAGTTTTTTGAAAAAAGGTATTTGAAAATGTTTTTTATTTTAATCCCTTATTCTATACGCATCAGCTAAAAAAGAAGTATCAACTTAGGAATCACCCTTTATATAGTTTGATCTTCACAAGAATTAAATATCATTATTTAAATCTACCATAAATTATTATTCTTTATTTGACACTTTGTTTTAAATATTTAGATGAAAATATTGTTAATCAGGAGCTTGAAGAGGCAGTTCAACCGTCTCAGCCTGAAATAGAAGTGGAAACATCTGAGGCAATTTTAGAGTTACAAACACCTGAACCAGAAATAACATTCAGTTCTAGCTCATCAGGTATGATTACTTTTTATTAAAAATAATGGTTTATTTAATTTTTAAAAAATTACAGATGAAAACACAGTATTATGTATTCCGTCAGTACGTCGTTTAGCCAAGGAACACCGTATAGATCTAACAAAAGTAAAAGGTACAGGAAAAAATGGTCGTATTTTAAAAGAAGATATCTTGGTGTACATGGAAAAACCTAAAATTTTTGAAAAATCACAAGACAGAATCTCTGATAGCACTGTCAGTTTCGGGAAAGATGAACATAAAATTGAGCCTATTAAAGGGTTTACTAAGGCGATGGTCAAGACTATGACCGAGGCACTTGTAAGTAATTAAATTATACAGTCCTTCGTGTTTTTTAAATTATTGTATACAGGGAATTGTGATAAAAAGTGGATCAGGCTTTTAAACAGAGCAGAACTTAATTTAATTAAGAAGATCAAAAGAAAATTCCAAGGCCTCGTTTGATCAAGATACTTTTAGGTATAAAAATTATTTGAAAAAATGGATAACATTAATTTTTTTGGTGAAAAAAAAAGGTTATTTGGAAATAGCGGTAAACAAACGTACAACTTTAAAAATAATTTCCAGTATTTTCTTTATGTGAGTTTACTTATAAAAAATGTTTTCCCGAAAATTTATTACCAATACTTTTCGAGAAAGAGCCGCCGGCCTACCTTAGCGGGACACCCGGTATATTAAAACTTCAAACAGACCTACGCGACTAGCGCGGGAGCCAGTTTGGTCGCAATGTAATCAAATGACAAGACGCGAATATTTCCGCTCTTTCGCAGCGAAATCGCGTAGATCTGTATGAGCAGGCTTAATAAGACTAAAAATATTGCGTCCCTCTTGGCCCGAATCCTGACCATATTTATTAATGGATTTTTAAAAACTTTTTAATATTTGGACTAGTTTTCATTAGCTAATAATTCTTTTATTTCAATTTTCCTATTTCTGGCTGGAAATTACTTTCTCATACCCACAATCCCACATAGATACCACTTTTGCGGTAAAAATTATAAAACTATTCAATTTGTTTCATAAAAATAAAATTTGACGCACGAAGCAAAAGCACTTTTGTTTCATCCGGTATAAAAAGTTTAAAAAAAAAAATGTATTACAAAAAAGAAAATTGACAGATTTTTTCATCACAACCATGTTAGTATGTTTTGAGTGTAAGGCCTCTTGTCAACACCTCCTAAAATATTCTGGCTAAGCCAATGGTCCGCTTAGGACACACTTAACTTATAACCAATGCCCTTTTTTTAGAAAATACCCCATTTTGTCTACAGCGATGAAATTAAGGTGACAAAACTATCCAAACTCCGCAAAGAACTAAAAAATATACCGGAACTGGTGGACACAAAAGTCACATTTCTTCCCTTCTTCATTAAGGCTGCTTCGAATGCTCTTCAACGTTACCCAATCATCAACGCTTCTGTAGATGAAAAATGTGAAAATATTATTTACCATAAACATCATAATATAGGCGTTGCCATGGCTACTAACCAAGGACTCGCTGTGCCAGTTATAAAGAATGTGGAGAATCTAACAGTACTAGAAGTAGCTAGTGCCCTGAATAAGCTAATAGAATCTGGAAAGAAAGGAAGTTTCTCCACCAGCGATTTGAGTGGCGCAACTTTTTCTATATCGAATATAGGAATTGTAAGTTTACTAGATGTGTATCTGGGCGTAGGTAGAAGGGCTATTTAGGAGATAGTAGTATAGTTATATTATATTTATTTTACTATCTATTGTATATATTATCTTATCAGCATGTTTCTTTTAGGTGGGCGGTACCTATACGAAACCGGTGATTTTGCCTCCTCAAGTTTCTATATTTGCAATAGGAATGACCCAGGTTTGTATGTTTATGTATACATATTGTTCTTCCTACAAAAAAACAACTAATAATTAATCTCAAGGTTATATTATAATTAAAACAATATGTTATTTTCCAAACAATATTTCTCAATATCTTTACGCAGTGAGAAAATAAAACATTCTAGTTAAATAGGATGATACAATTTTATTTAATTTAGTCCCTGAATTCAAAATATAAAAATACAAGGTTATTTGCGGCAAAAGGGGTAGATAAGAAGGGAGAGAGGGTGTAATCAGCCGGAAAAAAAATTGTCTGTCCTTAAATAACGTGGTTTTTATTTAAAACTTTTTCACTTGCCATTAACTCCGATATGTCATGACTGGAGCCCCCCCCCCCCCCCAAGCACCGCGATATTAAACACAATACCCGCGGCTTCACTCGGGATGATACAATTTGCTCGTTTTATGATAAATTTTGTCACAACTATATACTTTGTCAGTCTCTCCCCCGGAGAAATCGTAAACTTCTGAACTGATTTGGTTTAAAATTGGGTAAAACAAGTGTTAAATTCCGAGGGAAATACTAAAAATTACCAATACCCGCGGCTTCACTCGTGATGATACAATTTGACTGTTTTATGATACATTTTGTCTAAACTAACGACTTTGTTTGTCTCTTCTCAGGATAAATCGTAAACTTCTGAACTGATTTGGCCTAAAATTGGACTGCTTAAGTAAAACAAGTGTCAAATTCCGAGGAAAATACAAAAAATTACCAACACCCGCGGCTTCACTTGTGATGATACAATATGCTCGTTTTATGATAAATTTTGTCAAAACTATATACTTTGTGAGTCTCTCCCCAGGATAAATCATAAACTTCTGAACTTATTTGACCTAAAATTGGTTTGCTTAAGTAAAACGAGCATCCAGTCCCGAAGAAAATAATAAAAATTAGCGACACCCGCGGCTTCACTTGTGATGATACAATATGCTCGTTTTATGATAAATTTTGTCAAAACTATATACTTTGTGAGTCTCTCCCCAGGATAAATCATAAACTTCTGAACTTATTTGACCTAAAATTGGGTTGCTTAAGTAAAACGAGCATCCAGTTCCGAAGAAAATAATAAAAATTAGCGACACCCGCGGCTTCACTTGTGATGATACAATATGCTCGTTTTATGATAAATTTTGTCAAAACTAATTGTTACTTGTCAGTAGTGTTTTTCTTCCATAACACACTGTGTATTGTGCAAAACAAGGGTATTCACACCACTGGTGATTTCCTAATGGAGCCATTACACTCCAGAAATAAATAAAACATAAAAATTGATGTGAAGGTTATTTACAGGTGAATGATCGTTTTAATTAAATTTTCTTTAGGTTTTGCCAAGATTTGATGATTCTGGAATCGTAGTACCTGAAGAAATTATTAACATAAGCGGATCTGCAGATCACAGAGTTTTAGACGGAGTTACAATGGCGAACTTCATAAAACACCTTAAAAAACAGATTGAAAATCCAAACTTGCTATTATTAAATTTGTAAAATAAAATTGTCTTTTGTCAATAAATAGTTTATATTTCTAAATAAACATATAAAACAGTTAATAAAAAAAACCTTAACCTTTGTTAAAAAAAGATGGTTGTCTTTAAAAACTCAACTGGAGGGGAAACATTGTTAGTAACATCAATTAAAATATTACGTCAGTTAAAAAATATAGTTTCAGTATAACTATTATTATGACAATATAATAACTCTGATAAAAATCAGATAACAATACAACAAATTGAAAATACTTATAAAATAAAAGTTAGTATTCCTTATATTATTTATAAAACCATTTAAAAATGTGAAGCTTTTTAATCACAGTTATAATTTCATCCGCTCGTGTATAAAACAATAAATATAGGGTGTCCCAATAATAGTGTCAAAACGTAACGTAAATCTGTTGCAGTTAGAAATAAAGAAAATATAAAATAGAAAAAAAAAGGAAAACTTTATGATTCTTATACAGGGTGACCCATTTGTCTCACAAAGTAATATACCGTCACTGCTATTATAGATATCAAAAATTTTTTTTATAAAAGTTGTGAGGTATAAAAAATATATGTTCTAAAATTATTTTTAAACATATTGGATGGCCCAGAAAAGTAGGACAATAAAAAGATACATTTTTTTAAAAGGAACACCCTATATATTTTAGCATATTTAGTTTCCTTACAAAATTATCCATATGACGCCATATTTAGTTTTTTAATTTTTTGCAATGGTGAGAAACAAAATGCAAAATTCTTAAAATTTTGGAAAAAACATGATAGTAAAAAATTACCTGTATTTTTCAATAACAGTATATTTAAAAAAACAGAGTTATTGTATTTTAAAATTTTGTATATTTGGAGGTCAACAGAAAACATCCTGTACAAAATTTTAGGTATTTAAAGATTTAAGACAGTTTCTCAATCCCTGAACTTAAAAGCTTACAAGAAATTTTCGATTTTCGATACTCTTATTGAGAAATACAGGTTTTAATATCATGTTTTTTTTTCCAAAATTTCAAGAATTCTGCATTTTGTTTGGCAACGTTGCAAAAAATTAAAAAACTAAATATGGCGTCATATGGATGATTTTGCAAGGAAACAAAAAATGTTAAAATATATAGGGTATTCCATTTTTAAAAATGTATCTTTTTATTGTCCTACTTTTCTGGACCATCCTGTATATTTAAAAATAATTTTAGAATATATATTTTTTTATACCTCATAACTTTTATAAAAACTTTTTTTTGATCTTTTTAATACTTAGTAGAGACGGTATATTACTTTGTCAGACAAATGGGCCACCCTGTATGTAAAATAAAAATTACTTGTTTTTAGATATCAACATACATTTTATGCACTTTTGTCAATTTTTGGATACCCTGTATTATTTTCAATTATTTTAGAATATACTTCTTATAGAGTCCCCTAGAATTTTTCTACTTAACATTTTTTTGTATCTGTAAGCAGCACAAAGGGATTATTTTACTTTGTTGCACTATCGGAACACCCTGTATGCTCATCAGGCACTAGCTCTCAAGTCAATATTATAATATTTTTTTACTTTAATTCTAGCAAAATATATTATCTAAATTGATCTATTTTTTAATATTATTAAAATATTGCATTTTCTACAAACATTTCAAGAGAAAAATATTTTATTATCTGTCAAAATAATCTAATATTACAAAAATCAGGCTTACGAGTAATGTTTTTGAGACATTTTGTAGGTTACATACGGATTTTGCAAAATTCTGGGTGTTGTCTCCATAACCCTTAACAAAAGGTCATCTAAATAGTCTTCCAGATCTTTGAGTTTTCTTTTTTGTTTCTCTAAGTCACTTTGGGATTCTACTAAGGCCAAAATTAAGTCCTAAAAAAAAGTATTATTAAGTTTATTTTAAAAAATAACGTGAAAAGAACATACTTCTCTAGTCTTTCCCTGGAATTTTTGTAACAGCTCGTTAGAAATATGGTTAGCAGGTCTTTCAGGGACATGTTCTCTCTCTCCTCCTATAATTACACGTTCATGAGAGTTACTAGCTGTTTTCTCATGCTTGTCTACTACATCATTCCTTTCCTTATCTAAAAACCAAACCGGCAAAATGCAATATCTATTAAAGTAGCAAATACACGTTTCCAAACAAATATAGAAAGTTGCATATTCTATTTACTAAAATATTTAAGTGTACATACACGTCACAAATCTAACAATAAAGTCACGAATACATCTAATGTACCTTTTCTGAAGTTGTTCTTTAATTTGGAGAACATTCCATCTTTCTCTTTTGAGGGTTCAGGTGTCGACTTAATGCTAATATTGTCTTCGTTTCTGGATGGAATATCTAAATTCTCACTCTCCTCAACTATTTGTGATGCTAACTTGGAAGAGTCCCAGGATCTTCTGTTTAACGATTCACTAGAACCGGGTCGTAAAGTAGCTAAAAAATATATTTATATATTTTTAATATTAACATACAATCATGAATGTATCAAGTACAAAAATTTTTTTTTAGTTTCTTACTTTTTGGTTTAGAGTTTCCAAATAATTTGGACTCCCACTCATCATGAGTTGGTTTGACATCAGATCGTGGTGGTTTTGCAGGAGGCAATGTTTGACTTTTAGTGATGGTGGGTGTACTGGGAGTAGAAACTGTCAAGTTTTCCTGCACAGGTGCCTTAACTAGGGCTGGTGATGTATTAGTTGTGTTTGTAATGCTTAAGGAACTCGCAGAGCTTTTGTGAGATAAATCATCAAACTGCAAAAATATTAAATTACTAAACCAGAAACATGAAAAAGGTAAAAACTTACAGTAAATTCATCTTCATCGCTCACAACTCCTGGGTCAGCATCCTCAATGGTTTGTTTACTCTTAAATTTCCTATTTAATGTTTGACTACGTATATTAAGGCTTCCAACACTTCCAATTGAAGAAGTGCCATCGTCATATTCATCTTTCTTCTTTCCCTTGAGATGCATTTTGGAACCAATTGATTTGGCAAATTTTTTAATTCCCTTCCGTTTTTCAGCACTTCCAAGGCTTAGTAAACTACCACCAACAGATTGAGCTACATGAGACAGGCCTCCAAGGGATGATTTGTGTTTCTCCTTTTTGCTAAGATTAGTTAAACTTCCTGATTTTACATTAAAAGCTACTTTTACTTCTAGCTGTCCTCTGTCTTTTTGTTTACCACCTATATTTTGAACAAAAACAAAAAATATAACTAAATAAGTAAATTGTTGGTCAAGGTTAGTGCTAACCCACATGTAGAAAGAACTCATTGTTAAAGTCCGGATATCAGGAAACCTTTAAACCAGAGTCGGTAAGAGGACTTACTATTTAATTTTATTATTACCTTTAGTAAGTGTTTATTATTAGTAGGTGTGGTATGACCCTAAGGTATATAATACATTATTAAATGCAAACAATAATAAAACATAAAATGGGTGGTATTATTAACGCGTTTCGAGTAATAAATTATAGGAATTTATTTCCATCGATGCTGTGACTGCGTCGCGGCCAGAGCTGTGAAAGTTACTTCAGAAAAGTAACTAGTTACTTTTTCGATACTTTTGCCCAAAAGTATCTAGATACTTTTAAGGAATAGTTACTTTTACCTAAAAGTAACTTAGTTCTTAGTTACTTAGTAAAAGTAACTAGTTACTTTTTCGATACTTTTGCCCAAATGTATGTAGATATAAACGAACAGACTGTGACAAGTGACTTCTAAAAAAAAAAAAAAAGGTCATCGCTCCTGGAAATTCCCTAACAAAATCAAATCCATCAATTTTGGGGAACACTCCAGCACTTATGTTTATAGGGTTACTTTTGAAAAGTAACTTGTATCTGGATACTTTTTAGGAGTAACTATACACTTAAAAAGTAACTAGTTACTTTAAAAGTAACTTAGTTACTCCTAAACTTTCCAAAAGTAACGAAGTTACTTTTGGCAAAAAAGTAACTTGTATCTAGTTACTTTTTAGGAGTAACTATACACTAAAAAAGTAACTAGTTACTTTAAAAGTAACTTAGTTACTCCTAAAAAGTAACTAGATACAAGTTACTTTTCAAAAGTAACGAAGTTACAGTTAGTGTCTGTTTAAAGGTTGGAGACAATGACGTTTCTTGAACGGCAGTAGAGTTTTGGACTTGCATTGTCTTTATTTGTTTAGAATCACTACGTTTCAACTGGTAAGTATCTCCAGTCGTCTTCAGGTGAATACTGAATAAGTACGGTAACTACAGCTCTATTTATACTAGGCAGGTGCTGTGACGCATGACTAGTGGGCGGAGTCATGCGTGTTGCTAGGTGATGACGCATAACTGGATGAGTCATGCTTGATGAGTCATGCTCGATGACGTCATGCTCGGTGAATCATGCGTTTAACTCTTGGGTGGTCTTATTCTAAGATTACATTTACTTAACAAAGGGTTTCCAGACGTTTCTCATGTCTAATGAAGGCTTACTAAAGCAACCTGGATTTTGGTGTATGGTAGCAGCTTCCTTAAACTTCCTCTTCCTCCAGTGCGGTTCTTTTTGCAGGATTTCCGCTTTTGTCCACATGATATGATGGCCGTGCGTCCAGGCGTGGTCAGCTGCACCTGATTTTTCGGTCTCTCCTTTTCGGGTATTATTCCGATGTTCTTTAATCCTTACTTCTAGTGGTCTTAGTGTCTCACCAATGTAAGACTGGCCGCATTCGCATGGGATCTGATAAACACAATTTTTCTTGTCTTTCTGGCTTACTGGTCTCGTCTTCGTTAGGTGGCTTCTTAAAGTGTCTCTAGAGCTGAATACTGTTTCGATGTTGTATCGTTTTCCTAGTCTTCTTATTTTCTCAGATACTCCTTTGACATACGGAATATTGAGTATTGGTTGTATCTCTTTCTCTGCTTTACGTGTGTTTGGCCGATTCTTGCGATTTTCCAATATTGTGTCAATCAGTTTCATGGGATAGCCATTCTTGTTGAGGTCGGTCTTGATGTGGTTAGTTTCTCTTTTGAGAGCTTCGTTTGAGTTACAGAGAGTAATTGCTCTATCCACAAGGTTTCTTACTATGCCATGTTTTGTGTTGTTTGAGTGGTTTGATGTATAATTGAGATATTGCCCTGTATGTGTAGGTTTTCTGTACACTGAGGTTAGGAAGGTGTTGCCATTTTTCTCTACATTGACGTCTAGAAAAGGTAATTGGTTGTTCTCTTCTTTTTCCATGGTGAATTTAATTGTCGGTGCAAAGTTATTAATGTGATGTAAGAATTCTCTGAGTTCGTCCTCGTTTCCGTTCCAAATAATGAAGGTGTCATCCACATATCTAAGCCATATTTTTGGTTTCTTCTTTGCTTGTTTTATTGCTTCGGATTCGAACCATTCCATATAAATGTTGGCGATTATGGGCGAGAGAGATGAGCCCATTGGTAGTCCGTCCTCTTGGCTAAAGAATCTATCTTTTTCTTGAAAATAAGAATTGTTAAGGCAGCATTCCAATAGTTCCATGATGGCATTTGTAGGTAGCGGTGTTCTTTCTTGTAGGGTCAAGTCTTCCTCAAGTCTGCTCCTGATGACCTTAAGTGCGTCTTTTATAGGGACGTTGGTGTAAAGACTTTCGACGTCAAAGCTGACCAGTTGGTCTCCTGGTTGTACTTCCTTTTCTCCTATTATTTGTGCAAAGTGTTGCGAGTTCTTTACAAATGACGTGCTGTTTCCTTGAAGTGGTTGGAGTAGGGGAAGTAAAAATTTACCTAGTTCATATGTAGGGGAGTTACGGGAGCTTGTAATTGGTCTTAGAGGCATATTATGTTTGTGTATTTTTGGCAGGCCATAGAGGTGTGGTGGTTTACTGTGGTGTGGTGTCAGGCGTCTCCGCGTCTTTTCTGGAATGTACCGCTCAAATTTCTTAAGTGTTCGGTAGACTCTTCCCTCGATTGTGCCGGTCGGATCTTTGGAAATAAGGGTGTAGTTTCCTTTTTGCACAACTTCCTCGATTTTTTGGTCGTATGTCTGAACATCCATGATGACAGTTGCGTTTCCTTTGTCGGCTGGTAGAATCTTGATATTAGGATCCTTACGAAGTTTTGTGAGAGCGATTGTTTCTTCCTTACCGATATTTCGTTTTGGAGGCCTTGATTTTTCTAGAATATTTCTAACCTTCCATCTAAATTCTTCCGCTTGTGTTTCTCCTATGGTTGTTGAGTCGACGGCGCTAATAATGTCCAATATTGGTATCTCTGTTGGAGCAATAGTAAAGTTTAAACCCTTAGCCATTAGGGATTCTTCTATGGGTGTTAATTCTCTAGATGAAATGTTGACGATGGTTCTTTGGTTATGGGGTTGCGTTGTTGGTGGATTTTGACTAACATGCTTTCGCAATTTCTTCTCATGAATATTTTGTTGAGCTGTTCTTACTTTGTCGCAGGTGGCATCAATCTTCCGAAAAATGGGTTCGTGATCCTCTTCCAGTGTATATTCTTTAATTTCCTCAAATCTCTGTTGGATATCTGTGAGTAGAGAAGCTTTCTTAAAGCGATGGTAGTTGATTTGGGAGCGTATAAGAGCTTTGCTGGCGTTGTTTAGAATCTTCTTAGCTTGTTGTCCTGGGATCGGTGACTTGATCCTAAAGCCATCTGGAATAATATCTTGGTCCCTTGCCCGTAGTAGAAACTGGATGTGCGTTTCCTCCTTTGTTAATTTTATCTTAGCTTTCTCGTAGTTACGGAACTTATCACTTATACCGGGTCCATACCGGGCTTCTAGTGTCTGTTTAAAGGTTGGAGACAATGACGTTTCTTGAACGGCAGTAGAGTTTTGGACTTGCATTGTCTTTATTTGTTTAGAATCACTACGTTTCAACTGGTAAGTATCTCCAGTCGTCTTCAGGTGAATACTGAATAAGTACGGTAACTACAGCTCTATTTATACTAGGCAGGTGCTGTGACGCATGACTAGTGGGCGGAGTCATGCGTGTTGCTAGGTGATGACGCATAACTGGATGAGTCATGCTTGATGAGTCATGCTCGATGACGTCATGCTCGGTGAATCATGCGTTTAACTCTTGGGTGGTCTTATTCTAAGATTACATTTACTTAACAAGGGTTTCCAGACGTTTCTCATGTCTAATGAAAATTAAAGAATATACACTGGAAGAGGATCACGAACCCATTTTTCGGAAGATTGATGCCACCTGCGACAAAGTAAGAACAGCTCAACAAAATATTCATGAGAAGAAATTGCGAAAGCATGTTAGTCAAAATCCACCAACAACGCAACCCCATAACCAAAGAACCATCGTCAACATTTCATCTAGAGAATTAACACCCATAGAAGAATCCCTAATGGCTAAGGGTTTAAACTTTACTATTGCTCCAACAGAGATACCAATATTGGACATTATTAGCGCCGTCGACTCAACAACCATAGGAGAAACACAAGCGGAAGAATTTAGATGGAAGGTTAGAAATATTCTAGAAAAATCAAGGCCTCCAAAACGAAATATCGGTAAGGAAGAAACAATCGCTCTCACAAAACTTCGTAAGGATCCTAATATCAAGATTCTACCAGCCGACAAAGGAAACGCAACTGTCATCATGGATGTTCAGACATACGACCAAAAAATCGAGGAAGTTGTGCAAAAAGGAAACTACACCCTTATTTCCAAAGATCCGACCGGCACAATCGAGGGAAGAGTCTACCGAACACTTAAGAAATTTGAGCGGTACATTCCAGAAAAGACGCGGAGACGCCTGACACCACACCACAGTAAACCACCACACCTCTATGGCCTGCCAAAAATACACAAACATAATATGCCTCTAAGACCAATTACAAGCTCCCGTAACTCCCCTACATATGAACTAGGTAAATTTTTACTTCCCCTACTCCAACCACTTCAAGGAAACAGCACGTCATTTGTAAAGAACTCGCAACACTTTGCACAAATAATAGGAGAAAAGGAAGTACAACCAGGAGACCAACTGGTCAGCTTTGACGTCGAAAGTCTTTACACCAACGTCCCTATAAAAGACGCACTTAAGGTCATCAGGAGCAGACTTGAGGAAGACTTGACCCTACAAGAAAGAACACCGCTACCTACAAATGCCATCATGGAACTATTGGAATGCTGCCTTAACAATTCTTATTTTCAAGAAAAAGATAGATTCTTTAGCCAAGAGGACGGACTACCAATGGGCTCATCTCTCTCGCCCATAATCGCCAACATTTATATGGAATGGTTCGAATCCGAAGCAATAAAACAAGCAAAGAAGAAACCAAAAATATGGCTTAGATATGTGGATGACACCTTCATTATTTGGAACGGAAACGAGGACGAACTCAGAGAATTCTTACATCACATTAATAACTTTGCACCGACAATTAAATTCACCATGGAAAAAGAAGAGAACAACCAATTACCTTTTCTAGACGTCAATGTAGAGAAAAATGGCAACACCTTCCTAACCTCAGTGTACAGAAAACCTACACATACAGGGCAATATCTCAATTATACATCAAACCACTCAAACAACACAAAACATGGCATAGTAAGAAACCTTGTGGATAGAGCAATTACTCTCTGTAACTCAAACGAAGCTCTCAAAAGAGAAACTAACCACATCAAGACCGACCTCAACAAGAATGGCTATCCCATGAAACTGATTGACACAATATTGGAAAATCGCAAGAATCGGCCAAACACACGTAAAGCAGAGAAAGAGATACAACCAATACTCAATATTCCGTATGTCAAAGGAGTATCTGAGAAAATAAGAAGACTAGGAAAACGATACAACATCGAAACAGTATTCAGCTCTAGAGACACTTTAAGAAGCCACCTAACGAAGACGAGACCAGTAAGCCAGAAAGACAAGAAAAATTGTGTTTATCAGATCCCATGCGAATGCGGCCAGTCTTACATTGGTGAGACACTAAGACCACTAGAAGTAAGGATTAAAGAACATCGGAATAATACCCGAAAAGGAGAGACCGAAAAATCAGGTGCAGCTGACCACGCCTGGACGCACGGCCATCATATCATGTGGACAAAAGCGGAAATCCTGCAAAAAGAACCGCACTGGAGGAAGAGGAAGTTTAAGGAAGCTGCTACCATACACCAAAATCCAGGTTGCTTTAGTAAGCCTTCATTAGACATGAGAAACGTCTGGAAACCCTTGTTAAGTAAATGTAATCTTAGAATAAGACCACCCAAGAGTTAAACGCATGATTCACCGAGCATGACGTCATCGAGCATGACTCATCAAGCATGACTCATCCAGTTATGCGTCATCACCTAGCAACACGCATGACTCCGCCCACTAGTCATGCGTCACAGCACCTGCCTAGTATAAATAGAGCTGTAGTTACCGTACTTATTCAGTATTCACCTGAAGACGACTGGAGATACTTACCAGTTGAAACGTAGTGATTCTAAACAAATAAAGACAATGCAAGTCCAAAACTCTACTGAAGTTACAGTTACTTTTGGCATGATTCAAAAAAGAACTAAGTTACTAAGTAACTAGTTACTAAAAAGTATCTAGTTACTTAAGTTACTCACAGCTCTGGTCGCGGCAATATAATTTTTTAAAAAACAGCAAAAGAGCCGCGGAAATTAATTTTAATTTAAATAGTTTTTATTGAAAAATGTGGCGGTATGTGTAGTTTTTTGCTCTTGCCGTACATTTGTTGCTTTACTTGTTTATACGTACAGAGTGAGTCAACGATAAAGTAAAGTTCCCCGCTATCTTAAAAATTAGATAAATATTCGTAATACTAAACTTGTAGAGATCATTAAGATGCACGTTTTAAAATTATATTGGGATATTATACGGGATGGCCCAAAAAAAACGTGGCTAATATAATTTTTGTAAGTTTTTTTTAAATAGAAATATTATTAAATTTTTGAATTACTCTTAAAATTCTACACCTATTTTATGATATATGTCCAAATGAAATTGTTTTTAAGATATTGCCATTTATCCCACTTGAACAGGCTGCAGCATAGGAACGGCGTAGATATGATACAGATTAGAGAAAAATAGTTTTCGCCTCCCTATTTTACTTTTTTATTCTCTATCTACAGAGCCCAACTTCTGGTTTAACATGTTGTTGCAGGTTTAATCGTTCAACCAAACATTGATACTTTTGGGAAAAAAATAAAAAACTAAGATAGGAAAGTGAAAACAGTTTTTTTCTAAGATGCACCGTTTGGACACAGCAGCCTATCAAAGTGGAAGAAATATAATTTTTTACATGTCAATATCTTAAAAACAATTGTATTTAATGAAATAGATGTAGAATTGTAATTGTAATTCAAAAATGAAATAATATACAGGGTGTGCCTTTTAAAAACCCTAAGTTATATTCACCATGTTTTTTTAGGCCACCTTCTTAAGACAAAGGAGAAAATGAATCTTACCCTATTGTTGGCTAGATATGATTATTGAATGGAAGTTTTTCGTGACTAGTATCTTATGGTTAGCTATAAAAAAATAGAAAGAAAATAGCTTTCTCTTTTCATCCTAAAACTAGGGTTGTGTTTGAATGGATTAAAAATCTGCTTTCAGCTTCCTGGGCCTGACCGTTTTTGAGATACTGCTTGTTAATATTGGCAATAAATTAGGGGCAGCTCTCCCCTGGAGAAAAGGGGTGGCTGTCAATGTATGTATGCACTTTCTGATAAGTAAAAAAGCAACAAAAACTGCATATACTCACCGGGTTTTGATTGTAAAATATATAGTTTGTTCTTGGGTCTTTCATAAATATCCAATGTGTTTAAAGGAATAGTGGTTCTTCCTAAAAACTCATCTATGCCTAGGTAGTTGTGATGTAGAACGGTTAACACTATTTCAGCAGTATTTCCTTGATCAGGTATTGGTCTAAACGAGAATTATAACATTACTAAATCTGTGAATCTTTGTTAACCTGATTTAAAAGTAGATACTTACAGTTCACATTCTTCATGCCATTCAAGAGTAGAGCTAGCCTTTTCTTTAACTGATGTTTGATATTTAATTTTACCAAGACCTATGGTTACAAAGCAGTCATTTGTGTTATTTTTCCCTTTTGTCAGAATACCTATGGCTCTTTGAACTGTTGACATAAATAAGGCATTAATTAGGTTAATATTTTTTTTGAAATAATAGAAATAACTTACCAGTTACTTGAACATGAGTGGGAACCCACATCTTGATGGTTTAACAACACACAAATATGACTAATAAGTATTGTTTAAAATTAATCGTGAAGGAATTTACAATGAGATAAGGTAATACGTGGATTTGGTTTCACTGTTACAATGTTGAATTCATTTGCACCGCGCGATATACACAGTTTCACAGTTATACAATGTGTGGGAGAAATTTGAGTAAACCTTAAAATTATTTCTATAAATTTCTCCTTATGGTTTCCGTCGTATTACCCCATTTACGACTAGTAGAAAAAATTATTAAGGTGACGTTTTGACAACCCAGTCATTTATTTGACCTACGACTTTCAGGTAGACAAAGAAAGTTATTAATTTGACATTGAAATTATATACCTTACAAGCCTAAAGTGCATGCCAATTATATAAATAATTGCATGTAAATAAACAAGAATGCCTATTTAAAAACTATTCCCTAAAAATTTCTTGGGATACGTCATCGTCATCTAATGTCAAATACCATTGCAAAATAATCAACTGTTTTCAACACCCTGTTGGTGCCAAGCAGCGACATCTGTATTTTGTGTTTGTGACTTAAAACACTGGTGTGTTCGTTTGTTATATCCCAACATACGTTACTAGAAGAAATTGCCCCAACTGATACAAGAAGGATCATTTTGCATTTTAAATGTTATAAACATTCCCACAGAATATTCTCCAAATATCTGATAATGTTCTGTTCTACAGACATTCAGGGATTATTTTTTTTAAATGCAAGAAAAATAATTTTCGAACTACCTGTCGAACAGACCAGATGAATAAAGCCCAGACCAATAAAACCCTTTTTTCTTCTGTGTTTAAAGAGCTAAAGTAATTTTTGTTAAACATAACCCTACTTATAAGTTCCTTATTTTGAAAATAAAAATTTCAGAAAAATATTTCTATTTAAAATAATGAGCGCCGACAAAAAAGACTTTATTTATATTAACGATAAACATGCCATTGAATACTCTGTTTTAATTCCTTATGATGATTCTGTAGAAGAATTAGCTCACATCCTAATAACCAAGAATAAATTACCCCTCTACATAGAAACAGGTAAATTAGTATTTGCTTATATTATCTTTAATGTATCAGTTATACAAAATTTTTTAATTAAATTTATCAATGCCATTCAGTTATTTCTTTTACGGTGCAAAAGCAACATAATAATAATTTTATAGTGTACTATTTAAGACTAAAACTAGTAGCCAAACCAACATTTTTCATTATTATTTAAATTTTTAATTTTAGAGCTAATAGAACACCTTAGAACATTTATAGATGATAGAACAAAGGACTATTATCATGAGTTGTCTAATAAAATAGTCACAAAAGCCAAAGAAAATGAAATTAATATCGATGAAATTACAAAAGAATGGGAAAAAGTCATGAGAGAGGTAAAGTGGACTTTTTTCTTAATACTTCATTTCAAAATATTATTTTTTTAAGGAAATGGTTGAATTTGGAGAAAAACGCTGTGCTTCAGACGAAGAACTATTTGCTACAGCATACCACAAGCTTGTACACTCCCCTGCTTTGGAAACTATGCTTCAGCTTGAGCATATGTATTCCAGAACTGTTCGGCAAAAGACTGAAGAGAAAAATAATCTTATAAAGAAGCTGTCAGAAAGGTAAATAAAAAGTACATATGTTTGAGAGAAAAGATTTCTCATAAGAAAAAGAATTACAACATTAAATAAGCATTCATAGAATAATAATGTATTTTACAGACAGAGTGAAGAAATGAACAAAGCAGTAGATAGACTAGAACAAGACATGACTGAAACAAAAATCAATGAACTGGTTGCCAGACACTACGAAACTCATTCTTTATTACAAGGAAAATTAACCAGTGAACTTGACACAATGAAAGAGGCCCAAAGGCGAGAATACAGGGAGTGGATAATGCAAATGCTTGAACAAAATCAAGCAGATTCTTCATTGCCAACTCCCAGGTACTTATTTTTTATTTATCAACAAAAATTATTTTATGAAATTATTTCTGTGAATTTTTCAGCTCCCCGCTAAGTCCGGCACCACAGAAGGACTTTAGTAGTGGAGGAAGTAATACTAGTAGAGATCAAATCAATCCTGTTATATTGGAGGAAAGTTTCACTATCCATTTAGGGTCACAACTTAAACAAATGCATAATATTCGCATATTATCTACAAATGTTATGGACCTGTGTGCTGTTCAGGATGATGAACAATTATTGTTAGTACCTCTAAGTAATAGTTTAAATTTTAGAAGCTTTAATGCAATAACCTAGATGGCAGTATAATTATTACTTTATTTTTAGCATATATAACTAGGATCCCTCCATGACTTTGCTTTTATTTTAGATCAGAACCTACACCCCAGTTGCTTCAAACAGCTTTAGGGCTTTACTCAAATGACTTATCAGGCCTTGTTTTAATGACTGATAACAAAATTGGGTCAAGGCTAACACAAGATTTTCAAGAGATCTGCCAAAGAACCACTGAGTTTCATTTTCCACATATTGAAGATCAACTTGACAAAATTTCTGATGTAGCCAATCAATATTTTAAAAAACCGCTTGGGGAAAGGTCTAGAAATACACATAGCGAGTTGTTACAGGCAGGGGACTTTTACATGACTAAACATTCAAATCTAGCACAGGTACATGTGATTTTCCATATGGTCTCCGATGACAGTTTACGAGGAAGTGAGATAAATAGCAGACACCCTGTCGTGTTGGGTTTGAGGCATATTTTAAAAACTGCCTGCTCCAATGATATTACTTCTTTAACTATACCCCTATTGCTCCAGTATGAAATGACTGAGGTAATTTTTAAATTTAATTTTCAAGTATATACTAAACTGCTGGACAATTCAAGCGGACCTAGCTAATTGTTAGGTGAACTTTGGAGTAAAATATTTTACGAACGAATAAAGCTATCGATGCGCGGTTTGCAAAATTTAAAAGAGAATTTAATTCTTAATATGCACATTTTTTTCGATTTTTTTTTACTTTTAACCTTTAACTGTCTACAGGGTTCAAAGAGAAGTATGTTTTTTTTACCAAAGTTTCTAAGTACCGGATTTCCACAAAAATAATTTCAAACTATTTTGGATGGCATTTTCTTTATCTCCTATTTATAGAGAACAAAGTAAATTCTCAAATTTTTGATATCCCTCTTTGTTCATGAAATTTCGATTTTTTTCTCAACCCCTGTAAATTTCAGGTATTTTTGTCATTAGGCCTCACAATGTTTTGTAAGAACGGGTTCTGGTAAGTGATTATAACTTCTTAGGACCACCTCTTTTGCAACGAGTACATTTTAATTTCTTGCGTTTCGTCGTGAGCAGTTATCCTGGCACGAAACACACGATGTGTGGAAATGGAGGCATATAAAATGAAAAAAATAAAAATAAAACCGATTATGGGTACGCCACTGGTCACGACGAAACGCAAGAAATTAAAATGTACTCGTTGCAAAAGAGGTGGTCCTAAGAAGTTATAATCACTTACCAAAACCCGTTCTTACAAAACATTGTAAGGCCTAATGACAAAAATACCTGAAATTTACAGGGGTTGAGAAAAAAATGGAAATTTCATGAACAAAGAGGGATATCAAAAATTTGAGAATTTACTTTGTTCTCTATAAATAGGATATAAAGAAAATGCCATCCAAAATAATTTAAAATTATTTTTGTGGAAATCCGGTACTTAGAAACTTTGGTAAAAAAAACATACTTCTCTTTGAACCCTGTAGACAGTTAAAGGTTAAAAGTAAAAAAAAAAAATCGGAAAAAATGTGCATATTAAGAATTAAATTCTCTTTTAAATTTTGCAAACCGCGCATCGATAGCTTTATTCGTTCGTAAAATATTTTACTCCAAAGTTCACCTAACAATTAGCTCGGCCCGCTTGAATTGTCCAGCAGTTTAGTTAGTAAACAATATTTTTCTTTTAGGAAATGACAATAAATTGGTGTGAAAAACGAGCAGAGTTAGTATTTAAATGTTTTAAAGGATTTATGATTGAAATGGCATCTTGGGGTGGATCAGATTTAAAGAACCTTCAGTTTATGCTACCGGAGGTAAATAATAAGTAACTAATACAAAATATATGTATTGTAAATAGGCGCCTTAAATTTACATTTTTATAATAAAATGTATTTTCTGTTTTAGGGAATATCTCAAGCGTTATTTACTTCCATGACCGAAATGGTCCCTAGAATTTTTAAAGTGTGCAATCCTAAAATATTAAAATAATCTAGGAATAATTCTATAATTTCCTTTTATTACTTATGTGTTATGTTTTTAATTTTAGTACTTTTCTTGTTGATTCCAGTCTGAATATTATCTTTAAATAAACAATCGTTGTATTATAAACATCAGCACTTTTATATTTTCTCTAGTCCTTATAACATTAACCTGTATATGTCTGCGCGCAGCGCAATGAAACCGAGTAGGTTTTTTTACTATCGCAAGATGATGTCAAATACACGTGAATTCCGATGTTTACTTTCAAAAAAAGTTGGTTTCTCGTTCTCTCTTAGGGAAAATAATAAATTACCGGTCAAAGGCCAAACCATAAATAAAACTGGATTTTTATTTCATAATAAGTGCCAGAAGGAACCACTCGTAGCGGGGCTTTTGTCATTCTTTCGAATTAGGATTTCTACTTACCTCTTCGTTCGCTGCTAGGGCCATTTTTAGGGTTGCCACCTCTCCCGGTTTGATTTGGAGTCTCCAGGTTGAAACCCTCTGACTCCAGGTTATGGGCATCGGGGACCATTTTTTTAGAAGTCACCTTTAATTGATTGGGAAGTACTACGAGAATGTGGGAAGTCGTTTTTTTTTAGAAATCACTTTTGATTGAGGGAAATATAAAAGCCACAGCATAGACTCCAGGTCAACAACAATAAAAAGGTGGCAACCCTAATCCTGTATAATTTTTCACAGCGGATTTTTAATGGACCTAAAATAGTGATTGCTCTTTTTCGCTATAGCTTCCTTACTTTACCAACACCATACATATCAGCCACACCCTGTATACAAAATACACAGAAAAAAAACCAAATAGACGATTTAAAAAAAAGGACATAGTCCCGCGAGAACAAGCTGGTTTAAAAAAAAAATATATTAAAATTTAAAAATAATATTCATAAAATTCATTTTTATTTTTAATACCTACAATATCGATACAAAAAACGTCAAGAACAAAGGAAAAAACTCGAACGAAGTAGGCTTTGTTTCTGCTTTTTTTCCGCTTTTTTGTTTTAGGATCCGCCATTTCTTTAAATCATCTTTATTTCATTATCAGTGATTGTTTGAGTCGGAGCTTTTTTCGGTACGGTGCCTCTGGAAACCACCCCGGGGTAGTTTTTCGCTCGCCAGGGTTCTCTATAGCTCATCACTGGATTCAAGTATTCTTCGGTACCGTTTCGGGCGTGTTTTTTTCTTCGGGCAACCTAAAAAAATGCAGTGCTCTGTCCCTTGAAAGGTAAGTGTTTTTTAAGTTCTTATTTTGTATTTTAACATGGGGCCCTTGATGGGTATCTGACTTTATTTATGTGTTTATTTTTTAAGTTATTGGTAAAATTGAATTTTTTAATAATACACGGTGGTCGTTCCGTAACGTTCTTTGTGGTTGATAGCCGGTTTTTCCCAACCAACAAAACCCCGCTATTCGATTTTTCAGACGCTAAGATCTTCGCAATGGCTGACGCCTGAAACAAGATTTTCCATTCGATGGAAAGAATTATACTTGCCACTGAATATGAAATAGGTTTTTACAAATTTGTTTGTGTGAATTCCGAGAAAATCACGTTTGAAATATCGTTTAGCCGGTTTTGTTGTTTGGCAAAATATCGCTAATGATTAAATGGTTGTATAAATATCAGGGGCAGTTCAAATATTTTTTGAAGTCCTCGCTGCTGTTTGTCCAAACACGTTCAGAGCGTTTTAGCATGCGCATTTTAAAATTAACAATTCACCGCGAATGGACAATTTTCGGCTCCGTGAAACAATTATAGAATGTAATTTTATTCAATGCTGAGTATGACTCACTTGTAAAAACATTAGGGGAGCGGCGGTAAAAAAATTCTTTGGTAAAAATGTAGCACATACAAAAAATCTCAATCGACGACGTGTATTTCTATTTTTCAAAAATATTTTTTCCTAAAGTTCTAGCGAATTTGTTCCAATTAAATAGTTTTTAATTTTAAAAATCGCAAATCCAATAACACACAGTGTGTCCACGGATGGTTATAAACTATACTACACTTGTAAAATTTGTTGTTTTCAGGTTTTCGTAAAGAAAGTATCTTCATAATTTGTTTTGCTTGTTTTACAGGGTGGAATTTTTAACTGGAATAAATTTATTTGCAACAAAAAAACTACGGCTGCGTTTAATTTTAGTTTGGCATACTTTTTTCGTGTTTTCATAAAATTTACCACTTTTTGGGGTAAAAACAGCCCTTAACTTTTTTTTTCAAATATAAAGGTAGGTATGTATTGTGACATCTTGTTGGAAAGGGCATAAAAAAGGGAATGCGACCCATTATTTACATTTCGGTAATCTAGAAAGTCAGAAAAAAAACTGGCCATTTTAGCAATAATTGATACTATACAATTTATAGGGGAACTTAAGCAATGACTTATACACGAAATTCGCCAAATAACCCCGGATATATGGTACATAATGTCAAGAAAGAGTATTGAATTTAGATTAGGGGTTTGTTAAGAAAAAAATGGGCACCATTTCCTACAATTTTTACAATAAAACAAATTGCGTTATTGAAATGCAAAAGGAAATAGTGGGTCGTATTCTCTTTTTTATGCCCTTTCAACAAGATGTCACGATACATACCTTTACATTTAAAAAAAAAGTTAGGGGCGGTTTCTACCCCCAAAAGGGGTGTAAATTTCATGAAGATGCGAAAAAAGTCATACTAAAATAAACGCAAACGTTTCTGTATTTTTTCAACAAATAACGAGACTTTCTATAATGAATTTATTCCAGTTAAAAATTTAATTCTGTATAAATACGGGGACATTAAAAACCTTGATATTGTTGTATACAAATTTTTCAAACTTTTTTGAAGCAGTAGAAAGAAAGAGATTAGACGAAGAAATCGAAAAGCCAAATAGAGTCTTTCCACAAAAGTTATGGTTTCTAAGATATTATTTGATAATATTAGTATAGTTAAGTCCATCCGTGGACACACTGTATAATAAAGGAAATTTAAGAAAATAACTTTTGAACTTAAGTTCACCCGAATATATAGTAAATATTTATTTTAAAGCACTTAAATGACCATAAAGGTATTTGTCATTACGGCTCCTGTTCACTTCTATAGGCGATCCTTTACTTCATTATTGTACTTTGCAATTAAAATTAAATATCGTTTTCCATCTACGACCCATGGCCATTGACACTCCAAAGTAGTATATGCTGCGTCAAAAGTGTTATTTGGAACTTTTTATGAACGGAATTCGAATAATATTTCTAAATTCTTCTCCTAAGTTACTAGCATCATGTGAAATTATATCTCTTGAAGCAAATCCTGTCCATGTTTATTAATGGATGTTTAAAAACTTTGAACTCCACAGATATTGGAGAGTTTGAGAAAGTTATTTTTATAGATTTGCAGGGTTATCTAGTTCTAAAAATTTATTTATATTTTCTAATTCTAATACCTATGTCAGTTTTTATAATTTTTTTAAATAAAGGCACCTTGTATTTAATCATTTCGAAAAAAGAACTTTAAAATTAATTTCATTTAAAATTAGTATTTAATACTTTATTTTAAGTGTTTTCTAAAGTGGATATACCTACCTTTATCAAGATTTTTATTTTTTTTAAATATAAACTTTAGGATACCTATGTTAAAACTTTTTAATAACATAATTTATATATTTATTTTTTACAAAACTTGAGAAAGGGATAGGTAAATATTACAATATTCTTCTGTCTAAACTGCTGGACAATTGCTTTCGAGCAAGATAAATTTCGCCCAAATTTAACAGTTAATATTTTCTGAACCAGATATGATATCGACCTACGGTTTTAAATGGTTAATAGATTCATCCCTTGAGAAACAATTGTTAATGTTGGATTTTCTATTACTGTCAGAAAATTTTATATACAGGGTGTTAAAGAAGACGATGATTTTTGCTCCAATTTTAATGGCGTGTAACTTTCACAATAATATTTTTAAATTTTATCACTCTACGTCAATTGAATCACTGGTTCATAGCAAAGAAAGTAATTTGTCAAATTTTTGATATCTGCTATATTTTAAGAAATACCGATTTTTTTGGAAAACCTTGCTTTATTTCAACTTATTGGTAGCTAGATCTCACTGTGCATTGTATCGTGCAAACTTTGCGAGTGTTTCTTATACCTTATGAATAGCTTGATTATGTTTAGTAACAATAGTTGTACCTAAATATTATGATGTACAGTGGCGTACTTATAAACACCTATATGTCTCTGGTTTATGAGTATAGTGTTAGAAAGTTAGAAATGAATAAATACATTTTTTCCAAAAATTAAATTAAAAAAATTATATTTGTTAAAATTTTGTAAACACAGCAATAATATACCTATAGTGCGATATAAAAAACTAAAAAATTGACCTAATCTAGGGGCGAGTACTTTCCAATATAAAATAATCGTGAAAAATTGTGAGATACTCATAAACCATAGACATATTATAGGTGTTTATAAGTACGCCACTGTACATCATACCATTTAGATACAACTATTGTTACTGAACATAATCAAGCTTTTCTCAAAGTACAAGAATCACTCGCAAAGTTTGCACGTTACAATGCACAGGGAGATCTAGCTACCAATAAGTTGTAATAAAGCAAGGTTTTCCAAAAAAATCGGTATTTCTTAAAATATAGCAGATATCAAAAATTTGACAAATTATTTTCTTTGCTATGAACCAGTGATTTAATTGACGTAGAGTGATAAAATTTAACAATATTATTGTGAAAGTTACACGCCATTAAAATTGGAGCAAAAATCATCGTCTTCTTTAACACCCTGTATATAAAATTTTCTGACCGTTAAAGAAAATCTAACATTGACAATTGTTTCCCAAGGGATAGATCTATCAACCATTCAAAACTGCAGGTCGATATCATATCTGGTTCAGAAAATATTAACTGTTAAATTTAGGCGAAATTTTTCTTGCTCGAAAGCAATTGTCCATCAGTTTAGTTAGGGTGATTAATATACAAATTAAACTGTCTTTTTAAAGATTGGAGATAATGATAGAAAAGTTTTAGACTTGCATTGTCGTTATTTGTTTTTTAAATCACAACGTTTCAACTGGTAAGTTACTCCAGTATTCACCTGAAGACGATGGGTAAATTTAAAGTATAAATCTTATGGAAATAGTCAATTATCTCAGGGTGTGTCTTTTATTTGTGTGTTTCAAACAGAGTGTATCTAACATAAAAATTAAAGTATTTACCTAAATACCACTGAAGATACTGACCAGTTGAAACGTTGTGATTCAAAACAAATAAAGTCCAACACTGTTCTGCCGTTCATAAAAATTGGAGTTAGTGTTAATTTTTTTAAGGGAACAAATTTATGTAAAAAGCTTTATAATACACTTTAATAGATGTTATTATTATCTAAGTAATACATTTTTAGAAAATCTTACTGTTTAAAATATATTAATATCAAATTAAATGACCCCTCACAAAGCTTATGGGAAATGGCTTTCGGCTAATTTTTACTATTTTGTATATCTTGACATCCTGATTAAAAGTGTCCAAGGCCGTAATCCAATTCTATGACTAGTTTTTGGGATACGACCTTAAAAACTATCAACTTTTTTTTATTTTTCTTTATTCGTTTAAAATGAGGCCTTAAGTTTGCTATCACTTATATAGAAATGAAATATGTACAGGATGTTGAATAATTTGTAAACTGATTAAATAACTAATAATATTTAAAAAAATTAAAATTTACCTGAAAACGTAATAAACGACTTTCTTTCTATGGTATAATTGATTCTTTAATTTATTATCCAATCTGTAACATTTCTTTTATACTAATTATTAATTAACACATTCTAATCTTAGATATACAGGGTAATTCAGAATTCACTTATAATACACAAGTGAAAACTTTTCAAAATGGGAATTTTAATACAACTTAAAGATTTTTAAAATTTTAACGTTTTGTCATCAAATAAACTCATCATATCAATATTTCTAATTATACTTTTATTACTATTACGGCCCTAAAAATTATTAAAATTGCAAAAACACAGAATCTCTTACTAGTCAGGTGGAAGCAAACATTTAAGAAAGCATGAAAAATAAATCTTTAAACACCTGAAAGTGCCTACTACTTAAGTGGGTACTAATATTACTGTGATGTGCTTATGTTTGTTTTAAAAACAATTTTAAATTTTTTTAACTGTTTATAAGGGCTGATGATGCCAGTTTCAGGCGAAATGTACCAAAAATAAACAGACAGAAATATATTTGAGGCTTAGACTTCTTTTTTCTAACGAAATATCAAAGATATGGCCTCTTTGAGTAAAAATGGACTAATCCTTCAAATCAAAAATCTTTTTTGGTTTGGCTCTAAATGTTCAGGACCGTAATTAAATCCAAACATAATATGAAAAATGCGTTATTAGATGACAAAACGATAAAATTTCAAAAACCTTTAAATTGTACTAAACTTCTAAATCTTAGAGGTCTCTAAAATTATATTTAAAATTCCAGGTCCGTATTTAAAAAAATTGACTTGATGTTTTTATCTAAGGAACGAAACGTCGAATTTGAAGACTACTAATAAGGCCATCTTGTAGAACATGGCTATGAAAGTGTTTTTAGTTTTTTTCCAAATCAACAATAAAGGCGCAAAAAATTAAAAACCATAACTAAAAATGTTTGCTTTTTTCGGATATCTCTGAGAGTATTCGGAATATTTACAATTTTCTTTCATCAAATTATTAAGCCCCAAAATGTGCAACTTTGCCTCAATTTAACCATCTTTGTACTTCTTACCGTTTTTGAGATACCCTTACGCACACAAATTATGCAACATTATTTCGCTAACATTTTGTGCTTTATTACTGTTTAAAGTTTAGTTTTCCGAACTAACTTTATCGAAATAGAAAAATATGAGTTATGATAAAGTTAGTTCAGGACACTAAAATTTAAACAGTAATAAACCACAAAATGTTAGCGAAATAATTTTGCAATGACAGCTGTGACAAAGAAAATTATTTATTTTTCGTTCCAAAGCAATCTTGACTAAACTGTTTAATTAGAACTTTCCTTTTTTACCCTGATTTAAGACAAATCCTAAAATATTTCAAAAACTATGATATTTAGATATATGACATGTTTAACAAAAAAGTAAGGTTTTCGAAAGATAAATTCTTTTGCCTAAAAAAATTAGGGGGGTCCCATTTAAAAAAATTGAAATAAAGCATTTTTAAAACTATCGAGTTGTCCAACTTGTAATGAACGCTCTGTATAAGAGATTTAAAAAACATTATTATAGATCAATATATCGTACCTTAAAGTACTTACAACGTAAATTATATTTGCCTAGGGTTAATCCACAGGTTGCTATGATTTTTTAACGATACCCTTAAAATTACTAAAATTTCGGAAAAAAATTAATTACTTGGCAACGTTGCATTTCACTTCAAAAATTTTAATAGAGTTGCAAAGTCCTTATTCCATTGAATCATATTTTAGAAAATTATACTGGGTGTCTCATTTAATTTTCTTTTTTATTATTCAGTGCCACTTTTTAGAACCACCCTGTAGATTAGAAAATATTTTTAGATTATGTATCCTAGAAAACCCTTTAACTTTTGTATTACACTTTTTTCCCTATCTTTGATAGTTTAGGTGCTATCTAAGACAGACACCTTACTGACACACCCTGTATAGCACCCTGATTTTTTTTTTTTTTTTTACGGTTTGCCGACTACGGAGGCCATCTTGAACCGGTCATCGACCACAAATGTGGTCTACCGACTGGGGAGTGTGAAACGGCACCTTCATCCTACGAGATATCCGATCTCATCCGGCCTGTCCGGCGTGAATAGGATGGCTAGGTGTCGATTCATTTTACACTCTTCCCTGAGGCAAGAGCACGCCGTGTTCCCAAGCGGTCACCCGCCCAAGTACTAACCGCGCTCGACACAGCTTAACTTCGGTGATCTGCGAGAACCGGTGCTTAATATGTCGACAGGCCCTTGCCTCACCCTGAATATGTTTTGATTTCTAGCGATACTAAAATGGCATTGGTACTTATACTGTTTTCTTTTATAGCCGGAGACGATATACCTATTCCACACCAACAATATCAAACGCGGTCGACTTCAAGTTTTTCAGCGTGCATCACTTGTATCGCCGTAGCAATGGGTCGTCAGATGTGTTTAGGGCTTCAGCAAACTGGTACGCCGTACTGAGTTATCTTTCAGTGCTGTGTATCGGTGCCTCGATCCTGGATGCGGAATGCAAGGGTTGAGCGTTGTGGATTTTCTACCCCTGATTTACCCCCCGTCGTAGGGCAGAATTCCAATGATGGGGTAAAAATCCTGTGAGCTTGGAGAAGACACGGGACGAATACGGACTTTCAAAATTTCTAATGTGGATTGCTATGTTTAATAAATTTCGTTATCTATGGAATGGGACAGAGCAACCTCATCGCTGGAGCTGGCTCACCTTAAATAATAATTTGGTAAGCTTAAAACTAGATTTTATTTATACCCAATTACTTTTAACTTAAGGAGCAAGCAGAAAATTATAATTTCCCATTTTATCCAGTTTTGAATGTTTCCACAATATAGCATATTCACTGATCCCATTTAAAAATAATTTTACTTTTCGTTCTTTTTTTGGTCTACCTACATTTTTCAGAAGCCGACATGGCTTAAAGCTATTTCATATAGCCATGTTAATTTTTTTTATACAGGGTCAAATTAATTATTTTAGAATGTTTACTAACTATACCATGATTTGTAATCATTTTCGTTAAATATAATTTCAAGATATAAATTTCCAATCTAGCTGACAATAATTATTATTAAGAAGCAAACCCTTGCGTAATCTGCCAAAATATCTCTTATCTCCTCTAGAAAGAAGTTTTATACGAGATATTGATTTGACACCGTCGACTAACAGTTTAAAATACTATTTTGACAGTAATAGATGATATTGATTTTAATTTGTAAAGTACTATATTTTTTTAATTTCAGATATTGGGTACCGGCGACCCTTAAACAGGAAAGTGCGTGGGCGAGTGGCGTGAGGAGATTCTGCTCTTCAAGGGTATACCTAAGCATCGTCGCAGTTTAGAAGCGCGGTAGAGTTAGCTTTTAAAGACCCTCGGATGTCTGGAAAAGGTGAATGGCAAACCGGCTTGCCTAGGGTACATCGACGCCCTTTTTGGTCGTACCTTGAAGAGTAGATTAGAATCAGAAAACAGAAGAATGAAACGACGTCATCGAGTAAATGGAACTGGACAAGGAGGTAACTAGGTTTTTTAAGGTTTTCTATTTCTAGTTACTTAAAAAAAAGCTATTTGGTCGATTCATTTAGACAATTTACACGGCTTATGTAAACTTTACGGCGGCAAAACAATATGTATGTCTAATATTTATTACAAGAATATACTAAAAAAGTGTATAGCACTGTCAAATTGGGGACAGAATTGCTCTATACAGGATATCAAATTAAAAACCTACCACCTTATTTAATATTTGAGTCCTATAAAATATGGAAATCTGCACAACATGTCAACTTTATTTCCAAGGGGGACATTTTTCAAGCTCGTTTTCAATTAAATTATTTCAACCCTCTAACAGGGCTAGAAATAGCCCTTTAAATCTTAAATAAGAAGTGAGAGTGATACCCCTTTTGAAAGGTCGTTTAATTACCTTTTGAAAAGTACCTACCTTGACCATTATATAAGTATATAAGTATATTTAATATAAACTGCTGGACAATTGATTTCGAGCAAGAAAAATTTCGCCTAAATTTAACAGTTAATATTTTCTGGACCAGATATGATATCGACCTACGGTTTTGAAAGGTTGATAGATTCATCCCTTGGGAAACAATTGTCTATGTTGAATTTTCTTTAACTGTCAGAAAATTCTATATACAGGGTGTTAAAGAAGACGATGATTTGTGCTCCAATTTTAATGGCGTGTAACTTTCACAATAATATTTTTAAATTTTATCACTCTACGTCAATTGAATCACTGGTTCATAGCAAAGAAAGTAATTTGTCAAATTTTTGATATCTGCTATATTTTAAGAAATACCGATTTTTTTGGAAAACCTTGCTTTATTTCAACTTATTGGTAGCTAGATCTCACTGTGCGTTGTATCGTGCAAACTTTACGAGTGATTATTATACCTTATGAAAAGCTTGATTAAGTTCAGTAACAATAGTTGTACCTAAATGTTATGATGTACAGTGGCGTACTTATAAACACCTACATGTCTATGGTTAGAAAGTTAGAAATTAATAAATACCTACATTTTTTCCAAAAATTGTTTTATATTGGAAAGTATTCACCCCTAGATTAGATACATTTTTTCTTATTTTTTATTTTTTCATATCGCACTACAGGTATATTATACAGTATGTGTACAAAATTTTAACAAAGATAATTTTTTTAATTTAATTTTTGGAAAAAATGTATTTATTAATTTCTAACTTTCTAATCATAGACATATATAAGTGTTTATAAGTACGCCACTGTACATCATAATATTTAGGTAGAACTATTGTTACTGAACATAATCAAGCTTTTCATAAGGTATAATAATCACTCGCAAAGTTTGCACGATACAACGCACAGTGAGATCTAGCTACCAATAAGTTGAAATAAAGCAAGGTTTTCCAAAAAAATTGGTATTTCTTAAAATATAGCAGATATCAAAAATTTGACAACTTACTTTCTTTTCTATGAACCAGTGATTCAATTGACGTAGAGTGATAAAATTTAAAAATATTATTGTGAAAGTTACACGCCATTAAAATTGGAGCAAAAATCATCGTCTCCTTTAACACCATGTATATAAAATGTTCTGACAGTTAAAGAAAATCCAACATAGACAATTGTTTCCCAAGGGATGAATCTATCAACCATTCAAAACTGTAGGTCGATATCATATCTGGTTCAGAAAATATTAACTGTTAAATTTAGGCGAAATTTTTCTTGCTCGAAAGCAATTTGTCCAGCAGTTTAGTTTTCGAAAAATTAAGTAAAATCCGCAAACAAGCGGCAGAAACTTTATAATATTATCTTAGTTAATTATTTACGGGGTTTAGGTTTCATTACAATACACTTTAAGTTTTTTCAACGGCAAACATTTTTCAATTTGAAAAAATTTACAAACACCAACATACCTACATTTTAAGATGGTTTACGGGTTTTATTTGTTTTTTTAAAATCTACTGAAAATAAAGGTCAAGTATATGAGGTACGGTAAAAGGTAATTGAATGATCTTTTAAATAATGTACCACTCAACCCCTTCCCATTTTAGTTTTAGGGGTTTCCAGCCCCGCTAGAGGGTTGGTATAAATAATTTAATTGAAAAACAACCTTAAAAATTTCCAAAAAAGAGTCGACTTGTTTTTGCAGACCATCATTTTTTAAACCGGCTCAAATATTAAGGGCTTGTACGTTTTTAAATTGACACCCTCTATAATAGGACTGTCCGTGTATTAAATGGTCATATTTTTGTTTGCATTTTCTTTAAAATTGGGTTTTTTTACTTGTTTTTACAATGGTTAAAGATAACATCTAAAAACCGCCACTATATGGTGAATGTGAATCCTTCTGCCTTTTTGACTTGATTACGTGCCAATATTTTTAAGAGTAAATTACTTAATTTTTAATTCGACTTTCTTTGTTTCAGGATCATCAACATGACGTCATCTAAAACAATGTTTAAAATCCGGGCCGCGAATTTTTCAGGGTAGCGCAAGATACAAAACCCCGTCATCGTTAAAATCAATCCGATTTTTTTTAGTCTAACGTACAGAAAGAATCTGATTGGTCGTATTTCGGGTTTGTTGGTAGTTCATACGCGCACACAAATGACAGAACAGTGCAATAATCAATTCAAAATTAAGCCTTTAGCATCGATTTGTATAATTTTTTTAGTATTAAAGTGTAATAAATTAAATTTCTACGCTAATCTAGCTTGATTGGTTTCTGTATCTGTTTAATTGTCGCTTCGAGGACAAGTTGTTCCAAAATACAATTCGCTTTTGGATCTGTTTGAAGGGCTTCAATTAAGTGCGACCATGAAAGCTTAAACCAGAATGCTTAATGTTCGGGACACCAGCTGGATTAGAGCAGACTACAAGAGTTAACTAAGGTGAGATTTAAAAAAATTTTTATGATTCCAAAATTCTGCTTTTTTAATTTGCTACCCATTTCGTAGCCTCAATAGCTATTTTCGTGGAGACACATCCGGATACATTTGGAACATAAACCGGATAAGTTAGGGATTTGACCAATACGCAAGCGCGTCTGCGTTTCGCTTAATAAAAATATTAAGTTATTGTCAACAAGAGAATTTCCTTAAAATTGAGGCATCGAAGAAAAATGGCAGGTTTAAAATTGATTGTGTTAAAGTTAACTACACTTCCGGTTGAACCGGAAGTGGATTTAACGGTTAGATTTGGCGGAAAATGGCAATTTAAACACTGACTTATTAACTCTAAAATGTTTACTTCTTTACTTCAAGAATTATATATGTAATAAATCTTTTATGTCACCCCGGATATAACAATCAATACAAAAAAGTAAAACGTGCAAAATAATTTTTGCAATATACTAATGTAATCTTTAGTATCTCTCGGAAATAAGATACTTATCTTAAACTTAGTTTCAAAGCTTTCATCGTTTTGGTGGCGATAAAAAGGCACGACGCGAGCGGAAAATGGCCAAAAGCGAGGTAGAGTTATTTAAACTGTTTGTTTGTAATTAACACTGTTCTCTATTGTTTCAGGTTAGTATACATGGGTGATGGGTACAGACGTTCGTCCACAACAAGCGTGAGTGCATAAAAGTGGCAACAGTGTAGAGGTGTTTGGGGATAACCAGGGTAAGTGCATAAAAGTGGAAACAGTGTAGTGGTGTTTTGAGTTTATCTTATTGCAAACGGCGCCATATTTTTACTCGCAAATTTTACTTTATCATATTTGAAAGGTATCTTATGTATGTATCTTACCTTTTCTGTTATATACAGGTGAAAGAGTGAAGTTTAGAGGAAAATGACAGTTCGTTCACCACTTTTGTGTTTTTTTTAAATTCTCCCTTGGAAATAAAGTGTTTTTCCATATAAGGGCTCAAATTTTAAAGGTTGTCAAATTAACCTTCTGTAATTAACGTCTCTTAACATTTCACATTATTTTTTTATTACTTGGAAATATTATCATAAATTCATTTTATAAAAATCAGTAAAATTGATTTATATTAAATACTATATAATATGGTGAAAGAGCTTGACAGTTGCTCTTATTGCGAGGTTGTCGTTTGTAAACAAGTGATTACATAATTATACAAAGAAGTTACAAGTGAAGAAGGAAACACAAGGACGAAAAGTATAAATTGCAAAAAAAAAAAAAAGGTTAAGTATTAAAAAACTATTTTTAATTTAAATCTTCTATTCAAAGACAGGTCAAACCTGCATATATTTTCAAGATTTTCAATTCATGTAAATACATAAAATATAGAGAACTAATATGCTACGCCGCAGGCGAAGATTTGAATTTAAAGGTAAAAAATTAGCAATATTCTTGTATTATAGATCTAGTAATATTTATATATCCATTACATGCAGTAAGTATTCTTGGTTTAAAAAAATTTAAATTTGAGTTCTGACTGTAATAAAACCGTCTTCAATTTTAGGTTTGGTAAAAATGGAATTAGTAAACGATGATGATTGTGGACAAAAATTTAACTAAAACAGATGACACAACTTAATTTAAGTGACATTTTGACTTTTGGAACTTGAAACAAACGATACATCAATGGTTTCCAGGTAGAAGAGTTTTTCTAACATTTTATTGCATAAAACCACGGTTCTATTTACCTCGTTTCTTTTTAGGTCAAATTAATAATTAATTTTTAGGTATTTAAGGTTTGGTCCCACATTTACAAAATGTTGATGAACAAAACCACTGTTCCCTTTTTAGGCCTGCAAATATTAAATAACTTTTAAAATTTTATTCAATTTTTTTTTAGGTGCAACAATAATTTATTTTTAGGTTTTAACGGTTTTGTCCAACAACTTTCAAATGTTGATGCACAGAACCACTTTTTTATTATTAACCCTCTTTTTTAGGTCTAATATTTAATTTTAGTTGTAGAATGATTTAGGTTTTATTCCCATTTTTTTAGGATCATCAATAATTATTTATTTTTAGGTTTTAAGGGTTTTGTCCAACATTTTTAAAATGTTTATGCACAGAATCACTTTTTTATTATTAACCCTTTTTTTAGGTCTGATATTTAATTTTATTTGTTAAAGGTTTTAATATTTTTTAGGTTTACTAATAATCATTTATTTTTAGGTTTAAACGGGTTTGTCCAACATTTTCCAAATGTTGATGCACAAAACCGAATTTGTTACCCTTTTAGATTAAGAATATACTGTATATAAATGGTCATTTGTATCCTTGTATATTCTTGGCAACCGCTTACATTTTAGGTAATTTTGAAAATTAATGGGTAAGCGGCTGTCTGTTGTTTGTCCCGTACCGGGACCGTACAACACTGACGATGGCAATGAAAGGCCGAAACAGTTGCCGATGCAATGATAAACATATAAAAAGGTAATAGTTTCAAATTAAGGCACTTGTATTTTCTAAGCACACTGCTTTAAGGGAGATCTGAAGTTACCAGTTCGGTTTACCGCACAATTTTTCATGAAAATCTTAGTGATAGTAGGTATTCCTAATATTGATGAATTGATAGGGGGTTTGCAAAAAATTAGCATCAAATGAGATTTTTTTTTTGCGTTAAGGTAAAATTTCATATTAGTGAAAGTTTTTGCTTGTCTAACGATTAAAAATGACGAATATTGCTATTATTCTTATTACATTATAATATCTTTTAGTTCAGCCTAGGGTTGCCAACTTTCGGATATTGGAATAAAGAAAGGACACATTCAGAAATATTTTTGGGTACCACTGTACGCGGTGGCGTAGCCAGAAGCTAGGGAGTACCTAAGTAAGAAAATTTTTTCTGGAGAAAGGGACAGTCAAGACTACATGTATTTTATGATATTGTATCTAGTAAAGAACGGGTAAAAACGCCGCGGGCGAATAATTTTCGGGGCCACGCCCAAAGTTTGTTTAAAATTCACCTAACTACTAGTTTTGAAAATTTAACTATTACTTGCATGGTTGGATTAAATTTGTTTTTGTAAATGTTTTATTTTTCTTTTTTTTATATTTCTAGCTGGCTTTTTATTTAAAAAAAAAACATTCTTATATTTGTGAAAAATTTGAATATTGGTGTCAATCCAAAATTTTAACATAAGACGTATGTATAACTCTAACCAGCGGTTTTCGAGCTTGGTTTTTCATGATTAAAAATAAAGTAAATATCGCCCACCACGCCAAAATTGATGATTTTTTAGAAATCATGTATTTTAGGAGCGTAGATCTAAGAGCGTTTTTTGGTGCAAATGCTTAGGTTTTGAAAGACTTTTTCTTAAGTGCCGTTTTGTATATTTATAATAAAGCATTCTCGTTTCTTCCCACACTATTTTTTATATTATAAATTATCACACTTTTTCCAAAAAAAATGTTTTAATTAAAATTTTTACTTTTATTTTTCTCTTTAAAAATAAATACCTAATTGTTTTTTGTTTTTGTTGTAAAAATATTTTATTGCATTTTGTTATATTTTTATTGATTTAAAATAGATTTAAGAAGGGAAAACGGAACAGACAAGTATATAATAGAAAAATTACTATATAATATTCTTCTTTTTACTCATTTTTCTTTAAAACTGCATCATAAATCAATAACTAAAACGATATGCGTCTGAAACCTTAATCTCTATATAAAACATGACTTTTAGAAGGAAAAGTTTAAAAACTAAACGTTTCCTACAAGACCTTTGTAATCTAAGCTAAGAATACATTATTAAAAGATTTAAATTAAGAGTCCAAGCGTAAGACGAAAAATTAGGTTGCAATTAGACTTTTAGACCGGAGCTTCTAGGATCAGGGGAAGGAAGGACATAATTTTAAAATAAATGACTGCCCTTTCAAATAAAGGACGGTTGGCAACCCTAGTTCAGCCAAGAGTGTCAGCAACGAATTTTAATAAGTTAAGTCATTTAATTTTTAGCTTCCGTTACTTTTACAACAAACACTGGAGATTTATTTGCTGAATACCATCGAGTCTATGGCTGATACGAACCTATATATTATATATACACCTAGCCCATTGGTCGATGAAATTATAAAACCATTGTAAGTATACGCAAAGGTATACTATACCTTAGTAACGGATTCTCCAGATTCAAAACTACTCTGTCACTGTCAGTGACTCATCGCTTTCAAATCACTCGCAGCACATTGTACGAAATGAAGTACATCCCTTCTCGCCTTGTTTTTAAACTTCTAGCTTTCCCGCAGTGTTTTAACAGTTTCTAGAAAATGTTTGTGACACTCTAGGAGGATTTTTGTTTGTCCGCAGGATAAGTAACTCGAAC
The DNA here is from genome assembly GCA_935413205.1 of Polydrusus cervinus. NCBI lineage: Eukaryota > Metazoa > Arthropoda > Insecta > Coleoptera > Curculionidae > Polydrusus > Polydrusus cervinus. Next base: position 7,643,723 of record OW284520.1, read on the forward strand.
AAGACCGTAGCCAGCGTGAAATTGGGAAGGGGCGGAGAAGTATGCGTACCTACCGTAGAAAAACGAAAAATTTTCGGTTCGTTCAAAATTAGCAAACAAGAAATTTTGCATTAAAAAAAAATAATATAGGATTAATATTAAAGGATCAAACAGACATACGCGACCACGCGCCGCCA